>CM060990.1:672061117-673450117 GCA_030765065.1 Deroplatys truncata
AGAAAAACTAAAAGCAGCACAAAATTAAAAATTATATATATACATAAACATTAGACATATAACGTGGTACAGTCAGAAATGTCCGCAGTAAAATTTTAAAACCCTTTCCAGAAACCATACAATACCCCAATTTTTTCGGCGAGTGCACACCCAAATTGGAAACTACTATGTCGTTAATGACAATATTTGGTAGAAAAAATGTGCAGTTTACAATAATAGGCGACAGCTCGCGGTCTCCAAGACTGCACCAGACTGGTGACTGAAGGCGAACGTCCGCTTTAATAATTCGGATCTGCAGAGACAGTGAAGAAATAGGTAGAACGATGTGCAAATGATCCTATAGTGCAATAAACTGAATTACTCAACGTTTATCTTATAAGAATAGGGGTTTACCCTTATCCACGCAACTTATTCCAAAGACTTTTGGACCCACCAGGCTAGAACTCAGAAACGCCTCTTCCCACACCATGATGGACAAGGTTAGTCGAGGTAGTTAAGGTTCTGTGATTCATATCCCGCCAGAACCGTCCTCCCCGACTGACCTTTTTTCAAAGTTTTCTTCAGTCTTCATAATTGTCAAATACCGGGGAAGTACACTAATTTTGCGCCTGGAACGTTTTCTTCCAAAATTAGCTTTCTTGGTTTTCATTTTTAATTTCAGGTATCATCAGGGTCAACCGCCTGATGCAACAAGAACGGGCCTTAAACAGTATAAAAATATTCTTGCCACATCAGCAGATTTGTGAGATATTAGAGATAGACTTTTACACAAAATTATAGCTATTAAACTAAGAGCGTCTTATGTGGGGAGTGACATTTTATAGCGAGAAAACTTGGAGGTTGAGACAAAACGAGGAAAAGATTAGAAACTTTTGAAATGTGGATATGGAGAAAAGGAAGTGTTCGAAACGGGCAGGAAAAATTAATAAACAATAACAATGATGAAAGTGAAATAGAACTGGTGGGAATGTTGGATGAAAGAAAAGCTGCTTGCTAATATACACTATGTGATCAAAAGTATCCGTACACCCCCACAAACATACGTTTTTCATCTTAGGTGCATTGTGCTGCCACCTACTGCCTGGTACTCATTATCCGCGACCTCAGTAGTCATTAGACATCGTGAAACAGCAGAATGGGACGCTCCGTGGAACTCACGGACTTCGAACGTGGTCAGGTGTTGGGTGTCATTTGTGTCAGAAGTCTGTACGCGAGATTTCTACACTCCTAAACATCCCTAGGTCCACTGTTTCTGATGTGACAGTGAAGTGGAAATGTGAAGGGACATGCACAGCACAAAAGCGTATAGGCCGACCTCGTCTGTTGACTGACAGAGACCGCCGACATTTGAAGATGGTCGTAAAGAGTAATAGGCAGACATCTATCCAGACCATCACACAGGAATTCCAAACTGCATCAGGATCCACACCAAGTACTATGACAGTTAGGCGTGAGGTGAGAAACCTTGAATTCCATGGTCGAGTGGCTGCTCATAAGCCACACATCACGCAGGAAAATGCCAAACGACGCCTCGCTTGGTGTAAGGAGCGTCAACATTACACGATTGAACAGTGGCAAAACGTTATGTGGAGTGACGAATCACGGTACACAATGTGGCGATCCGATGGCAGGGTGTGGGTATGGCGAATGCCCGGTGAACGTCATCTGCCAGCGTGTGTAATGCCAAAAGTGAAATTTGAAGGTGGTGGTGGTGTTATGGTCTGGTCATGTTTTTCCTGGAGGGGGCTTGCACCCCTTGTTGTTTTGCGTGGCACGATCACAGCGCAGACCTACATTGATATTTTAACCACCTTCTTGCTTCCCACTTTTGAAGAGCAATTCGGGGATGGTGATTGCATCTTTCAACACGATCGAGCACCTGTTCATACTGCACGGGCTGTGGCGGAGTGGTTACACGACAATAACATCCCTGTAATGGACTGGCCTGCACAGAGTCCTGACTTGAATCCTATAGAACACCTTTGGGATGTTTTGGAACGCCGACTTCGTGCCAGACCTCACCGACCTACATCGATACCTCTCCTCAGTTCAGCACTTCGTGAAGAATGGGCTGCCATTCCCCAAGAAACCTTCCAGCACCTGATTGAAAGTATGCCTGCGAGAGTGAACGCTGTCATCAAGGCTAAGGTTGGGCCAACACCATATTAACTTCCAGCATTACCGATGGAGGGCGCCACGAACTTGTACGTCATTTTCAGCCAGGTCTCCGGATACTTTTGATCACGTAGTGTATATAGAACCGTGATTATGGGAAGAGGTTGGGAACAGAAAAAGTTCTAAATGATATTACTAAACGATGAAAGAATTTTTCATATACGAAGAGGAAATTGGAAGGGAGAGCTAGTTATTATTATTATTAATTCTTAATTTATTATTATCCGAGTCCAAAATAACTCACACCTACGCCCTAATTGTAATGGCACATAGAACAAGGTAAAAATAACGCCATTATGGCAAGATTCCGCAACAGCGCGGATGTAAATATCCTAATTGAGTATATTGGCATTGTCGCTTATAGATACTGCATTTCTTTAAAGTTCATTTACCAGCAAATATTTCATTTTGTTATATATCCTACTTTAGGTAGCAATCAAGGTGTTTCTACTATTTGCTTTGTTTTGTTCTTCAGTACAATATACGTGCTTTATTTGCCTATAGATATTAATGCCCGCAAGCAAATGAAATTAATAAAAATTTGAGTACATTTACGTATCTCTGCTCATTTTCCATTAACACTGTTTAAAATAAATGTTTTCGCATTAGATATGTTTTGTTTTACTGGCTATTAACGGTGGATCTTCATGGGAGATTATGGTTTCAATTTTACAGACAGGGCAGTATTGGATATTTATGCATCTCTTAAGTTATAACAAGGATGTTAAATAAAACTGATGAATCTGCAAATGGATTTAGTTCAACTTTACTAAACATGTGCCCCTGGGGACAAAGAGAATTTCTGAAAACATCTATAAAACCATTAGGCAACTGCTTTTGGCAGCACCATGCAGAGCGGAGGGACAGACTACGTCATAATGGTTGTTAAAGTCACCGTTTCATGAGCGATGTGCATACCTACAACCTGCTGTCAGGAATCGGAAAAACAACTTCCTTTGCCCAGTTTAGGGTATCCTCAACATAATGTGACCCTTACCTCTGAAAAGGTTCATTTTCAACATGAATACATTGTTCTTACCTGTGCCTTTATTCTGGCATGTTAGACTCCCAATGTGGCTTTCTAGCCTGATTTTCAACTTGTCAAGAGTGTCCTTGGCGCGGTTCCTTACCCTCAGCACTTCTAAGGGCAATGTTCTGTTGAACTCGCTGTCTTAACGAATGGCTTGTAGCTTAATAGCCTGTAATGATTTGTAGCGTTGGAAACTTCTGTCCCAGGTTCCCCTGATGAAGGGTTCTTGAAGGTTCTTCTCTTTAGTACCGGGTAAATTAATGCAAATACTCGAAAAGAAAAAAAAATTCCGAAGCATGAGGTTTCATTTGTTGAAGTTCGTCACCCTGTCTTCACCAGTGCTTTAAGAAAGGCCAGCCACAGTCGTTTAGGTGGTAGTGTCTGTTTTTGACCACGAGTCCTGAGTTCAGTGCATACCAAACCGTGCTAATGCTAAACCCCCTCCCCCATTCCTTCTAGAAATATTCACTGGGAGAGGAAGAGGGTAGCATTTGTTGGTTCACTACTAGTATCCTTTAATTCAGAGCATTATGTTGTCCTAAACGATGAAGATAACTGAGATGCATTTTTAATACGAGGAGTGTTTTTAAACTAAGTACAGAATGTTGTAAACAATAACAGAACATTATTTTCCAAATACTTTATTGCCATTCATTACCTTACACCTTACACTACTTCTTCACACTGCCGTTATTCAGGCAATTGTAGTAGCGGAAAACCAGTTTTTGTATGCCTTCGTCAAAGAATGATGCCGCCTGAGATGTAAGCCAAGGCTGCACTTCTTGTTTCACAACATCGTCGTCGTTCAAATGTTTTCCACCAAGGAATTTCTTCAGATGAAGAAACAGATGAAAATCGCTTGCTGCCAAATCCAGACGTAGGGAGAGTGCACCTTAGTTTACTTTCTCTACTACGTATAGTAAGTAGGGGAAGTATTGTAATCCACCCAAAAATAACATACCGAGATTTCACCGGAAATACATGTTTTGAGACCCCCTGAATCCAAAAAAAGCATTTTTGGAACCATGTCCGTGTGTATGTCTGTGAGCAGCATAACTCAGAAACGAACAGTCGGATAAACACCAACCTTGGTATTTAGGTTCAGTATCTTCCAGAGATGCGACACGAAGGTTTTCAAGAAAATCCCCCACCCCAGATTACCCTTTACATGGAACATTTTTCGAAAATTTTAATTTTCTCAAAAATGGCTCTAACGGTTTTGATTAAAATATCATATGTTTAAGATATTTTCATGACAAATGAAATGTATATCTCGAATTTTCTGGGAATGTCTCCAAAAGTATTCATTGTGAACGACTTTTGCATAACTGGTAAACCATAAGAGAGAGACAAAATTTTACTATACAAAAAATGTAGATCGCGTTAAAATACACAATTTATGTCATATACATTTTTTTTATTGAGTGAACCCTTTTCGAGATATTGCTTGTTATTCCCTTAAATTTTCCAATAATTACACTTTTTCTCAAATTCGTTATTCATTTTTTTTGTCCTGGTAATGCAAAGAGAATGGAATACTCCACATAGCAACCAGCTCTTAAAATATTTGACTATAGCTTAAAGCCTACCAATTCCCCTTGCATCTACAAGAAAATTAGCAATAAGATTAACATCCCGATATCTCGATTTACATGAAGCATATGGAGAATAAGCGTTTGTAAAAATAGTTTGTACAAGAGTAGAGAAAGTCATGTGAGTGTAACACATCAGATTTTTTTCTTTTCTTTTTTTATGGACGCTCTTAAACTACTATGGTCCTTAGCATCCCAATCTATACTAGGCGTGAAAGGTTGGAAATTTTGCTCGGAGGTCCCTTTATCAGGCTTGAGGTTCTTTTACGTACCGTAAATCTATGACACGTGACCCGGTTTTATTTTCCTCCCGAAGGAAGCCATGCTAAGAATTTTTACGCCCGAAAAAATCCATCGCCCTCCGCCGAGTTTGAACCCGCGACCTCGGGAACTAGAGGCAACACATGTGATCGCTCTTTGTATTCTCTTTCCGAGTCCCTTCCTCCCGGAGGTTTAGTAAGTACAGCACGCCTAGGCAGTGCAGAAATTCTCTTCCATTTATAATGCGAATCCCTTTTCTATAACCATATGCGCAGGTGAAAATTGACCAGATTTCTTCAAAAGTCAATGTTTATGTACATATAATTATGTAATAAATCTCTAGTTTCATCGTTTGTATTTTCTGAGCATTATTGATGTATAGAAAAGGCACCATGTATATTTTTAATGGTTATTCAATATTACGCCTAGTGATGGTTTAGAATTCAAAGATGTTTTGTGTTATCTATTTTTTTAAGCTTCAGAGTGCTCCACTTTGTTTCAAGAGACATACTAAAATTTATAAAGAAAAAATGTTGTAAGTGATTTTTCTCTAATAGCAATATTTACCAGGTTATAGGTTATTAATTAGGACATCTAATCGCCGTCTTAAAAGTATTAAAAGGTATGTTTTGTATTGTTTACAAACTACTTTCTCAAAATCTAACACAGTAATGATAAACATCTCCCGAATATTTTTTCTGTAATATTAATCTGCAAACAAATATAATTACACTAATAACTTAAATGGATTGAATTAAAAATAATAAGATGTTGGGAGTTACTGCAATGAAAAAAAAAGTATGTATGTCTATTCTTCGCATGTATAATTCGTGTTGTATATTCCAGAAAAATGCTTTCACAGTTGCAGAATTTAGAAAATTCATCTTCGTGTAGCCTTAACGTTACATAGAATTCAAGTTTATAAATATTGCAGTTTTAAGCATTTCTAAAATTTCTGCTCCACTTTGGATGACCAGACCTTCTACATTTGCTGAACATATATTTACCTACTTCATATTAACTCTTGTCCAAGTGTTTGGGAAAAGTTCCAAACATTTTTGGCAGCCATTTCCCGTGCAATTTAACTAATATTACATCTATTTTTATGACTATATCGATATTATAACAGTCAAAACATTATCAGAGTTGTTGCCGGCCGCTTCTGGATCTATTGTTTGGTGGCGAGAAGGGAAATGCTAGAAGCGCGGTAGTTCCAAGAATATTCTTAAATTGCTAAAAGCTAGTTAGTCGTGAATTTCCTACATCAGAACTTGTTAGAGTCTTAGAAATCTAGAGAGGCAAATGTTGAAAAGTAAGTTGAGGTTTATTTATGGACGCTCTTTAACTGCTGTGGTCCTTAGCGTCCCCATTCTATATTGGAACGTGAAAGACCGGTAATTTTGCTCAGAGGCCTCTTTTTACGTGCCGCAAATCTACGACACGGGACCCCCGGCTTTACTTCCCTTCCGAAGGAAGCATGCTAAGGATTTTTACGCCCGAAAAAATCCATCATTCTCCGCCGTGTTTGAACCCGCGACCTTGGGAACTAGAGGCAAATGTTGAGTGAATGCTCGTCAGGTAAATGTGTTGGTGGCAGTACATCCAAAGCTGTATGGACAAGCGAACCAAGTTAACTGCCAATAGCTACCATATTCCTATGACAGGCCAACAACCAGCTGTTTCAATAGTTTCGGAGTCGAGATGGCGTTGTTTTCAAAGCTCAATCTCACAAAGTTTCGCAGTTGGATGGTGAGTTTTACGGACGCTAGAGTAAACGAACACAGTCGACGTTTACCAGATTGGCAGCTGTATTTCCTTACACTGGACAAAGGAACAAAGTTCACCAGACATGTCGCAACAATTTATATACATCTAAACTTTAAAAAAGCAGCAAATCACTTGTAATAAGTTATTATTCTCTGGTCATATTTTACCTCTTAGGGTTCTTGGAAGACCGACAACCCCACATTTTGTTTATCCTTAGCTTTGAGTAGTTGAAAATTATTTCTTAGTCAAGAAGAGAACGTGTTGTGTTACAGTGTATAGCAAAACATTGGACGGATATATGTTTTGCGGCCCCCTGAATCCAAAAAGCCTTTTTAGAAAAATGTCCGTATGTCTATGTGTGTCTGTGAGCAACATAACCCAAAAGCGAAAAGACAGATAAATATCTGAATTCCCTCCAACCTAACTACCCTTCACATGGAACATTTGTCGAATGTTTTTATTTTCTCAAGAACGGTTCTAACGAGTTTGATTAAACTAAAATATATTCCTTTTCTTCTTTCAATGATTAAACCATTGTTGGTTAGTTCTGGCTCCAAATATATAGCAGATTATATTCATGCCTTCCGTGGAATTCCCAGGTCTCTTTTTGTTCCCTTCAGTCAATAGTTCAAACTTCTTCAAGGAATTCTATTGGCAACTATTCCGCAGAGGTGATGATACCATTGTCTCCTATACTCTTCTATATTCTCTAAATCTTTTCAATTCTTTACGGATATATTCACTGCGTTTTTTTATCCTTCAAAATATAACCTGCTATAAATCGTAAATGTTTCATTTCTGCAGCTTCGATTCTTTGGATTATTTGCTTATTCAGAATCCATATTTCTGAGCCATATAATAATGCAGGTATTGCTAATACTTTCTAAAATTTTAAGTGCGTTTCCTTTCTTACTTTCTTACCCAGTGTTCCTTTTCAGGGTGCCACATAAAATACCGTATAGGGTAGGGCGGGGTAGTTCCGATAGCTTAGCGTAACTTCTTGATTGAAAATAAAATGTTACAATATACCAAGCATTCAAGTAAGCACACGAGTAGTGCACTATTATGGCTCACGGTGGGCATAATATCACTATCATTAATGACAATCCTAATGCTGAAATAAAGCTATCAGAATTCCCCGCCGAATTGAAAATGGAGAAATTCCTAGGGGCTAATTGGATATGACTGTGGGGAAATTTGGATAACAGTGAATACAGTAAATAATAGCTCTGCTTTTGGATTCTGAAACAAATTTATTCTAGAAATTATATACATACATATATATTATAATATATTAATGTGGAATCATGAAGAGTTAACAATTCCTATAAAATGTGAAGCACTGCAAAACTAAGAAATATTAGGATTAACAATTCTTGAGTTCTGAACGCTATTTAGAAGCATTTGCCACAAATAAATTGTTCCCTTCCTTCAGCTCTCACGCATCTTTCATGGAACCAAACCTGGCCTCTCAGTACAGACTACTTCGAGTAGTAGCTGACACTGCAGAATCCACATTTGTTGTCATCTACGTTGGAATCATTAGCAGTATCGTCTTCACTAGACGATAAGTCAATGAATTTCTTTGATTGTTTGGCTTCTCTTTTTTTTGCTTGAAATGTTGTATTTCTTCTTTTTTTAACTGAATTTGTTTCCCACGAAATTTCATCTCTCTCTTTATCTTAACAACTGCTACATTTTCTGGTGATGTGCTGTGGCATGCTCCTTTCTTAATTTGAACACTTTTCTTGATCACACTCTTTACAGAACTAGGAAGGACCTCTGGAACGGTTCTTTCAGGTATTACACCCACAAGGGATTGCGAAGTGCTGGGGTGTTTGAGCATTGGATTCAGTTCATTTAATTTTAATTTAACTTTTGTATACAGGTCGTATGGTACCTTGAAAACTTGACTTGCACCTAGTAATGAGAGATTACCCTCTATTACAGATGAGACTGCCTGTTCCATAGCTTCTTTGTCCCATTGTAGTCGTAAATTTGAACGTTTAATTAATATAATAAAAATTACTTTAAAACATAGCCCCCAATGGAAATAAGATACATACCAGAGAAACAAGTATATATGATATCCGATTAACCCCACCGATTGTTATCGAAATAGCCCCACAACACAACATGTTACTGGTCACGGTGTAATTCTTAGACTGTGCAATAGACAGCACCACCGTATACTATAATGGTTTGCAAAATGCCAAAGAAACGTTCACCCCTTAAAGCAGTACGAAAACTAGTACACAAGATCAACTAAAGCTTAAGTTTTCTGACCAAAATATTACATGCTATGTATTGTACAGGTATTCCTTCCTTATCTTTGATTAGAAAAACTGATGTAGCGTCTCTCTTAATAGCAGAATCTATTCAGAACCAAGCACACACGTTGATAAGACTTCGTCCTTAGCTGTGAGACTGGAAACTGCAATATGATGTGTTTAGTAGTGGCAGCGCATGCGTGAGAACTTAACATTATCCAAAAAGCTCTGCTATCCGAATTCCCCCGCCCTACCCTATTAAAGATACTTGCATGACAAATAAGATGTATACCTTGAGTTTTCAGGGTATAACCTGTGAACTCCTCTTCATTCGGAAGGAATTTTGTATAATCTTGTATAACTGGTAAAGGTTAAGTGATTGACAAAAGCGTACTACACGAAAAATGTAGATCTCTTTAAAATACAAATTTGCTTCAAATAACTCTCGTGTAGCTTGAGCAATTCCCGACACATCCGTTATTAATGCTTCGAATTGTTCAATATTTTTCTTTTCAAATCCTGTCGATTGTCAGTTGTTTCTGGCGATTGTATGGAAAGAGTATGGAATTTTAAGGCCAACATATATTGTTTAGTTCTTAAACATTTGATTATCGCTGTCCCCTTTGTATCTATAACGAAACGTGTAATGTAGCTATTTCTGCAAATGTTTATCTCGATTATAATGAAGTAGATGAAAAAATAAGCTTTCGTAAGAATAGTTTTCCATACCTACAAATAAACGATAGAGAGTAGAGAAAGTCATGTGAATGTAGTACAACAGACCTTTTTTTCCTATACAATATAGTTGTTTGCAACGAAACTTTGAATTTCGGTGAAAAACAACTTTAATGTACAATATACCGCATACAGTGTCCCTGACCCTGGATTTTTCGTGGTATTCCCTGGTCGGTAGGCGAATGCAGAGTGGTTTCTCATCTACCGCTATTCCCTTTCCTTTATTACGTTTCCTTCTCATATTTCAGGTGAGCTTCTAGGTTTTATAGCGTAGGGTAGATGGCGCGGATACTTGCTCATAGGAAAGAGTATTCCCCGTGGACACCAAAGGGTTGCTTGGTTGAACGGGTCGTTAATCGTCCTCTCTGGGGCAGCTCCAGTAGTGGGAAGGGTCTTCGAGCAGGATCTGTTAGGGGCTTCCACGCGTCTCTGTGGCCTGCCTGTGGCTTGTAGCCTCCTGTGGTTCCTTCACTTCACCCCTTTCTCTTGGGTGGTGATAGCCGCAATGGATCTCTCATAGGTCGCAGTGCGGGAGGTGTTCCCATCCATTGTACACTATACGAACGATATAGCTTACCTCTCCTAGAAGTGCCTTGTTTCCATAGGATGCTAAATCCCACTGAAATAGTTTCAGGAGAACAAAACAATTATTGAAGCTACATTAACTGTCATATTAGTCCAGAATCCAATCAACGTTGTCTGAAGTTTCTAACGGAATATTTTAGGACATTCCTTCGTGGAAATATGCTGGAAAATACAAGGTTGAATTGTTTCAAAGTGAGTTTTCAGTACACGAAACAACTTGCATATATCGATATTGTCCTCCCTATTAAAACTAATGATTTATTTCGTTTCGGTTAATTATTGTCGATAAAGTTGTTATTCAATTTGAATGTACACGTACTATCATTAGAACCTTCACACAAAACCAGTAGGTGCAATATCTGCATTCAGCAAACCTACCCTTTAGACAAGAGTTGTTCAATGTAAATCTATATCATATATTTAAACATATATCATGAAGGTATTTCTCGTGGAACACGCCAAGGGTCTCTCAGTTCTTGCATTCATATCTATGCATTGTTGTGGGGCGAAGCTTTACACAAAAGCAGGATAAAACAATTAAATTAGCTACAACTCCGTTATGTAATTTATTTTAAGACCTCCGGCTTTCCAGGTTTTAAACCTCAGTTTTCAGGTACCCAATATATGCTCTAAAACTTCAAAAAACAAAGTAATAAAATGTTTTTCACAAACCCAAAATATCATATCAGGTAGTTAAAGGTAACATGCGGTTGCGGGTTCGATTCCCGTGGCCGACCTTCCTGACCCATGGGTTTTTCGGAGTTTCCCCGGATCTCTAGACGAATACTATTTAGGAAGGTACATTGTCTCCCGAGAATGTCTCTTCCCTTATGGGAAGCTCGGGGGCTATGTGTCAGACGACTGCGGGCAGATGGAGGTGCTCGTCTCCGCTGGAGGTGAGCCTGTGAGTCACCCTCAGGTGGCATGAGAGGGCTGCCTTGAGCGCTCTCTGGCTGGCTGGTCAAGCTTGTAACTGTTAGGTACCTCAGCGCGTCTCTGACGTCTGCGTCGGCCGGTCCAGCAGCCATATGTCTTCTGCGGTTCCTTCATCTAATTCGTTACTCCCGGGGGTGTATGCACCCTGTGTGGGTTGAGTAATCCTAATCCTAAGAGTAACATTTCGTGTATCTAAGCTCTATTTGTATCTACTCAAATTACACTAATTTTAAAATTGGGCTACATAAATTCAGTTTTATTTATGGACGTTCTTTAACTGCTGTGGTTCTTAGCGTCCCATTCTGTATTGGGCGTGAAAGACCGGTAATTTGAAGAAGGTATTTTATTAGCTCCACGTATGGACGTCAATTTGAGAAGCTGTATTGAACGAGTTGTATTATATTTCAACTGTTGAGGAGCCGAACACTTGAAGTAGTTGCAACCGCACCTATAGTACCCGGTAGCCTTCGTCCCAAATTTAAAAATATAAACTTCGTAATTTGGCTGTTTCTTTAAGTATTAAATATTTATGTTTGCCTCGGCTGCGTCAGTATTATTGTTAGAGACATGTTTCTCTTTGTAGGGTTTTGATGCGACAAGAATGTAGGCTTACACAGATTATAATTTTACTTCACTACTTTTATTAATGCTAGACACGATTTAAATAACACTTCACTGATATAGAGAGCTGTGAGATTCTTTTTATTAATTACTTGCACTTTTTAACACGTAAACTATTTTTGTCTCACACGAATACGTATTAAATCTCTTGTGGACACTTTTGCGTCTGGTTAGTAACGCTGTCTGCAGGCAACTAACTTCTGAATTTGTAATGTTTCTTCTTTTCAGTTTCTGATTGGCTAATCCTACTCCAATAGAATACCTTCATTTAACTAACGCTTTTTCTGGTTGTTGGTTGGCTATTTTATAAACTGTAGCATTATTAAACATTCTTACTCATTATTGCCTCAAGGTTACCTCATTGTTACCTCATTGTTAGCAGCGTTTAACTTATTATTCTCACAGCTCCTACATTATTAAATTACGTAATAGATTCACATAACATTATTACATTATGCAATAATACACACATATACAATGACTGTAATATACACTCCTTATATATTGTTACATATACATATTGCTTTAAGGCGGGCTGTTATTGAATTTATATATTATATAATTATACTGAAATTATTTAAGTGTTAAAAATACTGCATCAAATTTTGCTCAGAGGCCTCTTTATCAGGGTTGAGGTTCTTTTAGGTGCCGTAAATCTACAACACGGGACCACCGGCTTTACTTCCCTTTCGAAGGAAGCCATACTAAGTATTTTAAGCCCGAAAAATCCATCGACCTCAGGAACTAGAGGCTAGCTAAAATTGGGTTATATAACCTAGGCATTTTAGGATATAAAGTCTAAGACTCGCATTACTTTAAATGTATAAAAATAGAATTCAGTTCCACATGTCGCTTTCTATCTGCTTGATTTGCACAAATATTGGCTAACTCCGCTTCCAGAGAGCTCAGAAAATCACTTTTATAAATAAAAACCTTCAACATCTTGGTGAGAGTGGGTTCAGAAATTCAGATTCATTTTGTTACATTTATATAGATACAGCAAACAATCGTAACATTTCAAGTAAAAGGAAAGTTACTAATGTAGAATGATTACACGGATGCATTGTATAAAGATGAATAAATGGAGTTTTTGAATAACTAATATATGTTGAACATGAAGTCTTATTTTAAAGAGAATAAATGAATGTGTTTCAAACGTCGAGTAAAACAGTATGATACTGTCAAAAAAGACAAAATTCATGTTATAAAACACAGGTTACCGTTAATGTTATGCCAGTGCAATATTGCGCCTTGTGGGAAAATAATTAGTGTACAGTAATTTTGGAAGAGCAATCTTGAAGAAATGTTTGATTTTTTTCTGCAAAAACTCTTCACTTCAACTACGCTCAGTTAACATTAAGAATTAGGATTTGCCAAGAGATACATTACAAATTTTCTTGAGACAGACAACATTGAAATATGCTTAAGTCAATTAGGTCAATATTGCTCCTCTAAAGATAGTTGTGCAAAACCAATTTTCTGTTACAGGCATTCGTTTCTCAGCTATGTATATTCTAACAGCATAACACTATTGGCTATTACTGTAAAACGTTTCACTGTAATGACTAGCAGATACTGCAGCCTGATCTAAGGTGATAAAATGATAAACGTACACTTTAAAGAATGAAAAAAATATGTGTTGGATATTAAGTGCAGAAGCGGAGAGTACATGTATAGTGAACAGCATGTAAAGTGCAGGATTGCAGTATAAATACTGGAACAATACTCGTACAAATTTTCAAGTTCATATCCGGGTCTTTGCACGCTTGGTCCTTGTATGTGAAAATATTTTACAGAAACATATACTGACTAAAAAGCATACATTTGTCAAAGAACACTGTCCTTAAATTAAATTATATTGTGTTTTATTTATGGGTGCTCTTTAACTGCTGTAGTCATCGTCCCATTCTATAATGGGCGTGAAATACCGGTAATTTTGCTCAGAGACCTCTTTATCAGGCTCCAGGTTCTTTTACGTGTCGTATATGGGACCACCAGCTTTATTTCCCTTTCAAAGGAAGCCATGCTAAGAATGTTTACGCTAGAAAAAATCCATCGCCCTTCGTCGGGTTTGAACCTGCGACCTCTGGAACTACTGTCGTTGTTATACTATTATACGCCTGGTAAAGTATCTCTATATTACGGACATACGAACTTTAAATATTTACTATGTATGCAATCTTTTTGAGAAAAAAAATTCAGTGTTCGTAAAAGTAAGATTTTTGCTTCTAATTGCAAACGTAATAATATTTACTGTAGTATAATGAATATTAGAATCCCCATTTCTTATATCTAGGATAGAAAATTACAAATTTATTATATTACTCCTCCAGTAAAAAACAAACTAATACGTGCAGTTACACAATACTGTAGCGTACGAAGTCTGGTTGAATTATTATTTATTCACATTTTCATATTCCAAATACGAAATGATATTCAGAAAGACATTTGACTTTATGAAATTAAATTATAGCAATCTTATATAAGTGGTTGTTTCGGTATTATATTAAGCAATTGTTGAATAATGTTTTCACGACTTGTGAAGCAGCAAAATAGACGTAGAGTTTTCCTATTTATTACTGATTTGTCAGTGATAGTTTTATAAGTCAATGCAATTTCTAAATTATTCGTAAACTTTGGCTAATTCATGCTTTCTTGTGGCGTTTGTGTGTACGTGGTTCTTCGCTGCAGATTTGCGTGAGTTTGCCTCAGTTTGCTCGGCATACATAGTCATGTCGTTATTTTTGGTGCTTAAGAACTCAAAACATCTCTTTCCTTTTGTGGGCTTATTTCACATCCTAAATATTTAAAACTTGATAACCTGTTCTAGCGGGTAATCGTCTAGGATTACTTTTGGTTGAACTTGGCGTTTTCCCCAGAAAGCCATCATTTTTGTTTTTTATTTTCAAATTTTAAAATCGCACATTTCACACATTATCTTTAAATAGTATAGAGTTTGTTGTAGGTCATCCTCACTTTTCTGAATATAACTACATAATCCGTATATAATAGAGCACTTACTTCTGTATGTTTGTCCAACTTAATACCTCTTTTAGTAAAGTTTCCGTTTTTGGTGAATGTCATTTATTTATATATAATTAAAAAGCGTGGATAATAATGAACACCTTAGTGTAAAATCCTTTTTCATATAAACTTTTCGATACATTTATTAAATGTTTAGAATGTCTATTTTCTTCCATTATTGACCATAATTTTCTCCTGTTTACTTTATCAAAAGCTTTCTGGAAGTCTACAAAAGCTACATGCATTCGTAAATTAAATCCTCTTCTCTTTTCAAATATGTGCTGCATAATAGAAATATTATCTATTGTAGGTCTTCCAATACAAAAACCATTCTTAACCCCCTAACCTAAAGACTTCCAAAACTAGCATTGAATTATAGACCTATAGGAAAACGAGATATAGGCAGGCCGCAAAAGAGATGGAAAGACCTACTATGAAGGCAGAACAGACCAATGGTCTAAACCGCGGAGTGAAGAAGAAGAAGAACAACTTAGAATTTGATGTGTGATACACGCAACACTAAGTATAGGCCTCGGACTTAGAAACTGTTGGCAAAACTGGCTTCGAGCATACATCAGCAAAACATTGGGTGACTAAAACAATGTAACAATGTCCTTTGGATTACCTCATAAACAAATTGTAAGTAGTTTTTGGGATTTTTCTTTGTATTAATCGCTCTGTAATTGCTCTACCCTTAATATCCTGTAGAGTTACCCACTGGAACGTTTAAAGGGCAGTTGTATTTGATTTAATGCCCAGCTAAATAATTATTATACAAAGTCTGTCCTGTTTTACGTTAGCACTTCACTTGTGAACTTCTTTAAAACCTTCCGGTTTGCTCAACATATTGAAACAAATTATAAATACAGAAAGGTTTATGTAAATGGTGGCAATAAATACTAAAGGTGTGGTTTTTACTGTCCATGTTTACAAGAATTTCCAAACATCAGAATATTTATGGGTTTAGTTCAGACTTCTCCCCAGAAAACAGTGACTCGTAAAGTGGTGGTAGAAGAAAGCTGAAGAGCGCAGCGGGAACAACTCCTGGGGTGCAAAGTAGCTCTCATGATGCTCAGTTAGTGAGAAAAACAGCGCTGTAAACCTGTCCACTGATACACGCTTTCTTTTCTTGGTAAATTTCTGCTTTAACAAAACGCACAATGGTTCTGGAAACTCGCTACCGATACGTATGGAAACACAGCCTTATTTCTCCTGAAACAACAATGTATATCGTGTGCCACTTAGGGTTCTTGTTTTTGTTGGGGTACCCCAAGAGGCATTTTGGGATGTGGGAAGCGTGGGTGAAACCAAGGTGCACACAGAGTGAACCTAACGCTTCGATGCATTACAATGAACTATGGTTATTCCTATGAAATATACAGTCAGAACAGAAATTATTCTGATGTCACTTTCAAAACTTTTAACAGCTATATTATCGGAAATAAAATCCTTATTCTCTTTTTCTTCTTCTTTAAGGATTATCCTCCTCTTTGTAGAACTAACAAACGAATGCCTTGGGTCAGTAGCCTGTCCAGGAGCAAGCAAACCCTCGATCATAGCATATCCAGGATGGGTGATCAGCCCAATGCCTTGGGTCAGTAGTCTGTCCAGGAGCAAGCAAACTCTAGATTATAGCATATCCAGGATGGGTGATCAGCCCAATGCCTTGGCTCAGTAGCCTGTCGACGAGCAAGCAAACTCTGGATTATAGCATATCCAGGATGGGTGATCAGCCAATGCCTTGGCTCAGTAGCCTGTCGACGAGCAAGCAAACTCTAGATTATAGCATATCCAGGATGGGTGATCAGCCCAATGCCTTGGCTCAGTAGCCTGTCGACGAGCAAGCAAACTCTAGATTATAGCATATCCAGGATGGGTGATCAGCCAATGCCTTGGCTCAGTAGCCTGTCGACGAGCAAGCAAACTCTAGATTATAGCATATCCAGGATGGGTGATCAGCCCAATGCCTTGGCTCAGTAGCCTGTCGAGGAGCAAGCAAACTCTGGATCATAGCATATCCAGGATGGGTGATAAGCCTAATGCCTTGGGTCAGTAGCCTGTCGACGAGCAAGCAAACTCTGGATTATAGCATATCCAGGATGGGTGATAAGCCTAATGCCTTGGGTCAGTAGCCTGTCGACGAGCAAGCAAACTCTGGATTATAGCATATCAAGGATGGGTGATAAGCCTAATGTCTTGGGTCAGTAGCCTGTCGAGGAGCAAGCAAACTCTGGATCATAGCACATCCAGGACGAGTGATCAGCCCAATGCCTTGGGTCAGTAATCTGTCAAAGGACAAAAGGAAACTATGGATCATAACATATCCAGGATGGGTGATCAGGAGGAGGAAACGAAATGTAGTGATGAAAGGGATGATAGGAAAATTTTCGGATCAAATTATCCAATCCAGCATCCGCCTAGAGACAGAGGAAAACCGCGAAAAAACCTTCGGTCAGATTGGTCGGTTCTGAAGGTTTAAACCCGAGACCTCCCGAAAGTGCACCACAGATGTTGCCGCTTGAGTTTCTAATTTTCAATATGTATAAAGAGCAAACAAAAATACAGTTAACATATTGTGCGTGTTTTTATTATTTTTCTTTAACTGAATTTAATCATCTTTTGAAACCTACGGTAATTTTGTAACATGTTTCCCAAAACTAACTTTCTAGCGGTTAGTGGCGCTGAAATAATCCTCGAAATATAATTTAAACTTAAGTCGAAATAAAATAGTGAAGTGTGATCGACCTTTTCGCTTAATTTGTTTGTTGAGGCATCATGTTCACAACTTCACGAGTTTATTTCACCATTAGTTTCAGTTACATTTCATGCCACTTTCAGATATTAAGCACAAAAAATTTTGTTCTAAATGCACGCCATTTTATTTTCAAAATACCGCAAATAAAATATTTGAAACATGAGTTGTATTATACAAAATAAGGTCTAAAACTCTCCAGAACGTGTAAATATTCTCGTTTGTTATTTCTACATAATAAACATTAGAATTCTCCACGAATTAATTCGGATGCTTATATTTTTAAAATTGAGCCCAGATTCTTTCTTTTTCATAGCAGTTATTTCGCAGCTCAAGTTGAAGTAGGTTTGTTTCTGCTACACGTATGGAAAGCAGTTTGAAGATGATGTACTTATTTCGACTGTTGGGGAGCCGAACTTGAAGTAGTTGCAACCGCACGTGTGATACCCGGTAGCCTTCGTCCAAAAATTTAAAAATATTAACTTTGTAATTTGACTGTTTCTTTAAATATTATATATTTATGTTTGCCTCGGCTGCGTCAGTATTTTTGTTAGAGACATGGATGTCTTAGCAAGGCGTGATGCGACTGAAGAATGTAGGCTTACACAGATTCTAATTTTTGATTCACTCCTTTTATTAATTCTTGACACGACTTTAATAACACTTCACTGATACAGAGAGCTGTGAGATTCTTTTATTAATTACTTGCACTTTTTAACACGTAAACTATTTTCGTCTCACACGAACACGTATAAAATTTCTCGAGGACGCATCTCGCGTCCGATTAGTAACACTGTCTACAACCAACGCGTGCAGTTATGAGCGCTGTCTACAAGCAACTGACTTGATCTCTACCGCCTAAATTTGTAAATTTCTATATTTCAAGTCTCTTATTGGCTATTCCTAATCCAATAGAATACTTTTATTTAACTAGAGCTTTTTTTCTGGTTGTTGATTGGTTATTTTATAAACTGTCACAAAAATTACATCATTGCGTTACTCCAATAATGATTAGTAGCATTATTAAACATTCTTACGCATTATTGCTCAAGGTTACCTCATTGTTACCTCATTGTTAGCAAGTTTTAACCTATTATTCTCACAGCTCCTACATTATTAAATTACGTAATACATTCACATAACATTATTGAACATATATACAACAATATAAACATATACAATGACTGTAATATACACTTTTTATATATTGTTACATACACATATTGCTTTAAGGCGGGCTGTTATTGAATTTGTATATTATATAATTTGACTGAATTCATTTAAGTGTTAAAAATACTGCCTCAAAGTTGATCTAACAATTTAAAATAGCATCGTAAATTCCAATCTACAGCGTTCTAAAGATGTTCCTGAGCATGTTCCTAGAATTCAAGATGTTTAAACATATTCCATTAGGTCCTGCATGCTCTGCACTTAGTGTCTATATAAATCCCCACGCCGAATAGTCTGAGGACTCAAGTCTGCTGAAAGTGCTGGTTATATTAGTGTTGAACCCACCTACTCCAGATAGAGACCAGCATGAAGCAAGCTTGTATTGAAGCTTGAAGCTTTTCATGTCTATTATTGTATAGTGTGGACGTTTTATGGTGAGGACACGGATTGCGCGTATGTTGCTCCCAGCAATCGAGAGCAGGTCACCCAGGTCCACCTGGAAGGAATGTGATCGCCACAGTACCTAGCCGCATGCGATAAAGAAGGTAATAAGGATATACACAAGCTTTTGATATTCATCTTGGGCGGAGTTTAGCTTTCTGCGATTGGCTGGGTCTCGTTGATCCCACATGGGCGGACTACCGACCATGTGGTGACCAAGCCCAATACTGCTTAACTTGGGCGACCGCTTGTGTGGTCGTCAAGCCAAGCAGGATGGAAAAATTAGGTAATGGTATGGGGGTATCCAAGTTGGCAGCAGGGCGGGTCGCTGCTAGATGGTCACTCATCCAGCTAGTGACCAAGCCCAATGCTGCTTGGGGTGCTTTTGATGTGAGGGATTGGCAGACCTCAGCTTTGAGGGCCCAAGCCGTCCTTCGGCAACCGATTGCTCCTCCTCCGCCTTGGGCCCTTGTGGTCATAGCGGCCCAAAGAGTGCACCAGCTGATTGGTGTTGTAAGTGGTTTTCGTGTACATGGTACGGGTATATGTTGCTCCCCACTCTGTGTATTAAACTGGGGGTGTTTCGTTCCGTAACTCCCGCATTACTCACGAGTGATTAGTACTAACCTTGAAGGTGTTTTTCTGCTGTTGTTATCCCGACGTTTGCGAAGCCAACTTGAAGTGATGTTATTGGTTACTGTTATTATTTTAACTGCCCCACGTATGGGAGCCAACTTGAAGATATATTGTTTACGTAATTTATTATCCTCACGCTTGGGAAGCCAACCTTGAAGAAGATGTTTTGTTGTTGAAGTTTTCACCACGCTTTGGGCGTTAATTTGAAGTAGATTGTTTGTTACGTAATATGCTGCTACGTATGTAAAGCTGATTTTGAAGATGTATTTTTGTTGTTACGCTCCAAGTTTTTAAAAAAAATTGACTATTAACTTTGTTATTAAGCTGGTTCTATAGATATTATGTCTGTTTGTTTTTGCCTCGGCAGCGTCAGTATTGTTTTAGAGTCACGTAACTCTTAGACAGGGCGTGGTGCGACAAGAATGTAGGCTTACACAGAGTTTAAGTTTAAAATTCACTTCTTTTTATTAATCTTTGACACAAATTAAATATCACTACACTGATATTAAGAGCTGTGAGATTCTTTTATTTAATACTTGCACTTTGTTAACGCGTATACATAATTTTCGTTTCACACGAATACGTAATATTTCTTTAGAGAACACATCTTCCATTCGGTTGCTATCAAGGTCTGCAGGCAACTGAACATATTTCAACCGTCCAAACCCGTAAGCTTCTGTATTTCAAGTCTCTGATTGGCTAATCCTAGTCCATTAGAATACCTGCATTTAATTAAAGCTTTTTCTGGCTGTTGATTGGCTAATTTTAAACTGTCACATAATTTACATTATCGTTGCTCTAATCATGACTAGTAGCATTTAAACCCTCAAACTCATTATTGCTTCAAGGTTACCTCATTGTTACCTTATTGTTAGCTACTTTAAACTTATTATTCTCACAGCTCTTACATTATCAAATTACATAATGCATGCACATACAATTATTGAACATGTTTACAATAATATAAGCATATGCAATGACTGTTACATTCATTTTTACAAATTATTACATACATATTGCTTCAAGGCGGGCTGTTATTGAAATTACATATTATATAATTTAATTGAAATTATTCAAGTGTTAAAAATACTGCCTCAACCATATTATAAGTGGTGTTGGAAGTAGTGTCCATCCGTGTGAAGTCATTCCTGGCATCTTCGGATGAAAATTAAAATTAAACTGCGTTTTATTTATGAACGTTCCTTAACTGGTGTGGCCCTTAGCGTACCATTGTATATTGGGCGCAAAAAACCGGTAATTTAGTTCAGAGGCATGTTTATCAGGCTTGACGTTCTTTTACGTGCCTTAAATCTACGACACGGGACCACCGGCTTTACTTCCCTTCCGAAGGAAGCCATGCTAAAGTCTTTTACGCCCGAAAAAAATCCATCGCCCTACGCCGGTTTTGAACCCGCGACCTCATGAACTAGAGGTTAACATGGTAACTACTACACCACGGAGGACGACAACTTCGGATGTAATTTCCATTAACACACGTAAATTCCTTTTGCGTAATGTTGATAACTTCTTCTGTTTTTATATTGTCCTTAAGTTCGTCTATTGTGTGGGGATTGTTCCTATAAACTTTATTTTTTAAGCTTTGCCACAAATACATGCACCAATTTCGTATATATTTTCCTCCGTTAGAGCATCTCGTTTTCACTTCTTAGGGTTAGCGTTTAGTGATCCCATTGTCCTAAACGTACTAACCAGCAGACGTCTGTTTCTCAACCTGGAACTAGAATACCAGGAAATTTCTCCTGAAATTATCTACACGCCTGTCTACACGATTTGGGTTTTACATATGTATCGTACATAAAAAATCGTAGTTCAAGAGTGAACTTGTTGGCAAGTATTGCAGTGTACTAATAACAAAACCTGAACACACTTAAGCAAATCACATAACACAGATTTCTTGAATAAACTTACAGCTTTGAGATGTATAGCTCTCCTTAAAGCGCGAACACAAAACAGCAATGAAACACAGCTGATAAAGATAACCTTGAACGCGTCATACACTACCAGTTGCGCATCGGAAAAGTACCGAGGTTACTGCAGTAAAGCGTGCTACGCATGTAGCTGGTCTGTGACGTCACCTTAATACGAAACGCTGTGTAATCTCTGTGCCCGACTAATCATTCCGGGGTCATAAGCAGATTTATATCGTAATATATTTTTAAATTATGGTATAACTTTTACAAGCTTATTATGTTATTGATAATTAACAATAATACGAGTGCATTCCAGAAAGTCCCAGACGTTTTGGCCTATCGTGGCGATGAATAGGGCTAGAGCCGCCATCTTGGTGTCAGAACGTTCCTACATTCAGTACGCATCCAGCTGTGGTAGTGTGAGAACTGTGTCTTCCTTACTGTGCTCTCTGTGAGTTGTTAAAATGTGCGCTGCAATAGAAAATCCCGGCACTTGTGAAGTGCGGTCTGTGATTAGGTTTTTGTTGGCTAAAAAGAACAAACCAATTGAAATTTATCGTCAACTTTGTGATGTTTATGGACAGGGAATAATGAGTGAAAGCCGAGTCAGGCAATGGTGCATTGATTTTAAAAATGGCCGTACCAATGTTCACGACGAGTATCGCAGTGGTAGGCCTAGCCTTATGACTGATGAACTGTCAATGCAAATCAATGACAAAATTCGTGAAAATCGTGGTTTCACGATTACAGAACCTTCGGAACATTTTCCCCAAATTTGGTGCATCAAATTGTGGTGTAGAAGCTTGGTTACCACAAATTTTGTGTTAAGTGGGTTCCAAAAATCCTAAAGGAAGACCATAAAAAACAGAGACTGGCTGCAGCACTGACCTTCCTCCAAGATTTCAACAAATATGGCAACGCTTTACTCGATCGTATCGCAACCGGGGACGAGACTTGGTTGAAGCATGTCAATTGTGAAACAAAACAGCAGTCGATGGAATGGGGACACACACATTCTCCCAAGAAACCAAGAAAGTGTTTGCAAACGCTGTCAGCAAGAAAGGTCATGGCTACTGTGTTTTGGGACTCTAAGGGAGTGCTTCTCGTTGAGTTTCTGGAACGTGGAACAACAATAACCTCGGAGAGGTATTGTGAAACACTAAGAATGTTAAGGCGTGCCATACAAAATAAGCATCGGGGAAAACTTAGCACCAAGGTGTTGTTTCTTCACGACAATGCACGCCCACACACGGCCAATCGTACCCAAACACTCTTGGCTGGTTTTGGATGGGAGGTGTTTGACCATACACCATACAGCCCGGATTTGGCGCCTAGCAACTACCAGCTCTTCCCAGCGATGAAGAAATGGCTCGGTGCACAACGCTTTGATACTGACCCTGAACTGCATGCCGGTGTAAACCAGTGGTTGAAGTCGAGGGCGGCAGATTTCTACAGAGAGGGTATTGAAAAAGTTGTGCCACGGTATGATAAATGCCTCAGTTTTAATGACGATTATGTTGAAAAATAGCTTAAGGGTGTACATTTCAAATTCAGATAATAAACGTTGATATTTGCAATTTGTTAATTGTTTATTTCAAAACGTCTTGGACTTTCTGGATTACCCTCGTATATTACAAGGATTTACTCAAAGTTTCTCCACATTTCGGCCGTGTTTTCTCTGCTGTGTGTATTTAAAAGCTGAAAGAGACACACGCGAATTTATATTTGTTGCAGTTTTTTTCCCCACTTCTCCAGAATTTATCTTTCCCCACCTAAACATTTAATTGAGCAGTCAAAGAAATTTTAAGAGCCATAAAAAATTGTGTGTTTAAAAAGCTAAAATGTGAAGTTAATTTTCATAGAAATTGTCAGAAATATGCCATTTCGGTAATTTGTTTTCAATTACACCATTCACCCCTAAATTCCCCAATCACAGTAAATTGTAGTATCCTTAAAAACAAGCCACTGCTACCACAATGAATAAAATGTATAATCCTTATACTTTGTAATTTTATCATCTGGAAATGAGGTATTTATAATCCAAGATACGGGAGCAAATTAAAAGTGATTTCGAAAACCTCTATTTTGGCAATGTCCCTTTTTACAGCATTATACATTGCTCCACACACACATACACACATGTAAAAATATATTACGTAGTCACACACACATATAGCAATATAAAATAACTATTACGCATTGTCGTTGTAGATTTAAGTAATAATAATAATAATTATTATTATTATTTATTTAATCGATTTATTTTACGTCGCTTTAATTACATGGTCATATTGCGACGGATCTGTTAGTAGATAACTCGTGGATCGATGTGTGGTGGACAGTTAGCCGTCTAGGTCTCATCCCTGCAACCATACCATCTTGCCTCGTCACGTGTCCACAGAGACCTTAGTGCATAGCAACTGTAAATGTTGATCAGTGACGTTTTAATTCTTGGCAACAGCCTAATAGATCGTGCTTCATTCTTGATTCGACTTCACATTGGTCTCAAAGTCTTCTAGCATTTCTGTGAAAGGTCGTGTTAAAGAGTATTATTTCGTCATACTTACAGAAGGGAAGATATTTTGATATAGACACAGCCAATAATAATACTAATAATAATACACCGTTATACGCAGAAATGGAGAAGAGGCTGCTGTGTGTTTAGTATGATCCGAGCTTTAGGATACTTATTTACCCTAGAGAATGTAACAACCGCCTTCATTGATTTTGAATTTTATTTTTATTTTTAGGTAAGTCATCTCTAAACTTCCCCATATGGCCTAAGAGTTTCGGGGATACTTCATTTCACCAAGCTGCAACTGGACCCATTTCTGAAGTGGAGGTACCCAGCGGTCGGAATCAGTTGCCTCCGATGGTAGGGAGATGAGGATGGCGGTGGTACGAGAGGACCTACAGCTTTTACCGTGGGTTCAGAACCACGTTGAGGTTTATAGATACTATACTTCACATGAGCAAGTTAGAGGTGAAGGTGAAGGTCAACCCATAGCCGGGAATCGAACCCCGGAACATCAGTACGTAAACGAAACCACTGAACTACTCCGGTTATCCATTTCTTAGGTAAGTTATCTTATAGATTTAGTAGATTTTACAAGAGAAAGTATCCAAACTTGAGAGAGAGAGAGAGGGGGGAAGATAAGAGTGAGAAGTATTTTATTGTATTTTAAGTATTGTATTTTAAACCCTCATTCCACTGTTTTCAAGTTGGAAAAGTGCTTCTCCTTAAAAATTCCAACGCAAAATAAAATATACACTTTGAAAATATTCCTTCCTGCTTTATTACATTCAAAAGAAATTTCACTTTTAAGGAATAACTCCACATATGCATTTATCGGCTTCACTTTTATATTTCTTTGACGAAAATGCCTCAAGTCAGAATGTAAATTTTATCAGGATTACGGTTGCAGAACTCGAAATATTTAAAAGCACAAAACTCTATTTGAACCTGTAAAAAGCTTGCGCATAATGATAATAGGAAAAATCACACACTTTTGGGACCATTTTCCCTCACAGGTGAGATCTCCAAAGCCAGGCAGACAATTTTCTGGTGTTGCAAGCAATCCTGAATGAAAAACATGCAGCAAATTTAAATAAAAAACAAAAATTGGATATAAAACATTTGTAAAGCTGTTCTTCCATAGATTTCTGACTAATCAGCTATACATAATAAAACGTCAGCAGTATATCTTTAAAAATTGAAAGCTTTTAGTTTTGTATGATTTGTGAATAAAACTACTGCACCTAACTCTGTGAGTAAAGTCCAAATTTAGGGTCATTTTGAATATGTGAGTAGCTAGGGCATCTTTTAATCCTAAATTAATGTTTACAAAAATAACCCTCTGTAAAAACAGTCAAACGTATTTTTGTTGAAAGTACATTTGTAAAACCTTCTGAACATTTTCACTTAAATCACAGATTTCTCAAACCTATACTTTTGAGTGTGTAATACATCCCAAACGTCATACCGATATACAAATTGCAACAAAATTCGGATAAATAGTTAGAAACTAATGTAAATAATGTTAGAATCCTTATTTTATGTTAAAAATCTTAGGCATATCAAATTAATTAGCTCCAAAGTTTGATGGAATTTTAAGTTTAAATCATGCAATATTGTTATTTTTTAATTCTTACACTTTAAAAATCGCGCTATAGTCACTCCAAAATTACATAATTATATGTAGGATATATAGCTATGAAAATAGGTTAGGATAGATCAATATTTCGTACTCTACAAAAATATAAAACGTTAATAAAATGCTAATATTTCAAGCGCTTCTTTGCTCGGAATCCTTGTAAAATTCTCTCCTCTGTTACGGGTATTCTTTACACTTCCATACGCCTGTGGTGTTTTATGTATATTTCAATTTACTTTATTCAAAGGCTCAGCCTTTTTCATACTTTCCGTTCTCTTATTAGATTTTACATACCTGCTTCGTGATCTCGGAACCTCTACATTCCATTTATTCTGCAAGCCTTCTTTTCTGCCATACCGTTTCTATGGAAGTCGTAATGAAGAGTGCTTCACCAAGTTTAATTGAATTTATGGCTCAATTCAGAGCGTAACTAAAGGAACGTCTTTCCATTGTTTGATATTTACCGTGCCCTGGCAGATACGCTACAAAAGATACAGGGCTGACACTAATTCCTTTCACTAAAGGAAAGCTGGGGGAATGTGAATTGGCCTGTGATTTATTACACAACCCTCACGGTTTCATTCTTTTCGCCCAACTTTTACTCCACTCCTGTGGATGTTTCCTTAGCCCCCTCTCTTGTTGTACTTTACACGTATGCCACAGACATGTAATGGTGACTACTTGTTACTGATTGTTAGCAGATAATTACTTGAGCTCTGGAAGGAGGGATACACTGCTACACCTATCATCTTGGTGACTAATATCATCACTCTTGTTTAACCCTCCTCTGACACCATGAAAAACACAGCATAGGGGTTACATGTTGCACCGTAATATTTTGTTATACAAGTATAGAAAATCCTTTACATTACTAAGAGGGCAGTCCCAGAAGTACCCGACCTGATGTATAGATAGTGATTGTTGTTGCAAACAAATGACTGTGGTAGAAAGTACCAACCTTATAAAGCTTAAGGCTGAAGCTTGATGGTGCTACGTTGTTTAGTAACTGTTTGGCAGCCACCAATAGTGAATTCTCTCAGCGAATTTGTAAACATGGATAAAACTGGCCATCGTTATGTGATACAATACTTTCATTTGAAAGGTCTTAGTCCAACTAGTGTTAAAGCTAAGTTAGATTCTACTCTGGGGGAGTCTGCTCCTTCGTTTACAACAGTAAAATATTGTGTGGCAGAGTTTAAGCGTGGCCGTACGAACTGCTAAGACGAACATCTCAGTGGTCGGCCAAATGAGGTGACCACGCCAGAAATTGTGAAGATAATCCACAAAATGGTATTGGATGACCGTCGACTGAAAGTACGCGAGCTAGCAGACATCGTGGTCATTTCAAAAAGTGTTGCATATCGCACACTAACTGAAAATTTAGACATGAGAAAGCTGTGTGCAAATGGGTCCCGGTTTTACTCACAATGGAACAAAAACAGCTACGCGAGGATGTTTCAGTCGAGTGTTTGGCGATGTTTCGCTGCAATAAAGCCGAGTTTTTGTGTCGATTCATAACCATGGATGAAACATGGGTCCATCACTTCACACCTGAGACGAAGTAAGGGGAGAATCGGCTCCAAAGAAGCGAAGACAGTTCCATTTGCAAGAAAGGTCATGGCATCAGTTTTTTGGAATGTGTGTGGAACAATTTTCATTGATTATCTTCAAAAAGGAAAAGCAATCAATGGCGAGTATTATGCAAAATTATTGCAGCATTTGAATGATGAAACGAAGCAAAAACGGCCGCATTTAGTGGAAAACAAACTTTTGTTTCATCAAGACAATGCAACAGTTCACACTTCCATTATCGCCATGACCAAAATCAATGAGTTAAAGTTCGAATTGCTTCCTCATGCACCCTATTCGCCAGATTTATCCCCCTGCCCGATTGTCTTCTATTTCCAAAGTTGAAGAAATAGCTTGGTGCTAAAAATTTGCAAACAGTGAAGAGCCGAAGTCTGCAGTTGATGGCTATTTTGCAGAACTAGATGGTTCTCAGTATAAACAGGGTATCGAAGCTATTGAACACCGCTGGGAAAAGTGTATCGAGTTGAAAGGAGACTACATAAAGAAATAAAAATGTTTTTTTCCCAAAAATTGTTGTTTTCTTTGTTAGATCGGGTACTTCTGGGACAGCCCTTGTATGTTTTGTTCATTATAAGGATTCAACGAGCACATTCAAACTCCGCAACTTTTACCTGATCCGGTATTTAACCACATCTGATTTCCGCAACATGCACTTACCGCCAGTATCCAAACTGCGCAACTAGCTACAGAGCTGTGATTTACACTTGGCCAAGCAAGGAACGTGAATACGTCACAAAAGTAGACAGTGCTTCCCTCCCACAACTCATCATTAAATCATATTTTAGGAGGGAAACAATTTTATACTATACATATTTACTACAACATTTAAAGAAGGTAAATTATTATTTTAAATGCCTTAACTGACAGAAGAATGGCGAAAAAATATTTATGTGATTTAGGGAAAGAAAGAATATAACAAGAGCTTCAGTTACACAAATTTTTATTCAGAATATATACTTTATCCTAACGATAACATTTAATTTCTGAACACGCGATACTAAAATAATTTGTCAACAAAGGGCGGGAAACCCCACGTGTGAGACATCAGGTGTTTTATCCGAGGTCCGGAGTTCGAATAGGGAGATTAATCGATCCTTCCTGGCCAAAAAAGGAGTTACAGAATTAGTATCCAACCGATTTAACTTTACATTAACATGATTGTGTTTTACAAACAGTGACAGTATTTATTGTTCTTGGGAACATGTAATGCAATTTTTACTTTATCTACCACGTACCTAGAAGTTAGAGGAATACTGTATTCCCCCGAAAATAATATATATATTTAGGATTATTTACATAATAAAATGTGTAACTTAAATTTTCTGGAATACCCTACGAATGCTTCTTCATTCGGAATTATATTTTACAATTTTGTATAACTGCTAACCTATAAGATTTAGACAAGCACTTACCGCACAAAAATATAGACCGCTTTAAAATACCCAATTTATTTCTCCTGTTTCTAGGTATCAACCATTTCCGAAATATTCGTTGTTACGGTTTTAAATTTTCCCATATTTTGCCTTCTTTGGAGGGGCCATCATGAATTGATTCTCCCGATGTCATTGAAAAAGTATGGAATTTCAAAGCCGGCATATAGCCATCCGCTTTTAAACATATGACTATTGATACAGTTTCCCGTTTCCCTCCAGTACTTGCAATGAAGCTATTTCTGCAAACGTTTATCTGGAAAAGTATAATGGAAAAATTAGCTTCCGTAAGAATAATCTTTAGAAGCTATATAAAAATAAATCACAGTGGATAGAGATGGCAGTGTGGACTTTGTCTAAATGTTGGAGCAAACAATAATAATCGAATACGGATTTAAATTTCCCGAATAAACTCAGGAATGGAAAAGGGAGGGAAAATAAGGCCCAAAAAAGAATCCAAAATGAGCAAATATAGCATTAAAGCATAAGCAGCAAATAGAGCTACAAAGTAGTAGTGTACCTTAATTCCTTCCTCTTCCTCAGGAAAACAACAAAAAGATGTTGATGATCCAAGAGAAATAGTTTAACCAGCAGGAAAATTCCAAGTATTAAAAAGCGATTCAAAACAATGATTGTCGTTCGGCATATTCAGGGAGAGCCAAAAGACTAAGAACCGGCTGCGCCGTGTTTTTCCTGTCCGCGTCCTGGGCGCTCATTGCCGTCTGCCGCTACCACAGAAAGGCGCGGATGAAACCATACAACATTTTTAAAACTAATTTTAAAGGCTTTACTTAACAACTATATGACAGGGTGTTTGAGGACAAAATTATTAGTAGACATTTGTGGCCCCCTCGGCCCCGACCTAGCCCCCTGCGATTTCTGTCTCTGGGGTAACTTAAAACAAAGTGTACAAGACAAACCCACACACCCTGGAGGAATTAAAACAAAATATCCCCTAAGACATTTCCAGCATTTGTCATTACAGCGAGTGATGGATAGTTTCCTAAAGAGGTGCATCCACGCCATCTCATCAGTACAGGAGCTGTCCACAGAGGGAGATGAACGTCCCGTGCAGCCAGGCAGCCCTCTAGTGTCCTTGGGGAATGCTCTCCTTGGAGCAAGAATCCGCGCCATCTCTCCAGTACTGGAGCTGCCCAGAAGGGCGATGAACACCCCAACCAAGCAGGCAGCGCTCTAGTGTCCTCAGGGAATACTCTCCTTGGAGTAAACATCCGCGGCATCTCTCCAGTACTGGAGCTGCCCAGAAGGGCGATGAACACCCCAACCAAGCAGGAAGCGCTCTAGTGTCCTCAAGGAATACTCTCCTTGGAGTAAACATCCGCGGCATCTCTCCAGTACTGGAGCTGCCCTGAGAGGGCGATGAACGTCCCGTACAGCCAGGCATCCCGCTAGTGTCCTCGGGGAATACTCTCCTTGGAGCAAGCATCCGCGCCAACTCTCCGGTACTGGAGCTGCCAGGGAGGTCTATGAAGGTCCCGTGCAACAAGGCAGCCCTCTGGTGTCCGCAGGCAATACTCGTTCAGTGGAGCAAGCATCCGTGACATCTCTCCAGTACTGGAGCCGTCCACAGAGGGCGATGAACGTCCCGTGCAAACAGGCACCCCTCTAATGTCCACAAGGAATACACGTTCAGTTGAGCAAGCATTCGCGCCATCTCTCTAGCACTGGAGCTGCCCACAGAGGGCGATGAACGTCCCGTGCAAACAGGCACCCCTCTAATGTCCACAAGGAATACTCGTTCAGTGGAGCAAGCATCCGTGACATCTCTCCAGTACTGGAGCTGCCCACAGAGGGCGATGTACGTCCCGTACAAACAGACAGCCTTCTAGAGTCCTCGGGGAATACTCTACTTGGAGTAAGCATCCACGCCATCTCTTCAGTACTGGAGCTGCCCACAGAGGGCGATGAACGTCCCGTGACGCCAGGCAGCCCTCTAGTGTCCTCAGGGAATGCTCTCCTTCGAGCAAGCATCCGCGCCATCTCTCCAGTACTGGAGGTGCCCAGAGAGAGCGATCAACACCCCATTTAAGCAGGCAGCCCTCTGGTGTCCACGGGGAATACTTTCCTGGGAGCAAGCACCCGTGCCATCTCTCCAGCACTGGAACTCCCACAGAAAGCGATAAACACCTGATGTAAGCAGGCAGCCTTCTAATGTCCTCGGGAAATACTCTTTTTAAAGTAAGCATCACGGCATCTCTCCAGCATAGGAGCTGCCAAAGAGGGCGATGAACGTCCTGTGCAACCAGGCAGCCCTCTAGGGGAATACTCACCTTTGAGTAAGCATCCACGCCATCTCTCCGGCACTGGAGCTGCCAGAGAGGGCGATGAACGTCCCGTGCAACTAGGTAGAACTCTAGTGTCCACGGGGAATACCCTCCTTGGAGTAAGCATCCTCGGCATCTCTCCAGCACTGAAGCTGCCAGAGAGGACGATGAACGTCCCGTGCAACTGAACAGTCCTCTTGTGTCCACGGGGATTACTCTCCTTGGATTGAGCATCCACGCCATCTCTCCAGCACTGGAGCTGCCAGAGAGGGAGACGAACGCCCCGTGCAGCCAGGCAGCCCTCTAGTGTCCACGGGAATACTCTCCTTGGAGTAAGCATCCGCGCCATCTCTCCAACATTGGAGCTGCCAGAGAGGGCGATGAACGTCCCGTGCAAATAGGCGGCCCTCTAGTTTCCTCGGGAAATAATCGTTCCTTGAAACAAGCATCCGCGCCATCTCTCCGGCACTGGAGCAGCCAGAGAGGGGGATGAACGTCCCGTTCAGCCAGGCAGCCCTCTAGTGTCCACGGGGAATACTCTCCTTGGAGTAGGCATCCACGTCATCTCTCCAGCACTGGAGCTGCCACAGAGGGCGATGAACGTCCCGTGCAACTAGGCAGCCCTCTAGTGTCCTCGGGGAATACTCTCCTTGGAGTAAGCATCCACGCCATCTCTTCAGCACTGGAGCTGCCCACAGAAGGCGATGAACGTCCCGTGCAGCCAGGCAGCCCTCTAGTGTCCTCAGGCAATACTCGTTCAGTAAAGCAAGCATCCGTGACACCTCTCCAGTACTGGAGCTGTCCACAGAGGGCGATGAACGTCCCGTGCAACCAGGCAGCCCTCTAATGTCCACAAGGAATACTCGTTCAGTGGAGCAAGCATTTGCGCCATCTCTTCAGCACTGGAGCTGACCACAGAGGACGATGTACGTCCCGTGCAACCAGGCAGCCCCCTAGAGTCCTCGGGAAATACTCTCCTTGGAACGCCATCTCTTCAGTACTGGAGCTGCCCACAGAGGGCGATGAACGTCCCGTGCAGCCAGGCAGCCCTCTACTGTCCTCGGGGAATGCTCTCCTTGGAGCAAGAATCCGCGCCAACTCTCCAGCACGGGAACTCCCACAAAGAGCGATGAACACCTAATGTAAGCAGGCAGACCTGTAATGTCCTCGGGAAATACTCTTTCTTAAAGTAAGCATCAACGCCATCTCTCCAGCATTGGAGCTGCCAGAGAGGGGTATGAGCGTCCTGTGACACCAGGCAGCCCTCTAGTGTCTTCGAGGAATACTCTCCTTGGAGTAAGCATCCCCGCCATCTCTCCAGCACTAGAGCTGCCAGAGATGGAGATGAACGTCCCGTGCAGCCAGCCGAGCTTCTGGTGTCTACGGGGAATTCTCTCCTTGGAGTAAGCATTTACGCCATCTCTCGAGCACTGGAGCTGACAGAGAGTGTGATGAACGTCCCGTGCAACTAAGCAGCCCTCTAGTGTCCACGGAGAATACTCTCCTGGTAGTAAGCATCCACGCCATCTCTCCAGCATTGGAGCTGCCAAAGATGGCGATGAGCGTCCCGTGCAACTAGGCATTCCTTTAGTGTCCTCGGGAAATACTCGTTCCTTGGAACAAGCATCCGCGCCATCTCTCCAGCACTGGAACTGCCAGAGAGAGCGATGAACGTCCCGTGCAGCCACGCAGCCCTCTAGTGTCCTCTGGAATGCTCTCCTTGGAGCAAGCCTCCGCGCCATCTCTCCAGTACTGGAGAAGCCCAGAGAGAGCGATGAAAACCCCATGTAAGCAGGCAGCCCTCTACTGTCCACTGGGAATACATTCCTGGGAGCAAGCACCCGTGACATCTCTCCAGCACTGGAACTCCCACAGAGAGCGATGAACACCTAATGTAAGCAGGCAGCCCCCTAATGTCCTCGGGGAATACTCTGCTTGGAGTAAGCATCCGCGCCATCTCTCCAGTATTGGAGCTGCCCAAAGAGGTCTATGAACGTCCCGTGAAACAAGGCAGCCCTCTGGTGTCCTCAGCCAATACTCGTTCAGTGGAGCATGCATCCGTGACATCTCTCCACCACTGGAGCTGCGAGAGAGGTGACGAAAGTCCCGTGCATCCAGGTAGCCCTCTAGTGTCCACGGGGAATACTCTCCTTGGAGTAAGCATCCGCGCCATCTCTCCAGCACTGGAGCTGCCACAGAGGGCGATGAACGTCCCGTGCAACTAGGCAGCTCTCTAGCTTCCTCTAGAAATGCTCGTTCCTTGGAACAAGCATCCGCGCCATCTCTCCAGCACTGGAGCTGCCAGAGACGGAGATGAACGTCCCGTTCAGCCAGGCAGCCCTCTAATGTCCACGGGGAATACTCTCCTTGGAGTAGGCATCCACGCCATCTCTCCAGCACTGGAGCTGCCAGAGAGGGCGATGAACATCCCGTGCAAGTAGGCAGCCCTCTAGTGTCCTGGGGGAATACTCTCCTTGGAGTAAGCATCCACGCCATCTCTTGAATACTGGAGCTGCCCACAGAGGGCGATGAACGTTCCGTGCAGCCAGGCAGCCCTCTAGTGTCCTCGGGGAATGTTGTCCTCGGAGCAAGCATCCGCGGCATCTCTCCAGTACTGGAGATGACCAGATATGGCGATGAACGTCCCATGCAGTCAGGCATCCCGCTAGTGTCCTCGGTGAATACTCTCCTTGCTGTAAGCATCTGCGGCATCTCTCCAACACTGGAGCTGCCCAGAGAGGGCGATGAACGTCCCGTGCAGCCAGGCATCCCGCTTGTGTCCTCGGGGAATACTCTCCTTGGAGTAAGACTCCGCGCCAACTCCCCAGTACTGGAGGTGCCCAGAGAGGGCTATTGAATGTCCCGTGCAACCAGCCAGCCCTCAGGTGTCCTCAGGCAATACTCATTCAATGGAGCACGCATCCGTGACATCTCTCCAGTACTGAAGCTCCCACAGCGGGCGATGAACATCCCGTCCAACTAGGCAGCCCTATAGTGTCCTCGGGGAATACTCTCCTTGGAGTAAGGATAAACGACATCTCTTCAGTAGTGGAGCTGCCTACAGACGGCGATGAACGTCCCGTGCAGCCAGGCAACCCTCTAGTGTCCTCGGAGAATGTTCTCCTTGGAGCAAGCATCTGCGCCATCTCTTTAGTACAAGAGCAGCCCAGAGTGGGCGATGAACACCCCATGTAAGCAGGCAGCTCTCTGGTGTCACGGGGTATACTTTCCTGGGAGCAAAACCCCGTGCCATCTCTCCAGCAATAAAGCTCCCACAGAGAACGATGAACACCTCATGTAAGCAGGCAGCCCTCTAATGTCCACGGGAAATACTCTTTCGTGGATTAAGCATCAACGCCATCTCACCAGCATTGGAGGTGACATAGAGGGCGATGAACCTCACGTGCAACCAGGTAGCCCTCTAGTGCCCTCGGGGAATTCTAGTTCCTTGGAACAAGCATCCGCGCCACCTCTCCAGCACTGGAACTGCCAGAGAGGGCGATAAACGTCCCGTGCAACTAGGCAGCACTTTAGTTTTTTTAACAGCAATACTTTCCTTGGAGTAAGCATCCACGCCATCACTGCAGCATTGGAGCTTCCAGAGAGGGCGAAGAACGTCCCGATCAACTAGAACGGCCACCAGTGTACACGGGGAATACTGTCCTTGGAGTCAGCATCCACGCCATCTCTCCAGCACTGGAGCTCCCAGAGAGGGCCATACACGTCCCATGCAGCTATTCAGCCCTCTAGTGTCCTCGGGGAAGATTCGTTCCTTGGAACAAGCAACCGCGCCATCTCTCCAACACTGGAACTGCCATCGAGGGAGATGAATGTCCCGTGCAGCCAAGCAGCCCTCTATCGTCCACGGAGAATACTCTCCTTGGAGTTTTGCATCCACGCCATCTCTCCAGCACTGGAGCTCCCAGAGAGGGCCATAAACGTCCCATGCAGCTATTCAGCTCTCTAGTGTCCTCAGGGAATACTCGTTCATTGGAACAAGCAACCGCGCCATCTCTCCAACACTGGAACTGCCATCAAGGGAGATGATTGTCCCGCGCAGCCAGGCAGCCCTCTAGTGTCCACGGGGAATACTCTCCTTGGAGTAAGCATCCACGCCATCTCTCCAGCACTGGAGCTGCCGGAGAGGGCGATGAACGTCCCGTGCAATCAGGCAGAGCTTTAGTGACTTTGGGGAATACTCGTTCCTTGGATCAAGCATCCGCGCCATCTCTCCAGCACTGGAGCTCCCAGAGAGGGCGATGAACGTCCCGTGCAACTAGGCAACCCTCTAGTGTGCTCGGGGAATACTCTTTCCTTTGGAACAAGCATCCGCGCCATCTCTCCATCACTGGAGCTGAAAGAGAGGACGATAAACGTCCCGTGCAGCCAGGCAGCCGTCTAGTGTCCACGGGGAATACTCTTCTTGAAGTAATCATCCTCGACATCTCTCTAGCACTGGAGCTACCAGAGAGGACGATGAACGTCCCGTGCAACCAGGCAGCACTTTAGTGTCCTCGGAGAATACTCGTTCCTTGGAACAAGGATCCGCGCCATCTCGCCAGCACTAGGAGATGCCATAGAGGGAGATGAACTTCCCGTGCAACCAGGCAGCCCTATAGTGTCCACAAGGAATACACTCCTTGGAGTAAGCATCAACGCCATATCTCCAGCACTGGTGCTGCCACAGAGGGCGATGAATGTCCCGTGAAACTAGGAAGCCCTCTAGTGCCCTCGGTGAATACTCGTTCATTGGAACAAGCATCCGCGCCATCTCCAACACTGGAGCTGCCGAAGAGGGGGAAGAACGTCCCGTGCAACTAGGCAGTCCTCTAGTCTCCTCCGGGAATACTCGTTCCTTGGAACAAGCAACCGCGCCATCCCTCCAGCACTGGTGCTGCCAGAGAGGGAGATGAACGTCCCGTCCAGCAGGGTAGTCATCTAGTGTCCACGGGGAATACTCTTCTTGGAGTAAGCATCCGCGCCATCTCTCCATCACTGACGCTGCCAGAGAGGGCGATGAACGACCCGTGCAACTAGCCAGCCCTCTAGTTTCCTCGGGGAATACTCGTAATTTGGAACAAGCATCCGCGCAAAGTCTCCAGCACTGGAGCAGCCAGAAGGGGTGATGAACGTCCCGTGCAGCCAGGCAGCTTTCTATTTGCCAAGGGGAATAGTCTCCTTGGAGTAGGCATCCGCGCTATCTCTCCAGCACTGGAGCTGCCAGAGAGGGCGATGAACGTCCCGTGCAACTAGGCAGCCCTCTAGTGTCCTCGGGGAATACTCTCCTTGGAGTAGGCATCCGCGCTATCTCTCCAGCACTGGAGCTGCCAGAGAGGGCGATGAACGTCCCGTGCAACTAGGCAGCCCTCTAGTGTCCTCGGGGAATACTCTCCTTGAAAAATGCCTCCACGCCATCTCTTCAGTACTGGAGCAGCCCAGAGAAGGCGATGAACATCCCATGTAACCTGGCAGCTCTCTGGTGTCCACGCGGAATCCTTTCTAGGGAGCAAGCACCCGTGCCTTCTCTCCAGCAACGGAGAACCAACAGAGAGCGATGAACACCCCATGTAAGCAGGCAGCCGTCGAATGTCCTCGGGAAACACTCTTTCTCGGAGTAAGCATCCACGCCATCTCTACAGCATTGGAGCTGCCAGAAAGGGCGATGAACGTCCCGTGCAGCCAGGCAGTCATCTAGTGTCCACGGCGAATACTCTTCTTGGAGTAAGCATCCGCGCCATCTCTCCAGCACTGGAGCTGCCAGAGAGAGCGATGAACGTCCCGTGCAAACAGCCACCCCTCTAGTTTCCTCGGGGAATACTCGTTCCTTGGAACAAGCTTCTGCTCCATGTCTCCAGCACTGGAGCTGCCAGAAAGTGAGATGAACGTCCCGTGCAGCCAGGCAGCTTTCTATTTTCCACGGGGATTACTCTCCTTGGAGTAAGCATCCACGCCATCTCTCCACCACTGGAGCTGCCAGAGATGGCGATAGACGTCCCGTGCAGTCAAGCAGCCCTCTAGTACCCTCGGGAAATGCTCTCCTTGGAGCAATCATCTGCGCCATCTCTCCAGTACTGCAGAAGCCAAGAGAGGGCGATGAACACCGCTCGTAAGCAGGAACTTCTCTGGTGTCCATGGGGAATACTTTACTGAAAGCAGGACCCGGCCATCTCTCTAGCACTGGAGCTCCCAGAGAGAACGATGAAACCCCCATGTAAGCAGGCAGCCCTCTAGTGTCCTCGGGAAATACTCTTTCTTGGAGTAAGCATTCACGCCATCTCTCCAGCATTGGAGATGCCAGAGAGGGCGATGATTGTCCCGTGCAACTATGCACCCCTCTAGTGTCCTCGGGGAATACTCGTTCCTAGGAACAAGCATCCGCGCCATCTCTCAAGCACTGGAGCTGACAGAGAGGGTGATGAACGTCCCTTGCAACCAGGCAGCCCTCTAGTGTTCACGGGGAATACTCTCCTTACAGTAAGCAACCACGCCATCCCTTCAGCACTGGAGTTGCCAGAGAGGGCGATGAAGGTCCCATGCAACTAGGCAGCCCTCTAGTGTCCTCGAAGAATACTCGTTCCTTGGAGTAAGCATTCACGCCATCTCTCCACCACTGGAGCGGCCAGAGAGGGAGATGAACGTCCCGTTCAGCCAGGAAGCCCTCTAGTATCCTCGGGGAATACTCGTTCCTTGGAACAAGCATCCGCGCTATCTCTCGCGCACTGGAGCTGTCAGAGAATTAGATGAATGTCCCGTGAAGCCAGGCAGCGCTCTAGTGTCCACGGGGAATAGTCTCCTTATAGTCAGCATCCGCGCCATCTCTCCAGTACTGGAGCAGCCAAGATATGGCGATGAACACCCCATGTAAGCAGGAAGCTCTCTGGTGTCCACGGGGAATACTTTCTAGGGAGCAAGCCCCCATGCCTTTTCTCCAGCACTGGAGCACCCACAGAGAGCGATGAACACACCATGTAAGCACGCAGCCCTCGAATGTCCTCGGTTAATACTCTTTCTCGGAGTATGCATCCACGCCATCTCTCCCACATTGGAGCTGCCAGAGAGGGCGACGAACGTCCCGTTTCACCAGGCAGCCCTCCAGTGTCCTCGGGGAATACTCTCCTTGGAGTAAGCATCTACGGCATCTCTCCAGTACTGGAGCTGCCAGGGACGGCGATGAACTTTCCGTGAAACTAGGCAGCCCTCTAGTGTCCTCGGGGAATACTCGTTCCTTGGCGTAAGCACTCACGTCTTCTCTCCACCACTGGAGCTGCCAGAGAGGGCGATGAACGTCCCGTGCAACCAGGAGACTCCAGTGTCTAGAGGAATACTGGTTCCTTGGAACAAGCATCCGAGCCATCTCTCCAGCACTTGAGCTGCCAGAGAGGGTGATGAACGTCCCGTGCAACCAGGCAACCCTCTAGTGTCCACGGGAAATACTCTCCTTGGAGTAAGCATCCACGCCATCTCTTCAGCACTGGAGCTGCCAGAGAGGGCGATGAACGTCCCGTGCAACTAGGCAGCCCTCTTGTTTCCTCGGGGAATACTCGTTCCTTGGAACAAGCTAATGTGCCAACTCTACAGCACTGGAGCTCCCACAGAGAGCGATTAACCCCAATGTAAGCAGGCAGCCCTCTAGTGTCCTCGGGAATACTCGTTCCTTGGAACAAGCATCCGCGCCAACTCTCCAACACTGGAGAATCCACAGAGGGCGATGAACGTCCCGTGCTACTAGGCAGCCCTCTAGTGTCCACGGGGACTACTCTCCTTGAAGTAAGCATCCACGTTATCTCTCCAACACTGGAGCTGCCATAGAGGGAGATGAACGGCCCCTGCAGTCAGGCAGATCTCTAGTGTCCACGGGGAATACTCTCCTTGGAGTAAGCATCCACGCCATTTCTCCAACCCGGTAGCTGCCAGAGAAGGCGATGAACGTCCCGTGCATTTAGGCAGCCCTCTAGTGTCCACGGGGAATACTCGTTCCTTGGAACAAGCATCCACGCCATGTCCAACACTGGAGCTGCCAGAGAAGGCGATGATCGTCACGTGCAACTAGGCAGCCCTCTAGTGTACTCCGGGAGAACAATCATCCGCACCATCCCTCCAGCACTGGAGCTGCCAGAGAGGGAGATGAACGTCCCGTTCAGCCAGGCAGTCATCTGGTGTCTACGGCGAATACGCTTCTTCGAGTAAGCATCCGCTCAATCTCTCCAGCACTGGAGCTGCTACAGAGTAAGATGAACGTCCCGTGCATCCAGGCATCCCTGTAGTGTCCACGGGGAATGCTCTCCTTCGAGCAAGCATCCACGCCATTTCTCCAATCCCGGAGCTGCCAGAGAGGGCGATGAACGTCCCGTGCAACTAGGCAGCCCTGTAGTGACCACGAGGTAAACTCTCCTTAAAGTAAGCATCCCCGCCATCTCTACAGCACTGGAGCTGCCAGAGAGGGAGATAAACGTCCGGTGCAACCAGGGAGCTTTGTAGTGTCCACGGGGTTTACTCTCCTTGGAGTAAGCATCCACGCCATCTCTTCAGTACTGGAGCTTCCCACAGACGGTGATGAACGTCCCATGCAGTCAGGCAGCCCTCTAGTGTCCTCGGGGAATGCTCTTCTTCGAGCAAGCATCTGCGCCATCTCTTTAGTACTGAAGCAGCCCAGAGAGGGCGATGAACACCACATGTAAGCAGGCAGCTCTCTGGTGTCCACGGGGTATACTTTCCTGGGAGCAAAAACCCGTGCCATCTCTCCAGCACTGGAGCTCCCACAGAGAGCGATGAACACCCCATGTAAGCAGGCAAACCTCTAATGTCCTCGGGAAATACTCTTTCGTGGATTAAGCATCAACGCCATCTCTCCAGCATTGGAGCTGACATAGAGGTCGATGAACCTCACGCGCCACCAGGCAGCCCTCTAGTGTCCTCGGGAATACACGTTCCTTGGAACAAGCATCCGCGCCATCTCTCCAGCACTGGAGCTGCCATAGACTGCAATAAACGTCCCGTGCAACTAGGCAGCACTTTAGTGTTATTAACACCAATACTCTTCTTGGAGTAAGCATCCACGCCATCACTGCAGCATTGGAGCTTCCAGAGAGGGTGAAGAACGTCCCGATCAACTAGAACGCCCTCCAGTGTACACGGGAAAACTGTCCTTGGAGTCAGAATCCACGCCATCTCTCCAGCACTGGAGCTCCCAGAGAGGGCCATACACGTCCCATGCAGCTATTCAGCCCTCTAGTGTCCTCGGGGAATAATCGTTCCTTGGATCAAGCAACCGCGCCATCTCTCCAACACTGGAACTTCCATCGAGGGAGATGAATGTCCCTTGCAGCCAAGGAGCCCTCTATAGTCCACGGAGAATACTCTCCTTGGAGTAAGCATCCACGCCATCTCTCCAGCACTAGAGCTCCCAGAGAGAGAGAGATGAACGCACCGTGCAGCAAGGTAGCCCTCTAGCGTCCAAGGGGAATTCTCTCCTTGGAGTAAGCATCCGCGCCATCTCTCCAGCTTTGGAGCTGGCAGAGAGGGTGAATAACGTCCCGTGCAACTATGCAGCGCTCTACTGTCCAGGGGAATACTCTCCTTGGAGTAAGCATTCGCGCCATCTCTCCAACATTGGAGATGCCAGAGATGGCGATGAACGTCCCGTGCAACTAGGCAGCCCTCTAGTGTCCTCGGATAATACGCGTTCCTTGGTACAAGCATCCGCGCCATCTCTTCAGCACTGGAGCAGCCAGAGAGGGAGATGAACGTCCCGTGCAGCCAGGCAGCCCTCAAGTTTTCCACGAGGAGTACTCTCCTTGGAGTAAGCATCCGCGCCATCTCTCCAGCACTGGAGTTGCCAGTTAGGGCGATGAACGTCCTGTGCAACTAGGCAGCCCTCTAGTTTCCTCGGGGAATAGTCGTTCCTTGAAACAAGCATCCGCGCCATCTCTCCAGCACTGGAGCTGCTAGAGAGGGAGATGAACGTCCTGTGCAGTAAGGCAGCCCTCTGGTGTCCACGGGTAATACTCTCCTTGAAATAATCATCCACGCCATCTCTCCAGCATTCCTATTGCCAGAGAGGGCGATGAAGGTCCCGTGCATTTAGGCAGCCCTCTTGTGTCCTCGGGGAATGCTCTTTCCTTTGGAACAAGCATCCGCGCCATCTCTCCATCACTGGAGCTGCCTTAGAGGACGATAAACGTCCCGTGCAGCCATGCAGCCCTCTAGTGTCCACGGGGATTACTCTTCTGGGAGAAATCATCCTCGACATCTCTCCAGCACTGGAGCTACCAGAGAGGGCGATGAACGTCCGGTGCAACCAGGAAGCACTTTAGTGTCCTCGGAGAATACTCCTCTTAGAGTAAGCATCCGCGCTATCTCTTCAGCACTGGAGCTGCCTAAGACGGCGATAAACGTCCCGTGCAACTAGGCAGTAGTTTAGTGTTTTTAACGGGAACACTCTACTTGGAGTAAGGATCCACGCCATCACTCCATCATTGGAGCTGCCAGAGAGGGCGATGAACTTCCCGATTAACTAAGCAGCCCTCTATTGTCCATGGGGAATACTCTACTTAGAGTAGGCATCCTCCCCATCTCAGCCAGTTATGGAGCTGCCAGAAAGGGCGATAACCGTCCCATGCAGCTATTCAGACCTCTAGTGTCCTCGGGGAATACTCGTTCCTTGGAACAAGCATCCGCGCCATCTATCCAGCACTGGAGCTGCCAGAGAGGGAGATCAACGTCTCGTGCAAACAGGCAGCCCCTTAGTGTCCATGGGGAATACTCTCCTTGGAGTAAGCATCCTCGCCATCTCTCCAGCACTGGAGCTGCCAGAGAGGGCGATGCATGTCCCGTGCAACTAGTCAGCACTCTAGTGTCCTCGGGGAATACTCGTTCCTTGGAACAAGCAACCGCGCCATTTCTCCAACACAGTAACTGCCAGAGAGGGAGATGAACGTCCCGTGCAGCCAGGCAGCCCTCTAGTGTCCAGGGGGAATGCTCTCGTTGGAGTAAGCATCCACGCCATCTCCACAGCACTGGCGCTGCCGGAGAGCGTGATGAACGTCCCGTGCAACAAGGCAGAGCTTTAGTGTCTTTGGGGAATACTCGTTCCTTGGAACAATCATCCGCGCCATCTCTCCAGCACTGGAGCAGCCAGAGAGGGAGATGAACGTCCCATGCAGCTAGGTAGCCCTCTGTTTCCACGTGGAATACTCTCCTTGGAGTAACCATCCGCGTCATATCTCCAGCTTTGGAGCTGCCAGAGAGGGCGATGAACATCCCGTGAGATAGGCAGCACTCTAGTGTCTTCGGGGAATACTCGTTCCTTGGAACAAGAATCCGCGCCATCTCTCTAGCACTGGAGCTTCCAGAGAGAGAGACGAACGTCCCGTGCAGCCAGGCAGCCCTCTAGTGTCCATGATGAATACTCTCCTTGGAGTAAGCATCCGAGCCATCTCTCCAGCACTGGAGCTGACAGTGAGGGCATGAACGTCCTGTGCAACTAGGCAGCCCTCTAGATTCCTCGGGGAATAGTCGTTCCTTGGAACAAGCATCCGCGCCATCTCTCCAGTACTGGAGCTGTCAGAGAGGGAGATGAACGTCCTGTGCAGTCAGGCAGCCCTCTATTGTCCACGGGTAATGCTCCCTTGAAATAAGCATCCACGCCATCTAAACAGCACTGGACGTGCCAGAGAGGGCGATGAACGACCCGTGCAACTAGGCAGCCCTCTAGTGTCCTCGGGGAAATACTCTTTCCTTGGAGCAAGTATCCACGCGTTCTCTCATCACTGGAGCTGCCAGAGAGGACGATGAACGTCCCATGAAGCCCTATAATGTCCACGGGGAATACTCTTTTTGGAGTAAAAATCCGCGACATCTCTCCAGCACTGGAGCTGCTAGAGAGGGAGATGAACGTCCTGTGCAGTAAGGCAGCCCTCTAGTGTCCACGGGTAATACTCTCCTTGAAATAATCATCCACGCCATCTCTCCAGCATTCCTATTGCCAGAGAGGGCGATGAAGGTCCCGTGCATTTAGGCAGCCCTCTTGTGTCCTCGGGGAATGCTCTTTCCTTTGGAACAAGCATCCGCGCCATCTCTCCATCACTGGAGCTGCCTTAGATGACGATAAACGTCCCGTGCAGCCGTGCAGCCCTCTAGTGTCCACGGGGATTACTCTTCTGGGAGAAATCATCCTCGACATCTCTCCAGCACTGGAGCTACCAGAGAGGGCGATGAACGTCCGGTGCAACCAGGAAGCACTTTAGTGTCCTCGGAGAATACTCCCCTTAGAGTAAGCATCCGCGCTATCTCTCCAGCACTGGAGCTGCCTAAGACGGCGATAAACGTCCCGTGCAACTAGGCAGTAGTTTAGTGTTTTTAACGGGAACACTCTACTTGGAGTAAGGATCCACGCCATCACTCCATCATTGGAGCTGCCAGAGAGGGCGATGAACTTCCCGATTAACTAAGCAGCCCTCTATTGTCCATGGGGAATACTCTACTTAGAGTAGGCATCCTCCCAATCTCTCCAGTTATGGAGCTGCCAGAAAGGGCGATAAACGTCCCATGCAGCTATTCAGACCTCTAGTGTCCTCGGGGAATACTCGTTCCTTGGAACAAGCATCCGCGCCATCTATCCAGCACTGGAGCTGCCAGAGAGGGAGATCAACGTCTCGTGCAAACAGGCAGCCCCTTAGTGTCCATGGGGAATACTCTCCTTGGAGTAAGCATCCTCGCCATCTCTCCAGCACTGGAGCTGCCAGAGAGGGCGATGCATGTCCCGTGCAACTAGTCAGCCCTCTAGTGTCCTCGGGGAATACTCGTTCCTTGGAACAAGCAACCGCGCCATTTCTCCAACACTGTAACTGCCAGAGAGGGAGATGAACGTCCCGTGCAGCCAGGCAGCCCTCTAGCGTCCAGGGGGAATGCTCTCGTTGGAGTAAGCATCCACGCCATCTCCACAGCACTGGCGCTGCCGGAGAGCGTGATGAACGTCCCGTGCAACAAGGCAGAGCTTTAGTGTCTTTGGGGAATACTCGTTCCTTGGAACAATCATCCGCGCCATCTCTCCAGCACTGGAGCAGCCAGAGAGGGAGATGAACGTCCCATGCAGCTAGGTAGCCCTCTGTTTCCACGTGGAATACTCTCCTTGGAGTAACCATCCGCGTCATATCTCCAGCTTTGGAGCTGCCAGAGAGGGCGATGAACATCCCGTGAGATAGGCAGCACTCTAGTGTCTTCGGGGAATACTCGTTCCTTGGAACAAGAATCCGCGCCATCTCTCTAGCACTGGAGCTTCCAGAGAGAGAGACGAACGTCCCGTGCAGCCAGGCAGCCCTCTAGTGTCCATGATGAATACTCTCCTTGGAGTAAGCATCCGAGCCATCTCTCCAGCACTGGAGCTGACAGTGAGGGCATGAACGTCCTGTGCAACTAGGCAGCCCTCTAGATTCCTCGGGGAATAGTCGTTCCTTGGAACAAGCATCCGCGCCATCTCTCCAGTACTGGAGCTGTCAGAGAGGGAGATGAACGTCCTGTGCAGTCAGGCAGCCCTCTATTGTCCACGGGTAATGCTCCCTTGACATAAGCATCCACGCCATCTAAACAGCACTGGACGTGCCAGAGAGGGCGATGAACGACCCGTGCAACTAGGCAGCCCTCTGGTGTCCTCGGGGAAATACTCTTTCCTTGGAGCAAGTATCCACGCGTTCTCTCCATCACTGGAGCTGCCAGAGAGGACGATGAACGTCCCATGAAGCCCTATAATGTCCACGGGGAATACTCTTTTTGGAGTAAAAATCCGCGACATCTCTCCAGCACTGGAGCTGCCAGAGACGGCAATCAACGTCCCGTGCAACCAGGAAGCCCTTTAGTGTCCTCGGGGATTACTCGTTTCTTGGAACAAGCATCCACCCCATCTCTTCATCTCTAGGAGCTGTCATAGAGGGAGATCGAATAAGCATCCACGCCATCTAAACAGCACTGGACGTGCCAGAGAGGGCGATGAACGACCCGTGCAACTAGGCAGCCCTCTAGTGTCCTCGGGGAAATACTCTTTCCTTGGAGCAAGTATCCACGCGTTCTCTCCATCACTGGAGCTGCCAGAGAGGACGATGAACGTCCCATGAAGCCCTATAATGTCCACGGGGAATACTCTTTTTGGAGTAAAAATCCGCGACATCTCTCCAGCACTGGAGCTGCCAGAGACGGCAATCAACGTCCCGTGCAACCAGGAAGCCCTTTAGTGTCCTCGGGGATTACTCGTTTCTTGGAACAAGCATCCACCCCATCTCTTCATCTCTAGGAGCTGTCATAGAGGGAGATCGAATAAGCATCCACGCCATCTAAACAGCACTGGACGTGCCAGAGAGGGCGATGAACGACCCGTGCAACTAGGCAGCCCTCTAGTGTCCTCGGGGAAATACTCTTTCCTTGGAGCAAGTATCCACGCGTTCTCTCCATCACTGGAGCTGCCAGAGAGGACGATGAACGTCCCATGAAGCCCTATAATGTCCACGGGGAATACTCTTTTTGGAGTAAAAATCCGCGACATCTCTCCAGCACTGGAGCTGCCAGAGACGGCAATCAACGTCCCGTGCAACCAGGAAGCCCTTTAGTGTCCTCGGGGATTACTCGTTTCTTGGAACAAGCATCCACCCCATCTCTTCATCTCTAGGAGCTGTCATAGAGGGAGATGAACTTCCAGTGCAACCAGGCAGTCCTATAGTGTCCACGGAGAATACTCTCCTTGGAGTAAGCATCAACGCCATATCTCCGGCATTGGTGCTGTCAGAGAGGGCGATGAACCTCCCGTGCATATAGGCAGCACTCCATTGTCCTTGGGGATTACTCGTTCATTGGAACAAGCATCCGCGCAATTTTGAACACTGGTGCTGCCAGAGAGGCCGATGAACGTCCCGTGCAACTAGGCAGCCCTCTAGTGTCCTCCGGCATTACTCGTTCCTTATAACAAGCATCAGCGCCATCCCTCCAGCACTGGAGCTGCCAGAGAGTGAGATGAAAGTCCCGTGCAGCCAGGCAGCCCTCTAGTGACCTCGGGAATGCTCTTCTTGGAGCAAGAATCTGCCCCATCACTCCAGTACTGGAGCAGCCCAGAGAAGGCGATGAACACCCCATGTAAGCAGGCAGCTTGCTGGTGTCCACGGGGAATGTTTTCTAGGGAGCAAGCACGCCTGCCATCTCCCCAGCTCTAGAACACCAACAGAGAGCGATGAACACCCCATGTAAGCAGGCAGCCCTCGAATGTCCTTGGGAAATACTCTTTCTCGGAGTAAGCATCCACGCTATCTCTCCAGCATTGGAGCTGCCAGAGAGGGCGATAAACGTCCTGTGCAACCAGCCAGCCCTCCAATGTTCTCGGGGAATACTCCCCTTGGAGTAAGCATCCACAGCATCTCTCCAGCACTGGAGCTGCCAGAGAGGGTGATGAACGTCCCGAGCAACTAGGCAGCCCTCAAGTAACCTCGGGAAATACTCGTTCCTTGAAACAACCATCCGCGCCATCTCTCCAACACTGGAGCTGCCAGAGAGTGCGATGAACGTCGCGTGCAACTAGGCAGCCCTCTAGTGTCCTCCGAAAATTCTCGTTCCTTGGAACAAGCATCCGCGCCATCACGCCAGCACTGGAGCTGCCAGAGAGGGAGATGAACGTCCTGTGCAGCCAGGCAGCCCTCTAGTGTCCGCGGGAAATAATCTCCTCAGATTAAGCATCTGCGCCATCTTTCCAGTACTGGAGCAGCCCAGAGGGCGATGAACACCCCATGTAAGCAGGCAGCCCTCGAATATCCTCGGGAAATACTCTTTTTCGGAGTAAGCATCCACGCCATCTCTCCAGCATGGGATTTGCCAGAGAGGGCGATGAACGTCCCGTGCAAGCAGGCAGCCCTCCGGTGTCCTCGGGGAATACTCTACTTGGAGCAAGAATCTACGGCATCTCTCCAGCACTGGAGCTGCCAGAGAGGGCGATGAACTTCCCGTGCAACTAGGCAGCCCTCTAGTGTCCTCGGAGAATACTCGTTCCTTGGAGTAAGCACCCAGGCCATCTCTCCACCACTGGAGCACCCACAGAGAACGATGAACACCCCATGTAAGCAGGCAGACCTCGAATGTCCTCGGGAAATACTCTTTCTCGGAGTAAGCATCCACGCCATCTCTCCATTATTGGAGCTGCCAGAGAGGTCGATGAACGTCCCGTGCAACCTGGCAGCCCTCCAGTGTCTCGATGAATACTGGTTCCTTGGATCAAGCATCCGCGCCATCTCTCCAGCACTTGAGCTGCCAGAGAGGGCGACGAACGTCCCGTTCAACCAGGCAACCCCCTAGTATCCACGGGAAATACTCTCCTTGGAGTAAGCATCAACGCCATCTCTTCACCACTGGAGCTGCCAGAGAGGGCGATGAACGTCCCGTGCAACTAGACAGCCCTCTTATTTCCTCGGGGAATACTCGTTCCTTGGAACAAGCTAATGCGCCATCTCTCCAGCATTGGAGCTCCCATAGAGAGCGATTAACCCCCCATGATAGCAGGCAGCCCCTACTTTCCTCGGGAATTACTCTTTCATGGAGTAAGCTTCCACGCCTACTCTCCAGCATTGGAGCTGCCAGATAGGGCGATGAACGTCCCGTGCAACTTGGCAGCCCTCTAGTGTCCACGGAGAATACTCTCCTTGGAACGAGCATCCGCGTCAACACTCCAGAACTATAGCTGCCAGAGAGGTCGTTGAACGTCCCGTGCAGCCAGGAAGCCGTATAGTGTCCTCGAAGAATACTCTCCTTGAAGTAAGAATCCGCGCCATCTTTCCAGCACTGGAGCTGCCAGAGAGGGCGAAGAACGTCACGTGGAGCCAGGCAGCCTTCTAGCGTCCACGTGTAATACACTCCTTGGAGTAAGCATCCACGCCATCTCTCCACACTGGAGATGCCAGAAATGGAGATGAACATCCCGTGCAACCAGGCAGCCCTCTAGTATCCACGCGGAATACCCTCCTTGGAGTAAGCATCCACGCCATCTCTCCATCAGTGGAGCTGCCAGAGAGGACAATCAACGTCCCATGCAGCCAGGCAGCCCTATAGTGTCCACGGGAAATACTCTTCTTGGAGTAAAAATCTGAGAAATCTCTCCAGCACTGGAGCTGCCAGAGAGGGCGATGAACGTCCCGTGCAACCAGGATGCGCTTTAGTGTCCTCGGAGAATACTTGTTCCTTGGAACAAGGATCCGCGCCATCTCTCCAGCACTGGAGCTGCCAGAGAGAGAGATGAACATCCCGTTCAGCCATTCAGCCCTCAGGTGTCCTCGGGGAATACTCGTTTCTTGGAACAAGCATCCACGCCATCTCTTCATCACTAAGAGCTGCCATAAGGGAGATGAACTTCCCGTGCAACCAGGCAGCCCTATAGTGTCCACGGGGAATACTGCCCTTAAGTTAAGCATCAACGCCATATCTCCGGCACTGGTGCTGTAGGAGACGGCGATGAACGTCCCTTGCAACTAGGCAGCCCTCAAGTGTCCCCGGGAAATACTCGCTACTTGGAACAAGCATCCGCGCCATCTCTTCTACACTAGAGCTGCCAGAGAGGGCGATGAACGTCGCGTGCAACTAGGCAGCCCTATTGTGTCTTCCGGGAATTTTCGTTCCTTGAAACTAGCATCCGCGCCATCACTACAGCACTGGAGCTGACAGAGAGGGAGATTATCGTCCCGTGAAGCCAGGCAGCCCTCTAGTGTCCGCGGGGAATGCTTACCATGGAGCAAGCATCTGCGCCATCTCTCCAGTACTGGAACAGCCCAGAAAGGGCGATTAACAACCCTTGTAAGCAGGCAGCTCTCTGGTGTCCAGGGGAATACTTACCAGGCAGCAAGCACCTGTGCCTTCTCTCTAGCACTGGAGCACTCACAGAGAGCGATGAACACCCCATGTAAGCAGGCAGCCCTCGAATGTCCTCGGAAATACTCTTTCTCGGAGTAAGCATCCACGCCATCTCTCCATTATTGGAGCTGCCAGAGAGGTCGATGAACGTCCCGTGCAACAAGGAACCCTCTAGTGTCTACGGGGATTACTCTCCTTGGAGTAAACATCCACGCCATCTCTCCACCACTGGAGCTGTCAGAGAGGGCGATGATTGTCCCGAGCAACTAAGCACCCCTCTAGTGTCCTCGGGGAATACTCGTTCCTTGGAACAAGCATCCACGCCATCTCTCCACCACTGCAGCTGCCAGAGAGGGAGATGATCGTCCCGTACAGCCAGGAAGACGTCTAGTATCCTCGGGGAATACTCGTTCCTTGGAACAAGCATCCGCGCCATCTCTCGAGCACTGGAGCTGCCAGAGAATTAGATGAACGTCCCGTGCAGCCAGGCAGCAGTCTAGTGTCCTCGTGGAATACTCTCCTTAGAGTAAGCATCCGCGCCATCCCTCCAGTACTGGAGCAGCCCAGATATGGCGATAAACACCCCATGTAAGCAGGCAGTTCTCTGGTGTCCATGGGGAATACCTTCTAGGGAGCAAGCACCCGTGCCTGCTCGTCAGCACTGGCGCACCCACAGAAACCGATGAACACCCCATGTAAGCAGGCAGCCCTCGAATGTCCTCGTGTAATACTCTATCTCGGAGTAAACATCCACGCCATCTCTCCAGCATTGGAGTTGACAGAGAGGGCGATCAACGTCCCGTGCAACCAGGAAGCCCTCCAGGGTCCTCGGGGAATACCCTCCTTGGAGGAAGCATCTACGGCATCTCTCCAGTACTGGAGTTCCCAGAGAGGGCGATGAACTTCCGTGCAGCCTGGCAGCCTTCTAGTGTCCACGTGGAATACACTCCTTGGAGTAAGCATCCACGCCATCTCTCCAACACTGTAGCTGCCAGAGAGGGAGGGAAACATCCCGTGCAACCAGGCAGCCCTCTAGTATCCACGGGGAATACTCTCCTTGAAACAAGCATCCGCGCCATCTCTACATCACTAGAGCTGCCAGAGAAGGTGATGAACGTCCCATGCAGCTAGGCAGCCCTCTAGTTTCCACGGGGAATACTCTCCTTGGAGTAAGCATCCGCGCAAACTCTCCAGCACTGGAACTGCCAAAGACGGAGATGAACGTCCCATTCAGCGAGGCAGCCCTCTATTTCCACGTGGAATACTCTCCTTGGAGTAAGCATCCACTTCATCTCTCCAACACTGGAGCTGCCAGAGAGGGAGATGAACATTTCGTGCAGCCAGGCAGCCCTGTGGTACCCACGGGGAATGCTCTCCATGGAGTAACCATCCGCGCTATGTCTCTAATACTGGAAGTGCCAACGAGGGCGATGAACGTCCCGTGCAACAATGCAGCCCTCTAGTGTCCACGGGGAATAATCTCTTTGGAGTAAGCATCCACGCCATCTCTACTGCACTGCAACTGCCAGAGAGGGCGATGAACGTCCCGCGCAACTAAGCAAACCTCTAGTTTTCTCGGGGAATACTCGTTCCTTGGAACAACCATCCGCGCCATTTCTACAGCACTGGAGCTGCCAGAGAGGGCGATGAACGTCCCGTACAGCTAGGCAGCCCTGTAGAGTCCTCGGGTAATACGCGTTTCTTGGAACAAGCATCCGCGCTATCTCTCCAGCGCTGGAGCTACCAGAGAGGGCGATAAACGTCCCGTACAAAGGCAGCCCTCCAGTATCCTCGGAGAATACTCGTTCCTTGGTACAAGCATCCGTGCCAACACTCCAGCACTGCAGCTGCCAGAGAGGGCGTTGAACGTCCGTGCAGCCAGGCAGCCCTCTAGTTACCACGGGGAATACTCTCCTTGGAGTAAGCATCCGCGCCATCTCTCTAGCACTGGAGCTGCCAGAAAGGGAGATGAACGAACCGTGCAGCCAGGTAGCCCTCTAGTGTCCTCGTGGAATACTCTCCTTGGAATAAGCATCCACGCCATCTCTCCAGCACTAGAGCTGCCAGGGGAGATGACCGTCCCGTGCAGCCAGGCAGCCCTCAAGTATCCACGGGGCATACTCTCCTTGGAATCAGCATCCGCGCCATCTCTCCAGCACTGGAATTGCCATTGAAGGAGATGAACGTCCCAGACAGTTAGGCAGCGATCTAGTTTCCTCGGGCATTACTCTTTCCTTGGAAAAAGCATCCGCGCCATCTCTCCAGTACTGGAGCTGCCAGAGAGGGAGATGAACATTTCGTGTAGCCAGGAAGCCCTCTGGTATCCACGGGGAATACCCTCCTTGGAGTAAGCATCCGCGCCATCTCTCTAATACTGGAGGTGCCAGCGAGGGCGATGAACGTCCCGTGCAACAATGCAGCCCTCTAGTGTCCACGGGAAATAATCTCTTTGGAGTAAGCATCCACGCCATCTCTAATGCACTGCAGCTGCCAGAGAGGGCGATGAACGTCCCGCGCAACTAGGCAAACCTCTAGTTTTCTCGGGGAATACTCGTTCCTTGGAAAAACCATCCACGCCATCTCTCCAGCACTGGAGCTGTCAGAGAGGGCGATGGACGTCCCGTACAATTAGGTAGCCCTATAGTGTCCTCGGGGAATACTCACCTTGGAGTAAACATCCGCGCCATCTCTCCATCACTGGAGTTGCCACAGAGAGCGATGAACGTCCCGTACAGCTAGGCAGCCCTGTAGAGTCCTCGGGGAATACGCGTTTCTTGGAATTAGCATCCGCGCTATCTCTCCAGCGCTGGAGCTACCAGAGAGGGCGATAAACGTCCCGTACAACAAGGTAGCCCTCCAGTATCCTCGGGGAATACTCGTTCCTTGGAACAAGCATCCGTGCCAAATCTCCAGCACTGTAGCTGCCAGAGAGGGCGTGGAACGTCCTGTGCAGCCAGGCAGCCTTCTAGATTCCACGGGGAATACTCTCCTTGGAGTAAGCATCCGCGCCATCTCTCTAGCACTGGAGCTGCCAGAAAGGGAGATGAACGACGCGTGAAGCCAGGCAGCCCTCTAGTGTCCACGGGAGTACTGTCTTTGGGGTAACCATAAACGCCATCTCTCCAGCACTGGAGCTACCAGAGAGGGCGATGAACGTCCCTTGCAACTAGGCAGCCCTTTAGTTTCCTCGGGGAATACTCGTTCCTTAAAACAAGCATCCGCGCAATCTCTCCAGCACTAGAGCTGCCACAGAGGGAGATGAACATCCCTTTCAGCCAGGCAGGACTTTAGTGTCCACGGGGAATACTATCCTTGGTGTAAGCATACGCGCCATCTCTCCAGCACTGGAGCTGCCAGAGAGAGCGATGAACGTCCCGTGCAATTAGCCAGCTCTCTAGTGTCCACTGGAGTACTCTCCTTGTAAAAAGTATCCGCGCCATCTCTCCAGCACCTGCCAGAGAGGGCAATGAACGTCCCGTGCACCTAGGCAGCTTTCAAGTTTCCTCGGGGACTACTCTCCTTGGAGAAAGCATCCACGCCATCTCTTCAGTACTAGAGCTGCCCACAGAGGGCGATGAACTTCCCGTGCAGCCTGGCAGCTCTCTAGTGACTTCGGGAATACTCTCCTTGAGGCATGCATTCGCGTCATCTCTCCAGCACTGGAGCTGCCATATAGGGCGATGAACGTCGCGTGCAACAAGGCAGCCCTCTAGTGTCCTTTGGGAATTCTCGTTCCTTGGAACAAGCATCCGCGCCATCTCTCCAGCACTGGAGCTGCCAGAGAGGGAGATGAACGTCCCGTGCAGCCAAGCAGCTTTCTATTTTCCACGGGGAATACTCTCCTTGGAGTAGGCATCCGCGCCATCTCTCCAGCCCTGGAGCTGCCATAGAGAGTGATGAACGTCCCGTGCAACTAGGCAGCCCTCTAGTGTTCTCGGGGAATACTCTCCTTCTAGAAAGCATCCACGCGCTCTCATCAGTACTGGAGCTGCCCACAGAGGGCGATGAAAGTCCCGTGCAGTCAGGATCTCGGGAATCCTTTCCTTGGAGCAAATATCTGCGCCATCTCTCCAGCACTGGAGCTGCCTGAGAGTGCGTATATGTCCCGTACAATTAGGCAGCCCTCTAGTGTCCTCGGGGAATACTCGTTCCTTGGAACAAGCCTCCGCAACATCTCTCCAGCACTGGAGCTGCGAGGGAGAGAGATGAACGTCCCGTGCAACTAGCCAGCCGTTTAGTGTCCACGGGGAATACTATCCTTGGAATAAGCATACGCACCATCTCTCCAGCACTGGAGCTTCGGAAAGAGATGAACGTCCCGTGCACCTATGCAACCCTCTAGTGTCCACGGGAGTACTCTCCTTGGAGTAACCATCCACGCCATCTCTCCAACACTGGAGCTGCCAGAGAAAGCGATGAACGTCCTGTGCAACTAGGCAGCCCTCTAGTGTCCTCGTGGAGTACTCCTTCCTTGGAACAATCATTCGCTCCATCTCTCCAGCACTGGACCTTCCAGAGTTGGCGATGAACGTCCCGTACAGTTAGGCAGCCCTCTAGTGTCCTCGGGGATCGCTTGTTCCTTGGAACAAGCATCCGCGCCATCTCTCCAGCACTGGAATTGCCAAAGAAGGAGATGAACTTCCCGTGCAACTAGGCAGCCCTCTAGTGTCAACGGGGAATAATCTCTTTGAAGTAAGCATCCACGCCATCTGTACAGCAGTGAGGCTGCCAGAGAGGGCGATGAATGTCCCGTGCAACTAGGCAGACCTCTTGTTTCCTAGGGTATACTCGTTCCTTGGAACAAGCCTCCGCGCCATCTCTCCAGCACTGGAGCTGCCAGAGAGGGCGATGAACGTCCCGTGCAACTCGGCAGCCCTTTAGTGTCCACGGGGAATACTATCCTTGGAATAAGCATACGCGCCATCTCTCCAGCACTGGAGCTGCGAGGGGGCGAGAGGTGAACGTCCCGTGCAACTAGGCAGCCCTCTAGTGTCAACGGGGAATAATCTCTTTGAAGTAAGCATCCACGCCATCTGTACAGCAGTGGAGCTGTCAGAGAGGGCGATGAATGTGCGTGCAACTAGGCAGACCTCTAGTTTCCTAGGGTATACTGGTTCCTTGGAACAAGCATCCGCGCCATCTCTCCAGCACTGGAATTGCCATAGAAGGAGATGAACGTCCCGTGCAACTAGGCAGCCCTCTAGTGTCAAAGGGGAATAATCTCTTTGGAGTAAGCATCCACACCATCTCTCCAGCACTTGAGCTGCCAGAGAGAGCGATGAACTTCCGGTGCAACTAGGCAGCCCTCTAGTGTCCTCGGGGAATACCCTTTCCTTGGAACAAGCATCCGTGCCATCTCCTCAGCACTGGAGCTGCTAGAGATGGCGATGAACGTCCCAGACAGTTAGGCAGCCGTCTAGTTTCCTCGGGCATTACTCTTTCCTTGGAAAAAGCATCCGCGCCATCTCTCCGGCACTGGAGCTGCCAGAGAGATCGATGAATGTCCCGTGCAAATAAGCAGCCCTCTAGTTTCCTCGGGGAATTCTCGTTCCATGGAACAAGCATCCGCGCCATCTCTCCGGCACTGGAGCTGCCAGAGAGGGCGATGAATGTCCCGTGCAACTAGGCATCCCTCTAGTTTCCTAGGGTATACTCGTTCCTTGGATCAAGCATCCGCAAAATCTCTCCAGCACTGGAATTGCCAAAGAAGGAGATGAACTTCCTGTGCAACTAGGCAGCCCTCTAGTGTCAACGGGGAATACTATCCTTGGAATACGCATACGCGCCATCCCTCCAGCACTGGAGCTGCGAGGGAGAGAGGTGAACGTCCCGTGCAACTGGGCAGCCCTCTAGTGTCAACGGGGAATAATCTCTTTGAAGTAAGCATCAAAGCCTACTGTACAGCAGTGGAGCTGCCAGAGAGGGCGATGAATGTCCCGTGCAACTAGGCAGACCTCTAGTTTCCTAAGGTATACTCGTTCATTGGAACAAGCATCCGCGCCATCTCTGCAGCACTGGAATTGCCATAGAAGGAGCTGAACGTCCCGAGCAACTAAGGAGCCCTCTAGTGTCAAAGGGGAATAATCTCTTTGGAGTAAGCATCCACACCATCTCGCCAGCACTTGAGCTGCCAGAGAGAGCGATGAACTTCCGGTGCAACTAGGCAGCCCTCTAGTGTCCTCGGGGAATACTCCTTCCTTGGATCAAGCATCCGCGCCATCTCCTCAGCACTGGAGCTGCCAGAGACGGAGATGAACGTCCCGTGCAGCGAGGCAGCCCTCTATTGTCCACGTGGAATACTCTCCTTGGAGTAAGCATCCACTTCATCTCTCCAACACTGGAGCTGCCAGAGAGGGAGATGAACATCTCGTGTAGCCAGGCAGCCCTCTGGTATCCACGGGCAATACTCTCCTTGGAGTAAGCATCCGCGCCATTTCTCTAATACTGGAGGTGCCAGCGAGGGCGTTGAACGTCCCGTGCAACAATGCAGCCCTCTAGTGTCCACAGGGAATAATCTCTTTGGAGTAAGCATCCACGCCATCTCTACTGTACTGGAGCTGCCAGAGAGGGCGATGAATGTCCCGCGAAACTAGGCAACCTCTAGTTTCCTCGGAGAATTCTCGTTCCTTGGAACAAGCATCCGCGCAATCTCTCCAGCGCTGGAGCCAACAGAGAGGGCGATAAACGTCCCGTACAACAAGGCAGCTCTTCAGTATCCTCGGGGAATACTCGTTCCTTGGACTAAGCATCCGTGGCAACTCTGCAGCACTGTAGCTGCCAGAGAGGGCGTTGAACGTCCCGTGCAGCCAGGCAGCCCTCTAGTTTCCACGGGGAATACTCTCCTTGGAGTAAGCATCCGCGCCAACTCTCTAGCACTGGAACTGCCAGAAAGGGAGATGAACGACCCGTGCAGTCAGGCAGCCCTCTATGTCCTCGTGGAATACTCTGCTTGGAATAAGCATCCACGCCATCTCTCCAGCACTGGAGCTGCCAGAGAGGGCGTTGAACGTCCCGTGCAGCCAGGCTGCTTTCTATTTTCCACGGGGAATACTCTCCTTGCAGTAGGCATCCGCGCCATCTCTCCAGCCCTGGATCTGCCATAGAGGTTGATGAACGTCCCGTACAATTAGGCAGCCCTCTAGTGTCTGTCCTCGGGGATCGCTTGTTCCTTGGAACAAGCATCCGCGCCATCTCTCCGGCACTGGAGCTGCCAGAGAGGGCGATGAACGTCCTGTGCAACTAGGCAGCCCTCTAGTGTCCTCGTGGAATACTCCTTCCTTGGAACAAGCAATCGCTCCATCTCTCCAGCACTGCACCTGCCAGAGTGGGAGATGAACGTCCCGTGGAACTAGGCAGCCCTCTAGTGTCCTCGGGGAATACTTGTTCCTTGGAACAAGCATCCACGCCATCTTTCCAGCACTGGAGCTGCCAGAGAGGGAGATAAACGACCCGTGCAGCCAGGTAGCCCTCTAGTGTCCACGGGCAAATACTCTCCTTGTAGCAAGCACCAGCGCCATCTGCCCGCTTCTCGCCACGAAACCCAGAAGTACACCTGAAATATGAGGAGGAACTTAAATTAAAGGGAAATGAAGAAAGGAAATCGTGATACATGAGAAAGCACCCCAGCATTCGCCCCTCGACCAGGGAAAACCACGAAATACCAAAGATGAGAGTGGTCGTTCGGCGAAAACCGAAGCCGTGACCTGCCGAATGGAGCCTCAATTATTTAAAATAATGGACAAATACTTCTCTAAAGCATAGAAATATAAATAGCAGTATACATATCCTGACAGAACTTGAAACGTCTAAATACCATATGTCGTCATATTCCTTTTCAATTGTATCAAACATTTTATTAAAATATCTGATGTGACACACTCACATGACTTTCTCTACCCTCTATCGCTTATTAGTGGGTATAAAAATTATTCTTACGAACGTTTGTTTTCTTATCTACTCCATTTTAATCGAGATTAACAGTTCCCGAAATAGCTACATTACACATTTCGTTTTAGACACAAAGGGAACAGCGATAGTTAAATGTTTTAGAACTGGACGATATATACTGGCCTTAAAATTCCGTACAGTTTCCATGATATTACTAGAAACAACTGAAAGTTGTTCTTGGCCATGTCGGATTGCCAAGTGTTGAACAATTCGAATCACTAATATCGGATATCTCAGTAATGGCTTAAGTCACAAAATAACTGATTGGAAATAAATTGTGTGGTATTTAAGAGATCTAAATTTTATGTGTAGTAAGTTTTTGTCTATCTCCTATGTTTTGCTAGTTATACAAAGTTATTTCTGAACGAAGAGGACTTTACACCCTATTCTCAAAAAATGCAACTGTTACACTTCAATTGGCATATACACATCTTATATATAGGACATTTTATTCAAAATCGTTAGTTATTTTTGAGAAAATCAGAAATAAAGGAGCATTTTTCAGATTAAATATAGTTTGGAATAGAGGAATTTTCCTGAAAATCTTGGTATCGAATTTTCGGAAGGTAGGTACTGAAATTAAACACAAAATTTGGTATTTGTCTAAAATTTTGTTTTTAAGTTACGCTTTCCACATACACATTTATTATTTTTTGTAGAGAAGCTTTTTGATTCAGGGCCCTCAAAACATGTATTTCATTGAATTTTTCGTGGAATGTAATACTTCCTCTACCTACTAGTTACATATGTAGTAGAGAAATTAAAAAGGACACATACGTATGAATAATGTGCACACATTACCTTCTTTGGTGCATATATCCAACATAACATTCTAGTGAAGTAGAATACGAAATTGCATAATATTTTACGTTGAACAATATGAGATTCAATGTCTTAAATTCGATATTGCAAACATCTTCCTACTGTTAGATGTCTGTGCTAAGAAAACACTACCTGATGATATATTGCGCAACCTACAAGGCATAAATTGTTGTTACATGTTGGGGTGAAGGCCGAAAAGTTTACCAGAAAATGATTGATTTAGGTCACCCCAACAGGCACATGGGGGCACAACTCGCTGGCAACAGAAGTCCGGGACCTTGGTGTGTAAATTAGGAGGAAGGCGTGGGTTCTTATATTACATTGAAAGATTACATAACATACATTACCTGAGATTTATTCACAAAAACGTTTGGCTTCTCTACACAATTAACAAAGAAAACAGGATGAAGGGAGATGCCACAGACCGTAGACCGGCCACACAAAACTGGTTCCAACGACCACTTACTCTCGAGTGAGAACTTGCCCCCACCAACCGTGCCTAGCCAGAGCCAGACAGGGCTGACGTCATACCAGACAATATCAAACAAAGCCTTCCCTTTGGTGTGGTCCACGACAAAAAGTAAGACCGTCAAACTGAAATATAACTAAGGAGACCCAATAATGCTACGTCTGGTAATGACGATAAACTTAATATGCCACAATATTGCAACCATTCTCCTACTGTTGAATATTTGTGCTGAGAAAATAGTCCTGATGATATTTCGCGCTACCTACAAGGCATAAAGTGTAACTGGTTGATGTTCTAGTCGCAGCTTTAACTTGGTCGAGTACGCTCTGACCGGTCAAAGCTATATCGGTTACCCAAGCAATGCAAATGTTAATAAGAACTTAAAGATACGAGTCATAGAGGAGTCTACTCGAGAAATGTAGACCTGAACAAGTAGTTGGTTTGTTTTAACCAGAGTTGGTGAAAATTGTACGCTCACGTGAAATCATTCACAACGCCCCCTACCGGCACACACTCCATTTCTACCGTGCATACACCAGCTCATTTCACCCGCGTTCATTTATTGCTTCATTGACTTCGAACGCATCGGGCCAAGACCATTTCGATTAACCTTCATGAGGCTGAGCACACAAAAGTTTTGCATGCAAAGATTACTAAGCAAAAATAACTGCAGTTATTAACGTTGTGATACATAGAATCCAAAATCAACAACAATAGAACACGACATTGATTCAGTTACATTACTAACTCACTCATGCCAATGTACTCGCCTAAAGCAGCATTCAATCAGACACATTAGCAATAGATACACAAAGATTAGTCAGATTCTGATATCTGCTTGTGATTTATACCACCCTTCCTCTCCATTAACACTTATAGGTATTAATAAGCAATTATTATGCTTAATATACATTAAACTAACGTTTACTATTATAACAATTGTGCTTTAGAGAATATGTTCCCTGGTTAGTATTCTCCTGTATGCTGTGGTATAATACCATTATTCGCTATGTAGTAAAGCAGGCTCTTCTTGATCTAAATTTTTTCATTTAACCTTTTGCGACTTTAGAAAGGCCTTTGATTGTGTGACGCATAACATCTTGTTGTTTGGAATCAGATAAAAGGGTATGCAACATTTTCTTCTTATTTGTATAACAGTAAAGAGTGTGTAGTATATGGTGACAAACGGGCAGAATAACTGGATACCCAATAAAGCACGTTGGCTGTTGTGTGACTCTAAAATAAGGAACTACTGCATCGCTGTCTTAAGAACAACTGAAGCAAATTACTTCGACGGGGCACAAACCACGTCTCATATTGTGCACAGTACAGGTACTTTAGCCTGAAATCACCTGTGTCTCCTATTTGGGTACCCAGATTCGCTTGCTGGTCATAAGTCATCCAGCACGTAATACATATAAGGTTTGCTACTGTTCCCATTTTATTTGCAGTGGCAACATATGATCTAGTTTTTACTCTATTTTCAAACTATGTTTTTATGCAGATGGCGCTACGTTACTATAATAACGTTACTTATCAAGTTATGCCGTATGATAAAACAATACAGTGTGTGCTGCAATATCATCGCTAAGTTGTGTTCACCCACCAGTTTTCGGGCTGCTGTAGAGATTGAAGGATGATACATATCTAGGGAATTCTACATGCTTATCCATCTTCTTTACAATGTGGCGGGAAAACGTTGGGCGTCCTTTGTAGCGAGAAATCATTGCTCCTCTGGGTTGAAGTTCTCTGTTGCAGTGTTCTGGTCTCCGGCTACCTCTGCTCGGCGGCTGATGATTTCTCCATTCCTAATAAATTACCCATGTAACTAATTTCACTGATCTCAAGGTTTTCGTAGGTGAGGCAAATTAAAATACACTGCCTTTCCCTTAAAATGTGATTTATTAACAATAAGATACTTATGGGCGGCTAGTTTTTCCCATCTTTAACAACTCCCACCATAACAATAAATTAGGAGCCTAATCTAACTGCACTCACGTGCATCCGTCACCCAGGGAGTATAACTGAGTATCGAAGAGATTGTATAAGAGAGTCTATAAGAGAGTGGAAATCTGGTGCCTGCTTTCCCCTTTTATACTTAAACCTAGTGACGCTCACCATCGCGCCTTAAAATGTAACATTTCTAATTGGTCCTCATACCGCGTTACCTTATTACGTATGCAAATATTCTGCTCCAAAACTTTTTGCACACGCGTCCCAGTGACGCGGCCGGAAGCAAACTCAATGTCTCCGTCTCTTTCTATTTCTCGTTATTCCTTCAAGTTCCTTGCTCATTAGCTTGGTGAAAGGTGGTGGACTCCACCTAGAATTACTTTTATCTGGAATTAGCTAGTTCGCCCGTCCCTTACTTATCTAAGTTACAATCTGCTTTATACATCTCTTGGTTGCTAAATATTCTAACATCTTTCTTGCTGAATTATATTATTATGTATAATTCCTGTTTGATATAGATTATACGTCTTTCAACAATTCTTGGGAGAATTGCTGTTTTCAGGGGCCTTAAGTAATCTAAGTAAAATATTTATAGCTTTACTTCATTGTAAAAGTACCTCATTAAAACTGAAGACAACGTGTATGCAAAAATATGTAAAATGCTCAAGATAAGTATGTAGTACCTTGTTTTAGAAAGTATAGTTTAAGAATGTGAAATAAAGACCACTTTAGGGGCTCTCATTCATTTAAAGATCCGTTAATAAGTACTAACAACGTAAAAGCAAGCTTCTGCTACTAATTTACTCTCTAGGATGTAGCTCCACCGATAGATTCCGAATACCATTTGATTAGTCTTGACTTTAGTGAACATCTTTCGAAACTTTAAAAAAAAAATGGCTAATTCCATGTCTGGTGGTACGATTATAGGTATAGCTATTTATTATCTGATTTTATCGCATCTAAAAGAAGTTATTAGAAATTGACGAAGTAGTCTTATTTGCGGTATGTTGGTATGTAGAAGAATCTATGGGTACATATCACCGGCACTAACACAGAATTATTTTACACTTGGTATTGTGAAGCAACATACAGTACTAGCCACGGACAAACTAATACGGTAACTCATTAATGTAATAAGATACATAATTCACAGTTTTTCAGACTCAACACGTTTACAATTCATTTATTTAATATTTTTGTTCCTTAGTTTTACGTGTTAGGTATTGTTTACTAATATTGTACTATAATAATTAAGAGGATGTTAAAACACATATATTCATAATGTACATATGGTAGACAACAAGTATATAATGTTATAACATAAAATATAATATAAGAGGGAGAGGCCATTGTTAGCTATATAACCAGTAATATAAAATTACGAAAACTGCAGTAGTATCTACGTAAGCATGTAACGAACGTTGAATTCATAATTAAGATGATAGAAGTCGGTAAACATATATATAATATATATGTAACAGAAACTGTTATTGTATGTTATTGGATAGTAGCGCCATCAGGTACCTTTATACATGCCTATAATTCAAATACGTACGTTAAGAAAACGGTTGAAGGGAACGCTAACAGAAGCTAGTCAGACTTCAAGCAGGAAGGCCGTGTGCAAACTCGTCTCTAAATAAACGCTAAAACTAGGTATTTAAAGTATATCGGTTATACATATTTTAACATGACAAAGGTGTGAATATATACATGTGGTTTATCTAAAACAATAGTGATATAATTAAACAGAATACGTGTGTGCAAGAATATTTTAACATTCTCCATACCCAATCCTGACAAGACACAAGTGCTCTCCGACACGAATACAGCAGCCGTGGCACAATTATAAAATAATAATTACAACATACTAACACACACGCAAGAATACAGATATACAATCATCAGATTCCAGTCTACGATAACGTCAAGATACGTCACGAGAGTACGGGCATCAAGACGGCCTACAGGTACGTAATACAGCATCCACCATCATCAACGTAGTGGGGGCCTACCAAGGAGGAACCACTACAATTGGCAACCTGTTCTGCACCCACAATACACCTCGTACTTTCCGCTTTGTGACTTTTGTTTGTTTGTGAAATTGAAAAACGCGTATGGGGCAGACGATTTGTCAGTGACGACAAAATGAAAGACAAGGGCGGCGAAACGGTTCAAGGAGCAGGATGCCACTTTCTCACGTCACTGAAGGGAGACATGACTATACGCCAAGACAAATGTGTGAATGTTTTAATGTGTCGAATAATAAGAAATAGTGCAGCAGTAAGTTAATTACCTCATTCTAGAGAGCAATATGCCGGTTAATTGTGTTCAGTCAAAGCGGCCACTAGGACAAAAATCTGATATGTTACGTTCACATGACTCTAACCTCTATCGTTTATTAGTGTGTAAACAAATTATCCCTACGACAGTTTATTTTTCTATTTACTTCATCTTAATACAAATGAACCCCTGCAGAAATAGCTACATTACACATTTCGTTGGGTTACAAAGGGAACAGCGATAGTCAAATGCTTAAAAAATGGACGCTTTGCGCTGACCTTAAAATTCGATAATGTCTCCATGCAGTCGCGAGAAACAAACGAAAATCAACAAGACTTGAAAAGAAGACTTAAGTATTGAACAACTGGGACCATTAATAACAGATATCTCGGAAAGGGCTTATGACCAGGCAGGGGAATTTTAGTAAGTAAGCCATCAAGTTAAGAACATACCGTGGATTGCTGACGAGGGAAGGTGGAAGCGACTGCGACCTTGCAGTGTTCTCTATAAACAAATATGATGCACAGTTGTGGGTACTACACCCTGCTTTAAAAGCAGGTAACTCAGGATTAAGGAGTATTAGAAGAAAGAAGGCTAAGAAATAAGCATTTAAAAAGCAATATCTACCGCGCAGTTCAACAGAATTATTCACGGGTTACACGTCGCGCAATTTTACAGAATCTCTCGCGTCGTAAAACTAGTTACAAAAATGTGAAATACTTGAATTAATAATGTGCGGCATATAAGTGATTATAGTTACATTCGAAAATATAACAGTTTCAGTCAGGCGTGTATCAAGAGTAATTATGTGAAATTAATAAAGTGTGACGGCAATAAAAGTGTAAAAACAAATTCATTTATCAGTGTTATCTTTTAGTAACAACTCTTTTCCGTTTACACACCCTGTTCAAGAGATTTGCTCGATTGGGTAATAATAGCTAGCCGGAGGACAAAGAACTCAAAATTAAAAATAGTAAAACAATAACAGGCGCACAGCAAATAAGATAACACGAAAGTTACTTTGACAAAGGTTACCTCATTGTTACCTCATTGTTAGCAACGTTTAACTTATTATTCTCACAGCTCCTACATTGTTAAATTACGTAATATATTCACATAACATTATTACACATGGACACAAAATATAAGCATGTGCAATGACTGTTACATACATTTTACAAATTATTACATACACATATTGCTTCAAGGCGGGCTGTTATTGAATTTACATATTATATAATTTGACTGAAATCATTTTAATGTCAATAATACTGCCCCAAATGGAAATAGTCGTACCTATCTGGATTCTGCTAAAAACTGAAGATTTTCTTTATTAATTTATCTTGGATATTGGTAAGTGGTCCGGAAGAAATCTACTAAGATAACAAAGCCAATAAAACTCGAAGCCTCTGGGTGAAAGCAGGTTCTATACCGCTTGAGCCCAGTAATGAACTCTTCGTGAACTAATTATCTCGATAGTCCCTAGGGACACAGTGGTTAGCGTAGCTTCAACTCAAACCATTAAAACGCATTTTTTCCTCTCTCGTTTCAGCGCTGTAAATTCCTGTGTTAGTAAAGCATGATTCACCTATGTTAAAACGTTTCATACAATTTGAACACTACTACAAAGTAATATGCCTTTAAAATAATAAATACATATTTCATTGTTGCTGATAGTAAAGCATAATGCTATCCTTATTAACGTAGTAACGCTGCAGAGTGATCCAAATCTCAGAAAAACTTGCAAACACTTAGAATTTCAGTTTTCTGATAATGTTAAATGATGTCATTTCATGATCATAAATTTGGATCATCTGAATTGAGCTTGAAGATTTGTGACAATATAAATATGGCGGTAACAGCATTTTGAATTATAATGTTATAAAGTCGTAATTTTTAACCCAATACAAGCTATAACTTTACCCTGCATTAAAATGTTATTGATGTTTAAAATCGATTTTTATATTAGGAATAACATTTTTGTAAAATACAGAAGTGAAAAACGTGGCGTCTTGTTAATATCACAGTTATATGGATAAAGAATTAATATGAAGAAATTCAGTTTTTCAGTTATTAAGCTTGTTACGCGGGACCCGGGAACGTTTTCTTTAATGAGTTACCCCCCTCTTTGTGGGACTTACAAGCCAATGCCTTGGGCCAGTAGCCTGTCGAGGAGCAAGCACATTTTAGATCATTGCATATCCAGGATGGGTGATCAGCCCAATGTTTGTTATGGCGGTGAAGAAGGAAGAATCGTGGATCAAATTATCCAACGCAACATTCGCCTAGCGAGTGAGGAAAATCGCGAAAAAAAACCTTCTGTCAGATCGGTCGACCCGGGGGTTTGGGAGTCGCACACGTTACCACAGCGCCACTTAGCTCGGTCAGAAGGGAACTTAACTTGACTCTTCTACCCATTATCATTTACTTTTATACGGATTCAACAAACTTACAAAAGCTTATTTTCTATCTCCTACTTCATATTGATCGAGACAAACATTTGCAGAAACGATTTCATTGCAAATTCCTTTGCTGGTACAGTCAAGTGCAAAAAAACCAGCCGATGCGTTTAGTTACTTTTAGTGTTTTCCGTGGTTGAATGTTGGCAGAATCTCATCATTAGTGTTCCACGTCTGTCCTCTAATTGGTTTTAGCTGAAGTCCGATTACCCTATGAATAAAGGTCAGGCCTAGCTGGGCGATGAAGGGGTGGAGAATCAGTATATGTCACCTGAATGGTTGAAACAATATGACTCCCAAAGACTGTCCATACTAGCCCCTCTTATTGGTTCGGCATTCAAACATTAACCTCTGTAACCGAATGAGGGATGGAAGGCGCGGTAGAGGCGTGTTAATTATTGATTGCCAACTTAAACCGCGATTCCTCATATCGGCACTTTCTTTCGCACCCGACTGTACGTATAAGGGGGAGACCGAAGGGGGAGAACTGCACTAGACTGGCTAAGCCAGGCCTACCACGGGGTACAATGTGCGTTCTGTTTCCGATAGCGCTGCGATACATTGCATTATAAGAACAATATTAACTTTTCTAGTTTAGTTCCCAAGATAGTTCTTCAGAGTATTTTCAGGGTAACCGAGCGAGATGGCTCCGCGGTAACGTGTGAGGCTCGCATTTGGGAGGTCCCGAGTTCGATTTGCGGTGGCTGCTCACTCTGACTGGACTTTTCGCGATTTTCTCTGGTTGACAAAGCTGAATACTGGAGTTGTGTATTCTACCACTGATTTACTCTCATTTCATTTCCCTTGTAGTGTATTTCAGGTTAACTCCGGGTTCGGTCGGTGTCGGGCAGATGTCACAGAGACTTGCGATTTGGAACTTCTTCTTGGTCCTGCTAGAGGGAAGCCTGTCGAGCCTCCACTACTGGGTCGTGTTTCCTCGTTCCCACTAGAGGGACGTCTCCGAGCGACTCTCCCGTGGCCGGGTAGCAAGCCCGAAACTATTAGGGAACTATGCGTGTCTCTGTCGACTTGCGCCGGCCTCGCTATACAACCCATATATCTCCTGCTGTTTCTCCACCTCATCCGTTCTTCCCGGGGGTGTAGCACAAAAGATCCATTGGAGGCCAAGGTGCTAGGTGTTCCCTCCGTTGACTAGTCCTATCCCTATTTTCAGGATAATGTTTAATAAAAACAAAAAAAACCGAAACGCACTTCTTTAAGTTAGAATGAAACAATAAAAAAATAATATTTTAACTTCAAACGCTTATGTATAAAGCAAATAGATACAGCAGTTTATAATTATGGAGTACAGAAAAAATCAGCTACTTATCGATTCATTCAGCAAGAAGAAATAAAATAAACGGGGAAGTGTTTATTTAATAATTTAAGAAAATGCAATAAATCAAAGTAAATAATTTTCTTTGAATACTTGATAAACGAGACAACTGAATTGTCCCATTTTTCTTTAAACATTGAATAAAACGAAATAAAAACGTCTTAGTGTTGTTAACCATGTTTAAAACGAAGGTATGAAAGCGAACGGACGAGAAATATCAAAATCGTGTGAGATGTGTGTGGGGTCAGTTAATCAGCCGCTGCAGCGTGCTGTTGCGACGCCGTAACTGTAAGGTAAATACGATTTTTACAAACAAACATGTTAAACTTTGACGTACTGAGGTGTTTAAGGAAGAAAGATTAGTTGTGTTATCATATACTTCAATTAGACTTGGCTTAATTATTTCATATGTGAATTATTATGCGACGAAAACTGAGAAAAACGTTTTCTGCTGAAAAAATGCACTAACAGTCTAGCATTTCATTCTTCATTTATACATAGAATCATTTTTTTCCTACAAGTTTCAAAACTAAGCAACTGAATTATTTAAAGAGAGACAGTTTTAGCGAAAACTGAATCTTGCTTTCGTTCTTTGTTCTTACGTTGTCATCAGTACTAAAATGCATTAGTGTTACAGTGATAAATACAACAAAATACAATAAACATAAAAAAGAAGTCACTAAATATAAAAATTTCAGTTAAAATAATCTAGTAATATGTCTATCACAAACAAAACTCTTTTTCGAGACATGATATCGTGTGCACAAGTATATTTTGTGGCCAATATAAACTGCAATACTTATTAATGTTCCACGTTTCTTGGAGTTTTAGACTGTTACAGTACACGAAGTGGTTATTTGTCACCCAGTCTTCCTAAAATGCATAAAAGAAACGCAACATCGCAATCTATTGGAAGCACTTCGCGGCAAGGGTAATTAAATTACGTTGAACTTAGGAATCCAGGTGAATTAGGGATATATGTTACTGACATACTGCAAACGAAACCGCGGCTAAAAGCTAGTTTGGAACATTTTTAATGTTTTAATTGCATTAAATTACATGCATTGTGGTATTAGAAACCCCAGCTTGACGTGCCATGGTGGGAAATTATGTGTGCTATATGAGGGTTAAGCCGCAGATATTTCGTCACACCCCTGCACATAATAGTCGATTAATCAGTGCTTCAATATCGATATGTACTGAGCAGAACTAGCAACTAGGAGAAGGAAAATTGCTGTGCTGGTGGCACGTGTTACAGGCTATGCATGGTGGAATTGATGACATGAGTGGAACCTTGTTGGGCGTGAAGCGGGCAGGGTTTTATTGAGGGTAACATACTCCTAGCTCGTGGTAATCTTCTGTGGGCACCAACCAGGTTGTGTGTGTTTATAGCTCCCCACGCAGCATTGTCGCCGACCTGACCATACCCAACATCATAAACTACAGTCATGCTACAACTCCACATAACGTGTTTCTGCAGATTTCTCCCATTTGAATACTTTCTCCCCAGCTTTCAATAGTTGGGGACGTGTGCTCAATGAAGAGATTATTTAGCTGATTCAGTATTCTACACCATAAATCCGGCGTGTAAGAATCACACGACCTTCTGTACGAATTATCATTTAGTTTCATACTCATTTTGGAACTAATTAACAAAAAAGAGACTCGTTTTTGCTTAGTTTGTTATGAGCGCAGTAGGTGGAGAAGGTATTGCATCCCATCCAAAAATTCAATATCGAGATTTCACCGGAAATATACGTTTTGAAGCTCCCTGATCCAAAAGTAGCATTTTTAGGCATTGCGTGTGTGACGAAAACCCGAATAAATACCAAACTTGGTATTTTAATTCAACATCTTCCAAAGATATGACACAGAAATCTTCCCAATCCAAACTTCCCCTTATATGCAATACTTTTTTAAAATTTCAATTTTCTCAAAAAGAGCTGTAAAAGTTTTGATTCAAATATCCTGGAATTAAAATATTTACATGATAAATAAATTTTATATCTTGAATTCTCTGGAAATGGTTGTGAAGTCCTCTTCATTTGGAAGGAATTTTCTATGGTTTTGTATATCTGGTAAATGTTAAGAGATACAAAAACGTGCTACATAAAAATGTATATCTTTCTAAACCAAAGTTTAATTAAAATTACTTTTTACTTTCTCTACTACGTATAGTAAGTAGGGGAAGTATTGTATTCCACCCAAAAATTCGATACCGAGATTTCACCGGAAATACATGTTTTGAGACCCCCTGAATCCAAAAAAAAGCATTTTTGGAAACATGTCGTGTGTGTGTCTGTGTGTATCTGTCTGTGAACAGCATAACTCTGAAACGAACAGTCGGATAAACACAAAACTTGGTATTTAGGTTCAGTATCTTCCAGAGATGCGACACGAAGGTTTTCAAGAAAATCCCCCACCCCAGATTACCCTTTACATGGAACACTTTTCGAAAATTTTAATTTCCTCAAAAATGTCTCTAACAATTTTGATTAAAATATCATACGTTTAAGATATTTTCATGACAAATAAAATGTATATCTCGAATTTTCTAGGAATGTCCCCAAAAGTGTTCTTCATTGTGAACGACTTTTGCATAACTGGTAAACCATAAGAGATAGACAAAATTTTACAACACACAAAATGTAGATCGCGTTAAAATACACAATTTATGTCATATACATTTTTTTGAGTGAACCATTTTCGAGATATTGCTTGTTATTCCTTTAAATTTTCCAATACATATACTTTTTCTCAAACTCGTTATTCATTTTTGTTTTTGTCCTGGTAATGCAAAGAGAATGGAATACTCCACATAGCAACCAGCTCTTAAAATATTTGACTATAGCTTAAAGCCTAGTAATTCCGCTTGCGTCTACAAGAAAATTAGCAAGAAGATTAACATCTCGATATCTCGATTGACATGAAGCATATGGAGAATAAGCGTTTGTAAAAATAATTTGTACAAGAGTAGAGAAAGCCATGTGAGTGTAACACATCAGATTTTTTTTCTGTGGCATTAGTTATTTTGGAAATATCCGTTATTGGTTTGAATTTTTCAAGTGCTGTCGCTATTCGGTTATTTCTCTCGATATCATAGAGAGTATGAAATTTCAGGGCAGCATATAGCCACTCGCTTTTAAACATTTGACTATGATTAGGTTTCCTTTATGCTTTATTCAACTATTTCTGCAATACTTTATCTGGATTAATATGAAATAGATAGAAAGTTGAAGCAGGAACGATGTCGCGATAGTGCAACAATTTGAAGCAGGAATGAATTTGCTACCTTTTCCCGTTATCTCCAATACCAGCTGTTGATTCTGCTGCCGGCTGCTCCAGTGGTAGAGATATGAGTATTTTCTCTCAGGGCATGCATGGATGTATTGTGAAGGACAACACCAGTTTAACTTGACTGAGAAATTTATTGTGGATTAATATTTGAGTTCTTGAAGTGAGTTGCCGACCGTTTGAAATAAATAAACATATTGACTCTGAATTGTAGCACTCGAAGCTACAACAGCTGAATTATTATACTTCCTAACTTCTGTGAGATCAATTTTACGGTTCGACATAACTTGTTTCCGCAATAAAAGAAACTAGACAGTAACTGGCCATGAGTCGCTAAAATGTTGACCGGCAAGATCCCTCACGCTAGCCGCTACTCACACAAGCGCGTCACTAGGCGCTTAAAATATTACACGAGCAAGTACCGCTGGTGGCACTAGAGAAGAGAGTAACCTTACGAGCTAGATGAACATTTATTAATTTTAGCTCCTCTTACATGTTATTCCCTCAACTAGATTTTTCAAGCCCAGCCAATCCTCATTTCTTACGTCTCTGACTTTGTTACTAACCGGAGCTGGCTAAATTCTCACAATGTAAATGCTTTTTCCTTTTCCAGTATTTCTGGCTATGTGACTGAAAAAGCTAATGTGTACGCTACTTCGACTCACTAAAGACTTTGGCTAACCTGACTGCTAATTACCTTTACCTTTCCGGACAAACATTTTAACTCAAACTTGTTACATTATACACTGATTTAATATACGAAATTGTGTATTCCAATTATTTCTCTATGTTACTGTTATTTCTTTATTTAATTATTTATATCTGCACGTCAATAATTACGGTATCAAAATTAAGCTCTTATAAGAATATTTACTAGAAGCTATATAAAAATAAACTATGTGGATAGGGAAAGCCATGTGAATGTAACATGTCATACTTTTCATGTTAGTTGTATGCAATGTTTGTCAGAAACTATTTCCGTGCAAGTTTTTCTTTAGGCGTATACAGACTGCGACGTTTTTCAAGTGCTTTACAGTAGTTCTGTATTAGTCTTGATGTTACATTGCGTAAATCCATGAAGATAAAAGAAAGCCTCCTTAACACAAAGTGCTAATTAAAAAAAACTAGAAGCTTTAAAGGAAAAATATAAAATGTTTTGAAAGTGTTTTATGTAACATAAAATAGTTATTCACCATAAATTGTACATTTTAACTACACGTACACTCGCTTACATTTATGCCGTCCCTACTGCTTTGGGAGGCATTCTACTGGTCTTCACAGGTGAGTATGTATAGTAAGGAGAAGGTATGCGTTTCTGTTTACCTTTTCGTGCATACAGTTGCGTCCTGTTTACGTGCACAATTCTAGATTATTCACGTATGAATATAAAACTTTGAGCTATAGATTTACTCATCACTTATACCGGGTGTTTCAGAAATACTTTTACAAACTTCGGGTATGGGTTCTTCACACCAAAAGAAGGAAAAAAGTTCATATGAACATATGTCCCATAACCCTTGGTTTTCGCGTTATTCCTGTCACAATGAAAGTTTGAGTTCAACGGCCTTCGGGGTCCAACCTCAAAACTTCATTTCTCTATGCATTCATAGAAGGCGTTGACCCATTGTACTACATACGGTAGATGGCGAAGTGTTGCCATGGAGACTTGTTTACGTTTGTCATTTGTCATTAGTCTATCTTCAACATTTCAATTGTGTACACGTAGTGAGTTAACTGCACGTGTTTCGTTCCACCATTGCTGGATATTCATTTCGTGAACAGGCAGACATGATTTTTATGTATGGTCGCACGAATGGTAATGGACGCGAGGCTGCAAGGCTCTACCAGATGGAGTTTCCAGACCGAAGACAACCGAGTCATCCAACCTTTGTCGCTGTTTATCGTCGCCTTGCTGATAAATGTGATAAATGCCTGGCTCCGGCACATTTTAGTCGCATTGTTCGAGATTCACTGACTAGTATCTACCATGACCGATGGATAGGCAGAGGAGGACCAGTTCCATGGCCTGCACGTTCTCCCGACCTCAATCCTGTGGATTTTTACCTCTAGGGGCATCTTAAATCATTAGTTTATGGAGCAGCCATCCCGGATGCAGAAACGCTTCATTGGCGTGTCATGGAAGCATGCGAAACCATTCGACACCATCCCGGAGTTTTTGACAGGGTGCGACATTCCATGATTCGACGAGTACAGGCATGCATAGAAGCAAGAGGAGGACATTTTGAGTATTTATTGTGAATTTTGTGTGCTATAAGTGTACCACTGTGTTGAACACCTCCTAACGAGAAAACAAAGGATTATGGGACATATGTTCATATAAACTTTTTTCCTTCTTGTGGTGTAAGGAACCCATACCCGAAGTTTGTAAAAGTTTTTCTGAAACATCCTGTATATAATAACCATGTTTAAGTATATACCTCAACAAAACCCTGTTTTGCACAATTTCTCCATGAAGAATACTTTTTCGTGGCAACATAATGTAAAATTGAAATTCATTCTACTTTTTACTCTCAATTTATTAATCGTTCACAGTTATAATATAGCATTATTGACTATTTTTTGTTTTATATACTCCACACATGTAAAACAAAAGTATTTAGGGTAATTGTTTCAACCTTGATTTTTTGCTAAGTTTTTAATTTGTCTTTAAAGTGTAATTACAGAGTGACTAATCATGATTAATTAACGTTATCAAAGTCCTGCTATTAGTTTTAAACTTCTTTTGTTGCCCGATGCGTGATTGCCGTGGTTACACAGGCAATTGGGTATTTTGTTACAACCGCTGATTACTAAGCTACTTTGTACTAACAAAATTGTTTACCTATTGTTTGTTTTTACAAGCGCGTAAATGAACGTAAAGGATTTATATTTAGTGACGTGCATTATTCAAATGCACGTGAAAGCTTTCACAGAAAAAACTCCAACTTAACACCTACATTTATGCAATGTGATAGTTTGTGCCAAGTGAATCATTTCACCCCATTTTTCGCTTTTGTATGCAACACTGAGTTTATTGTCTTGCTTGAAAACATCGATCATTTTATCAGGCAATAATTTATATTGTAGCAATATTTTATGTAATCGTTCTTGTGCCTATCTAGCATCAATAATGAAAAGTCACGTGAATATTTAGCAGTTATGAAAAGTCTCATAATGTTACCTTTTTGTAGACTTGAAAGCAGTTTGAAATACAGATGTTTCATTTAAAAGATTTATAGAAAAGGCTTGCTCTGGCCGAATGGTCTAACCATCGACCTGTTATGAAATTGCTCGGAATTTCGCAGGTTCAAATATTTTACGGTATTTTGGTTCTTTTTCTTTTTGTTTACTGGTTTCTTTTTATCTTTCTGATCCATTTGTCTACGCATACTTCTGATTTATCGGAGGGGAATTGGTACTGCTGCAGTAAGGATATTGTACGTATGACCCACAAGGGGGGCGCCCCCGGGAGTGAGGAGGAGGTGAGAAAGGACACCTGGCGGCCGGAACCAGGAGTAACGGCACAGCAATGACAGGGTCCCTACAGTTTCCAGATTGATACTCCTCGACAGTCGGACAGGCAGACCGGGAACCCCCATTCCCACACAGAGGGTCCAATACCCAGTTCCAATGGGCAACGAGCCAAATCTGAGGGACGGAAAAAATTCCACAGAGAGCATCCTTTTTCCTGCCACCATCGTCGACACTTCCAACCCTGAAACAGACCTAACGGAGTGAAGGATGAATGGAACGAAATGGAGGGACAGAAAATTCGGGGGCTGAAGAAAACCACTCCAGCATTCTCCTGACGACCGGAGAAAACCCCCGAAAAAACCCATGGGTCAGAGTAGACGATCGTCGGGAATCGAATCCGGGATCTCCCGATTGCGAGTCGCACGCGTTACCACGGCGCCACCTCGCTCGGTTTTGTCTATATTACTTTTAGATTTCGTCTTTTATTAATCGTAATTACTGTGATTAATTTAACATCTTAGGCGATTGGAGACAGAAAAACGAAATGCTGAAAAACCACATATTTACTACGCAAATGCTCAAAATTACCCTATCTTTCGTTGCTACAGGTTTAAGCACGCTGTTGCAGAGAAGTTCTTGAGTGCTACAACATGTCTGCATGCTTCGTTAATCAACAGCCGTAATTGATTTAGGTAATCTGGTTCCTCTGCAGAGACTCTTTCCTTTAAATAGCCCACAGAAAGAACTAATGGAATGAGATCAGATCTAGCCAGCCAAGCGTCTGGTTCCCCTCACGTACATTTTTCCATGTGTACTCTATGTAAGTAATTCTGTATAGTTAGGGATCAGTTTGGGATATATCTATCTTACTAGAACCACATTGTCACCCGTTTCATAAGCGGTACATATTATAAGAGCGGCAATCTTCATAGAGAAACTGAACATATCGCGCTCCCTTGAGGTTGCTTTCGAAAAGGCAAGATCTTATTATGTGAACATCTAGTATCTCATATCACACGTTGATGTAACCTAAAACGCAGCTTCTCTTGCCCAGTGAAGGTTAGTCATTCACAGTTCCGTTCACTAAAAGCCCTAAAAGGCACATTGCTGTAGAATCCGGCAACCATTGCGAAAATACCACTCGTGCTTTATAGTCAGGTTCTTAGAGAGCCTTGCGACGAACCTCTCGATTGCTCGTCGTCTTCCTTCCTGATGTGAATGTTGATGTGCTGTAAGAAAATTTCCCTACAACACTTATGTGTTGGTCTATACTCTTAACTTTTATCTAAGGCGTGGTAACAGGAGACAAGATAAAAATTTAGGTTCACTTTAACTGCAATTTACTCACACTTGTCTGCAGTTAGCCGTGACTTCTACCCCACAATTATAGTACTGTGTTATGGGGCCTATGTGTTAAGCTATACCTCCCACTCTATACATCTATCTTTTCTAAATAGAGCTTCTTCACACGCCCCGCCATCTAAGTGGTGAGAAGTTCACCCCCTGACGATATCGTAAAATGTTATGAACATCTCGGGGCTGTCTTATTTATGCACCTTGCAAATGACGTTATTTTTCTCTCAACTATTTTAAAGTATGAGAACATCTGCTCTTTTATCCCTTCTTATGACAAGTCTGGACCTTCTATTTCTGTCCTAATCTCTCACTGTCTCTTTCCAACCTCTATCTCTACCTATCACTCCAGCGTCTCTGCTGGCCATATTCAGCCTAGGTACCTGTGCTTATGCTACCCCAGAGATGTTTCCGCCTGGTACCGTTTGGCGTCATGTACATGACATTCGATAGCCTCTATTACATTCAACATATCACGCATTTACACTTTTATAATATTATTTACTTAATATATATATTTACACTGATGTACTATTGCTCCCGCTACAGCCTGGTGGTGTTGTGGATGATAGGCGCGGAATTATTGCAGTGCAATATTCTCAGAACTAATGCCTGGCTAATGCTCATTCTGTGCTATAGTCCCAGAGCTGGTATTTAGGTTGTTTACAATAATTGCATTATGCAGTGTTTCTCCATTATTTTCCGGAGCCATTGTAGCATCCCAAAAGGAGCTAATTTCTCGACTGATCCTGTTTTAAGGAGGTACCTTTCAACCCTTCGAAACATATCTGCAGTTGGTGTTCTTCCTAGATATAGTTTCTTTGATTATTACAGCAAAACACTGAACATGGTAACCTCAAAATGACAATAAAAATACTCAAAATGCATGTCTATCCCGATTATGTGCACGAAAGGTCGTATAGAAACAATTATCAAAATCTCTTTGTTTATAAACTGTGTAATGTATTTTTTCACATAAGCGAGATATTAAAATTCTTCGAATTAATGCCTCACCTTGGATAAAATAATGTAAAATCAATATAAACCATTCTCTTGTTGTAACCTAACATACTTGCAGGGTACTGCCGTTGTGCCATGGTACTACTTGTGTCAAAGGGAAAGAAAGGGAGTGTACAGAAATTGCGCATATACCATTATTTCCGAGTATGTGTTCCTTCATTTGAACAGGCGCGTTAAGCGGCGGACGCTCTGCCAGCGGTTTTCTGAAGCTTGGAGCCAATTCCAGATTGACACTTTCTACGCTTATAAGCGCTGTGTTTAAGGCTAGAGTTTACGTTTCTACATGGTTCTGATGGCAGAGATGGAGCCAAAATTGCTCTGATTCAGAGCTTACGTTCAACCCGCTAGAGCGCAGTAAAGCACAGAACCTAGCGACAATGATAGAACACATATTCCGTGCTCAACCTTCCTTTAAAGCAGTGTTATCGTCTTACTGCAAGTTAATGCTAATGCATTTGGAAACGCAAATTAATGCTTAATTATATCGAATGCAGAAATAATATACCAAAATATCCGGCATTAATTCAATATTTGTATACCTATTTCACAGCAGCGGGGTTATTGGAATGATTGATACGTGGCATTGTTACATGTTAGGGTGAAGGCCAAAACGGTTACCAGAAAATAATTAATTTAGGTCACCCCAACACTCGCATGGGGGGGGGGCGCAACTCGCTGGCAGCAAAATGTCCGGGAACTTGGTGTGTAGATTTAAGGGGAAGGCGTGGGTTTTATATTACACTGAAAGGTTACATAACACACATTACCTTCACATACCTGGCGACTCCACATAATGAACGAAGGGAATGGGATGGAGCAAGATGCCACAACACCGTAGACCGGCCACCAACACTACTTCCACTAGAGTGACGAACCCCACCAACCGTGTCTAGCCGAAGCCAAACAGGGCTGACAGTTTCAAACAGATACTTCCCTTTGGCGTGATCCTCACCGAAAGGAAAGACCGTTAAGCCGAAATAGAACTAAGGAGATACAATAATGCTACGTCTGCTCGCAACAATACAACACAACAGTGCGTCTGGTAATGATAATAGGATTAATAATACGCCACAGTATCTTATTCACCACAGAACAAAAAACTAACGTGTTTACCATGTGTTGAGCACCTGTTTTCGAACAATAATCTGGTATTTCTGTTGGTTTGTATGGTAACAGTTCAATCCAAAGACGTTGTAGGTCACCATGGAGTCAAATATATGACTAAAACAGTGAAGCTCTGTGTAGAGTGTTTTCTATAAGTGAATATTTACTTGTGTGTGAAAGTTAAAAACATGGACAAAGTAAGGGAGTTATTAAAAACTCAATTTGGCAACAGGACTCTCAGTGAAAAAAAAATCAGATAAAAACATTCGGTAGCCACTCCGGAATGAAAATCTGTAGCAGCAAATAGACATCGATGTTGTAAGTTCAATCCATAAATTTACCAAATGGAGTGGTGGCTGTGAGGAAAACAGCGCTCTTTTTGTAGGGATGGGACCCCGATACCGTGATACCTCGATACTCTCGATACTCGATGGTATCGAAGTATGTCTAATACTCGAGATAAACCTTCGATACTTTTAAATTCTTAAGTGTTGTATTATTGAAGTTTGTTGCGATTAACTTTTAAGGAATGAAAGGAGTCGATACTTCAAGTTGCCTGACTACAGTTCTTGTTAGACCTTGACTGCGTTTCCTGTGGCTGAATCAGTGCAATGTTCCATAGACACTTGCGTCTAAATTAAAACATGCGAAATTATGGGGGAAGGGGTAGAGGTACTCGTGTAACATGCAGCGTTAACTGAGTTGTGAATGAAGCTGATATACCTGACGCACTAAATCACGTTTCTGCAATAGCCTGGCTTGGTGACTCACTCTCAGCCAGTACATTTGCCTACTCCGGTGACCAAAATCTGTCAATCCAGCAGAAACAAATCAGAACCCAAGACATAAGATAATACAGCGCATAGAAATATTTGTTATTTTTAGTTGTTTGAGTTCTATGTAAATATACATTTGTTTATACCTTCAAGATTGCAGAATAAAGAAAAATTTTCTTTTAAATTCAGTTTTTTATTTATGGATGCTCTTTACCTGCTGTGGTTCTTAGCGTCCCATTTTATATTGGGCGCGAAAGACCGGTAATTTTGCTCAGAGGCCTCTTTATCAGGCTTGAGGTTCTTTCACGTGCCGTAAATCACGACACGGGACCTCCGGCTTTACTTCTCTTCCGAAGGAAGTCATGCTAACGATTTTTAAGCCCCAAAAAATCCATCGCCCTCTGCCGGTTGGAACCCGTGACCTCGCGAACTATATGCTAGCATAGAAAAAATTCAATACATGTTTTTCTATAGATAGAAAATCCTTAAAAAGAAAGTTTTCAACACAAAATACAGTTACATATAAAGGGAAGTAAATGAAATTCGTATTATATTATTATTGTTATCATCAGCATCATTACCATAATTATCAGTCTTTACTAACAATAGAGGATATATAACCTGTGGTATCAGCAATATAAAAGTTGCTGCCAATTTGGGAATGTCAAACAGGAACAATTTCGGAATCGTCATACAATACAAAATTGGTTACATGTGTTTATACACAGAAAACTACTGATAGGAACAGAATTCAGTGAACAAGCTATCGCTTTATAGTTTTTTATAAAGCGAGTATCGAGTATCGAATGTCGATGCTCAAAAATCAGTGTCGAGTATCGAGAAATAGTGGTATCGTCCCATCACTATATTTTATCGTTTTATGTGTTATTTGGGGGAGATGTCCATTGGTGTAGGACCGAAATAACTGATATTGGGCATATGTGCTTTAAAATGGAAATACTTTCAATTCTTGTTAATTGCGTAATACTCTTGGTGCTACTGCACGTAGTTGATAAACATATATTTGAGGTATTTGTTTTCACTTTTTTTTTTGGCATCCCAATAAAGTGCACCAGCGGCAGCCAGTGATATGTTGTACAGCAAGTTTCATAGCAATCAGTTTTGACATATTTGGGTCAAAACATACACATTTACACATGTATACAAGAATGAATTTTAAAATAAACCTGTTTTTGCCTCAGGTAGCCCATCATACACATTTAACATCATGCATCCACAGCCGACAATTTGTAGTTACAGAACCTGCAGTGGCGTTCGCATTACTTCGTTAAAGTGGAGACGACGAGGTCGGCCTATACGTTTTTGTGCTGTACATGTCTCTTCACGTTTTCACCTCACTATCACATCAGAAACAGTGGACCTAGGGAGTTTAGGAGTGTGGAAATCTCGCGTACAGACTTCTGACACAAGTGACACCCAATCACCTGACCACGTTCGAAGTCCGTGAGTTCCACGGAGCATCCCATTCTGCTGTTTCATGATGTCTAATGACTACTGAGGTCGTGGATAATGAGTACCATGCGGTAGGTGGCAGCACAATGCACCTAAGATGAAAAACGTATGTTTTTAGGAGTGTCCGGATACTTTTGATCACATAATGTACATTTCCACTGAGTGGCCTATTTAATAGGCTTTGAGTCTCTTCTGTGAACTCATATTATATTTTTGCAACCATGAATTTATAATTAAGACATAATAAAATGTTTCTAATCATATACAGGTTAGGCCATTTAAGTTGAGACCAAAATATCTCCAAAACTAAGCGTTGTAGATAGAAATATCTTGAATCAAATTTGCTTGATATTATGGGGGAAAGTAAATGTCATTAGTCGTGTTTCATGTGGAGGACGTTGTGTTCGTCATTTTAGGGTAAATTTAATTTTTTTAAAGGGGAATCTACTTTTTATGTTGTTTTATCACTCGTCATAAAACACCAAACAACATTTGTATAAAGGACTTTTCAATTGTTCTTACAGCAACGTAAATAACAACGAAAATTCTGAATGGCTGTTTACGAAGAGCGCAATGAATGGTTGGACCATCCAAAGATGGTCATTTGAGGGTCAAATTACGTTTCGTAATTTGGAACCAACATTTTTTATACGCTATTTTCTAATGAGAAAGCAACATACAAAATGAGGTTCAAGAAACTTTTATTATAGACATTTCTTTCTACAACGCTTAGTTCTGGAAATACTGTACACTCTCAACTTAAATGTTCCACCTTGTGTATTTAACTTTATTGTTCTGGTTACTGTGCACTCACTAATTAATTATATTTGATTCTTTTTAATTTTATAAAGCAGACGTACATTTTAGATGAATAAAATGAAATACTTAGCTTGTGGAAATTGTCCTTTTAGGGGCCTAAAGCTTTATCTTTAGTGTTTGTGTTGATAATTTTGGAGCTGTTTTAGGTAATTAAAATTTATGGGCCTAAATATTTGAGACTTTATCATTTCGTATTCTTATCTTCTTGTGTGGTACAGGTATACTGTCAAAGATAGTTTTGACCCTTTATGGACTATCGATGGAAACTACGACCGACCTTCCCAAGGGGAGATTGAATATAAGGAAGCTGCGATTATTTGCCACTGCCTTCTGTTTCTTATATTTATACGAAAATAGTTTTGAAACCACAAGGAAATGGTTTTATTGTAGTTTGTAATTGTTTTTCTGTGATTTTAGCGAGGATTTTGAGTTAGTGATCTAGAAGTATTTTATGACTAGTGATAAGGTATAGTTTGGACGATTTTGCAACTGAATGTACTTTAGGTGTTTATTCAATGATACCAGAATAAGTATTTACGAAATGTTCAAGTTTACAATATGGTTTGTGGTTTAATGGTGATAACGAGAAGGAGGATGATAAACTCAACTCTTAAGACTATTAGGAAGTTCGCCACAATAGCTGCTGAACACTAATCCATTCGAGCATAGAGCAGCTTTGTAGAAACCGGCGGGTGTTGCGCTTCCTCGTATACACGTGCTGTCTCACTTGGATGTCTCAATGTGGAAGTTCTCTGCCTGGGCTACCAGCCGTAGAGCTGAGAAGAAGTGCCTATCTTTATCTATCTTTGGTAAATCTCAGGGTATTGTGGGTGAAGACAGTTAATAAACTGGATTCCTTTTAATGACCTGATTTGTTTTAACACATTAGAGAGTATGAGAGTGTGTTGAAATCTGGGGCCGATCCTCCTTTTACACTCCTCTGCTATGACGCTATCATTCGCGCCTTTTTAGGTAACTTCTATTCTTATTGGTGATTTACTTGCCGTGCTATGAGAACAAAATTGTCCAATTTTAGAAGTCAAGCTTCTGACTGACTCCTTTGGTAAAACCCACTATCTCTCTCTCTCTCATTCACAACCCTGGTTTCTCTTTCTATCATCTAAATCTTTTTTCAAATCTCTTGACGTTCCAGATGTTCTATCTCCGTTCTTGTCTCACCTCGGACCCCTCTCCTTATTTTGCCTAGTCCTGTGTGCATTAACGTGTGTATGTTGGTGGACTTTTAACCCTGCTGCTAGCTCGCCTTCTTGCTGATAGTAACGTTTCCTTACAAATGCCTACATTTTATGACACAAGTTATTTTGCTTTATTACATTACATTATTGGTTATATTCCTATCTTAGTTATTGATTACTGTTATGTATAGTTGTTTGTCCTGTCGGGTGTTTGTTCCCCTAAAAAACACGTTCTACAACGACACATTTCTGTTTCACCCTCCTTTCAGCTCAACGTAAATCTACTGCCTTTCAATCTTTCTGCAACTTCTTTGCATTGGTAGAAAATTTAGTAAAATGCCATTTTGCACGTTACAAGAAGTTAGCTGCAGATAAACGTAACTTCTGACAAATGGGGCAATATTGCCACTTACGACTAGTGTCTGCGTGTTGTTTAGATGTGGAACATAGGGTTGACTGATTCAACTGGTATATTTGTCTTTCATAAAACGTATATAAAGCTCTTATCATTGCAGAAAATAAAATCTTAGTTTATATTTTGCGTACTAAAACCTAGAAAAGATGGCGCATAGCTGAAAAATGAAAACAATATTATGGGAGCGGGAGTCTACGATTCGAATCCAGCTAGCAACCTCTTCCGTTATTGAGGTTATTTCCAAGTTTTTCCTCAATCCTCCTTTGCTACGTGCAGTTGCCAGTAAAAATTTACCACAAGCTAATCTCTGGAATGCATCCAAATATTTCTAAAGACATGTCAAATGTTCCTTTTAAGCCACGATTCGCGGAAAATGCTATGACTGTCGTTTTTCAAATAGTATTGTAGATCTAGGAATAGAAAATACATTTTAGCTACATCCTTAATGGATCCAATGCTGATGTAGTTTTGGCAAGCTTTTGATTTTTTTATACAAGCTGAACATCCTTCTCATCTCAGTTTTATTTGCACTAACTTTAACCTAGCTTGTTTTGATACCTTTGTGCCTTTTAGATTTGCCATTCGTTCTGGGTGTTTTTTCATCCGATTTCCTCTATATCGTTAAACGGTTTATAGCCTTGCCTCTACACTAAACTCTATTCGTTCCTCAAGCGGTCTCTTAAACCGTTTATTGATCATAAAAACTACATTTTTGCTGGTTTTATTTTACTCATATAGTTTAAGTCACAAATACTCCATGAATGTTTCAAGCAGTATCATCTTCCTAAACAATCGCGTGATAAGATTTATTTTCTGAATTGTTAGAGTTTTGTATATTTTATGATAGATTAATATACCTGGTGAATCAGCCGCCCCAATGTTTCTGTATCTACGCAACCAATAGGTAGTCGTACACTATGTGATCAAAAGTATCCGGACACCCCCACAAACATACATTTTTCATCTTAGGTGCATTGTGCTGCCACCTACTGCCTGGTACTCATTATCCGCGACCTCAGTAGTCATTAGACATCGTGAAACAGCAGAATGGGATGCTCCGTGGAACTCACGGACTTCGAACGTGGTCAGGTGATTGGGTGTCACTTGTGTCAGAAGTCTGTACGCGAGATTTCCACACTCCTAAACATCCTTAGGTCCACTGTTTCCGATGTGATAGTGAAGTGGAAACGTGAAGGGACAGTACAGCACAAAAGCGTACAGGCCTACCTCGTCTGTTGACTGACAGAGGCCGCCGACATTTGAAGAGGGTCGTAAAGAATAATAGGCAGAAATCTATCCAGACCATCACACAGGAATTCCAAACTGCATCAGGATCCACTCCAAGTACTATGACAGTTAGGTGTGAGGTGAGAAATCTTGGATTCCATGGTCGAGCGGCTGCTCATAAGCCACACATCACACAGAAAAATGCCAAACGACGCCTCGCTTGGTGTAAGGAGCGTCAACATTACACGATTGAACAGTGGCAAAACGTTGTGTGGAGTGACGAATCACGGTACACAATGTGGCGATCCAATGGCAGGGTGTGGGTATGGCGAATGGCCGATGAACGTCATCTGCCAGCGTGTGTAGTGCCAACAGTAAAATTCGGAGGTGGTGGTGTTATGGTATGGTCGTGCTTTTCCTGGAAGGGGCTTGCACCCCTTGTTGTTTTGCGTGGCACGATCACAGCGCAGACCTACATTGATATTTTAAGCACCTTCTTGCTTCCCACTGTTGAAGAGCAATTCGGGGATGGCGATTGCATCTTTCAACACGATCGAACACCTGTTCATACTGCACGGGCTGTGGCGGAGTGGTAACACGACAATAACATCCCTGTAATGGACTGGCTTGCACAGAGTCCTGACTTGAATCCTATAAAACACCTTTGGGTTGTTTTGGAGCGCGACTATGTGCCAGGCCTCGCTGACCTACATCGATACCTCTCCTCAGTGCCGCACTCCGTGAAGAATAGGCTGTCATTCCCCAAGAAACCTTCCAGCACCTGATTGAAAGTATGCCTGCGAGAGTGAACGCTGTCACCAAGGCTAAGGGTGGGCCAACACCATATTGACTTCCAGCTTTACCGATGGAGAGCGCCACGAACTTGTACGTCATTTTCAGCCAGGTGTCCGGATACTTTTGATCACGTAGTGTAGGTGGATAATACTGATCCATTTGAAAGAGACACGTTGTTCGGATAGTTACCTTCTTGTAACGAGTTTATTTTATTCCTGTGTCAAACCGGCATTATTTATTACATTTTACATGAATGTAATGGAGCTTTAGAAACCTTACAAGGCAATAGCTCAATTGACATTGAGCTGAAAGCAGGGACAAACAGAAATGTTTCGTTGCACAACTTTTCTACAAAGCTGCCCTATGGTTGAGTGGATTTAAGTTAAGCAGCTATTGTGGTTGACTCTATAATCGAAGGTTTCAATCACGCTACTTTAATTCGTCCTCCGTGGTGTAGTGGTTACCATGGTAGTCTCTACTTCCCGTGATCGCGGGTTCAAACCCGGCGGAGGGCGATGGATTTTTTTCGGGCGTACAAATCCTTAGCATGGCTTCCCTCGGAAGGGAAGTAAAGCCGGTGGTCCCGTGTCGTAGATTTACGGCACGTAAAAGAACCTCAAGCCTGATAAAGAGTCCTCTGAGCAAAATTACCGGTCTTTCACGCCCACTATAGAATGAGACTCTTAAGGACCGCAGCAGTTAAAGAGCGTCTATAAATAAAATTCAATTTAATTTAATTTTACGCTACGTTAAATAGAGTTTTTATCATTTCACTCTAATTATTTACAGTCCGTGAGGTTTAAGTAGTCGTGTCCCTTTTAGACAGAGAAAGGAATACTCACCATCTCGCTCTCACTCTATGGTGACACAGGCAAAGCAGATACACCAGTAAAACACGCATCAGTGGCGGAGTGCCCGTCCTCCTCTCCGACCGGTTGTTCATTCTCGGATTCACCGTCAGAAACTTCAAACAAATCTTCGTACTCTTCTTCCGATTCCAATTCTTCTAAATTTATGACTAATCTGTCCGTAATTTCATCTACCAGACCGTATTTCTCCCAGTAAAACTGTTTAGTGTTTTGCACATGCTCACACGCCCTTTTCCATTTGTCTGGAGTCACTTTTGTAATCGCATTATCAAATAACAGTTTTACATCACCACTTTTAAATGAAAATTATGTTTGGCAACATTGTTCTTGACTTGCGCCCATATAAGCTCTATAGCATTGAAATCACAGTGATAAGGTGGCAACCGTACTATAGTATGTCCATGCATTTCGGGAGTGTATCAATTTCATAAACTTTGAGATTGTCTTTTTTCAATTTAATTAACTCGTATAGTACTGTTTTGTCGCTTGTGGACCAAACTCAATATTTCTATTACGAAGCCATTCCTGCGTATGGGATTTGAATGGAGATAGTGGGTGTTTTATTAATTTCTATGAAATTATAAGGGGCATTGCCCATAACGATGACACTATTAGGAGGATTGTTAAGTAGCAACTTATTGACAAACCAATCCTTGAAAATGTTGTTATCCATTTCTTCATGGTAGTCTTTACTGGATTTGGCTTTAAAGTTAGTAAAGCATTAGGAATGAATCCTGTTGTACATCGCTCCTTTGCCTATTAGTGTTTTAAGAGGGAAATCATTTTCATCACCGTCACACTTACACACCTTATTTCTCGTGTGGTTTATATTTACCCGCTTCGTCAAGGTACACTATAGGCCTACTAGTAGCCCTCAGTTCTTCATTCGTCTTAAAAACAGAAATCGTTTAGAAACAATATTCATTCGCTCCATTAAAAAACGTCTTCCTTGCGAATTTTTACTATAACTGAAATTAAGCTTTTTAAGAATTTTTCTTAACGACTGCACGCTTCCTTTCAGTAAGCCTTGAACTTTCAAAGCCTCATATATGTCCTGAAAACTAGGCAGAAAGTTCATATGCTATAACGAATAGATTGTTTGCTTAATAGTAGCTGCAGTGAATGAGTTTATTTCTGCTCTTTTGTTTGTTGCAATCTCCTATTTGGGCGCTTCTTGCCTGGAGTTTGCAACCTACCGCCATTAGCTTCAGCATTTGTGTGTTCTTTTAAAATTCGCCGGACGGAAGGAGCAGAAATACCTGTAGCAGCAGCAGTTCTCTCAACTACACTTGTCACTGAAGTAGTCGGCTTTCCACATTTCAATGCATCACATTCATCACTGAAGAAACTGTGAACTTTAACTACATTTCCCTACCATCTGATTTTAGAATTTTCCCTCGAGAGCCATTTTGAAACAATACAAATACAACCAAAACTACTAGAAAATAATTCAACATTATATCCATATGTTGTAACAAAGAAAATATCTTGCGTATCGTGTAGAACCGCAAAATAACAAACTCATAGTCCCACAGGTCATACGCCACTGCAACCTTCAGTCAGCATACAATAGATGTGGGAGGGTTGCGAGCTTCTACGGGTCTGGAATTTCCACAAATCGCAAGAAAGAAGTGGTTGCTGTCCCACCCCCTCTGCTAGACAAGGAAAGCACTCTATGTGAGACAAGGACAGTAGAAAACCTGCCAACTTAAACCTCACAGAGTATAGCACTGGATTGGAAGAGTTTAAATCTAATACCAATTATTATAAACTAATTGCAAGGAAATGTAAATTTACTTAGCGTTACATTGCTATATAGCATGTTGACGCTGACCTCTGACGCATCTGTGTTGTTCCTGGCAGTTGCTTCAGTGGACTCAGAGTCCCGGGTTCGATGGTTGGGTGGCAGGGATTTGGAATTTGTTTTGGTAGAGCTGAGATTCTTGTTTTCAGGGGTGGTGACACTGCCTTGATGATATTAATAATACTGCCGGAGAAGTTTGAGTTATATCTTTATTTTTGTTACGTAGATTCCTATCTGGTCAACCCGCCACCTTCGTCGACGAAACCACTGTTATTCTTATCACTTTCGAAGTCGCTACTTATGTGTTTCTCCAACTAGCCCTCGAATTGCCTAGATTTCATAACTTCATTTTTACACTATAAACTTTCTGATTATTTTCTTCTTATTTTGTTTCGTCGACCGTCCTCGTGGTTAGTTTGTGCCGGACTGTATCGGCCGTCCTCATGGTTAGTTTGTACCGGAATGTGCCTCGGCCGTCCTCATGGTTAGTTTGTACCGCAATGTGCCTCGGCCGTCCTTTTTCTCTCTCACGCCTTTCGCCAAACTTAGAATTTTCCCCCGCCTTTCTTAAGTTTCGTTCCGTCTTAAGTTCAAACGTATCATGTGATGCCTACGCGATCTTTTGATTGGCTATCATTTTGTTTCATGATTTTTATTATTGGCTACCCCCACTGGACAACTTTCACATCTGCTTCTTACAGCTTATTTTGAGTTTTAAAATCTTCCCACGAATATTCTTAGATCGTAGATAATGCACATATACTTCCTGACCCTTCTAAGCCTTGAAACCGTTGTAAACGACCTGTCCGAGCCAGATACAAAGGCGAAACTTCCGGTATGCTTGTCGTTGACCATCGCAGGTAGATACATCCTTGGAGGACAACAAACTTTGTTTCTCTGTCTTCCCTACAAAACCCATTCCTAATATGTATTCAGCACATTTTTGTCGTTATGTTCGATCGTATATTATTATTATTATTATTATTATTATTATTATTATTATTATTATTATTATTATTATTATTTCTCCTGGGTCTCGATAACCAGCATCAATGTAATGCAGTAACTTATTTGTAAATTTCATACGACATATTCCGTGATATCCAATCTTAACTACAAAGCAGTAAGGAAAGGAGGAAAACAACTTATTTTACTATACCAGACTCGTACCTGCAAGAACATTTTGCCACTGAAGGTGAAATGAAGGAACAGCAAATTCGAATCTTTCTACATCAGCTGTGTCTACGCAAGCATCGCCTGTGCCGTTAGCCCCATTCAACAATAGATCACCCAGTGCAGAAATTGCTTCCACCTGAACCAATTTTGGTCTACGGTCCAATTCATGCGTTAGAATTTTGGGATCTTTTTCTTGGACTTTACGATTCTTCAGCAGAAATATTTCCTACCTTTGTGGTTTTTTATAAATTGCTATTAACCATTTTGGAAGGCAAAATCGTACACTTAGTACAAACGGCATTACAGTCGGAGTTTAGTATTGAGGTTTTTCATGACTCCGTTTTACTTTTTTCTTTCCGCCTCGAATACTTTCTTCGTTTTTGGATTCACATTACTATGGCATACAAGCACCACAAGAAATTTCAATTGCATTTTCTATCGCGTAGTGTAGTGGTTACCATGCTAGCCTGTAGCTCCCGAGATCGCGGGTTCAAACCCGGCGGAGGGCGATGGATTTTTTCGGGCGTACAAATCCTTAGCATGGCTTCCCTCGGAAGGGAAGTAAAGCCGGTGTGCGTGTCGTAGATTTACTGCACGTAACAGAACCTCAAGCCTGTTAAGGAGGCCTCTGAGCAAAATTACCGGTCTTTCACGCCCAATATAGAACGGGTTGCTAAGGACCACAGCAGTTTCAATTCAGCAAATTTGGGGGATGTAATGAACCCTCGTAACATTCGCCTAGTGACCCGGGGAAACCCCGAAAAAACCCACATCAGGAAGGTCGGCCGCAGGAATCGAACCTACGACCTCCGGAATACGGGCCACAGACGTTACCGCCTGAGCCATACCGCTCAGTAGGACCTAGCAAAAGTCGCAGATTATCTTACAGCTTCTATAACCTGCTCTAACCTAATTACGAAATTTTTAAGAACTACTCTTACGTAGTTACTACCCGATGAACAAAATTATACTGCGTGGCTGACCGAGGCATAAATTTTTGGACTTATCGAAAACTATAGGATACCTCACAACTTCTAAAAGCTACCCCTACTCATATTTTTAACTGTTTATATATCAATATGCACAATTTTGCTAAGGTGGATTAATCTTTGAACGCTTACAGTGTTAGAACTGAAGGCTATTCACGACTTTAAAGAATCACCTCATTCCTTTTTCAATCAGAATGTATTAATGTAATGCCAGGTAAGACAGCCGAGTGGTTATAAAAGCGTAGACAGCTGCAAAAATAGAACTTTGCGATGAATATCAAAGCAAGGGAAGATAAACCATACGTTTCTGTCCGTATGCGAAATCCGTTAAAGCAATGTATACCAGGAGATAAAACCAGTGCAAACAGATTCGGTCAGATATGTGTTGAGAACCCCAATGGGAATTCTGGTTGACCGGACTATACAGGTCTACATGATACATTTTCCGTGGGCTCGGCGTTTGCCCCCAAATAGCAATTCCATGTAAGCCCATTTTCCCACCTCTCCTCTTGAGGTAGCCCAACATTGCCTTCCATTGCGGTGCACACTCGGCCAACTTACAATAACCGTTTCCACAGAGGCATAAAGGTCGAGGCTTATCTGAAACAGCGGCACTATTCGACAGGAATACCAAACCAATTTACCACGGAATTGGAACCTTTATTTCCAAGTTTTATTTCTGCTCGAGAACGGGACTAACTCCTTTACTGTAGAACTGATAGGTGCATAACACAAGCGAAGAGATCCAATCTCAAACCCTCGCCAACAATAAGAAACCCAATTGCAATAAAATAGTTTCGAATGTGGAATATGATTGCGGAATAGAAATGGGCTTTGCAGAACCCGACACCAAGGAAAATTGTTGCCAATAGTGTGCAATAAAATCACAATATCCTTGTCCTTCTGAATATGAGGACTGTATTTGCCTCAAAAATTTGTATTTGCGTTCAATTTGATATAACTTTCTGAACTTTAACATTTAAGGGGAAAAGGTAGTCTGAACACATGGAAATTACACCTTAAGTGTGTTAAATTACCACTGCTCTTAAAGTTCTCTATGGTTTTTCCTGAATTTTTTATAAATTATTCTATAAATCATGACAATAATTTCAAGCCGTTGTTTGTATTGATATCTTATGTAGTTGAGTCCTAAAAATTATTTCATTCAGCAGAAAAATAATAAAATTTACTCTTAAAACATGTGAATTCATGTATCCTTTTCTCTGATACTACTTGCAATACAGAATCATACTTTTGCATGCTTGTTCTTAGTATCTCAATTATTTCGTTATGTATATCAGTACACTATAAATTAAAAAAAAGATATTTGCAAAGTTAAAAAAGTAAAAATGTGGAAAATCTGTAATGTTGTTGCTTTCTTAATATAACTAATACACATTATAAAATTATTATTGTGGTTCAGAAAGTTTAGCTATGTGTTGTATACATTTGCTGAAAATTTCAGCTCTCTACCTCTCATACTTTTTGAGAAAAGGGTACATAAGTATTCAAAAATGTTGTTTTGAGAAAACTGAATTTAAAACTTGAACATAAAAATTCTAACACACTTCAATACATTCCAGGATCATAAACACCTACACCTTCATTTCTTCATTGCTTCAACTTTTCTGATTGTCTTCTCTTGGTCCCGGCCTCTTTTGTTAATTGCTGAACTGCTCGCTGGGCATAATATAATCGTTCATTGTTGAAAGATACAAAAATGTTCTAAAAAGGGACGTTGCAGAACATATTTAAAGGAATGCTGACTAGCATTTAAATGGTATTTAAATGTCTTAAAAACCTTCTAACCCCCAAACTGGAAATACTATAGATTTTATAACTGTCTAAAACAAAAAATGTTATTTTTTACCGTTTCAGAGTACCTTGTCCCGTTAATGCTTTTAGTTCTTTGGCTATTAAAACCACAGACACTTCTTTTAAAATCTTGGATGTCTTTTTCATGCCCCCTTAATACAACTAATGTAATGCGTTACGTCATATAGTCGTCCTCGTGGTCTAGGGGTACCTCTGGTTGGCGAGTTCGCGGGTTCAAACCCGGCGGAGGGCGATGAATTTTTTCTGGCTTAAAAATCCTTAGCATGGCTTCCTTAGAAAGTGAATTAAAGCCGGTGGTCCCGCGTCGTAGATTTACGGCACGTAAAAGAACTTCAAGCCTGATAAAGAGACCTCTGAGCAAAATTTACGGTCTTTCACGCCCAAGGGGCGCTAAGAGCCATAGCAGTTAAAGGATTATATTTTATTGTTACTCATATGCCTTTCTCTATTTACAATCGTTAATTTTTATATATCTTCCTCATATTATTCTTACAGAAGCCAATTTCTTTATCTACTTCATGTTAATGGAGATATTTTTCTCAATTTCTGAATTTAGTGCTATGGATAGCAGTTGATGTGTATGCAAATTGAAACGCCATCTTAAAATATGCATTAAAGTTTTCATCAATATTATAAAACGGACAAGTGGTGTGTTCTCCCATTAAACTCTTAAATAATAAAAACTTGCACAAATTGTTTTGTTAAGCATTTCGTCGTAAATAGTAGGCTGAAGGGATTATGTCGTCCTCCGTGGTCTAGGAATACCATGCTAGCCTCTAGTTCCCGAGATCTTGGGTTCAAACCCGGCAGAGGGCGATGGATTTTTTTTCGGGTGTAAAAATCCTTAGCGTGGCTTCCTTCGGAAGGGAAGTAAAGCAAAGCCGGTGGTCCCGTGTCGTAGATTTACGGCACGTAAAAGAACCTCAGGCCTGATATACAGACCTCTGAGCAAACTTACCGGTCTTTCACGCCCAATATAGAATGGGGCGCTAAGGACCATAGCAGTTAAAGAGCGTCCATAAATAAAACGCAATCTAATTTAATAGACGAAAGCGTACTGCACAATAAAGTATATTTCTTTAAAATACACAATTTATTTCAAATAAGTTTTTTTGACATCAACCATTTCCGAGATAACCGTTATTAATGGTTCGAATTGTTGAATACCTAGCCATTCTTTATATTCCTGTGGATTTGCAGTTGTTTCTCCCTATGTCATTGAAAGAGTATAGAATCTTAAGGCCAGCGTGGAGCGTGTAGTTCTGAAACATTTGATTGTCGCTGTTCCCTTTGTATCTATAACGAAATGTGTAATGTAGCTATCTCCCGAAAGGTTAGAGAGAGGATGGCTCAGGCGGTTACGTCTGTGGCCCGCATTCGGGAGGTCGTGTGTTCTATTCCCGATGCCGACCTTTCTGGCCAATGGGTTTTTTTCCCGGGTCTCCCCGGGTCGCCAGGCGAATGCTGAGAAGGATCGTTACATCCCCCGAATTTTCTGTCCGTCCATTTCATCTCCATTCCCATTTCTCTTCGCCTATCTGCTTGATTTCAGGGTTGTAAGTGTCGGCTGGAGGTCTCGGCGTGTGCATGGCAGGGGAGAAGGTAGCTCTAAGGAAACTTTCGCCCTTGGAACTGCGAGCGGTTTCCAGGTGCCGGACCCCACAGGGGATGTGTAAGCCTAAGGGGGTTAGGGTGGCCGACTGAACTATCCAGCACCCGGGGAGTTCAAATCTGTAAATGGTAGGGACCCTGCCCTCTGCCTGTCGTGTCTCCTGGTTCAACCGCCCTCTGTCTCCGCTCACTTCATCCCTCCCTTCTGGGGGTGCCCCGTCAGGACCCTAGGCACAACAGATCTGCTTAGGTCGAGGTGCTAAACCCCCATACCTAGTCCTATCCTATCCTATCCCATCCCGAAAAGGTTTATCTCAATTGAAATGAAATAGAAAAATAAACTTCTCTAAGAATAATAAAATAAACCATAGAGGGTAGGAAAATTCATGTGAATGTAACACATCAGATTTTTTTCACATAGTATATTGTAATTTCTTAAAAGAAAATGGATACTGAGTGACACCTTTTGGTGTCAATATTTGTGTTGAATTTAAATGGGGCTACAGAACGGATATACGTCAGTAGCTTGGAAATGCCATCTTGATATAGTGGAGCAATAATGAGATATCCTCTTTATTATATCTCATTTCACACATGGTTGGAACGTAGCAACGTGACATGCATATTTGTTTTGGAATGTGGTACTCTCAGGCACATTCGAGGAATGATTAGCTTCCTGTATTTGACATCAATTTACTAACAAATAACTGTGCCCTATATTCAGTGAGTGTTTCACGTGCATTCACATGAACTGCTGCTAACCTTAGAAAATAAATGAGACAGAATATTAATATATTTCCATTGCACCTTTAAATTAACGTACTGCTCTAGGTTATTGCACAATATGCTTACAGAATGAATCCAGACCATTAAATAAGGAACATTTATGGATAAAAAGTCAATGACCTTTAATGAGAGACTGAAAAATTACCAAAATAATGTTCTGTAGGTACTGTACTGTTCTGATTAAAGTAAAATTTAAAAAGAGTTTGAATGTTTAAATATTTAAGCTATAAAACCATTAGTATTTTGCCAAACATCCATCAATTATGAAGTATTATTATCAAATTCTAATTTCCTTCTTCTAAGTATTTATTTAACGTGCGAACGCGCGTTACATTGATTTAATTACTTTGGGGAATAGTACACACTTTGGTATTCTAGTAATGATGGGTTAACATTTTGCCTAAATAGCAAGGAATTTTTACACAAAAAAAGGAGAGAAGAAAAACATGGGTCAGAATGGCTAGAGCTAACAACACAGCTAGAAGCGAAATGGTATTGCAGGGAGTCCAACAAAAAGTATAGTTCAGGCATGCAGAGTAAGCACAAATTGTATGCCTAAAGGCCTCAATTCCAACGAGAACGAGGAAGTTGAAATACACGTATTCAAATGGGAGCGTTCACAATCGATGGGAAGCCTTTCCGTGCCCCGGAAACGGGAAAGAAGACTTGTCCAAGTATTGGATCCGTATTGTGCATATTAGACTCTTCACTAGGCGTCCGCTAGTGCTCTCTATAGTCGCAAGCTGGAAACGTCAAACTGGAAGAAATTCTAGCATATGTGCTTCCTCATATCATGTCACCCGCAGATCCATCGAGCGTTGGTTTTTCTAGTGAAGGGGTCATCTATAGTTTGTTTATATGCAACCAAATACTGGCTGTTGCCTCAAAAAATGGGAAAAGCTGCGAAGAAGAGTAAAAACCGGTATAAGTTAACAAAGAACAATACACAACTTTAATGCATGCCATTAAATAAAGACACGAAAGCTTGGTACAACTAGAGGAATCAGAAATGTAACACATATGCATTTAAATAATGTATGCTCAATCGAATTTTGTCGTTAGCCAATCCGCATAAGTTGGCTGAATTAGAAACATGTGAAAAAATCTGATGTGTTACACTCACATGACTTTCTCTACTCTTGTACAAACTAGTTTTACAAACGCTTATTCTCCATATGCTTCATGTCAATCGATATATCGAGATGTTAATCTTATTGCTAATTTTATTGTAGATGCAAGGGGAATTGGCAGGCTTTAAGCTATAGTAAAATATTTTAAGAGCTGGTTGCTATGTGGAGTATTCCATTCTCTTTGCATTACCAGGACAAAAAAAATGAATAACGAATTTGAGAAAAGGTATAAGTATTGGAAAATTTAAGGGAATTACAAGCAATATCTCGAAAATGCTTCACTCAACTAAAAAAATGTATATGACATAAATTGTGTATTTTAACGCGATCTACATTTTTTGTGTAGTAAACGTTTGTCTATCTCTTATGGTTTACCAGTTATGTAAAAGTCGTTCACAATGAAGAATACTTTTGGAGACATTACCAGAAAACTCGAGATACATTTCATTTGTCATGAAAATATCTTAAACATGTGATATTTTAATCAAAATCGTTAGATCCATTTTTGAGAAAATTAAAATGTTCGAAAAATGTTCCATGTAAAGGGTAATCTGGGGTGGGGGGATTTTCTTGAAAACCTTTGTGTCGCATTTCTGGAAGATACTGAACCTAAATACCAAGTTTGGTGTTTATCCGACTGCTCGTTTCTGAGTTATGCTGTTCACAGACACACATACGGACATGTTTCCAAAAAGCCTTTTTTTGGATTCAGGGGGTCTGAAAACAAATATTTCCGGTGAAATCTCGGTATCGAATTTTTTGGTGGAATACAATACTTCCCCTACTTGCTATACGTAGTAGAGAAAGTAAAAATATCATTGGTCAGTTAAAAACAAATGAAATCTTAGTGCGCAAAATCAACGTTCCACATTTTGATCGATATGCATTCCTGTTCTCGTTACCAGGCTGTTGTGGACCAAAATCTTGTATACTGCACTGCTTACCGTTCTCGTTTCCGTTTTCGTTACCGTTCTCGGGCGGATGTGAACCAGCCTTAAAAGATAAACACCCCATTTACCCCCTCTCGAGCTTTACACAGTGCTTTTCTCCCAAACTGCGGCCGCGGCTAGCGCGCCGCGTCGGCCGTCTGGGCTCGGTGTATCGCCAAAAGAGATTCCTATAATATCCCCGCAACTACTTCACATTCTCATGGGTATAGTCACAATTATATTGATAATAAGCATATACCTTATCATAAGATATCTTGAAAGTGCTCTCTATGCACACATTTCTGTGTCTGCTTGTCTGTGAACAGCATAACTCAAAAATAAAAAGTCGGATAAATACCAAACTTCCTTTTTAGGTTCAGGTTCTCCAAAAGATGCGACACAAAGATTTTCAAGAAAATCCCCCCACCCCAAGCAATACTTTACATGGAATATTTTTCAAATTTTTTTATTTCTGAAAAATGGCTCTAAGGATTTTGATTAAAATACCATATATAGAAGATATTTACATAACAAATAAAATGTATATCTTGAGTTTTCTGGGAATATGCTATTAAGTCCTCTTCATTCGGAAGGAATTTTGTACAGGGTGATTTATGAAGAACTGCCACATTTATTTCTTTAATTGTTTCAAAACGAGTTATGCTAGCGACAACTTATTATACCTGAAATTCAGAGGAATTTTGGGAGATTATTTACTTCTGTAGCAAATGTTGAAAATGTCCTTCATCCTGCATAAGGCACAACTCAACACGTCCTTCCATGTTACTGGCCACTCGTTGGAGGACCCTGTTGTCAATAGCTTGAATCTGCTGTGTAATGTTGTGCTTCAGATCGTCCAATGTCTGAGGACGTGTGGCATAAACCATGTCTTTAAAGTAATCCCATAGAAAGAAGTCCGGCGAAGTCAAATCCGGAGATCTCGGTGGCCACAGATTCTTGGGAATTATCCGGTCGTCAAAGAAACTTGCAATTAGTGGAATGGACTCATTTTATGTATAGCATGTAGCACCGTCCTACTGAAAATGTCATTGGCTCCTGCGACAAATGTCATAATGATTTTTTGGGTGACTAATCCAGTCGTGCTTTACGTTCAAAGACCGTGGAAAGCCTTGATGAACGAGTTTTGCCTTTTTCACTCGCCAGCTGTTTCCAAATTGTTTACCAGTCCCCAGTATGTGTTTCTTTGGTGAGGATTCCGAACACCAAATTCTCTCTGGTATGCCCTCTGAGTAGCTGTAATTGAATTCTTAATCCAGTATTGCTTTACAAGGAAGAGTCATTCATTTAATGTGTACTCCATTTTCATGTTGACTAGAACAAAATCTCAAAAACACTTGCCGAAAATAACACTAACAATTATGAATAAAACATTAACATCTGCGCATCTAGTGACAGGAATTCGAAACTCCAGAACATTCTGCTTAATTTGGTGCTAAAATTTGGGCACTGAGTGAATTTCGAACAGAATAATTAAAGAAAGAAATGTGTCCGTTCTTCATAAATAACCCTATATAATCTTGTATAACTGGTAAAGTTAAGCGATAGACGAAAACGTACCATACAAAAAAAAATGTAGATCTCTTTAAAACACACACTTTATTTCTGAGATATCTGTTGTTAAAAGTTCGAATTCTTCATTTCTTGGTCACTCCATTAAAGTCAACATTCAGTTGTTTCTCGCGATGTCATGGAAAGAGAGTGGAATTTTAAGGCCAGCGTATAGCGTCCAGTTCTGAAACATCTATCACTGTTCCCTTTGTATGTATAACGAAATGTGTATAGCTATTTCTGCAACGGTTTATTTGGATTAAAGTGTAGATAGAAAAATAAGCTTTAGTGAATAGTTTGTATACCCACTAATAAACGATAGAGGGTAGAAAGTGTTATGTGAATGTATCACATCAGATTTTTTAAAGTCTTTTTTCTCGGGTTTTCATTTGTCGGTGCTTTCTCACTTTGTTCAATGAAATGTCATTTCTAAGCTCCCCATATGGCCTATGACCTTTGGGTGATAACTAATTCCACCAAGCGATGACTGGGTCCATTTCTGAGGTGGAGGCACCCAGCGGCGGAATTCGTTGCCTCCGATGGTAGATTTATGTGGATGGCGGTGGAATGAGAGGACCTACAGCTTTTATCGTGGACTCAGAACCACGTTGAGGCTTATGGATACTTCACATAAGTAAGTCAGAGGTGAAGGCGTGGACAGGGTTGACTTAAAATAGCCACCCCAGAGCCGAGAATCGGACCCCGGAACCTTAGTACCAGAGCCAGAAACGAAACCACTGCGCTACCCCAGCGCCCAGTCAGTAAAATGCCCTATACCTATTAAACAACTATATTTATATTCTGTAAATTTTTAAGTAAAAAAATTGAGGTCTCATATTTAGCATTTATTTCCTCCCAACTAGCAGCATAATTAATAATTCTCCTCTACAATTTATTAATATACTATTAAGGACTTCAGTTACAGAATAATTTCTTTTTCAAAAGCTAATTGCATCGTCCAGTTTTTCAAAACAATAAAGAACAGCACAAAATGTATATATCTGGAACTAATATAAAAATAAGTATGAAATTTGGTGTATATATTACACATTAAATACTGATTGCTGTATTAAAATGTCAAATAAATCGACCTGAAATTTTGTATTTTAAAAATTTCACATACCTGTATACTACCTATGTTTAGGTAGAATAAAAGTCGTTGAAAAAAAAGGCAATACTCCTGTGAAGAACCTAAAAGTCCATAATTTTCATTTGAGCGACCTGAAATTTTGATCACAATATGATAATGTAATTTAAGTACCACATACAGAATTTGTCAAGTATGTGGATTTGTTTCAGAAGCATAAATGTTTTTATTCTGAATTTTTGTTAGTTAAAAGTGCCCAGAGTGTCAAACGGTTTGTTACATACTGTTCAGGATTTTATTTTCCCTTTAACAGACCATAATAAAGAACCCCTCATTAGGGGTTTTTAAAATAAAGTTTAAACAAAGCTGCTATACCTATGGTTGAAACTATGAAGTACTTACATTGCAAGTCGCCATTGGAGTATGTCATCTCAATGCAATTTGAGATAAATGCGAATCAGTTGGGGAATTTAATGTCATGCTGGATGTTGCCATGGTAGCTCAGTGGTTAGAGCAACCGGAAGGAGACCGGGAAATCCGTGATTCAAATGCCGGCTATGGCATTGAATTTTTCAGTCGTCTGATTCTACTTTTACAACCCTGTCCAACACACGTCTTGTGTGAAAGAACAATTAATTCCAAAGCTATACCACATTTTCATGTATGCATTCTTTCGAATTTATGAACATCACGCTATGAAAATATTTAATACAAACTAAGGTATTTATAAAATTTCAAAAATGGCTATATAAGTGCCTTAACTTATGAAATTTTGCTGAAAATTAGAAGTCAATCTGTCCAACATTTTGACATGTGGAGTATTTAAGTAATAAAAAATACTGAGAAAAATGTTTTGATAAAAAGTATATTTAAAATTGAATGGGCACTACAGTTCTGAGTTCAAGAGTACTTAAAAAATATACAGAGCGTTAACTATTGCCAATATTAGTAATTCAAAGGCGCCAAATGAAGCAAAAAAAATAAATTTTTACAATTTCTCCAGATTTTCACCCAATTTCAACTCTACCTTCCGTGTTGGTACAATTGATTTTCTTTGCACTTGGTTTCGTCTTATTTTTGCAAGTTTTATTTACTCTCCCCTTTGGAATATACTGTAGTTATATGGCTTGATCTGAAATTGATGAATAATTAAACGGCGACATTCTGCTTAGGTGTATAAAGGTTGCGTTCATTAATTATAGGTTTATGTTGAAGAGAGCGCTCGTGCTGGGAAATTGGTACTTTGCAAGTGGAAGAGTGGTCGCTGTAGCCGGCCTAATTTCCGTTCCACTGCCTCTATCGTGTCAACAGTCGCGCAAAAGGATTTTACAACTCGCCTACACAGAATTGCACATTAAACAGTAAGCGTGGCCTGCATAAACCCAAAGGTAGGGGCAGCGGAATATAACGCTTTATTAAACAGCGCGCGGTCGTCTTGCACGGCTCTAAAGATGCCTCAATAAAAATTCAGCAGAGTAATAGAAATAGTCTCCCCGGCCATAAGCCACATCGAGCTATGTCGTCTGGTCTGTTATGTCGTCCATGGTTCACTTCTAACATTCTCTAACAACGTTTTAAGGCTTTTGTGGATTGCTCCCGTGACCCGCACGAAATATGTAGACTGGTAGAGGAAGGATCGCGTCCCTGCAGACCTTCTAAACTGGTTTTACAGTTAAGTCTTTCACAAACGGAACCACGGATTGCATTATGCATCTGGAAACCTTTTATTGTATTTTAACACCTCCATTCACCTTATTTCCCTGTTCCGTTTCCATGCATTTGTTTGACCGACAGCGTTTCTGATCATCCTAACGGTTACCAGCTGTGATTTCTTGTTCCTAGAAAGGAAAAAAAATTAAACAAAATCCGCCTCACGTACCAAAAGACAACCCTTTGAAGTAACGGTTTGGATTGAAAAACACTTCTCTGCAAGCTATACAGTTTCTCTCTGTGAAGTTATATCCTTCCAGTACGTCATTTTAAATAATTATATTAATATTAGACCAAAAGGATGGCTCAATGGGTAACGTCTGTAGCCCAGGTTCAAATCCCCGAGTCCGACCAATCTAACCGAAGGTTTTTCGCGGGTTTCCTCGGTCGCTAGGCGAGTGCTAGGCTGGATAATTTTATCCAGAATTTTCGTATCATCCCTTTCACAACTATATTTTATTTCCTTCGCCGCCATTGGCCTGATCACCCATCCTATGATCCAGAGTTTTCTTACTCCTCGACAGGCTACTAACCCAAGGCATTGGCTTGTAAGTCCTTGGGAATGTAAATCATACAAAGAGGAGAGTAATCCATTAAAGAAGAAGATATTAATATTATATAGAGAGTAAGTTTGTGTGTGTGTGTGTTTTATTGTTTACTTTCTCTAAAAATTAAAAATTGAGCTTTATTTATTGAGCTCTATAACTACTATGGTCCTTAGCGTCCCCTTCTATATTGGGCGTGAAGGACCGGTAATTTTGCTCAGAAGCCTCTTTATCTGGCTTGAGGTTCTTTTACGTGCCGTAAATCTACGACACGGTACCACCGGCTTTACTTCCCTTCCAAAGGAAGCTATGCTAGGGATTTTTACACCCAAAAAAATTCATTGCCCTCCGCCGGGTTTGAACCCGCGACCTCGTTTACTTTCACTGTCACCTACCTAGGTAAGAGGAACTATTGTGTTCTATGAAAAGATTTGGTTTCGATATTTCACCGGAAATAAATGTTTTGAGGACCTCTGATTCCATAAGGAGTTTTAGACAATCGTTCCCTTGTGTGTGTTTGTGTGAACAGCATAGCCCAAAAACGACACAAGATTTTCAAGAAAATCCCTCACTTCAAACTACCCTTTACGCAATAGTTTTCATAGTTTGGATTTTCTCAAAAATTTCTCTAAACGATTTTGATTAATATGTTTAAGATGTTTACATGACATAAAATCTATATCTTTTATTCTATAGAAATAGCAAGTGAATTCCTCTTTATTTAAGGAGAACATTGTAAAATTGTGTATAACTGGTAAACCATAAGATATAGATAAAAGCGTATTGCACATGCTTTTAAAAGCATAATATATTTCAAATAACGTCTTTATGGCACCAGCCGTTTCCAAGATATTTGTAGTTATTGATTGGATTTTTCAGTATTTAGTAATTTTTTTAAGGTTCCGTCACTTTTCAGTTGTTTCACGCGATATCGTGGAAATAGTATGGAATTTCCAGCTCAGCATACAGCGAACCGGTTTTCAAACATCGGACCATCGTTTCTCTATCGTCCTTGTTCCTAAAACGAAATGTATAATGTAACTGTTTCTGCAAACGTTTTGCGTTGTTTATAACAAAGCAGATAGAAAAATAAGCTTTCATAAGAATAGTTTTTAAAAGTTGTATCAATATGGACAACAGTTAGAGAAAGTCGTGAGAATATTTTTTTTAAATCGGGGAGGGAGTTCCCCCTAACTTATCTAAGTTCATATCTATGTTGCAGAGTCCCGTTTCGTTGAATGTGAAAATCAGTGAATATTTTTTGTTCTTTTTTGCGAATATGGCAGAGGCTTAATGACTTCCATCTGAAAATGATAAATATGGGGGGCTTAAAATATTTGAAAATTGAGTTATTGTGATGCAGTAATTTGTATCACAAATTACTTAAATGTAAATAATGATTGTAATATGAATATGCATTTTTATGTGACATTGATTTGAGATGTTTCTTGACTGTAATTATTGTTGAGAAGTAAGTTTTTAATGCCTTACTGAAACTGTCAATAATAACGCAATAATGCAGCGAGGGGGGGTGAGCTGTTTATCATTATTGGAAACGAGGAAGTTACGTAATGTTGGCGCGTTTTTCCGTTTAGAACCTTCTGGAATATTTTCTCCTTAAAGCATATGTATTCATAATTTTCATTGGATATTAAAATAGACGCTAATGTTGGCGCGTTTTATTAGCCAATAGTAATTCAGTTATAATCTTTAGGCGTATCTGGATGCAGGAGTATAAATAGGGTAGGTTAGAGGTAGCTTGATGCTCAGTTCATCAAAATTCTTTGTGCACTACACGTCGTCTTCAGTTCGTCAGTTCGTCAAAATATTTGTATGAGATACGTCGGCTATAGATTCATAAGTTACGAAAATCTAAAGTATTATAAAGTTAATTATACACAAAGTTGAAGTACGTGAATTAAGAGTGATTAGTAATGAAGTTATTATAACAGTTTCAGTTTGGCGAGTATCTAGATCAATATGTAAAAGTGATAGTGAACGTGTTCGACAATAAAAATTATAAAACAAATTTCTTCATCAGTGTTCTTTTTGGATAAAAGATTCCTTTCCGTTTACACAACCCTGATCAAGAGACATGTTCGACCGAGAGATAATAGCTAGCCGGAGGACAGTAAACAAAATTTAAATCAAATAACAGTCGCATTCTTTCGAACACTAACACTGATGCAAATTGCTAACACAAGATGGAGCTACAAACCGAACAAATGAATGACGTCACAAGATGGCTTCAACACTGATGTAAACAAACATTATAAGTAATACCGTTACAAATTGGCTACCACAACGTGGGGTTACAATAATGTTAAATAATATAACATTAGTACCGCATCAAATTGGCTCCCAAACGTGGGGCTCAAAACATATACAAATAATGTTACCGCAATTGTAGGTGGGACTTCGTTTTCAAATCACTAAACGTTCCTCTTATTTCGCTGAAATTTGCTATCAAGGAGTATTTGTGATCTGATTTTGACAAACCTTCGTACATTTGGAATTTTAGAATCTGGCAAATGTAATGAGCTACCTAACAATTTTCAAAAAATTCCGCTACGCTCATTTTCATTCAGTAATTTCAGCCCCTAACACACTAATTAACACTCCTTGGGCAATATAGGGTGGATCATTTAAGTTGAAACTGTAAAATATCTCCAAAACTAAGCGTTGTAGAAAAAATGTCTTTAAAGTTGCTTGTTATTATGGGGGAAAGTAAATGCCATTAGTCGTGTTTTGTTTTGAGGACGTTATGATGTTCATTTTAGAGTTAATTTAATTTTTTTTTTAAATGGGAACCTACATTTTGTATGTTGTTTTCCCATTCGCAAATGGTTTATAAAAAGCTGTTTATTTTGTGATGAGGAATAAGGAAACAAAATATAAAATGTTGGTTCCCAATTACGAAACGTAATTCGGCCCTCAAATCACCATCCATGGATGATCCAACCATTCGTTTTCGCTCTTCGTACACAGCCATTCAGAATTTTCGTTGTTATTTGCTTTGGTGTAAGAACAATTGCAAAGTTCTTTATACAAATGTTATTTAGTTTTTTATGAGGAGTTATAAAACAACATAAATAAGGTAGGTTCCCATTTAAAAAAAAATTAAATTTACCCTAAAATGACCATCACAACGTCCTCCAAATAAAACACGACTAATGGCATTTACTTTCCCCCATAATATCAAGCAACTTTTATCAAAGACATTTTTTTCTACGACGCTTAGTTTTGGAGATATTGTACAGTCTCAACTTAAATGTCCCATCCTGTATACTCCACCTGTGAAGGCCAGTAGAATGCCTCCGAAAGCTGCGGTGACGGCAAAAGTAGAAGTGATGTACCAAGAATATTGCTGATGCGCAAGAGCCTAAGAATCCTTCAACCTCTCTATTTTCTGCCTCTGTTCCCAACATAAACACTAAATTGTTTTATCTTAAAATCAAATTACATTACATTTCTAATATTTAAAATAATACTGTGCACTAAAGTGTACTAAATACACGTAAACATAATACGTATTCAAATTAATACAAAATACACTGCTCAGTGATTCAAACCTGCTGTTTTATAAATAAACTGTAATAACTATAAAAGGAATCCATCATATAGGTAGAGTTTACATATATTAGGAAGGGCGAATTTGTTAAAATATAAAGTAATGTTTCCTCAAAATATACAGTTTATTAACTTAATTAATATTATTATTCAGAACATAACCGGTTTTGAAACGACATTATTGTTTAATAAAGTCAACATACATTTAATGTCATTTGATATCAAACAAATAAAATCAAGCTACAACGGTTATTACTCCATGAATAAAATCAGATAAAGTGAAAGTTTGCCATAGATATTTTTGTATATGGGAACATAAACATGTTAGTCGTGTTCAATCTAGAAGTTGGCACATATTACTTTCGGAGAGAACGTTCACCATGGATTTAAATAAAAAAGGTTTTATTAGTTTAGGTTTTACGGGGTGAAATGACCACCTCAATTACGTTTGTAATTAGTAAAACGAACTGTATTTGTACTCTCATGTGAATGCCAAGCATAATTATGTATAGAACGATACTTCAGGATGTGTATGTTGGAATGCGTTTTTATAAAAAATATACGAATTACTAAGAGTTGATATATGATCCATTCTATTCTTTCCCTGTGATGTCGCTGTTTCAGTTGTAAACATCCAGTTTTTGTTTCCATTCTACAAATACTACTAATTATTGTTTGACAATGCTGCTGAGCATCAAACCTCGCAGAGTTTAGTTATACACGAGGCAAAATGGAACCACTCTATGGCATTGCCAGATCTAGTCTACCAAGAAAATTGCAATTATGTAAGACTCCTCGATTTTACAAAAAGGACTAAGAAAAAAATCTGTTTAATTTCTTTTAAACTGTCCATAGCCTTACGCACACTTTTATATTCTGAAGAAGTTGTATTGTTATTATTTGTTATTATTTACCCACGCTTTGGGAGCCAATTTGAGAAGATGGTTATTTAGCCCCACGCTTTGGGCGTCAATTTGAGGTAGTTTGTATTGAAGCTATTGTATTACATTTCAACTGTTGGGGAACAGAACCTGAAATTCGTTGTAACCACACGTATAGTACCCGCTTTCCGGTAGTCTTCGCCCCAAATGTACTTTCAGGTGGCCTTTGCTCCAATTTTAAAAAAATATTAACTTTCTAATTTGACTGTTTCTTTAAATATTATATTAATGTTTGCCTCGGCTGCGTCAGTACTATTGTTAGAGACGCGTTTCTCTTAGCAGGGTTGTGATGAGACAAGAATGTAGACTTACACAGATTATAATTTTACTTCACTCCTTTTATTAATGCTTGATACGATTTAAATAACACTTCACTGATATAGAGAGAGAGCTGTGAGATGTTTTTATTAAATACTTGCACTTTTTAGTACGTAAACTATTTTCGTCTCACACGAATACGTATTAAATCCCTTGAGGACACTTTTTGCGTCTGGTTAGTAACGCTGTCTGCAACCAACTGACTTCTGAATTTGTAAATGTTTCTCCTTTTCAGATTCTGATTGGCTACTCCAATAGAATACCTTCATTTAACTAAAGCTTTTTCTGGTTGTGGATTGGCTATTTTATAAACTGTCACTAAAATTACATTATTGCTTCTAAGAATCACAAGTAACATTACTAAACTCTCAAACTCATTATTGCCTCAAAGTTACCTCATTGTTACCTCTTTGTTAGCAACTTTTGACCTATTTCTCACAGCTCCTACATTATTAAATTACGTAATATATTCATATAACATTATTACACATGGATACAATAATATAAACATTTACAATGACTGTAATATACACTTTTTATATATTGTTACATACACATATTGCTTTAGGGCGGGCTATTATTGAATTTATACTTATATAATTAGACTGAAAATCATTTAAGTGTTAAAAATACTGCCTCAATTCAAAGGCATCGCAGCAGTGATGTGATGAAATTCTGAAACAAATTATATTTTTCGGTGAAACTCTTGTAAGATTAAAATGTTACCAGTATTATATTCAGTATACCCTTTAGATATGGACATATGTTCATGTTGCTGGCAGAACTAATATTAAATCAATGGCCAATGAGCAATAAATCGACATGAGCACATGGGCTGGAGAAACCACGCTCTGTCTCCAGATCATTTTCGATACCATTACTGTCGTGTTATTAAATGCATTCCTTTCGCCGCTAGGTATACAAGTACTAGGCTGTGCCAACTTTGTTCGTCGAATGCTGAATGTTTCCTCGCGGTTTGACTTGTTTCTTTGACATTTGCGAACCAGACTGCTATCTTTGCTGAATACTGAAAAGCCTCCAATTGAATTTATGCGCGGTGCAAGTCACGTTTGTTCCTCCTAGCATCCACAGGAGGTCTGTAAGAGGCATGTCAAAATTCATTAGAGCTAGCAGGTATGGAGTAGAGATAGAGGCGGCGGAGGGGATGGATTTTTTCGGGCGTAAAAATTTTAGCATGGCTTCCTTCGGAAGGGAAATAAAGCTGGTGGTCCCGCGTCATAGATTTACGGCACGTAAAAGAGCCTGAAGCCTGATAAAGGGGCCTCTGAGCAAGATTACCGGTCTTTCACGCCCAATATAAAATGGGACGCTAAGGACCACAGCAATTAAAGAGCGTCCATAAATAAAAGAACTCAATTTAGAGGTAGAGGTGTTTCAACGGACAAGACACCTCGCACCCTGCGACTTGCATAAATTTACTGCGGCTACTACAACCCCCCAGGAGGAAGGGATGAGGTGAAGGAACCACAGGAGGCTACAGGCCGCAGGCAGACAGGCCAAAGAGACGCGCTGAAGTTCCTAAAATTTCCAAGCTCGCAGACCCGTCCCAATGCTGAAGCCACCGAAAGGGCGATAAACGACCCACCAGTCAAGCAGCCCTCTGGTGTCTACGGGGAATACTTTTTGCATTGAGCATGCATCCGCGCCGTCTGTCCGGCTCGGCCATACGCCACGAAACCTAGAAGTGAACCTGAAATATATAAAAAAACTGAATCAAAGGGAAATGATGGAGAGTAAATCGTGGTACAGAAGAAGCCATCCCAATATTCGTCTGCCGTTCCCGGGTAAATCACGAAAAATCCATGGGTCAGAGAGGGCGATTGCCAGGAATCGAACACGGGATTTCCTGAATGCGAGTTGCACACGTTACCGCGGCGCCACCTAAAGTCGTCCTCCGTGGTGTAGTGATTACCATGCTAGCCTCTAGTTCCCGAGGTCGCGGGTTCAAACCCGGCGGAGGCCGATTGATTTTTTCCTTAGCATGGCTTCCTTCGGAAGGGAAGTAAAGCCACTGGTCCCGTGGCATAGATTTACGGCACGTAAAAGAACCTCAAGCCTGATAAAGAGACCTCTGAGAAAAATTACCGGTGTTTCACGCCCAATATAGAATGGGACGCCAAGGACCATAGCAGTTAAAGAGCGTCCATAAGTTAATAAAAAAGCACAAACTTAAACGACACAAGTAATAGTAGTGTAAAATGCGAGACAGTAAATGAGAGAGTAAAAGATCATTATAGAGAAGACAAAACCAAACTCATTGCAGGTGACAACACGAAAGTAGACTGTACTCCGTCTTTTGTATCTATGCTTAGTAGGGACGTGTTAAATATCTCAGTAGTCTCAAAAGTAGTATAGCCAACATTCTAAATTTTATGCTACTAATAGCATCATAACATGTCAGACTGGAATTCTTCCATGGCCATTTCAGAGGAATGGGCAAATCATAGAATTCATTTTTGGTTTGAAAACTACGGAGTATATTCTCTTGTACATATGCATTTATGGGGAGCATCGGCTCCGTGTGGACCTTCGGCTCAAACCGTTGGGAACCCCAAAAACTTCAATGCCAGTACGGCTTTAGGCCGTCCATGCACTCACGACGACTTTCTCCTTTAGATTTACACGCGTTTTAAGTTATCGCCATCATTCAGAAAGACTACTAATACAGGTAATGTGATTTTTGGTACACTCTGTATAGTGCTCGTATATTTTTATTCCTCTCCGTGAAGAGAGATGATAGGACATTTGAGTTCGTAAATTTATGCAAAATGTTTGTTTTAGAAACAAATACAAATCACTTAGACGAACAAACGCTTTATTGTTACATTTGTTATCCAAGCTGCAATTCGTGGCGTGATTGAGCATTAAGCACTCGCAACCTACCAGCGTCTGCACGCTGCAACAACAGGATTCCATAGCCTCGCAGACCAAAGTTATTACGAGCATTCTTGTAAATCAAGCCGAAGTTACTCTTTTTGTTACTTCATAAATTACTAGCATTTACTACTATCCTGGACTAATGCATAGATTAGTTGTGCACTTTTCCAATATGAATAGAAAGGTGTAAATGATAGTGGCCATGCGGACACAACAGTTTTATGCTATTTGTTAGCCTTTCTGAGAAGATTCACCTCTTCAATCACTTGTAGTCGACCCTTCGATATTTTATAAGGAATAATTTTCACTTCACTATAGTTATCATTATGAACAACGCAGCACAATAATCCTCAGACAAACATTAGTTTATTTTAATAACAATCATGATAGTAATAATATGTATTTATGATTAAAATATAACAAGAATTTACTTATTTTTAATTTTTAATTATTAGCATATGCGTAGTAAAACCAAAAATTGGTTTCTTATCATTTCTATGTATGTGGGGGTGGAGGGTCCAGAGAAAGAGAGAAAGAAAGATCATTTTATTTGAGAACAGCCGTAAGGATAGTCATGGACAACTTTTACACAGCAGTCTTGAAGTCCGATTTAGAGAATATGCTATTCGACATCCGTATTACTTACCCCAAATGGGGGTTCTAGTGGTCACAAAATCAAACAAATCGCAATATTTCAAGAAGGTATTACCCTATTGTCCTCCGTGGTGTAGTGGTTACCGCGCTAGCCTCTAGTTCCCGAAGTCGCGGGTTCAAGCCCGATGGAGGGCGAAGGGTATTTTTGGGCGTAAGAATCCTTAGCATGGCTTCCTTCGGAAGTGAAGTAAAGCCGGTGGTCCCGTGTCGTAGATTTACGGCACGTAAAAGAACCTCAGGCCTGATAAAGAGGTCTCTGAGCAAAAATACCGGTCTTTCACGCCCAATATAGAATGAGATGCTAAGGACATAGCAGTTAAAGAGAATCCATAAATAAAAATTCAATTTAATTTAGTTAGTATTGTTCGGAACACACATGATGCCACTCAGTAGTGCGTGGAATACAGACAGCCAGTCAGAGAGCGGGAGGCCCTTGGAATACAAATGTAATCGCGAATCCCGGGTTTAAACCCTGGTGCGCCTAAAACAATTAAAACGGGAGGTAATATAATTCCAATCGCATAACACAAATGATGGGCATAAGTTTGAGTAATATTAAAAGGTTTGGTGTTTTTCCGCTTTAATTAACACCTTCAGAAAACGTAATTTTATTACCGGTTTTCGCAACGTCGCATGACAGGCGTGTTGCAAAGAGAGAGAGAGAGAAAGGGAGAGGATGACAAAGGCGAAAAAGTGGAGGAAATAGGAGTGAAGGAGAGAGAGGTGGAGGGAGGGAGAGAGAAACAATAAGAGAAAAACATCTCAGCATTTATTACACTAAGGCGAATGAAGCTGCGCGCTCTGTAGTAATAATAATAATAATAATAATAATAATAATAATAATTATGATAGGTTACTACAGTCAGCATCCTGTTTGTAAATATGTTGATTTTATTCCCGATTAAAATGCAGACGAAAGTACTGGATTGAAGAGAGATGCAAGTGAAAGGACGACATAAAATACGATGCTTGTTTTTAGTTACACTGTTCCAGGACACACAATTTCAGTTATGCATATAACCATACAAAAAGTGCAGCGCTTTTGTTCTTATCCCTGTTTCAATCAAGCCAGCAGAAAGAAGGGCTATCACAGTGGCGTAGTGTCCTGCACACACTCGTACTGTGGGCATGTATAATGTATCACCGCTGGGCACTGACTTGCTTTCATAAAACACGACTGGGACAAAGAATGGTGGGAATACGGTTTCGCCATTTTAGTAAGATAAAAAAGAACAATCCTTTCAGCCCCAGTCCGGTTTCATATCATACGAAACCAAAATTAAGCCTCAGCAATAAATCTGACCATTCTTTATCTCCCCATTTCATTTTGCTGGAGGAAAAGAAATGGCTTTTTGTAACACTATTTTTGGCTTCTGTAGTGGAATCCCGTTCTTGCCTATGTTTTTACAGCTCATACCATGAGATACAATCTGAAATGGCTATAAATTTCTGCCTGATTATAAACCAAAATCTCAAGAAGTGGCCAAATAGTGTCTCTTGTTTTTCTCATGTTAGCAGAAAATAAAAATACTGGAGTGGAATGTAACAGACTCTTCTTTGCTTAAAACAGAATTAATATACTCCTTTAATCCGGGTTTTCCCCCTCTCTATGAACCATACATTCCGGTTAACCTAGTTCAGTGTTTACTACTGTTTCCCGTTTTTTATTTCTGTAGAACAATGGAAACGCCACACAATGTGTATTGTTCACCGGCAAAGGATGTACAGAAACAACTGAGGAATAATGCTTTGATAAGTACCATAATTATTTTAGCCTTCCCTTTAGCCACACAGTTATTGTGTTTTCAGCGATGTTTTATCTAGTGGATGGGGAGTCCTTACAAACAGGTAGGGTTTAGCTATTGGAAGGAGGTAGTGTTTACTTGGTCTCAGGCAAGTGAGGGTAAAGTCCGCGATAGACGGGATTCACGTGCCACGCGCGGCTAGAGTTCAGCATACTGTGTAGCCCTCCCACCAGCTAAAGCTTTACCTGAGAGATAAACCACCCCACCTCACCAGCTAAAACGTCGCTGAACAGACACTATCCCTTAACCGGACCAAGCAGAGTGGTTCCGGTGGTGGCATCTGAGGCTGACATTCGGGAACTCCCGGGTTCGATTCCGGTTGGCCCGGTATAAGCATACTACCATGAATTTACCCGGTGACCGGCGATTGCGTCCCGTGGTCAGTTTTATAAGTCAGTTGCGTCTCTGGATTTATTGAATCATACGTCAGGTGCGTCTCTGGATTTATTGAGTCATACGTCAGGTGCGTCTCTGGATTTATTGAATCATACGTCAGGTGCGTCTCTGGATTTATTGAGTCATACGTCAGGTGCGTTTCTGGATTTATTGAATCATACGTCAGGTGCGTCTCTGGATTTATTGAGTCATACGTCAGGTGCGTCTCTGGATTTATTGAATCATACGTCAGGTGCGTCTCTGGATTTATTGAGTCATACGTCAGGTGCGTCTCTGGATGTATTGAATCATACGTCAGGTGCGTCTCTGGATGTATTGAATCATACGTCAGGTGCGTCTCTGGATTTATTGGGTCATACGTCAGTTGCGTCTCTGGATTTATTGGGTCATACGTCAGGTGCGTCTCTGGATTTATTGGGTCATACGTCAGTTGCGTCCCTGGATTTATTGGGTCATACGTCAGGTGCGTCTCTGGATTTATTGGGTCATACGTCAGTTGCGTCCCTGGATTTATTGGTCCATACGTCAGTTGCTTCCCTGAAAGATTTGAATTGTTAGTCCCAGTATTTTCAATTCCTGGCACAAGCAACATTTCCTTTCCCAGTTTTCATTTTTAACATTTAACTTTATGAAAAGCTTACAAGATTTCATGCACCACACCCAACGCGAAATACTGTTCTGTAGATCCTTGTGATGTCTAAATTTGTAACCATCGATCAAAATAAAGGCTTCCCCTTCTCACTTGTCATCGATTCCATGGCTCGTGCACAACTGAGAATGAGAACTATTACGTATGTCCAGTTTGATCTTTATGTTGTATTTGACGTAGCAGAAAGCGTTCTAAACAGTGCTCTCATCGCAGAACGCGTTCTATAGTGTTTGGCTGTCTTATTAAAGAACCTAAACCTACCCAAGCTACCTACGCAGGTAGCTGTGGACGCAATTGAGGTATTTTAAAAGTCCCAGACGCAACTGAAGTACTGATTTTTCGTAAACATGTTGACGTGGACGCAATCTACATAGCCCCAATTTACCTGTCCCTCCTTAGGACCGGTTTCAACAACGATAATGTTATTTAACTCGGGTTAAAGTTGTTAAAACGGTAAAACAGGCGTTTCACTAATCAGTATAATGATTACTTAGCTCTGCAAATACGGTTAAAGCACTGCCAGACATTTTTCACCGTTTACGGATCGAAATCGAAGTTGAAAGATAAAGAAGTATGTGATGTGTTGCATTCACATGAATTTCTCTACTCATTCTTTTACAAACTATTCTTATAATAACTTATTCTTCTATCTACTTCTAGTTAATACAGATAAACCTTTATTGCTCATTTACACACTCCGTTGTAGGTATAAGTAGAATATGGTAAGCTATTTGCGATGACTTTGAAATTCTATTCTCTTTGCATGGACACCAAAAAAAAGGAAATAAAACAAAGAATAAGGATTTCTAGTTGAGAAAAGTATTAATTATTTAAAAATTCTAACCAATAGCAAAGAATATCTAGGAAATAGGTAACACCAAAAAAATTTAATTGCACATAAATTCGTGTGCTTTAACGAAATCTACATTTTTTGTGTAGTAAGGTTTTGTCTATCTCTTACGGTTTACCAGTGATGCAAAATTATTCAGAATGAAGAGGACTTCAGGGGCTATTTCCAGAAAATTCAACATATACATTTCGTTTGTGATGAAAATAACTTAAATCTGTGGTAGTTTAATCAAAATTGTTAAGGCCATTTTTTACAAAATCAAACATTTCTAAAAATGTTCCATGTAAAGGGTAGTTTGGAATAGGAGGACTTTCTTCAAAATCTTTCGTCCCATCCTTGGAAGGTCCAGAACTTAAATACCAAGTTTCGTGTTTAACTTAGTTTTAGTTTGCGAAAGTTACACACACACACACACACGCGCGCGCGCGCGGACCTTTTTACTTTATCTACCACGTACTTATTAGGTAGAAAAGGTATTGCACTCCACCCAAAAATTGGATACCGAGATTTCATCAGAAATACATGTTTTGAGGTCTCCTGAATACAAAAAAAAAACATTTTTAAATAAAGCTCCGCGTGTATGTATGTGCACGTGCTGTGTGTGTGTATGAACATAACTCAAAAACGAAAATTTGAATCAACATTAGGGTTGGTATTTAAGTTCAGTATCTTCCAACGATGCGACACAAAGATTTTCAACAAAAACCCTCTTACTCCAAATACAATTTACATGGAACATTTTTCGAAATATTTGATTTTCTAAAAATATGGCTAACGATTTCGATTAAAATACAATACATTAAAGATATTTAAATAACAAATAAAATGTATATTTTGAATTTCCTGGGAATAGACTCTTCATTAGGAAGGAATTTTGTAGGATCTTTTATACCTAGTAAAGGTTAAGCGATAGGCGAAAACGTACTACAGAAGAAATGTAAATTTCCTTAAAACATAGTTTATTTCAGATAACTTTTTTGTGTCATCCGCCACTTCGGAGGTATCCTTTAATAATGTTTGGAATTGTTAAATACTTAGGCATTCTTTTAAAGTCCTGTCAACATCAGGTGTTTCTTAGGATGCCATTGAAACAAAATTCTATAACGAAATGTGTAATGTAGCAATTTCTGCAAAAGTCTATTTGGATTAAAATGAAGTATATATAAAAATAAGCTTTAGTAATACTAGTTTGTATACCCACTAACAAACGATGGAGGTAGAGAAAGTCATGTGAATTTATCACATCAAATTTTTAATAATTACTCTTGGGGGTTTAGGGGTTTAACAAACGTATTTTTTATGAAATCTCGATATCAAATTTTTGGGTGGAATCTAATACTTCCTCTACCTACTGTATGTACGTAGTAGAGAAATAAGAGGCGACCAAGATGGATCAGAGAGCTAAGTAATTATTTGAACGTGTATGGTGATGTAGATTTTCTGACGCGGTTTCGACTCACATAACAATCTTCACCCTCTGTTTTGGAACAAATAGCGCAACACTCGAAATTGTTAATTTATAAGGAATAGAAACGTCATTAAAGGATTAGAATTTCTGTACCGCAGGATCGATAATAATTATTTTTGTGTCGTCATACCTAATCTCTGTTTCTCTACTGCATCGTGTACTGTTACTCCTGGTACACGTTCCACTGCCTTTTTCACAGCGAATGTTTATATATTTATATTGGTTGTATATCTCTAGATATAGGTATATATAATTGTACCATAAAATATATCTTAACTACTCATTTTCCACCTACATACTCTTTTCCTTCCGACTGCCTACGTGTTTATGTAATTTCTTTTAAGAATCATCCTGTGTGACAGTCGAAATTCTTCAGAAGAAACGAGCCCTAAATGCAACATAATTATGTCATATGTGATAATGTGATAAACTCAAATTTCAGACCTAAAGATACCATTTTATTCAAATGAGTGGTTTCCAGAATTCAGAGCTTCAAACGTAGAACACGCTTGACTGTACTTCAATCAAACGCGGTTTTGATTTTCAAAATGCGCAGGAAAAGGCACATCTGGAAACAGCGGACAGCGTTTCTCTCTTGTTATGTGTGAACAATTACTGGCTCGTATAACACGCATAAAACAAACCTACGATTTCATTACCTGGGTTTGCAAACTCGTGGTGTAACTTGCTTCTGTGTTCCAGCGATGAAGACGTATACCTGGTTTTACATACACCAAAGTAATAGGGAAAATGAAACCGGCCTTTAGTTTCTTTTCATCCTACAGAGTAGCACGGTTAGGCGCGGTGGACGTTGGTTTGCGGCGTATGCGGTGGATGTCCTTTGAGGAGGGCATCGAAGGGACAGCAGGAGATATTTCATCCGAAAACGTTAGGTACTCCATTGCGCTTACCGCCATAAGATTGACCGCCCTTCTTAAAGTTTCGCCCCATCCCTTTCTCCGGGAGATTTAATAGGCAATTAGACCTAGTCTTGGTGATAATGTTGAAATGTTCCTCCGTTTATGAGCCATATCCCCATCCCTTTTTCCTAACGTAAAAGATTAAACATTCTTATTCACACGGAGAAGGCAACACCTTTAATAAATATTCAAAGAAAGAATATTATTTGCGTATTAACAGGTCGTAATTCATAGAACTCTTTAGCGCAGCGTCCCCATAGGATGAAGGCGGTGATAAAACTTACGCCAGAATATGTGCAAGGAATGCAAGAGTATAGTTAATAATCGAAGGATATTTTATAATAAAATATTAATTTTGGAAATTAATGATAAGTTTTTCTTTCCTTTAAAGTTTTAAAAGTTAATTTACTCTTATTGTTTGTTTACAACACCAATATTTTATCATAAACTATTTAAACACTAATGCTAATAATATTTTACTTTATATTTTTATGTGGATTATGTGTTTTTTCTTTTAGACGTAAACATTTCTTAGTAACTTTATTAAGTTTAGAATTTATTGTTTTAGTATTATTTATTGTTTTATATTTTTATCTAATAATAATAATAATAATAATAAGTGGAGAATTGTATATAACAACAATTTTTCTATCATTTGCAGTTTGTGAAGGCGTATTAGGATTATCAATTTTAGTTTCTATAATTCGAACTCATGGGAATGATTATTTTAAATTGTAAATTTATTAATGAGATTTTTGAATTTCTCTTTTACTAAGGTTTTATATTCATAGTATGATGTTAAAATGCAATCCTAGCGGTGTAGTTAATACTAAGACTTAAAGATGAATTTACTTTATTTATAACTTTGAAGGATATTAGGAGGAGCTGCTATATTACAGGAAGAAAGTAAAAATCATCATAACGTTATACTCGGTATTAAATTTAATAAACCTTTATTAATTAATAATCTTCGTCTTCCTAAGAGTTCATAACTAATATTGGCTAAACAAAATAAACCAGATGAACATAAACCATGAGCAATTATTATAACAAAAGTTATATAAAACCCTCAAATGTTTAATGTCATTAAACCCCTCCCAAATGACCTTCAGCCGGTCAGCCGGGACTGGGTGTAACCTTCAGGCAACAGATTGAAAGTTCTCTGAAATATTTGTCTTCGTTTGTCAACAGATCACTAACCTGGTGAGTTAGTGAGTGAATGCACGTTTTGTATTTGCTTTCACATCATATACGTTATACTAAAATCGTTAATTAGGACGTGATGATATGTAACTAAGCTAATACTCGAATCTTCGCTCCATAAAGAAGATTCTGTTCGCCGGAGTTCATTTACTGCGGGTACTTAGATTCTGTTCACTGATGCAAATAAAGCGTCAGTTAAAGAGCGTCCATAAATAAAAAAACAAAATCACATACAATGGAAATCTTCAAAGAAGAACCAATATGTAGGTTACGTAATGAACAGGACGAAACTACGTGTCATATAGTCTTCAAATGCGAAGCACTGTATGGGAAAAGATATAACTACTGGGATCGATAAATGATTATCTGCCTAAGGAAAGATTTACTTAATAGCCTTCTGTTCCTAATTAAAAGAACATGATAGAGATAAGAGATAAGACAATAAACCTTATAGGTTTCAATGATAAGGACAATCGCAACCCAACTCCATCTTTACATAAATGAAGTCAAATCCAATCGATGATGCTAATGAGGTTAATAATGATAAGAAGTAAACTTGTTTTTTTTTTGCTTGAATATTAAAGTCCTTTAACCTGGTAGGTCATATCGGAATGAATGCAATCTGTGACATGATGCTCAAACGAGCCCGGGGTCCTTGGATCTTAGTTACCTGACATTCGTATTTTCAAGATAAGGGAAAAGTACGAAAAACCTTATCGGATATCTCATCCTAACCTAGATTTCAAATTGGGGACCTCTTGAATGTATTAGACACGCTACCCTCGCACCACAGAGGTAGGCAGTGATAATTATTGTTACAAATTATTTCTTTTATCATTGACATTGTCGTTTCTAACGCTCCCCATATGGTCCATGACCTTCGGGGAATACTTCATTCCACCAAGCAATGACTACACTCATTTCTGAGGTGGAGGCATACAGCGAGCGGACTCTGTTGCCCCGATGGTATGGTGTTGTGGATGGCGGTGGAATGAGAGGACCTACAGTTTTTATCGTGGACGCCGAACCACGTTGAACCTTCGGGATTCTTCACATGAGCAAGTCGGAGGTGAAGAAGAGGATAGGGCCGACTTAAATTAGCCATCCCAGCCGGGAATCGAACCCCGGACCCTCAGTATGAGTTTCGGAAGCAAAATCACTGCACTACTCCGGCGGCCATATTGTAATTATTATTATTATTATTATTATTATTATTATTATTATTAGTGTAAATCACTATGATAACTGTTGTGATTAATAAAATGAATTATAAGTATGATTTATTGTTATTATTACATTTATTATTATTAGTTTTAGTACCATATTAGTACTTGGCAATCCAAAGATGTCTGCAAACTGAAAATATCTGCAAAGCAGTGAGCAGCTGCTGCCGAGCCAATATCCTGAGGATATTACGTTCGAATAAAAGAAGCAAAGACCTAGAAACTCAGTCGTCCTTTGGAATAAAGGGAAGGATAGATTTCACTCTAAGCTTTATTCCTTAATCCTGGCCAATGAATATGCTGGGACATTCTTTTGAGAGTTTACCCTTAGAGACCTGGCATAATCCTTGTTCCGCTGCTACGCTGTCCGTCAGTTGCCTGTAAGAAGGTCTTAGGAAAGCTTTACTGTAAACAGGAACCTAATAATTCCTTTATTGTACTCATATCCTGGTTAGGTAAGAAGATAAGTGGGGCATTGCTTGATTAGGCAGAAAATGCTTTGTTGGAATCTATTCTGCCCAATTAATGCTTTACAATGCAAAGGTTTATATAAAAAAATCAGAATGAAATGTGGAGCCTCTTCCTGATTGATGAGTGTACTACTTATTGCGGTTAATGGTTACAGTTCATTCTTGTAAATTTTAACAATGCGAATCTAAAGCTCGTTTTAGAAATGGAGACTTTGCCCTGGATAAACTCATTACTCGTCTGCTGCAAGAAACTACCCTGAGCTCCTTTGGATAGAACTGCTTTTAATGTAATATTTGGAGAAGTTGACGAGCTGTAATTTCTAGACATAGGGAAAATATTTAATTTCGCATTCCAATTAAAAGTTTCCGACATACAAAGATAAGGATTTTTAACAATTTGCAGCATGTAAAATTCCATTCGCGTGTTAAAATATTAACATTTATTAACATTTTGGTAAAATATCCCTATTAAAAAGTAATATTAGTCCACATTTTGTGAAGCTTAAAACTACACGCTCTTAGAAATTTTTTTATTACTCATTTTATTACTTATGACCATTACACGGTCATATCGCGACGAATTGTTAGTGGGTAACTCCTCTTAGATCGATGTGTGGCGGACAGTTAGTCTTCTAGGTCTCATCCCTGTAACCATGCCATCATGCTTCGTCACGTGTCCACAGAGACCCTAGTGCATAGCAACCGGATCTTCTCCTTCGTGGTGTGCAGATGCCATTAAGGTGCCGTCCAGTCTACTTGCTTTCATTGTTTGTTGATAGATGGCACAGCATTCGCTATTACCACCTATTTTTCACGTTTACAATTGTTTTAGACTTTAAATATCCAATCCGGTATTTACCTTAGCGGCTGAGGTAACCACGTAAAAACCTCAGCCAGATTGGTCGGCACACGGGATTTGAACCCGGGACCTCCCGAATGCGGGCCACAAACGTTATCGCCTGAGCCATCCCGCTCGGTTTATTTTATTATTATTATTTTTTTTTTTTTTTTTTTTTTGTAGTTTGAATGATTCTTTTTCTCCCTCTGCTAATGTTTTCATTAGCAATGAACCGGTTCTTCAGCAAAGCTTCATACAACGTGCTATAAGCAGAAGGTCTGAGGGAAGAATTGATGAAGCTCCAGGGACATTTGAAAAGTCGTTAGACCAAATCTGTGTAAGTTAGTAAGCAAAAGTAAACACAGTGAAGTACCAGCAAATGTTAGTCTACCAGATGTGAGACGCAAATGCGCTCCCTTTACGTGACGATCTTTCTGCAAAGCTATACTGACAAAATGTATTGAAAAGCTGTTTGCAGCACATTGTAACCGGTGTTTAATCCAGGCAAAGTAAGCAGCGAATTATTTGTTTTCTCAGCTTCTTGTGATAATTACGTTTGATTTTTTATTACAATGTGAAATATTCACAAAGAAATGTGTTATGTTTCATTACAAAATAATGATGTAAGTCTGCTCTAAACGGTTTAGGAACAAACATATATTGTGATTAAAATATTCACTTTGCAATTACTTGTTAATGCTGTGTTTGTCATATTTTGGTGATTTTTTCATGTTATGCTTGCCTCTGGTTACTGCGTGCATCTCCGAGTTTATTCCGTTAACTAATAAGGTTTCTCTATCTTCGCTTCCCTCTCTAACTGCTTATGTGATGTTTCCGAAATCGGCAACAAATCCCCTTTTTCTGAAGTAACGGTAAAGACTAAAATATATGGTTTAGCTATTTTGATGATAGTAAACTAAACACATAAAACCTTTGTAGAATGGAATGTATAAGTATGAATTTGTCTAATACCTAAATTTATTTCCCAAAGTTAATATATGTAAACGTTTTAATATTTTAAGGTGACTAAAGTAATATCAGTCGACGTTGCGGAGAAATATTAACCTCCAGCCCCGGGTTCGATCCCAACATGGTGGCGAGGATTTTGGGTCCCGGGTATAGGACCGGTGCCCATTCAGCATCGTGAGGAAAGTGAGGAGATGCGATAAGCAGTGGTCCTGGCCTTGCGAGCCAACTTTCCGGCTGGAGATGCGTGATGCTGGCCCCATCACTTCCCCGTATCGGTTGGATGATCCCCACCTCTGTCGTGCGCACGTGGGCGTGAGGCCGGCAGTCGGGTTGGCAGGCCCAGGCCTTTCGCGGGCTGTAGCTCCACAGGATTATTTATTATTATTAACACCCAGCTAAATCTAACTATAGGTGTAACTTAACGTAGATATTCAATACCAAATTGCATATAAACTCTGTAATTCTTGAACTTTAAGTTAAAACCACATACATGCATAACACACGATGACATACCTGCCGCAAGACCTCCTCTACCTCCATCCACATAAGTCATCCTAGAGGTGGCACGTGGTTCTTATGCGCGGTTTTTCAAGCCGAGATCTACAATGTCGTAATCACATAGACCCTTAACACTTCCCAAGGACGTGATGAGTTTAAGTATGTACATCCCAGCATATGAAAATCCCATCGTAGGGGGCGTAGGTTTTACTTGTCCTGTTGCTGACTGCCGGCCGGGTTCTCGTGGCACGGTGGAGCTTGGAGATAGACGCTGTGTGTGCGTTTGCTGAATTTCGTTCCTGAGTGGAATTGCTCAATAGTTTTCTTTGTGTGCTTGGCAATGTTTGTGACATTTAAAATTTATGTGACTTAATATTTATTAGACAAAAGGCTAGTTTATTTGTAAAAGTTGTACTGGCGGCGTCAGATTTTCAGTGCGTTTGATGAAGGATCTTTGTCATTTGTGTACAAGTAAAGGTAAGCTATTGTCCTCAGCTTATATATTTCGGTTGTGGTCGAATGGAGATTGTGCGGAAAACGTAAAGTATTATGTTTGCAGGCAATTGTAAGTAACTGGCTCTCAATTTTATGCACAGTTTTAGTGTGTTTCGGCTTACTGCTCTCTTTTCCAGATTACACACACAACAGTTAAATAGGTCATTGTATTATATGACATTTCTATTTGGTCATGTTACTTATAAATTTTGCTGCCCTAAATGATTTCCATTAGTGGTAATTATTAAACACGGACGTTTTCGCCCTTTGTGTTTTGGGGCATTCGTATCCCGAATGGGCTTTTGTGGTAAAGTTTCATTTCAGAGTGTTTTTGTGAAGCTTCCATTTTAATGTGTTAATATGGTTTGCAAAGTGTATTAAAGCCTTTAATGCTATTGTTCTTAATGTTGGCCGGATATCGTAAAACTTAAAACAGTTTCTTAGAGGTTCTCAAGTGTATCTGACGTTTGTACATGTGTTTAATTGTCTGCCCCTTTTAACAAAATATTTGTTATATGATTTTCTTTCGTGTTTTTTATATTGGTTAAATTTTTTTCCTATTCATTTGAATATTAATGTTATGAGGAATGAATTACGCTAGGTTTCGCTAATTTGATCTGGGTATAAGAGTAAACGTTAAGATTTGGCGAAAGTGTTCGTTTTGTTTCCTTTTGAGCCAGATTTTGGCCTGCTATTTACAAGACCATTTATTTTTTCGTGAATGGAATAGTGTTTGGAAATTATTTAAGTTTTCTTGGTTTTAAAAGTGGAAAATTTAACTGATGCACTATTGGGCAAAACAGTTTGCTTTAAATAGTTTGGTGGAATCATGTTTGGCTGCTATGATTTTGCTTCCTTTACGGATGGCCTTCTGCCAGTTTTGATCACCTTGTTTGTGGGTGCATGGCTGCTTCAGACCTAAGTTGCTCTGGTTGAAATAACTTTAGAATTTTATTTTAATACCGATTGCTAAAGTATTTGTCCTTTAGTGCATGGGTTTGCTGTAGTTTTATTTTGCTTTTTATAAAGTGTTCATTTTGCTTAGGTATAGGTTTAAATAATTTTTCTCTTCCGGCTGAATTATTAAGGTAGTTGTTTCAGGCATCTTGTGGTTAGGCACTCGGTCTAACTTATTACTTAGATTGGTTAGGCGATTTTGCCTTAGATATTTATGGATTATTATATTATTTAATTAGGCCTCAAATTGCTTCCTTGTGCCTTGTACTCATATTTATGTTTATTAGATTAATGCCGTATGGTGTTTTAAGATATTTAAAAAACCACCCTGAAACAACTATTTGTGAAGCTTAGGTATTTCTAATGTCTGGTTTGTTGAATTTTAATTTATAGATTTTATTTTAGAGTCTTTGCTAATTAAAGTTTTTCGGCTTTATTATTAAAGTACCTTTTGAAAATTAAGCTTTAAATTTACATGTATGAAAATTTTGGCCTTTTGCATTTAAGACTTAAAGTTAAATTTTGCTTGCTTAACTAATGTTGGCTAATTTTATTTGTTATAAAATTTCGGAAGTTATGCTTTGTTATTCATTTAATAAGTATGCTTTTGATTTTTGTGCTTTTTGGGCGGCCCCTTGCCTCTTGCTTTAATATTTGGTTAGTGTTTGTGAAGAGGGATATTTATATGGCATGATTTTGATAAAATAAAGCCAGTTAAAATTATAATTTAGATGTTTAGTTTTGTGTATATTGGGAGATACTTCCTTGGGTCCAGTTTTTCCTAAAGCTTGTGTTAAATTTACTTTTTCGTCTTATGTTTGTTTCTTCCGTTCGGCATTCGTTAGAGCTCCCCTTTTCGTCTTGCCGCGGTTCCCAGCCTCAGACAAACTTCGTAAGCAGCTGCTTGGTTTTGGGGACCCCCTCATGCTTTTATGGTCTGGCGAGGCCAGTGTAGTAATTATTTGATTTTCGTACTTTTTCTCTTATTTACTATAGTAAGAAACTAGCATGCGATACACATGCGTTAATTGCGCTGGAGAATTTTGGAAGTGGATACTACAATACGAAGTCTCATATTTTCGAATTATTTTTCATTCTTCAGTGATGCACTTGTATCCCAATGTTGTTACATATTGGGCGGCCGCAAGGTTTCCACCAAAAGTATTAAGTTTTAATCACCCCAACATGCACATGGGGAAACGTAGCTATAGATACGGTGAGAAGACCAGGACCTTGATATTCAATTCCGGTGTGGGCGTGGGCGTGGGGTATTTATAACAAATTACAGCGATTTCACCTTATTCACATTGCCTGTAGTTTATTCAATAAAAGATTAATGGTGTCCTTATATCACACACAAAGAGATAAATAAAGAATGCTTCACACACGAACTACATTTACACTCGTTTACACAAACTCACACACTCAACTCTCCAGCCAGACTGACGCTCAACACACAAAGAATAGTAACGCTAAACTATTCCCCCCTCTCTCTCCAACTCTGGCTAGGATCGCCAGCTAGAGGCGGTGAGTCGTCATGCCAGACGGAACTTCTAACCCAAAGCCGAAAGAATTACCCCAGCAATGCTGTCGCCAATACGACGCAATAATGTGCCTGGCATGACAATAGCTACTAATGCCTACTAATACGCCACAATATACTATTAACACACATTATTCATAATTATTTTCTACACGTTTCCGTGGGACTGAAATGCCACTTAGTAGTTAAATTACTTAAAAAATACGTAATTGTTAAAATTTTACCTCAATTTTTAAGCTGGTGTCTGTATAAGAAAACTGAACATTCATTGATTTATTGATTGACCAACAGAGCTCGGTAATCATATAAATACAAGCTCCAAAATGCTGCACAAGTCTCTTACGACCGTGACATTTTCAAGTAATAATAACTTGACAAAATTCCGAGGAATTAAAAAGTAAAAATAATAAAACATTTTCTTAGCATTCCAGTTTAATGGCACAAGATTTTTTTCCCCTTAACAAACTGGAAGAACACCAGTCACCTGCATTATAACATTGTTTTATTATTAATGAGATAACGTGGAAAAAATTTAGTCACACATTTTTAAACGTGCTAAGAATAAGCATGTGTCAGTCTAGAAAACATTTAAACCTAAACAGGAAAAATTTGGGAAAAACAAATGCTACAAAGGAGCTTTTTGTTATAAGCTGTTACACTTTTAACGAGCTGTGAAAGTTTTCTGTGGTAAAGTTCTGTCTAACTTTTGTAGTTTGATGGTTATACAGGATTAGAAAAAGAAGAAAAAGAAAAAGAAGAAATGGTTTCGTTCGGCATTTACAAACAATCCGGGATTTCCTTGTTATTTGTGATGCTCGGTATGTGTCTCATAAAATCAATCAATAAATTGCAATATTATATTTTATGCAAAATTATCCCTTTTTGGAGAAAATAAAAGTGTCTAATATTTTCGTGTTAAGATATGCCCGGTTTTTTTTCTTTCTTCGAAAAAATCATATGTCAAACCTTGAAGTAGAAAGTTTTACTCGGCTCACAGGTTAGTCAAAATCGGTCTGTATTTGTGGATAAGGAATATTCTAAGGTTGAATATAAACATTTTATACGAAAATGACTCGAATGCTTAGATGAAAAGGCGTCTAAACTTATCGGTAACGAGAATGAAAGAATATGGTGGCTATTAATGAAAGGAACAAAAGTATTATTCAAAATCTAAAAATGCATTCTTGAAAAGTCGGTAAGTTAGATGGATGTGCGGATATTTTATCTTGTAGAGTTTACAGACCATAAGATAAGTCATATAAAGTTACAACTGTATACAAATCATAAGGGAATATTTTATTTAAAATACTCTTAAAACTGCTTTTAAAATACTGTGACTACGTCCATTTTTCCAACTGTCACTCTCTCAGTTCTCACCGTCACTGTTTAAAATTCTGATGTAGTTCACCTCTCTCACCCTTTCACTTCACTACCGTCGCTTCACTAAGTGAACTAGTTCAATTATTTGCCACTTCACTTCCTTCGTGACGCAGCCTCTTCACGCAGGATGGTTCACTTCACTCGGGAGTCGTCGACCCAAGACCTTCACAACCGTCGCTCTGCCGTACATTCCCTGCCAGTCACAGAATCGTCAACAACTCAGAGAATTGCTTTGATGTCGCATGGGATTCTCAACCGCCAACACGCTCTCTCACTGATTGGCCGACTCGACTCTTTCTACTGTCGCCACTCTTCACCTCGCACTGACTCGACTCGCCACTGACCGCGAGAGCGCTCGCTTATATAGCCAGTGGTATCTTCCAGGAAGGTTCTCGAACCTTCTAAAACTATTTCTGAAGGAGGGGAGGTAGATAAATCTTCCAGAAAGTTCTAGTTATCCCCCGATAACGCGCCCGGTGTTTACGCTGGCAAGCGGCGTTATCATTGTTTACTCGGACCGCTCGGCGCCGACCTCCCGATAAACTCGGGGCATAGACGCTGCATTACAGTACTTAATATTAAGTCTACTACTGATTTTATCAGGCAAGGCATTGAACAATTTCAACCCATAGAAACATCTATTACATTTTATAGAGCATAGGAATCTTAAAAGTTTGCCTCATACGAGAGTTATAGTATGAAAATCAACATTTCTAAGAGCTAATTAATATCAACTCCAATTATTTAAAAGTATAAAATCTGTATACAGTAAATATATTAGAACTAATAAAATGTTCCTTGCAGCATTAACTGCTAACAATACGCGCAAGGTATCGTATGCTTATATTTTGGAGCAATAAATACCACCTGACGCTCAACCCCAGAAACAAACACAATATGCAAAGCGAACATGTGCGAAGTAAAATAAAGGTGCAGCCTCAACATTAAGACACGATCTCAAAACCCATAAATGATAACAGCAAGCATTGAGTGTTTAATTCACTACAATTGGGACTCCTAGATAGATGTTCATCAAAAATAATTCCGAAGAATTTAGTGTGCTGTAACAATGTAAAATCTTTCGAGATATATAAATACTTAATTACTCAAGATTTCTTTGTTGATACATATGAAGGTGAGCAAAGCAGTCAGTTTGTAAAACAATATTTTTCTCACGTTTTGGAACTGAAAGTATAGTTTTCTTCTTCTTTTCTCCCATAATAATAAAAAAATTGTGTAACAAAATCATTTCAAAGTAACATATATGAAATAATTTGAGACCTCCAACGTTCTGGCAACGCTGTAATTACATATTTTATTTTACACACTGTCGAGGAGTTCATTTTCATGGCTTACTGACGCTGAACGGGTGCTCGTAAACCGTAAATAGAGGCGGGCTCGCCGCATGCGTTTTATCCGCGCGACTGACCAGTACTTTGATGCTGCTTTGTATATCACCAGAGTAAAAAACAAAAAGAAAATCAGTAACGCCACAGTAGTTCAAAATTTCTGCATTTTACTTGGCTTTGAAATTTATCAAACTTTATTTCGCGCTTTGAACACTGGATATATAATTCTATAAGCGATATATATCCCATATTATATATGCGTATCGCATATAGAATCGTTTATAATAGTAATAATTTATAACATAATTGTATGCATAATTATCGCATATTTATAAATATGATATGCATTTATTGATTTTATGAGCTGGAACAACGTGCTTAATATGTTGGTTCTTTAAGGCACCCAGGAAAGGAGATTTTGGCCACAAAGTATAAAATTATTGAATTCTAGATTTTTACACATATATGCACTTCAGCCCAATTAAAAGTTTAGCACTGTAGCATTTTGCATTCCTCTGCTTTTTAAGAAGAGTTTAAATGGCCAATCAGAAGGCATTCGCGCACCAGTTTTGGTCCATTTTAATGAAAAATGTTATGCTTTATCCCCAAATATACTGACAACGCTTGTTATTTTTTCCGCAACACGGTTGCTTTGGATAGAAATAAGTTTAACCGTAGGAAATTAATATTTATAAAACAATATGGTAAAAGTAAAATATCTTGCTAAGTAAACCTGTGATTAAATTAAATTGAGTTTTATTTATGAACGGTCTTTAACTGCTGTGGTCCTTAGGGTCCCATTCTATATTGGGCGTGAAAGACCGGTAATTTTACTCAGAGGCCTCTTTGTCAGGCTTGAGGTTCTTTTATGTGCCGTAAATCTACGACACGGGACCACCGGCTTTACTTCCCTTCGAAGGAAGCCATGCTAAGGATTTTTACGCCCGAAAATATCCATCGTGACCTCGGGAACTAGAGGCTAGCATGGTAACCACTACACCACGGAGGACGACAAACCTCTGATTAAAACGTAAGAACTAGCGCAAATGTTTAAGTTTAAAAACAAGCGTAAACATGTTTTCTCTACCTCAAATTTTATGTTGCTTGGAGTCTTCCAACTTTAATGAAGATTTAATATTAAATGCTTATAAATACATTTTAATATCTTCGAAGTTAGTTATGGTATGAAATTGAAGTTTTGTACATGAGTTATCCTTATCAACAGAAAAATGTGTGCAAATTTAAACTAAATAACTTCAAAATTAAAGGAACTGGTTAATATAGTTACAACCTGTCCAACAAACGGCTTGTGTGAAAGAACAATTAATTCCATTAATTGACCTAATAGTGGTTGAAACTAAAAGCCCGGGACTTAAGTACTTACAAAGAATGTAAGTCGCCATTGGGGTATGACATCGCAATACAATTTGAGATCTCCTCGTGGTTTACCGGGAAGAATGCAAATCAGTTGGAGAATTTAATGCAGTGTCGGCATGTTGCCATGGTAGCTCAGTGGTTAGAGCAACCGGACGGAGACCGGGAGATCCGTGGTTCTAATCCCGGCTATGGCATTGAATTTTTCAATCATCTGATTCTACCTTTCCAATGTTTTCTTCATTTTTATGTATGTGGCGTTTATTTTGTAGTCCTTCATATCGATAGATAGTAACTATACATTAATGTATCGGTTGGTAGCAGGTTTCATACTCAGTCAATTTAATTTTATAACCAAAAAATTCACCATTATTCTGTAATTATATTTGTAAGTCAAATTAAGTACTACAAGAAATATTATTTATCTGTATTACAGTAAAACGAGTTGTAAAAAATAAGAGAACAATCCACTACGGAGAATCGAACTCGAGCTGCTTGGGGAGAAGTTAGACAGCTTAACCACTGTTCCACGCCAAGACGGTGTAGAGGGAGCCCCAATCAGTGCCTTGTGGCTTTTATTATAGATTTAGCCAAAGCGACGCACATAAGTTGACGGTTGCGAACCGCGCGCTCACTCGAAGGGACTGCAGAAGAGATCGGTCATTTTTAGTTTGATCGAGTGTACATATATGATAACCGAAAAGTATTTTATTAATATAAATATAAAATATTATATTACGCTCAGTTTGAAATATAAGGTGGCAAATTTCCTTCCTCACCACCCCCAGGTTACCATTATAGGTGACGTTTATGTACAAACAGCGCCAAAGAAAATCTCACTGCACCTCGCGTCTATGTCACATTATTTACCGTTGTACGTGGCCTTGCTAAGCCATGGCCACTTCAATGATTGCTTTAGGCCACGGTGCAAGGGTGCTCCAGTCGTTCTGCTAAATAGTTACAAAATGGTGTAGAAACGAAATATATTTTACGCTCTCGATCGTATTGGCTAAAAGAGAAAGAGGTAGAGTGAGTGCATTCAGATTGTTATACAGACCTTTATCGTGATTGGTAGCCATACCTTATCGGCTAGTGCAGTACATGCCTTTGAAAGGATTAAAAGCTAAGGAGAAAACTTAATGTAGAATGTGTAGTGTGAGAAGATTTTCAGAGGGTGAAAATTAAAGCTTGAATGGTATTCATTAAATACATAGCAAGGCTGCACTTTATAACAAAAAATAAACAGAAGTGTATTTTCACAGTGATATTAATGCTTGTTGCTGCATAGAAGCAAACATAACTAAATAATAAATAAAGCAGTATGTTTTCCCTCTAATTAAAAGTATAATTGGTTAATATACCTTTACTAACATACTGCTGATCATAGGAATACAATAGGATTATAGACAAAAATATAACCCAATTTTATTGCCATAATATGTATGTCATATTCGGTAAACCATATATGCATTTATCTCTAGTTTCTAAGCTTGATCAGTCCATTATAACAAAAGAGACCGTCTTCCCCACCTTCCTGGAATACTTTTATCCAGTAATTTACTATAAAACACTTTTATGCACTGCCGTTGCAATCGCTGTAACAGTGGGACCAGCCTCCCACACACCCACGATATGTCCACGAGTAATTTCACTAGTATACGGCATGACTGGTTCTGAGATAATAAACAATGTTTGCTTTGAATAACACCAGAAAAAGCAAAGGCATCAACCTCCCCTCTTTTCCCCCTTGTTGCTGTGTTATCAAGCCACCACGCTCTGCGAAAGGCAAGGTGAAGGACACGCCTCAAAAGAGCCAAGAAAACGATACAAAATCCGCCGAAAACTTTCTTTGGCGCTCTGTGTACTATTGACATGGGTTTAGAGAATACTTGCAAAGTTTTCTAAATCTTAGTGTGCGTTCGTTCATTCGTCGTACTTCTCAGCCAAGCCGCCAGTTTACACAGTAGCAATGACTCTGTACCCACTTACCTCCACAGCTGAGAATACCGTGCTCAAAACTGAACTACCCACCAGGTGCTGATACCTGATGTAACGAGACAAACTACGAACCCTCCAGGCAAACAATATCCGTTTGGAAATGTTAAGGGCTGTATCGATAACAGAGTATAACGGGTTGCAGTGTGTCTCTTTGAAGAGAAGGGCCGTTCAACCTATGGAGGAGGAATTGCATTCTATGTAAGAATTCAACATCGAGATTTCAACAGAAATAAATGCTTTGAAACCCCTGAGAAAAACCCACTTTTAGAAAAGTTGAGGCAATATTTTATATCACAACACTGTGAATGCCAGAGTGATTGTAGTGTAAATTAATATTATTGTATGTATAGGATTTTAGATGTTTGTTAGCCGTAAGTATTGTTAGGAAATAAGTTTACACGGCGTGACTGAAACTGGCAATAGAAGTGGGTAACAATAAACCGAAGGGTTGAGTTGTTTATCACTAAGAAGAGACAAACAAATGACGTCAGGATAGCGTGCCTTTCTTTAGAAGTGGAGGGAATATCTTCCCTAGAGTGTATATGTTAGTAATAGTGATTGGCTGACAAAACAGACGCTAATGTTGGCGTGATTTTGTAACCAATAGCAGCTCTATTATAATGTTTAGGCAATTCGAGGAGAGGGAGTATATATTCTCGAGCCATAAGCATGTGTCGCGCAGTTTGGAAGAATCTCTCGCGAGGTACACGTCGTAAAGTTAGTTACAAAAATGTGAAGTACGCGGCAACTAATACGACAGTAATTACATTCGGAAATATAACAGTTTCAGTCAGGCGTGTATAAAGATTAAATATGTGAATTATTAATTAAGTGTGACGGCAATAAAAGTGTAGAAATAAAATATTTTATCAGTGTTATCTTTTAGCAACAACTTCTTTCCGCTTACACGCCTTGCTCAGAGATACTTGCTCGACTGACTAATAATAGCTAGCCGGAGAACAAAGAACTCAAAATTTAAAATACTAAAACAATAACAGGCGCTCAGCAAATAAGATAACACGAGCCAGATTACTGCGACAAAGTGTGTGTGTGTGTCGAAAACTCAGAAAGCCACAAAGTTTTATTTGATTAACTCCCAAGGATACGACATGAAGATTTTCAAGAAATCTTTCAATTCAAAATTGTCCTTTGAATGGAACATTCTTAAAATTCTTTGATTTTCTCAAAAATGGCTGTAACAATTTTGATTAAAATACCGCATATTTAAGATATTTACACCACAAATAAAATTATATCTTGAATTTTCTGGGAATAGCCAGTGAAGCCCCCGGAAGGAATTTTCTATAACTGGTAAGTGTTAAGAGAAAGAGAAAAGAATGTAGACCTCTTAACTAAAACACACAATTTATTTCAAACAACTTCTTGTGCATCAGCCATTTCCGAAATGTCCGCCATTGTTTGTTTAGACTTTTCAACACTATTGTATCTATTCTTTCTCGCGATGTCATATAAAGAGCATTGAATTTTAAGGCTAGCATAAGGGACTCGCTTTTAAACATCTGGCTATTCTTTCGGTTTTCTGTATCCCACTTGTACGTACAAAAGTATGTACTCAAAATATTTCTGCAAAGGTTTGTCTGAATTAACACAAAGTAGAATGAAACATAAGCTTTCTAAGAATAGTTGTAGAAGCTATAACAGGTGAGCCAACCGCGTCGTATAGCATGTGTGTATAGATATCCCTTCGTGCGTTAAGAGTTGCAGATCTCAATGGGGCAATTCCAAGACCACTCCTCATCCGGTAATCGAACCCGAGACCCTCGCACAGCAGGCAGATGATCTACCGACTGAGCTGCGGGGCCAGCCAAGCTTCGTTCTACCCTCTTGCTTATCAGCAAAGTCGATGAGCGGATCGCGCTCATCGAGAGACACTTGGCTTGCAATAGAGTGTACAGTCCGTGATGATAAACAAAAACAGACCCTTGCAATAAAGTGTACTATACGTGATGATAGACTAAAATAGACCGAAAAGCTCTTAGAACATTTTCCACTTCAGTACACAGGCTTTATTTTCGAGGGAATGAACTCACCTTTTAGACTGACAAATCCGTATCCGCCAATAGCTATTTTAACTGTATTTACGCTGTTCTTGTCTAACATTGCGGACTTCAAGCAACAAACATGAGAGCACGCAGTGTTTCACTGCCTTTTTTTCTCTTGCTATTATAAATGTTATTGTTACTATTATTATTATCACCATGGTCATCATCTAACGGCACTGTTTTGCTGATTTCGCTCATTGACTAGGTGTTCAAAATTTTGCCCTTGTTGGTTGATACGATGTTCCAACCGTCTCCGTGTATCCGTATGGACGTTTCTGAAATCTGCTGGTGTAGTAGTAGTGGGTTTTTAAGGCGCTAATGCACCAATTCCGCACTGACCTGTGTTTACTTGGAATTGCCCCATTGGGTTCTGCAACTCTTTTAACGCACGAAGGGTTATCTGCACGCGCCAACTACGGCGCGTTTGGGCCACCTGGTGTATAAATAAACCACAGTAGATAGAGGAAGTCATGTGAAGTAACATCCTATAATTTTTAGACGAAATCTCTGTCTTAAGATAGGATTACGTTATAGTTTATTACTCGTTTATACCAGAGCTACTAATCAGTAAGATTTAGTATTGTAGGGCTTTAGAATGAAAACGAAACATGTGTACGTATTCCTGCACAGCCGAGAGCACACGATAGCACTGCTTTGTGATGTTATACTGTATTGACTAATTACAAGGCCATCCCGTAGCCTCGATTTCACGGCTTAATTACCAGTTTACCTCGTAGGCGAGAACTGAATAAATGGACTCGTAGCCTTTAGCTCATTGGCATGTTTCTATTAAACAAATACGCTGTCGGGCAGACGCAAACTCGCTGCAAGATATTTCTAATGGCTAATATTTGCAGTTCACGCTCGCTCCATTTTTCCAGACTGTAGTGTTTCTATTCAAATCAGTTTCCCCATCTGTCGACATTTGTGTGCTAGCAACGATATGCATAAAAGCGGCTAGAGTTTTTATCTACTAAAATTTAGCAAATGTGCATATTATATGAGAGGAAAATTATGCTTGTGCTAAAAACAATGCACATTAAAATGATGCAAATTTTCAAAGGTTTCTTTTTTCAGTATTTTAATTTCTAATGCTTCTTCCTTTATTTATTTAAACGTACCTATAATGTTTAAAGGGCCATTAAAAGCCCTGTCAACCAACATTAAATCTGCTAAATTCTAGAGAGAATTCATGCCTTACAAATACAGCGATCTTTTATCTAATACGTGGAAGATAGGATACTTTTCATAGTCTTGCAATATTTTGATTAACATTTATCAGCAATAAGTTTTTAAAAAAACACACAATAAGATTTAGATACCAAATTTAACTAGGTATCTTCAATAATTTATACCCATTAGAAAATATCATCCACAGAAATAGCTGTTCAAAGCAAAAATTGAGAAATCAAGCTCGAATTTATTTGCAAAGAAAGAAACTCCATGGATTTAGTACACAGAAGCTGTCATACATAATAGTAGTACCAATGTACAGAGCAAAACCTCCCTTAAAAGATGGGTTAAAGTTTATCATTCTACTCAAACGATTCTTTTCTGTGAAGTGATAAAGAATTCACAATACAAAATGGCAGATGTAGTACAGTTTTTTTAAATATATTTAAGTATAAGTATTGTGCCTACAACCGTAATATAAATATATAGGTATATATTGATTTTTGGGGTAATTTTCGCCATTTACTGTACCGTTAAGCTTCCACTTATTGAGTTATGCGGTTGTACGCATATGTAGTCGCTTTAAATGTATTCACCTCATGGTATTCTCCTTAAACAAATTAGCAGATTGTTATACTTTACTTTCTAACTATATTCGCTTATAAATAGGGATTTTTTTTAAATGTTTACAGCAGTTTGGTGATTTAAAAACAAACGTCATTGAATTGAGCTTTTAATTATGGACGCTCTTTAACTGCTGTCGTCCTTAGCGCCCCTTTCTATATTGGGTATGAAAGGCCGGAAATGTTACTTAGAGGCCTCTTTTCAGGCTTGAGGTTCTTATACGTGCCGTAAATCTACGACACGGGACCACCGACTTTACTTCCCTTCCGTAGGAAACCATGTTAAGGATTTTTACGCCCGACAAAATCCATCGCCCTCCGCCGGGTTTGGACATTTAAAAACAAAGAAACATTAATTTCAACAGCAGGAAATGGAAACATCTCCAAACTAAAAGCTATATAGTTTTGAAATAAAATAATTTTGTTAGTAGTGTTACAAATTTGTCACAACCTTATACGCAACAAACTGTAAGCAACTGAAAAATAAATCTCCATTTTGATATGTGTTGAATAGTCACTATAATTGGTAACAAATCAGAAACATCACGATACAGATTGGAAAGGTAGAATCACACGACTGAAAAATTCAACCATAGCCGGGATTGCAAACACGGAACTTTGCCATTACAGCTCAGCTGGTTAGAGCAACCGGACGGAAACAAGAAGATCCATGGTTCAAATCCCGGCTATGCCTTGTGTAGAACAATCAATTACCATCACGATACAGAGCACCGTATCTTTTGCAAATTTCCTTAAAACTCTAATAGTTTTATTGAATTACCTTAGAACCTCCAGATTATATTCCACCTCTGCCCATACAAGCTCCCTGGTGTACGCGCAAAGGAAAACATCCAGTAAGTGATATAGCTCATGGTGACCAGGTATATGGCCCACCACGGCCTATCCATATTAAGGGACATGCCTAATCAGAGATGTTCAATGTGAAAATGTTAAAACTTGTTTGCATCACTGCGAGGGGTTGCTCAATTAGTATCATTATTTCTCTTTTAGTCTATTTTCTCTAATAACACTGAATTAGTGAAAAGTGCATTTTTATTGTTTGTGTTAAGTGAGTGTAATAAAATGTTACAAAATTATTGTGAAGGAAAAAGGAGTACATTAAGCTAAAGCTAGCTCTGTTTAGGTAAGATATAAAACTTCCTGTGGAATAAGTGTGCACATTTTAGTGTCATATTAAAATACAGCAATTAAAAGGGATAACACTTACTCCAGAAAACAAAGCAAGTGGGATTACGTCGTTCTATACTTAGTAACTTGGTGCTTAAAGAAGATAAAAGAACAATTTTGCTTTAAAATACATGTCTCGTTTTATGCCCTGTAATAGATTTTATTGATTAATATGAAATATAATTTATTACATGTTTGAATGTTTGAAAGCGCATTTAAATAATTTTATTCTTAATTATTATGCAGCAGACCTTTGAAATATGTCTCCTTACTTATTCATCTCAAATATTTATGTCTCGAAGCAGTCTGTGTAACTCCGTAGTTTTGCTTAAAATGTACATTTCGTGTTAAAACATTTTCTGTTGAATATCTATTCCTGTTTCTTCCCATTTTTGACATATTATCAAAGTTTGAAATATTAGCATATGCATTTTTTTAACAAAATACCTGTTTTTAAGCAAATGACCCAATGTTGTAGGAACCTTTCATGCTGTAACTTTGATATCTTTATACTTATTCATTAGGGTTACTGATAACGTGGATCTACAAGGGTTGATATAGGCTTCATACTATTGGTGTAAAAATATAATACGACATATGTAAAGATATTTCAATTCTTTGAAAGTTATATCCGAGTTGTTAAAATAAATAAACTAACGAGGCAGATCAGTATTCACAGAAACACAAGCATATTTATAGAACATACTTTAATTCTAATACCTTAATTAGTCCAAGGAAATACTGTTCACTAACCTAGTACAGAGGTGTGAAAATTATTAGACTCAAGTCTATTTTTACGTTAAAATGATTGTAAGTTGTGAGTTTGAAAATCATTTACAAATGTCTAAAATCAAATCAAGACTTTATATGAAACCTGGCAAGCATCAGTCACAGTAAATATTTATATTCCTCCAGCAACACCATTGCATGAGTAATTTTTCTTGTTGAAAAATTAGTTTTCCAACAAGGCCTCAAAAATCTACATAGAAAACAAGTACGCATCATAGAACTATTTAATTCCCACATACAATATTGAATTTTCACAGAATATACTGAGGTGAAAAATGGCTGAAAACGGTAATTTAAGATCCATTTTTGGCAAATTTACTTCATAGAAGAAGAAATATTTCCTTCTGCCCAAAGTACAGGATAAAAGATTATCTCTGTTGTTTTGTTCTACTGTTTCATGTATGCAGTCCACTATTTCTGATTGATGGTAAATTATATAAGCATTTATCACATTAAAGCGACAATATCTTGGATACATAACCTCGGGCAGTAAATAACCAAAACTTTGATTTGAGTCTAATAATTTTCACACCTCTGTAATTCCAAAATTGGCGATAGATTGTTGTTGCCCGTGGTTGAACAGTATCACCCATTTTTTCTTCATGTTTTAGGATTCAGAGACATTTAAATTAGCATGTATAAGGCTCTAAATAGTGTGCGAATGTGGTGAAACAATAAGAAATATTAATATCCGAAAAGGTACGTATCGTTATTTATTTCAAAACCGTTTAGAATATCCAACAAGAATAACTATTGCAGTCACATGCCCTCAACATATGATCCCTTTGATACCCACGGCTATAGCCGCATTCTCGTGTACTTTCTCTTGGATTTCCTAATGTACAAATATTTACTTACAAACAAATGAAACACACACCACGCAAGTGACTACCACACAACCAGTGTTTACATTTTTTGGCGCCAGCTTCTTCTGTTGCGATCTGTTTATCTTCCGCAATCTCGTCGACGGCTTCTGTGACTCTGTTTCGAATTTTCTGACGGTTTCTCGTTTAATGCTACTCCTAGCAGAACACGAACGTGGCTTTGCGTATTTGTGGTAGGTAATACTGATCCGTGCTAGTACCTAATTCTGTATAAGCTCTGCCCTGCTCACCGATTTACACTTTTGGATTTTATTGCGTGAACCCAATATGCGTTCATAAGAAATGTGTTTAGTAAATTACATAAAACAGACGTAGAACTCTGAAGAATGGGGATATGTGTATTCCTATAATATCGGAGAAATTCCTACTTGTTTAGATTGGTGAAGCGTTCTAAGCAACGTAATACAGGTTGAAGTAGTTAAAAGTCTTATCTTTGTTCCTTGTTTAAAATTATATCACTGAGAAACAGCTAGGAATTAAAGCTTCATCAAAAACGTTTTAAATAAAATATCATGTTTGAGGCAGTATTTTTAACACTTAAATGATTTCAGTCAAATTATATAATATGTAAATTCAATAACAGCCCGCCTTGAAGCAATATGTATATGTAATAATTTGTAAAATGTATGTAACAGTCATTGCATATGCTTATATTATTGTATACATGTTCAATAATGTTATGTGAATGCATTACGTAATTTAATGTAGGAGCTGTGAGAATAATAAGTTAAAAGTTGCTAACAAGGTAACCTTGAGGCAATATTGAGTAAGAATGTTTAATAATGCTACTAGTCGTTATTGGAGCAACAATAATAAAATTTTAGTGACAGTTTATAAAATAGCCAATCAACAACCAGAAAAAGCTTTAATTAAATGAAGGTATTCTATTGGACTAGGATTAGCTAATCAGGAACTAAAAAGGAGAAAAATTTACAAATTTAGAAGTCAGTGGCCTGCAGACAGCGTTACTAACCAGACGCAAAAAGTGTCCTCAAGAAATATAATATGTATTCGTGTGAGACGAAAAGTAAGTTTACGTCTTAAAAAGTGAAATTAATTAATTAATAAAACGAATCTCGCAGCTCTCTATATCAGTGAAGTGTTATTTAAATCGTATCAAGCATTAATAAAAGAAGTGAAGTAAAATTATAATATGTGTAAGCCTACATTCTTAGTTGCACCACAACCCTGCTAAGAGAAACGTGTTTCTAATAATAATAATAATAATAATAATAATAATAATAATAATAATAATACTGACGCAGCAGAGGCAAACATAAATATTTAATACTTAAAGAAACAGTCAAATTACAAAGTTAATGTTTTTTAAACTTGGGGCAAAGGCCACCTGAAAGTACATTTGGAGCGAAGGCTACCGGAAACTGTTTACTATACGTGCGGTTGCAACTACTTCAAGTTCGGCTCCCCAACAGTTGAAATATAATACAACTCCTTCAATACAAACTACTTCATGTTAAAGTTTTTAATAACTTCCTCATCAAGGAACGGTATTTCAAAGAAGTGCGTCTACCACTTTTCTATTTCATTCTCACCAGTAACAAACTGGTTACAGGTTAAAGTCACTGCAAATTGGTCATAGTCAGAAGTCAGCCATCTTCATCAGCAAGGAAGTATGACTTGATGTTGTCAAACCTCGTATCAAAACGTAGATGGATTTTGTGATTATGTTGTTGACACATACGTAAACGAAGAAAGCAATTTCCCACCACACATGTGGTCTTGTTTTTCTACACACTACCTGTAAAGCTTTCCACGCAGTCCTTAATATTAATTTTTATAATCACAATTTTAGAGAATATGTAGTGAAAAAAAACAAAAACACAATCATAAAACGACGCAGTGCAGCAAATGTCTCATTTAGAATAAAGAAGACGACATTGAAGAAAGAATAAGGTTTACAAGAGGCGATGAGTGAAAAAGTGTTCACTAAAGTGCATCACAGGATTTGATTACGTAAGAAAGTGTTCCACATAAATGGAATATCAAGAACCTAACAAAACAGTGCGGAATGGTTCAGGCGGTAACGTCTGTGGTCCGCTTTCGGGAGGTCCAGGGTTCAAACCCCCGAGGCCGAACAATCTGACCTGAGGATTATTCGGGCTTTCCTCGGTCGATAGGCGAATGTTGGATTGAATAATTTGATACGCGAATTTTCACATCATCCCTTTAATCACTACATTTCATTTCATATGCTTCTTCTTCACTGCCATACCATGCACTGGTATGATCACCCATACTGGAATTGCTATTATCTATAGTTGCTTGCTTCTCTACAAGCTACTGACACAAGGTATTGGGCTGATCACCCATCCTGGATATGCTATGATCTATAGTTGCTTGCTTCTCTACAAGCTACTGACACAAGGCATTGGGCTGATCACCCATCCTGGATATGCTATGATCTATAGCTGCTTGCTTCTCTACAAGCTACTGACACAAGGCACTGGTATGATCACCCATACTGGAATTGCTATGATCTATAGTTGCTTGCTTCTCTACAAGCTACTGACACAAGGTATTGGGCTGATCACCCATCCTGGAATTGCTATGATCTATAGTTGCTTGCTTCTCTACAAGCTACTGACACAAGGTATTGGGCTGATCACCCATCCTGGAATTGCTATGATCTATAGTTACTTGCTTCTTTACAAGCTACTGACACAAGGCATTGGGTTGATCACCTATCCTGGAATTGCTATGATCTATAGTTGCTTGCTTCTCTACAAGCTACTGACACAAGGTATTGGGCTGATCACCCATCCTGGAATTGCTATGATCTATAGTTACTTGCTTCTTTACAAGCTACTGACCCAAGGTATTGGGCTGATCACCCATCCTGGATATGCTCTGATCTATAGTTACTTGCTTCTCGACAGGCTACTGACACAAGGTATTGGGCTGATCACCCATCCTGGATATGCTCTGATCTATAGTTACTTGCTTCTCGACAGGCTAATGACACAAGGTATTGGGCTGATCACCCATCCTGGAATTGCTATGATCTATAGTTACTTGCTTCTTTACAAGCTACTGACACAAGGTATTGGGCTGATCACCCATCCTGGATATGCTCTGATCTATAGTTGTTGCTTCTCGACAGGCTACTGACACAAGGTATTGGGCTGATCACCCATCCTGGAATTGCTATGATCTATAGTTACTTGCTTCTTTACAAGCTACTAACACAAGGTATTGGGCTGATCACCCATCTTGGATATGCTCTGATCTATAGTTGTTGCTTCTCGACAGGCTACTGACCCAAGGCATTGGGCTGATCACCCATCCTGCAATTGCTATGATCTATAGTTGCTTGCTTCTCTACAAGCTACTGACACAAGGTATTGGGCTGATCACACATCCTGGATATGCCATGATCTATAGTTACCTGCTTCTCTACAAGCTACTGACCCAAGGTATTGGGCTGATCACCCATCCTGGATATGCTATGATCTGTAGTTTGCTTGCTTCTCGACAGGCTACTGATCCAAGGCATTGGCTTGTAAGACCTTGGGGGTGTCAGTCCTACAAAGAGGAGGGTAATCCGTTGAACAAGAACCTGGCATATTTATTTTAAACAATGTTTAGAATGAGGACTTAATACCTCGCTGTTTGACAACGTTATAATATTAAACAATGAACATAGCTAACATTTAACCACAACAGCGTGTATTAGTGTTCCTCAGTCCCAAGTCTGTGCTAAGTGGGAAGCAAAAGTAGGAATTCATATATATGTATTCTTACACAGCGCAACTTTGTGGGAATTCGCAGAACCCGTTTTGAATGACTGAATGTAAGAATTCTACTCTAACATTTGGCATGTTATAAAAGACACTATTTCTGTTTTCATGCCGTTCGCTTATAAATAGGGATTATGTTTTTAAATCTTAACAGAAGTTTGGTGAATTAAGAACAAAGAAACGGTAATGTCAACACCAGGAAATGAAAGTATCTCTAAACTCGAAGCTATATACTTTTGAAATAAAATAAAATGGTTTTATTAATAATGTTACAAATTTATCAGAACCTTATACAGCAAAAACTGTAAGTAACTGAAGAATAAATCGCTATTTATATATATATATATATATATATATATATATATATATATATTGAATAGGCACTATAATTGGTAACAACTCGCAAACATCGCGATACAGAATGGATAGGTAGAATAAGACGAAAAATTCAACCATAGCCGGGATTGGAAATACGGAACTTTGCAATGACAGCTCAGTTGGTTAGATGCAATCGGACGGAAACAAGAAGATCCTGGTTCAAATCACGGCTATGGCATTGAATTTTTTATTTTACTTTCCAACCTTGTCCTACACACGGCATGTGTATAAGAACAATTAATTACCCTCACGGTGCAGAGCGCCATCTTTTGCAAACTACCTTACAACTCTAATAGTTTTATTGATATTACATTAGAACTTCCAGCTTATATTCAACTTCTCCCTGGTGTACGCGCAAAGTAAGTGCCATAGCTCATGCTGGCCACACATATGGCCCACCACGGCCTATCCATATTAAGGAACATGCCTAATCAGAGATGTTCAATGTGAAAGTGTTCAAATAAATTTGCTCACTGCGAGGGGTTGCTGAGTTAGTACTATTATTTCCCATTTGTTCTATTTTCTATAATAAAACTGAATTAGAGAAAAGTGCATTATTATTATTATTATTATTATTATTATTATTATTATTATTATTTGTGTTTAGTGAATGTAATAAAATGTCTCAAAATTATTCTGAAGCAAAAAGGAATACATTAAGATAAAGCTAGCCCTGTTTAGGTAAAATATACTAGTTCCTGTGAATAAGTATGCACATTTTAGTTAATCATCAAACTAGATAACAATAAAACACCTTAATCAGATGATGTTCTTGCTTCATTTCATTAGTTTAGACATCCAAATTTGTGTATTTAAAAATATAATTAATAAATTAAAAACTCAGAAGTACAGATAAAATATTGTATTAAAATATTAAGTTGGAATGGCATTGTGTAAACATGAATAATTACAGAAACAGAAAAAAATATATAAGCGTTACTTGATCGGGTGTTACGTATATGGGCTATGCGTGTGTTTTCACGACTTGAATTTATGAAATGACTAAAACAATTTGCACGAACATGAGGATTCCAAGGAAGGTACAGAGCGTGAACAAAACTAAAAATAAATACAAATAAAAACAGAAACCACTGAGTGACAGGTGTCAACGTGCGTCCTCTCCAGGTTTAAAAATGAGACAGAGAATGCAAAACATGGAGCATGATGTTTGGATGTGTTCTGTAGCTGTATATTCATGCTATTTATGATACAATATAGGCATTACAAATAGACAGAAGAGTTAGTTTTCATTTTTGTACCAAGACAAAAGAGACCGTGTCAATGTTCAAAACATTTATATTCTTTTTGGAAGTTACTGGCAGTCTCATATGTAGTAGGCATTCCTTATACCTATTAACTTTGGAGAATTGTTGTAAAAGAGGCTGTTTGCTATTTCACACCTCTCCGTACAATCACAATGTCCTAAATTAATTGAGGTATAGACCTCGGATGTTTATGTCCTTAAAACTACTTTTGTGCATCTAAAATATGCTCTAGAATTATCAAAATAGGCACTAAAAATACAGATTTAGGCACCTAAAAATATAGTTCCCACAAGCTAAACGTTTGATTTTATGCATTTCTACTTTCTAAAATTACAATTTAAAAATGCAATTCATTATCGAGCATTAAATATTACACTAACTAAACCGTAAAGTTACAGCGTTTACTGACGTAAACTCTGTGGAACTGATTATGGGCCCAACACCCCAAAATCACGTTTTCAAAATACAATATACTGTTAAGAATAGTAATGTAAATTAACTGTTTGAAACACATTTGAAAAGTGACAGAGAAAACCCGAAAAAAATCTTAGGAACATGTGCCTAAATTTCAAGTTTTATTGGAACTGAAATTACTCAAATAATTCGTTGGAAAACTCGGACAGTGACAACGATGAACATTAACTTGCAACAATTTATAAGGAGGAGAACAAGATATGGAAGTCAGGAAACGGCGATAAATCCGTCAGTGACCCTTTTTATTCTTTGGAAGTGATTACTGCCGTACTCCAGTCACCATAACAAAGAGAACTAGAGTGGATGCGTGTTCTCGATCATTTCTAAAATCATCAGTGACACAGTGGACACATTAAAATACAAAGATTTTCTGCTAAACTGCTAAGGTAAACCAGATTTTTTCCAGGAATTAATCATCCTACAACCAAAATATTACACAATCTTTGTACCAAATCCCTCTTGATATGGAAGTAGCTTTCACTCTGGTAAAAATTAATTAAATAACGTTTTTTAAACTATGGACTTTTAGGCTCTTAAACCTTAAGGGGACTGAAGGTGAAAATTGGGTAAAAATGATAAAAAATCACAATTCAAAATTTTTAACTACTTATTACGTCCGTATCTCTAGGAATGTGTTAATTTGCATATTTTTATTGTATTTAAAATGAGAGTTAAACAGGAGAGGATGGTTGCACAATTGAGGCTTTTTCTGATATTTTTCACACTTTTTTCCACAATTTCTAGAAGTGTCTTTTGAAAAATTTGCTGCACATATGTTAATCAGCTTCTAAATTATGTATTTTAAGTAAACATATACACTGTTTAATACAAAATACGTAAGCAGAATTTCAGGCGAGCTTTTATTTGAAAATTTCCGGTATGTTTTTGTCCACTGTAATATTTTAGACATTTTTCAGCATTTAAAATTTTACGATGCAATTTTTAAGTTGTCAAAGTGAAACTTGCTTTGCAGTTACTAATGTAAGTAATGTATGTTACGCAACCAAGTTCACTCAATTTTGATAAAAGTATATACTTTGCAAAAGCCGAAATTTAAAATTGAACAAAATTAAATTTTTGAAACCAATTTATTTAAAAGTGTATTTCTTATCAGACTTTTTTCTAGCTCAATAAGGAAGTTAAATCTTTTTTAAAAATTACACAAATTGCAGTGTAAGTAGCATTCCTTTTAATTTTGTAAAATAGATTAAATTCGTGCTTTACACCACACAATCCAAGAACCGCTTAAAGTATGTCCACCAAGTTTACAAACACACTTCTTTATACAGACGTAAGGTTAACATGTAAAAAGCTAAGTGGAATACTTTGGGATTGGGAAAATTCACAAATGGGTTCCCTTAACATACCATGTGGTTATAATTAAACTGGCGCTCCTCAGAAATATCCAGAATGGACTGCATTGGATGTATGGTAGTTATGTTTGATAGGTGGTTTAGTGGGTAGGTAGATGGGTAGGTAAAAAGGGATAGATGGTTTGGTGGGTGGGTATATGGGTAGGTGAGTAGATGGATAAGTAGTTTAGTGGGTGGGTATACGGCTAGGTAAATAGGGGTAGGTGGTTTAGTGAGTGAGTAGACGGGTAGATGGTTTGGTAGGTGGGTAGATGTGTAGGTGAGTAGATGGGTAAGTGGTTTTGTGGGTAGGTGAGTAGATCGGTAAGTGATTTATTGGGTAGGTGGTTTAGTGGGTGGGTAGATGGATAGATGGTTTGGTGGGTGGGTAGATTGGTAGGTGAGTAGATGGGTGATAGGTTTAGTGGGTGGGTAGATGGGTAATAGGTTTAGTGGGTGGGTAGATGGGTAAGTGGTTTAGTGGGTGGGTAGATGGATAAATGGTTTAATGGGTGGGTAGATGGGTAAGTAGTTTAGTGGGTGAGTAGATGGGGTAAGTGGTTTAGTGGGTGAGTAGATGGGTAAGTGGTTTAGTGGGTGGGTAGATGAATAAATGGTTTAATGGGTGGGTAGATGGGTAAGTGGTTTAGTGGGTGGGTAGATGAATAAATGGTTTAATGGGTGGGTAGATGGGTAAGTGGTTTAGTGGGTGGGTAGATGGATAAATGGTTTAATGGGTGGGTAGATGGGTAAGTGGTTTAGTGGGTGAGTAGATGGGGTAAGTGGTTTAGTGGGTGGGTAGATGGGTAAGTGATTTTGTGGGTAGGAGGTTTATTGGGTGGGTAGATGGATAGATGGTTTGCTGGGTGGTTAGATGGGTAGGTGAGTAGATGGGTAATAGGTTTAGTGGGTGGGTAGATGGGTAAGTGTTTTAGTGGATGGGTAGATGAGTAAATGGTTTAATGGGTGGGTAGATGGGGTAAGTGGTTTAGTGGGTGGGTAGATGGGTAAGTGCTTTAGTGGGTAGGTGGATTAGTGCGTGGGTAAACGGACAGAGGTTTGGTGGGTGGTTACATGGGTAGGTGAGTAGATGGGTAATAGGTTTAGTGGGTGGGTAGATGGGTAAGTGGTTTAGTGGGTGGGTATAGCGGTGGATGGGTATATGGGTAGGTGGTTTAGTGGATGGGTAGATGGGTAAGTGGTTTAGTGGATGGGTATAGCGGTGGATGGGTATATGGGTAGGTGGTTTAGTGGGTGGGTAGATGGGTAAGTGGTTTAGTGGGTGGGTATAGCGGTGGATGGGTATATGGGTAGGTGGTTTAGTGGATGGGTAGATGGGTAAGTGGTTTAGTGGATGGGTAGATGGGTAAGTGGTTTAGTGGATGGGTAGATGGGTAAGTGGTTTAGTGGATGGGTATAGCGGTGGATGGGTATATGGGTAGGTAGTTTAGTGGGTGGGTAGATGGGTAAGTGGTTTAGTGGGTGGGTATAGCGGTGGATGGGTATATGGGTAGGTGGTTTAGTGGATGGGTAGATGGGTAAGTGGTTTAGTGGATGGGTAGATGGGTAAGTGGTTTAGTGGATGGGTAGATGGGTAAGTGGTTTAGTGGATGAGTAGATGGGTGGGTGGGTAGATGGGTAAGTGGTTTAGTGGGTGGGTATAGCGGTGGATGGGTATATGGGTAGGTGGTTTAGTGGATGGATAGATGGGTAAGTGGTTTAGTGGATGGGTAGATGGGTAAGTGGTTTAGTGGGTGGGTATAGCGGTGGATGGGTATATGGGTAGGTGGTTTAGTGGATGGATAGATGGGTAAGTGGTTTAGTGGATGAGTAGATGGGTAAGTGGTTTAGTGGATGAGTAGATGGGTGGGTGAGTAGATGGGTAAGGGTTTAGTGTGTGAGTAGATGGGTAGGTGAGTAGATGGGTGGATAAGTAGGTAGGCAGGTCGGACGGTCTTCATTGCAATATTAGATACATATCTTACTAGTATATACGATCTATTACAAAATATAATCAAAACTTTATTAATCTTACTCATTCCCTTACTACACGCAACACCAGGCTATTAGTGTAGTGCTGACCATCAGTTTTTACTGCCCCTATCCTATTTTATACTTCTCTAACCTATTGCTCTTCTAATAATGTCTCACCGTCTACCTGCCCCTCGATTATTTTTATGCATCTCTCACTAACTTTGCCCTAATAGTTTCCTACTTTTTTATACTTTTCTCTCCTTTTGCAGCTAGAATCTTTCTAATTAATATCTCCCCATCTAAATTATTCAATTCATGTTGGCATGCTGTTCTTGCCATAACTTGGTTTGATTGCAGCATAGTAAACAATAAAAATCTGTGTATGTTTCGCTACACTTTGGATAATTTACTAAATCCTTGTCGTATCTTGAATCTTTAAATGCATAACTCCAGTCATAGTCCATGCCAGGCCTTCTTGACCCATTTTATCACATATCTCTATGAAGCTTTCCCTGCCCCACTCTATTTGTATTGCTAATGACCTCAACAATTATGTACCCTAAAGCCCCATTACCACCCCAATATCTCTGTAAAAGGTGAAGGTACAGACAAATGCAGGGAAGCCCTGAAACCGGAAGAAGACAACACCCGCCGGCCAGCCGGCCCCTTGTGCTTCTACCTATAACCCTAGGAGGGAGGGAAGAGGGGAGAGACCTAAAGGGCGACCAGATTCGGATGACGACGGGCGCATGCACAGACGGGGTCCCTAATGTTTCCAGATTGAAGCCTTCCAACGCCGCCGAGCCTTCGGGTTCCCCCGAAGGAGCTCCCGCCTGAAAACTCCCACAGGCCGGTTCAAGCCGAGCAGTCCCTCGACAAAGTCAGCATGAAACTTCCACAGAACGCAAATCCACCGCCCTGCCGCAACCTGCAGAACACCGTCGCCTGGTCCTACAACTCTGAAACAGAACAAGGAAGATGATAGGTACAGGAAATAAGGGACAGGAGAGTCGTGATAGAGGATAAACCACTCCAGTATTCCTCTGCCGATCCGGGGAAACCACGAAAAGTCCGGGCCAAAGTCGGCGGTCGCTGGGAACGAGTTTGGAACCTCCCAAATGCGAGTCGCGCACATTACGGTGGTGCCAGTTCGCTCAGTTTTATCTCCCTGTACATCCTGAGAGAAATTTCTCTCATACTACCGAATATTTTTGTCTTTTAATATCCTCCAGTCTTGTGTTTACTTTTTTCCAGAAACTTCTGTTTTGATACTCCCTGTTAGTTCACGAGTTCCTCATGCCTGTCAGTTGCAGAACTTCTTGCACTTTACGAAACCGTGGTTCTTTGCATTTGCATTTCTCCTGGATACTGAAGCATTCTTAATAACATCACTGTTGAAGCAGGTTGTTGCTTCACATATGGAAAGCCAATTTTGAAGATGTATTACATTTCGACTGTTGGAGAGCCAAACTTGAAGTAGTTGCAACCGCACGTATGGTAAAAAGCTTCCGGTAGCCTTCGCCCCAAGTTTAAAAATATTAACTTTGTAATTTGACTGTTTCTTTAAATATTATATATTTATGTTTGCCTCGGCTGCGTCAGTATTTATTGTTAGAGACATGGCTTTCTTTGCAGGGAATGGAGCGACTGAAGAATGTAGGCTTACACAGATTTTAAATTTTTCTTTACTTCATTTATTAATGCTTGACACGATTTAAATAACACTTCCCTGATATAGAGAGCTGTGAGATTCTTTTGTTAATTACTTGCACTTTTTAACACGTAAAACTATTTTCGTCTCACACTGAATACGTATTAAACTTCTCGAGGACACATCTCGCGTCCGGTTAGGAACACTGTCTACAAGTAACGCGTCCAGTTATGAGCCATGTTTACAAGCAACTGACTTGATTTCTACCGCCTAAATTTGTAAATTTCTGTATTTCAAGTCTCTGATTGGCTATTCCTAATCCAATAGAATACTTTTATTTAACTTAAGATTTTTCTGGTTGATGATTGGCTATTTTATAAACTGTCACAAAAATTACATTATTGTTGCTCCAAGAATGACTAGTAGCATTATTAAACCTTCTAATTCATTATTGCCTCAAGGCTACCTCATTGTTACCTCATTGTTAGCAACTTTTAACCTATTATTCTCACAGCTCCTACATTATTAAATTACGTAATACTTCACATAACATTATTGAACATGTATACAATAATATAAACATATACAATGACTGTTACATACATTTTACAAATTATGACATACACATATTGCTTTAAGATGGGCTGTTATTATATTTTATATTATACAATTTGATTGAAGTCATTTAAGTGTTAAAAATACTGCCTCGTTGTCTTCCGATGTGGTAACTCTAAATATGTATTTTATAATTCTCGTGATAATTTAGATGGGAGCGATTTATACCACAAATAATAAGTTCGAGTTTTCGCCACCAGGTCAAAAGATGGCACTCAGTATGTGGTATCGATATGTATTCTGTAAGTGTTGACGTCACTCGTTGCTATCTTCTTTTCTAAACAACTGGTTCCTGGGTGGATTTACTGCTGTGGTTTACACATGCCTGCAAGATCTCATCTTAATCCATGTGATTTTTTACTAAGGGAATATCTGAAAGATCGCGTCTTTCAGGGACTTGTTCGATCTCTGCCTGAAAGACCGGAAATTTTGCTCAATGGCCTCTTTATAGGCTTGAGGTTCTTTTACGTGCCGTAAATCTACCACCGGCTTTACTTCCCTTCCAAAGGAAGCCATGCTAAGAATTTTTACGCCTTTCTCCGGGTTTGAACCCGCGACCTCGGGAACTAGAGGCTAGCATGGTAACAACTACACCATGGAGGACGAGATCTCTGCCTGATCTGAGTACAGCATGTTACAGGTGCAAATCTTGAAAATGTGTTTAAAAATATGTTAATAATGGTAATGATGTTGTTAACATATCGCATGTGTTTTACTGTACCTTCTCTGCGTAGAAGGCATTTATTGCTTCTACACTGCCATATTTTAGCCTGGTGGTGAAAATTGGAACTATGTATTTTCTAGTGAAAATTGTTTTTGCATTCTCTTGTTAGCACATCTACCAAATATAATTGTGGTTCACTCATTACAGTCCATTCTGAGCCAATCTGAATAGCGTCGGTTTAATATTCATTTAATATTAATTATTATAACAACCTGGTAGATCTCGATGGTCATAACAGGCATTTTAGGCACCACAAAACTCCCTCCATTCATTAATATGTTATAGAAAAGTGGATATTTAACTAGCATAGGATATTCGCGCATATAAAATAGGCATTTTGCCCACAATCCGAGATGTAAGTGGTTGATCAAGGTCCAGGTCAATCATTGGCGGAAATCTTGCCTTTATAGGCCACTCAATCAGCTCAAGTGTTTGTGTACAGTGTCTTTTAGTGTGCTTCTTTCGTGTGCTCTTTGAGGAAGGTACGTTACAGGACCATGAGCGAGAGTGTGTGCAAATGAGAAAACCGAAGAAAAAAATTTTCAGAAACACTATTAATACGAACTTAAACAATTGTCGGCGACTTAAGGCACGTCACAGCAAGGGTTTATAAAAAACCGTGCAATCACCTTTATAAATAACCCAAATGTAAATAATGCCAATTTATACGTTAGCCGGGACCACTGTACCAGCACTAGGCCATCTAAGCCCAAGGCTTGTTGGGACTCTGGGACTGAGAGCTAGGTGAAAATCACAAAATTTTCGAGTTTTTTAATTATATAATATAAATATTTTATAGACACCTGTAAATAATATTGGCCAAATATTTTTCAAGATTTGCCATTGTTAAAAGCCCAACGATATGTTTAAATCACCCTTTAACCCCTCTGGTCCCTTTGTGTTTTTTCCCAGTTTTACATTTTTGCACATGAAATTTATTCCTTATATATCAGTTTCGCTCTGATTTGTATGAAAATTTGCATACATAATAAAAAAATGTACTACCTAAAGATTTAAGCAAGTATTATATGCCTGTTCTTGGCTCACAGAAAATTAATTTGTAGTGTAAAACAAGGCAAATTCTAACCCCAACAAGCTAATTAAAAAATTTAGAGTCGGTTTCACCAACCGATGTTAAAAATACTCTAACACCTTGTTTGTTAACTAGGTATTCAAAGTTTAACATAAGGTTAAAACTTTTGCGTTTCAGCAAGCTTTTACAGAAAATTGTTAGCTAACATTTTGTTAACGTCAAAGACGCTAGCTTTCGAGAAGGCGGTGGCCGAACTACACTGCTTCTGAACGTGCTCCGATGCACTTTTTGTCTGTTGTCGCTGCGTTCTCTGTGTCAGTAGCAGAAAACTATTTACATTCATGGCAATTGTCATGTGATGTTCCCGATTGTTTGAGATTAGAATCGCGATGTCAACTGAAATAAATGTTTCACCGTTTGAAACATGTTTTAATTAACATTTGGTTAACAAGTGAGAAAAATCTGACGGTCTTGCATTAAAGGATAAGATTGCAGCTTGGGACAAAATCCGCGAGTAATTTAATTGGAATGAATGCGTTTCTCTTAAGTCCAATAAGCAACTACGGCAATTTTATGCTAACAAAAGTGCAGCACCAGAAACGTCAAGTGCGAAGAGCGTTTAAGACGCTTTAAAACCGGTGGTGGACACTGCATTGAAACTAAAGTGGACGAAAATGTGTTATCGCTGATTAATCAAGCAGACCCGAAAAAAATACTGTTTGCTTTTTGAAGCAATTGCTTTGGAAACCTTCCGGATAAACTCACAAGGGTAGCTTAGAATATACCAACATTATCGCCCACCAAGTAAATGAAAAATGTTACTAGCATAAAATCTAAGTACCTAATTAACACTTGTGGCATAGGAGAAACGAATAAGCTTTTGTTTTTAGTATTCTAACCTCTCGTATTTCCTATAAAAACATGCTCATGAACCCTTGTTCAGTCTATGTTGCTTTAAAAATTTTCAAATTTATTATGACATACGAGTACTCTTCTGTTAGGAATGGCATTCAAAAATGCCAATTGTAGCAAACTCGCATCACCAGCTTGGTTTGCGGCAGCCATTTTCCAACTTCTAAACGCCTTAATACAGGGGTATCGTGATGTTAACTTAACACCGAGCTTTAACTGAAGTAACATACAGTACTATCCACGGACGAACTAACACGATAACTCATTAATATAATAAGATATCTAATTCACAGCTTCTCAACATCAACACATTAATAATTTCTTTCTTTAGAATTTTTGTTCTAAGTTTTACTTGTTATGTATTTGTTGCTAAAATTGTACGTATAATAATTAAGAGGATGTTAAAAACACATATATTCATAATGTACACATGGTAGAGAACAAGTATATAACAACGTTATAACATATAAAATATAATAAAAGAGGGAAAGGCCATTGTTAGCTCTATAACCAGTAATATAAAATTACGAGAAATGCAGTAGTATCTACGTAGGCATGTAACGAACTTTGGATTAATAATTAAGACGATGGAAGTCTGTAAACATATATAACATAACATAAACAGTTATTGGATGTTATTGGATAGTAGCCCCAATCAGGTACATTGATACACGCCTATAATTCAAATACGTACGTTAAGAAAACGGTTGAAGGGAACGCTAACAGAAGCTTGCCAGTGTTCGAGCAGGAATGTAGTGTATAAGCTCGTCTCTAAATAGACGCTAAAACTACTTATTGAAAGTCTACCGGTTATACATATTTTAACATGACAAAGGTAATAGTGATTTGTGAATATCTACATGTGGTTTATCTAAAGTAAAAGTGAAATAGTTAAACAGATCACGTGTGTGCAAAAATATTTTAACATTCTCCATACCCAACTCTGACAAGACACAAGTCCTCTCTAACACAAATACAGCAGCCGTGGCACAATTATAAAATAATAATTACAACATACTAAAACACACACACACACACACACACACACACACAAGAATGCAGATACACTATCATCAGATTCCAGTCTACGATGGGGGCCTACCAAGGAGTAACCACTACGTAACACATTCTTAAAGTTAACATTGTTTGATGAAACAGAATTTGTGTTAACTTCAGTGTTAAATCAGTTTAACATTGTGTTAAAATTAGTATCTGTTGGTGAAACCGGCCCTCAATTGTATTATGAGATAATATTTGAGCTGGAGCTTTGAGTTTTTGCACATTCATTGCTTTATTTACTCATATTACGTGTGCCAGTTTTCAAGTGAATAGCTTTAAAATTAAAAAAAGTTAGAGCATTCAGTCCCAGTGTCCGTAAGTCATGGACCCACGAACGCGAGGTCCGTGGTTCAAGTCTCGCCAGGAGTAACCTCCCTGACTGAGTTTTTGAGGTTTTCCTCTGTCCTCATAATTGGAAATGCTGGGGAGGTATCCTAAACTTAGGTCTGGGACGTTTCCTTCCCAAATTATCATTTCATCTATATCAGCAGTGTCACCGCCTGTAGTAACAACAGGCGTAAATTACTACTGGAGAAGCACAATAAATGAAACTGAAGCACTTTCCGAAGAATTCCATAGATCTCAAATAGAACTGTATTTATGACCTGGCCCTCACTACGTTGCAGCATTACGAAATCGTACAGTCAGCATCACGGAAGCTTCAAATCTTTAATTAAACCGACATAGAGTGATTATAATTTAGCAAAAGATTCGGATTGAAGGCTTGAATGCATCATCCGTAGCTTCAGAAGTTTTCTTTTTTCTCTCAGCTTTCCTTTTAAATACCACGCCGAGGTAAAATATCTCCCAGCGTTTTGGCTTTAGTAGCCAAAGCTTAGGGCCGATATCCGGCCGCTATAGAAGGCTGATGACCCAATTCTGAAGATTGCGTGCTGTAGTTGTTGGCGCAATGGTAGGGTAGTCGTAACAAAAAGGGGTGGTTTAGTTTGGTGTGGAAGCAGCGGTTTACATTTTGGCACGCAATGCATCGATGTTTCTGCTTTTTCCACTCCCCAAAACTCTTTCTTCCTGCTACAGAAAGGGAGGGGACGACTGGAAAAGGGAAGGAAAAAAGAAATATGTTCATAATACAAGAACTATAATAGCAATGCTGTCACGGTTACGAATACGACTACCGTTTTAATCCGGCATTCAGGAAGTGCTTGGAAGGAAGGCATCACAGTTCATTCTAAACGGCATGAGAATCGGCCAGCTGTTCGGTATATTTGATACTTGAGCGTGCGTGCCCAAGTTCTAGCTGGGGGTCGCTCAAGGCACTAAATGAGAATCTATTTCTTCAGTCATAAGGATATTCGTAAGCTCACTTCCTTAAAGAGTATATGTCGGGAATTTGACAGCATCACAGCTTTAAAATGTGATAACACATCTTTTTTAAAAATTTCTGTTTGTAATATTAATTTCATTTACTACACACATGTCATCTATTTTTGTATCTATTCTACGAATTATTCAAATGAAAACTTATTTTTCTATCAATTACTTGTTAGTCGTCACAAGCCGAGGTCGTTAAGGCACGGATTCGTGAACGGGAGATCTGCTGTTCAAATGCTGTCTCCGTCCGGTTGCTCTAACCACTGAGCTACCGTAGCAACTTGCCAGTACGACATTAAATTCCCCAACTGATTCGCATTTTTCCGGGTAAACCACAAGGAGATCTCAAATTGTAAGGAGATCGGCGAGTTGCCATGGTAACTCAGTGGTTAGAGCAACCGAACAGAGACCGGGAGATCCGTGGTTCAAATCCCGGCTATGGCATTGAATTTTTCAGTCGTCTGATTCTACCTTTCCAACACACGGTTTGTGTGGAAGAACAATTAATTCCACAACCAGTCCTCATAACTGACACTGGGGGGTACCCAAAATTAAACCGAGCTAGGTGGTACCACAGTAACGTGTGCGACTCGCATTCAGGAGGTCCCGGGTTCGGTTCCCGGCCACCACCGACTGTAACCCATGGGTGTTTCATGGTTTCCCCGGGTCGGCAGACGAATTCTGGGGTGGTTCACCTTCAAACACGACTCTCCTGCCGCCCATTTCGTGTACCCATCATCTTCCTTGTCATCTGTTTCAGGTTGTAGGCGGGTTGCGGCTGGATGGTGGTTATGCGTATGTGGAGGTTTCTTATTGACTTCGTCCAGGGACTTTCGGGGACCTCCAGACCCAATGGGTGGGATCGGGTGGCGTTGGAGACGTTAAATCTGGAAACATTAGGGACCCCGCCCGTGCTTGCGCTCGTCGTCATTGGATCTAGTCGCCCTTTGGGTCTCCCCCCTTATCCGTGCCTCCCAGAGATCACGGTGGAAGCACAAGGGATCGGCTGGCCGCTTGCGGTGCTCTGCCCCGGTTTTGGGGCCCCCTTACGTTCGTCAGTACCGTTACCTTTTCCCCTAAACTTAGACCTCAACGTTTCCTGTCCCAATTATCATTTCATTTCTTCACCAGTGTCACCGCCTCTGGTGCCGTATATACTAAGAGCAAAAACAAAACATGTCTTCAGCCTAGCCCAAAAAAAAATAATTTTTTAGCCTAAGACAAAATTAATTGTTGAAAACCTTGGCGATAATCATGTACATGAGCATATGAGAAATTAAGCTCAGTTAACATTTAAAGCTGCACTGCCTAAATATGGAAAACTTTAAAGCAGTAAGAGCGAATACCTCGGAATGCTTAATTCCACGAAATTTGTTTGGAATATACTCTACATGTTAATAAAATATACCGTTTTCTTATTAAGTTTCCGTCTTCCCCTTTAGGCCTCGGGGTTGCATAACTGCACAATAACAAAAAGGACTTCACGTGAGTTTTACAGAAAATTCAAGATATACTTTTTGGTCACGATATCTTAAAAACTGTTTTACAATAACTAAACGATGTCTTACCAAAGTGTAAATCTGGAGTGTTGTAGTTGTGCTACTCCTTAAGTCTCACTTTCTCACTCTCTCTCTCTGATACACGGATGAGCCCTTTTTCTAAGTGTTGTTGGATGCTGGAACCTCAAATGTGTATTTCTCAAAATATATTAAATTTTGAATTCTTTGGAAATCTCAACTTCCCCTACCTTACGTAGCTGTGCAGCATATTTTTATGTAAAGTTGAAGGGCATAGGCTGCTACTAGTCATATTATTCAAACGACTGCAATAAGGAACAAGAGATGCAGGGAAACGAAGGTCCAAAACTATGGCTTCATCCGCTAGTCGTATGCTTCAGATACATTTTACTCAGTTGTGTTGTTTAAAGTAATAAGCGTCTTGGAGACTCAGGTTTGCTGTCTAAACCCCCGATGTGCTGGTGCTTTGTACTTTAAGCACGAAAGAGGGCGACCCATTGCTAATGGTGTGTATGGCGCCCACCCTTTTTGCCACCCATCTATCCCTTCACTGGTACCTATGATAATGTCCAGCAGCTTTTACCTTAAGTAGAATGCATTGTCCCTCTCTTATTATCTTAGTCGACACTACTGAGATGCATGTATCTGCAACACATTGTATATGTCTGTGTATTATTTACCCGCAATTTTACAGCCTGAGCATAATCTATTAAGTTTATTATATATATTTTAAATGTGGAATATCAATGCAATATTAAAAACTACAGCGATCAGCAAGTGATGATTTTGTACTGACTCAGTCATTTGCCAGTAAAATGTCGTTAAATACAGAGCGGTCGTTTTATGGTCCGGCCCAGATCCCCTGTTTGGGAGCTCTACGTGCTGTGTACTACACCGAGGATTTTCCATTCTAAGCTCATTAGTAATAGTAACATGCACTGTAATGAGTGCTAATCTTGTTGTAAGTGGTACTAAAGGTGGTGCCCATCTGCAGTGATACATTCCTGTCGCCACAAGGCTATAATTCATGAACAATAGTTACTCTGTAGGGTTTGAATTTTAAAATTTTAGCAGCTCTATGAACAGTTGCTTCAAACACCCTCTTGCTGTGCAACACTTCTTGGAGACTTCTTTGCAGAGCGTTCGAATGATGCATCAATTTCGTCAATTTTTCCCTGCGTTAGAATATACGGTTTTCGCTTCTTAGATTTAGGGTTTAGTGATTCCGTTGTCCTAAACTTATTAACCAGGCATCTGACACTATATAAATTGACAGATTTAGGAATAATATGATAGGAAGGGGAAGATGCATAATAAAAGTTTCATGTGCAACGGTGTTTGTTTTTCTTGGGTTCAAAATACAACAGCTTGATAGTTAACTAGTTAAAGCAGTGATAGTGATAGTGAAGTTTAGCAGAAGTTTACACCACAAAGTTTCACTTTAACCTTTGTGCTCTAGAGGTAACAGCCTTCTTGTTGTGTGTATGCAGTAACCTTGTTTGATAGGTCAGCTCCAATTTGACATACATAAATGGAACAGAAGTGTTTTATTCGGCAGTTCCGTTATGCCGATAACTGCGGGGATTCTTCCCTTCATTTTTCACTCTCATAACCTCCCTCTCTTTCTCTCTCCAACTGTCTTCCCCTCCCAATCCCTCCCGTGCCCTCTGCTCCACTCTAAGTAACTTTATTCCCCTCTTATTCGCTTTCTTATTCTCTTTCCCTCTCTTTACAAGCTGTACGTGATGTGATGTTTTGAAAACCGTAACAAAACTATATTTTCTGGGTCATAAATAAACATCATAACGTTAGTAAAAGGTATAGTAGTACATAATCTGTACCTGATACTTGCTGTTTACCATGGTATCGGGTACAGGGATAACACCTATGAAAATTTGTTGTTCATCCTATTGAAATTTTATAAATAGCGAGGCATTAGTTAAGCAATGTTTTATTAAAAAAAAAGCTAATCGTCGGTGAAACATTGCAATATTTTGACTTCGTTCCGCATTAAAGTCCTCCTCAAAGAAAATAAATTTAATGACGCTTAAGGGTATAAGTTATACTATATACAAAGTTTCGTAGTAATCACTTCAGACGATTTTGAGTGAAAAGATAACAAAGCTTTTACTTTCAGGGTGATGTATAACAACATTAGCATCCATTACTTACACATAATAGAAAATTATGAGAGCGTAGGGGTGGGGGTACGTATTGTTTGCCCTAAATTTTGAGATAAACATTGCCTTAGCCGATTTTTTAGATTTCCCTAACATCAAAACAAGAATTTATATAAATTACTATACGCTGAAAAAGAGATACTTCACTCTTACCACACAAATCTGTCCCCCTCAGAGAAACATTTCCTTATGCTTATACACTGCTTATAGCGATGTTCTGCTGCACTTATTTTCCTTCCGCAACCGGATTCCAGTACCTCATGGGCAGACACTTTGCCACATGTCTACCTTCAGCAGTGTTCACAATGCTGCTGGGTGTTATCGCTTTAGACCTCATGTTCGGTGCCAATTTTCGACTGGCTCCATCTCCGTGGAGGAATGGTGCTTGCATTTCGTCAACTGACGACCTTATCTTTCTGTTGAAGCAGTAATATGATCGTCACAGTTCGGCAATGGTCGCCATTTTAAAGCCGTACTAGGATGCTGCAATGATGGTGCGATAGTTTGATACAGGAATATAGGTGCCATTTTTTCTCATCTCCAATATCTGCTGCCAGCTGCTACAGTGGTTGGAGCTACTAGTATTTTCGCTGAGAGTATGCGTGGATGTATTGTGAAGGACAACACCAGTTTAAACTGACTGAGAAATTTATTGTGAGCTAATATTTGAGCTATTAGAGTGAGTTGCCAAACGCTTGATATGAGGAAATACACTCATTATGATTCGTAGCACTCGTAATTGTAACAACTGAATAAGTTTACCTGCTAACTTCTGCAGTATCAAAGTTACGGATGGAAATAACTGTTTCCACAATAAATGAAACTAGAAGCGCAACCTGCCGTGAGTCGCTAAAATCTTTGTCGGCAAGATCCCTCACGCTAGCCGCTATTCACATAAGCGCATCACTGGGCGCTTAAAGGATCACACGAGCACGTACCGCTGGCGGTACCAGAGAGAGTAATTAATGTGTGCACAACTGTGTACATGAACATCGAAACGTTCCAGTCGCGGTACCAGAGAAGAGCAATTCTCTAATTTTATTAAACGTCTTCTTATTCCTTAAGCCACGTCTAAATTAGAATTGCTACTACTAATATCCTACCTTATACGTTACCAAATCTCAAAACTTTTAAGTATCCGAATGTGACACTGTTATTAGGCGGCTTAGATAAAATTGTGAGAATGTAAGTGCCTTTCTTTTCCAGAATTGGCCTACCTGCCTTTGTATAAGCGTACTGAACTTATTATCTAAATGCGGTCCCAAAAATTCTCAAGTTAATGCGTTCGCTTTTTAATCTGATTTCCTAATTACCTTCATCTTTCCGGACAAACATTTCAACTCAAATTTGTTACATTATACACGATTTAATATACGCAAATTATGTATTGCAATAATTTCTCTATCTTGCCGTTATTTCTTTTTTTAAATTATTTATATATTCCCGTCAATAATTACGGTATCATTATAGAGCGTATGAGTGCCAGTATTATTTGTTGTAGATCCGTTATTGTATCCCTTAATTTTGGAGCTGCATGTTAAAACAGTTAAATATGGCGTGTTCCGGCGAGTCTAATTAGGACAATATAACCTTCGACCCCGACCTGATTTTTATAAAACATTTCTTACCAGTATTAACCTCCGAAATATAAAATATCTCGAACAACGTTAGACTTTCAGAAAGAGGTAGAAATGAGAAGGAAACGTCAAAGTAATTGATAGCTAAAATAGAGATAGCGTAGAAGTTGTAGTCCTAAGAAAATGTTTTGTTGCTGCCACTGGAGTAAAAGATTGAAGTTAAAAGTCACTATGAAGCACGTCGGAACGGAAGGTCGCATTTAAAATGAGACGTGCCAGATGTAAACAAAACGCACTCTTGTGCAGTACTAGTCCCTATCGCTAGATGTGTTTGATGTTCAATGTCACATTTGTTTTGTGAAGCCTGTGGATGGTACGGTAATACCGAACTCTCATCATGTTCTATACAAAGGTACAAAGAGCGCCAAAGAAAATCTCATTGCATCTCGCGTCTATGTCACATTTTTATCGTTGTACGTTGCCTTCCGAAGCCATGGCCACTTCATTGGTTGCTTTAGGCCACGGTGCAAGGATGCGCCACTCCTTCTGCTAAATAGGTGCACCAATAACCACAACAAAGGTTACAAAATGGCATAGAAACGAAATATATGTTTACGCTCTCGATCGTATTGGCTAAAAGAGAAAGAGGTAGAGTGAGTGCATTCAGTTTGTCATACAGACCTCTTATCGTGATTGGTAGCCCATACTTTATCGGCTAGTGCAGGACACGCCTTTGAAAGGGTTAAAAGCTAAATACTTGATGAGCGCCCAAGTTGGCGAAGTGTAGAATGTGTAGTGTGAGATTTTCAGGGGGTGAAAATTAAAACTTGAATGGTATTCATTAAAGTAATACCAAGGCAGCTTTATAACAAAAAATAAACACAACTGAATTCCCACAGTATTATCAATGCTTGTTGCTACATAGAAGCAAACATAACTAAATAATAAATAAATAAATCAGCATGTTTTTCCTCTAATTCAAACTATAATTGGTTAATATGCCTTTAATAACATATTGCTGATCAAAGGAATAGAACAGAATTATAGACCAAAATATAACCCAATTTTATTGCCATAATATGTATGTCACATTCGATAAACCATATACATATACATATTTATCTCTAGTTTCTAAACATGATCAGTCAATTATAACAAAAGAGTAATTTGCATTTAGTAAACGAATATCATCATCTGCGGATGTTTTACGGGGAGTGCCGACTTTCCGACGAGTATGTAGACCGTCTTCCCCACTTTCCTGGAGCAGTTTTATTCAGTAATTTACTATAAAAACACTTTTATCCTCCCACACACCCACGATACGTCCACGAGTAATTCCGCTAGTATACGGCATGACTGGTTCTGAGACAATAAACATGTTTTGATTACAATAACACCAGAAAAAGCAAAGACACATCAACCTCCCCTCCTTTCCACCTTATTGCTGTGTAATCAAGCCACCACGCTCTGCGACAGGTAAGGTGCAGGAAACGCCTCAAAAGACCCCAGAAAACGATACAAAATCCGCCGAAGATTCTCTTTGGCGCTCTGTGTACAACGATACAGTGCACGCATGAAATGGTTAGCTTCTCATTATGTACCAGTACTTATTAGTTCTTAAAAATCACTTTGAGTTTTATTTACGTATACACTTGTCGTGTGAGGTACTTTTCATTTAGAGTGGAAAACAAAAGTGTTCCATAAAGTTAGATTTCAATTATGTTCATGCAGCATCCCTTTTATTGTACTGAATATGCAAACCCATGCCCCTAACCACCATGCTTAATTTTGTACTGTCTTTCTACTCTAAAATTTCCCACACGTTGTATATCACATATACACGTTATACGTTAAGAGGAAGCAGGATTGATCATTGTTTGTCTGGATTTTCTCTCGGGGAAGCAATAAAACGATGGAAAGTGACGTTTTAACGGGGATAGGAGTGCAGCTTACCTATATTGCTGGTCTAAATTAAAATTGCATTATTCTTGCACCACAACCATTACGAAAACATTACGTTCTATTTGTTTGGTCCATAAAAAAACCTAAAAATGCAAAACTATCACCCAACATAAAAAAATGTTACAGTTTGTGTAAAACGTCGTTGTGACACTTCATATGTGCAAGAGAGGAGAAATGAGAAGTGATGAGAGTGGTGGGGAAGCAAGGGACTAGAAATGATTATGATTATCACACTCACAGCAGCTTGAACACTCCCCCACATCTATTTTTATGCACGTGGGTTTAACAGGGCTATTGCGCGTCTATGCTTCAGAAGCGGGGAACTGTCATGACGTTTTACACAAGCTGTACATGATTTTCATTATTATGATTGATTAAATTGCTTTTAAAAGGGATAAAGGTGTTGTAGTTGTGACAAAAAACCTGAATTAATACTGTATGCACACTCTTACTGGTTAAAATAGATATATTTATGAGGAGTTCTGTATAAATATTTTTGTATATAAATTTCAGATCATGGCTAGAGTATCAAGACTAACAGTTTAAGAAAAACAGTACTAGGTGAAAATATTTTCAGAAATAGTTACTGTAAGGCTAATGGGAACGAGACATTGATTCAGAAACCAAATTGAGTGGTTGCAAGCTAAGAGAACAAAGAATGCAAAACAGCGAAGCAGAATAGCACCTTAAAAGGAATTCAAACCCAAACAAATGCTTCCCCAATACTCAGGAAGTAGGGAGTAACATAATTTTTGCAGATATCCTGCCGGTTTAAAGGATTTTACATCTATGTACAAGAAAACATTTCAAATTGTATTGTTATAGAAGAATTGACTAATGAAAAATATCGTAGAAAATGATACATTAAACGTTACTTTAATAAGCCGAAAAGCTCCGGAGAAATAAATGTTCTTGTACTGGATGAAAATAAGAAGATGCACACTCGAAAATAGGTTTCATTATATTTCTTAAGATAGGGGATTTCTGAAGAATCTAAATGGAAGAATGGATAGGTCCAAGTTTCTTAATGTACTCCCAAAACAAATGCTGCATTTATACAAGATGTGACTTAAATCCGAGCGAAAAGGGTAAATGTTATCCTCTTAGGAGGTGATTCTGTGTAAAAATACAAAATGAAATATTACATAAATATTTGAGCCTCTGAACGCTTATAACAGCAGGAAATAATCTGATGTGTTACGTTCACATGACTTTCTCTGCCCTCTAAGGCTTATTAGTGAGTATACAAGTTATTCTTGCGAAACTTTGTTTTCCAATCTTCTGCATTTTAATGGAGATAAAACTTTCCGCAAATGTTTAGGAATTAGACGCTATTTACTGGTCTTAAAATTCCATGCTCTTTGTGTGCAATTCGAGAAAAACTGAATAATGAAAGGACTTGAAAAGGATGACAAATATATTGAGCATTACGAACCATTAATAACGGATATCTGGGAAATGGACTGATGCCACATAAAAAGTTATTTGAAATAAATTGTGTGTTTTGAAGTCTACAGTTTCTATATAGTAAGTTTTCGTCTATCCCTTAACGTCTACCAGTTATACAAATTATACAAAATTTCTTCTGAATAAAGTGGACTTCATAGGCTATTTTCAGAAAATTCAAGATAGACATTTCATTGGTAATATAAATTTCTTTAATATATGTCATATTAATCAAAATCGTTAGTGCAATTTTTTAGAAAATAAAAAATTTCGAAAACCCTTCCATGATAAATAAGTTGAGTTTTATTTATGTATTGAAGATCTTTAACTGCCGTGGTCATTAGCGTCGTCCCATTCTACATATTGGGCGTGAAAGACCGATAATTTTGCTCAGAGACCTCTTTATCAGGCTTGAGGTTCTTTTACGTGCCGTAAATGTAGGACAGGGGACCACCGGCTTTACTTTCCTTCCGAAGGAAGCCATGCTAAGGATTTTTACGCCCAAAAAAATCCATCACCCTCTGCCGGGTTTGAACCTCGGGAACTAGAGGCTAGCATGTTAACCACTACACCACGGAGGACGACAAATCTTCCATATAAAGGGTAGTTTGCTGTGAGGGGATTTTCATGAAAATCTTCATTTCGCATCTTTGAAAGGTACTAAATCTAAATTCAAAGCGTGGTATTTATCCGAAATTTCGTCGCGCGCGCGCACACACACACACACACACACACACACATACACGGACCTTCTAAAATGCTGTTTTTGGTTCGGGGGGCCTCAAAACATGTATCTCCGGTTACATCTTGGTATCGAATTTTGGTTGGAATGCAATACCTTCTCTGCCTACTACGTACTTGGTAGAGAAAGTAAAAATGCTGATGTGTTATATTCACATGACTTTCGCTACCCACTATCGTTTATTTTTGTTTTCTACAAACCATTCTTAAGAAAGCTTGTTTTTCTACTTCAAACCTTTGCAGAAATAGCTTCATTGCATATTTCGCTGTAGACGCAAGGCGGAGAGAAGAAACGGAATCCACAGGTAGATGTTTAAAATCGAGTGGCTATTTGCTGGCCTTGAAAATTCCTATTCTTTGCATTATATAAAACAGCTCTATAACTACAGCACTTTAAAAGATGACAAAGTATTTGAGAATTCATACCGGTTATCAGAGAAATGCCTGATGACAGAAAAAAGTTACTTGAAATAAATTGTGTGTGTTAAAGAGATCTACACTTTTGTTTTGTTTACTGCGTTTTTGTGTATATGTTAACGTTTACCAGTTATACAAAAGTATACAAATTTTTTTCGAATGAAAATGACTTCACAGGCTATTCCCAGAAAATGCATATATTTAATTTCCCGTGTAAATATCTTAAATAAACGGTGCTTTAATAAAATGTAACGCGTGTTTTGATTTGGGGAGATTTCCTTGAAAATGTTCGTGTCGCAGCTTTTGAAGACGCTTTATAGTGAATTTATTTATACGACTGACATATATAGCTACAACGTATGGTATCCTTATAATCATATAGAGATCATGCATTATACGTTCATTTTATAAAACTCGTCTTCTTCTAAAAGCAGGATGAGGAGGGTGCCGAATGAAAATTGGTAGAATACTAAATAACTCTAAGGATAGTATTAGAAAATTACTTCGTTTTACACTATACTTAACGTTTGCTTATATGCAAATCAGAGTTCCTACGTGTAGGATAAGCCTGAACGGTTGAAAAAAAATGTAAATTGCTCTATATTACTTCCAACAAAAGGAGACATGCCAGAACACACATTGATGGTAAGGTTAGTATGTCTAAGCGAATATAGAGTGGTTTACAGTGTGCGCTTGATGTTGCTGTACATATTAAACTTACAGCTTTCTTCTACAGAATAAAAAGTGTTTAATCATGATTGTCCCATAAGAAAACCCCAAAGTTTAAATGAGAAAATATGTGACTATAATACACAACTAAGAGTGAATTTGTTGATAAATTGTACTTAAGCACTCTTAACATAAAAATACTTTGCTTATTTTCTTTGCAATGAAATTAATGATGTCATCCTCAAGCGTATTCAAAATGAATGCCTATGAATCTTATTGAATTTTCTGATATAGGATTACTTCTGCTAAGACTGAAGTTAATATTGTCAGTTTAATTATTGTTAATTAACGAATTATTAGCACTACACCATTTACTTATCTCTCCTGTTACCTGCTCAGGTTTCTCATTTAATAAATATTATTTTTTATTTGTGGCTCAGTGTGTGTGTGTGTATACACTATGTGATCAAAAGTATTCGGGCACCCCCACAAACATACATTTTTCATCTTAGGTGCATTGTGCTGCACATTACTGTCTGGTACTCATTATCCGCGACCTCAGTAGTCATTAGACATCGTGAAACAGAATGGGACGCTCCGTCGAACTCACGGACTTCGAACGTGGTCAGGTGATTGGGTGTCACTTGTGTCAGAAGTCTGTACGCGAGATTTCCACACTCCTAAACATCCCTAGGTCCACCGTTTTTGATGTGATAGTGAAGTGGAAACGTGAAGGGACATGTACAGCACAAAAGCGTACAGGCCGACCTCGTCTGTTGACTGACAGAGACCGCCGACATTTGAAGAGGGTCGTAAAGAGTAATAGGCAGACATCTATCCAGACCATCACACAGGAATTTCAAACTGCTTCAGGATCCACTCCAAGTACTATGACAGTTAGGCATGAGGTGAGAAACCTTGGATTTCATGGTCGAGCGGCTACTCATAAGCCACACATCACGCAGGAAAATGCCAAACGACGCCTCACTTGGTGTAAGGAGCGTCACCATTACACGATTGAACAGTAGCAAAACGTTGTGTGGAGTGACGAATCACGGTACACAATGTGGCGATCCGATGGCAGGGTGTGGGTATGGCGAATGCCCGGTGAACGTCATCTGCCAGCGTGTGTAGTGCCAACAGTGAAATTCGGAGGTGGTGGTGTTATGGTGTGGTCGTGTTTTTCCTGGAGGGGGCTTGCACCCCTTGTTGTTTTGCGTGGCACAATCACCGCACAGACCTACATTGATATTTTAAGCACCTTGTTGTTTCCCACTGTTGAAGAGCAATTCGGGAATGGCGATTGCATCTTTCAACACGATCGAGCACCTGTTCATACTGCACGGGCTGTGGCGGAGTGGTTACACGACAATAACATCCCTGTAATGGACTGGCCTGCACAGAGTCCTGACTTGAATCCTATAGAACACCTTTGGGATGTTTTGGAACGCCGACTTCGTGCCAGGCCTCACCGACCTACATCGATACCTCTCCTCAGTTCCGCACTCCATGAAGAATGGTTTGCCATTCCCCAAGAAACCTTCCAGCACCCGATTGAAAGTATGCCTGCGAGAGTGAACGCTGTCATGAAGACTAAGGGTGGGCCAACACGATATTGACTTCGAGCATTACCGATGGAGGGGGCCACGAACGTGTACGTAATTTTCAGCCAGATGTCCGGATACGTTTGATCACTTAGTGTATGTATATATACACACATATATACATACATATACACATCCATCTTGAATTAGGGAAGGAATGTCATTAACATGTATCAAAACAATAGAGGACTAAGGAAGGAGCCTTGGGGCTCTCCATACATCAGTAGTTTAAATTCAGACATTTTGTCATTAAAGAATTCAGACTGAAATATATTTGTGAGATATGAAGAAATGAGAGGAGTATTTACATGATTTATGCCATAAGACTTGTATTTCTTAATTTAAATTGTATGGGAAACAGTGTCAAACGCTTTTTTAAGGTCAAATAAGCCTGTGTACGTAATTACCCATTTCAGGGCTGTTAAAGCAATTTTTTTTATTAAAGCATGCTTTGCATCAATTGTACTATGAGAAACTGAAACCATATTGACGTTTGTTAAATAAAGAATTATCCTTGAAGTATTTATATAATTGACTGCTTAAAAAACTTTTCACACTGTAGGTATTAAACTTGTTCGTCTACTTATCATATTGATACTTACTACCCTTTTTATAAATAACTACAATTTTTACTACATTGAAAGCCTGAGGAAAAATACTAAAATCAAGGCAAAAATTAAAAATGTACGTTTTTGGTTCACAAACATAATAAGCGGTTGTTTTGAATATTATGGCATTTATACCATAGATATGAAAACTATTGCTATAGTTCAATTTAAAACAAACAGAGTAACCTTCCTCTGCAGTAAAATGCCTGAATTAAAAGATGTTATTAATTGTGGGTAAATTATTTAAAAGATTTGAAGTATTTTTATTTCTAGGTAAAGCATTATCATTTTGATCAAACTTATCAGTAAAAAAACAAGTTAAATTCTTCTGTATTTCAATCAGAAACTACATTTGATTTGTAACCTCTGTTAATAAGACTTGAAGCAATGGATCAAGTCAGTTTAGAATTGTTTTTAGATAACTCATCTTTCTAGATTTTAAACCTTTTTATACAATTTTTGAATTTTATTGTATTTATCTTTAAATTCAGACCTTCTATAATTACAATCAAATCTTAATAAAATAGATATCTCTGACTTAAATTCTGGAGCTCGCTGGTGTACCGCTCTTTATACTTATACTGAACTTAAACAGCAAGTTTGGTATTTATCCGAGATTTCGTTTTTGAATTATGCTGTACACACACTCACGCGCGCACGCGGACCTTTTCATATGCCATTTATAGATTCAGGGTTCTCAAAATATGCATTTCCGGTGAAATCTATATATGTACCTAATTTTTTGGGTGGAATGTAATACTTCTCTATCTACTAGGTAGGCACGTGGTAGAGAAAATAGAAATAACCTCAGAAGTTTTCTGTGTTTTAATTCACATACGGAACGATTAAGCTAAGTCGTATTGAGGTACATATGGAACAGTAACTAATCTACATTTTGTCTTCACCTTCTTCCTTAAGCACGTGGTATCGCCACAATTTAGTATTCTGTTTTTGTATAAGTTATATTGTATACGCGTTACACGTCTCTACTGCGGTCTGCATAACTGACCACTCACACGCCCCCCACACAGTTATGGTACCTCTCACCTGCTTGCAATCACAGGTTCATATCTACGATATAAAGGTCATTATTAACATTCTGTCTTTTTTAGTTTCTTTTATTGGAAGTTTAAATAAAAAATCTGATGTATTACACTGACATGACTTTCTCTACTCTTGTACAAACTATTTTTACAAACGCTTATTCTCCGTATGCTTCATGTTAATCGAGGTGTTAATCTTATTGCTAATGTTCTTGTAGGTGCAAGGGGAATATGGTAGTATTTAAGCGATAGTCAAATCTTTTAACCGCTGGTTGGTATATGGCGCATTCCATTCTCTTTGCATGTCCAGGACATAAAAAAATGAATGAGTTTGAGAAAAAGTATAAGTATTAGAAAATTTAAGGGAATAACAAGCAATATCTCGAAAATGGTTCACTCAACAACAAAAAATGTATTCGACATAAATTGTGTATTTGAAAGCGATCTACATTTTTTCTGTAGTAACATTTTGTCTATCTCTTATGGTTTACCAGTTATGCAAAAGTCGTTCACAATGAAGAATACTTTTGGAGACATTCCCAGAAAATTCGAGATATACATTTCATTTGTCATGAAAATATCTTAAACATATGACATTTTAATCAAAATCGTTAGAGCCATTAAAATTTTCGAAAAATGTTCCATGTAAAGGGTAACCTGGGGTAGAGGGATTTTCTTGAAAACCTTCGTGTCGCATCTCTGGAAGATACTGAACCTAAATACCAAGTTTGGTGTTTATCCGACTGTTCGTTTCTGAGTTATGCCGTTCACAGACACACACACGGACATGTTTCTAAAATGCTTTTTTTGGATTCAGGGGGTCCTAAAACATGTAGTATTTCCAGTCAAATCTCAGTACCAATTTTTGGGTGGAATGAAATACTTCCCCTACTTACTATACGTAGTAGAAAAAGTAATAATGAAATACTTAAATTAAATAGTTTACTTTGTTTTATGTTAATTATTTTATATAAAACAAATCAAATAGATCACAAACTGGAATGTATTAAATAAAGAGCAGCAGGAGTGAGTCCAACATCCTAGTTTCAAAATTTTCACCAGGTGGCAGCGTTATTCCTTCTCTTTCATATACAAGAACCAGTACAGTAAAACCTGTATTAAACGACCAATGTAAATTGAACTTTTAGAGGGGTGGTTGCTCAATAGGGGTGAAGATTGTTTTTACAGGTATAATATATTCCAGGAACTTCCTACCCTTGAGGCAGAATGCAAGTGACCGTATCCCTTAAACAATAGCATTCTTCCTCCTCAAATTTTCTTGAGGATTAGTCATGTTTCAATAGGTAAAGTCAACAACGTTGCCAGATATCGTGAAGCCTGATTTTAGGCAAAGAACTCTTTTGGTTCTTAGAAAAATACACACTTAGAAAGGGAGAGATAAACAAACAAATTCACCTTCTTTCTCACGCACAAGATGCTTCACTTTTGTTAAAAAGTCAACCCCTATGCATGTGATGGGTTCATATACCAAGCACCCGCTCGTCTTAATTCTCTTGGACATGGGAGAATAAACGACAGCTTGGGATTTGTGTGGTAAGGAGAGAGAATTTGTAGAAGTGGAAAGGGTGAGAGAAAGAAAAGGGTCCTGTACGTCTAGGTGTGCTGAACACCTGTATTATTGCCTGGAAAAACGACTTTAAAAGTCCTGAAATTCTCAATTAAATAAGATCTTGGAAAAGGGGTGTAAATGAAGAAAACAGCTCACCAAAGGCTGGTTGCTGGTCGGAGAGAGGGGTAGGCTCTAAATAGAGGTGAACAAAACATTCATTATATGGGTTTTTAAATCTGTTCCTGCATAAATTGCTCCTTAAGGGGGGTCTCTTAATAGGGGTGGTCGTTAAGAGAATTTCAATGCATATGACCGAGCCTTCAGTTTTCAATCTTGCGTAATCTTCCTCCGTGACTGTATTTCCATAAATCCCCATTGGCAATACTTACTATTGGTCAAGTTTATTAATAAAAATTGTTTATTTAAGTCACAAAACATTACTTTTGGCTTTCTTAAACGTCGATATCTTATTTTCCTAAAGCTTCTTTGCTATTTTTATATTTTATTCTTTAGCTGTTATATTTGAGTTAATCACCATTCTAAAAATGATTAACTATGAAGCCCAGGACTTAAAGTGCTTGTGATTGTAAGTCGCCTTTTAGTTAGGTATATATTCTTAAAATGAATCTCAGAATGCCTTGTGATTAACCTTAAGAAATGCGAGTCAGTTGGTTAATTTAATGTCGTGCTAGAATTTGCCATCGTAGTTCATTTGTTAGAGCAACAGCACGAAAAGCTGAAGATCTGTGGTTCCAATTCCGGCAATGACGAATTTTTCAGGGTGATTCTATGCTACCTAGACATTTGTATTACAAAAGAAAATGCCTTAGTGACAGTTGCATATTGTCGTTACGTGTTTATTTTTCCTGTAGTTTTAAGACGTAGAAAGTCGCCCTGTTGCTTGGAAAACGCAAGGAACAGAAAGCTGTCGACACTCTACCTGAGTAAGGAACACACAAGTGTGTTATTGTTCTCCATTTATAAGCTGAGAGTACAGAGAAACTCCCGAACATTTTTCAGTTTAACGGAGGAAACATCGTCCCATTCTGTGTGTGTGTTTTTAACGAGGGGATGGTTGTAGGTATATGGCAATATTACCTGCTTTGCTCCCCTATAGACCCACTTTTCCCCATTCCATTAGGAATCTGCTGGTCACGTGCCATATATGATCGAACTTTCACCACTCTCACTAACTTTCTTCTACAAACACATTCCGTTCCCTCTCTCCCCAACTCCACCCTCGTTCCATTCGCGACCCTGCTGCAGCTACCACGTCCCACTGTGCCGAGGGGAGAGAAATTTTACCTGAATTGCTCTGCTGTAATTGTGTAATCAAGGAATAACAGATCTGCCCTACAGAGTGGGGAAAAAAGTTGTCCCACACGTGATTGATGATGGAGGTAATCCTTCTATGGATGTTGTGTTTTCTTTCAAGAATGCTCAGAAATAATGGTTCAGGATTAGGTAACCTAGCTGCATAAGGTCTTTCCAAATTAACCCTAGAGAGGTGGCGTATGTACGTCTTACATTAGTGGTGGCGCGGGGTCATTTGCGACCCCAGGAATAAAACGATTGTTATAAATGCGCCGAATTAATACTTTTGTTTAACTATTGCTTACATGTACCGAGTAATACATGATTATTAAAATAACTGTTGGTTGTAGAAATCTACTTTAAAAAATAAAACAAAAACTTTAAATTGACAGTTACCTTGTTAAATCCCAGGAAATTCGACTGAATTTCCTCTGAATTTCCGAATTGGTGAATGTAACGATACTTTGGAGCATATCGTCGGTAAAAAACACCTTCCAGGCCTCTATAGGAGGTTTTGCATTTTTAGCTGCAGATTTTACACCTGGTAAATGAGTCACTATCTTGTGGGAGCGAGTACGTGAATTTTGAGGAGTTTGAACCATTTTCCATGCCGTAACTCGATCCTTTCCATAAATATTGCACATTCTTTGTGATAGTAGAATGGCATCACTCATATGTTCTTCCTCTTCTGCACTTTGCTCACTTTCACTATTTGAACTCAGTATTTCAAGTTCATCTTCGGTTTCACTGCCTTCACCACCTAATGCTTCTTCTTCCGCTTCCCTTATTAGGGCTAATAACCTTGCCTGATGTTCATCGTAATTTATATTGAGATATAAAAACAGCACTATGTTTAAAACTAAAAAATACGTATATATTATACCCACAACTTCTCTAACATTCAGCTGAAAACACACTGTAACTACAGAAACAATATGCAGACAAGACACATAACAGGCAACGGGAGAGGTGGCGTGGGGTATTTTCTGCCCTCCTTTCACCGAAGAACACAAATAGCCTATATTCTAGGAATGTATGACCTGTAATCCAATGCTAATGACCTCTAACAAAAGCCAAGGAATGCAGCGAAAGGTAAGGGAAAGGCAGGGTTCAGGTATCTGAAATCATTATATATAATTTGCAAATAAAACTGACTGGGGTCAGAAAATACCCCGCGCCACCTCTCTAGGGTTGGGCACAGTGGAGAAGCAATCATTGTCCTTCATAGAAATTTATGTAATAATTTCATCTTGTAGCGGAAAGGGAGTATTATTATGTGATCAGGTTAAATCAGCATTAAAGCCATGATGGTTTTCGAAAATGTGGGTTAAATTATGCAACAATAATCAAAATCCAATTTCTTACTATTTGTTCTTTCTACACTTATATTTCACTTATACATTATTGAAGCTACATATTTATTGTAAGAATATTAGTACTGAATGTTTCCTGTTCGCCGATGAAACACTTTTGTTCTGTTCAAGCAATGATTTGTCGCTGCTCAATCATTTAATGATTGAATCAAGCTAATGGTTTTAGTCTTAATTTTAATAAAACTAAGAAAATATTTTTTGCACTAAAAGGTGCAATAAATACTCGACTGCAAACCAATTTCAAATTACTAGAAGTAATATTAAATCCTAAAGTGTCTTCACTTTAAGAATTACCATATTCTATCTCGTATTTCAGTTCGAGATTATGCGAGATATTTTCTTGTTGCGGCATAAGAAATCATTAGCACCTATACAAATCTTACCTACTAGCATTATATTTTGTTTTTAATGTAATATATCACATGAAATTCGGCATTGGGGCAATAGTTCATGTAGATATTTAAATACCCTCACAAAAAAAGTAGGTTTTGCGCATAAAGATGCCCATATCAATGCATATTTCAGGCTCCTGTTCAAAGAATATAAAACCTTGACTATTTTTAATTTACATATTAAATTGGAAAGTATATTGACGGTGAAAGGTGTACTCAATGAGTACTGCAACGGACAAGGTAAATGCAATTATAATACAAGATTCAATTTTCTTTAAAACTTACAGCAAGATTATCTAAATAAAACATCAACTTAATATGCTTCTGAAAGCATTGAAAAAAGGTACCCACCATTGCACATGACATCAGTAATCCAGATTTTTAGATTCTCCACTGAGATGAATCACAGAAAACCCCTATTATTAAGTGGACCAGACGAATTCTTTGAGTAAGTGGAAACCCCACAATTTAAAAGTTAAAGTATGTGTTTGTAGGTGTGTGTATACATTACATTAGTTATATTATTTGTATTTTATATCTCCATGGCTGCAATATATCGATAAATCTAGAATCACAATAAATAGCAATAATAATAATAATAATAGTAATGAAGTACTATATAGTTGAGTAAAAAGTTAAGCTAGAAATGGTTTTACCTTGCGATACGTGTTATTTTCCTTACTTAAGTTGCTATTCATTTAGATATTTTTGTTGTAGATATGTCCCATTATTGCTGCCTTTGATTGACGGCCTTAATCCTCGGGTAATAAAATACCATCCACTGCTTAAATAAACAAAATAATGATTGATTATCCAAATAGCCTTAAAAAGGAAACTTTTACCAGGTATAGAGATAGATATAGGTTATTCAATTCGGGGTGGCACATAAACTCTTCTAAACCATTGTAAAATAGTTTCTTACAGGATGAGGGTGCGGTAGATGCCAAAAAAACTCTTCTAAATCATTGTAAAATAGTTTCATACAGGATGAGCTGGAATTAAATGGCACAAAAACTCTTCTAAATCATTGTACAATAGTTTCATAGAGGATGAGGTGGAAGTAAATGGCACAAAAACTCTTCTAAATCATTGTATAATAGTTTCATAGAGGATGAGGTGGAAGTAAATGGCACAAAAACTCTTCTAAATCATTTTACAATAGTTTCATAGAGGATGAGGTGGAATTAAATGGCACAAACACTATTCTAAATCATTGCACAATAGTTTCATACAGGATGAGGTGGAAGTAAATGGCACAAAAACTCTTCTAAATCTTTATACAATAGTATCATACAGGATGAGGTGGAAGTAAATGGCACAAAACTCTTCTAAATCATTGTACAATAGTTTCATACAGGATGAGATGGAAGTAAATGGCACAAAAACTCTTCTAAATCATTGTACAATAGTTTCATACAGGATGAGGTAGAAGTAAATGCCACATAAACTCTTCTAAATTATTGTACTATAGTTTCATACCGGATGAGGTGGAAGTAAATGGCACATAAACTCTTCTAAATTATTGTACAATAGTTTCATACCGGATGGGATGGAAGTAAATGGCACATAAGCTCTTCTAAATTACTGTACAATAGTTTCATACAGGATGAGGTGGAAGTAAATGGTACAAAAACTCTTCTAAATCATTGTACAATAGTTTCATAGAGGATGAGGTGGACGTAAAAGGCACAAAGCTATTCTACATCATTGTACACAGGTTTCATAGCGAATGAGGTGGAGATAAGTGGCACAAGTACTATTCTAAATCATTGTACACTAGTTATATACCGAATGAGGTGGAGATAAATGACACCAGTACTATTTAAATCTTGTATACTAATTTCATAGCAAATGAGGTGGAGATAAATGGCACAAGTACTATTTTAAATCTTGTACACTAATTTCATAGCGAATGAGGTGGAGATAAATGGCACAACTACTATTCCAAATCATTATAAACAGTTTCATAGAGAATGAGGTGGAGGCAATTGGCAGAACTACTACTCTAAATTATTGTACACTGAAAGAGGTGGAGATAAATGGCACAACTACTATTTTAAATCATTGTACACTGAAAGAGGTGGAGGTAAATGGCAGAACTACTATTCTAAATCATTATGCATTAGTTTCATAGAGAATGAGGTGGATTTAATTGGCACAACTACTGTTCTAAATTTTTGTACACTAGTTTCATGTTAATGACGGGGAGGTAAATGGAATTAATTGAGTCGTCATTCGTGTCTAGAGCACCCTAGGACCACCAGGTAAACCAGCTAGTAGGGAGAATTACGGAGGCGGACAAAAGTATTTGTATGCAGTTTCAAAAATCTAGTAACTAAATTAATGGATATAAAATTCTCATTTTTGATAGAAAGAACAAACAGTATTACAGTTTGATTGTTTTGGCAGCTTTCAATATATTGAATATTATTAGTTTTACAATTATTTGTAATAGAACGATGATTTTGAACGATGTCTTATGCGGTGGAAAAAGGTTTTCATTTGTAGGAAGAATAAAATGTAATTCAGGGATTTTAAACGTTTTTCCTGAACTTTCCCACTAACGGCTCAAATGTTAACGATTTCACACATGTATTTCTCCGCCAGTTTAAATCATACCTACGTCAATGAAAGCATCAAATGAAATGGACGAAAAATCGGTGCAATATTGTCGCATGTGATGTTAGACGGACTCGTTTATTTTACATTACTTTGGATTTTAACATTAATATGGCTCATTCTTCTAAATTCTAATAGAATCGTATTTTACATTTTCTGCCTTAAGCAACTTTCTTAAGATGTGTACGTGACAGGATGTATGTGGGCTACCTCATTTGCGTCATTTCCCATGGACATTCTTAAAATAATGTTGCCTTTTGCAACATGGAACCGATCACGTGTTTCCGCTCAATCCTACACAATTCCGCTCAATCATACTTAAGTATGGCGTCGGCTTACCACAAACAGGATATAGACGTCATTAGGATTGAGCCGGTTCTTGCCTATTAAACAAGCGCCTGAGCGCTGCTCGGGGGAGACCGACACATGTTAGACAGGGTCGAATCGCTGCCCGTCAGCATCTTAATCTGCTATCTACAACGATGGGTTCACAGGTCCGTCCACATCACACGACAAGTACTTTCAGGTAAGCTCTTACATGTACTATAGCTTTGTTCCCCCTTCAATGTAAACTCAACATTGCAGGTATCTGAATTTAATAAACCAAGCAAGTAAAATTAAGCCAAGCTTGAGATGTTCCACCCTGATATCGCTATTCCCCCTATGTCCATCCAGCCATGGATGTGACAATATTCAAAATATTATAAAACTATTAAAATGAAAGATTTTGAAAAACGCAACAACACTTAAAATGCAATACCATTTGTGCTTTCTGTGTATTAAAAAAGGCAGTTTTAACTCTCTTAATTTGGCTGCTAGATTTTTTTAAATGAAGACGAATAATTTTGTCCACCTCTGTAAATAAGTGAGCCTTCAGCTAGATCAATGTTCCTAATTCCAAGAAGAAACAAAGTGCTGAGTGTAAAGAGAGAGGTGATCAATAATCGAAAATGCGTGCGAGCCCTCTAGTTCCCTTCACGTTCCCCTTTTGTGGCGTCAATGCACGATATTCCGCCTTTGTCACGCTGCCCTGTGCTGTCTTACATTTAAATATGATATTATGGGTCAATACCACAACTGGTCTGCGCCCCACCTTAACGTTCCCAGACTGTTTAATGTTTCAGAGTGTTCACCGGTAGGTGGATTTCACCCTGCCCAAGTCTGAGTTATTAAACGCTCTTCAACATGAAATATGCATTCCTATGGAGGTTAAGAACCAACAACTGATGTGACTTATAATTCTGTCAATATCAAGAACTATAAAGAGTACACGTAATCATTTAAAGTTAATTATATGTAAGCGTTTAGTAACTCAATTAACTGTATAGGGTGCCCCACTTGCTTCTTATTATATAATTTTATGCATCCGCAATTTATAGTCAGAATAAAAATACTAACTCCTATTATCCGCCTTCCACAGCGTTGCATTGTACATTTTCTATTTGTAAATTGCATTTAAGGACATGTTAAGAATGCACAGGGGAATGTGGGGCAAAGAGACTTTTCTAGGGATTTTATTTTCTCTCTCAATCTATCTCTGTCTCTCTGATTTGTGTCACAGATTTGATCTGCGCAAAGAGTAACATTTTCCAGTGGATAGCTATTATCAATATCAATTTATTGTCATTAAACAGTTACATAACTGCAATACACATTGTCAGTATATACAATAATACAAATTAATAATACAACATAAACCACACCTTGTGCAACTTTTACAGCAAAAAAGTAACAATTAAATATCAATATCAGATGCATTAAAATCAATAAATTCATTAATAGAATAAAATGGATTATCCACAAGCCAAGAATGCAATCGCTTACAAAATATTTTATAAGGCAAATCTTTTACAGCTTGAGGTAGCTTGTTAAAAAGTTTAATGCCAATATAGGAGTAACTTTGAGAAGTTTTCTTAAGTTTATGTGAGGAATATCGATCATTTGACCATTACGGATATTATAATTATGAATATTGGATCCCGTGTCATACATATGTTGATTCTGTTTCATAAAACCCAATACAGTATAAATATACAAATTTATAACAGTCAAAATATTATATCTTTTAAAATAGAGTTCACAGTGTGTTCTAGTAGTAATCTTAGCCATAATTCTTATAGCTTTCTTTTGCACAAGTAATACATCTTCGATATATGAGCTATTACCCCAAAGTAAAATACCATAATTAATAATACTGTGAAAGTATGCAAAATATGAGACACGTATATACTCAAAGGGTACACAATTGAAAAAGTTCCTCATCAAGAATAAAACCCTTGACAACGTTCTGCATAAAAATGTAATATGTGACTCCCAGGTTAAAAATCTATCAATAAAAATGCCTAAAAACTTTACATCAGTACAAAGCTTTGGGAAAACAACATTATTTAAAGTAAAAATTATATTTTTAGTTTTAGAATCATTAAGTAAAATCTTATTTGCTTGAAACCATTGTGATATATACATTATATTATTTTGAACCTCAGTTTCAAGATACTGTATATTTGCATTGTTGTGAATAAAAGTTGTGTCATCAGCAAATAATATGGTTTTAGATTCAGTATTGAATGGTAAATCATTCAATACTGAATTGAATACAGTATATAATACAGTATAATGGTATTCATATCGTACTTACATGATAAATACTATACAGCACAGCTAGGTGACCACTTCATCCCACCACATAGGGTAGAAAAGTCCCTTAGTGGTGAGTGTATATGATGAAGATGTTGGTTGTCTTTAGGTTGTTTGCTGCTACTTATGAAAAGCCGATTTGAAGTAGGAGTTGTATTATATTTAAACTGTTGGGGAGCCGAACTTGTAGTAGTTGCAACCGCACGTATAGTACCCGGTTTCCGGTAGCCTTCGCCCCAAGTTTAAAAATATTAGCTTTGTAATTTGACTGTTTCTTTAGATATTTATGTTTGCCTCGGCTGCGTCAGTATTATTGTTAGAGACACGTTTCTCTTAGCAATGTTGTGGTGTGACTAAGAATGTAGGCTTACACAGATTTTAAGTTTTTAATTCACTCCTTTTTATTAATCCTTGACACAAATTAAATAGCACTTCACTGATATAGAGAGCTGTGAGATTCGTTTATTTAATACTTGCACTTTTTTAACGCGTATACTTATTTTTGGTCTCACACGAAAACGTATTATATTTCTCTAGAGGACGCATCTTGCATCCGGTTACTATCTCGGTCTGCAGGCAACTGAATAAATTTAAACCGTCTAAACTTGTAAATTTCTGTATTTCAAGTCTCTGATTGGCTAATCCTACTCGAATATAATACCTGCATTTAACTAAAGCTTTTTCTGGTTGTTGATTGGCTATTTTTTTAAACTGTTTCAAAATTTACATTATTGCTGCTCTAATAATGACTGGTAGTATTTAAACTTCCTTAAACTCATTATTACCTCAAGGTTACCTCATTGTTAGCAACTTTTAACTTATTATTCTCACAGCTCCTACATTATTAAATTATGTAATACACATAACATTATTAAACATGTTTACAATAATATAAGCATATGCAATGACTGTTAAATACATTTTACAAATTATTACATACATATTGCTTCAAGGCGGGCTGTTATTAAATTTACATGTTATATAATTAGACTGAAATTATTTAAGTGTTAAAAATACTACCTCAATGAAAACACGTTATGAATATCCATTTGGTAACAGCCATATATGTTAAAAAATATAGAAAATTGGAAATATTAGAGAAAAAGACTTAATCTTACCGTTCCCAGAGCCAGCTACTGGGGTGCTGATGCATTTCTAAACACTTATTACATTTATCATGCAAAAATCTCATAGACCATTCTTCGCACACCACTTGTTTCTTGAACCCAAAAGAATCTTGTTGCACAATTTGTTCATACGTCGTTTTCATTAGAGCTAGAAGACTTTTGAAATATGGATGCTTTGCCCCCTCGTGTGCTATTATACAAGCGAAGTTTTAATAGGTAATACGGACTGGCCTGCATTTGATAAGGACAACATAAAGCAATTATTTTTATACCTGGACGATAAGAATTGTAACACTTTTCACTAGCTGAATATGTCGTCACTAACGCTCCCCATATGGCCTATGACCTCCGGGGGCTACCTAATTCCACCAATCGATGACTGGACGTATTTCTGAGGTGCAGGCACCCAGGGGGTGGATTAGTTGCATATGTTACAACGTATCAAGTGCTTTATCTTGCATAAAAGGAGGCAAAAATGAACACAGCTGATGGAGTTGAAGGATTTTTGTTTTGCATGATATGCGATCTTACTTGCAGCTGTAACTATATAATTACCGCTGCACTACAGCATCATAGCAAAATAAATTGCAAAGGCCACTTTGCCCAACCTTTCCCTATGTATTTGCTTAATCAATAGCAATAAATAAATAAATAAAATCTGAATATACTATCCCGGTACCTTGGTTATTACACCGGGACATACATTCAAACTTTTCATTTATTCTCACAAACACATTTACACTTTAGATTACATCAATTTTTTCAGATAAAATAACTACAAACTACACAATGTCTACAAAATAATAATATAATAATAAATAAAGAAAAATAAACAAAAGAAAGAAAGAAAAATAGAAATTATTGAATTAGAGTAAAGGCGTAAAAAAATTACAATTCTAAATTCTATATTTATCTACACTTGCTGGAAGCCAGCAAACTTAGCAACTGGTAACCAGCTACTGTCTACTCCTATGTAACTATATTCACTGGAAACCAGCGAAAATGTACTGGTAGTCAGCATAAACTACTAATCATTTTAATAAGTTTATTTATGTTTATATTTTATTTAAATTTTTTCTTAATTAAAATGTTTTATAAAATTAAAGTTATCTATTTATAACATTCCATTACTCTCATAGTAATTATTTAATTTATAATAATGCAATATCTTATTTCATTCATTCATTCATTCATTATCTGTTTACCCTCCTCTTATGTAGGACTTACACCCCCCAGGACTTACAGGCGGGTGCCTGGGGTCAGAGGCCCGTCGCGGAGCAGACACTCATGGATCAGACAGAACAGCCAGGATGGGTGATCAGCCCGATGCCTGGTATGGGATGAAGGAAGTAGATGAAACGAAATGTTGGTGAAATGGATGAAAGGAAAGGTGATGATGGAGCATTGGTGGAATGATTGGCGGGGGAAACCGGAGAACCCGGAGAAAACCCGCCCAGACGCCGCTTCGTCCACCACAAATCCCACATGCAGGTCCCTGGAATTGAACCCGGGCCGCCTCGGTGGAAGGCGAGCGGTCTAACCACTCGGCCACGGCGCCGCCTAATATCTTATTTAATTCATTTATAACTTTATTTATACATTTTTGTTTGTTTGTTTATTTACCTTATAACATTTTATTTAATCTCAATATTAACCTTCTATTATCTCCCTTTTAAATTGTTTTATAGCAATTTTTTAAATTTTATCATTATATATTAAACCTTTACCTCTTTTATCCAAACACTAAACCTTCTTTCTTCTTTCTTCTATCACTAAATATCTACCCACTTTACCCCACAACATTTCACTTCCCTCACATCCTCCATTTTATTCTAACACCAACTCCACCTCCAATCTACATAAACTCAAAATTCCCCTCCTATTAATAACAATAACAAATTCACATCTCCATGCATATAAACATCACTATAACTCCATTCACTATCCCTCCCAAACCACATTAAACTACTCCTCCAATGGCAAACCTGCAAGCTCCTCCTCTTCATCAATAACAGAAGTAACCCCAAACTAGGAAGTCCTTTTAAAAACACAAGAATGAAAATTTATTTTTATTTAGTAATCTGGTAACATTCGAATTTGCCAAATAACAGAATAATACATATAGCATAATAAACTATAGAAATATAATAATATCAATATATAAAATAGCTATGAGGAATACAAAACAATAATATAATGTTATAGTTAAGCAACAATGTTTAAATTAATACATAAGAAGAAAATAAAAATGTTTTACATATTGAGAATATTAAAATCAATAAGTCAACAAATTAATAATGAATATATTATTGAATATGTTGTTTTTAAATATTTTATTGAATTCATTTAACTTCTTGCTGTAATAGTAAATAATTTAGCCAAAACATAACATTAGGCTTTATATGTACACTGTCGTTCAAAAAAAGTGTCCCATACCCCCTAGTATTTTTCCTCCGCAAGGTTTCCACCCAGCTCTATGTGACTGGCATGAAAAACAATTCAGAGACATATAAAACTAACCAGTGAAAGATATTTATAACCTATGTTGAATGAAGGGGTGATTCGGTTACGACCTCTATGAAAGAGTTCTGCTACAAATGACACACAAGGAAAGGCTAAACCAATTACAAACAATTCGACCTTCTAGAAGTGGTGAAGGACTATTTGCACGTGAAGTTAAGCTGAACGACAACTACGACATTTACATACGTGAGACTTTCATCAGCGACATGGAGACGAAGGTTGAGTTATTGTTGCTACTAAACGGCAATAAGAAAGCCAAACCGACATTAAGAAAACGGTAGTGTAGCATGAAATCACCCATAATTTGGGAGAGGTAAAGTAACTTGTCAATCCAGAGGCTAGAGTTATGTTCGAAAAACAGAGGTGATCACAGTGGTAAGGGGTGGGCTAGATTTTGTCCGTACCAATATGAACCGCTCCGTCCATTATGGGCCACATTTTATGCACGTCAATATACGACAGAAACATTGTTAATCTAAATCATATATTTGCTAGATCCTAAAGCGCAAACACTCAAAGTTTTTGCAAGTTAGGGTATAATAGCTTTCTTTGGGTGCTTATGCAAGATCTATACAAACAGAGAAAAACATTAAGGGATTGAAAGGAAGAAAAGAAAAAGTTTTTAAAAGTTGTAAGTAGCTAATAATTTCTACTGTGTCCTAACCTTGTCTTCGAAATTTCGTCCAAATCGCTTAAGCAATGATTTGCCTGTCAGAGGTTGAAAGTAAAAGCTCTGGGTCATTTTTGCAGGGCCCTAAACCACAAGTGTTCCAAATTTTGTCCAAGTTGGTCGAATGGTGTAGTATTTAAAGAATTAATACTTCCGCATTTTGAGTTCCACTTCTGAATTTAATATGCATTTTATATCCGTTTTCTTGTTTTAAATAAATTTTGTATTTAGCATTCTACCAAGGTAGATTACGTTGCTCACTTGTTATCCTCGTCATCATAAGCTTTGCATCATACCAATAAAATCTTATGCTCTTGGAATGGTTGCTGGATTGTTTTCGTTCGAACAGAAGGCGGAATTTACGTGCTTAAAATACAGAAAGAAAGGGGAAATAACAGTAATTTTAATACAGCGTTTCAGCCTGAGGCTTCGGATCCATGCATATTTTATTACAATGACTTAGCTGTACATTCCACACCAATGAACAAAATAGGTTTAATATTTCCATATTAAACGTCTGTATATCTTATCGGACATATTCCTCAGCAGCGCACAAGTAATATTTTTAACTACTACTGACTAATCTTGTAATGGTTTACTTGGCACAAGTTTAAGCAATGTCTTTTTCTCCACTGTTTTCTTCCAAATTTCTCGCACCAGAAATTGGTTTATGGTGCGTCGTATGGATATATTAACACCCGAAAGAAAGAAAAATATCAAGATTTTTCGCGGTGAGTAGTTAGATTATGGAAAATCGAATGCAAAATTTAATGTTCTTGATAAATATTGAAATTAATATTACCGAATTACCGATTCAAAGACAGCGTATACCGGGTGTTTCAGAAATACTTTTACAAACTTCGGTTATGGGTTTCTCACACCAAAAGAAGGAAAAAAGTTCATGTGAACATATGTCCCATAATCCTTGGTTTTCGCGTTATTCCTATCACAATGAAAGTGTGAGGTCAACGACCTTTGGGTCCAACCTCAAAACTTCATTTCTCTATGCATTCATAGAAGGCGTTGACCCATTGTACTACATACGGTAGATGGCGAAGTGTTGCCATGGAGACTTGTTTACGTTTGACATTTGTCATTAGTCTGTCTTCAACGTTTCAAAAACTGCACGTTTTTGTTCCACCATGGCTGGATATTCATTTCGTGAACAGGCAGACATGATTTTTATGTATGGTCGCGCGAATGGTGGACGCGAGGCTGCACAGCTCTATCAGATGGAGTTTCCAGACCGAAGACAACCGAGTCATCCAACCTTTGTGGCTGTTTATCGTCGCCTTGCTGATAAATGTGATAAATGCCTGGCTCCGGCACATTTTAGTCGCATTGTTCGAGATGCACCTACCATGACCGATGGATAGGCAGAGGGGGAATAGTTCCATGGCCTGCACGTTCTCCCGACCTCAATCCTGTGGATTTTTACCTCTGGGGGGCATCTTAAATCATTGGTTTATGGAGCAGCCATCCCGGATGCAGAAACGCTTCATCGACGTGTCATGGAAGCCTGCGAAACCATTCGACACCATCCCGGAGTTTTTGACAGGGTGCGATATTCCAAGATTCGACGAGTACAGGCATGCATAGAAGCAAGAGAAGGACATTTCGAGCATTTCTTATGAGTTTTGTGTGTTATAAGTGTACCACTGTGTTGAACACCTCCTAACGAGAAAACAAAGGATTATGGGACATATGTTCATATGAACTTTTTTCCTTTTTTTGGTGTAAGGAACCCATACCCGAAGTTTGTAAAAGTATTTCTGAAACATCCTGTATAATACTGGAAACATATCCAGGAAAAGAGAATCGGAAGTGAATGATGCAACCACCATGTCTTGAAGGAGTACTGCAGTCCTTAAATTAAGTAGGAAGCAGACGAGGCTCATGGTGGGTTTGGTGATGGTCATGGGAGTTTTAAAAAACACCTGAAGATAATGGAGCTTTCAGAAGACCCCAGATAAAGGATGTATGGTGCAGAGGAGGAAACGGCCTCCACATAATATTCCAGTGTAAAGCACTGGAAGTGAATAGATACAATGAATTTGGAACTGTTGATCAAAATGAGATAGTATCTAATAAAAACCTAATCAATGGACTCCTGAAACTTATTAGAGTTTAGGAAGGTGATGATTTAAAAAACAGGGCGGAAACCGTAGAATAAACCTAAGGTTTCAGTGCGGGCAGGTAGGGGTATGTCCGTTCTGTTAGTCGTCCTCCGTGGTGTAGTGGTTACCATGCTAGTCTCTAGTTCCCGAGGTCGCGGGTTAAAACCGGGCGGAGGGCAATGGATTTTTTCGGGCGTAAAAATCCTTAGCATGGCTTCCTTTGGAAGGGAAGTAAAGCCGGTGGTCGTGTCGTAGATTTACGACACGTAAAGGAACCTCAAGTCTGACAAAGAGGCCTCTGAGCAAAATTTACAGTCGTTCACGCCCAATATAGAATCGGAAGCTAAGGAACATAGTAGTTAAAGAACGTCCATAAATAAAACTAAAAAAGAATAGATAAGGTGAAGGACACGCCTGATAACATCCCAGAAAACGATACAAAATCCGCGAAAGATTTTCTTTGGCGCTCTTTGTACTTGCAAATATACCGATGTACACAGTAGAAAATCCACATTTCAAACAGTTCATACAAAGATACACTTCCCAAACAATGTTGCTTAAGCGCCAGTTACCACAAAGTTATAATGATGTCATATCTCAAATACGAAAACGAATTGGCGAAAATAAAATGTGGATTTCTACTGAGGAAACCGAAGATGCTGTTGGTAGGCGTGTTACAAATGTATACTCTTACCACACAAACCAGGCGAAACATTTCTGTTAAGATCGGAACATATTACAGATTTGAACTACAAAACAATTGCAGATTTTTCAAAAAGCATGACTGTTGTACCCAGGAGGAATAAATACAGATTCTGCAAATTACATGACAAAAGCAGGTAAGAAGCTTCAGATTGGGTCGTAACACGCTGCATCTAATCTGCCTGGCGCACGGGCTCCACCGTGTATACGCAGCATTTACAGTTTGTAGACAATTTCATGGCAAACGTAAAAAATATATTTTTGAAAGCTCCAAGCAGAAAACGGAAATTTAAAGAAATGGCACCTAATATTCCTTTACCTCCTTGGCCTGTTATAACTCAATGGAGCACCTGGCTAAATGCGGCTCTTTATTATGTGGATCAATACAATGATGTGACATATTAATTTTATTGTCATTACCAGACACACTGTTGTTCTGTATTGTTGCTACCAGACGTAGCATTATTTGTTCTCCTTAGTTATATTTCGGTTTGACGGTCTTTCCTTTTGCGCGGACCACGCCAAAGGGAAGGATCTGTTTGAAATTGTTTGGTATGACGTAAGCCCTATCTAGCTCTGGCCAGACACGGTTGGTGTGGGCAAGATAGCATCACTCGAGAGTAAGTGGTCGTTGGAACCAGTCGTGTGTGGCCAGTCTACGGTCTGTGGCATCTCCCTTCATCCTGTTTCCTTTGTTAACTATGTAGAGAAGCCAAACTTTTTTGTGAATAAATCCCAGGTAATGTGTGTTATGTAATCTTTCAATCTAATATAAAAACCCAAGGCTTCCCCTTAAATTTACGCACCAAGGTCCCGGTCTTTTTGCTGCCAGCGAGTTGTACCCCCATGTGCGTGTTGGGGTGACCTAAATTAATCATTTTCTGGTAACCTTTTCGGCCTTCACCCCAACATGTAACAATTTAGTTACCAAAATTCTTATCGTTTTGGACAAAGACCATAGTTCTGCAGTACGAGCCGCTCAATCCTCATTTCAAGCATATTACATGAAGATTTTCTGTTCATTAAAAACAATTTTTCATACCTGTCCAAAATCATAGTACGTTTAGAAAAGTCAGGTTATAAAATGACCTGATGTCATAGGGCTCGTGGAAGAACTCGCCCAAAAGATTGATAGAACAGCTGCTGGACCTGTTATGGATAAAGTAAAGCATAAAATGAAAACCGTCCATGAGAAATATCCAGGTTATTTGAAGATGATAAATATTAAACATAATTTACAAGGGCAACAATAAACAGCGCTTGCAACACAATATGATCTGCAACATTTTAATGTTGCTTTTGTGACATCATGTGATGTGGAAAGAAGTATTTCAAACTACAAACGTTGTTTCGATGGCAGAAGGAGAAGCTTCAAATTAGAAAAGTTTAAAATGTATGTTGCTGTACATGGTAATAAGTTCGAAAATTGAATAGATATTGAACATGTAAACTTATACTTTTGATTACATAAATTAATTTTATCAACATAATTGTAAAATGTTAAACTTTGTTATACCTCCAGTTCTACGCAACGATTCTCAAAACTATTTACGTAGTTTACATATTGTATAAAACGTTTGTTAGTAAGTTAGTATACCCCTGTAACGGCTGACCTGTTTACTACTGAGTTACCTCACACTCCCCTTCCTATGCTCACAGTGGGCACACATTGTAAGCCAAATCCTAGCTCTGTTAGTAACACAGAATACATATTTATTATTTTTAGCAATTTTTGACCTTATTTTCAACGATGAATACCCTTAAGGGTAGTTTGGAAGGAAGAAGCACATTGTGAACGTGCTAGTTACTTCATGTACAACGTTACTATTTATCTGGTGTTCTATAAAGGAAAGTAATATTACCACTGTAACCAAAATGCAATTAATTCTACTGTATTCAGATTATTTGTAGTGTTATTTTAATTCATAAATATTCTTGTTTATTTCAATTACGAGAGCGGATTGATAAGTCCATGACTTTGACGAGAGATAGCGTTTTAATCACAGGTTTTTTGTTTTCACCCAAGTCTTACACATATTCTGGGTATAATCTCAGAAAATCGTGTGATTTGTTTCTTAGAACATTGTTCAGAGCGTCTAAAATAAGCAGATGTGTGTTGCTTCGTAGAAAATTGAGAAAAGTGAATTTCGTGTTCTGTTAAATTACTACTTTTTGCATGGTAAGACGCTAAAGGAAACGAAAGAAACGCTGAACAAGTATCGTGGGGATTCTGTTCCATCACATGGCATGTTTCACAGAATTTCGATGTGGCCTTTCGAGCTCAAGAGATGCCGTGCGCACAGGACGGCCGGTTGAGGTCACAGCAGAAGAAATGGTGAACAAAGTGCACGATATTGTGTTGGATGGCCGCCGAGTGAAAATCCGCAAGATAGCCAAGATCGTAAACTCTTGAGTGAACGGATGTATAACATCCTGCACGAACTTTTGGGTATGAGAATGCTGTCAGCAAGATGGGTGCTGCGATTGCTCACAGTTGTGAACAAGCGGAATCGTGTGACCATTTCACAGGGATGTTTGAACATGTTCCAGCGCAACCCAAATGAGTTTTTGTGGCGTTATATCACGGTTGATGAAACTTGGATCCATTACTATTAACCTGAAACCAAATAACAATCAAAGAAGTGGATTTCCTTCGGCGAACCTGCTCCAAATAAAGCGAAAGCCATTCCGTTGGCAGGAAAAGTCATGGCAGCTGTCTTTTGGGGTTCACAAGGTGTGATAAACATCCACTACCTGGAAAAGTGTAAAACGATCACAAGTTCATATTATGCCGCAATGTTGGATCAGTGTCACAAGAAATTGTTGAAGAAACGACCCCATTTGGTGAAGAAAAAGTTCCCTTTCACCAGGATATGAACCCGCACACAAATCAACCATTGCCATCGCAAAATTTGTGGAATTGGACTAGAAACTGCTACCTCACCCACTATATTCTCCAGATTTGGCTCCGAGCGACCTCTTCTGCTTCGCAAACCTGAAAAACTGGCTCGCTGGGAACAAATTCAGATCTAGTGAGCACATCATGACAGAAACAACCTCATATTTTGCAGACTTTGAAAAATCATATTGAATTAAAAGGAGACTATGTTGAAAAATAAAATTGATTTTTGGAAAAAAATATTTTCTTTCAAAGGCCACTCACTTATCCATCCGCCCGCCCTCATATAGAGCTGTTGTCTATAATGATGTTTTGCCTGAATGAATATATACAAGCGGCTTAGGGTAATACAGCCGTTCTGCTTCAGCTTACAGTAAAATGTGAGGCAGTATTTTTAACACTTAAATGATTTTAGTCTAATTATACAATATATAAGTTAAATAAAAGCCCGCCTTAAAGCAATATGTGTATAAAACAATGTATAAAAAGTGTATATTACAGTCATTATATATGTTTATATTGTTGTATACATGTGTAATAATGTGATGTGAATGTGTTACGTAACTTAATCATGTAGGAGCTGTGAGAAAAATAGGTTAAAATTTGCTAACAATGAGGTAACCTTGAGGCAATAATGAATTAGAAAGTAATAATACTACTGGTAATTTTTGGAGCAACAATAATGTCATTTTTGAGACAGATTAATAAATAGGCAATCAACAACCAGAAAAAGCTTTAGTTAAATGAAGGTATTCTATTGGAGTAGGATTAGCCAATCAGAAACTGAAATATAGCAAAATTTACAAATTCAGAAGTCAGTTATTTGTAGACAGTGTTCCTAACCGGACGCGAGATGCGTTCTCGAGAAATTTAATACGTATTCGTGTGAGACGAAAATAGTTTACGTGTCAAAAAGTGCAACTAATTAATGAAAAAATCTCACAGCTCTCTCTATATATCAGTAAAGTGTTATTTAAATAGTGTCAAGCATTAATAAAAGAAGTGAAGTAAAATTATAATCTGTGTAAGCCTACATTCTTCAGTCGCACCACTCCCTGCTAAGACATTCATGTTTCTAAAAAAAATATAAATACTGACGCAGCCGAGGCAAACATAAATATATAATATTTAAAGAAACGGTCAAAAATTACAAAGTTAATATTTTTTTAAACATTGTTTTTTTTGGGCAAAGGCCACCGGAAAGTACATTTGGGGCGAAGGCTGCCGGAAACTTTTTACCATACGTGCGGTTGCAACTACTTCAAGTTCGGCTCCCCAACAATCGAAATACAATACAACTCCTACAACAAATTAACTTCTTCAAAAGTAAGTGATTTATTTGTACTTATACGCTAAACATTGTTATCTATGCTTCATGTTCCTTCCATTTGTTCTTTTGTATTAGAAATTAGATAGATAAATCATTTCTGCTTTCGCATTATAACTGTTATTATTGTTCTCGCCACAGTCATCAGAAAATCGTAGCCTTGTTCCACACGTTGCAGCCTAGGTGACGTCGCTGCGCAGACCGAACGGAAATACGCAGCGTTTGTCCCACACCTTTGTTACGATTCCACCAGGCACTTTAACCAATTATTTTTCCTGAGCCCGTAATCTATCTAATTCTGACTTCCTTATTCACTTATAAAGTTGTAACCCTTTCTTCTTCCATTATCCACTGACTTAATGTACGGAAATTATTTATTGCATCTATTTCTTTATTTAATCATTATATTTGCCTGTCAATAATTAAGTTATCAGTATTTACCAAGTTGCTTTATGTTCTCTTCTGATCTTAATTTCAGAATTGTTCTACCTCTTATTTCATTTATTAAATTTTTCCCACGTTTGCAGAAAGACTGTGTAGCGGGAAATCGCCGTTGGCCGACATTTGTAGCGGGAAATCGTCGTTCCAGGGTTGTTGTGGTCTTCTGCAGTGTTCTTCCTCGGCTATTGATGCTCGTCGGTTGTTGCGTATTCCATTCCTAACTATATATAATTATTAATTCTCAGGTTATAGTGGGCGAGGCAAGTTAAAATACACTGCAAGTTTCCCTTAATCAATGAAGTTTATTCACTATTGAAATAATTATGGGCGGCTAGCTTTTCCCATTATTATAATCCCACCACTTTAAATTAGTCAGGAGCCTAGCTATCTGCACACGCACGCCCACCCTTGTGCATCTGTAGCACATCGTGTCGACGTGAATTCTTGAAGATCAGTGATAGAGAGAGAGAGAGAGAGAGAGAGAGAGAGAGAGAGAGAGGGCTCTGAGGCCTTGCCTGGCCTTATATACGGAAGCCTAGTGACGCTCACCTCTGCGTTTAAAATGTAACGACGTTTCCTATTGGCCCTCAGACCGCGTTACCTTAACATGTATGAGAATGTGTGGCTTCAGATCCGTGCGCTTGAGCGCCATCTTGGAGCGTTGTGAAGCTAGTTCCATATCTCCGTCTCTTTCTTTTCTCTATCTGTCTCTTTCTATTTCTCCGTACCGTTACCGGTTCCCTGCCTGTTGGCTTGGTGAAAGGCACGCTCTTTATGCTTTTCTGGAATATTTGCTAGCTCGCCCGTTTCTTACAATCAGCTCTGTACAAATGTTAGATGTTGAATATTTTAACATGTTAGTGACTTAAATTATTACTATACAATTCTTATATGTATGGTTCCCCTTTCATATGTACAATTCCTATATATGTATAATATATCCCCTTTCAACTGCTCCCTCCAAAACGTATTTGTTCATATTCAAAATACAATGGCAAGTACTGTCTGGTTTTTTACACATTGGACATTTCCCCTTAATATATTCATTTATTCCTTAGCTCAACTAAACATATTACTCACATTCTAAACCATGACAGCCCTCTCTTCCTGTATTATTACAAAGGTCAATACATTTTTCTCTATCCCAATCATTTTTCATTGGCCTACATACACAGGGTTATTAAAAAAGAAGGAACAGACTTTAAATATTTATTTCTAATGAACGACAATAGATAGCTACACATCATCATTGAATAGAGGAAGGCTCAAAGTTTTAAGCCCTACCTATTAGTTCCATTCAGTGCCTACAGCGACGCTGTGTTTGTTTAAGACAAAATGCGACGTCACAGGAAAACTCGTTTTGTGTGCTGCATTATGCTGAGAGTGAATCCATTGTTTCATTGCAGCGTGCGTTTCGTTGTAAGTACAACAACGAGCCGCCTCGTCATAAAAAATTTACATTTCATACAATAAATTCGTAGAATATGGTTGCGTACGCAAACGGAAAACCACTAGTCGTCCTCGCATAATAAATGGTGCTCATTTTGAAAATATAAAATAAAACTTTGAACTTTTCTCTATTCAGTGATGTATTGCATGTGTCACCATCTATTGTCGTTCATTAGAAATAAATATGTAAAATCTGTTCGTTCTTTTTGAATAACCCTGTATAAGCTCGAAGATTTTCTTGACATAGACACTAGTCTACGTTTCCTATTTTTCAATACTCTTAATTCTTGGTTTTGTCTCCTTCAAGAAACTTCTTTCCATCTCTGACCACATCGGTCCCATATTAACTTGTAAATATTTTGGATGCTATACATCAAAGTTTCTTTCCCTTTTGCTGCTTTCTTTTGTGATTAAACACTGTTTAATGATGTTATATTAGCTTCCAAATTCTAAACCAATATCTCACCATTCGTTCCATTATCTTGCTTTTATAGTCCAGTCTATCTAAGCATTCAACGAAAACAAAAGCAAATTGGGTGCTTTATTTCAAAGCTTTTAGGTTTACAATGAATCAAAATTAATAATTTTATTTAAACAATTAATAGAAGAGGTACTACGCTTTATTTGAAGCAACAATAAAAAACCCAATGTAAAGTATTGGCCAAAGCTCCCTTAGAGAGTAGTATCGCAAGTGTCTGGATTAAGTGCTACGTCTCATTAATAATAACAATATGTATAATAAGTCCTGTCCATTATCAATTCAGACAACTAAAGATCATCGTTTAATTAACTGTTTTACCTACATATCTAATTTAGTAAGTAAACAAACCTAAAGACGAAACAATCTATTTTGTCCATTTTCATTGATAAAAACATTTTAACCTCGTGTTAAAGCTCATATAATGATATTTCTGCTGTATTTGGAATAAAAATTTATTTAATGTATTAAAATATATATTATAAATATAGATTTTATGGTAAGGTGCTGCTAAAGAGAGGTTGAATTTTAGATAAAGCAAAACCCTTTAATGAAACCGTTAGTGAACACATAACGTCTGGTTCATCGTTATCGTGTTACAAACAATGCACGAACTTGGCGCTTACCCCAACCCTTCGACACGACGCCATCCCTCCCCCACAGTGACGTCGCTTTATGGGCTAGCTGGGAAGTTGCAGGACTAACTTCCCCTGCGACGTGTATGTAACCAACCATCTGTCTTTGCTGAAGGAGTGTCCGGCTGGCAGAAGACGAGGAAATGGCCCGGCCAAGTCCAGTGCACTGCAAGTTTTCCACACCACTACCTCCACCGGAAACGCCGCACCTACAGTCACCATCCTCAATTTTGAATCGGATAATCAGACGTTAAATTCATTGCAGTGGCGTAGCACTCAAATTCGTCAGCCACAGTGACTCTTTTCGTAATCTAAACTGCCACATGATCTACTAGTGTTAAGTCATTTAAAACGTAATGAAAGTGAATAATGAGACTGGTATTTTAAATTATTTTATTATCAAAGTCAGACACACTTAAAAAATTAAGTTTTAGCAGTATGTACAATACCACTTCTGCAGCCAGCGGTAACCAAAATGATAAATGTATAGCCCACCCCTCGGGAGGAAGGAATGAAGTGAAGGAAGCACAGGAGGCTAGAGCCTCAGGCAGACGGGCCACAGGGATGCGCGGAAGTACTTAATAGTTCCTAGCTCGAAGAACCATTCCACTGCAGCTGCCAAGAGAGGGCGATGAACTACCGTCAACCACGCAGGCCTCTACTGCACGAGAAATGCTCTTTCCTCTGAGCAAGCTCCGCACCATCTATCCTGCACCTCCACGCAACCTCGAAGCACACCTGAAACATGAGAATGAAAGAGAAATTATGTAAAGCAAATCGTGGTAGATGAGAAACCATCCCGCATTCACCTACCAACCAGGAAAAAGCACGAAAAACCCAAGGTCCGAGTCGGCTGTCGACGGGAGTCGTACCCGGGAGATCCCGAATGTGTAAATAATAAATTATAAATAAAGCAATTGTGAATACATAATTTAGTATTTTAATTGTGCACGCTATCAATGAATTTACGACAGTAAAAAGTGTTAACGCTTTTTTAGCATTTGCGCTGGTGGTCCATACTTTTAAAAAGGGGGCTTCATTTTCGAAAAATATTATTACCTAATGTAGCAAAATGTAAAATATTAGCTTATCTTTCAAGCGTCTAACAAAAAGAGTTTCTTAGAATATTAAGGCAAGGCATGGGCGAAGTTCTGGTCAAAAAGAAATAAGCAGATGTAGTTTTTAGTTTTAGGCTCATATTGTTATCTATTTATTCAATTTTCATTCATTTTTCAACACTTGTATTTACAACCATAAAGAATATAGCATAAATAAACAAATTCAAATTGTAACAAATAAATACTTGAGTTTTGTTTATGGACGCCCTTTAACTATTGAGGTGCACAGCGTCCCATGCTATAATGGGCGTGAAATACTGGACATTTTGCTCAGAGGCCTCTTTATCAGGCATGAAGTTCTTCTACGTGCCGTAAATCTACGACACGGAACACGGCTTTGCTTGCTTTCCGAAGGAAGCCATGCTAAGGATTTTTACGCCCGAAAAAATCCATCGCCCTCCGCCGGGTGTGAACCCTCGACTTCGGGAACTAGAGCCTAGCATGGTAACCACTACACCACGTATACTATTCAATTACTTATGGTAAATATGGACCCTAAACTTAAATCTCACAATATTTCCACTCTGGTTTTGCTAAACAGTTTATGAATGTTTGTAAATAAAACCTTCTACGCGACGTATGAAAAGCGGAATTCTTTTATACTCTTGAAATTTTCGTTACGAGGTATGCTAGTGATAAAAATCTTTCCACTCGTAAATACATCCCATGCCAGAGAAACGTTACGTAAATATGTATATAGCTATAAAAGGCTGCGTTTGCAGTTCGTATCAGCACACAACAAAACTTTAAAGCCTCATTTGTCAACAGTGTCATTTTCAACAATTGCTCATGCATAAAATGCACCTTTCAAGAAAATTTGTTTAATATTATTTAGGATCAGATCTGGATACCGTCAATACCTCAATACTCTCGATGCTTGGTGGTATCGAAATATGTCTAATACTTTGAGATAACCCTTCGATATCTTTAATTTTTAAGTTTTGCATTATTCAAAGTGTTGGCTTTAACTTGTTGCGGTAATCTCTCGTGTTATCTTTTTTTTCTGAGCGCCTGTTATTGTTTTACTATTTTGAATTTTGGGTTCTTTGTCCTCCGGCTAGCTATTATTACTCAGTCGAGCAAATATCTCTTGAGCAGGGCGTGTAAACGGAAAGGAGTTGTTACTAAAGGATAACACTGATAAAATAATTTGTTTTTACACTTTTGTTGCCGTCACACTTAATTAATTTCACATATTTAATCTTGATACACGCCTGACTGAAACTGTTATATTTCCGAATGTAACTACAATCACTTATTTGCCGCGCACTATTAATTCGCGTATTTCACATTTTGTAACTAACTTTACGACGCAAGAGATTCTGTAGAATTGCGTAATGTGTACTTCGTGAATGCTTCCTTAGAACTGCCTGACGTGTAACTCGCGAGAGAGAATTCTTAGAACTGCGCGACGTTTACCTAGTGAATGATTCTGTAGAACTGCGCGATACTTGTCTCTGACTCAAGAATTTATACTCCCTCACCCCGATATACCTAAACATTATAATAGAGCTGCTATTGGTTAGCGTCTATTTTATAAGCCAAACAAAATTACAAATGCATATGCTCTAGGGAAGATATTCCCTCCATTTCTAAAGAAAGGCGCGCTACCCTGACGTCATTTGTTTGCCTCTTCTAATTGATAAACAACTCACCCCATCGCTTCATTGTTACCCACTCCTATTGTCAGTTTCAGTGAGGCCGTGTAAACTTATTTCCTAACAATGCTTATAGCTAACAAACATCTAAAATCATTGTCATACAATAATGTTAATTTACACTACAATCACTCTGGCATTCACAGTGTTGTGATATAAAATACTGCCTCAAACTTTATGCTAGATATGGAATGAAAGGGGTCGAAACTTCACGTTATTGCCACGCACGTGACACAGAGTTGCTGGGCTATAGTTCTTGATAGATCTTGACCGCGTTTCCTGTGGCTGAATCAGTGCAACGTTCCATAGATCCTTGTGTCTAAATGAAAACATGCAAAATAATGGGGGAAGGAGTAGAGGTACTAGTGCAACATGTTAGTGTTAACTGAGTCGTGAATGAAACTGATATAGCTGATGCAATAATCGGTTCGTGCAATAGCCTGGCTTGGTGACTTACTTTCAACCGTTACATTAGCTACTCTGGTGACCAAAATTTATGAATCCAGCAGAAACAAATCAGAACTAAACCCTGAGATAATACAGCGCATGGACATATTTGCTCTTTCCTTTACTAATAAGAACATAATTCAATGAACATGCTATCACCTTTACAGTGTTTTATAAAGTGAATATCGAGTGTCGAGAAATAGTGGTATTGTTTCATAACTAATATTAATAAAGTTTACAGGACGCGAGACTAAATGTTTATTTAAATATAAGTGCGTTTTTGTTTTTAATATAAAAATTTTGAGTTTTATTTAACTGCTGTGGCCCTTAGCGTCCCATTCTATATCGGGCGTGAAAGACCGGTAATTTTGCCCAGAGGCTTCTTTATCAGGCTTGAGGTTCTTTTACGTGCCATAAATCTACGACACGGGACCACCGGGTTTACTTCTCTTCCGAAGGAAGCCATGCTAAGGATTTTAGGCTCAAAAATCCTGTCCCCCGCCGGGTTTGAACCCGCGACCCACTACGCCACGGAGAACGACGTTTTTAATATCGCATTCAGCTTTATATGTGTTTATTTTTTAATGTGTTCCATTTTTAGCACTTTATCTACCACATACAAAGTAGGTAGAGGAAGTATTGCATTCCACCCAAAAAATTGATGTCGAGATTTCACCGGAAATGCATGTTTTGAGGCCTCCTGAATCCCCAAAAACTTTTTATAATAAGCTCTGTGTGTCTATAAACAGCATAACTGAAAAAGGAATAGTCGGATAAGTACTAAACTTGGTATTTTGGTTCAACATCTTCCAAAGATGCAACACGAAGATTTTCAACATAATCCCCCCACCCCAAACTACCCTTTACATGGAACATTTTTCGAAAATTTTAATTTTCTCAATAATGGCTCCACGATTTTGATTAAAATATCATATGTTTAAGATATTTTCATGAAAAATTTAATTTGTAACTTGAATTTTCTGGGAATGTCTCCAAAAGTATTCTTCATTGTGAACGACGTTTGCATAACTGGTAAACCATAAGAGATAGACAAAATTTTACTACACAAAAAATGTAGATCGCGTTAAAATGCACAATTTATGTCATATACATTTTTTTTTTGTTGAGTGAACCATTTTCGAGATATTGCTTGTTATTCCCTTAAATTTTTCAATACTTATTTTCTCAAATGGGAATTCGTTATTCATTTTTTTTTGTCTTGGATATGCAAAGGGTATTAATCTGTGGCAAAGAGAATGGTGCTGCACCTAGCATCCAGCTATTAAGAGATATGTCTATGCTTAAAGGCTACTATATTTCTATATTGCCCTTGCAAATACAAAACAAGGGGAACTTAGTACGCCTTAAGCGATAGTCAAATATTTTTAGAACTGGTCGCTATGTGTAAAATGTAATTCTCTTTGCATGTCAAAAGATCGTTTCTGCAAATTTTTATCTCAATTAATATGAAATAGATGGAGAATAAGAGTTTGTAAAAATAGTTTGTGCAAGAGTAGAGAAAGTCATGTGAGTGTAACACATCAGATTTTTTTTAATGTGTTCCATTTTTATCACTTTATCTACCACGTACAAAGTAGGTAGAGAAGGTATTGCATTCCACCCCCAAAAAATTGATGTCGAGATTTCACCGGAAATGCATGCTTTAAGGCCTCCAGAATCCCCCAAAAACTTTTAGAATAACGTCCGTATCTATTAATGAACAGCATAACTGAAAAAGGAATAGTCGGATAAATACTAAACTTGGTATTTTGGTCCAATATCTTCCAAAGATGCGTTACGAAGAATTTCAAGAAAACCCCTCCACTCCAAATAACCCTTTACATGGAACTTTATTTGAAATTTTTAATTTTCTAAAAAGTGGCTCCAACATTTTTTTATTACAATACCACATATTAAGTATATTTACATGACAAATGAAATGCATATCTTGAATTTTCTGGGAATAGCCTTGAAGTCTTGTTCATTCGGAAAGAATTTTGTATAATCTTGTATAACGGGTAAACGTTAAGCGATAGACGAAAACGTACTGCACAAAAAATGTAGACCTCTTTAAAACACGCGGTTTATTTCAAATAACCTTTTTTGTGGCATAAGCCATTTCTGAGATAGCCCTTTGCAATAGTTCTAATTGTTCAATACTTGGCCAATCTTTTGAAGTCCTGTCAAGTTTTGTTTCTCGCGATTGCATATAAGTATGGAATATTAAGGCTAATATATAGCGTCCAGTTCTCAAACATTTGACTATCGCTGTTCTCTTTGTATCTATAACGAAATCTGTAATACTGCTATTTGTGCAATGGTTTATTTGGATTAAAATGTAGTAGGTAGAAAAAGGAGATTCAGTGTTCACTAGAATTAGTGTTTTTCAGAAGGTAAAATATATTGTTTTTGTAAATGAAAACTCTTTATATCGTTTTGTAAGAAAATATGTTCTATACCTAAACGGGTAGTCGATTTCGTCAAGGTACGTGATCGGAAGGTTTTCTCAACCCTCAACTGGCAATTGCTGGGGAGGTACCCTAAACCTAAACCCAAACCGGGAACTTTACTTCCCAAATTTTCTTTCTCAGTTATTTCACTTCACGTATCGTCAGTGTCTACCGCCTGTAGTGTCGTTGAACACCAAAAATGTATATTCTATGCTTGTAAACTCTTTTCAAAACTTCTATGTTAAACTTAAATGCGTGGAGTATTGTTTGCGAAACATAACATAATTATTAAAATTTAATATTCTTAAACATGAAAATAAAGCATTGAAATATAGTACTTCCTTTCATTCAGTATACCGAGCCGAACAAAAACATATTGGATATTTCAAATCTGGTATTGCTTAAAATAAGGCATGATTTGACAAATGTTTTTACTAGCTCTATCCACAGCTCTATTTGCGTTAAACTCTGAGATTCTTCTCTGTCTCTGATGTTTTCTCACGATTTCTCTATCTTTCTCTCTCTACATCTCCCTCTGTCCTTTCATTCTCACTCTCTTACCTTTCATTGCCTCACCCTCTCTCGCTCGTCTCTTTGCAACTTGCATGGCATGTGATGTTTCGAAAACGTGTATTAAAACTACGCTTTCTGGAGTATTCTACAAATTAAAACATACATAACATGTTTAACAGTTCACAAATCTGTGTGTCTTCCTTGTGGTTGCAATTTGTCCGGAACTTTAGTGATTCTCGTGGTACCTGTTGCCTCACAATCATAAGGAAAACTTGTTACTATCTACTAAATATTCAGCCTATCCAAATTTTGTAAATAATACTATTCGTGAGAAACATCATGTTTACAAACCTTTGTTTCGTAGAAATTTAAAGAAATGTTACTTTGTAATAAGTGAGATATTTCGAATGTTTGCATTTGTGCCTCAGAATCCCTTGCTTTCGACAAAGTAATTGGGATGCTATATAGTTCGGCCATTTTGCGTGAATAAACACATACACACACACATTTGCAAAATGCTACTTGTGGTCCCACTTATCCCATTTTATAGGTAATATTAACTGATCATAATTTAAAACTACACTAAAATTGGTTGTGGTTTTACATGTATATAAATTAACTATAATTTTAACGTTTATTTTTTCGAAAATGTTACCTCTGGGTCATTTTAAGTGGCACAAAATCTTTAATAATAAAATTAGGGAAGTTACGACTGAATATTCAAACTTTCACGTTTTCAAACAAGTTCGTGAAATTTTGGGCATCAAACAAATTATGGTGTACCGAATCTGAATTATGTAGGAAATAAAAATATTGCATAATTCATTATTCATCAATAGTTGTCCCTTCCGTCACAGTTTTGATCCCATCAAGCTTATAATTGGAATAAATACGTTGCACACATGTACAAATAGGAATTATATAAGATTTTTATTTGAGAAAATTGAGTTTTATTTATTGACGCTCTTTAACTACCATGGTCCTTAGCGTCCGATTCTACATCGGGCGTGAAAGATCGGTAATTTTGCTCAGAGGCCTCTTTATAAGGCTTGAGGTTCTTTTACGTGCCGTAAATCTACGACACCGGCTTTACTTCCCCTCCGAAGGAAGCCATGCTAAGGGTTTTTACGCCCGAAACCGCCAAACCGCCGGGTTTGAACCCGCGACCTTGGGAACTAGAGGCTAGCATGGTAACCACTACACCACGGAGGACAACGGATTTTTGTCTGTAAACAACAGTTTAACACGTTAACGCTTTTAAACTTCAGTTTGAGAAAAGACATGCTCTTCGCATAATTTAAAGATTATAACTCCAGCAAAACTCACTAGTCACAAAATCCCAATATACATCTACCTTCTTATATGCAGGGTGCAGAAAAAAACAATGTGAAGAACATTGTAAACTAGAAAGAAGTATCAAACTCATATTAGGAGCATGGGGTCACAGAGGGCGCTAAATGAACATTATTGAAATTTGACTTTTGTGAATGTTCCTCATTTGCCAGTCAATATGAAATGTAACTTACACGACAAATGTGTACAGTCGGGTGCAGAAACAAGGAGGAACCGTGGTTTGAGTTAGCAATCAATAATAATTAACACGCCTCTGCCGCGCCTTCCATCCCTCATTCGGTTACAGAGGTTAATGTTTGAATGCCGAACCAATAAGAACCGGACTCATTCAGGGGCTAGTATGGACAGTCTTTGGGAGGCATGTTGTTTCAACCATTCTGGTGACATATAGCGATTCTCCATCCCTTTCATCCCCCAGCCAGGCCTGACATTCCTTCATAGGGTAATGCTAGCGTATCGGACTTCAGCTAAAACCAATTAGCTCACCTAAGGCAGGCGCGGAACACATATGAGATTCTGCCAACATTCAAGAAAGAAAACACTAAAAGTAACCAATAGCATCGGCACGTCTGACTGTACGTACTGTCTCAACTAATGAGTACTGGTACACAATGATAAACTATCCATTACATGCATGTACTGTACTGTACTGCACTGTACTCTTTGTACTGAACAAGACGCATGTTCGGTATTACCGTACCATCCACTGGCATCACAACACAAATGCGGTATTGTATATCAGACACACCTAGAGATAGTGATTAGTAATGCACAATACTCTCTATTCACTCTTAGGTTGATCCGTGTCAAAACAAACCCCAGGTGACCAGTGCACCGCTATAATGTATCCTTCCGCCATTCGCACTAGAACTACTGTCACACTTTCAGACCATGTGGCGAGCACAAACGGCACGTAATGCAAAAAGAACAAGAGTCCTTATTTCGACAACTGAAACGGTGACTAGCATATTCTGTTAAGGGTTAAAGGTGATAAGACTGCAACAAAATAAACGTTTCCACATATAATGGTTAATTCTAAAATAAATGAGCGAAAAATAAAGTAACAGATATGCGATAACTTAATTTATTTGCTCTCTGGAAGAGGCACTTAAGAAGTGTTGGTGGCTCATTTTAAAAAAGAAATTGTGCACTGTTACGCGAATTGCATTCTTCTCAAAATCACTACATTCTTGCATCGCGTATTTCATATGCTTTCTTTTTTTTCCGGGTGTAACCACCTTTCTCGTTTCAGATTTTTCTGCACAAGCACTGTTTATACTCGAAACGCGGTGAAATCAGAAGTTAATTTCACCATTTCTTTCACGGAAAGTGTTGGATATTTCGCACATAACTTATAATAAAGATTCAACACTATTGTTTTTCACCACTAGTCAGTGGTTTTCGCGGCTAATGCTTTACGTAATTCGACGAAAACACAAGAGCAAATTCACCGTCCGCCATGATACTAAACACAACTGCTGGTTTCTGGCTGTAAACAATATTCTGCGCCTACCCGGATGTCAGGTGACTCATACGAATTGCATCATGGGACTTGTAGCTCTGTTCTACGGTATAAATCAGCGTTAAAGAAAACCTTAGGTATTTGTATAGAATATTATACTATTTAAGGATAAATTCAATCTAAAATTCAGGTTATTAGCATGGGACTACTTTCCTGCGCGCATTGCTACCGTCTTGCACCACGGTGCACTAACCACGGGGTTTGTTTTGCCGCGAATCAACCTAAGAGTGAATACAGAGTAGTGCGTTTTGTTTAGATCTGATACGACACAAACATGTTGCACAATCGGAGACTCTAACATGAGGTATTTAATGTTGATACATATAGCGCAGTAATATATCTAAACCTTCTGCGACGCCTTGTTCCTATCCTCAAAGTGCTTATTTTGGTGCGGTCTTTCTATATACTGTTTTTCCGCACACAGTATATTGTAACGTACTCTGAACTATTAAAGACGTTCTGACGAACATTTTATAGACAGAAAAAACGTCGAAAATCTAAAAAAAACGGGTAAAAGTAAAAGAAAAACTGATCGCTTCAGAAATGCCCTGGACCATAAGTCAATTTCTTCCTTCTTTTTCCAGATATGTTTTGCTATTTTTTGTCTTCTGTCTACCTTTTTATGCTCAGATCTCCTCTTTCTTCTTTGAACAATGTGTCGAGTATCATAATGTTTGAAAGTGGCAGTACAAATGTGGGTGTAAGAAAGCTCTGGATTGAAATTAATTCCGGTGTCGAATTTTTGGGTGGAATGCAATACGAGGCAGGTCTTGAAGTTAATACCGATAACTTTTTTAAAAAATAACAACATTATTTTCCAAATACTTTGTCATTCATTGCCTTACACCTTACACTACTTCTCCATATAGTTGCCGCCGTTATTCAGGCACTTTTGTATGGCTTCTTCAAAGAATGATGCCGCCTGTGATGAAAGCCAAGACTGCATTTCTTGTTTCGCATCATCGTCGTTGAAATATTTTCCATCAAGGAATTTTTCAGATGGAGAAACAAATGAAAATCGCTTGGTGCCAATTCGGACTGTAGGCAGGGTGATTGATTTGTTCTCAACCAAATGATGCGATCAGATCTTGAGTTTGTTTGGTTGTGTGTGACCGGGCATCATCACTGTTTCCCCATAAGCCTCACTCACACAATTAGGATGAATGTTTGCTGGCGTAACATTTCTCGCATTCAAAAAACGAATCACTGATCTGACTTCACAGTCGGCAGGTCGTTCGATTATTTTGAACACTTCGAAACGCTCTAATAAGAGGAGAAAACAAATTGACGATCATTCACAGCTGCGTATGGCTTCCTAATGAATGGAGGTCGTGTTTACGCATGCTCAAAATCGGGATTGCATAGACAAAATATTAAAACGGTATCTACTTTAAAAACATACCTCGTAGTAGGTAGAGAAAATAAAAATGCCAGCCCATGGGTGCAAGATGAGTGTTTGAAACGCAGCACAGACATTCTGCTGCTCTGTTGTAATCACTGGTATAAATTGGAGTGAGACAGAATGTATGCTGTAGATTTTGTTGTGTTTTTACATGAGACTACAGTGAACCACAGTGGACAATCTTGCAGCGTGTACAACCCTTCTGCTCTTTAGATTCAGATTCGTAAATAAAGGAAGCGCCACAGAAAAAGGAAGCATGAGGAAGTGAGCTAATGGGAATGGGGGACACTACGTTAGCGCGCTAAGCGTCTGTTGTTAAAGCTAGGAGCTCTTTAACATGAACAATGCTCGGGCTACCGGACGAAGCTGCACTAAAAGACCCAGAAACACCCCCAAGAACTCGATGCTTTAATCTGTTTTGAAGCCCCCACTCCAGCATCTCTCTTCACATCGACCGATCTGAGGATTTTATGGGGGACCATGAAGGAGAACTAGGAGGTAGTTTATTGCCTGTGTATACTTGCTCTTCTGGTATATTCCCAACCCACGGAAATTTCAGTTTAAATCTCCCTCTTTTTATCAAAGCATATTTTGTGTAGATTGGGGGTGCTTTTATCAAAACAAGCGGACAGGCAACTTTTTTTCCTTCTTACTGCTCGTATCCTTTTAAAGTTGAAATAGTTGGTTTACAGCCATTATTGGCGGAAATTCTATTCCACGTGTTAACCTTAAAAAAAAAACATAAGAGAAGGAAAGGTATCCGGTGACCTGCTCTAGAATGAAGCAAAAAATACTTCTCTTTCCAACATCGTGAAAAAGCTTTCGCTAAAAACACTCGCTTATGATTATCTTTGTACCAAACCCGAGATGGATATCTCGAGACAAGCTTATTGTCGAGTGGTGAATGATTCTTTGCCGACGTTTTCTTTCGCCATTTATCTTGGGGATTACGTAACATCTGCTGCAGCTCTCTAAAAGCAGAGCTTATCGAGATATCACATCTTTCTACCTTATATTGGTTAGTATGCTGTAAGTTGAAGGTCTTTCATTTCCTCTTGAGGTTTGGTTTAGAGTTACACATCCCAGTAGTGTCCATTGATTACAGCAGAGAATGGTTTCCTTTTTAACACTCCTTAACATGGTTTGCTTTTAGGTTGCAAGCAGCACAACATTTTAAACTCGGTATATACACAAGGTATTTGAAACTTCGTTTTAATGGTTAATGCTATCACGTGGAAACTTTGAAGGCAGCAAACTATAATAGTCATTAAGCTCAATATACAAGGTGGACCATTTAAGTTCAAACTGTAAAATATCTCCAAAACTAAGCATTGTAGAAAGAAATGTCTGGAATAAAAGTTGCTTGATATTATGGGGGAAAGTAAATGTCATTAGTTGTGTTTTGTTTGGAGGACGTTATGATACTCATTTTAGGGGCAATATAATATTTTAAATGAGAACCTACAATTAGGGTCAAATAGTTGGTTACTAGGCTACAATAATACGTTTTCACAGTGTGAGTTATTATAAATCGTCGTCCTCTGTAGTGTAGTGGTTACCATGCTAGCTTCTAGTTCCCGAGGTCGCGGGTTCAAACCCGGCGGAGGGCGATGGATTTCTTCGGGCGTAAAAATCCTTCGGAAGGAAAGTAAAGCCAGTGGTCCCGTGTCGTAGATTTACTGCACCTCCAGTCTGATAAAGAGGCCTCTGAGAAAAATTTCCGGTCTTTCACGCCCAATATAGAATGGGACGCTAAGAACCACAGCAGTTAAAGAGCGTCCGTAAATAAAACTCAATTTAATTTTAATTTTCTTTTATATCTTTCTCAAAAAATTGATTTACAGAATAAAAAGGATTTTTTAAACCAATTGTACAATGTACTTTTGAAATTACTTTCAGAAGTAGTTTGCGTGTCATTTGAAAGATTATTAAAATTTTTTGTATCCAACTTTTTATATGAATTTTTATTTTGTTAATATATTAAATTGATAATCCAGCAGCTGTGTATTTCTAGTTCCATAATTATGTAATTCAGTTATAAATTAAATTTTTTTGATGCGGCTTCATATAAACAATCACATTATATATATAAACACTTTATCATTGTTTGAATAAAAAGTGGTTTACTGGATATTTTGAACGCGAAGCCGTCTAATTCTAACTCTTCTTAGCAAATTAAAACTTGTTTTATTCCCCCTCAAATAACAAATTAACACAGCTTTTTGGTTCGATGAAACCATTCCGCTAATAGCTGGATGCTAGGAGCGCTGTAATCGCACCACGTGGACAAAACAAAAGGACACCTCAAGCTTCGTGGATGGATGCTAGCAGTGCGTAGTAGTACCTAAAGGTTTCACTGCCTACGAGGAAAAGTCATAAATAGGTTTCCTTAGACCGGAATACCAAAGGCATGCAAAAATTGTGGCGCATAATAAAACGGAGCTATTTATGTTGGTACTGACAAAATCTAGCCCCACCCCGTACCAGCGTGACCCCTAAATAACATTTACCTAGCTCTCAAGGTTTTGCCACCCTCCCTGTTGTGGTTCGTGTCTACCAACTAACCTAGAGGGCCTAATTTCGAAGCTCAGTAAGGTGAGTTGGTTGAATAGGGTATTGTTCCAGGGTTCTCTGTTATAAGATAAATGTTAGGTGATACCTCGGTGCACCCCGGCCTCGTTTGAACAACACTTAACCCTATACCTGTCTTGTTAAAAGAAACTTCAACCATTTCCCAAAAATCTATAAGGTTTCATGGGTATATACAGTTAAAATGAGGATGAACATTCTTGAAAGATTACTTACTTATAATCCAAGATACATATTTTATTCACAATACTGATAACTCAAACATATGATATTTCAAACAAAATCTCTATTCATTTGTGAATAAGGAGTAACGAAATTGGGTATGAAATGTTGTATGCATTCGACATACGTTTGAGTTGTTCTTCACAGATAAAAAATCAGATACGTGTATATTTTACCACATTATTTTATTTAAGGAACTTCAAACGTATTTTCCGATGAAATTTCAACTTCAATTTCTTAATCTAATGTAGTACATTCTATGTTGTGTAGCTGTGGCAAAGAAAGTCAACTTTCCTCCCCTAAATAGCATTAAAATTAAATTTCGTACTTTTAGCCTTGTTTAAATCCCTTTTTAGTACACGCTCTCTAAAATTGCTGCTTGTCGGACTGTTAACATGCCGAAAATTAATACTTTAGCGGCTTAGGCCACTAAATTTTCACAGAAACCTTTACCGCTGTAATAAATTCCAGATGACAGCATTACGTTTTTGTTCACAAGAGAAACACTACTTACCTTGCACCAGTGTTTAAATGCAATACATTCCTTTTCATACTGCTGCCGAGATTCTGTTAACAGTAGTTTCTTTTCAATGTTTCTGGCTCTAATTTTAATTTCCTAGGGATTTTCATCCATAGTTTCAGTCACAAGTTTATTGTTTAGAAATGCGCGCTCAGAGTAAGCACTGCCATCTACAGCCCTATCTCGTATTGTTAAGGTCAACGCTTCCTAGGTGGCGTTGGTACGGTTCATAGCGTAGGATCCAGGCGTCTGTGAGAATATGTCAACAAAAACGAATTACTGACAATGCATTTTATATTTATATAGTACTTATGTTACATCTGTTTTATTTAATATAATTAGAGAACTTTTACTAAAAACTATTGTAAGCACTCTGTACGCAAAGGCCTTAACGGACTCGTCCAGTCTTATTTTGCGTACTTGATACATAACTAGCTATTCTGCGGAAACAGTTGACGCATATCGACTGTTATTTGCAGCACGCAAGTGAATAACTAAGTAAAGCAAATGGCGTTATAGATAGTTTCGCATTCTTACCCAAAACTGAGATGAAATCTTGCACTTTTACAATGAGTAGCTGAATTAAGAGTTTTATCTTAATTTATTTTTTAGGAAAATTTTAGTTCGGAGGTCCTAGTTCGATTTATGGGACCGACCACTCTGACCATGGGTGTTTTGGCTTTCCTTGGTTGGCAAGGCAAATACGGGTTGGTTTCTCTTCTATCACGAGCTTCCTTTACCTCGTTTCCTATCACTTCGCTTCACCTTTCATGTTTCAGGTAGGCTTAGGGGCTTTGCAGTGTCGGACAGATGGCACAGATGTTGGAAAGCTTTTATCGGCCCTGCCAGAAGGCGGCACACACATCCAGTGGGTCGAGTTCTCCCCGGTTCCGCCAGAGAGAAGCCTTCTATGAGCAGTCCGCTAGTGTTTTGAGTTTATTTTATTTATGGACGCTCTTTAACTACTATGGTTCTTAGCGTCCTGTTCTACATTGGGCGTTAAAGGCCGGAAATTTTGCTCAGAGGCCCCTTTATCAGGCTTGAGATACTTTTACGTGCCGTAAATCTACGACTCTTCCGAAGGAGGCCATGTTAAGGATTTTTACGCCCGAAAAAAATCCATCGCCCTCCGCCAGGTTTGAACCCACGATCTCGGGAATTAGAGACCAACATGGTATCCCTGGACCACAGAGGGCGATTCCCGCCAGTGTGACCGGGTCATCAAGGTTGGAACTGTTTGGAACCTCTGCGTGTCTTTGTCGGCCAGAGCATGCGGCCTATAGCCTCCTGCGGTTCCCTCGCCACATCCATGCCTCCTGGGGGTGGTAGGCACAAAAGATACGCGTTGGGTCGGGGTGCAAGGCGTCCTCTTCGTTCCCTGGTATTAGTCATAGTCAAGCATCAGTTTTGTTCAATGTCTGCTATGTCTTAATCAAATTGGACGTTATGAAAATGCGTAAAATATTACATAACGTTTTGTTATAGATCATTCCCTACTATACTGGAAAAACGTTACTTCTAAGGAAATTAAATCTATGTTTTGTTAAATTAATTATAAACCTATTAGTCGAATCCTGCGTTCGACACTAGTGCATGGCATATACACATATGGCGGCGTTAACATTTCTTTAATGTTAAATTATTTTGCATTTATATTAAATATCAGCCATGTAAATTAAATGCCTAAAAGTTGTTTGAGGAAATGTCGACTCGGACACTTTCTGGATGTGAAATTGATCTGCAGTAATAGGGGAAAGGTATTGAACCATTTACGCCAAAATAGTAAATAATAATTATAATTTCAAATCAAAATTTTCAGAAATACAAGCGTTAAAGTGACAAATCCTTGCGCTATAAATATCCTCAACACAATTTAAAATTAATACAATTATCAAGTAAATAACATTTAAAAAGTGAGATGGTGTAAATCGGTTCAAATTAGGAACGTGGTCCTTAAATTGAACCACCCGTGTCTTAAAATGAACCACATACTTTTAAGTTTAAAAGTATTTTATTAATACAAAATACACATATTTTATTGTACATTCAAAACAAATATGCTATCAGCATCCAAAGTAGAGTCCAAAATTGTGATAAGAATAGCAATTTCCTCGAACATTTTGAATTTTTATATAATGACATTCACTTGGTTTTTGGAATAGATATTATTTGCAAATATAGTTTTTACTAATTTTCACTCTCATACAAAAGAGTCCAATTATACACAGTCTTCACAATAAAACACTTTCTTCTTAGCACTAACCTTTGCACACTTTTGGTGAAGCCATATCCTACAACTCATACACTGGATCATGACCATAATTTCAGACAATTCACATTCATGTTCATGTCAGGCACGGTTTTTAACATGATTTTTTTTAACTTAACATATTATATCGATATTTATTCACAAGATGTACTATTCGCAGTTGGACAACCCTAGAACTTCAATAGGTTTCCTAAATTGGACCAGTTCAATATAGGGTTCAAACAGTGGTTCAATTTACGAACCACGCCTTTTTGAAAGCTTTAGCATCTATGTGAATAGGAGAGACGCTGCTTGAAAAACTTTATGCATGAATATTGTTGCTAAATAAACACTTCATAACATGTAATATATATAGCTCATCTCAAACTTGCCTAATTGGTCGTATAAGTTTAGCTAAACGAGTCAAATATTACTTCTGAAGCACCAAAAACTCACAACACTCCATACAACTGAAACTACAGCTCAGAATGCAAAGTCAACAACTCCAAGCATTCATAGCTGTACACGCTTCGCTTCTGCTAGGATTATGGTGACATCTGTGGAATAGTTTAGAAAATATCGGGGCGGTTCAATTTAGGGACCTTTCCCCTACTAGGTGTGTAAGCCTATGTTATACGGTTGTGATTTTTCATTTTTGTTATTGTTCCAATTATACTCCGCTTTCATATCGATGGCCTTTTATCTTCGGAACATATTGACTATCGCCAATGGTGATAACTCGTATAGAGTTGTCATTGAATTTCTGGTATTTTTTGGGATTTATACATTACATCACACAAACATTCACACTCTAATTCATACTTCCAGACTCTAGGGAGAATAGGCAATATTCTTGGCTGGCGAACAATTCCCGCTCCTCAGCCGGACGGACCCATTGCACAGCAGACAGATGTTCTACCGACTGAGCCACAGAGCAAGAACGATTTTCCATTAGTAAGCCCACCAGAAGTGCAACACGACTAGAGAAATCGCCACAAATTAGCTAACGAGGGAATTACCCTACTAGACAGGCCCATTTGTTTTCTAATTCAGTATATGGGAAGACTTTTGGTCGATAAAAACGCGGTAAAAGTGATTCCGTTAGCTTCTTTGCCTGTCGCGAGATATCGTGACTTGAAACCTCCACTTATTGTGGTATTCCGCTAAAGCGTACAGAGTAGGCGCGGGTCGTCGGATATTGCAAATGGCACATTGCTTCTTTTGGATTCTTGGAGTGGACAGACTAATAATGCCATCTTTAATGGCGAGGAAATAACAAGAACGTTACACAACAGGGTAATAAGATTCGTACAACTATGGTCGTGTGCACCATTCTCGTTAAACAAACCCTTCAGGGACCTTCAGCTTACCGCGGTAAGAATTTGACCGGGGCAATCATCACACAGCGGTGTACCATTGTTCGCCGTAGTTTAGGTGTCCGTGGTTACCTGGCAGGCGTTCACCTTGGTTGAGCGCACCGTTCATTGCAGGTAAACTCTACTGAACTCAACCCGGATGTACATCACGTTGTTTGTTTTTCACTTGTTCTACCTCTTTGCTGAAGCGTATTCATGTAATTCAGCGTGCAATGGCGGAAAGCAAAAGCAGACCAAAGATTATCTACTGTTTATTAAATTTAACGTGAAATTCTTAAGAAAAGATATAAAGTATAGAGATAGAAGCAATAACTTTAAGATGGATACGTAGGAAAAGTTGGCCTTACAACTGATTAGAAAAATATGCTGAACTTTATAGACCTTTTTCTTTCTTTCTTTCTTTCTTTCTTTCTTTCTTTCTTTCTTTCTTTCTTTCTTTCCACACTGACTACATTCCAGCTACCTTAGTCGATATTCACTTGCTGAAAAAACAGGCAGAGAAAAGAAAGAAAAAAATATACTCCCAAACAACATTCGAAACCGAAACCCCTTGAATGGGAAGCGACACCACGATGACTACCTCAGATTATAGACTTCGACACTGACCTCTTTAGGTTACCGGATTCCTATATCTGTGCAATTAAAGTACATAATATTAATTGCACTAAATCCATTCATTACTCCTCTTATTTCTGCCTTGTTCTTGAAACTTTGCATCAACTGATATAATTATGTTATGTAACGCCGTGATTCTGTGGATTTTCGTTACATCTTGGGCCAGGATATTTAAGGCACCTGTCGCAGGAAAAAAAAAAAAGGTCTTAAGCATTAAAACTGACAAAGTACATTAAACTAACTTTATCAGGATGTAATTCATTGGGGAAGATGGAGTCTATCTATTTGTTGGGAATTCTAACCTATATCGTTCCGCCATTTTAACATTTCAGCACAAGAGTTGGAAATAATCAGCGAAAACCGGCCGTTCATGGCCGGTCAGATTTAACCGCGGTAAAACCTTCGATAAACTTTTACCGGCGTCGATGCACCACAAATGACCGTTCACCGCGGTAAAATCCATATTTTACCACGGTAAAATATTGATTGAGAATGGTGCACACAGCCACTAAATGTATATCTCTTAGACAGTGTGGAGTTGTAAACCAAGGCCTGGAAGAACTGTTCAGAATAAAATATTAGCAATGGAAGCAACGCAAAAACTAAATCATAGGGGTTGTGTAATGAAATTGCATTCTATTGTGCACAACCAATTCGATTAACCAATCTGGAAATATATGCTGGTATTTGCATGGTAAAAGCGTGGATACATTACCGAAAACCAGCAGACTTTTCGAATTGTCCTCGAAACAATGCTCCGTGTTACGCATTGTGTGTATGGGGGGAGAAGATAATGTGAAAAAGCAGTGTTCGTGAAGTGTTTGTACTGTTCCAGAATGCTGAGTCTAGACCACTTTATTTCATATCCACATTATCACCGATAAGGTCAGTGATAAAAATGGTCCTAACGTAAAGGTTATAAGATGATCTACCTTGTTATGGTGTGCTACGAGGGCAGTCTCAGAAGTACCCGACCTGACGTATATATAGCGGCTGTTGTTTCAAACAAATGACTATGATAGAAGGTACCATCCTTATAAAGCTTAAGTTTGAAGTTAGACGATGTTACGTTTAGTAATTTTTGGCAGCCATCAATAGTGAACACTCTCAGCAAATTTGTAAACATGGATAAAAATGGTCATCGTTATGTGATACAATACTTTCATTTGAAAGGTCTTAGTCCAACTAATATTAAAACTGAGCTAGATTCTACTCTGGGGGAGTCTGCTCCTTCGTTTACAACAGTAAAATATTGGGTTGCAGAGTTTAAGCGAGGCCGTACGAGCTGCCAAGACGAACATCGCAGTGGTCGACCAAATGAGGTGACCACGCCAGAAATTGTGTAGAAAATCCACAAAATGGTATTGGATGACCGTCGACTGAATGTCTGTAAGCTAGCAGACATCGTAGGCATTTCAAAAAGTGCTGTGCATCGCACACTAACTGAAAATTTCGATATGAGAAAGCTGTGCGCAAGATGGGTGCCGCGTTTACTCACAATGAAACAAAAGCAGCGTCGTGAGGATGTTTCAGTGAGTGTTTGGCGATGTTTCTCTGCAATAAAGCCGAGTTTTTGCGTCGATTCATAACCATGGATGAAACATGGGTCCATCACTTCACACCTGAGACGAAGGAGCAGTCAAAACAGTGGATTGAAAGGGGAGAATCGGCTCCAAAGAAGCAAAGACTGTTTAAGCTGCAGGCAAGGTCATGGCGTCAGTTTTTTCGGGATGCGCGTGGGATAGTTTTCATTGATTATCTTCAAAAAGGAAAAGCAATCAATGATGAGTATTATGCAAACTTATTGCAGCGTTTGAATGATGAAGTCAATCAAAAAACGGCAGCATTTAGGAAAAATAAGGTTCTGTTTCATCAATACAATGCAGGAGTTTACACATCCATTATCGCTATGGTCAAAATCAATGAGTTAAAGTTCGAATTGCTTCCTCATGCACCCTATTCGCCAGACTTAGACCCTATCATTATTTTCTGTTTCCCAAGTTGAAGAAATGGCTTGGTGGTAAAAGATTTTCCAACAATAAAGAGGTGGAGTTTGCAGTTGATGGCTATTTTGCAGAACTCGACGGTTCTTACTATAAAAAGGATATGGAAGCTATTGAACATGTCGTGGAAAAGTGTATCGAGCTGAAAGGAGGCTATGTAGAGAAATAAAGATGCTTTTTCCCAAAAATTTGTGATTTCTTTGTTATGTCGGGTACTTCTGAGACGCCCTCATAGTATGAACCTCGGATATAGCCTATAGCTAGTCGAGGAGCGTACCAGAGCGGCGTGTGTTAATTCAAACTTCGAATTACGATATATCTCAACAGGAGGAAAAGCTATCGGAATGACTTCTACAGTGTTTTTGTCTACCAAAAATCTGCCTATATACCGATTTAGAAATAAATTGGGCCTTTCCTGTTTTGCAACTTCCCTTGTAAGTGAGCCACGTAAAGTTGAAGTGAAATAAAAAAGGTAGACACCCAAGTAATCTTAAAAACGTTTAGTTTAAACACACGTAACATAGTAATATTATTGTAAATGTTATTAATTGTTCCACAAACATATTCAAAATATTTTTATTGGGCCTACTTTTGCTTCTAGGCTCATTTTTTGTTTCTTTTTGGAATGCTGTTCACTACAATCTTGTACTAATGTTGTTTTGTTCCAAGATATGCAACGAAGTTCTTAATTGCTTCTCAGTTTAAAGGAGCCTTTTTTCTACCGATTATACTCCAAACATTCTCGACAAGATTGAAATCTGGATTTCTGCTCGGACGTCCTAAAAGTTTCACTTCGTTGTCTTCAAGCCACTACATTGTTATTTGAGCTTTACAAGACACACTATGCAGCATTTCACGCCAGATCTGTTACACTGCTACTGCTCTAAGACTTCCAACACTTTTGCATGCCAGTTACGTGCAACTGCATAACCTCCTTGACACCCTTTTATTCCATTTTAGTGTAACAGTTTTCACAAAACAGACAAAATGGAGGATTTAAAAACAACTGAGTGCCGTGGTAAAGCAGTGATGTGTGTCAATAACGTGCAGTGGTGCTCTCTGCAGAACGCATATTGCACTGCTTCACTAGCTCTCAACACTGACATAAAGCCGTAGTCTAATAATACAGTACTTATAGGTGTTTTCCTCAGTCTGTTATGAAGGAATAAATAACGTGTACATTTATGCTAAATGAGCAACTAATTGCAGCATTATACAAATAAAAATTCCTGGATTTTTCCTCAGAAAAAATTACACCAGTCTTCCGTTTATTTTCGTAGCCAGATCTCGACAAAAAATAAATAAACCAATGCGTTACTTTCTCTTAAAAAGCGTTCCTTCCATCTGCTTAATTTTCATTAATACAATCGTTTGCATTAAAGTTTTCATTACACATTTCGTTGTAGGTACACTCGCTTCCATTTATGCCGTCACCTCAGCTTCCGAAGGCATTCTACTGACCTTCACAGGTGGAGCGTGTGTAGCAAGCAGGAGGTGTGTGCATCTGTTTACCATTTCGCGCATGTAGTGTCGTCCAGTTTTACGTGCACAGTTCTACATTAATCACATATGAATATATAGGGTTATTCAAAAAGAAGGAACAGACTTTAAATATTTATTTCTAATGAATGACAACAGATGGCGACACATCCGATACATCATTGAGTAGAGAAAAGTTTAAAATTTTATCTTATGTATTCAAAATGAGCACCATTTGTTATGCGAGGACGACCAGTGCTTTTCTGTTTGGATACGAAACCATCTTCTACGAATTTATTGTATCAATTGTAATTTTTTTTATAACGAGGCTGCTCGTTATTGAACTTACAACGAAATGCATGCTGCAATGAAATAATGGATATACTCTTTGCATAACGCAGCACAAAAAATGACTTTTCCTGTGGCGCCGCCATTTTCTTGTAAACAAGCACAGCGCCCCTGTAGGCAATGAATGGAATTAATAGGTAGGGCTTAAAACTTTGAACTTTCCTCTATTCAATGAAGTGTCGTTAGTGTCGCTATCTATTGACGTTCTTTCTTTTTGAATAGCCCGCTATAACCTTAAGCAATAGCTTTACTCGGCATCAGTTATAATAACCATGTTTAAATGCATAACAAAATAAAACCCTGTTTTTACATTATCTCCACGAAAAAAAATGTTTTAGTGCCAAAATAATGTAAAACTGAATTACATAATGTTTTTTTCTCTTAAAGAGGGCACATTTACTAGACATTATTGGAATCATCTGTCCAATTTATATATATACAACTAAATAAAATAGTGTTTTGTACAACTTCTCCATGTAAAAGTATTTTAATGACATTATAAACTAAAACTAAAATATATTAATCCTTTTACTCTCAAAAAGGACACATTTAATATAATTATCATTATCGACCATTATTTCAATAATCTGTCCAATCTCCATTCCTGTCCAATACCTTTGGCTCCTAAGCACCAAATCACTAAATTGCTGTAAGAACTCTGGCTATAAACGCAAGTATGTGTGAATATTTCATGGCAGTGCTCTCAGCGGGCCACGAGTGTTTCAGTGCCTACGCGACTAAATCTAATATTAGTAGATATTTAAAATAATGTCTAGCAAATAATGTCTCTTTGAGAATAAAAAGTTATTTACTTCAGTTTTACTTTATATTATCATTAAAAATTCTTTTTATGGAGAAACTGTGCATAACTGAAATTGAGTTGTATTTATGGACACTCTTTAACTGTTACGGTTATTGTCCCATTCTGTATTGGGCTTGAAAGACCGGAAATTTTGCTCGGAGTCCTCTTTGTCACGCTTGAGGTTCTTTTACCTGCCGTAAATCTATGACACGGGACCAATGGCTTTACTTCCCTTCCGAAGGAAGGCATGTTACGGTTTTTACGCTCAAAAATACATCGTTCTCGGTCGGGTTTGAACCCGCGACCTCGGGAACTAAAGGCTAGCATGGTAACCACTACACCAGGAAATAAGTGTTTTATTTAGTTCTATATTTAGATTGGACACATGATTTCAATAACGTCTAGTAAATGTGTCCTCATTGAGAATAAAAAGTATAGTGTATTTTAGTTTTACATTGTTGCCATTAAAATATTTTTCGTAGAGATATTGTGCAAATGAGGGTTTTATTTAACTACATATTTAAACATGGTTGTTGTAAATGATGACGAGTTGTTCAAAGTTGTATATTCATATGAGAATAATCTAGAATTTTGCACGTAACACCGGGCGCCACTGCATGCGCGAAAAGGTAAACATAAAAACACACCTTCTCCTTGCCAGGTCAGTAGAATGCCTCCCAAATCTGCGGTGACGGTATAAATGCACGCGAGTGTACAAGGAGTGTGCATAAGGTGAAGTGATAGCCAAATCCTTAAAAAGCGGGTCGATATATGCTTTGGGAAATTCAATTCCTTTTGTATGACCACCCAAAAAAAATCGCCAGGTAGCAATTCAGAAAAGTATAAAATATTGAAAATTCATAATAGTAACAATGAATATCTCGGAAATGGTTGATGCTACAAAAAAATTATTTAGTATAAATTGTGTATTTTGACGTGATTTACGTTTTTCTATAAGTGGGTTCAAGATTGGTTCAGAATGAACAAAATTTTACAGGATATGCGCAGGACATTAAAGATGCATTTTGTCATCCAAATATCGTACTTCAATAAATATCTTTACATCCATTTTTGAGAAAAAGCAAATAAAAAACATTTTCCACGTGAAGGGTAGTTTGTGTTTGAAGGATTTTCTTGAAAATCATCCTTGTAAGAACCTGATCTTAAATCTTGGTTTTGGTATTTAAGCGACTTTTTGCTTTTGAATTTTACCGCACACACACAGACAATCACAAATGAACATTTATCTAAAATCAGCTTTTTTGTATTCAGCGTACCTTAAAACGAGTATTTTTGGTGAAATGTCGTTATTGAATTTTTGGATGAGAGATAAAGTATGACATATTACCAGGAGCGTAAGGGCACTTAGCACCTCGACCTAAGGAGATATTTTGTGCCTAGGCCCCTAGGTGCCCCGGGGTGGGGCACAGGGCGTTTGGATCAGGAGGCACGACAGCAGAGGGCAGGCTCCCTACATTTAACAGGTTGAAACTCGAGGGTGGCAACTGGTAAAACCGGCTCCCCTCCCCCTGGGGGTCCGGAACAGACATTCCTGGGGACGCAGTGTTACAGAGAGCATCCTTTTCCTCTGTCATGCAACGCCGAGACGCCCGCCGACAGTTGTAACCCTGAAACAACCAAGCAGGTGAAATGAGAAAGGAGGTGAATTGGAGGGATAGGAAATTCGGGGGGTGTGATTAACCTTTCCAGCATAGCCTAGCGAGCCAGGGAAACCCCGAAGAACCCATGGGTCAGGAAGGTTGGCCGCGGGAATCGAACCCACGACCTCCCGAATGCGAGTTACACGCACTACCGCCACCTCGCTCGGTTACAGAAAGTGAAAATTATGCCAGTTTCTATGTCAATGTGTATAAAAGGCTGAACGGATTTAGTCGCATTGCGTACAGTAAGTGCCAAATCTAAGTCTTTGTTGTGGTATAACAATAACACTGGCAATAATGGACTCTGGGATGCGGAGGTTCTTCAAAGGCAAACGCCGAAAGGCGGTGCGCAGAAAACAAAACCTGGTGCTTCCTGAATTCAGTGCGATAAATGGCAGACTCTAAAACCGAATTGCTTTTAAATATTACACATCTTGAAATGTTTTAAATAATGATTGAATTAAATGGTTAAGGAGATAAAAGGCATTTAGAAAAACAATTTGAATTTTTTCTTAACGCTTCAAGAGACAGGTATAAAGTAGATAAAATGTTATCTTACTGAAAGAGAATTAAAACATTAAAAGCACTAGATAACCACGAGATTATTCTTTCACCTAAAAATATTTCAACACATGTAGGATAAAAAAACATCGTCAACTTCAGACTTAAGATTACTAAATACAAAAATTGATTTTCTGAAACGATCCTCAAATTTTTTAAAAAATACTCCCCCAAAAAACCTCTGGTCCATTTCCTGCCTGCTGCAATCTCTGGGGATAAAGAAAAAGAAAACAGGCGATATACAAACACTGGTCATAGTTTTGTTAATTAAACGAAAATAAACTTCAGGAAAACTTATATTGATTTTATTTAATTACGAAAATTAATAGCACAACAAAACTAGATCGAGCTAGAGTAGGTTTATCAATTAGGTATCAGGGATGCGAATGAAAGGTTAAAAGAAAAACAAATCTTAATGCTTAATGAACTTCCTGTATTCATTAATACCAACAGTCTCATTAATTGACATAGCCAATCACCACTGGACAGTGTGAATTGTACTAAACAATAACGTGGTTAATTTATAGCTTGGCTATGGATTCTATTTGAACTACTGATACAGTGTAAATATTGGATTTATATTTCCTTTGCCTTCATTGGGCTTCATTATGCTGTTTACCATATTGTTATTCACAATAAAACTTATGATGAAAAACATAGACCAACCTTAGCGTATTCTCCTGTTGGATTGGTTGTCTATATTTGCTTGCTAATCGGCGCTAATGGGTCAGCGGGTATAAAATATCAACTTTATTTAAATTTAGCTACATCCCTACCTGATCCCGAAAATATGCTATATCACTTCAGTGCAGAGCATCAGTTGTTAAAATAAAAATACTTGTAACTAAAGGTTGTCACTTTGAACTATGATTGTTTACGAATTGTTGGATCAACATTAAATTTTAGGCATTGTTTGATACAAAGCCCTATTCCAGCTTGCTTTCATACTCTGTAAACACTATAAAATCACACTGGCCTTGGTAGGTTACCACTTGCGCTATCATTTAACAGTTGCTGAAAATATACATCTGGAAACTAGATAAGAAAATATATATCTGAGTTTCTCTTGGTTTTATGGTGCATGCGTACGTAAATTCCTAATGATAACACATGTTCTAGGTTTAGGTAAAAATATTCACAATACAGATTTATTAGATCTGGAACACGATACGATGTAGAAGTGGACAAATGAGGAATCTGCTGCTCATAATTATGACTGCAAAGAATTTCGTTAAATGTAACAAAAAAGAGACCAAAAAATACTATATCGTGCTAACAACTAGTACATTCTCTCTTGCTTTTCATAACAATTCACTTTGAAATACCATAATAATTTATGTGCGTCTTATTGATGTACACCCCCTCAAGTATTCGTCTACACTTTAAAAACTTCTAGCAGCCTAATTAATGGATGGAAAAATCTAAGTTTTCTTGGGCACAGAGGTCAAATAATAATACAGTTTACTTGCTTTGGCGATTTTTCAGATAGTTCATTTTATCAGTTTTATAACTTTTTGAAATATCTATGCATTAGGTAGAGCTTTCTTTTTTGCATGCATCCACACACCTTCGTGACCTTGACTGGTGGAGAAATAAATTGATGAAGTCGTAAAAAGTGAACCGAAAGTGAGGAATTAAGGCAAATACGTTGAAAATTCCCAACCTTTACATTTTATTCCTCCGTCAAATTAAATCCTATTTTCACCGCAAAATCAAGTAATACACAAAAAAAATTGCTTTACTCAATGTATGTAAGATAATTTTGAAAACATGTACAAAAGAGTTGCATATTTTTCATAAAGTTATAAAACTGATAAAGTGAAAGATTTGAAAAACGTCAACACACGTAAACTGTGTTACCATTTGATCTTTATGCCCAGAAGAATACTTTCTCGAGGAAGTGTATATGAGCCTTGAAGAAAGAACTAAGGAAGATTTAAGTCATAAATTGCGTGACATTGTCTAGTGTGGAAACTTTGAAACTACGGCTATGTGAGGACAATGAATGGAATCATTTGGAGAAATGAGACCTAGGAAATGGTCAGAAAAAAATGAGTAATGGTGCTCTTTTAAAAATAGTGAGTTTAAGAAGAGCAAGCAAATTTTTTGGGGAATTGGATGAAAATAAATTGTTTGCTAAGAATAATCCTGGAAGAAGTGGAGAAGAATTTCGGGGCAGAAAAATGTTAGATAATAAGATAAATAGTTGATACACATAGGAAAGGAGGGAAGCGTTGAGGAGGCTAGGCTTAGTTGAAGGCCTTACCTTTGGGTAAAAGGTTTATTATTTATTGAAGTTGTTTGTACTTCTTAGGACAAGTGAGTTTTAGTTATTAGTTTAATGGGAAGACGTTATTAGTTTATCCCATTACTCAAATTCTTATTAATTTGCATTTCGATACGAAGGTATTTTGAACTATCTGCAATTATTCTTTGCTGCACCTTAATGCATTGTAAAGGAATATTAAATAATATATGATACTAAAATGCAGAAGAATTCTTTTAAAATATAATTGAAAACCCAGTTTTATATAAGTCCTTTGGTAAGTTTGTATATGTCTTCCAAAGTATGTATACTATTTCTTATTACTGCTGGTCCTGCAACTATATTTGAACAGAAATTTCTTTTAAAATAATAAAGTATTATAACACAAAAGTAACAATAAAAGATTAAATCCTGAAAAACACTACAGTATAGGCATTTGATGTCAAAATCTACCTTCAATTCAAACACGCTCCACTTTAGCTACCATTAGTTCCAGAAATTACTTGTAACCCGTTTATTAAATGTTATGTTACAAAGGAATTTTAAATTTGAAAAAAAAATGCATACACGTTCAACGCAGCTTTAGCCACCTAGCGGTAACAGCTTATACCTCGTTCATGTATGGTGTGATGCAGCAGCCATCTGCAGGAAGTTTGATGAAGCTTGCAGCAGCTGCTGCCGGTTCCATTGCTCAGCCAGGTTCGGTATTTCTCTCCAAGACAACAGTAGGTTTAATTTTTGTTTTAAGATAAGTAAACAGAAACTAGAATAGTTGGCTGTTGCCCACGTGTTTATTATGTATGCTAATATTATTAAGAGATCTTATGCGTGGGTGGTGCATCTTAAAAAAACCGATATTGATGATTCTTTCACACTTCAAGTCATGGATATAAGCTGTAGAATAATTTAAAGCTAAGAGGGGTTACGCCAAATTTCAATCGTGTTTCATTGAATGTGAATATTGTAGTGTATACTTTGGTACTTTATTGCGAGCATGGTGGCTTATTAGTGGTTAGGTGTAAATCCGGAACCTTAAAATAAATTGCAATTTCGGAAGGGGAAGTTGCATATATCAAAAAATTTCACCCCAATTTCAGTGATATATGTTATTAAGGAGTATATTTAGTATGATTTTCACAAAACTTAGTGCGCTTTTATTTTATAACCAAGCAAAATGATGAGCTATCCTACAGCATACAAAAGCCTTCACTACCCTCATCTACAATCCCTATATTCACTACGTTCCCATGGGGACTTGAAATCGATTTGAGTCCATACTGAATACAATCCGCGTTTTCATGTTAAATTCAATACGTATTGAGATCGATTTGGATACACAAAGTTCGAGAATAAAATAATTCAAGCTTTTATGTTGGTCAACTTGGATTTAGGTTGCCGAACCTGTTAAACATAAGTTAATTTGTTTTTCTGTATATTTTAAGTGGTTTTTGAGGTTAGTGAATGCTTTTGAGAATAATAAATTGCAAATTATGGAAGCGATATAAGCGACTTCGCTGTGTGTTTTATTACACATGCGATTAACGATTTCCGCTAATAAAAACAAAATGACGAGCGTGCAGCGTGTTACAACGAGTTTAGTAGAGGAAATTATCTTTGGCGTATTAAAAACGATTTGATTACGGTAGGCGTTTCCATGCAACAAATTTCGATCTGATCCTACTTGCTAAGAGGATCGGATCCAAGGTTTAAAACGACCTCAATACGATCCAGATCCGTGTTTCCATGCAGTTTTCAATACGGTAAGTGTACTCAAATGGATTTCAATTCCCCATGGAAACGTAGTAATTGTATTCCTAACGTACGAACCAACCTTTTAAACTTTCTTTTTTAATTTTGTTGCTGTTATTGTATAAATTAATTATACTTTTAATAGACCTTAGCCTGGCCTAGGCAAGTTTTTAATGTAGAGTCAACTGAAAAATTCAACGCCACAGCCGGAATAAGCAGGTCGCCCCTAAGTTTGTCATCTCGAGGGAGATGCCTTGTTAGGTATGTCTGGGAAACAATTTGAGTCAATTGGGGAATTCAATGCCACACCGCCATGTTGTCACAGTAGCTCAATGGTTAGAGCAACCGCACGGAGAGCGGGAGAACCGTGTTCAAATCCCGGCTGTGGCGTTGAATTTTTCAGTTGACTCTACATTAAAAACCCTTTAACCTGTCTAGACAAAATTTTGTACATTATACTCGTATTATAGGTTCCAAAGAACATTATAGGCGACTTATAACTTTCAAAGCTACACTTACCGTATTTTCTGCCCTTAAATAGAAATCTATACTGTTTGACCATCTTGTCAAACTGATGTACAATTATACGTACTATAGCATCTGAAAAAGATCATAGGTTACCCTACAACTTCTTAAATTGCCCTAACCTTAATTTATATCATATAGTACTTCGAAATTAAAAATAAATACTCTTAAACTTTCTTTTCAACCCCATTTCTACTAAACTAAAGCAAAAATGTTGTGCACTTAGCGATGTGAACTAAAAAAAGTTATAAGATATCTGTCAGCTTCGGTAAACTATCCCTACTCATATCTTAATCCGTTATTTACACCCTTTGACCTATCTGGATAAAATTTTGGACACTTCTAGCTTTAAGTACGAGTGAATATGTTAGGTATTCATGACTACAAAAATCACCCTATTCCTATTTTCAATACCTTATTTACATAATGCATCAGTTAACTGTCGTGTACGACAGCTAATTTATAATGAAATCCGTATAAAAGGTAAGAGGCACAAGGAAAACTATAAAAACTCTGAGTAAATGAAATAAATACCTGCGCATGCATGTATGCGTGCGTGTCCCTAATTTAATATATAGTTTAATTTCTAAAAGCACGTAACCGATATTGATTATTCCTTCACTATTGAAAGTCATTGTTCTTCCTCATAGACTTGGTATATCTTAATGCTTTTGGAAAACTATCCCTTCTCATATCTTCAACTACTTATAAACCACTCTTCTCTGTTTTACCTATATAGACGATGTTAGCTATTCATGGTTAAGTACCTGGCAAATATTAGACTGCCTATCGTTTTTGCTGCTAAAGACGTATATATCATTCAGAACTCTTCCCTTTTTCTTGGGCATTTGCTTTTAAGTTATGCTTCTTCCACTATGAGGACGTCTACATTCTCTATGATACAATACGTTCTTTAAAATATCTGTGGTTATGACTTTGGCCCCAGTGTTTGACATTTATTTTCAATATGAATAGGAAAGTTAAAATTAAATTTAGTTTTATTTATGGACACTCTTTAACTACTATGGTTCTTAGCGTCCCATTATATTGGGAGTGAAAGTCCGAAAATTTTACTCGGAGGCCTCTTTACAGGCTTGAGGTTCTTTTACGTGCCGTAAATCTGCGAAACGGGACCACCGGCTTTACTTCACTTCCGAAGGAAGCCATGGTAAGGATTTTTACGCCCGAAAAATACATCGCCCTCCGCCGGGTTTGAACCCGCGACCTCGGGAACTAGAGGCTATCATGGTACCCCTAGACCACAGAGGACGACAATATGAATAGGATTTGTGCTATTTTCATAATAAGGTGTGCATGTTTATAACTCTTAAAGTATTCGTTGTATTGTTTGATTGCGGTGATAAGTATAACTCTGCTAAGTTTTTGAACAAAGTGCATCGCTCAGTATAATGTTTATTCCATTATAGTTGAATAGCCTGTAATAAGAAGAGTTTTATGTGTTATACAGGGTGGGCCATTTAATTTGAGACTGTATAATATCTCCAAAACTAAGCGTTGTAGAAAGAAATGTGTTTAATAAAAGTTGCTTGATATTATGGGAGGATGTAAATTCCATTAGTCGTGTGTTGTTTGGAGGACGCTACGGTAGTCACTTTAGGGTCAATTTAATTTTTTTAAATGGGAACCTACATTTTGTATGTTGTTTTCTCATTAGAAAATGGTTTATAAGAATCTGTTTATTTTTTGATGAGGAATAAGGAAATAAAATAAAAAATGTTGGTTCCCAATTAGAAACGTAACTTGACCCTCAAATGACCATCCATGGATGGACCAACCATTCATTGCGCTCTTCATACACAGCCGTACAAAATTTTCGTTGTTATTTATGTTGGTGTAAGAACAATTCCAAAGTGCTTTATACAAATGCTGTTTAGTTTTTTATGAGGAGTGAGAAAACAACATAAAAAGGTAGGTTCTTATTTAAGAAAATTAAATTTACCCTAAAATGACAATCACAACATCCTCCAAATAAAACACGACTAATGTGCGTATACTTTTCCCCGTAATATCAAGCAACTTTTATTCAAGGCATTTCTTTCTACAACACTTAGTTTTGGAGATATTGTACAGTTTCAACTTAAATGGTCCACGCTGTATATGGTGTATAAATGATTGTGAAAAGGCTTTCTCTTACTTTCTCTACTGCTTGCCTGTAGTAAGTATTGCAGTCCACCCAAAATTTCGATACCGAAATTTCACCAGGAATACATGTTTCGAGACCCACTTAATCCAAAAAAGCACTCTTAGAAAAAGCGTATGTGTGTGTGTGTGTGTGTGTGTGTGTGTGTGTGTGTGTGAGAGAGAGAGAGACAGAGAGAGAGAAAGAAAGAAAGAAAGAAAGAAAACAAAATACCTCGGAAATTAAAGGCCGGTTATTTTCCAAACTTGGTATATAAATTCAGCACCTTCTAAGGATGAGAGACGAAGATTTTGGAGAAAACCCCAACCCTAAAGTATCCTTTACATGTAAAAAGTTTCGTTATTTTTGATTTTCTCAAAAATGTCTCCTACGATTTTGCTTAAAATACTACATGCTTAAAATATTTGTATCACAAATAAAATGTGTACCTTGAATTTTGTGGGAATAGCGTGGGAAGACCTCTTCATTCTGAATGACACTTGTACACCTGGCAAACTGTAAGAGGTAGGTATAAAAAACCAGTTACACACAAATGTAGATCTCCTTAAAGCACACAATTTATGTCCAGTAAGATTTTTTTGTGGCGGTAACCATTTCCGAGATATTCTTTGTTCTTCGTTTGAACTTTCAAATACGTTATACTTTCATCAACTGCAAATTGGTATTCCTTTTCATCCTGTTCATGCGAAGACAACGGCATAGCTACCGGGCTTTAAAGGATTTGACTATCGCTTTAAGTTACTGTATACCTTTTATACCTAACCGAAATGTTTAAATGCGTAATCAAGCTTTATCTCTATTAACAAGGAGTAGATAGAAGAATGAAATGTTGTAACAATAGACTGTAGAAGAGAGAGTAGAGAAAGTAATGTGAATGCAACACGTCATAATATTTCTTTGTATGCTTCTTGTTAGTTGAGGTAAAAGTTTTCAGGAATAATTTCATTATATTTCGTTGTAGGTACACTCGCTTCTACTTATGCCGTCCCTGCAGCTTTGGGAGGAATTCTACCGGCCTTCACAGGGGAGTATGTGTTGCAAGGAGGAGATGCGTGTATCTGTTTACGATTCCATGCATGCAATAGCAATAGCTTTACTCTTCATCACTTGTAATAACCATGTCAAAATAACATATAACTAAATAAGACCCTGTTTTGCACAATATCTACAGGAAAAAATATTTGTAATGGCAACATAATGTAAAACTGAGATACTACACAGTGTACCTTTTACTCTCAAAGAGAACGCATTTACTACACGTTACTGGAATCATCTGTCCAATATAAATATAAAACTACATAAAACACGTTTTTGCACAATTTCTCCACGAAAAAGTATTTTTAATCATAATATAATGTAAAACTGAAGTAAATTATAGCTTTTACTCTCAAAGAGGACACATTTACTAAACATTATTTTAATAATCTGTCCAATCTAAATATAAAACTAAATAAAACACGTTTTTGCACAATTTCTCCATGAAAAAGTATTTTTAATCACAATATAAAGTAAAACTGAAGTAAATTATAGATTTTACTCTCAAAGAGGACACATTTACTAGACATTATTGGAATCATCTGTCCAATCTAAATATAAAACTAAATAAAACACGTTTTTGCACAATTTCTCCATGAAAAAGTATTTTTAATGATAATATAAAGTAAAACTGAAATACGAGGGCTGATCAATAAAGACTGAGACTGATTTTTTTTCACAGATATGTATTACTCTATTTCAATGTTGACACGATTTTTTTCAAAGTAGTCCCCTCCTACTTGAATGCGCTTTTTATAGTGTCTCTGCCAGTCCTTGAACACATGGTGCAAGCCATTCTTGTCAGATCTTTGACAATCGCCTCACTTTTCTTCAGCACTGCTTCAGTGCTCTCAAATCTAATGACCCGGGGTTTGGCTTTAGTGATGGGAATAAAAATAAATCACGGGGGCAAGATCGGGTCTATAAGGCGGATGCAACACACAGGTAATGTTGAATTTAACCAAAAATTCCTGGACTTGATTTGGGACGTGAGACCACGCGTTGTCGTGATGAAGTCGCCAGCCATTCCGATGAAGTTCTGGACGCTTCCTTGCAGTGTGCTTCCTCAGTGTAGCCAATACTGAGTGTAGTACGCTGCTGTAACAGTAATGTGAAGGGGAACTGCGTGCTGGTAAATCATGTCATTACACCATTCCATTCCGAAACACCAGACCCTCCTTGCTTAGCACAGAGAACTCGCCCTTCTTTGAAGTCCTTGACCACACTATTACACGAGGTAGTGCATCTTCACCGTATGCTTGCTTCAGCTTTTCGAAAGTTTCAAGGCTGTATGATTTAAACGAAAACAAAAGTTTCTTGCGCTGTATTGCTCCTCTCGTGTCACCTCCACTTTGTGGTAGGGTCACTTTCAAGTAGGGTCAACCATATATAGCATTACTACCAACCTACTGATACCAGAGTGCTGCCGCCTATGGACATTATACACGAAACCCTGCTCTTTTCAAATAGTCATGGTGGAGACAGGAAACTATCAAGGAAGCTGCAGGAAAAAATCAGTCTCATTCTTTATTGATCAGCCCTCGTATATTAGACTTTTTACTCTCAAAGAGGACACATTTACTAGACATTATTGTAATCATCTGTCCAATATAAATATAAAACTAAATAAAACACGTTTTTGCACAATTTCTCCATGAAAAAGTATTTTTGATCACAATATAAAGTAAAACTGAAGTAAATTCTACTTTTTACTCTCAAAGAGGACACATTTACTAGACATTATTGGAATCATCTGTCCAATATAAATATAAAACTAAATAAAACACGTTTTTGCACAATTTCTCCATGAAAAAGTATTTTTAATCACAATATAAAGTAAAACTGAAGTAAATTATAGATTTAACTCTCAAAGAGGACACATTTACTAGACATTATTGGAATCATCTATCCAATCTAAATATAAAACTAAATAAAACACGTTTTTGCACAATTTCTCCATGGAAAAGTATTTTGTAATGACAATATAAAGTAAAACTGAAATACGAGGGCCGATCAATAAAGACTGAGACTGATTTTTTTTCACAGATATGTATTAATCTATTTCAATGTTGACACGATTTTTTTCAAAGCAGTCCCCTCCTACTTGAATGCGCTTTTTATAGTGTCTCTGCCAGTCCTTGAAAACATGATGCAAGCCATTCTTGTCAGATCTTTGAGAATCGCTTCACTTTTCTTCAGCACTGCTTCAGTGCTCTCAAATCTAATGACCCGGGCTTGGCTTTAGTGATGGGAATAAAAAGAAATCACGGGGGAAAGATCGGGGCTATAAGGCGGATGCAACACATAGGTAATGTTGAATTTAACCAAAAATTCCTGGACTTGATTTGGGATGTGAGACCACGCGTTGTCGTGATGAAGTCGCCAGCCATTCCGATGAAGTTCTGGACGCTTCCTTGCAGTGTGCTTCCTCAGTGTAGCCAATACTGAGTGTAGTACGCTGCTGTAACAGTAATGTGAAGGGGAACTGCATGCTGGTAAATCATGTCATTACACCATTCCATTCCGAAACACCAGACCCTCCTTGCTTAGCACAGAGAACTCGCCCTTCTTTGAAGTCCTTGACCACACTATTACACGAGGTAGTGCATCTTCACCGTATGCTTGCTTCAGCTTTTCGAAAGTTTCAAGGCTGTATGATTTAAACGAAAACAAAAGTTTCTTGCGCTGTATTGCTCCTCTCGTGTCACCTCCACTTTGTGGTAGGGTCACTTTCAAGTAGGGTCAACCATATATAGCATTACTACCAACCTACTGATACCAGAGTGCTGCCGCCTATGGACATTATACATGAAACCCTGCTCGTTTCAAATAGCCATGGTAGAGACAGGAAACTATCAAGGAAGCTGCAGGAAAAAATCAGTCTCATTCTTTATTGATCAGCCCTCGTATATTACACTTTTTACTCTCAAAGAGGACACATTTACTAGACATTATTGGAATCATCTGTCCAATCTAAATATAAAACTAAATAAAACCCGTTTATGCACAATTTCTCCATGAAAAAGTATTTTTAATCACAATATAAAGCAAAACTGAAGTAAATTATAGTTTTTACTCTCAAAGAGGACACACTTACTAAACATTATTTTAATAATCTGTCCAGTCTCCATTTTCGTCCAATACCAGATTCAGCTGCCTAGGCACTGAATCACTTAGGTGCTGAAAGACTCTGGCTCTAAACGCAAATGTTCCCACATTTCACGACAGTGTTCTCAGAGGGCGATGAGTGATTCAGTGCCTAGGCGGATAAATCAGGTATTGGACAAAAATGGAGATTGAACGGATTATTAAAGTATTGTTTAGTAGGTAAATGTATTCTATTTGAGAGCAAAAAGTATAATATATTTGAATTTTACATTATGTTGCCATTAAAATACTTTTTCATGGAGAAATTGTGCAAAACAGGTTTTATTTCGTTATCTATTTAAACATGGTTATTATATATAAGTGATGATGAGTAAATCCCTTGTTCAAAGTTATACACATATTCATATGAGAATAATCTAGAACTGTGCACGTAAAGTAGGACGCCACTGCATGCACGGAAAACTAAACAGATACCTCCTTGTTATACATACTCGCCTGGCATTGGAATGCCTCACAAAGCTGGGGGGGGCGATATAAATGGAAGCGAGTGTACAAGGGAGATCGCCTGAGGCGATAATCAATCATTTAAAATCTCTGTATCTATAATCTATATCTGTAATTGCATATTCTTTCCATGGCGCCACAAAAATGAAAGAAATTCCGAGCTGTTATATTCACATCACTTTTTCTACCCACTAGCGTTTATTTTTATGTAGATTCTACAATGTATTCTTGCAAAACCTTATTGTTACTGTCTTAGGATTAGCTCAGTGCCAACGTTCTAGGTTTGAAGTTCAGGGTAGTATCTGAAGAGAGGGTTCGAATATGGTAATCTGCGTTTACTTGTTAATCATGCACTTTTCATGTAGTTACTTTATATGTTTATGCAGATGATGTTATAGGTCTATATTCATTCTATGATTCTCAGATATTTATCTGCTGTTCTTGGAAAATAAACAAGAAAATAAAATCCCTAATTCTACATAGCGATTTGAAGTAGTTGGTTTGTTAGGCCCGCGTTTTGGAAGCCAATTTGAAGTAGGTCGTATTGAAGGAGTTGTATTATAGTTCAACTGTTGGGGAGACGAACTTGTAGTTGCAACCGCACGTATAGTACCCGGTTTCCGGTAGCCTTCGCCCCAAGTTTAAAAATATTAGCTTTGTAATTTGACTGTTTCTTTAGATATTATATTTATGTTTGCCTTGGCTGCGTCAGTATTATTGTTAGAGACACGTTTCCCTTAGCAGGGTTTTGGTGGGACTGAAGAATGTAGGCTTACACAGATTTTAAGTTTTAATTCACTCCTTTTTATTAATCCTTGATACAAATTAAATAGCACTTCACTGATATCGAGAGCTGTGAGATTCTTTTATTTAATACTTGCATTTTATAACACGTAAACTATTTTCGTCTCACACGAATACGTATTTAATTTCTCGAGGACACATCTCGTGTCTGGTTAGTAACGCTGTCTGGAACCAACTGATTAGATTTCAACCGCCCAAACCTGTAAATTTCTGTATTTCAAGTCTCTGATTGGCTAATCCTAGTCCAATTGGAATACCTTCATTTAACTAAAGCGTTTGTGGTTGTTGATTGGCTATTTTTTAAACTGTCTCAAAATTTACATTATTGCTGCTCTAATAATGACTAGTAGTATTATTAAACTTCCTTACTCATTGTTACCTCATTATTAGCAACTTTAAACCTATTTCTCACAGCTCCTACATTATTAAATTATGTAATATATTCACATAACATTATTACACATGGATACAATAATATAAACATTTACAATGGCTGTAATATACACTTTTTAGATATTGTTACATACACGTATTGTTTTAGGCCGGGCTGTTATTGAATTTACATATTATATAATTTGACTGAAATCATTTAAGTGTTAAAAATACTGCCTCAGATCTGAGCTGCGGTCGCTTTTAAATATAAGAAAAAAGGGTAACAAATCTAATAAAACTAAAGCAATCATAAAGAAGAACAAATATCTAATATTTTATGTGGCCCCAACTAATTTCTATCACTGTCCTCAATCTTTGGGGCTTGGAACCCACCAGGTATATAATCGGTATTGTCTGTTAATGATTCCCAAATGTCTTCTGTGGCATACCAGAGCTGTGTAGCATTAGTGAACCTGGGACACCGAAAAAGCTCAAATCTGGTGACTTCAGATGCCATGGTATCTGCTCAAAAATTTCCGTGTGCTCCGAAAACCAGATTTGAACCCTGGCTGGCCTAAGGACCGAATGGCGATCCTGCTGGAATATAATCAAATTCAGCATAAAGCTCTCCTGCAGAAAGGAGGAGAAGGCAGAACGAAAACTACTGGACCTTATCGCCAGTAGCTGGAAGCGTTGTCTGTGATTTAAAACTCAACTGCAAGGCATAATAGTATATTATGCAATGAGACTATAATGGTAGTAATTAAAACACGAAGCGAGGTTAATAATTATCATACGAGCGTTTTAAGCACCATTATCTATGGTTACAATACAATGACCTTGTAGCACCTGTGCCAAACAAAGTTGCTAGCGTTGTGAGACGTACTACGCAGAATAATCGATACTTGCGCTTTCACAATGTTACGTGGCCACTTCTGATTGGTCGAATACCAATACCTTAATGAACAGATGTACTGCTACCAGTTGTATAAATACTACATTTTGGCATGGTCGAGCATAAACATGTTTAAGTAATACCCATTTTATAACATAATGTTATGGAAATTATGTGTAGATTTAATGTAAGAATATGATATATGGTGTCGAGGTGAAAAGAAGAACAATACAAAGGGGGAGGGGAATTGGCAACCACCGAGATATGAACACGTGTTGCCAGTGCACGAAGCGCATGCTTTTCTTTTGAGCTATTTGCTCTTACCTTTTGAAAAGGTTCTGTTTCCACGTTCAGTTAACAAGCAAGGCAATAAAAATAGCCATGGAATTCTTGGTTAGGTATTTTCTCGTTTTAGGGGTACTCGATGGCTTACATAGGTTCAGTTCAGTGGCCGTGTTCGTCAAACGAGTTTTCATTTCTCCTCTTCTTTGTATAGCAACCAATGAGCATGCCATCAGACAGTCATACGTTTGCGTTTTAGTGACACATTGGCTTCGAAGAAAGAGGGAAGTGAATTAACCTGCTCCATCACCCCTCTTTCGTTGTCACGGGACAAATAGAAGTACAAATCTGTTTTAAACGGTGTATCTATGCACTGGACAGACGATAAGGATTGCCATGGATAGTATTTTACCACTATTGGAACGCTTGGAAATGGACTCGTGTGAACCCCGCTTCAAACCGAAATGCAAATGGAATAAGTCCTGCTCTCAGAGTGAGCTCAATCATTGTTTCCACAACTGTACAAGGGGCATCAGAAGACCGAAGTAGTAGTCAAAATATACTCGTAGTAGTTTCATTGTATCGTGAGATACAACTCAGTGGTAACAGAAATTCAAAAATTCACAAAAATATTTAGTTCAAATCAATAACACATATCTCGGAAATGCTAATGCCACGAGAAAGTTAGTTGAAATCATTTGTGTGGCTTAAAAGATGTGTAGTACGTCTTTGTCTATCCCTTATGGTTTACTACTTATACAAAAATACTTCCGAATGAAGAGGATTCACAGACTATTCTTAAAAAATTCAGATGAAGTGTTTAATATAGAATCTAAATGTCTTAATGTATTTTAATGAAAATCGTTATGAGGCATTTTTTTAGAAAATACCCTTCAAAAAAGAAGGAAAGAAAGGGTTTCCACGTAAAGGTTAGTTTGGTTTGTGGGACTTTTAACGAATATCTTACCGAGCGGATGGCTCAGGCGGAAACGTGTGTGGCTTGCATTCGGGAGACCCCGGGTTCGATTCCCGGTGACCGTCCACTCTTACCCATAGTTTTAGGGCGTTTTCCCGGGTCGTCAGGCGAATGCTGGAGTGGTTTCTTCACCCCGGAATTTTCTGTCCTTCCATTTCGTTCCATTGATCATTTCATTCATCCTTCACCCCGTTTGGTCTCTCTCCGGGTTGGAAGTGTCGGCGATGGTGTTTCGGTGTAGTGTGGTAGGGGAAAAGGATGCTCTCTGTGAAGTTTCTCCGTCCCAAGGCCTTCGGCTGGTTGCCGGGGTATAAGGACAGCCCCTTTGGGGGCGTTGGACCTTGTGTGGGTCGGGGTCCCCGGTCTGTCCGTCCGGCTGCCGGGGCGTAGGGGCCCTGTCGTTACTGTGCCGTCACTCCTGGATCCCACCGCCCGGCGTCTCCCTTCACCTTGTCCCTCCCTCCAGGGGGCGCCCCCTCATGGGGCGTTGGTACAATATATTCATCCCCTCCGCTTCACAATCTAACGAAAATCTTCTGTGTCGCACTTTCAGAAGACATTGAACTTAAATACCAAATTTGGTGTTTTCCGACATTTCTTTTTTGAGTTGCGCTGTCCCTGCCAACGTACGTACAGGCGCGCGAGCGGGGACCTGTCTCTAAAATGCTTATACAAGGTGGACCATTTAAGTTGAGACTGTAGAATATCTCCAAAACTAAGCGTTGTAGAAACAAATGTCTTGAGTAAAAGTTGCTCGATATTATGGGGAAAGTAAATGCCATTAGTCGTGTTTTGTTTGGAAGACGTTATGATGATCATTTTAGGGCCAATTTAATTTTTTTTAAATGGGAACCTACATTTTCTATGTTGTTTTCTTACTCCTCACCAAAAAACTAAACAACATTTGTATAAAGCACTTTACAATTGTCCTTACATCAACGTAAAGAACAGCGAAAATTCTGAATTTCTGAAACTCTTAGTTTTGGAGATATTGTACAGTCTCAACTTATGTAGCTATATTGGGCGCCTCAAAACATAAATTTCCACTTAAGTGCCGGTATTAAATGTTTGGGTGGGATACAATGCTTCGTCGTCCTAGTAGTTGCGGGGTAGAGAAAGTAAAAATGATGCCTCTAGAAGAATACATAGCAAAGTAATGGAAAATGTAAACCAATAGAAACGAATGTCCCAGAAATGTTTGCTGCCACAAAAATGATATCACCTGTGTGATTTAAAGATGCATACATTTTTGTATGGTAACTTTTTTTGTGCAGCAGAGCGGGATGGTTCAGGCGATAACGTTTGTGGCCCGCATTCGGGTGATCCCGGGTTCAAACCCCCGGGTCCGACCAATCTGGCCGAAGGTTTTTTGCGGTTTTCCTCAGTCGCTAGGCGAATGCTGGATTGGATAGTCATCCGTTTCATCACTACATTTAAATTCCTTCTTCTTCACGGTCATATGAGGGGCACTATTTATATTTTGAGCCTTGGCCACCCTGAATGTTGTAGGTGCCATCTGACGTTTCCAATGGAAAGTTTGACATTTTTGACCATAATTTGCTTCAAACATTTTGAAAATAGAGCGTCATTTGTTTTGTTTACACTAATTTGAAAATTGTGTGTCAACAAAAACATGGAATTAACTCATGAAAATGTTCGTGCAATGATTTATTACGAATTTCGACGTGGATTATCAAGACAAGAGTGCATCGATCAACTAACTTCCACATTTGGCGACGAAGCTCCATTCTTTGCCACTGTGAAACGCTGGTATAACGAATTTAATCGTGGACGCCGTTCGCTCAATGATGAAGTTCGTGAAGGTCGTCCAAAATCATTTGTTGTGCCAGAAAACGTTGATGCTGTGCAAAAACTAATAATGAAAGATCGTCATGCTACATATTGTGAGATTGAGGCAACCATAGGCATTAGTTCAACCAGCATATATAAAATATTGTATGATTATTTAGCCGTGAAAAAGGTTTGTTCTCGTTGGATCCCACGTAATTTGACGCAATCTCAAAAAGATGCTCGTGTCAATTGGTGTACAAAAATGGTGCCTCAAATGAGGTATATAAGATTGTAACAGGTGACGAATCATGGATTTATGCGTATGAGCCGGAACGTAAACAGTCGACTGTATGGGTGTTTCAAGATGAAGCAAATCCAACAAAAGTTGTTCGCACTCGAAGCACCTCGAAGCAAATGGTCGCCTGCTTTTTCAGAAAAACTGGCCATGTGGCAACAGTGTCTTTAGAGGAATGTAAAACGGTCAATGCCGAATGGTACACAACCATTTGTTTTCCGGAAGTCTTTGGTGAAGTAAGGAAAGCCAACAAGAACCGTAGGATCGTTCTTCATCAAGACAATGCGAGCGCACACACATCTCGTCTAACAACAGAGTATTTGAAGGCTCAAAAAATCGAATTAATGGGTCACCCGCCATACAGTCCTGATTTGGCACCCAATGACTTCTTTTTGTTCCCAAACATCAGGAATAAATTGCGTGGACAACGATTTTCGTTGGCAGAAGAAGGCATTGATGCCTTCAAAAACTCAAGAAACCTGGAATAAATGCTTTGACAAATGATTGAAACGGATGCAAAAGTGTATTGATCATAAAGGAGAGTATTTTGAAAAACAGTAAAGCAGTTTTCAATCAGAAATTACTTTGTTTTAATTATTAGGCTCAAAATATAAGTAGTGCCCCTCGTACCAGACATTTGGTTGATCACCCAACCTGAATATACTATGACCCAGAGTTTGCTTGCTCCTCGACAGGATATTGACCCGAGGCATTGGCTCGTAGGTCATTGGGATGTAGGTCCTACAAATAGGAGGGTAATCAGTTAAAGAAGAAGAAGAAGGTTTTGCGTATATCTTACGGTTTTGCAGTTACACTAAGTGTGAAAAATGTATTTAGAATAAAGGGGTTTTCACGTACTATTTGCAGAAAATGCAATATACGAGGCGCGTTTTTAAAGTACCGATAATTTGTTTAAAAAAAAGTAACATCATTATTTTCTTACTTTAATATCATTCTTTACCCCTACTTCTCCACATAGTCACCGCCATTATTCAATCACGTGTCGTAACGGGAAACCAGTTTTTGTATGCCTTTGTCAAAGAATGATGCCGCCTGTGATGAAAGCCAAGTCTGCACTTCTTCTTACACGTCATCGTCGTTGAAATGTTTTCCACCAAGCAATTCCTTCAGGTGAAGAAACAGATGAAAATCGCTTGGTGCCAAATCCGGACTGTAGGGAGGTTGATTTAATTGCTTCCAACCAAATTATGCGATCAGATCTTGAGTTTGTTTGGCATTGTTGCTCATTATTGTTTCCCCATAAACCTCACATAATTGGCCATGAATGTTTTCTGGTGTAACATTTCTCGCATTCAAAAAATGAACCACTCATTTTACTTCATAGTCGGCGGGTCGCTCTAACAACAGGAAAACACAAAGTGGCGATCGCGCAGACTCAAACAGTAAATTGGTACTTATTTAAAAACACGCTTTGTAGATATATTACCTATTTAGTTGAATCCCTTAAGCAAGTGGTATTTTAATCAGAATGAAAAATTATGAACAAATTTCTATTTAAAGGGGAGTATCGGATGTGAAATATTTTCTTTAAGATCACTGTATCACACCTTGGAATAAGCTGAACTTCAACTCTTAAGCTTTTATTTAGATAAAGTTTTGAAACGCAGAGAAAAAAGAGGGAAGCATGAAGGAGGCTGGGTTTAGGTGAAGGACTTTCATTTGGATAGCAAGTTATTATTGATTCAACTTGTTTGTATTCCTTAGGATATATTGGTTTTTACTTTATTATGTTACATATTTATTTGCCTTAGCTAGAAAGGTATTTTGAACTATGTGCAATTTTTTCTTTGCTGAAACTTAATCACGATAAAGAAATATTACATAATTTATGCTATTAAAATGTTAGCAAAGCTCTGTTAAAATATTTCCAACTCAGGTTTATACATGTCTCGTGAATTTGTGTATTTCTTCCAAATTATGTGCATTATTTGCTATTTATATGCACGATCTGCAACTATTTGTGGGGGAAATTACCCCTTGCATTAGGAAGATGTGATGGAGAAGTTAACAATAAGAAACTAAATCCTCGAAAGAAATAGAAGACAGAGGTTTGATAACGTAAACTGCGTTCCTTTTCAGTCGCAATCAGTCAGTGCCGCTTTAGCAACCTAGCGGTAACAACGTAAACCGCGTTCGTGTATGCCATAATATAGTGCCTCTGCAGGAAGTTAGTTGAAGCTTTTACCAGCTGCTGCCGGTTACAGTGCTCAGCCAGGTTCGATATTTCTCTCAAAGAGAATAGTAATTTTAATGTTTTAAGGTAAGTAAATAGAAATTGGAAAACTGTTGTCCACGTGTTTATTATGTATTGGATTGAACTGACATAGGATGGAGTAGGGATGTGTGCTCTAACACTGAAACCCGCAGATCTATTGTAACATTCTCCATCTTTATTGTTTCTAGTTAAATAGGCCAGTACCTTTAATAAGGAGTTGTAGACTTCTAACTGGACTCGAACTTGGGAGATCTTCTGAACCAGTGACTCCTAGGTATGTATATTTTCGTCTGGCTAACGTCCTGCAGTCGAAGATTAATGTTAGAGGCAGTTTCTTCCGCTTTACCACACAACCTACAAATTGGGTTTTCCTTATAGATACCCATAGTATGTAAGTGTTTCCTTAATCTACAGTGGCCTATAAAGAGGCCTATTATCAGCCTCATTTGTGTCCTACTGAGATTTATGATTTCTTTAGTAATTGCTAAAGTTGGTTTTAACAACATTCTCTTACTATGCCTATGCCCTTCCACTTGTGCCCACTGTTTTTGGTCTTGCTCAAAACCCACTCTGCAATGGTACTCTTTACAGTAGATAAGCAAATACAAAATACTGTCTCAGGTCCAATAAATGTTTCAGCTGAAGCTTTCTTTGCTAAGTTGTCAGCTTTTTTATTGCCTATAATCCTTTTATGCCCAGGTACCCAACCAATTAATACCCTGTTGTATTTTTCCAGGTTTTGTAGACAGTTCCCAGCCAGCTTAGATTTTCTTTGGTTTCTTGCAATTGCTTAACAGCTGCTTGGCTATCAGAGAAAATCCTTATGGTGCTATTTTTATAGCCCATAAGGTGATTCTCCCCAGCACAAGTTTCAAATGCATAAACTTCAGCTTAGAATACTGTGGTATTTCTTCCCAGAGGGATAGAAATATCGAATTTAGGTGATTTCCCATAAATTCCAGCTCCTGATCCACTGACCATCTTTGAATCGTCTGTATACCGGATCAGTTCTTTAGTGTTACAATGTCTTTTATCTTGATTCCATTCAAAAAGGATATTGAGAGGTTTTTCAAAGGATAATTTAGGAAGCATTTAGTCACTACCCATCTCATAGGTTGGATTTTTTATTATATTTATAATGCTTATGTGCCCTACGGGATTCCGGTTTGCACCAGTTGCCATTTTTTCCCAGTTTGTATGCACCCAACCTTGCTCTTCCGTTGATATAAATATCTAAAGGTGGCAGGTGGAGAAGGGTTTTCATTGCAGATGTAGGGGTACTTCCCATGCTAACCTCTGCACATTTGAGAGTTTTTTGCTGCCTATTTCTGACACACTTTTGGCCAGCATATTACGCAGCCATAAGCTATTATGGGTCTTACCACTGCTGTATACAACCAGTGCATCATCCGTGGTTTGAGACCCCATGATTTCCCAAAGTTTCTTCTGGCCATCATCAGTGCCATTTTGCCCTTGTTAATTATTTTCTGCAAATGTAGGTTCCAGGTCAATTTATTATCTAGGATTAAACCCAGATACTTAACATGGCAGCCAACTTGCAGTTGATTATTGAAGAATATGAACCTCCCATATTTCTTTCTCTTTTGTGAAAGGAACGAGATTGGTTTTTGATGGGTTAACCCACAAATTTCTTCCACTGCACCATCTCTCTACATATTCTAGAGCTTCAGACATGAGCCCAAATACACTTGAGACAAATTTCCCCTGAATAAGTATGACAATATCGTCAACGTATCCCTGGGTATAGTTGCCTTGTTTGTTCAATATAATCAGCAGTTCGTTGACAACCCGATCCCACAGTAGAAGGGGCAATACCCTCCCTGTGCACAACCTCTGGATTTCTTCACGTGCCTTGTTTCATTGAACATAGTTGTGTTTATTTTCCAGCCTTCCAACATGCTTTTTATCCACCTTCAACAAATGTCTTCAACCTAATGCTTTTTTGCTGCAAGCATGATCGAATCTAAGGAAATATTATCAAAGGTCCCCTCTATATCGAGGAAAACCCCTAATGCTATTTCCTGGTTTTCTAGTGAGTTTTCAATTCTCCACACCAAGTGATGTAAGGCTGTCTCACAGGATTTGCCTTGTTGATATGCATGTGGGTTTAAATCTAAGGGCCTCTGAATCAACCTGGTTTCTCTAATATGCTTATCAATTAGTTTCTCCATTACTTTTAACAGAAGTGAGGATAAGCTGATTGGTCTAATATCTTTGGGCTGGGTATAATTGCTACGCCCAGAAAAATGCCAGATAGTAAAATAAAGTTTTGATACACATGGAAATAGAGCGAAGTGTAGAGGAGGCTGGGTTTAGCTGAAGCACTTTCATTTGGATAGAAATATAATATTGATTCAACTTATGTATTTCTTAGGATATATTGGCTTTTAGTTTATTACGTTATATATTTATTTACCTTTCGCCAGAAAGATATTTTAAACTATGTATAATTTATTTCTGCTAAATTTCTGTAGCAAAACTCTTTTAAAATATCATTTTCAACCCAGGTTAACACATTTCATTCGTGTATTTCTTCCAAATTATGTGTATTATTTACTATTTATAGGTAGGATCTGCAGCTATTTGTGGGGGAAAATTACCCCCTGTATTAGGAAGGTGTAATAGTGAAGTTAACAATAAAACACTAAATCTTCGAAAGAAGTAGAAGACAGAGTATTGATAACAAAATCTCCCTGCCTTATCAGTGACACTCATTGTCAGTGTCGCTTTAGCCACCTAGCGGTAACAGCGTAAACCTCGTTCGGGTATGGCATGATATAGCAGCCATCTGCAGGAAGTTTGATGAAGCTTTTACCACCTCCTACCGGTTACAGTGCTCAACCAGGTTCCGTATTTCTCTCCAAGAGAACACTAGGTTTAGGTTCTGTTTTAAGATAAGTAAACCGAAATTGGAAACGTGTTTATTATGTATTGGACTGGATTGACATAAAGGTGGGGTAGGTATGTGTGCTCTAACACTAAAACCCGAAGATCTATTGCATTATTCTCCATCTTTATTGTTTCTAGTTAAATAGGCAAGTACCTTCAATAAGGAGTTGTAGACTTTTAACTAGACTCTTACTTGGGAGACCTGAAGCAGGTATGTATGTCTTCGTCTGGCTAACGTCGTTCAGTCGAAGATCATGTGAGAGGTAGTTTCTTTCTCTTCACCATACAACCTACAAATTGGGTTTTCCTTATAGATTGAAGTAGGTAGTTTGTTGCTGCTCCACGTATGGAAGCCAATTTGAAGTAGATCGTATCTTTATGTTATTTTGCACCACACTTTGGGCATCAATTTGAAGTAGGTTGTATTGAAGGAGTTGTATTATATTTCAACTGTTGGGGAGCCGATCTTGAAGTAGTTGCAACCGCACGTGTGGTACCCGGTAGCCTTCATCAAAAGAATTTAAAAATATTAACCTTGTAATTTGACTGTTTGTTTAAATATTTAATATTTATGTTTGCCTCGGCTGCATCAGTATTTATTTTAGAGACATGGAGGTCTTAGCAGGGTTGTGGTGCGACTTAAGAATGTAGGCTTACATAGATTATAATTTTACTTCACTTCTTTTATTAATGCTTGACACGATTTAAATAACACTTCACTGATATAGAGAGAGAGCTGTAAGAATTTTTTTATTAAATACTTGCACTTTTTAACACGTAAAAACTATTTTCGTCTCACACGAATACGTATTATGTTTCTCGAGGACGTGTCTCGCATCCGGTTAGGAACACTGTCTGCTACCAACTGAACTCTGAATTTGTAAAGTTTGCTTCTTTTTAGTTTTTGATTGGCTAATCCTAGTCCAATAGAATACCTTCATTTAACTAAAGCTTTTTCTGGTTGTTGATTGGCTATTTTATAAACTGTCACAAAAATTACATTATTGTTGCTCCAATAATGACTAGTAGCATAATTAAACATTCTTACTCATTATTGACTCAAGGTTATCTCATTGTTACCTCATTGTTAGTAAGTTTTAACCTATTATTCTCACAGCTTCTACATTATTAAATTACGTAATACATTCACATAACATTATTGAACATGTATACAATAATATAAGCATATGCAATGACTGTTACATACATTTTACAAATTATTTAATAAACATATTGCTTCAAGGCGGGCTGTTATTGAATTTACATATTATATAATTAGACTGAAATTATTTAAGTGTTAAAAATACTGCCTCAAGATACTCATAGTATGCAGGTGTTTCCTTAATCTACAGTGGCCTATAAAGAGGCCTGTTATCAGCCTCATTTGTGTCCTACTGAGATTTAGAATTTCTTTAGTAAGCCCTAATTTCGTTTTAACAACATTCTCTTACTACCTCTATGTCCTTCCACTTGTGCCCACTGTTTTTTTATTGTTGTTTAAAACCCATATGCAATGGTTTTCTTTACATAGATAAGAAAATGCCAAATACTGGCTCAGGGCCAATAAATTCTCCAGCTGAACCTTTCTTTGCTAAGGTGTCAGCTTTTTTATTGCTTATAATCCCTTTATGCCCTGGTACCCAACCAATTATTACCCTGTTGTATTTTTCCAGGTTTTGTAGACAGTTCCAAACCAGCTTAGATGTTGCCTGGTTACTTATAATTGCTTTAAGAGCGGCTTGGTTATCAGAGAAAATCCGTATGGTGCTAATTTTATAGCCCATACGTAGATTCTCCCCACCAAAGGTTTCAATTCCACAAACTTCAGCCTGGAATATTATGGTATTTCTTCAAAGAGCGATAGAAATATCGCATTTAGGAGATTCCCACAAATTTCAGCTCCTGATCCCTGTCCATCTCGAACCGTCTGTATACCAGATCAGTTCTTTAGTATGACAGTGTCTTTTATACGCATTCCACTCAAAAACAATATTGAATGGTTTCTCAAATGATAATTTAGGAAGCATATAGTCACTGCCCATCTCGTAGGGTTTATGATGATATTTATAATTCTGGTGTCCCCTAGCAGATTACGGTTGCACCAGTTTCCATTTCTTTCCAACCTTGCTCTTCCTTTGATATAAATATCTAAAGGTGGCAGGTGGAGAAGGGTTTGCATTGCAGCTGTAGGGGTACTTTACATTGCTCCTGTAATACAGAGGTATGATAACCTCTGCAAATTTGAGATTTTTTTTGCCTATTTCAGACATACGTTTAGCCACCATATTGCGCAGCCATAAGTTCTTAGGTTCTTCTGGCCGCCATAAGTGTCATTTTCCTTCTGTTAATTATTTTTTGCAAATGCAGATTCCAGGTCAATTTATTTTCTAGGATTAAACACAGATACTTAATACTGGATCCAATTTGCAGTTTATTATTGAATATGAGAGTTCGAAAACCTCCCTTTTTGTGAAAAGAACCAGGGATGTTTTTGACAGGTTAACCCACAAATTTCTTCCACTGCACCATCCCTCTACATATTTTAGAGCTTTGGACATGAGCACAAATACACTTCAGGCAAATTTCCCTTGGTTAAGTATAAAAATATCGTCAGCGTATCCTTGGGTATAGTAGCCTTGTTTGTTCAATGTAATCAGCAGTTCGTCGACAACCAGATCCCAAAGTAGAAGGGATAATACCCTCCCTGCGGAGAACTTCTGGATGTCGACACTTGCCTTGTTTAATTGAACATAGTTTTATCTATTTTCCTGCCTTCCAACATAGATTTTACCCACATACAACCGGTGCCTTCAACCTCATGCTTCTTTGCTGCAAGGATGATCGAATCTAAGGAAACACTATCAAAGGCCTCCACTGTATCGAGGAAAGCCCTAATGCTATTTCCTGGTTTTCCAGTGGGTTTTCAATTCTCCACACTAATTGATGTAACTGATTGGTATAAAATCTTTGGCCTGGATGTAACTGCTACGCCCAGGTTTTTGAATAAAGACCACTTTTACATACCTCCAGGTCATTGGGATATATGAAATCGTCAAACTAGCCCTGAATAGCCTGCATAGCACAAGTATGATGCATTTTCCCCTGCTCTAACAGAAATTAAATTGACCCTAAAATAACCGTCATAACGTCCTCCAAATAAAACACGACTAATGGCATTTACTTTCCCCCATAATATCAAGAAACTTCTATTCAAGAGTTTTCATTCTACAACGCTTAGTTTTGGAGATATTGTACAGTCTCAGCTTAAATGGTCTACCCTGTATACAGGGTGAATCACCTAAAACTTGCACCGCAGATATTTTGGAAATGGAAAGTGCTATTGATGTGCAGTTTTCACAGCATTGATTGGTTGTCAGGGGCTCGTACATTTAGCCTATAAACAGATTTTATTAAAACTGAGAAGGTGTATTTTTTGAGCAAACATACAATTTTTAAATAGAACAATGCCTAGTTACATCATCAGAATAAAGGTAGGGTAAATTAGAATGTCAATGATCTTTGTTGCGGGATTCTAGTGCAAGTGGTTTACAAGAAATCGCATTTTGAAGAGTTTTCACCCGACAATTGTTTGTCCCATTCAACCTGCTTAGTTGCTAACTACGATGTTGTTATGTTTGTTTGCATTGTGTTTTCTATTCATTGATTGCATTGCGACTTTCTGCTCAGTTAGTTTGTGACAGTTCAAGCAGTAAGTCGTGAGTGGAAGATGGGGGTTTACTAATGCAGAAAAAGCCGACATGCTCATGGTGTATGGAGAGTGTAGGAAGAATGCAGTTCGTTCCTGTACGGTGTATGCGGAAACGTATCCCAACAGACGTCAACCATCTCGGCAATTATTTATCAAACTCTTCAACCAATTACGTGAAAGTGGTACTGTAACACCCAGAAAACGTAACAGAAACAAACAAGTGACTGGAGAAGATGCAGAAATTAATGTTTTGGCTGCCGTTGCAGTAGATCCGCAAATTAGTTCCCGCACAGTCGCACGTGGAAGTGGCATAAGTCAGGCAAGTGTACTGCGCATTCTCCATCGACATAGGTTCCATCCCTATCACATCTCTCTCCATCAAGAGCTGCATGGAAACGATTTTGAGAATCGTGTTAATTTTTGTACATGGGCATTAAGACATGATCCTCCAGACTCATCATGTATCTTGTTTAGTGATGAGGCAACATTTACTAATCATGGCCAGCTAAACCGCAGGAACATGCACTATTGGTCTGTTGACAATGCCCGTTGGCTTCGTCAGGTGGAACGTCAGCGTCCATGGAGTTTAAATTGTGGTGCGGGACAGTGAACCATCAGCTCATAGGCCCTTTGTTCATAGAAGGAACAATGAACTCGCACATGTATCGCAGCCTCCTGACAGACCATCTGCCACAAATGCTAGAAGACGTTCCTTTGCAGATTAGGAGGAACCTGTGCTACCAACATGACGGCTGTCCAGCCCATAGTGCACGAAGTACTACAGCTTGTCTTAACGGATTGCTTCCAAATCTTTGGAAGGGACGAAGAGGACCTATACCTTGGCCGGCCCGTTCACCGGATCTGACCCCTTTAGACTTTTTTCTGTGGGGAAGGCTGAAAGACACTGTCTACAAGGATGTACGAACTACACCAGACGATATGAAACGACGTATTACTGCCACCTGCTCTGAAATTTCCGTTGAAATGCTAGAACGTGTGCAGCAGCCTTTCCATAGCAGACTGGAAGCGTGTACTGAAGCTGCCGGTGGTCATTTAGATCACAACCTTTGAACAACTATGCTCTCTTTACTTGTAAGAATCCACGGAAGTATTGTAATCCCTTTTTGTTTTCCTTTAGTTTGTGCTACCACGGGTTGTACAAGTATCAGTGCGAAAAAATTAAAAATAAGATTTCTCGTAAACCACTTGCACTAGAATCTTACAACAAACGCCACTGACATTCTAATTTACCCTACCTTTATTCTGTTGATGTAACTAGGCATTGTTCAATTTAAAAAATTGTATGTTTGCTCAAAAAATACACTTTCTCAGTATTATTGAAATCTGTTTATAGGCTAAATGTACGAGCCCCTGACTACCAATCAATGTTGTGAAAACTGCACATCAATAGCACTTTCCATTTCCGAAATATTTTCGGTGCAAGTTTTAGGTGATTCACCCTGTATGAGGAGGCTATAGTTATAGAGGAAGCGTTTGAGGGGTCATAAGTAAACAGTCATGAGGTCAGATAAATTTAAATTTGGCGTACATACATTTCAGACAATGAGAATTCCATTCCGAGAAGAAAAAAATAGTACCAAAAATTGCCACCGATGACGAAACGGCGATGTATGGGAATGGTGCAGTTCTCATCATGACATCTTTGCATACAATCATTAGGATAGACTTGTGTACGCAATGCTCTGCTTACGTGATTATGCTTTGCTCGTCAAGCTTATTACCAAAATAACAGCAATGCTTCCGTTGCGAAGAACCAATGGAAAGGTTCCATGACCATTATTGATTTGCGAAAATTATCTCAAGCTTTGAACGTACTGGTTCTTGACTGTGTATCCGGGACGAGAACGCAAGTCTGTATGCAACGAGGACTTGAAAACTGTTGCAACTGCTGCTACGTTCTGCGATTCGGAGACAGCAGTTTGTTGGATATGTTAAAGGGCAGAAAAGTTTACCCAATTTGTAATTGTAATTTGTAATATGTTGATTAAAGTCACCAGCAACATCTGGCTTCCTTTCCTCCCCATACAGTGACATTTCATCCTCTGGTGGCGACGTTTGGAACTATTTTTCTTCTTGGAATAGAATTCCATTGTCTGAAACATATGTACACCAAATGTCAATTTATTTGGCCTCACCGTTGTGTACTTATGACCCCCTCAAGCACCTCCTCTTTAATTATGACCACCTTGTAATACGGTTTAAATATTCATTCTGAATGTACAGGATTTCACGGGCTATTCGCAGAAAATGCAATGTATACGAATTATTTGTCCGATCTCTCAAACGTGTACAATTTTAATCAAAATGTTAAAAGTCATATCTGGGAAAATAAAAAGTTGCGATAAATCCTCATGTAAAGGGGAGTTTTGGATGCTGTGATTTTTTACAAAATTATTGTGCTCTCTCATCCTTGATCCCGAAACATGTATTTACGGTGAAACCTGTATATTGATATATTCTATGGAATACAATACTTCATTTATTTACCCCACGTGCGTGATAGAGAAAATAGAAGTTACTGGAATTTCTATGACAATATAAAAGCCTGAGTGGTTTCAGTCGCAGTGCGTTCATTAAATACCCATACTAAATGCTGGTTGCAGTGTAACAATAATACCGATAATAATGAATTCTTAACTGAGAAACAATAAATAGTCAAAAAGAAACGTATTGGGATACAGCAGTTTTTGAAAATCAAACGCCAAAATGCGGCGCGGAGAGAATAAAAGTGTTTCCTGGATACAATGCGCGGATGGAAAGCTTTCGTTTTTCTAAAAGTGAATTTATTTTTATATATTAAAACTTGCATATTAAAAATTCAGATTTAAAAAAAATATTATTAAAGTAAATGATTATGAAAAAGACCGAGCGAGATAACGTGTGCCACTCGCATTCGGGTTCAAACCTACGGAACGGTCCAATTTGACCGAAGTTTCTTTCGCGATATTCCTCAGTTGCTAAGCGAATGTTGGGTTGGATAATTTGGTCCGCGAATTTTCCTATCACCCCTTTCATCACTATATTCCATTTCCTTCTTCTTCACCGCCATACTAGACATTGGGCTGATCACCTAAAGATCTATGACCCAGAGTTCGCTTACTCCTCGAAAGGCTACTGACCCAAGACATTGGGCTGATCACCCATCCTGGATATGCTATGATCTAGAGTTTGCTTGCTCCTCGACAAGCTACTGATCCAAGGCACTTGGCTGATCACCCATCCTGGATATCCTATGATCCGGAGTTTAATTGCTCCTCGAAAGGCTACTGACTCAAGACATTGGGCTGATCACCCATCCTGGATATCCTATGATCCGGAGTTTGCTTGCTCCTCGACAGGTTACTGACCCAAGACATTGGGCTGATCACCCATTCTGGATATGCTATGATGCACAGTTTGCTTACTCCTCGACAGGCTACTGACCCAAGGCATTGGACTGATCACCCATCCTGGATATGCTATGATCCAGAGTTTGCTTGCTCCTCGACAGGCTACTGACCCAAGGCATTGGGCTGATCACCCATCCTGGATATGCTATGATCCAGAGTTTGCTTGCTCCTCGACAGGCTATTGACCGAAGAAATTGGGCTGATCACCCATCCTGGATATGCTATGATCCAGAGTTTGCTTGCTCCTCGACAGACTACTGACTCAAGACATTGGGCTGATCACCCATCCTGGATATGCTATGATCCAGAGTTTGCTTGCTCCTCGACAGGCTACTGACTCAAGACATTGGGCTGATCACCCATCCTGGATATGCTATGATCCAGAGTTTGCTTGCTCCTCGACAGATTACTGACTCAAGACATTGGGCTGATCACCCATCCTGGATATGCTATGATCCAGAGTTTGCTTGCTCCTCGACAGGCTACTGTCTCAGGGCATTAATTTTTAAGTCCTTGGGGGTGTAAGCCCTCCAAAGAGGAGGATAATCCGTTAAAGAAAAAGAAGACTAAGGAAGCACAAGACGTATAAAAAAACAAATTTGCATTATTCTCCACGCTTCAAAGTACACTTATAAGGTAAACAAAAATGTATCTAACTGAAATAAAATGAAAAAATACTAGATATATGTATGAGTACATCAGCCTTCACATAACATTTGAACATATATGGGACAGAAAACCAACATGGATTAGGTAACTATGAAGTTCAGACATAATCACACAAATTGATTTTCGCGAAATGTTTTCTCTAACTTCCTGAAAAAAATAAACAGCAACACGACTTTTCATATGTATCTATTGTTTGTCCCATGTACACCAGCAACTGTTGAATCACATTTTCGCCGTGCAGACCGTGACGACAGTTTTCGAATCTAAATAGGTAATTAATTTCCTTTATTGATTTTGTCTGAAATGATGACTGATTTAAAAATGGTTTCTACTGTTTGAATAATTGTCTGTATTTGTTTTTAATCGGCACTAATGGGTCACCTGATATAAATGCCATTGTATTTCAATTAACATTCTCCCTAAGTAAACCACGAAACATGCTACTGTGATTTTACTTAATTGCAATAGTAAATAAAATGAACGAATTTGCAACTAATGTTCATCACTTTGAGCTATGATTGTTTACGTACTGTTAGGTGTACATACACTCTAGGCATTTAGAATGTTTTAAGAAAAACAAGAACTTATTTCTTAACTTGCTTTCGTATTGTGTAAACAATGTGGTGGTGGTGGTGGCGGCGGCGGCGGTGGTGGTGGTGAAGCAGGCAAGCTAGACCGTACATGCTCTCTAGAAAAATACCTGGTCTGTATACGTGACTTGCAGAATAGACCAGAAACAACTATGTTTATAATAGTTAGCTAGTTAGCTAGCTAGTTAGTTGTAGTAGTAGTAGTGGTGGTGGTATTTATTAATTACTTAGTATTACATTTATTGCATAACACAGTCGCATGGGTCATAAGACCGTACATGGTCTCTAGAAAAATGCCTGGTCTGTATACGTGACTTGCAGAATCGACCAGAAACAACTATGTTTATAATCACCAAATTATATACATACATATAAAATTGAAAAACACTCTGAATCACACACGCAAACACAAACACACACACACACACACAAGTGCCTAAGCACCACATATATTTAAAGAAAGTTTACATAAATACCTTATATCTTAGTACACGTATTTCCATTAAGTATATGCCCAAGCTTGGCCAGTTTTGGCTGTTTAGAATTAAGTCCCAGCATGCTGTCCTCCGTCCGTTGGAAGCAAAAAATACTTCCGGTAATAATTTTTTCCTAATACTCTCCGTCTGCACGCATGTTGCCAAAATATGCGTCCAGTCTGCTTGTTCACCGTATAATGGGCAAATCCTCCTGCCATCATCATCAGCAATCTTGCGAGGTTTCCACCCTCCCAACTTAAGCCATGCTATTCCCGTCCTCTGTTTTATACCTAATTCCAAAATATATGTTTCCTTACCCCACCTAGTTTTTATTTCATTTTGTAGCTCCAATGTTGATCTTTGTCTACATTCAGACTCTATATTCTCCCTATTTATATCACAGAGTCGTCTTTTGACTCTTTTCATGGCACTGTGTGTATTTTCATTACCCCTTTGCCAGATATGTGTAAACAATGTAAACCATACTTGCCTTGGCAGATCCCTATTTACTCGTTCAGTTAAGTTACTGAAAATATATCTAGGGTAATTCCGGGAGAGATGGACCCCCTTTTCTGAATTTCCCATATTTCTTTTATTTTTAATAAAAGTGGTTAAAGTGGTAGTACCTTATGATTTTGGTGTCATCAATAAACCATATATAGCTGTATACATCCAAAATACGTATTAACAGACTTGTGAATTATGAACAAAAAAATTACACAAGTGGTCCATCTAACCCGCAGTACTCGGTTTAGATGGACCATGGTATACGGGAGAGATGGACTTGCATAAAATAGGAGGAGAATTAAATGATACATTCGTAATTAGTGCTTATTGGTATATTGTAAATCATTTATCATGTAGAACAAACATTTGTTGTTTTACTGAGTTCATTTTGGAATATGTTTTTTAGATTTACTCTCTCCTCCCACATAAGTCGCACTTCATGCCGTATTTGGTGCAGTTCTCATGAAGCCAATGGAACACATTGGGCATTGAATCCAGTCTTCATTGCTTTTGGTTGCGTTGTAGTCCTCTCCGCAGCCAGCACATTCATTTTCATTCCACTCTTCAAGATCACCGTCACTGTCATTGCATACAACATCATCATCGTTTAGGGACTCTTCGGAATCAGAATTGTCGCTACCTCTTCTTCTGGTTCTTGGCCTCTTAGTTTTAGACACATTAGATTTTCCATTAGCTCTACTCTTCTTAGACTTCCAAGGGTTAACATTCTCCTTTGAATTCGGTATCTTGGAAACACTTGCTGCATTACCACTTAGAGTAGCTTTCTTCTTCAAAGTTGCTATTGGGGAAATATCATTAAGGAGTTTACTTGGTGTTGGTATTTGGGTCTCCTTGTCTACCTGACTTTCATTAGGGGAATTATTTTCCATTTAGTAGGTCCCAGGAACTGCCAAGAAATCATAAGTTTGAGGACTGATCAGTGTGGAACTTGAAGCATCAGTCAAAGGTAAATAATTTGAAATATCTAGCAGCTTCGTTGATTCCCATAAGTTGCTTTTTTACTGCATCCACAGCCTTCTGTAAGTGGTCTACACTCCAACATCCTCTTGTAGAGCCCTGTTTCCTTTTGTAGGTAGTTGGCATTCCTCTGAAAATAATAATAATAATAATAATAATAATAATAATAATAATTATAATAATAATAAATAGGGCATCTATCTCTATTTCTCCTTTTATAAACGATTTATCGATACTCACACTATATATACATGTATATGTATATATCTATGTCAATAGTCAATAAGCAGACAAATGTTTGTTTATATATTACACTATAACCACTAACGCTTTACCAAAAAAGGATTGAATAAACATTAAAGTTATAAAAACTACGGTCCATCTCTCCCGTGAGGACCTGGTCCAACTCTCCCGATTGTCAGGGAGAGATGGACCAGCCTGTCATTTTGCTTCGCTTGGGGACAGCGTCCCCAGAACACGCCATGAGGGTACATTTACTTGTTTTACACTTCCTAAGAAACTTTGGTAAAAGTATGATATCAAATACTGTGTATACTACCTAACTATATAAATAGTGAAAAAAATGTACATACCTGATTTTAATTATGCGGTATATAAAGTGAAATGCTTCAACAAATCAGGACGAAAACAACACTGTCACACATTCACATCTGCCATTAGCAGGCGACACTACAACTAACTCTCTCTACTGGCCGGTTCGAGAAATAATTAACTGGTCCATCTCTACCAGTGGTCCATCTCTCCCGGAATTACCCTATATATGGTAAGAAATACATCGTCAATTTTCTCTTGGTTTTATCATGTATGCGTATCTAATCTCCTCCTGAGAGTCCATGTTTCAGGTTTACGTAAACAGATTCATAACGACTTTCATCAGATGTAACAAACAGGGCAAACAAATGCTGTATCATACTAACAAGTAGTACTCTTGCAATGGTTCCGCTGTTTGACTGAGTTAGGGAACCCCGGCCAAACGAAAAGGGAAGCCCTAACGAGTGCCGTAGGGGAAAACAAAAGGAAACCAGAACTCTCAAAAATATACTACTATTGATAAGTTTGTTTTTGGGTACTTTAATGATAATAATAAACAAACATTAATAACCAGAACCGTAAAGCAACCATAAAAGAATAACTGTAAAACAAAAATGGCTTAAAGAGTAAAGCAACCAAAACCAATTGAGCAGAGCAGTAAAGGCAAGTTTTAAATACAGCAAAATTAAGTAAATCCAAAAATTCAACAAACCAAATCAATTTAGAAAGTTTATAAAACAAGGCCACTATAAACATCAGACCAAAAAATTTAATTATGTTTAGCTAGTCAAAGACTAGCTAAGAATGTTGAACAAGACCGAAACAGACTTTAATGAAATTCAGGAAACCGAGAGCTTCAAAGTCCAGCTAAGCTAGATGTAGATAGCTTTACAACCCAACCGTTTTCAGTTACAAAGTTCAGCATAAATGGGTTCAGCATAACTGGGTTTTAACTGCAATTACTGCTCTCATAATTTACACAACAGAATATCTGTAATTTTGAATTAACTATGCATTTTCAAAGTGCCCAAAATATGTAAAGCTCTACTCACAAATTTCTACTTATATTGCTTCTTGCCCTCCTTTTATCAAACTATGCAATTTCAGACGACAAATGCCAAAAGCTTTTCTCACAAATTTCACACTACTGATGCTTTTTACCTTCATGAATCAAAATATGCATTTTCAAATTGCACAACTGTGTAAAGCTCTTATCACAAATTTTAAACTAACTATACACTGAAAATCACGTACTGAAAATATAACTCAACTGGAAAAGAAACAAAACACACTAAACCTATGAACAACTCCAAGAGCCAGTCACTTTACAAACTCTTATTTTCAAACACACATAACGTTTTCCGCCCCAAAATTCACTCACCATTACCAGGACATACAACTGATAATAAAGCCTACCTTTACATAAGGTCGATCCACCGAAAATCACAAAGACGTTCCTTAAAAATTCATTACAAAACTTCCACAATCCGCATCAGTAGTTACAGGGCAGAGAGCTATCCCTGCAAAGCGGACAGAAATCCACCACTCAGCGCGTACGGCCAAAGCACATGCCACGTCAGCAACCCACAGAGGAAAAAAAAAAGAGAGCACCAAAGAGAGCGTTAAGCCAAGGGGACAAGCAACGTAAAGTGACTGGCTGGATGTATAATACAGATACAAAACATAAAAAGAACACATAACAGCACAATAGCCCCCCCCAATCTGCGAGCTTGCGAGAAGAAAAAAAATAACCATTTATAGGAACTCGAGGAAAGGGAACAATAAGTAGCCAAAAGGGGAAACAACTAGGAAAACAGAAGGAACATGCTACACTGTAAGTAGACGAAGAAGGTAACTCCACACATACAGTCCGCAAACTTCAGTAGCTGACACTGAACACACAAGGAGAAGACCATAATTGAGGCAAGCAAACCCCAACAGTATATATCCCACGACGTAGCAACCGGGCAGCCATCCAAGGTGATGATAAAAGCTTAAGTATATAACACCCAGGAACAGTCATAGGTGAAAAGTTGCATCATGATTTTGGCAGCAACATTCAGCGGACAAGCCGCTAACCAGGAGAATAGATTTTTCTTTACTTATAACGTCGACACTGCAGGCGGATGACGCTAAGGCAGAAACTGAAGCGGGCCAAAACATGTATAAAGTAGTCAGGATCCGGAAGAGGAGGCACAGGCTTCAGTATTTTAAACCACCAAATAGCGTCCGACGGTGAAATTCCCACGTAGGACCACCCGGCTGCACACACCACGAGAGCAGAAGAAACTTGCACAGCAGTCAGCACATCGCAACTCAAAAGGTCCAGAACGTGTCCCCACAGAGTAGCACGAGGAAGGAAAAAGGGATGGTAGCCGAGAAGGATAAGAATCTGAAACATAATAAAACAAAGCAGCAGAGGGGGCTCACAAAGCAAAATATAAACTTACATATACAAACTAAATCATCGTCAATCAATTATAATTTTATGGACATATAAATATTGAATTTCACAATAAACGATGTGCATTTTTAAATTAGACAAGTATAGCATTACAATTATAGAACAAGAATTAAACATGGTATGCAATGAAACAGCTATGAGACATAATGCACTATATAACAACTATGTACAACAAAATAATAATTCACTTGCCCCGACCCCACACAAACTATAACTGGGGAGAGGCAGGTGAACAGGGCATACCGGCAGGGCATCACCGGTGTGGAAGCATGAAAATTTTCCCAATAAGAACAATTTAATTAAGCTGACACCCACTGAAATTAAGTGACCTTATAAATATATATAATTATAATTTAAAATATTACCCCCAAAAATTAAAAAAAGAACAAAGGATATTAAATTCGAGCCAAATTTATAGGAACACAAAAGGTCACTCAAAATAACAGGATCAACAGCAAAGGTAGGCTCTGCGCAACAGCTAAATATCCCAGCAAGGGCGAATGGAAATGAGGCAAAACTTTCAGAATTATGTAACCATACATGTTACCATATTTATCTTGCACACTGACTTGACAAGGAAATCATAAATTCCTCCAAAATATTCAGGAACTCGCAAGTGACTGACTCTTGAATAGCCCTAGCACACGGGCATAACCATACATTTTACGGGCAAACTGTAAAAGTTGGCAAGTATGCAATAGTGATATTCTCATGTGTCAAAGATCTGAAGACAAATCACTGGAGTTCTATATGCTAACATCCGAAAAGATACCATTACTGTAGGAGGGAAGGAAAGTATAATTGGGAGCTTTCATGAATATGGAAGGGATAAGAAAGGATGATTGGGAGAGGAATGGGACAGGATTTATCCCGGTTAAGGGAATGGGACAAATCAAGAGCTCGCATGGGGCAGGATCGCTAATTCCTGAAAGTGAGTCACCCATCATCAGGACAATGCCAAGTGACTCACTTGCTACCCCGAGTTATACAATTTAAGCTGAGACAGGTGAGCGCGGCGCCTGCAGGAAGAAGACAATTCTTGCAAAAGAACAGACACCCCCTTATAAATTCTGAGAATCTTAAACGGGCCAAGATAGCGAGGAGCTAACTTCGCGGCAAACGCATCTGCTTTCGAGGACTGAGGATAGTTACGGCACATAACAACATCTCCCACTTTGAATGGGGAGGGACGACGGGACGCATCGTATCGCTGCTTTCTCATAGAGTGGCCTCTACGCAGATTATTCAAGGCAGCCTTCCAATTAGTACGAATGGTATGCGGAGAATTGTCAGCCGGTAATAAATCATTTAACGCCCACAAATTAGCCAAAGGAGACGAAGGTTGGTAGGCAAATAACAATGAAAATGGCGTCGTCTTATGAACCTCATGTCTCGCAGAATTGAAAGCAAACTGAAGTTGCTTCAAGTATTTATCCCAGCAATTGTGCTGCTGGTGATGATAAGCAATTAAAGCGGACTTAAGGTAACGGTTGACCCGTTCCGCTAATGAGGGGTTAGGGTAATAAGGGGTAGTAGTAAAATGCTTAATACCCCAATCAAAACAAAAGGAACGAAAGAGACGCGACTTAAATTGCGAACCGTTGTCAGAGACCAGATATTGAGGAGCACCAAAAGATCCAAATATTGTTCCAAGTTCCCGAATAGCGAGGCGAGCAGTAGCCGCACTCAGAGGTGAAATCCATACGAACTTTGAGAAAGCATCAGTAAGCACCAATGCAAAAATATTTCCCTGAATAGAACGAGGGAACGGTCCGATAAAATCTACAAATAGTTTTTCCATGGGCGCGGAGGGAACCTCCGAAGCCAAATATCCCCAATTTGTAGCCTGCGCGGGTTTGGACAATGCGCAAATGCGGCAAGACTTAACATGCTTTCTTACATCGAAATCCATGCCCCGCCACATAAACTGTTCACGAATTCGATTTCTGGTTTTGGCAATGCCTAAATGACCCCCGAAAGGAGAATCGTGAAAATAACTGAGAATCATGGGAATAGCTGCCTTCGGAACTATGACTTTATAACGCCGATCAAAACTAGCTCTTCCCATCAAAACACCCTCATGAATCTTATAATCCTGCAGTGAAACTCCTGATTTAATTTGCTCAATAATTGAGGCCAACCCAGAATCGGTAAGTTGAAGTTCAGGTATACTGACAAACATTTCAGGAAATGCCGAAAATGAGAAGCTCTCAATCTGAGTATCCGCAGGAGCATCCAAAGTCTCGAAATAAACACACTCCTCAGTAGGTTCGGAAAATACCCGGGTAAGAGCATCCGCAATACAATTTTCTGAACCTCTGATAAAGGAAGGAGTAAACTTAAAGGCACCTATCCGGACACCCCAACGCGCAAGACGACCTGTCTTCCTTGGGACAGCTAACGCCCACGTTAAAGCCTGGTTATCGCACTCTAAAAAGAAATGCACATGTTCTAAGTACACCCTATACTTCTCCAATCCAAAAAGCACCGCTAAGGTTTCTAATTCATATGTAGAAAATTTACGTTCTTCAGGAGATAAAGTACGCGAACTATAATAAATGGGACGACGACCTTCAGGAAATTCCTGCAACAAAACAGCCGCTAGCGCGCTAGCACTAGCATCCGTCTGTAAAATAAAGGGCATAGCAAAATCTGGAAAAGCCAAGACAGGAGGGTTTGAAATAGCCTCTTTTAGATCAACAAATGCCGCTTCCTGCTCCTCGGCCCACGCAAAAGTAACCCCTTTCTACGTAAGCAATTAAGAGGTTCCGCCCGAGTAGAAAAATTTGAAATAAATTTAGAGAAGAAGTTAACCATTCCTAAAAATCGAGCCACCTCACGCTTATTCTTGGGTGCCGGAAAATTTCTAATAGCCTTAGTGCGATCTGGGTCTATGGTAATACCAGAAGGGGAAACCATATGGCCCAAAAATGATATTTGAGAGGTAGCAAAATGAACTTTAGACTGCTTAACTGATAACCCGGCGCTCTGTAGGCGACGAAAGACCTCACGTAAATGAACAAGATGTGAGTCAAAATCCTCGGAATATACTACAAGATCATCTAAGTAATGGTACAAATATTTAAATTTTATGTCCGAAAACAAATTATCCAGCAAACGAGTGAGGACTTGCGCGCCCGTAGCCAAACCAAATGGGACCCTATTGAATTCATAAAGGCGCCAGGGGGTAGCGAAAGCTGTTAGATGCTTGGAATGTTCAGCCAAAGGAATCTGATGATAAGCATTGTTCAAATCCAGGGTCGTAAAAACGCGAGCCTTCGAAAAATGATGAGCAGCTGTATGCAAATCGGGCAAAGGGGTACTTTCAATAAGTATTCTTTTGTTCAAGAGACGATAATCTATGACCGGTCTAAAATCCTGATCTCCCTTCGGTACTAGAAATATGGGGCTGCTGTAATTTGAAGTAGATGGTCTAATAACCCCTTGGTCAAGCATCTTCTGTATTTTCTCTTTTAATATAGCCATCTTCGGTGGTGTGAGCTTATATGGAGATAACTTGACCGGAGTAGAATCAGTTAACTGAATTTCATATTGAGTCAAATGAGTGACCCCTAAAACATCTGTAAACAATGAATCAAATTCCCCAACTAAATGCTCTATTTGCTTTGCCTGTTCAGGGGACAAATGAGACAGAGAAGAAGTTGCGCAATTTTGGGTTACCAAATTAATATCTCCCAAAGTTAAAGGGGGCCGAGATGGTTTAAAATCCCTCACAAAGTCCAACTTTATCCGGGGAGCAAAATGAAAAGCGATCTGCCTAGTGGAAAAATCAATAGCCATCCCAGTCCTTGACATAAAATCGGCACCTAGGACACATGCATAAGGAAGCTTGGGAACGACAAAAAAACTATGTTTCCACGTAAAACGTGGGAAACGTATAGTACATGATACCTTTTGAGTAACTTGAAAGGCCTGACCATTGACCATCAAACAAACCAACTGACACGTGGTTGCACGCGACATAATACATGGTAAATTTAACCTAAGCCAATCAAGCTGAATCAAAGAGACAGAACTTCCGGAATCTAATAACGCCAATAAAGGCAACTTCTCAAGAGAAACTTGAACTAAGGGTTTACCCGAAAACGGATAACCACAAATACGCCGAGACAAACAAATGGTCGACTTAACCTTCTGGCGTCATAAAGGTCGAAACTGTCGCCCCTGATTAGAAACACGAAGAAAACCCCGATTCACGGTCCTCCTATTGGGACAATTTCGTCGAACATGGCCTTCCTGACCACACTGAAAGCATTTAATAGTGGCCCGACGACCAGAAACCGGAACAATGGCCGAAGAAGGAGCTGATACAGTGGTATTAGGAGTTGCTAATGAGCCCGGAGGCTCTGACAGACGCAGCCTATCAACAAGCATAACTTCATTGAGTTTAGGTACCAATGCTTCCAACTGCTGCAAATTTGACGGCCGAGGTCCTAAAACCAAAGCCGACCTGACGACTGGATTGAGTCCTGATAAAATGACATCACAAATTTCCGCTTCCGTATCAGGGAGCACCAACACTAAAGCAATTTCCTTAACCCGAACCATATATTCTGTAAACGGTTCCGTTAGACCCTGAGGACGAAAATATACGTCTTGCATTATCCTCGTGCATTCCCTACGTGGAATGAACATGTCTAATAGGGCCAAATGAAAGCGAGTCACAGGCTCGGCCAAACCAGCACACCGCATTAAGAGGTCCAAAACTATCCCAGACACCTTGACAGATAATAATTCTATCACTTGAGCCGTGGGTACCAAATAACGCTTAGCCATTAGCGTCAATCGAACAAGAAAATAGAGAAACTGTAAAGCCGATGGTACATCAACAATGTCGTTTAACTGAAAGCCCTCCACGAATTGTTGGAGGGGATGAGCGAGTCTAAGTGGCCGAAACGCAGATACCGCAATCGCAGGCTGAACCACATCCGACAATCCTTGATTATACAAGGGAGACGCCCCAGTGTCATTCTGTGTAGTCCCAAAATCTTCCTCCACCTTATGGGCTAATTCCTTAAACTGATCCTTTAACTTTTGCAACGCTATACAAGACTGCAAAGTAGGGAATCTCTGTAAGACATAATCTAAATAGAACAAGTAATGCCGAATTCTAACTTGCCACCGGAGCAACTGTGCCTTAGAGGGAGAATCCTCGCGCCCAAAATCCATTAAATTATCCTGAATCTCTGCTAAGGCCAACGAGCAAGTGGACTCACACTTAGTCACTATCACGTGATCAATAGAAACAGTAATTATTGGAGCATCCTTAATTTGTCGAAAAACATCCAACATAATAGCCACTTCAGTTGTCATAGAACATTGACCTCCACGTACAACCAACTCTACCCACAATTCACCTTTCCGTAATCTGTCCACATTACTAACCGATACCGCCATCTTGATACTACGGATACGGTACAAGTAAGAAAATGAGATCCGGAGAATACAGAGCAAACAACAAACCCAAAAATATTCCCTAACCAACACAGACAAATCAATTAACCACGCTCTGCTACCAGTAATTTGCAATGGTTCCGCTGTTTGACTGAGTTAGGGAACCCCGGCCAAACGAAAAGGGAAGCCCTAACGAGTGCCGTAGGGGAAAACAAAAGGAAACCAGAACTCTCAAAAATATACTACTATTGATAAGTTTGTTTTTGGGTACTTTAATGATAATAATAAACAAACATTAATAACCAGAACCGTAAAGCAACCATAAAAGAATAACTGTAAAACAAAAATGGCTTAAAGAGTAAAGCAACCAAAACCAATTGAGCAGAGCAGTAAAGGCAAGTTTTAAATACAGCAAAATTAAGTAAATCCAAAAATTCAACAAACCAAATCAATTTAGAAAGTTTATAAAACAAGGCCACTATAAACATCAGACCAAAAAATTTAATTATGTTTAGCTAGTCAAAGACTAGCTAAGAATGTTGAACAAGACCGAAACAGACTTTAATGAAATTCAGGAAACCGAGAGCTTCAAAGTCCAGCTAAGCTAGATGTAGATAGCTTTACAACCCAACCGTTTTCAGTTACAAAGTTCAGCATAAATGGGTTCAGCATAACTGGGTTTTAACTGCAATTACTGCTCTCATAATTTACACAACAGAATATCTGTAATTTTGAATTAACTATGCATTTTCAAAGTGCCCAAAATATGTAAAGCTCTACTCACAAATTTCTACTTATATTGCTTCTTGCCCTCCTTTTATCAAACTATGCAATTTCAGACGACAAATGCCAAAAGCTTTTCTCACAAATTTCACACTACTGATGCTTTTTACCTTCATGAATCAAAATATGCATTTTCAAATTGCACAACTGTGTAAAGCTCTTATCACAAATTTTAAACTAACTATACACTGAAAATCACGTACTGAAAATATAACTCAACTGGAAAAGAAACAAAACACACTAAACCTATGAACAACTCCAAGAGCCAGTCACTTTACAAACTCTTATTTTCAAACACACATAACGTTTTCCGCCCCAAAATTCACTCACCATTACCAGGACATACAACTGATAATAAAGCCTACCTTTACATAAGGTCGATCCACCGAAAATCACAAAGACGTTCCTTAAAAATTCATTACAAAACTTCCACAATCCGCATCAGTAGTTACAGGGCAGAGAGCTATCCCTGCAAAGCGGACAGAAATCCACCACTCAGCGCGTACGGCCAAAGCACATGCCACGTCAGCAACCCACAGAGGAAAAAAAAAAGAGAGCACCAAAGAGAGCGTTAAGCCAAGGGGACAAGCAACGTAAAGTGACTGGCTGGATGTATAATACAGATACAAAACATAAAAAGAACACATAACAGCACACTCTGTCTCTTGTTTTTCATAAAAACTGCTTTTAAAATCCCATAATAATTAATTTTGCTCTGTCTCTTGTTAAACTCTGAAGACAAATCAAATCTATTGTCTAGCGTGTTGCAGTGTATAGTGCGGAAACTCAGACATTGCGGCGATGTGAGGGAAATGACTGGAATCATTTGGAGAAATACAGTCTGTGAAGTTGATAGACAAACATTACTAATGAAGCTGTTTTGGAATAATTAGTGTAGAAATACAAATTTTAAAGCTGATAATAAATTTTAAACTAATTTTTGGAACATTGGATGATAATAAACGGCCAAGGAATGGCAATTAAGCTTCGGGGAAGAAAAAATTATTATTAATACGTGTTCATATGCGGAAACAAAGAGGGATGAGTAGGTTAGGCTGGGTTTTGAACGAAGGACTTGCGTTTAGTTAGAAAACTATCGTTGGTTGAGGTTTTAATTTGTATTTCCTGCGATTTATGGATTTTAGTTATGGGTTTATTGCATTAGTAAATCCGTAATAATTTGCATTTTGCTACAACGATATTTTTAATTAGATATATGAAAAATAAATAAACTTATAGGCCTCCACGGCCGTTGTCCATAATAACTTGACTGTCTTCCGGTGAAGCTCGCCCAGAAGGAGCCCTCAACATGAAGGGCGAAACATCGCTAGTGACGCGGCCGTCACCAGAAGGCAGTCTAGTTGTTATATGCAATATATTCTTTGCTGCATCTTAATGCGCGATGAAGTAGTATTCAATAATGTCTGCTATTAATGTGTAACACAAGCCTTTTAATAGTATATTATGCAACGATATTATAACGGTAGTAATTAAAACGCGAGTATTATTGTTAACCGAGCGAGCGAAGCGTTTTAATCACCATTATATTAAGTTTCATACGACTGTTTATGCTCGACCATGTATCTAAATTAAAGGTTTCATAAGTATTCGTTTCTGGTTTGAGTGATTTGTTATAATCGTCATTCCTTTATTTATGGTTACAATACAAATGACCTTGTAGCACCTGACATTTTCTGAGAACGAATTTATACCTTTTGATATTCTCCAACCCATGAATTGTGAATAGAATTTCTCTATATCTTCCTTGACTTTTGTGGCAACAAGTTATTGGTAAGATTGAGTGCTTTTGTCGTAATTTCTGGGGTGTAAGTTGAATGCCACGGTTACTAGTGTCGGACATTTTGACTTTTTTCTAAACTCGCGCTAGTACCGTTGTCCTTCGAAACGAGAATAATTGATACTTACCCTTTCACAATGTTACGTGAATACCAATACTTTAATGAACAGATGTACTTTAATGAGGCCCAGTCGTATAAATACTACATTTTGGCATGGTCGAGCATTCATTCATTCACTGTTTAACCTCATCTTATGTAGGCGGTGCCTGGGGTCAGAGGCCCGTCGAGGAGCAGACACTCATGGATCAGACAGAATGTCCAGGATGGGTGATCAGCCCGATGCCTGGTATGGGATGAAACGAAATGATGGCGAAATGGATGAAAGGAAAGGTGATGATGGAGCAGTCGGTGGAATGAATGGCGGGGGAAACCGGAGAACCCGGAGAAAACCCGCCCAGACGCCGCTTTGTCCACCACAAATCCCACATGCGGGTCCCTGGGATTGAACCCGGGCCGCCTCGGTGAGAGGCGAGCGGTCTAAACACTCAGTCACGGCGCTGCCGGTCGAGGACAAAATACAATTTAAAACCCCGTTATATATAATTTCGTTGATCAACAAAGAGACAGATTTTGTTCACAGATGTCTATTACTCCATTTCAATGTTTACATGATCTTTTTCAAATAATTGCCTCCTACTTCATTGCACATTTAATAGCGTCTCTGCCAGTCCTCGAACACATGGTGCAGGCCATTCTTTGTGAGGTCATGAAAATCGCCTCACCTTTCTTGAGCACTGCTTCAGAGTTCTCAAATCGAATGCCACGGAACTTTGCTTTTAATGATGGGAATAAAAAGGAAGAACAGTGCCAGAGCGGGGCTATAAGGCGGATGCTGTACACAGATAGATAATGTTCCATTTAGCCAAAAACTGCATGACTTGGTTTACAACGTGAGGCCGTGCGTTGTGTTGATGAATCCAGTCCTGTGAAGTTCTGGTTGTTTCCTCGCAGTGTGCTCCCACAGTTTAGTCAATACTGACGTGTAGTATGCTGGTGTAACAGTCGTAACAGAAGCCGGAACACCAGGCCCACCTTGCATAACACGGAGAGCTCGGTCTTATTTGAACTCCTTAAACTACCTAAACATTGTTACCGCTTGCTGCAGTTTTTCGCAAGTTTCAGAGTTATATGGTTTATACGCAAACTTTATTGCGCCGTACTGCTCCTCTCGCGTCACCTATATTTTGTGATATGCGAAATGCAAGGGTCTACAAAATAGAGCATTACTACCCATATACCGATACGAGAGTGCTGCCGTCTATAGGCATTATACATAAAACCCCGCTATTTTCAAATATTTATGATACAGACAGGAACATTTCAAGGAAGCTACAGGAAAAAACATTGATATGTTAAACTCGCATGACTTTCTCTACTCTTGTGCAAACTACTTTTACAAACGCTTATTCTCCGTCTACTTCATGTTAATCGAGATGAACATTTGCACAAACTATCTTATTGCTAACTTTCTTGTTGGTGCAAGGGGAATATTGTAGGTTTTAAGCGATAGTCAAATCTTTGAAGAACTGGTTGATATGTGGAGCATTTCATTCTCTTTGCTATGCCCAGGACATAAAAAAACGAATAACGAACTGAAACAAATAACAAGGAATATATCGGAAATGGTTCACTCCACAAAAAATGTATATGACACAAATTCTATGTTTTAACGAGCTCTACATTTTTTGTGTAGAAAAATTTTGTCTATCTCTTACGATTTACCAGTTATGCAAAAGCATTCAGAAAGAATAGGAATTTTGGGGACTTCCCGGATAATTCAAGATATACCTTTAATTTTTCTAGAAAATATCTTAAATATGACATTTTAATCAAAATCGTTATAGCCATTTTTGAGAAAATCAAAATTTTCGAAAAATGTTCCATGTAAAGGGTAGTCTGGGGTAGAGGGATTTTCTTGAAAATCTTCGTGTCGCACCTTTGAAAGGTACTGAACCTAAATACCAAGTTTGGTATTTATCAAAGTTTTTGTTTTTGAGTTATGCTGCTCACAGACACACAGACCATTTTCTAAAAGTGATGTTTTTATTCAAGGGACCTCAAGACATGTATTTCCTGTGAAATATCAGTATCAAATTTTTGGTTGGAATGCAATACATCCCCTACATACTATATGTAGTAGAGAAGGTAAAAATCGGTCTGTTTGTGTTCATTAGTCCTCGTATGTATCTCCTTTTATCATGTGCATTATTTGCTGGTTAGGTATACGAAGGTCCTGCAACTGAGTATTTATATTACCTCAGGAGAATATAATAGACAAAGAAACAACATTCATGTAAGTTTGGGGGTAGTGTGTTCCTCACATTCAAGAGGTCACAAATTTGAATCTCGGTTAAGCTGAGTTACCTGTGTTTTCCCATATCCTAAAAAGACGAATGTCGGGTAACTTTAATCTCTCTGGACCCCGGGCTCATTAATCCATTTCATTCATTCATCGTCCGATACGACCTACCAGTTTAAAGATGTCAGACTTCAAGTAGAAGAAAAAATCAAACAAATCTTCGTAGGAAGTGTATAATACAGATTAATTGATATCACAATGTGCCTTTATTTTTATTTTGTTTCGTTTTATTTTTGAACAGCTTTAAATAACACCTTATTTAAGGGGACAAGGTAGTCTGAACACATAGAAATTACACCTTAAGTGTGTTAAATTATCACTGCTCTTAAAGTTCTCAATGGTTTTTCCTGAAATGTTTATGAATTATTCTATATATCATAACAATTATTTCAAGTGATTGCTTGCATTGATAACTTATGTGGTTGAGTCCGTAAACATTATTTCGTTCAGCAGAAAAATAATAAAATTTACTCTTAAAATATGTTAATTCGTGTACCTTTTTTCTCTGATACTACTTTCAATACAGAATTGCATTTTTGCATGCTTGTTCTTAGTATAATCAGCTATATTCTGAACCTCAATTATTTAGTTTTTTATATCAGTTCACTAGAAATTGAAAAAAAGAATTATTTGCCGAGTTAAAAAAGTAAAAGTTGCAATGTTGTTGCTTTCTTAATATCACGAATATACACCATAAAATTATGATTGTAGTTCAGAAGGTGTAACTATGTGTCATATACATGTATTGAAAATTTCAACTCTCTACCTCTCATATGTTCTGAGAAAAAGGTACATAAGTATCCAAAAATGTTGTTTTGAGAAAACTGAACTTAAAAGTTTGAACATTAAAATTCTGACACACTTCAGTACATTCCAGGATCATAATCATCTGCGCCTTCATTCCTGGATTGCTTCAGCTTTTCTAATTGCCTTCTCTTGGTGCTGGCCGCTTTTGTTAATTGTTGAACTGCTCGCTAGGCATGATATAGTCGTTCGTTGTTGAAACATACAAAAATGTTCTAAAAAGCGGCGTTGCATGACAGCTTTAAAGGAATGCAGACTGGCATTTAAATGATATTTAAATGTCTTAAAAACCCCTTAACCCCCAAAATATATTTTCTGAAACTGGAAATAATAGAGATTTTATTAGTGCCTAAAACAAAAAATGTGATTTTTGATCATTTCAGAGTACCTTGTCCCCTTAAAGAATGAATACCAGCAATTACTAATGTTAGTTAAAGCAAAGGCATACACTAAATATTAGAAGGTTTCTATTACATCGTTAAGGGTACTAAAATATGAGAGAAAATGTCAACTTTTCATGATTTTGAGTTTTTCGGCTAAAATGTGTTTGAATCTGTGAAGAATTTGGAGGTGAAAAGCTTATTCTTCACATAACTTGAGTTAAATTTATTCGTTGAACTTTTCTCCCATTCTCGAGCAGCGTAACACATTTTTCTCCTATTTGATACAGATTCATGAAACTTTCGCAAAATTTTTCATAACATAATATATGAAGTATGGAATTGAGGACGGTATTTGTTCTTTTTAATAAAATAAGTCCAAAACGTTTTGTTTTACTTCGTCACAGAAAAACTACAAATTCAAAATTAATGTCTTATTTACGCCTGCACCATTAAACCTTCACTAAAACCCATTAATAGTTTCATAGAACTAACTTCGGGCTTAATTATAATATTGAAACAAAATACATATTATCTATCTTCGATTTTCAGGTAATAGTTTGATTTCTCAGTAATGTAGGTTGTGTGATGTTTATAATTCAGCTATTTTTGAAAACCTAAATTTTTTAAACTGTCTCGATGAAATTTGGCAGGCATATAATGCAACACACAAACGATAATTATTTAAATATTATTAAAATCTGATTATAAATGCAGAAGTTAATCAGTACTGAAATAATTTCAGTAGCACGTAACCTTAATTGTTCATCAAGAAAGACAGAAACACAAATATCAACTCGTTTAGGTTTTGAAGCTTATAAATTTTTCTTACACGTTTTAACCGTGCTATTTTCATTTGTAAACATCGTAAAAGTTTAAGCCAAGCAGCTGAATGACTCTGCAGCTTTAGCCACCTAGCGGTAACAGCTTAAATCTCGTTCATTTGTGGCGTGATACAGCAGCCATCTGCAGGAAGTTTGGTGAAGCTTGCAGCAGCTTCTGCCGGTTCCATTGCTCAGCCAGATACGGTATTTCTCTCCAAGAGAGCAGTAGGTTTTTGTTTGTTTAAGATAAGCATACATAAAAATAAAACTGGGATCGTAGGGTGTTGTCAGCTTGTTTATTATATATACTCATATTACAAAGATAAGTTATGTGTAGGTGGGGCATTTGAAAACACCGATATTGATGAATCTTTCACCATTTCAATCTTCCGTATGGACATGGCCAGGTTTTTTTGCTGTTTATTACTTTTTCTACTACGTATAGTAAGTAGAGGAAGCATTGTATTCCACCCAAAAATTCGATACCGAGATTTCACCGGAAATACATGTTTTGAGACCCCCTGAATCCAAAAAAGCATTTTTGGAAACATGTCTGTGTGTGTGTGTGTGTGTGTGTGTGTGTGTGTGTGTGTGTGTGTGTGTGTGTGTGTGTGTCTGTGAACAGCATAACTCAGAAACGAACAGTCGGATAAACACCAAACTTGATATTTAGGTTCAGTATCTTCCAGAGATGCGACACGAAGGTTTTCAAGAAAATCCCCCACCCCAAATTACCCTTTACATAGATCATTTTTCGAAAATTTTAATTTTCTCAAAAATGGCTAACGATTTTGATTAAAATATCATATTTTTAAGATATTTTTATGACAAATGTAATGTATATCTCGAATTTTCTGGGAATGTCTCCAAAAGCATTCTTCATTGTGACTTTTGCATAACTGGTAAACCATTTTTACTGCACAAAAAATGTAGATCGCGTTAAAATACACAATTTATGTCATATACATATTTTTTTTGTTGAGTGAACTATTTTCGAGATATTACTTTTTATTCTTTTAAAGTTTTTTAATACTTATTTTCTCAAATGGGAATTCATTATTCATTTTTTTTGTCTTGGATATGCAAAGAGTATTAATATGTGGCAAAGAGAATGGTGCTGCACATAGCAACCAGCTATGATGATCACGTGCATGGTCGCATTTCCGTCAGTTTCCAAATGATCATTTATTTTTCCGCTACAGCAATAATTACTTCAAGAACTTCAAAATGAAAGTATTTGTATGTATGTATGTATTTATTCACTGCAAATGGGTATTAGCGGTGGCAGAGTTAAATATACGAAATATTTAAAAAAAAAAGTGCACAAACAATAGTAATATAATGAACAATAAGCAATAATACGAAAAATTTTCTAACCGCAATCATATTATTGTAGCTACCAGTGTGACATAACAGCTAAAAGCTTTGAAGTCGTTAATTGCTTTACTAATTACATTCATTAATTACCTATCCAGTCAGTTTGGCAATAAGTTTACCATTAATATTCACACCAAGTTCATAAAATTTAAAATATACATCTAAGTAACGTTTATTATTAGTTATCCAACATTTATTCTATTCAGATTTTTCCTAAATTTCCTCATCGACAGATAGGGATGCCATAATCCAAGAACTAAAATCAAGGATTAACGCCGTCGGCAAAGGAATTGTCATTAATGAAGAAAATTAATGTTAGTTTTATTAAATAACTTTTTAATTAAAACATTAAACACAAATTACTAAAATATTGTAACACCCCTACGGGGGTGGTAACCCCGCAGTAGGTGATTACACTAGGGGGTGTGGTAGCTCAGAGGTAGGGGATGCGTCGGTACTGGGGTGATAATGTAGGCCAGGGTGGCGTTCTAGGTTGGGGATATTTAAATAATGCACAGGGGATGCATTGAAACAATAAATTGTATTATTGAGTTAGTGCGAGTACACTCGGGCCCGTAGGTGGGCCACTCAGATTGGGGTGAAGCCCGGCCAGTAATCAGAACTAAGAGGAGATACATTCTTACCTGTTCACCTGGTGTTGCGTTGGCGACTCGTGTAAGGTAAGCGGACCTGAGGTCGTCGATGTTACACCTCTTCCTTCAACTGATTGCTACGTCGGTTCCCGCAAGGTGATCAGACAAGGGTCTCGACGACTGATTCAACAATTGATCATTGATAACTGACCTGACAATTACTCATTGATAACTGCCCTCGACCGAGTCAAAACCCTGTAGTATAAATACATACAGAAGCGCTGACTCGGCGTTCCTTAGTGTGGTGTCCAGTAATGGAAACCTAATGCGTCATGCCATTTTTCGCCTAACGGTGAAATGCATTGCCATTTACCTCAGAGTTATTTCTCTGGAGGTCCATTTCCTACTACGAAGCAGCTGTATCGTCATCTTCTGTCGAGACGCTCCTCTACTCCTACTATAGAGGACAAATATCCTAACATACCGTGGAAGAATATCTGGCGGGTTTTTCGATACACCGAGATTTCGACGGACTGGAAGGCCTCCGCCTACAAGATCCTAAATGCCATAATACCCACAGCAGAAAAACAATATCGACATAACATTTGTAACTCGCCATATTGTACCCGTTGCCACAATATTGATACCCTTCATCACCGGTTCACAACCTGTATTCCTGAAACTTGGCCATGGATCAAACATCAAATCCGCTGCATTACTATGTCGGAGAACCCCAATACTATTTATAGGGCTATATTACAACTCGATATCCAGATTCCGCGTTATGTTTTTGCCCAAGTATGGCTTGTAATGGGGTATCTCCATTACATGCTGCAAGATCCCGCTTCAAGCGTTCGAGGTCTCGAGACCTTTCTGAGAGACCACCGGACACGACTAAAAAGGAAAAAATGCGAGACACTGTTGTTAATCGGCCCTAACTTAGATGTGCTCTCTCTTTAAGAAGGGGCGTTTGTAAAGAAGAATTTTAATTTTTAAATGTATTTTCTTTACGATTAAGTGTTCCTAATAACCCCCCCCCCAAAAAAAAACAGGAAACGGTGAAAGTGTAGGGCAGTGAAATATAGAAACTTTGAATCAGGCATTCGACCCACATACTCAATCAAATACAATCTATCAGACAATAAAACAGACTTTTAGAAATTTATATACATTCAGAAGAGAAAATTAATAATGCAAAGAAACATGGAATTTTCAAAATAATATAAGAATTATTGTAATTCCTTTTGAGATAGATGTTATCTAATCTTTTTTTAAAAATACTTGTATGTGCTAATGAGTTGTAGAGGAGACGGAATTTGTACACTACTGTATGAAAATTGAAAGAGTAAAATAAACAGAAAAAAAAGTGTGGTCGTGTTTAGGTAACCCCGTTTCGACACTTTACGCTTAGTTACGTCATATGATGTAATCCTTGGTGTTCAACCTGGTCCGCTACAATATACACAATTGTGTTGCTACAGCTGAGATCTATTTTACACTAGGCTATGTACCAGTCATATTTCTCTGAGCATTGAACAGAAGAAAGGAACCTGCTCTGATTCTGAATGAGTCTGTGAAAAGCAGTGCAACTTATACTCTTCATGTTATACTGAATTTGGAGCATTGCGTTGACTGAAGTTAATGCCAGCCTGTTCCTTTCTTCTGTCCATTGTGCATTCACTAAAGAAAATATTCTCTCCAGATTAGCATTATGCCCTGAAATGGAGAAATAGTATTGCACAATTGCAAACCGTTATGAATATTGCTCTTCAGAAACAATCTTGTGAATGTTAACCTCAGAACGTACAAACATGAGGCAGGTACTAGAAATAATGGAACCGGAAACAGCAAAATCACAAATAATCGATTATAGCATTGCTTCCGCTGTCACTGTTAACGCGAGATCGGCGATATATCGATGGTTTTCATCAGTCACGGTGTTGCCATCGTAAGGAATGGTGAAATACTTGAACGGCGTTTGGCAGTAAAACTCAAGTTAATAATAAAAACATTTTTTTTAGCACTCACTGCTTTGGCGGACTTTTATCTCTTCGTCCAGGACATTCGTTTTCTAGCATAAAATCGCGGATTGTCAGCGAAATCCGCGACTTAATGCAACCCTACGACAGAGGACAGCCCTCAAAGGCTGCTACACGCAGCTCGTTCTATTCTTCAATTGTTCTACTAACAAAGGAGAATTTTCCTGCGTCGGTTCTGTGCCTTCTTCCCTTAATTTTAAACAAATTATCGTTTCTTCTGTAAGCTTTAAATAATGTGCATAATCGATGCCTCTTACACCGAACTTTTAAAGGCTCCCGTTTAATCTCTTCCCTTTTGTAGGCCCAAAAGGGAAGAGTTCACTCTTTTGTGAACTTTATAGCCCATCCCTGTATCCTTTTTAACGAATCAAAGAATCAAAAAGCGAATAAAAATTTCTAACTGAATGCTCCAAAAGCTCAGGAAAATCCTGTCCTGCAGGTCATAAAACAAAATAATAACATAGTAATTTTCGGGCTAATGTACCTTTCCAAATGAATTCTCATTCCTTTACAGCCAACATCTTCAAAACCAATACATTTTTTAAAAATATTTTTTAGTTTTTATCGTAGAAATAAAGATTTTCGCAGAAACAATCAATTTTCGCGAAAAAAAACTTAGCCATAAATCGGTCACATTTGTCACAAACCGTACAGCAGTTCTTGTAGCATCTCTCCGTTACATTTCGCGTTTATCATTAATAACAAAACAATCCGGCTCTGCATATGGATATAAGCTGCATGATATTTTAAAGACAAGAGAGAATAGGGTGTTTTTAAATTAATTTCAACCAATTTCATTCACGTTTCATTGATTACATCAGAGTGTGTTTTTGGCATTTTATTGCCAATCTTTTATTGCGATTTTCCGTGACTACATGCTAAAAGGCGTAACAAAGGAGCCTTAATTGAGACATTGAAGGAGGGGATCGAGTATCGTGTTCTTATTACAAAAGTTCCATCTAATTTAAGTGAAATTTGTTATTAAGGAGTATCTTTTGTTTGATTTTGACAAAGTTTAGTATGCTTGGATTTTAGATATTGTCTAAAATAAGCTACACTACAAACTGTTTTCAATCTCTGTTGTGAAATCTAGCATACAAATCGCCACTCTTCAGCCTATCTACTCAAAACTGTGTACACTTATACTATAAAATCCAACGAAAATGATAGGCAACTTCAAAATTCTCAAAATACCCTTAACATATGTATTTGTAACACCTTATTCACGGTGTTCTCGAAAAGGCCGTCCTGTTTTTTTTCGAGTAGACAACCCAAATTACATTGGGGATGGTAAAATATACTGAACGTTTTATCATTAAGTACGACTACTTCTTCCTATTTAATTTATTATTTAAAACGTTCTAGTATTGCTAACACTGTCACCTTGTATGGGTAAGTGTATTTAATGTACGAGGTCGGATCGAAAAGTAACGCACAATAATTTTTTTCTGCCCTGGTATTGTAGCTGGAATGTTTTAATTTCACACAGATATAGTTTAAAGTTTTCACTACAGATGGTATTTTTGTTTTATATGCAGCTCTAGCGAGAGAAGCGTGAACTACGCAACAAAAATGGCGCGCATGTTACTGTTTTCCACGTGTGAAGAGCATAGAGGTGTGGTTCGATATTTGTGTGCCAAAGGGCATAAACCGAGTGATATTCACAGGGACATGCGTGGCATATAGGGGGATGATTGTATGGACCGTAGCAATCTCTCCAGGTGGTGTGCATTCTTCCTAGAGGGCCGTGTGAACCTGAGTGATTCGCCACGCTCCGGGAGGCCGGTAACAGCTGCAACCCCGCAGAATGTCGGAGGCTTTGAAGCGACGATTTTGAACCACCGGCGTGTGCAACTGCGAGCCTTATCGCAACAGTTCAGCATTTCCTATGGTGCAGTGTACGATATTGTTCATGACACGTTGAAATTTCGTAAAGTTAGTGCTCGCAGGGTGCCTAAGAACCTGACAGACAACCACAAGGGCCAGGGAATGATGACGAGCTTGGATCACCTAACGCGGTACACCGCAGAAGAGCATGACTTTCTGAAAGGAATCGTCACCGGTGATGAGTCGTGAGTATAACACTACACGCCCAAAACCAAGCAGGCAAGTATGGAGTGGAAGCATGTTGGTTCCCCAGTGAAGACAAAATTCATAGCAACTCAATCTGCTAGGAAAGTGCTTGTGACGATGTTCTGGGATATGCATGGTGTTGTATTGATGGACTTTGCTAAACACGAGACCACTGTGAATGCTGCAGCCTACATGAAAACTTTGGTGAAGTTGCGTCGTGCCCTTCGTGACAAACGCCACAACATGAATGCTGACGATGTCAAAAATATTCATGACAACGCTCGCCGCCCCCATGTTGCTGCTACTGATCGTCAGAAAATCACAAAATTCGGTTAGGATGTGCCCCAGCATCCACCATACAGTCCGAACCTTGCACCGTCAGACTTTCTGTTTGGTCCTATGAAGAGATTCCTGGCCGGCCAACGCTTTGCGACAGATGCGGAAGTGAAATCACCAGTCCGCAGATGGCTATACGGACTTCTACGAGCAGGGCATATTGAAACTGGTATCACAATGGGAGAAATGTGTTGAGAAACTTGGTGACTATGTCGAAAAGTTGGTAAAAGGGCTAAATTCATTTGTGATTTTGTTGTTTTAACTATTAAATTTTTCTGTAAAAAATTATTGTGCGTTACTTTTCGATCCGCCCTCGTATTAACATTTAGCTCCTACTGTTACATAGATTTAACCGATATACAGTTTGTGTATTATTAATTGTATATTTCGTATAGGTACTTTTATAATATTTATAATGTGATAATTACTTATATGTTATAATATATCACAGTACAACAATAATTAATAGCAATAATATTTCATAACAATATTAATCTGTTAATTCTTTACGACTTAGCCGCCCATAATCTTCTCGATGCCAACAAACGGTTGTCTCACCCGGCGTTACGTGCATGAATTATGTAAACAAGGGGTTAAAAATAACATTAGGGCAAAATTTTCCAGGACGTAAATTGTCTATTATTTTTGCTGAGGCCTGAAATTTAAGTGTTCCACGTTTTGTCCAGATTGCTCAAATGGCACGGATTTTTTATGTTAGGAGTTTAAAATCTCAATAGGGACAGCAAGATTCAGGTAGACTGCAATTTTCACCAATAACCAAATCCTGTAGCTCAAGAACTACACAAATTGGCCAAGTGGTGCAGTTTTATATAGGATGGACCATTTAAGTCGAGACTGTACAATATCTCCAAAACTAAGCGTTGTAGAAAGAAATGTCTTTAATAAAGGTTGCTCAATATTATGGGTGAAAGTAAATGCCGTTAGTCGTGTTTTATTTGAAGGACGTCATGGTGGTCATTTTAGGGTCAATTTAATTTTTTTTTAAATGGGGACCTACATTTTGCATGTTGTGTTCTCATTTCAAAATGGTTTATAAAAAGCTGTTTATTGTGTGATGAGCAATAAGGAAACAAAATAAAAAAATGTTGGTTCCCAATTATGAAACTAACTTGAACTTCAAATGACCATCCATGGATGGTCCAGCCATTCAGAATTTTAGTTGATATTTACGTTGGTGTGAGAATAATTGCAAAGTGCTTTATATAAATGTTTAGTTTTTTTATGAGAAGTGAGAAAAAACATAAAAAGGATAGTTTTCCATTTAAAACAATTAAATTGACCCTAAAATGACCATCACAATATCCTCCAAATAAAACACGACTAATGGCATTTACTTTCCCCCGTAATATCAAGCAACTTTCATTCAAGACATTTCTTTCTACAACGCTTAGTTTTGGAGATTTGCACAGTCTGAACTTAAATGGTCCACCCTGAATATAAGGAGTTGAAAACAGGAGTTTGTATAGCCTTTAAAAATTAAAGGTACTTTAGGGTTGAAAATATGGGTTTGATAAATTTTTGGGAGTTTTAAGGTAACCTATGTATTTTGTCAGGCCTTATTTACATTGTACAGTGTTTTCACCAAATGGGTTAAACAGTGCGGATTTACATATAAGGGGCTAATATATATATATATATATATATATATATATATATAGGGATAGTTTGTGAGAGTTCTTACAATAAATATAGTAGGGTACAATAATGCATTTGTAGTATGTTTTGTCTAGATGGTCAAAGAGTATTGATTTTTACGTAAGGGGTTGTAAATAAGGGTAGCGAAACTTTTAGAAAGTCGTAGGCTAACTTGGTGTTGGCAGATTAGGCCTGACTACTCTTCCATTTCACATGGATTATAGGCATCGTTCATTGGTTAGTTTGTATGTCTCTGTATTGTTTTTCAGGCCTGTTACATAGAGAACTGATACCGGCTGGGTAAAGTCAAACGTTGGTTACCTGAAGGTAAACCTTACGGAGGGAAAATTACTAATTCGATCTAGGGAATGGGCCATTTTTTATGAACGGCAGTGTACAATTATTTTAAGGAACAGTATGGTATTTTCCTGTTTTGTTCCACGCACCGTATAATACAGGCACCCTACGAAATGCTCATTTCTTCTTGCTGTTTAAGTTGATAGTGTGGCCTGCTTTCCTTACAGGTGATGCTCGACAATTGTCAGTTGCCACGTTAACGAACACAAGTTGGCAACACTGCTTGCTATCAGCTTATCAAATACATTATTTTTGTGCGTAGTTCTTCACTAGTTATTGTGAGGTTCAGACCTTAGTCTTAACTAAAAGTGAATTGACACGAATTTTGCTGTGATCTAATCTTTGCTTTTATACTTTTTGGTAGAATCTAGGAGTTCAGTGTATTCGATAACAATTAATTGCTTATTTATTTAAATTGCAACAAATGAAGCAGAGAATTTTATTATAGTATTGTTTATGGCATGCTTTATTAAATATAGCTGGAAGTAGCAGTAAATATGCAAAATTAATAACCGTCAATATTGTATACAAGTGTATGCATGATTGGCAATCAACACATTCTGCAAATAGAAGGTTCTCTTTATTTAAGTAACAAGCTTTATGTTGGTTTCAATTAAAAAATATTGTGACACAGCTATTGCTTAGAAGGCGCCGACTGACGGACTGGCCGGCTGAAGAGATGAAGAGAGGAAGAGTGCTCTTCCCCCGACGTAAACTCCAGAGCTGCTATGGGGCGATGATTAATTTTTCTGGAAGTTTCTTCCCCCCCTCTGACGAAGCTTCTAAAAACTTTCGCAGTTGTATATAGGCGAACGTCCTCGCGGGTGAGTCAGTAAATGAGCGCATCTCTGATGGGACGTAAGGTGCGCTTCTAACGTACAGTAAGTGCTGCTATTGCGAGAGATTAGAGAGGTACTGTGTTCGATGCTACAGCGGGAAGCGGAAGGAAGAAGAGCCTAGTTCACGCACGTTTCATTACGCCGCTACGCGTGAGGAAAAATGAAGTGAGAATGAAAATTGAACTGAATTACATTGGCCAAGTGACGGTAAGAACTAAATAAAGTCACAGTATGATCCCACATAGGCTCCATTATCTGTAATCATCAACTTTCATCCCTAGAGTAATGTGCAGCGTAACGATAAGTATATTCCTTATTTTCAATTTGAGAATCTGGCAACTTTAGGCTCTGTGCTTGGTTACGGAGCATCAACAACACCAAGCTTATCCAACCCATGCTTTTGGAACATTTAGACGCGACAAATGCTTTTCGGGGGCCCAAGAGACATTGCCACACATTCCTCAAAGGGAGAAAAGGACTCGTTTCCGTCTTTATCCACACTTCAACCGCAATCCGAATGCCGTCCTCTACCTCTCCGCTCATCCCTCACCTGTTGGTCACGCTGGCTCAATAGGCCAACTAGCTGCCTCAGTGCAGAGCGCCAAAGAAAATCTCACTGCACCTCGCGTCTACGTCACATTAGTTATCGTTGTACATGGCCTTGTGAAGCCATGGCCATTTCATTGGTTTGTTTAGGCCACGGTGCAAGTGTTTGCCAGTCCTTCCGCTAAATACTTGCACCAATAACCACAACAAAGGTTACAAAATGTGGTAGAAACGAAATATATGTTTACGCTCTCGATTGCTAAAAGAAAAAGAGGTAGAGTGAGTGCATTCAGTTTGTCATACAGACATCTTATCGTGATTGGTAGCCCATACCTTATCGTCTAGTGCAGGACACGCCTTTGAAGGGGTTAAAAGCTAACGGGAAAACTTGATGAGCGCCCAGGTTAGCGAAATGTAGGATGTGTAGTGTGAGAAGATTTTCAAATTAAAGCTTGAATGCTATTCATTAAATACATGGCAATACTTTATAACAAAAGATAAACAAAACTGTATTTTCACAGTAGTATTAATGCTTGTTGCTACATAGCTAAATAATAAATAAATAAAGTTGCACGTTTTGCCTCTAATTCAAACTATAATTGTTAATATACATTTACTAACATAATGCTGATCATAGGAATACAACAAGATTATAGACGAAAATATAACCCAGTTTTATTGCCATAATATGTATGTTCATATTCTGTAAACCATATACATATACACATTTATCTCTAGTTTCTAAACATGATCAGTCAATTATAACAAAAGAGTAATTTGCGTTTAGTAAACGAATATCATCATCTGCGGATGTTTTATGGTGAGTGTCTACTCTCGACGAGTATGTAGACCGTCTTCCCCACCTTCCTGAAATATTTTTATCCAGTAATTTACTATCACTTGTATGCACTGCCATTGCAATTGCTATAACAGTGATCCAGCCTCCCACACACCCACGATACGTCCACGAGCAATTTCCCTAGTATACGGCATGACTGGTTCTGAGACAAAAGCATGTTTTGGTTTCAATAACACCAGAAAAAGCACAGACCTCAACCTCCTCTGTTTTTCCCCTTATTGCTGTGTTATCAAGCCACCACGGTCTGCGTTAGGTAAGGTGAAGGACAGGCCTCAAAAGACCCCTAAAACGATACAAAATCCACGGAAGGTTTCCTTTGGTGCTGTTTGTACATATAACCTTTATTTGGACGCGTGGTCGTATTACGGAGAATAGCTTGCCCTGCACTGCACCATTTGTAACTGGCCCTATTTCCCCCTCAACTTCCTCTCCGTGTGCCGGCTAATCAGTACACACGAAGTTTGTACTGTACAACATACGTTGTGAGACCACGTGTTTCAGTGTTGTAGTTTGTTATTGCTGTTATAATGCTAACAGTTACGTATGCATTAGCATACAGAATCTTCATGTATGATTCCTATGTGACAACAAACTCTTGTGGAGAAGAAAGATGGCGATTTATAGACAGACTCCCTGCTGTTCGTGTATGTCACAGATAAACGGTTCATAATCTTGTGAATAAGCTTCGGAAAACGGACCTGTTCTTGATAATAAGCTGGAGTTAAATAGTCACGCTCTTATAGAGGAGAAACTGGATGGCATAGGAAAAGAAAATGAAGATCAAAGAAATCTCTGAGAAAGCTTGCACAGGAACCAGGAATAGCCACTTAACTTTTAAAATTAAAACCTATGAGATAACTGTAGTTCTGGATTTGCAACCACGTGACAATGTGAGTAGAGTTAATTTATGCAATTTGGGGTTCTAAAATGTTAATGGTCGCTCTATTGATGCGCGTGTAACACTTTCTTGGAGGGGGAGCGGACGAAGCATGGTTTTATTTACATGGCCATGAAGAATTAATGTGTCAATGTAAATTTTCTTAAAAGGTGTGAGAAATTTGAGGCGGCAAAGGAGATAATTTCCAATATCCTTTATGATGATTGTATGTGTTTATTTGAATGAGGAATGTATGCGCTTGAATTTAAGGAGCTATGAATACCCAACTCCGCCGGCAAACAGCGCGCTTCCCGATGCTAAGGGTCGAATTCATAGTTGTCGGTTATGTGAAAAGGAAATGCTTAAGCAATAATTATTTCTTTCTGATAAGGAAACGCTTACTATCATTTCGTATACATAGGCGGTACATATATGCTCAGCTCTAAATGCTTACTTATTTCCGAAGCACTTGTGGTGACATGGTTCAGCTGTTTCACAGCCACTCGGATGCGCGAAGAAATGTGTGAACGAGCATGCAGGTCACCATATTGCCATTTTCATTTTCGTTGTTGTTTTGTTCACAACAGCTGTTGAGCACGTGGTAGAAGTTTGCGTGTCGCACAGGTTACCGCGGCTCCACATCGCTCCGTCTAATGCCTATGTTGCAACACTTAAAAGATTAAATGTCCTAAGAATCTGAGTGTGTATTCCCCGGGGATTCAACATGGGACCACATGAATGCTAGTCACACAGGTTACCGCGCCTCCTCCCCGCTCGGTGCAATTTCTATGTTGCAACAATTAAAAGATGAGATGCACCATCAGTTTGAAAAGTATTCGCTGGGGATCGAACCCGTGGCCACATGAATGCTAATCACACAGGTAACCGCGGGTCCACCCCGCTCGGTGCAATTTCTATATTGCAACAATTAAAAGATGACATGCGCCATCAGTGTGAAAAGTATTCGCTGGGGATCGAACCCGTGGCCACATGAATGCTAGTCACACAGGTTACCGCGGCTCCTCCCCGCTCGGTGCAATTTCTATGTTGCAACAATTAAAAGATGACATGCGCCATCAGTGTGAAAAGTATTCGCTGGGGATCGAACCCGTGGCCACATGAATGCTAGTCACACAGGTTACCGCGACTCCTCCCCGCTCGGTGCAATTTCCATGTTGCAACAATTAAAAGATGACATGCGCCATCAGTGTGAAAAGTATTCGCTGGGGATCGAACCCGTGGCCACATGAATGCTAGTCACACAGGTTACCGCGGCTCCTCCCCGCTCGGTGCAATTTCTATGTTGCAACAATTAAAAGATGACATGCGCCATCAGTGTGAAAAGTATTGCTGGGGATCGAACCCGTGGCCACATGAATGCTAGTCACACAGGTTACCGCGGCTCCTCCCCGCTCGGTGCAATTTCTATGTTGCAACAATTAAAAGATGACATGCGCCATCAGTGTGAAAAGTATTCGCTGGGGATCGAACCCGTGGCCACATGAATGCTAGTCACACAGGTTACCGCTGCTCCTCCCCGCTCGGTGCAATTTCTATGTTGCAACAATTAAAAGATGAGATGCACCATCAGTATGAGTGTGTATTCGCTGAGGATTGTACCAGGGTCCACATGGATGCGAGTAACAAGGGTTACCACGACTCCACCTCGCTCGGTGCAATGCCTATGTTGTAACAATTAAAACATCACATGCACCGTCATTATGAGTGTGCATTCCACGGGGATCGAACCCGGGGCCACATAAATGCGAATCGCACAGGCTACCGCGGCTCCACGTCACTCGGTGCAATGCCTATTTTGCAACAATTAAAAAATGACATGCACCATCAATTTGAGTGGGTTTTCGCCGGGGATTCAACCCGGTTATACCTGAATGCGTAACGCACAGATTACCGCAGCTACACCTCCCATGATGCAATGCAAATGTTGCAACAATTAAAAAACAATATGCACCATCGGTCTGAGGGTGTATTCGCCAGTGATTCAACCCGGGACCACATGAATGAGAGTCACAAATGATACCGCGGCTCCATCTCGCTCGATGCAATGTCTATGTTGCAGCAATTAAAACATGACATCCATCATAAGCCTCATTGTATATTCGCCGGGGATCGAACCCGGTAGTTATTCGCCGGAGATTCAACCCGGGACCACATGAATGAGAGTCGCACAGGTTACCGCGGCTCCACCTCGCTCGATGCAATGCTTATGTTGCAACTAAGAATATATGACATACAACATCAGTCTGTTATATATTCGCCAGGAATCGAAGCCCTGACCACATGAATGCGAGTCGCACAGGTTACAGCGGCTCCACCTTGCTTGGCGCAAGGTTTATGTTGCAACAATTAAAATACGATATGCAACATCAGCCTGATTGAATATTTGCCGGGAATCGAAGCCGGGACAGCATGAATTGGAGCCTCACAGGTCACCGCAACTACATCTCTCTCGGTGCAATGCGTATGTTGCAGCAAATAGAATATAATATGCAGCATCAGTCTAGGTGTGAATTCCAAGGGTATCGAACCAGGGACCACATAAATGCGAGTCGCACTTGTTACCGCGGCTCCACGTCGCTCGGCGCAATGCCTATTTTGCAACAGTTAAAAGATGCTATGCACCATCAATCTGAATGTGTGCTCGAAGGGGATCGAACACTGTACCACATGAATAGGACTCGCACGGAATACCGGGGCACAACCTCGCTTGGAGCAATGCCTACTTTCCAACAATTAAAAGATGAAACGCACCATCAGTCTGATTGTGTATGCGCCGGGGATCGAACCGAGGACCACATTAATTCGAGTGGTACAGCTTAGCGCGGCTCCACCTCGCTTGGAGTAATGCCTGTGTGGCAACAATCAAAAGATGATATGCAGCATCAGTCTGAGTATGACTTTGCCGGGGAACGAACTCCGGACTACATTAATGCAAGTCGTAGTAGTTACCGCCGTTCCACCTCGCTCGGTGCAATGTCTATCTTGCAGAAATTAAAATATGAGATGCAATATCAGTCTGAGTGCATATTCGCCTAGGATTCGACAATGGACCACATGAATGGAAGTCGCACAGGTCACCCTGGCTCCACTTCCCTCGCTGCAATGTCTATCTTAAAGCGATTTAAAATATGTCAAGCACCATCTGTCTGAGTATGAATTCGCCAGGTATCGAACTCGGGACACATGAATGCCAGTCGCACTTGTTACCTGGGCTCCACCGCGCTCGCTACAGTGCCTATGTTGCATCAATTGAAACATGACATGCATAATGTGTATAAATATGTAGTCGAAGGGGTCGGAACTCGGGACACATGAATGCTAGTCGTACTTGTTACCTGGGCTCCACCTCGCTGGTTATAATGGCTATGTTGCATCAACTAAAAGATGACATGCATAATGTGTATAAGTATGTAGTCGACGGGGACGGAACTCGGGACCACATGAATGCGAGTCGCACTTGTTACCTGGGCTCCACCTCCCTCGGTGCAGTGCCTGTGTTGCAACAATAAAAAAGTGACATCCATCATAAGCCTCATCGTGTATTCGTTGGGGATCGAACCCAGGACCACATGAACTCGAGTCGCACTGGTTATCAAAGCTCCATCTCTCTAAGTGCAATGGCTATGTTGCAACAATAAAAAGATGACATCCACCATCAGTCTGAGTGTTGAGGGTGTCTGGCTCAAATGCCCAATGAGAAACTCTTATACTGCAGGATAACTAGGCTTACCACTTTGGTATGAAGACTACGATTTGCGTTTATTCACAGTTTATTGATTGATCGCTTTACAGGCAAGAATGTTCTCGGAGCAAAGCCTGAGGGCTTTACGGGAATAGTGGCCTAAATTTATTTCCCCGTTCACCAAATAAAAGCAAAACTCGCTCCCAATTATCTCGGCGATTCAAACATTTAAATGCTCCCGGAATATTAATATCTTTAATTAATTTATCACGCTCACATCTGGAACACGTGGGAGTGGGAGTGTCGATGGATATACCTATGTATACTCGTCGAAGTCAACAAAATACTAGAGAACGAGCTTCACCTTTGTCCTCAATTTATATAATTTTTACCCGCGCGTTACGGGTTTACGTTTAAACTCGAACCCAGGTATGACGCTATGCAAAGCCTGGCTATTCTTTTGTGTAGCGGGTAGTGACCGCGCCAAGGGTGTCCAAAAGGTTGACTTACCCTTTCCGAATTCACGGAAATATGCAGTTAGCCTCACTCAGAGTCTAAATTTTTATAAGCAATGAAATACTTCTTCAGTGTGTATTCGCCGGGGATTCAACCCGGGACCACATGAATGCGAGTCGCACAGGTTACCGCGGCTCCACCTCGCTCTGTGCAATACCGATGTTGCAACAATTAAAAGATATGCTGGCCCTCGTATCCTTGGTCGCTGGCGTTTCGCCAAGCTGAGGGTCCGCGGGTTCGAGTCCCGTCATGGACATGGGTGTTTGTGTGTTGTTTATGGAACAGCAGCAAAGAAAACAGTAAACACAGTAATGATAAACTGGGTAAAACTAGGGAACTTAAAAGGAAAGACGACATGCACCATTAATCTGAGTGTGCATTCTAGGGGATTCAACCCGCGGCCGCGTGAATGCTAGTCGCACACATTAGTTACCTCGATGCCACCTCGCTCGGTGCAGTGCCTTTGATACAACAATTAAATCATGTGATGTTATCAGACCCCGGGACCTCCTGAGTACGAGCCAGACGTTTTAACGGCGGCGCCACCTTCTCGGTGTCATCAGAACTGGATCTTGGTCATAAGTAAGAGTACTTGAAAACTGTGTAGGAGAAATGCTGTATTTGGTGAGGAATTGAGTGTAATTTACTCTTGCTGCAGCTAATAGATATGATGTGCGTTCCTGCACTCTATATATATATATATATATATATATATATATATATACATATATATATTAATGCATTAAATATACAATAAAAATCATGGTAGTCAAACTAAGAACATGTATATACATAGACATAGCACAAGAACAAAGCAGAACTGTTTTATTAGATAATAGTTTAAGAGGAACATTGGGACATAAAAGTATAGAAAACAATACTAAAAATCTGTACAATCACCTACCTAACCACATAAAACAAATAACAGAAGATAAGAAAAAACTTAAAGTAACTAAAATGTATCTGTTAGAAAATGCATTTTATTCGGTAGAAGAGTATAAATTGCTGATGTAAATGTTTCGTGGTACCTATTGTTAAACAAGATGTTTCTTTGTTCGATTGTATATATATACTTATTATTTTTATTTAACACTAATATTTCAACAATTTGACAATCCTTGTAAAACGTATTTATAATTGAAGCTAATAAATGAACGAAAGAAGGTTGAAGTAAGCCATCTTTTATTGCGTAGGTGATGCCTCGATTCGTGTGAGCTACCGACGTCTGCCATGTGTTAGTAGTCTACCAAATCCGTCCAACAGATGGCAGGTGTGTTATGCATATGGGGCATGGGTTATGAAGAGGTGAATTTAGTTTCTCTCATTTTCATGTTAGTAACTCAATGGAGTCCCAATTTGCATATTTTTTACACCACTTCTGTTATTTATAATGCTGCTGTAGCGGATACTTGTCCGGTAATCTTCGACTTTGTATGAATACGCTTTTAATGTGCATTGAAATGTCGATATGTTCTATATGCAACTTATTTTCCTAGCATTCGCGGATTAGTAGGGTGTAATGGTAAATATTATATGCATGATACAATTGCGACAAACCGCGAAATGCAATGCTAAAAGCGAAAAACTACACATTCACGAATTATAGACGTTGCCTCGGTTTATAGCGAATTTTACATTGTAACGTTTTTCTATTACTATTATTATTATTATTATTATTATTATTATTATTATTATTATTATTATTATTATTATTATTAGTGACGGGACGACACCACTCTCTCGATACTCGATACGATACTGATTTTTGAGCACCAACACTCGATACTCGCTTTATAAAAACCTGTAAAACCGATAGCTAGATCACTGAATATGTTATTAATAGTTTTCTGTGTAAAAACGCATGTAATCAATTTTGTATTTTATGCTAATTCGAAGTTGTTTGTGTTTGACATTCTCCAATTGGCAGCAATTTTTTCGTCTTGATGTCACAGGTTATATATCCGCTATTGTTAGTTAAGGGTAATAATAACAATAAATATAATAATAATAGCAATAATAATAATTTCTTTGCTTCCGTTTTTCAGTTTTTACTCAATTTTCTTTTCAAGGATATTTTATCCATGTTATGGAAGTAAATTGTAAAGTATACTTACTTGTAAGCTATGCTCATGACCTGAGTTTGACTTAAGTTAACACAAACTAACAGATGAAAGCAAAGAGCAATTATTTCCGTGGACTGTTTATTATCTCGCGTCTTAATTCTGATTTGTTTCTGCTGGATTCACAAATTTTCACTAAGCCAGGCTATTGCAGACACGTGATTTAGTGCGTCAGCTAAATCAATAATTTCATTCACAACTCAGTTAACGCTGCATGTTACACGAGTACCTCCACTTCTTCTCCCATTGTTTTGCATGTTTTCATTTAGACGCAGGAGTCTATGGAATGTTGCATTGATTCACCCGCAGGAGACGCACTCAAGGTCTATCGAGAGCTACAGTCCATTAACTCCTTGGGGACTTGTGCGCGGCAATAAGGTGAAGTCTCGACTTACGAGGGCTGATCAACAAAGACTGAGACTGATTTTTTCCTGTAGCTTCCATGATAGTTTCGTATCTGTAACATAAATATTTGAAAAGAGCGGGTTTTTATGTATAATGTTGGTAGTGATGATGATGATGATGATGATGATGATGATGATGATGAGATGGGGTTTAAGGGCGCTCAACAGCTAAGGTTATTAGCGCCCTATAATGTTGGCAGGCGGCAGCACTCTCGTATTGGTAGGTTGGTAGTAATGCTCTATTTTGTAGACCGTAAGTGCATTTCGCATACCAGCTGCGTCTCTTTGCTGATGGAGGGGATGCATTTTTTAAATCGATTATCACCGGTGATGAGTCATGACTGCATCATTATGATCCTGAAGGAAAACAAGCCAGCACAGTGTGGAAATCGCCAGGTTCTCCAACACCAAAAAAGGCAAAAGTTGTTCCAGCTGCAGGGAAAGTGATGGTGATCACATTTTATGACTGTAATGGAATGATTTACCAGCAATCAGTTCCCCCTCACACTACTGTTACAGCAGCGTACTACACGTCAGTATTGGCTACACTGAGGAAGCACATTGCAAAGAAACGACCAGAGCTTTCTCGGACTGGGTGGCGACTTCATCATGACAATGCACGGCCTCACGTCGCAAATCAAGTCATGCAGTTTCTGGCTCAATTCAACATTACCTGTGTACCACATCCACCTTATAGCCCTGATCTTGCACCCTGTAACTTTTTTTATTCCCATCACTAAAGGCAAAGCTTAGGGGTATTCGATTTGAGAACTCTGAAGCAGTGCTCAAGATAAGTGAGGCGATTCTCAAGGACCTGACAAAGAATGGTTTGCAGCACATGTTCAAGGACTGGCAGAGACGCTATAAAAAGTGTATTGAAGTAGGAGGGGACTACTTTGAAAAACATCATGTAAACATTGAATTGGAGTAATAAACATCTGTGAAAAAAAGAAGTCTCAGTATTTGTTGATCAGCCCTCGTATTTCATTCCTTATCTAGCATAAAGTTAAACGCAACAACTTTCAATAATGTAAAACTTAAACATTTAAATGTAGATATCGAAAAAGTATCGGAGGTTTATCTTGAAGCATTAGACATACTTCGATACTGCTGAGTATCGAAAGTATCCATGTTATCCCTAATTATTATTATTACCTATTACCATTATTATTATTATTATTATTATTATTATTATTACCTATTACCATTATTATTATTATTATTATTATTAAAAACTAGTCTGGTAAAGTTATCGACTTGGATTTACGTCTCGTAGGGTAATCACTTATTTCATACAATAAACCCACAATGTTGCCTTTAACAAATGATTCTACTGACCAATTACATCATACTTTTGTATTACCAAATTTCCGTTCTTTCTAAGTAGCCCCAAACTGGAGCGTTGCACATTTTTTCGTATTTGAGGACTGGAATTCTCGAAAATGTTAAGTTTGTGTGTGTGACTCGGTTATGCGCTGGCTTTCTGATACCAAGTTCGCGTGTTCAAACCCGGCCCAGACCACCGCTTTTTTTTAAGTGTGCTTAAAAGCGACAACCTCATGTCAGTAGATTTACTAGTATGTAAAAGAACTCCTGCGGGACGAAATTCGGGCATACCGGCGGCACTGATATGATCCTGGCAATTGACAGCGTCGTTAACAAACAAAATGTGTATCTATTACAACGGCATTGGGCGCCAAAGTTTACAAAACTGAAATATTTCTTCCTCCGTGGTCTAGGAGTATCATGTTAGCCTCTAATTCTCGAGAACGCAGGTTGAAACCCCGCGGAAGGCGGTGGATTTTTTCAGGCGTAAATATCCTTAGCATGGCTTCCTTCGGAAGGGAAGTACAAGCCCTTGGTCCCATGTCGTAGATTTACGGCACGTAAAAGAACCTCAGAACTGATAAAAAGGTCTCTGAGCAAACTTTCCAGTCTTTCACGCCCAATATACAGGTTGGATTATTTCAGTTGAGACTGTACAATATCTCCAAAACTAAGCGTTGTAGATAGATATGTCTTGAATAAAAGTTGCTGGATGTTATCGGAGAAAGTAAATGCCATTAGTCGTGTTTTATTTTGACGGAATTATGATGGTCATTTTAGAGCTAATTTAAATTGACTCTAATTTTAGTTTCCCATTTTAAAAAATTAATTAGACATTTCTGTCTACAACGGCTAGTTTTGGAAATATTGCACAGTCTGAACTTAAATGATCACCCTCTATATACCTAATAGGACGCTAAGAACCATGGTAGTTAAACAGCGTCCATAAATGAAAAAAGGCCTCTCAAAAGCGCTATATTCCTATTCATTTTCGATTTGAATCTGTTGGCGATAATCTGATGGCACTGATGTTAACTCCAGCAGTCATGGCCTCTTGTAAAGCATTCACTATGATGAATATCACTGATGGGATAGAAATTAACATTGTTAATGTTGGTTGTTCTGATTTCAGCATTGTTCAACGATTATTAGTGCGAAATTATATAAATTTCATAAATGCATTTTAGTTACATTATTGTTTGAAAACTACGTTTTTTTAAAGTTCAGTGACATAATACCACTTCAGCGAAAATCCAAATGTGAGATCACCACTTTTTCCAATTTCAGATTTATATATGCTTAATATGGTAAGCAATCTGGTAAGAATACTGTAGTTTGTCATAGTTCTTGTATAGGAACCAATGAAAATACTTAATTAAAACATATATTATTTATAGCTAAAACGTAATTTTTTGACACTTAAAACCTTTGAGAATTTCAGTCTTTATTTATTTCGAAATTCCAAGTTACAGGTCTGTTACAATTAAATTGTATCTTTGAAAATAACGTTCACTGCTTGCATTAGACGCTGGCCAAATAAATTCTCTGTCACAATTTTATTTAGCAAAAGAAAAACGTACTCCAATCCATTACTGGATCTAAAATATTTCGTAAATGTATGTAAATTGCATTAACACGGCATTGAGCAAGGACAACATTTGCAAAACTACTCATATTGTAGCTTACTGTTAACTACTGACACAGTATTGTAGGATTTACAGCAGTGCAATTAGTCTTGTTTTTTTTATTCCAAATTTTACTTCTACAACATTCAAAGATATCTTATAATGTTACTCCTGGTAGAGAAAATTAAGTATAAATATTGGACCAATATGATTTTAAAAACCACTTTTTCAGCTAACAATATAAAACAATCTCCAACAATCCTCACTCACACCAAAATTAAAAACATCGCTTGTTTTCTTCTTCTTTAACAGATTATTTTCCTCTCTGCAGGACTCACAAGTCAATGCTAAAAATACTACAACTGACAAAATTAATATCCATAGATATCTCATCCTGATAGTGGGATATCCTGAAGCCAAAACTAAAATTTTTAAATTGTTGCATGTGCTGGTGTGTATGCTACATCTCCATTGAACACTGGCCGAAACGATTGTTTTTAAACGTAGCAAAGAACTTTCATTCCGTCACAATTAAAACCCTGGTTAAATGACAAATTATTTAGGTTGGCAGGACAAAATAGTTAAAACCGACAAGATTTAAAATAACGACAAAAGTGGTGAACAGTTCCAACCATTAATAACGGATATCTCGGGAATGGCTCATGCCACAAAAAGTTATTTGAAATAAATTGTGTGTTTTAAAGACATTTACGTTTTTTTTCTGAAGTACGTTTTCATCGATCACTTAACGTAGATATGCAAATTATACAAGATTATACAAAATGTCTTCAGAATGAATAGAACTTCGCAGGCTTTTCCCTGGGGAATTCAAAATACATTTTGTTTTCCATATAAATATCTGTAATATAATTGTATTTAACCAAAATAGTCAGAACCATTTTTTAAGAAAGTAAAAAAATGTGCTATATAAATGGTAGTTGCTGGTGGGGGATTTTATTGAAAATCTCGGTGTCTTATCTTTAGAATATACTGAACCTTAATACCAAGTTTCCGACTTTTCGTTTTTGAGTTATGCTCTTCACAGACGCGCGCGCGTATCGTTTTTTCTAATTTTTTTCATTAATTCAGAGGGCCTTAAAACGTGTATTTTCGAGGAAACCTCGGTATTACATTCTTTGAGTGGATTGCAATACCTTCCCTACCTATTAAGCACTAGTAGAGAAAGAAAAATTGATCATTTGTGCTTACTGAAATAGCTGAAAGTTGTAATTAACAGAAATTAAGCAAGCACCCGTGTATGGCATAAAAAGAGACGGAAGGATTTAGTCGACCAAGTTTCCAAGGTCGATCCCCCACTCTGTGGCACATTCTGCAGAGGAAATGTGGGAGTGGCTTGGAGAAGTTACAAAGAATTCCATAGACGGCCATATTTATGTAATACTGTTCAGCAGTAGGCGTAGTGCGAACAGAAAGTGCTGCGCTCTGGCAGCAATACCGTGCATCTGTTTATGAGTCATGCGCAACTTGTATCAAATACCATTTGGTACCAACACTAGAAACTCGAGCGAAAAAGCGTGGAAATGGTACACTAGCGCTGCTAGCGAAGCGGGCTGGAGGATTTGTATCAGCTCTGTGGTGAATATGGAGAAATGGATGTTAAGGTTTGCTTTATCGAGTTTTAAGCAATGACAGTCTTCAAGGACGGGAAAGTGTGTGCTGTATTTTATTGTCAGAACTATAATGGCAAAAGAATGCCCTTTTCTCGTTCGATTTCCTCGAGATAAAGACAGTTAAGCACTGTTTTAATGCATGCGGCCAGAGCCTCTCCACAAGGTTACGTTTCGTTAAAGTTACAAATATAAAGGCATATTATGAAAATACACCAAAGAAAGGAAAACTTATTTACACATACCCTTACTAATTAAAAAAACCCACATATTTCAGAAAGACGTAAAATAATTATACTCGCAGAATGCTATTTCTCAGTTCTCAGCATACATACAATAATATGAAGTGAAACTTTGTATTAACCATTAATAAGGTTTTATGTTAATTATTCTTTTGTGTTCATACAATTACAATTTTTCTTTCGTGACAGATAATTGTCTTTATTCTCTCTTATAGGATTCCACAGACATCGGAGGATCAATATATTTTATTTTGTGTATTCAGTAACTTATTTCAGTGGTTGCTGGAGCTAAAACTATGTATATATCGGAACTGATTCTGAACAACAAAGTAAATGATTACTGTCCGAAGAAGTTGCCGACAGTCATACATAACAAAGAAATGAGTGGTGCACCACAAACTCGAATACATCTTTGATGTAATTTGGAACACTCTTTCCAATTAAAACCAATGAAGTACAATATGAAAAATTGCAGGTGTTTGTTGAAATGAATGTTTGTTAGGCAAATTATGCATATGCTTGCAATGCTGGTCTTAGCTTAGAGAGAACTGCAACATTTCGGTTACAAATATTTTTGTCTATACCTTGTGTCACATCCCAAAATTAATATACACACTACTGCCGTAAGTTCTGCCATACTTTCAATGCATATAACTACTAAAGAAAACCATGCGAACCCATTAATATAAATATATTCTGAAAGAACACAAAAATGCCACAGAATGAACATACTGTTATTCGAAATTATCACCATGTGCGGCAACACAGCGGTGAACCCCTTGAGGCCACACATCAATAGCTGCACGAATCGTGTCCGGTGGAATTTTCTTGACAGTTAACGTGATTGGTTTTTTTAACATCTCAATACTGCGGTGCCGTTTTTGACATGCTATCGCCTCGGGCTTCTACCACAGAGAATAATCCAAAGATTTTTTGAGGTAGACGAGTTTCCGTGAAAGGCGGCTTTGGAATGCGAGCGATATACCTATATGTTTACCATGGGCGAAGTTTTGGCGGTAGGTGAATGCGACGTTGGAGCTTAGGGTTTTCTTCGAGAATACAATTTTTGTAGTATGTGTCTCGTGACACCTGCGGATGATTTTTAAGGTGGTGTGAGTTTCTTGGGAGGGAGGCTTTGGAATGCGAGCGACATATTTGTTTTATAGTAGCCTAAATTTTAGTGGGAGGAGATTTCTTTGAATATAGGGTGAAAATGCCACTATTCACACAAAGATCAACACAAGTGGCCTCGGGTTACCCCATGTCCAGATATAAATAGCCTGTCAAATTGTAAATGTGTCATTCAGGGGGACAACAAAAGAGATAAGTTACGATCGTCTTTTGGCAATGTCAAGAAAGGGGAGGGGTGCAAGACCCGATAAGGGGATTTTTCATCCTTTGGTAAAGACAACAGATTAATGACGTTCCACAGTTAAACTAGTCGCGGGCATCCTTTCCCCAACCGGCTTCAAAGCGAACGGAAAGCTTTGAAGCCTGACCATAAACCCATCAGTAAACGATTAGTAGGGTCTTCCCATCCCTTAAACACAACACGTGGTCCTTTCTCCAGCTCCACCAAAGCAAAGCGTTGTTGCAATGTCATTTCTGCTGTTTCTTTCGGTTTTAGCAGCTGTGACTGTTCGCTCGTGCTTTTCTTCCATGTTCAGCTAAGCTTCTATATTACTTCTTCAGAGAAGTTATATAGTGTTTTACTTAGTGCAGTTTTGTAAGTTTAGCAGTGTTTAATAGTTATTAGCGTTTAATAGTTTAATTAAGATGTGGAGACCTTGGGAAACGAACCAAGTTGATGCCCCTCCGGTCGCACCAGCAAGTGACCCTCTGCCGAATATCAGTAATGCCAAGACCACGAAGAAAAGGGTTACAAAAACTGAATAAGCAAAGCCAGATTTTTATGTGTAATGTTCAAGAACATGTAGAAAAGAACCTTTTATGTGGAAAAATGTTTGTTATTGTTTTGAATTTCTCAAAAACAGCTTAACGATTTTTAGTAAAATACCGCAAGTTTAAGATATTTGCAGGAAAAATAAAATTTGTATCATGAATTTTATATTCTGGGAATAACTTGTAAAATTTTCCTCGTTCTCAACTTGTTGTATTACTGGTAAATTCTAAGAGAGAGACAAAATCTTACTCTGCGTAAAATGCAATCTCGGTAAAGGACAAATTTTAGGTCAAATTGTGTTAACCATTTCCGAGAAATTTTTTGTTGTTGGTTTGAATTTTGAAATACAAGTTGGAAGTCTGTTTGTATTTTCCTCGTGGTCATGCTAAGAGCATGGAATTTCTAAGTCATCATATAGTCATCTGTATTTTAAAAATCTGACTATCGCTTTAGCCTATGTATCCTTATATTTACAACGATATGTGCAATGAAATTTTATCTTATTATTTAAGAAGTAGATAGAATAAGCTTTTGTGAAAGTAGTTTGTAGAAGAGTGAGTAGAGATAATCTTGTGAATATAATACATAAGATTTTTTTTTTATTTTCTTTCTTTTGCCTTCGTATTTTTACTTATCCTGCATTTTATAATAAAGCTATTCATTTAAGTAAACAGAAGATGTCATGCTTATAAATCTTACACCTTAAACAATACACAACTTCTTGTATTAGCTTTATATTAATAAAACATTGTTGTGATACAAGTGATAAAAAACTTTTTACCATAGCTCCGCGCACAGCATAATCAAAAATGATGCTTTGATTTGGGAGTAAGAGTTCCTTTCAAAATAAATTAATATTTATGTATTTTAATTATTTAATGATAGTCCAACAATGTATAGTTTATTCGGAACATGTTTCTAAGTTTCTCTCGGATATGTTAACATGCATTTCTATTCTTGCAGCGCAGTATATTAGTTCAGATCATTCATTAGTTCAGTTATATTTTAAAGCGTTTGCAACTTAAATGTAATTACTATGCGATTCATAGTTATTTACATAGTTATTTTGTGTGTAAAGCAAGCAGACAAACTGCATGATTGTATTCTGTACATGTGGAAATCACCTGCAAAGTTTTGCTTTTAAATACTATTTTTAATTTTGGCAACAACGCGCATATGCACATGGATGTCACTAAGATTTTATGGTGCTTGCGGTTAGGGAGGGTAGGGAACAAGTGTTTGGCTACTGCACAAAGGTCGCCGCTTGGGGATCCGAAGGCTGTGATGACCATATCAGCATCGCGTTCAGAAATGTGGGGTGGTTTATTTCACAGGTGGGTGCGGTAAGTGATTGACTTATGACGCATTCTTGCATATCATTTCTGTGCCTAAGTTTCTGTAAAGCCCCAAATATAGTCTACTAATGATAAGGGACAAAAGTGAAAACGTAATCCATTCAGATTATTTCTAACATACCAAAAACGAAGTCGAAAATGATCATGGCATTCATTTGCATCAATAGATTAAGGGAATTCAGGACTGAGTGTTTCGGTAAAAGTAATACAATTTTCGACTTTTAAACTGCCATGCATATTTTATGGACACCGGTGAATCATTCTGGCCATACTTTTTTCACGTTCCGCCATTTTTAAAAGACCAGTGACATGTTTGAATCTCCCATCCGCTCCCTTTTAACCCCACTGAGCCCTTTTTGTATGTGTTTTTTCTCAGTTTTACATTTTTACGCATGTAATGTATTCCTTATATTTAAGTTTTGCTCTGATTGTATGCAAATTTGCATACATCATCTAAGATGTGATTTCCAAAAATTCAAGCATCCATTTTATGATTGAATTATTTATTGACTCACAAGAAATTACATTATACTGAAAAACAAGGACAATTTTAGCACCAACAACCTCATAAAAACAAAAATTGGTTTCTCTACAACTAATAACATCAATTTCAATCAAATTCTTACATCTATTTTCACTATACTATGGTGCTGGAAAATGTCAGTACCATACTACTTGGTCAAATGTGAATGCGTAAGGCAGTTTTAGAAATCTTGCATTTTTTTCGCTAATTAAAAGTACTTAATTGTATGATGGATGGATGGACGGACGGACGGACGTTTATTGCTAAAACATTTACACATGTATAGCAACGCCAGATGTTAAATATTACAATAATTCAATCTTATAAAATTCCTGGAACTTATAGAGAGGATTTTCTTCAATATCATTAAAATCTGTCTTTTAAAAATGTCGTATGTAAGGGTCTTGATTTTATCCGGTAAACTATTGAATAGATTAATGGATTATACTTCAAAGCTATCTTGTGTTTTACTATACTTACATTTAACAAAATAAATATTGTTCCTACTTCGTGTCGGATAATTATGAACAGTTTCACACAGATTATACTGTTGTAGATTCCTCTTACTGTACAATAGACAATTCAAAATATATATACAAGGAAGAGTGAGGATTCCAAGTTCAATAAAATGTGGTTTACAATGTGTTTTTGGCGAACTCCACATAATATTCTTATCGCTCACTGTTGTAAAATGAAAAGCTTATTAGCATAAGTATGGTTGCCCCAAAGTAAGACACCATAACTTAAAATGGCGTATATATTACTGTCATACACTGACAGTAATGACTTTTTATTTATTGTTTGGCTCAGTACACGTAGCATGAACATTCCTTTACTCAGTTTCCCTAAGATGTAGTCTACGTGGGATTTCCACCCTAATTTAGATTCAAGAAAAATGCCTAAAAATTAGAGTCAGCAAAACTGAGATCCACAGTCTTATCTTGATTAAGTATTAATCTGTTAGAGTCACACCTGTGTGATTTACTCTTAAAGTTATATCTTTAAGTTTACTTGTGAGAGTATCATTGTTATTACAACATATATTCAATGCTAAATCATCAGCAAATAAAAACGTTTTTTAGGCATTCATCTTGTATAGCTTCCGGAAGGTCATTGATATACACCAGAAAGAAAACAGGTCCCAGTACTGAGCCCTGCGAGACACCATGCTTTATCCTTTTAAAACAAGATTTTCTCTAACATAAGTAGCCTGATATCTGTCACTTAGGTAAGAACGTATTAAATTTATACTAATATCATAAAAACCATAGTAGACTAACTCTTTTAAAAGTATTTCATGTGGAATTGTATCAATGGCCTTTGTTAGATCAAAGAAACGGCCATGGGATGCAAAACTACCTCCAAAAGCATCCAAAGTTCGTTTAAAAAACAAACCTATTACAGCATTAGTAGTATCGTGTCCTGTTCTAAAACCAAATTGACTTGGAGAAAACAGAAAGTTCTCTTCAAAGTACTGAGTGATCTTTTTATTTAATAAGACCTCAAAAACCTTAGACACAACTGGGATGATAATTATTGATCTATAGTTAGCATAGTCAATTCTGCTACCTTTCTTACAGATGGGAATGACTTTAACAAGTTTAAAAGAATCCGGAAAATTACCGTTGTCAATACACATATTGAAGATGTGTGTCAGAGGCTCACTTATAAAAGGGGCAGCATACTTTAAAATTTGTGAATTTAACTCAAATACATCTAGACAAGAACTATTGCTAAGCCCCATTGTAACAGCATAAACATCCTTTACAGTTACGTGGTTAAATTTAAAAACACTATTTGGCTTATTTGTATTGATCATTAAATCAACAGGATTAATGTTGGTAGCTTTACTGTTAACACTTTCATCCACAAAATCCAGGAAATAAGAATTTATTTCCTCAACATTTAGATCAACTTCTCAAATATTCTTTGATGTACTATTTATTACAGTTGAAATAACTGACCATAATGTTTTTGAATTATTTTTAGAATTTGTAAGAAGTTTAGAAAAATAATCGGCCTTGGTAATCTTCAACAGTTGCTTGTAATCTTTTCTAAGTTAATAAAGTACCTTTATATTCCGTCATTCTGTGGTGAGTGTATAAATTATAATAAAAGAGACATTTATCTTTTAAAGATTTGAGTTCGCCAATATACCACATTTTATTTATAGTTTTCCTCTTAGGCCCAGGATTACAAACAGTAAGCAGAAAAGCTTTATGAGTAATATCAGCTACAATCGATAAAAAATAATTAACTTCCTCATTTAAGTTTTTTATACTATACAGTGTTATCCAACTTATTTGTTTTAACAAAAACATAAAATAATACAAGCTATGAGCGTTATAAAAACGTTTAAATTTGAAATTACAATTTTTATTCGAGTTAACATTACTTAAAATATTAGTTTTCAGAAGTACTGCATTGTGGTGAGAAACAATATTTGGAATAACATTAACATTACATCTGTCATCCGATATATTGGAAACAATGTTGACAATGCACGTACCAACTGAGCCCTCGCGTCCAGGTCTAGTAGATTTAAAAATCAGAGGTCTAAGACCGTAACTGTCAAATATGTTAAAAAGGTTGTTGACCTCATTACTGTTTGATTTAAAATCAACATTAAAATCAACCGTTAGCACAACGTGTCTATTAAAATTATCTTTAAAAGCAAAATGAAGAAGTTCGTATAATTTATTTAAGAAACTATCAAAGCAAGAATTGCCACGACGATATATGGAAATGCAAATTGTGTTGTAATTATTAATATAGGTTGCACAAGCCTCAAATATACACAATGAACTTAATTCTGAAATGTCAATTTTACTGTTTGTGATATCATTTCTAACATATATTGCAGAACCTCCATGCAAATTACTCATTGGTCGGCAGAAACTGTCAGCTAAACAATACCCTGGAATATTTAATAGGTGCAACTCAACTGAAGTTAACCAATGTTCAACTATGCATATTATGTTAACAGCATACTCGTTCACTAAATGTAATAGATAATCACTTTGTTTACAAGACTCTGTAAATTCCAGTGTAAAACATTTAATCCACATGACTTTGTTACATTTATATTTTCATTACTTACGTAACTGTAGCTTGTTTCCAGTAGTGAAAAAAAAACGCCTAATGCAAACGTTTTTAGGCCACTGTTCTGAGTTTAATACATTTTCAACATTTTGTTCGTTCACACTAACTTTAAAAGAGGCATATACATCAGCATTCCTAGACTCCAATTTTTCACACCCAACCTCCGCACATTTTGACTTCAAGAACTGAATAAGTTGACCTTCAGTCGTTGATGGTGCAAGTCTATATATGTGTAAAGGGATCATTTTAGGTACACCTTTTAGTACCTTATATGAAAAGGTATTTGAGCTAGAGCTTTGAGGTTTAGCACAGTCATTTCTTTATTACTTATATTATATGTGCCACTTTTCAAGTTAAATGTTTTTAGATTAAAAGAGTTAGAAAATTCACTCTCAGTGTCCCTTAAGCGAAAAAAGGCTATGTGTTAGCAAAGTTGCAGTTATCAGGGAATAGCGAAAAACGAAAACCGAAAACACTACAATTGTAAGGGTAGGATAGGATAGCGCTAAAAATGGGGGGGACTTAGCACCTCGACCTACGCAGATCCTTTGTGCCTGGGCCCCTGACGGGGGGCGGCCGGACCAGGAACCATGACAGGCATAGGGCAGGGTCCCTACCATTTACAGTTTTGACTCGCCCGGTGGTGGCTGGTGCAACCGGTTCCCCTCTCCCTGTGGGGCCCGGGACGCGGAGACCCCTCGTAGTCTGGGGGGACGAAGGTTCCTTCAGAGCAACCCTTTCCCCTGCCATGCACAGGCCGAGACCTTCCGCCGACACTTGCAACCCTGAAAGAAACCAAGCCGATGAAAGTTGAAGTGAAATGAGAATGGAGATGAAATGGAGCGGCAGGAATTCCGGGAGATGTAATGATCCTTCCCAGCATTCCCTTGGCGACCCGGGGAAACCCCCGAAAAAACCCATGGTTCAGGAAATTTGGCCACAGGAATTGAACCCACGGCCTCCTGGATGCAGGCCACAGACGTTACCGCCTGAGCCATCCCAACCGGTAAGGGGTAAGTGTAATTGCGCTTCTTAAACAGGGAAATAGGTAAATATTTCTGTAACAGACTTCATGTTCGCTGCGTGCAGTTGTACCGTTATAGAATCTCTCTATAACACCATGAAGCAGAATAAGAATTTCACTCAAAATGGGCAACTGGAAGTGAGCTTAGCTCAAATGCGTCTTATACTGGGCATTCCTCCCCGGAGGATTTTAAGGGACAAGGTACTCTGAAATGGTCAAAAATAACATTTTTTGTTTTAGGCACTAATAAAATCTCTTATTATTTCCAGTTTCCCAAAATATATGCTTTTCGGGGTTAAGAGGTTTTTAAGACATTTAACTCCCAGCCTACATTCCTTTAAAGCTTCGTGTAACGCTCTTTGTTAGAACATTTTTGTATCTTTCAACAACGAACGACTATATCATGCCCAGCGAGCAGTTCAGGAATTAACAAAAGATCAAGATCAAGAGAAGGCAATCAGAAAAGCTGGAGCAATCCAGGAATGAAGATGCAGATAATTATGACCCTGGAATGTACTGAAGTGTCTGAATTTTAATATTCGAACTTTAAATTCAGTTTTCTCAAACAACATTTTTGGATATTTATGTACCTTTTTCTCAGAAAGTATGAGGGGTAGACAGCTGAAATTTTCAGCACATGTATACAACACATAGTTAAACTTTCCAAACCACAATCATAATTTTATAATGTATATTAGTGATATTAAGATAGCAACAACATTGCAAATTTTCCACATTTTTACTTTTTTGACCTTGCAAATAAGTGGTTTTCAATTTCTAGTGAACTGATACAGATAACTAAATAATTGAGGTTCAGAGGATAGCTTATTATACTAAAAACAAGCATGCCAAGGTGTGATTCTGTATTGCAGGTAATGTCAGAGAAAAAGGTACATGAATTTACATGTTTTATGAGTAAATTTTATTATTTTTCTGCTGAATGCAATAATTTTACGGACTCAATTTCATAAGCTATCAATGCAAACAACCAGTTAAAATAATCATAATTATGTATAGAATAATTCTTAAAAATTTCAGGATAAACCTTAGGAAACTTTAAGAGCAGTGGTAACTTAATACACTTAAGGTGTAATTTCCAGTGTTCAGACTACCTTGTCCCCTTAAATGGATCACCAATTAAGGCTTACATGCCCAAAACAAACGGTTAGGGATATTTTCGGAGAGAAAAATCCCAGGAAGGCTCTCTACTCTAGTATGAAATATAAGGCGGTACAATTAAAACATTCAAATTTCTGAAGATTTCCTCATATGCTTACATCATGTGTTTTCCTTTCAACGTAGACCACGAATAAAGGTGTTAGCCCGTATCTATGAGAGAGAGAGGGAGAGGGAGGGAGAGAGAGAGAGAGATGGGAAACCACTAGGCTGATTTTGATACGTTTGAACTTAAAACGGAACGAAACATAAGAAGGGTGGGTCGAAATTCGCAGTTTGGCGAAAGACGTGAGAAAAGCAAAGAAACGCCGAGCGAGCAGTCGGGTAAAAACTAACCACGAGGACGGTTGATGAAACAAAAAAGAAGAAAATAATCAGAAAATTTGAAGTGTGAAAATGAAATGTCTAAATCAAGGAAATTCGAGGGCTAGTCGGTGAAACATATAAGTAGCGACTTCGCGAAAGTGATGACAATAATAACAGTGATTTTGACGACGAAGGTGGCGGGTTGACCAGATAGGAATCTTCTTAGCAAAATAAAGAAATAATAACTCAATCTTCGCCGACGCCATTATTAATACTATCAAGGCAGTGTCACCACCCCTGAAAACCAAAACCTCAGCCCTACCAGAACAAGTTCCTAATCCCTGCTATCCAACAATCGAACCAGAGAAATCCATCTAAACAGAGAATGTGTATGCTTGCATGCGCAATGAGTAGAATAAAATTTATGTTAGGGTAATCTACTATGACTTTTATAATAGACCTTTTCGGGCTTGAGACAATGGAATTCGGTCTGTAGATTTATGAAGGTTCGATTTGTTAACTCCGATAGAAAAGAGAACTTTTCATCTCATAGATATATAATGATATGAGTCGAGTGACACCTTCAAGAACGGTTTTTTACATGTTATAAGGAAAACCATCGTTAAAGGTAATACCATTTTTACTATACTTATTCAAATTTTCCAAGTTATAATTCCAAGGATATGGACTGGTAAAAGGAAAAGTTTGAAGTGAGGTTTGCCAGCAATGGCCAACTCTTTTATTACTATTATTTTTTTTATTATTATTATTATTATTATTATTATTATTATTATTACACTTAAGTGCCCATATGCTACTAACGTCCAGTCATCTCGCCACTCTGCAGTAAGTGACAAATAGGCAAGTGACACACTTACCTTTTATAGACGGCTTTTACAAGATTGACCACCATTTCGTTTGCGCAAAAGTCAAAACTCTCGGCGAAACATCCTCACGGCTTGGAGGTCTGGGTTCGTCGAGTTGAACATGGCAACAAACTCCTTCATGGTGTACCCTCTTGTGCAGATGTAGAGTGTGTACAGCCATACACACTGGCCGCACACGTCGAAGAAAATACCTTGGAGTTGACATTGCTTATAGGTGAAATTAGGAGCATGGGATGATGCAAATCATTTTAGGGATTTTATGAGTGGTGGTAAACCATTCGAATAAAAATAGTATGCCAAAGGATTGTTTTTGAAGGTAACAGCTATCCAGTGCAAACCATGCAGATTAAATGAATTCAAATTTACAAAAATTTGTTAAAATGTGAAGGCAACAACATGCCAGAAGGAAGGACGCCTTTAAAAGAAGGGATTTTTTTGTTGCAAAGTATACATTTAAAAATATGCAAAATCGCGTCTTTGTTTATCAATTTGGACACTATTACCATATTCGCAATACATAAGGCATGTAATAGTCTCAGCTAATTTTTTCTTTAAATTTAAGCTCTAATCGGACGTTACCGCTGGTGGGCAGGCCACCATGACCTTCCAATTTTTTTTTATGGACGCTCTTTAACTGCTGTGGTTCTTAGCGTCCCATTCTATATTGGACGTGAATGACCGGTAATTTTGCTCAGAGACCTGTTTATCAGTCTTGAGGTTGTTTTACGTGCCGTAAATCTATGACACGGGACCACCGGCTCTACTTCCCTTGCGAAGGAAGCCATGCTAAGGATTTTTACGACCGAAAAAATGATCCGGTAGACTGTTTGGTATGCCAAAGTGGAGTCTTTTTCGTGGCTTGTGTCTAGGGAGAGTCCCTCCGAAGGTGTTTGTTGCGCTTAAATACAGAGCAAAATTTGTGGGTTTAAAATTTTGAAATTCAAAAGGATTTGAATCAAATGTTTCAGAAAAATTGTTATTTTTGGTCATTCCGAACAAGACTCTATCAATATTGGGCCCCAACATGGCACTGTAGATGGATATGGTACTCTAAACGGAGCCGACGGTAAATGGCCTTAAATCGACACGAATGAAATTGTATATTACATAAGCGTTCAATAATGCTTTTGAATGAGATTGTATATTGCTAGGAGAGGCTTTAATTTATGTAATATATTCTGTTGCATCCTGGAAGTGAAATTTTGCGTTCGGATCCACAGTTTCGCTAAACAAATATAACGATTCTTGAGATTTTGTTAGTTTTACATGGTCGTTTACTCCAGGAAGAAGAAGCATGGAAACGTTAAACGAATCACCATGTAATTTACCGTACATTATAAAGATTTTGGAAGTTTTGCTTTTTCCCCACGGTTCCTTCCAACCCAAGTTTGAATCTCCGGCTGCCAATGTTCCTTTCTTTCTTACATCATTTCCCGTAAGTCCAGGAAGGGCGTTGTCTATACACCAAAAACTATTTTTGGGATGACTCTTGGCGCCATCCTGGCCATAAGTTAACATGGTCTCCAGATAACACCTGCAATTGTACAAATCCTCACAAGGGATGATGGAAAATTCATTTAAAGATACGCTTAATTGACTAATCAATGAATGTAACAAATTGTTAACCCACGTAACTTTTTCATCTGCCAAGTCTGTTCCGTCAAGTTTCGTGAATTTACCTTTGACCATTAAATAGAAATTTAAATATATGTAGTGCTCTTTGTCTCCTGGAACAACATATTCCAAAAAAGATTGCTCTACGGGTGAAGTGGGTTTTTACAAACCTTGGACATTTCCTACAACCGCCGATTGCAGCGGTTTCTTTGCAAAAATATGAAATTCCGGCTTAATTATGATACTGCCCCTCAGTAATCTGCATAGAATGTCCTGTAGCTAAGTCTATTTAAGAACAGATGTCTCTTTGCTTTCGAATTTTTAAAGAGCTCTCTTAATATGTTTGCATGTTCTCGTTTTACCTTTGCCTCGTTGAAGTCTGCTGGCAAAGTCTGTTGTAGATTCCGTGATTCTATTTGCCACAATGTCTTTGATTTTGGTACCTGGTTGTTTGGTGAATAATCGCTAAGAATGCTGGCTCACGTAGCGAGGGCTGTATTTACCAGAGATTTAGCTCCGTAGAAGAGAATGTGTTTAAGGATTCTAAAGAGGCCTAGAAAACTGCCCACTCGTTCCCCTTGTTGCACGTAAGGATTCCCGACGAAAATGGGACACATGAGGTGCCCAAGACGTCCCCCATTCTGGTTTACATAGTAAGCTGTCAGAGTTTCCATTGATAAATGTGTTATTTACAGGTGCACAAATCAATAAATATTATATTCCCACCTGGTGTTCCACACCCATTCCGCGATGGCTAACTCTGTGGAGCGGACGCAGTTTACTGTGTCGATGAAAACTACATTTGGAAGTATGTTTTGTTTTGATATTTCAGCCAAGATCCTCAAACCGATGGATGATAAATTGGAAAATGCACTTTTCGGGGATTCTTCCTTTAACAAAATAAAGATCATTGGGTATTGTCTCTATTAGCATTTGATACCCATTTCCTCCCAGGCAATACCAAGAAACTTATTTGTTAACCAATTATTGTTTTTTTTTTGCGCCTTTGCAGTAAGCGAGTCCCAGGGGCATGTTGGGGCCTGCAAATCATGAAGAATGACTTACGGCGACACATTCACGGTTGCCACAGTCCATTCTTTAACAATAATTTTCTCCTCCGAATCGAAAAATCCTTCAAATCCTGCGGAGTAATTCTTGAAGGCAACCTTAATTATTGGAGTTAATTGTTCCTTCACACAAGCCGTGTGTTGGACAGGGTTGGAAAGGTAGAATCAGATGACTGAAAAATTCAATGCGATAGCCGGGATTTGAACCACCGGCTATGGCATTGAATTTTTCAGTCATCTGATTCTACCTTTCCAAACATTAATTATTTTTAAATGTAGTACCACCACTGTTGGTTTTATGCTACTACTAAGTCACCAGATTTGGTTACTAATTCTATAGTGGTAGTTTGAAAGACATTTATTTTCTACAGGTACGTAGTATATTTTGTTAACAATGTGTTTACTAGAGAAGGATGGAAAGTGAGTTATTCGTTGTTATTTACGTTGGTGTAAGAACAATTGCAAATTGCTTTATACAAGTGCTGTTTAGGTTTTTTATGAGGAGTGAGAAAACAATATAAAAAAGGTAGATTCGCATTTAAAAAATTAAATTGGGCCTAAAATGACCATCACAACGTACTCCAAATAAAGCATGACCATTGGCTTTCTTTCTTTTCCCCTTAATATCAAGCAACTTTTATTCAAGACATTTCTGTCTACAACGCTTAGTTATGGAGATATTGTTCAGCTCAACTTAAATGGTCCATCCTGTGTATTAGTTCTAAACCTAAGTAACTCATTAGTTTCCTGGCATAGATAGAAAGAAGACAACCGTGTGACTTTTTGGTTGCGTCCATGTAAGCTTCAAAGATGCCTTTCCAATATTCGGGATGAACCTGCCTGTTCAGACACTTTACTTGATTCTTGTCCCTAACGCTTTTGAATTCAACCAGAACTTGGCGTTTTAAAAAATATTTCTACAGTATCGTCCCCGATGAAACAATTTTTGAGTAATTAAGATAGCACTATGGTGGCCTTCCTTGGTGAATAAACCAGAAACATTTACAATAATCAGAATTTGGAAGATTGTCTAATATAATTAATTTTGGTTGTCCCTTTGTTGTTAAATTCGGGCATACCTGCATGAAACTTAATTTCGGTCCATTCGGAACGAACAGCCAACTTGTTACTGTAACCCCACTCAATATCACTTAGTTTGGTCACGCTGCAAACATGTTCAAGGATTTTTAATCAAATCAGATTAACACAAAAAAAAACGTTATTTCGGAACCTAGACTGCCACAAATAATTACAGTGAAAGGATGCTGCTATTTAATTAGAGGAGGCCTTACAGTATGACACCTGAAAATCAACGGTGGTTTTCCGTCAGTTTGCGTAAGTGATCTATTGTTCCAATAGTTTGTGCATCTTCGAAATTTGTTCAAGTTTAGGTGCTGAGGTAATTTGTTCCATAAGCGATCTATGTCGTCTGAAGTATACTGATCCACAACCTCGGCAGGAAGAAACGCTAATTCTCCCTCCGTGAGGACCTGCAGATGCCTCTGATTGAGGTATTTTAACACCATTTTCCTCACTTCAGAGTCCCTAATGAGCGATGAGCTCTGTTCTACTGTATACCTTCGCAGAGTCAATAATGATCCGAAGGTTCAAGGTTGTTTATTGAATACATAGAGCGCCTGGAGCCAGTACATAGGCTTTCAGGAAAGATTTACATGTCATTTATAATATTAACTGTTTTACTTGGCTCTGTCCTTATGGGTTTGCCAGAACCCATACTGCTGCCCTCTGTGGGCAGCAGAGAACAGTTCTGGTTTATGCCATTAGTGTTTATTGCACACTTTATATCGGCTATTTACACTATTTACAAAATATATACAAACATATACACTCGCACACACTCTCATTCATACACACACACGCCACTGCATTCGCCCGCACTATTTACACTACTTACACTGTTCAGTTGCCGCTGGTTGTCCGATGGTCAGTGCCTCCTTGATTCGTTCGGAGGTAGGCGGCCCCTCCTGTAGGTTTAGCGTGGCCGCGAGCCAATGTGGGGTGGGCGCGCAAAGCGTCGAGCGGCGGTTCAGTGTGCTTAAAAGACTTTGATTCTTTTATGCTTTCGATGATTTGGTTCGCCGCTGCCGATTTTTGAGATTAGAGTGTTTGTATGTTGTCGTATGCGCGCCCACGTGGGGGTGGCTCGTTTTTGCAACGATTCTGTGATATATGGCGTGGAGAGTTCGTTGTGAATTTGCTGGTTGGAGGTAAGGATTGGGGGTCGGAGTATTTTCCGAAGTGTTAGGTTTTGTATTGTTTGGAGCTTTTTTAACATTGTTTGGAATTCATTAGCCCAGGCCACACATGCGTAAAGCATGACAGAGAGGATAAACGATATCTACAAAATGAGCTTGGAGCGGGTCTTGAACTCTTATTTCTGAGGACGGGGGCGCACATCTTCAAGCGTTGCCGCCCTCTGTTGGCTGTATCAGCGAGGTGGGCGTTCCAGGAGAGTCGGCTATCTAACGTGACTCCTAAGTACTTCACTTGCTGTCGACATTGCAAAATTTGATCACTGACCGTGAGGTCCATAGCCGGAAGGTTCAGCATCTTTGAAAAATAAATGAGCTGGCACTTGTGTGCATTAATTTAGATTTCCCATTCATGGAGCCATGAAAGGAAGCGGTCAGTATACCGCTGCATCTCTAGGAGGCCAAAACGTGGATTTTGATGGTGATTGTAAATTGCAGTGTCGTCAGCGTACATGGCGACCTTGCATCGGCCGTCCACAGGGAAGTCGTTTGTGAAAAGATGTAAAGGAGGGGGGAGATGATTGCCCCTTGTGGTACGCCTGCCCGCATAGCTCGCTCACGTGATGAAGAGCGACTCACCTGGACGTAGAAGCGCCGGTTTTCTAAAAAGCTGTAAAATAAGTACAGGTAATTTTGGAGGCCAGGAAAGTTGCGGTGTAGTTTGTAGATCAGGCCATCGTGCTAGCACCGATCGAATGCGGCTTCTACGTCCAAAAATAAAACCAACTTTGAAGCCCCATTGTTGAATTGTTCCGTAACGTCATCAACAAGACGTAATAGCTGTAAATCAGTGGAATGGTATTTTCTAAATCCAAATTGAGCATTAAAAATTTCAAGTAGCTCTGAGATTTGTTTTTTTCAGCCGAAAAAGTAAAAGTCTTTCCAACAATTTTCCAATGATGGACAGAAGACTAATGGGCCTGTAATTTTGAGGGTGCCTGGTACCTTTCCCTGGCTTTGGGAGCATAATAACCTTGGCTCGTTTCCAAGTTTTTGGGAAGTAACTGCTTCTCAGGCAGGCATTGGAAATATTTGTTATGTGTACCAGGGCTTTTCTCGGGAGGTGTTTTAGCTCTTCATTAGTCACCCTGTCCGGGCCGGCGGCTTTCCCATTAGGCAGCTGCTTAATGTGTTTGAAAACTTCCTGAGGTGTGATGTGTGTTAGCGGTTGCTTGTGCTTCCGCGCCACCCAAGCTTGTACCCAGATTTGCACTTGTTGCTCTTGTGTTGGGTTGGTGTGCTCGGTAAATCCGTTCTAGACAATCCGCAAACAGCTCGGCTTTCTCGGAGGAGGAGAAGTGCAGGCCGAGGTTAGTGTGGAGTGCCTTAGTGCCAGTGTTAACGATTGTGGAGGTGTTAAATACCCTTAATAATTTCCACAAAGAATTGTCCAAATGGGTGGTACTCAGCATTTTCTTTTCCCACTGTTCAATTTTGTTTAATCTAATTTGCTGCTGAATGGTGTTGCGTAGTCAATTTGCTAGCATTTTAACCTCGGGCTGGCGGGTTTGCCTCCAGAGCCTCATCAGGCGTCGCCGCCTAGCAATGAATTGCTCCACCTCGGGGTACGTGCAGAAGCTGGGTGGGCTTGAGGTCTATGCGGTAGCGCTTCGCTTGCCTGTGTGTAGTGAGGCGGTAAGTTTTCTATGGCGGCGTCAATTTCCGCTTCGCTGCGCTATGATAGCCTGGGCTGCGCCATCTTGTGCATTTCGACTGTGTATTTATCCCCATTTATTTCTGCGCGTTTTGTAGATCTGGGTGCCTGAGCTGTGATGGCACCAAAGATTTCGAAATGCTCTGGAAGATGGTCGGAGTCCAGGCTATGATAGACATTGAAAATTTGTGAGATTGCCGCATTTTTTTTGTTAAAACGAAGTCCAAAACCTCAGGGTCAAATTGACCTGTGCGGTACCAAAAAGTGGGGTAAAGGGGGGTGTGTACCTCTACATAGTCATGTTCAATTAAAAAATCTACCAGAATAATTTTTTTCTAATAGTTTATTTATTAATTGTAGTAAAGAATTTTCAAAATAATTTACAGGATTTTGATTTTCTGGAAGGGATTTATTTTGATAAGATAACGAGGATCCTGAGAATTAAAATAAAGATACTGTTTTCTTTCTTGCTTTAAGATTGTTATGTTTTCTATATTTTTTAAAAAAGATAAAGCTTTTCAGCATAATGATTGTAAAATATGTAGGTATAATTAGTTAATATATTTAAAACCTTTACTTGCATTGTGGATAACACTGCGATGAAAGCTCTCTTGCAACACGTAAAAGGGTGATGATTTTCCTTGCAGTATTGCGTTTTCTACAGCAGAGACACGCCTTTCTAATAGATAATTTCAAGGGCAGGTCTGACTAAAGGATGTAGTCGAATACGCCTAGATAAAAACCACGAGCAGAAACCATCGGCCGGTGTTGTCTAGGTATGCATAACTTGTTCAGTATTTTTAATTGCATTATTCTTAGCTTTAAAACCAAATATTTAAACAAACCGGTCCTTGCAGATAATGGAGCTAGCAAAGAAATTTTAAATGCTTGGTAACCAGAAGTTAATTAGCATAAAGGACTTGAAACTTAACTTTCAATATGCAACAATTAAATCTGAAAACCTTTTAAACGAAGTACGGAAGTAATGTATTGCTGACATTAAAAGAAAATAACAAAGATGTAGCTGTCATTGCATATTTTCCTAGAAAATATACAGATGCATTTTCTGATTTATACGTTGAGAAAATAAATAATGGGACGCTAATTGCCAAACTTACATACCTTGGAACATCAACTGCAGGGATTTATAATTTGTCTTTGTAAAAATTGTGTTCTTTTCAGAAAATGCAACGATATTGTATTTTACTAAACTTACAGGAAGAGCGTTCACACCGTCTTGTGCAACTCCATGCAGTGTTGGGTTAGACTTGTATTCTACATTCACGTATACATTAAAAACAGTGTTAAGACAGTGAGAACTGACATAGCTGTTGAAATTCCTGTTGGTTACTGCGGAAGAATTGTCGGAAGATCACGATTAGCACGGTTTAATTTCTTATCCATTGGTGGAGATGTGAAATGTAGTAAGTATTGTATTTAGTAATCAACTTAATAAGTATTTTTAGCTTCAACGGGGGCACAAAGTGGCCCAAATTATTTCGGAAAAAATTAGTACCCCTAAATTAAAGCAAGTAAGTATTTTAAGAGCAACTAAAAGAAACACTGAAGGTTTTGGATCTAGTGAATAATTATGTTTGATTTGACAAACAGACTAACAAGATTTCAGAAAAAAGCAATGAAATCTTGTGGCAATGTTATCTGATTTGACAATTCAGAACTATAAGACGGATCATTTGCCGATAATTCAGTTGTAGCGGGAAATCGTTGTGAATCATTTGTAGCAGGAAAACGTTGTTCCTCTGGTTGATGCTCTCTGCTGCAGTGTTCTTGTCTCCGGCTATTGCTGCTCGTCGGCTGCTGTATTCTCCATCCTAATCATTACCTATCTTGCTACTTTCACAGGTCTTAGGTTTTTCGTAGGTGAGGAAAATTAAAATACACTGCATCTCCCTGTGGTTTATTATCCAATAAATATTTATGGGCGGCTAGCTTTTCCCATTATACCAATTCCCAGCATTATAATAAATTAGGAGTCTAGTCTAACTGCACACGTCTTCCCACCCCAATACGTGCATTTTTCACCCAGAGAGTAACACTGTGTGTCGACGAGATTCTATAAGTAAGTGGCAATCTGGGGCTTTCTTCTCCTTTTTATACTAAGCTTAGTGACGCTTACCTCAGCGCCTCAAGATGTAACAACGTTTGTAATTGGTCCTCAGACCGCGTTACCTTATTATGTATGAGAATATTCTGCTCCAAAAGATTTCGCATATGCGTCCTAGTGACGCGCCCGGAAGCAGATCTAATATGCCTGTCTCCTTCCTTTCGCAGTTCCCTGCTCATTAGCTTGGTGAAAGGTGGGCTCTACCTAGAATTATCTTTGACCTGGAATTAGCTAGCTCGCCCGTTCCTTATTTATCTAAGTTACAATCTGCTTTTGTACAATTCTTGGTTGCTAAATATTTTAACATCTTTCTTGGTGAATTATATTACTATATACAATTCTTGTTTAATATTGATTTTCGTGTGTGTGTGCGTGTGTGTGGTTTTTATCCCCTTTCACAGTGTTTGCTCTCTGAACTGTATGAACATAATGTAGTTGCTGGAATCGTTGGATTATATTTATTATTGGTGCGTGTGCGTGGCACGATGATCCAAGGTTATGCTACCGGAAGGACAACAAATAATAATAATAATAATAATAATAATAATAATAATAATAATAGTTTAATTCACAATTTTATCACATCCAATACTTGCTATGGTTCATGATCAATTTGTCAGCGATCCTGTTTATATACTGTTCATTTAGTTTGACACTCTAGTACTTTATGTACTCGATAAATATCTGCCTTTTAACACTTGACACACAGTACATTCCCTGAAAGCCATCACATTTTTCAACTACACTTAATGGCAATTAAAAGAACTTTCGATGCGACAATCAATTTCGCGTGTAAAATTCTTGCGCCGAATGCTACGTATGATACAAGAAACTGGGAAAAAGTGACCCGACGTTACTTTTTTCGGCTTCGTATAGTAAAAGTTAAACTATCTACGTCACACCACTTTATTATTACTATTGGCTACAATTCCACGCCTTTCTAAGCGTCTACTTTCGCGTTATCTTATTACAGGCATCTTATTGGCTTTTTCCTATACCATGTGACTTTTATTTAAAACGTTTACTGAAGCCTCTTGACTTCGGACGCCGATTCACTTTTCACCCCGTGATTAAATAACTGAACTAATACGACGGAAGAATAGAAGTTTCCCCTAAGACAATAACAATAGTGTTGCACCCACATAGCAATGTAAGACCTGGTTCCTTCACTAGAATGTTACCCTTCTAGAGCGCCTTTTGACATTATCGTCAACATTTTAGTATTTGGTTGCAAAAATCTTAGCTCATTTTTACTATTTTACCCCATAAAAGCTTATCTAAATATTTTTACTTACCGCTAACAATTTTATTACCTATAATAATTCTATTCCTAAGATTATTGCCATAGCTGGGCAATATTACTACCTCAATTTATGCTAGTATTATTAAAAAAAATGGTACTGAAATTTAGTGACAAGAATGAAAAAAAAATCACAAAACTGCCCAATTTTAAAAATTTTGAAAAAAATGTAACCTCTGTCTCTCAGGATGAAGAATATTTTTCATTTGTGATAGAATTATCAAAATTCTGCATACATACACACGCGCGCGACATATGTGCACAGAAAGACTCGCACATGCACTTTAAGACGCATCCACAGATATCCGATATTTCTAATATTATTAGCATTAGATTATGCAGTAATCCAGGAAAATAATACGTATGATAAGGACAATATGTTTTAAACTAAAACATTTATAAAAAAATATATCGCCATATAGTTTCATTTGCTACACAGATAAGTTCACTTTTATCAGAATGGTGTGAGCCTGTGCTCTGGTAAAGGATTATTACTATATGAAATGGATAAAATAGAAGTGGATTTTTAAACACTTTTGTATTTAATAATTTTCAATACAGAAATATATCTCAATATCGTACAGTAATATTTTAGTAGAAAGGCATCACTGTATTTATCATGAGATTTTATAGCTAATATTGAACACATTAATGTGGTTACATAATTGAAAAATGAAACTCGTTTTTTGCAGTTTAGTGCGTCTGAATGAAGCACTACTAAAATGTATATGGTTTTCAATAGATTATATGAAATAGATGAAAAGTGTTCAAAGGATATTTAGGAACCTCCATTTGGGTAGCACAGTCGTAGAATTTGTGCTCATGAAGCCGGAGACTCTTGGTCCTAGTCCATGGCATGCAGTTGTAGTTGCTGATTAATTGGTGACCTTGAGACGAATGGCAGCTTGCATCATGGTTTTTGCTTTCCTTAGAAAGCTGGTTCTCCACATTTCTTAATATGACATATTCTGAAGGTTGACCTGCTACAGAAGAAAGAATTAGCTGTAAATGAGTATATTGTGGATCTGAACTGCTTATTACTTCTGATGCTAAACTCCATAGAACAGCCCTCTTTAAACATGTTCCACGAACAACCTATGATTACATCATTACTTTATTATGTACAATTAATAAAATTTATTAATTATAGTTTTAACGGCCTGACTGGCTTGGGAATGTGATATAGAGCGAGCTGTAAAATTCAATGTCATAGCCGGAATTTGAATACGGTTCTCCCGCTTTCCGTGCGGTTGCTCTAACCATTGAGCTACTAATGTCGTACTGGCATGTTGTCATAGTAGCTCAATGGTTAGAGCAAACACAGGGAAAGCTGAAGAACCATGTTTAAATCCCGGTTATGACATTGAATTTTTGCAACTGGCTCTATATAACTTATGGTTATTTGATACATTATCACTGCTTGCAACCATGCCAGAGAAGAAACCTCTACAGAACGCACAGCTACCGCCCAGCCGTAACCCGTCGATTCATACAACCCTGAAACAGACGCAAGGAAGATGATAAGTACAGGAAATGAGAAGCAGGAAAGTCGTGTTAAAGGATGAACCACCCAGCATTCGCCTGCCGACCGGGGAAACTTCGGAAAACCCGCGAGTGGAGTGGGCGATCGTCGGGATCAAACCTGGAAATTGAAATTGAGTTTTATTTTTGGATGCTCTTTAACTACTATGGTTCTTAGCGTCCCATTCTATATTGGGCGTGAAACACTGGTAATTTTGCTCAGAGGCCTCTTTATCAGGCTTGAGGTTCTTTTACGTGCCGTAGATGTACGACACGGAGCCATTGGCTTTAGTTCCCTTCCGAAGGAAGCCGTGCTAAGGATTTTTACGCCCGAAAAAATCCTTCGCCCTCCGCCGGGTTGCACGTACCGTGAGGTGGAGCAGTTCATTGCTGGGCGGCGACGATTGATGAGGCTATGTACATACACTCACGCGTACCCAGTGATTAAGATCTCATGCTCGAGCAGCCGTGGCAAAGTATAAAAAAAACAACTAGGAGGAGAAACGCAGCAATCGTGAGGCAAAGGTATTGCTTCAGTTGTTGGAGGACGTAGCGTGGCTGCGTCAATTACTCGGTACATGTTTTCTACTGCACGGCGTGTAGTTATTTATGATTCGTATGTGTTAACTCAGTCAGCTCGCCAAGTAAAAGCACGATTTGCAGAAAGATTTCCATGTGTAAAAGTTCCAGGCCAAAAAAAAAAATCCATTAACTTTACAATAAAGTTCAGGCCACAGGAAGTGTTCAGTCTAAGAAATCTTAAAGACGGTGTACGGTCCTTACCAAAGAAACATTAGACGCCATCGGTCATCGTTTGGAGAATGCCCCCCCCCAAAGATCACTTAGGCGTCTTTCACGACAGACAGGCTTTTCTTATGGCTCTGCGCGAAGAGCTACCAAATTGCTGAAGTTAAAACGATATAAAATAACTGTGGCACATGCTCTTCAACCAGGTGTTCCTGTAATTAGACGCACATTTTGTGAGTGGAGTCTCAATAGTGTACACAATGGCGAAATGGACCCACATTCAATATTTTAGCGGACGCGGCTTGGTTCCAACTTCATGGATATAGCTGTACACAACATAATCGTTAATGACAAAACTAATATTGCTCATGACGAAAAAATTGGTCTATGATGCGCCATGATCGGAGAGAGAGTTATAGGGCCAATGTTTACCCAATCAACAGTTGACGTCAGTACATAGGTGAATACAATTCTTTCCCCTTTTTTTAGAGAATTAACATACAGGGAGCGTGATTTTGTCTTTTTTCAAACAAGACTCTGTAACAGCTCATAGGCCAATATTTTGATGAGAACAATTGCAAGTGTGTTTGAGGACAGAATTATTAGTAGAAATTTGTGGCCCCCTCGGTCCCCCGACCTAAGCCCTTGCGATTTCTATCTCTGGGGTAACTTAAAACATAAAGTGTACAAGACAGACCCACACACACTGGAAGAATTAAAACAAAATATCCGCCAGAAAATTGCCAGCGTTTCTTAACTTGAACTACGGCGAGTGATGGATAGTTTCCTAAAGAGGTGCCAAAAATGTGTGGACAACGACGGTGGCCAGTTCCAGCATCTCCTTTCATAAAGTTGGTAAGTAAAGTCTTTAAAAGGAGTTTAAAAAATGTATGGTTTCTTCCGCGTCTTTCTATGATAGCCGCAAACGACAATCGGTGCCGAGGACGCGGACAGGAAAAACACCGCGCAGCCGGTTCATAATTTTTGGTTCTCTCTGTACCAGCCTATTATCTCATAGCTTGAAACATTACCCGCTGCTGGCTGCGGTCAGCCATCAAATAAAACGATGGTTTTACAATTTCAAAGTATACGGATCATTATAATTTAATAATGCCAAGATATTACTTTTGTTTCCTCTGAAGAGAAACCTGAACATAGGCGACACAGAAATTTATCATATATTGGAGATGGTATACTTATATTAATGATGGCAACATAGTAATGCCTTTTAATTACAGCCTGTAGATATACTAACGTACATGTAAGCTAACTGGGGATTTTAACAATATTTCATACTTTTTATATTGGCTTGAATATTTGGGAATGAATATCAAATTTTCCTTGTATACAAACTTAGATTTCACTGTAACCTAATGTTTAAGCTATGTGAGCGAATATTTCTTATCATACTTCTGCAAAAGTTTTGTAATTTTTGCCAAAAGAAAGTTAAAAAAATATCTGCTGTAGATCATGCTGTGGCTACTTACCTGATTTTATATTACGACTGTTGCCCGAAAATGGAATCCCTTTTCCTTGGAAAATAATCATCTAGTTGACGAAGCAGATCCAACAAGTGCTCCTCCGTTTCTACATTTTTTGTAGTAGAGGTTCAACGTGTACTCCCCCTTTTGCATAATTTTTGCGTTTATCTTCAGCATATCCTCCCCCATTTCCAGATTTTTGCTGGTGGAGTTCAACAACTGGTCCCCTATTTCCACATGTTTTTTGTGGAGTTTCAACAGGTGCTGCCCCATTCCCAGATGATTGCTGGTGAGATTCAACATCTGGTCCCCCATTTCCATAGTTTTGCTGTTGAGGTTCAACACGTAATGACATATTTTCAGATTTTTTTTGTGGAGCTTCAAAATCTGCTCCCCTATTTCCATATTTCTGCGCTTGATATTCATCATGTGCTCCCCTGTTTTCATATATTTCCTGTTAAGGTTCAACATGTCATCCCCAATTTCCAGATTTTTTCGTTTGATATTCAATACGTGCTCCCCTATTTCCATATTTTTGCAATTGATGTTACACATGTGATCCATTTCCAGATTTTTGCTTCTGAGGTTCAACAGGTGCTCACGCCCAGCGTGTTTGTTGTAGAGGGTCAAAATCTGGGACCCCATTTCCAGAGTTTTGCAATGGAGGTTCAAGATTTGCCAACCCATTTCCAGATTTTTCTTGCAGATGTTGACCATGTCAGCTTCTATTTCCGGATTTTTGGAGAGTTTAAACATGTCCTCCCCCGTTTCCAAATTTTTTCTGTGGATGCTCAACAAGTGGTGCCCCATTTGCAGATTTTTGAAAAAAATGCTCATAATCTGCTCCCCATTCCCGGATTTGTGCTGTTGAGGTTCCACATGTGGTCGCCCATTTCCAGAATGTTGCTGTTGGGGTTCTGCTTGTGCTCCTCCAATTCCACAATTTTGCTGTTGGGGTTCCAGATGTTCTCCCCCATTTGCAGCTTTTATCTGTTGAGATACAAATGGAAATGGGGCTATTGCTTGTTCAGGAGCTGCAGAAACCGTTGCATTAGCCGGACATTTCTGGGATCCTGAAGATTTAAAGGGTGGAATGTTTGGAGGGCTCAGATCACCTGATACTCCACAGCGGCTGATATTTGCCTGATTTGAGGCAATGTCTCCATCTGTGTTCTCAGCGGGCACCGACATTTCTGAAGATACCTGTATGAATATATTGAATCATTAACATTTTATCAATGGTAAACTCACTGGAGATTTTGTTATATCTAGAGAAAATAAAAAAAACGTTACACTTAATTGTCTATTTCACAATTAGTGGAAAGCATATACAGACCAGAAGAACTAAATACAGTAAAATATTAATTTGCTCAATAAAACACGAACTGCTTTGAAAATGTACCTATTATTTTACCATATCATCTTAATAAATGTTTCATTAAATGGCTGTACTATGGGAGTTATAATGAGTTGTTCTTTTGTTACCATTTGTGCAACTATACAATATTCATTGAACACCATGAATTATTAATAATCAAGAAGGTTTTATTTGTACCATTTCGCTTTCATTCAAACATGACATACCTATCCACAATCTCAAACAGCAGAAGCTATATATCCTAACTAAATAAACGAGATAACAACTACTAAAAAGTGATAAACAACAAATGCTAAGGAGATGACAATTGTAGGGATAAGCAGACATGATTTGTCGAAACATGTCATTCCGTACCGCTTTGTTAGTCAGATATAATATAGCAAAGTAAGCATCAAGTAGTGATCTTAAGGTGGACGTATGGGATTTTACTAACCTATGTGTTTCGCCCATCATATTACAGTTAATCAAATGGATGAAGGCAGGTGAAAAAGAAGAGGGAAACAAAAAAGACAAGGTAGTTATTGCGCATATGCATAGAACTTCAATGTTCTCTTTTTGCGGCGAAAATAATACTGTAGCAATAATACAGCTTATTACGAATATTTCCGGGTGTAACATAAAAAACGCAATATTTTGGAGGTTTTCTCTATAAACTATACTTAATTTTATACTTCTTTGAACCAACTTTAAAATATGTTGAATTTTTTCAAAGTTTTACACATGCAATCCAAACTATTGGCATGGAATGCTTCATTATTATTTTTATCATAAATACAATTAGACAATCCTTTGATTAAGAAACGCATCTGAAAATTGACCTTTTTTAAAACAGGTAAAGGGTTTAGGGAATCTCAGAATATTTGTGGAACCCTGGAATCAAAAATAAATTACCAATATAGGTGTCAACATAATGCTGACTTTGCTTAATTTTTTGTCGGAAACTATATCATGGTACCTAGTTGAGTTTCGAGACCTCAGAATTATCAATCATTATTGTTCCTTTAGATTTGTGGAGTACTATAGCCAGACGGGAATACTATCCAAAGAGAAGGGTAAAATTAATAATAGCAGATAAGAATATTTTAGAGAGAGAGTGTGTGTGTGTGTGTGTGTGTGTGTGTGTGTGTGTGTGTGTGTGTGTGTGTGTGTGTGTGTGTGTGTGTGTGTGAGTGTGCGCTTTTTGGAGTGAGTGAGCGTGCGAGAGAGAGAGAGTGTGTGTGAGAGAGAGACAGAGAGAGAGAAAGAGAGAAAATAACATTACGTATAAACGAAAAGTCTGATGAATAGGAGCCTTCGTATTTATTTCTAGCATCCTTCAAAAATGGAAGTGAAGCTTTTCAAAGAAATTTCCTCCATCCAAACAATCTTTTATGTAGAATATTTGCATTATTTTTTCTTTTTAAAATTGCTTAAGTGGTTTTAATTAAAATATATCTAGAAGCTTCTTGATTAGGCTCTGAAATTCTCTCAAGTCTATTAGACTGGGTAATAATAAAGAGACAAAGAGCTGTTATTGAAAAAATAAATTTAGAATTAATTAAAGTATGTCATTTGGGTCAAATAGTTAAGTCCTTTGTGCCAGCTGTTTCCCACATATTTTCATCTGTTTCGTTCAATTTTCCAATGTTTTAGCAATCCACCTTATAAAGTATAATACCCATTCGTTTGTTTCTCATTATCCTATACGAGGAGTATCAAATATCAAGACTTGCATATTTGACTAGCTTTTTAACTGTTGACTGTCGACCTCACATTCTCCCCCCCCCCCAGGGGCTCACCTTTTGTGAGTACGGGTTAGGCGCACCCGGGGTACCCGAGCCATTCATAGCCCTTTTCACCCTTTCATCCCTGTCCGGTCGAGGTGGGTTCGTTCTCGTGACCGGGGGACTCAAGGTAGGCTCTCGTGCGTTCTGTGCATTTCATTCCATGTCGCCCCTCGCCATCGCTTCTTTCTTCTCTTCTCTTTATGCACATTTCGCCCCACGCCCATTCATATATACGTCTCTTTTAGTTCTTCACCGGAGTAGGTATATATAGAGAGAGCGAGGCCACTTTTTTGCGTTTATATGGGAAAGGATAGGGAAAACGAGGCTGGATGGGGCGGTTCAAGGAGGAAAATGCGTTTATATGGGCGAGATAGGGAATACGAGGACTGACGCTAGGCTAGACAGCGGTAGGAGGGGGAGTGTGCTTTATATGAGACAGATAGGGAATACGTGGAGAGGTGCTAGGCTAGACAGAGGCTGAGTAAAGTATGGTTTATATGAGCGGTAGGGCATACGAGGAGAGGTGCTAGTCTAGACATGGTTTGAGGATTAGAGTATACGTTTATATGGGAGATATAGGAAAACGAGGAAAGGTGTTAGGCTGGACAGAGGTCGAGGAGTAGGGTATGGTTTATATGAGAAGTATAGGAAAACGAGGAGAGGTATTAGGTTAGGAGAATTGAGTATGTGTTTATAAGGAGAGACGAGAAAACGGAGAGAGATCCTATGCTAGGATAGACAGGTGTTAAAGTTAGGTTAGATAGGAAACCAAGGAGTGATACTCAGCTAGAGGGGGGAGGCAGGAGGGAATGCTCTTTATGAGAGGTAGGGGATCAGGGGAGTGGTGTTAGGCTAGACAGAGGTTGAGTAATGTATGGTTTATATGAGTGGTATAGGAAAACGCGGAGAGGTGTGAGGCTAGACAGAGGTCGAGGAGTAGAGTATGGTTTATATGAGAGGTACAGGGAAACGAGGAGAGGAGTTAGGCTAGGCAGAAGTCGAGGAGTAGAGCATGCTTTATATGAGAGGTATAGGAACAGGAGGAGAGGTGTTAGGCTAGACAGATACTAAAGGAGTAGCAATATGGACTTATATACAGGAGAGATAGGGAATAGGAGGTGCTAGACTTGAAAGCGACTTTAGACGTGAACTTAGTGGAAAACTGTTTGATGTCAATGTTCTAGACATGCCCATCACGTAACCTATTCAGGGAAAAGGTGAGTTGTTCAGGGGAAAAAGGTGACTGCTCAGGGAAAAAGGTGACCCACAAAGGGAAAAAGTCGACCAGTAAAGGGAAAAACGTGACCAGCAAAGGGAAAAAGGTGAGCAACAAAGGGAAAGAGGTGACCACCAAAGGGAAAACGGTGAGCCATAAGGGGAAAAAGGTGACCTGCAACGGGAAAAGCTAACCCACTCACACTAACAGGTAAGTAATTCAGCTAGTATTGCAAGAGGTTGACTGCATCATAGCAGTGTATGATTTCACAGGTAATTCAGCTAGTATCGTATGTATTTAGGCTAATTCATCTAGTATCACAAGAGGATAGATTCTAGGGTAGGGTATAGCTTAGTGTCGTATTTCACAGGTAATTCAGCTAGTATCGTAGGTATTTAGGCTAATTCAGCTAGTATCACAGGAGGCTAGATTCCAGGGTTGGGTATAGCATAGTTTCATATTTCACAGGTAATTCAGAGGGTATCGTAGGTATTTAGGATAATTCAAGTAACATAGGTGTTTAGAGTAATTAAGCAAGTATCACAGGAGGCTAGATTCCAGGGTTGGGTATAGCATAGTTTCGTATTTCAGAGGGTATCGTAGGTATTTAGGATAATTCAAGTAACATAGGTGTTTAGAGTAATTAAGCAAGCATTACAGGAGGGTAGGTTCCAGGGGTTGGTTATAACCTAGCTTCGTATTTCACAGATAGTTCAGGTAATATCAGTAGAGATAATATGTATGTTTGAGCGCACAGAGAGATGCCGACATCTGATAAAGTTCTTTTGATCTATGCCGGCAAGCTCCGCCCATATTATCTCTACTGTTTAATCGCTTATATCTCCTGAATGACAAGAGATAGAACATTGGGATAAAAACTAATCAATTCTTTGGAATGCGCCGCGTCATTAGGACATTGTTGCAAGTTGACCGGGATGCCTGGGTTCGAATCCTAGGAGTGAATGCAAATTCATCTTCTAATAACTCAGAGACTAATTAAGATAAAGACGCCAAATAAACTTTATTACATTAATGTCATTAGCTAGTTTCTTGTGGATGTATATTTTGGTACCTGGTGTCCTGGGTTCGATCCTTAATTTTAAAAACTTCATTATCTCGGAAACTAAGAAAGCTAGAGGAATGGACCAAAGCATGTTTGATAGCTCCTGTGATGTGTAATTAATACTGTATATAATTTCCAATCAGTTGTCTCTAGTTCGAATCCCGATTTTTTAATGACTTCCTTAATTTTACTCTATACTCTAGAAAATATCACTTAAATTGATGCTGTAACTACATACAGCACCTTTAAGCATACCAAACTCATATTATAAATTATTTTGTTCTTGGTGTTCTGGGTTCGAATACTGATTCGATGGAATTTACTTATAAATTTAATAAATGCTAAACAACTTAAGATAAAGACGTCAAATAAACTTTATAGCGTTTATGTTATTAGGTAGTATCTTGTAAATGTGTAATTAGATACCTGACGTCCTGGGTTCGATCCTTAATTTTTAAATTTTCATTATCTCGGGAATTAAGTGAGGTAGAGGAGTGCAGCAAAGCATGATTGATAGCTTCTGTGATGGGTGATTAATGCTGTATATAATTGTCAATCAGTTGTGCTTGGTTCGATTCCCCATCTTTTAATGACTTTCTTAATTTTCCTCTGTACACTAGAATATATCACTTAGATCGATGATGTAACTGCATACAACTTTGTTTAACATGTCAGACTAATATTATAAATTATCCTGTTCCTGGTGTTCTGGGTTCGAATACCGATTCAATGAAATTTACTTGCAAAAATTTAATAACTCGTAATTTAATTTAGATAAACATGTCAAGGTGAACGCAAGCAGAGTATCTAGTCCTTAAATATCGTTATCGTGACAAATATTACTTTAAAGTACTCAGATCGAATCCCGAAGGGTGATTTCATATATCTTCAAGCTTATGGATCATATCAGGTTCGAGTAAAGATCAAATGGTAGATGCTGATATTGGGGAGCTAAAATACATTTATTAAAAGTATTACCGGGTTCGATTTAGAAGCTTAGAATCTGTGTAACTCTGGAAAAATTGCTTTTCTCATGATTGTAGTGAAATGTAATGGTCTTTCTGTGAGAAGATGGAAAGGAAGAATTGAAAAGGGAATAAAAACATGAAATAATTAAGTAAATAAGGGGGAAAATCTTCTAGGTTTCCTTTTAAGCTTTTACTTTTAAGTATTGTGATAATACAGCTTGAATTAACCTTGGTACAATAGGTGGTGATGGTGGTGGTGGGCTTGAATTTGAAATATATGTCTGAATGAGCGTGTGGGAATACTTCTCTTGCTGGTGTGACAGCATAAGCAGGTAGTTATGAGACGAGTTTAAACGTGTTTGATGCTGCCAGACATCCTGTCTCTGGGTGTGACGTCATAAACATCCTGTCTCTAGACTTGAGGTTATATGGCTGGGGGGTTAGTACACGTTGAGCGATCATATACAGGTGGTTATGGAGCGAGTTTATGATTGATCTAAAAGGTTCGTGCTCCCTCTATAAATATGGTGATCTAGGGCATTGGACTTCATTGTGCTAATTAGTCTTGAGGTGTTAACATCGTGTTCTCTCCAAGAATAATCGGCTTTCTAAAGTGGTGTCAAGGTGAAGAGGTCTACATTTCATTGATCAGTGATTAATACGTTATTACATCAAGAATAAAGATGAATAACTCAGCGTATAAGGATATTATTCCAAGCGCTACTGGATATGCATGCGGAAAATGTGGGAAGAAGTTCCTCCGAGGTTATGACAAGAGAAGACACGAGATGAGCTGCAAGAAGCTCTTCAAATGTAAACATTGTAATGTAACCTTCAAAGATTGTTATAAGGGACAGCGACACGAAGATATATGTGAAATAAGCAGCCCTCAGAAGAAAAGAAGATTGGAGCCAACTAAACATCAGTTACTGTCAACAATGGAGGACTGTGATATGAAAGAATACGAAACTTCATTCGAAGGACGATTGAAATCGTATTTTATACGATGCGAATCAGCTAAGGACCTAAATATGTATCTGCAAGAGGCAAAACAACGTATAATCCAGGCTGTGCATAAAGAGCTTAGTATTCATAAGAGTGTTAAAATTAATCTGCTGGCTGAGTGTCGATTTGTTAACAGTATTGGAGAAACCTGTGACAAAACATTTAAAACACGGAATCAAGCTGTGTTTCTAGAAACTGATCTGGAGTCAGCGATGGAAGTGAAATTCAAGAAATTGGTGACTGAAATGGAGGAGTCTCAGCTTAAGGGTAGCAGCTGGGCTTTGCTTGCTGTGGAAGGACTTCGACTTCGTATCAACAAGTACAATCCGTTACGAGGAAGTAGCTACATACCACTACCGTCATCTGTCGGAGCTAAAGAAGCGTGTATAAACATTCAGAACTTTACCGACGAGAAATGTTTCATGTACTCTGTATTAGCTAAATTCGTGAGCATCAAGCCTCAACGCGTCAGCAAATACAAACAACTTCAAGATAAGTATGACTTCAGCTGTGTTTCTTACCCTACTCCACTTTCTCAAATACCTAAATTTGAGAAGCTTAACAAGATATCCATTAACGTTTTCGGGCTGGATGAGAAGCATGAAGTGTATCCAATAAAGGTTGCTGACATTGAACTACCTGAACATCGCGACCTGCTACTATTGAATGACAGCAGCGGAAAACATCACTACGTGTATATAAGGAATTTTGAGAAGCTCGTTCGACGTCAGAAAACTAACCATAATGGACGGGTTTATACTTGTAAGCGCTGCTTTACACATTTTGATGACCAGAGCGGACGAAGTGGACAGGAAAAACTACAAGAACATGCAGCCGTCTGTATTCAACATGGTGTTGCAAGGGTAGTTATGCCTACCAAGGAGAAATCAACTGTACAGTTTAAAAACGTTGAGAGGATGCTGAAAGTACATTATGTCATCTATGCGGATTTTGAGAGTATTCTCACTCCATGCCATACGTGTACACCCAATCCTGAAACTTCCTATACAACACCTTATCAAGAGCACACACCAATGAGCTTCTGTGTTTACGTGAAACCTACATCCAGTGTTGAACATCTCGAAACTGATCTTCCTAAGCATCCCTATGTGTATCGTGGTGCTGATGCTGCTCAGACGTTTATGCTGTACCTTACATCTCTTGCAAAAATGATTGGTAATATATACAAATCTGCTAAGCCTCTGAAACTTACGGATCAACAGCAAAAGGATTTCGAGTCTTCTACGACATGCTACTTGTGTAGAAAACCCTTTACAGAAGAGAACTATAAAGTACGCGACCATGATCACATCAGCGGTGAATATCGTGGAAGTCTTCATAATGAATGTAATTTAGCCTGTAAAACACCTAAATATATACCAGTCTTCATGCATAACCTTAGCGGATATGACTCTCATTTCATTGTTAAGGAGCTGGGTTGTACAAGTGAACGTGTGGAGGTAATTCCTAACTCTGAAGAAAGCTATATCTCATTCACCAAGTATGTAGGAGATATAAAGCTTCGATTTGTGGATAGCTTCCGATTCCTCAGTACAAGCTTGGATAAGTTGGTAAAAAATCTAACCTCGTATCCTGAAACGCTAAAGTACTTTGGAGAAGACAAATTGAAGTTGATGACCCGTAAGGGTGTATTTCCATATGATTTTGTTACGTCATGGGATACCCTGAACGAGAGCTGCTTGCCTCCTAAGGACTCCTTCTACAATAGATTAAATGAAGAAGAAATTACTGATGCTGACTACGATCATGCTAGAAATGTATGGGAGCTGTTTAATGTGAGAAACCTGGGAGAGTACAGCGATCTCTACTTAACTTCGGATGTACTTCTTCTAGCTGACGTCTTTGAGACGTTCAGAGAGCAAACCCTTAAAACACACAAAGTTGATCCTGCCAATTATTTTACCTCTCCAGGTCTTACATGGGACGCCATGTTGCTGTATACTGGAATTAAGCTGGAACTGTTACAAGATTATGATCAACTACTCATGGTGGAATCAGGTATAAGAGGAGGTTTATGCCAAGTTTCTCATCGGTATGCTGAGGCTGATAACACTTATATGGAGAAGTTTGATCCGACGAGACCAACCCAATTTATCACATACGAGGACGCAAATAACCAATATGGGTGGGCAATGTGTCACGCCCTTCCTTTTGGTGGATTTCAGTGGGTGTCACCTGAAGAAATCAACTTAGAAACACTACAAGAAGATGATCCTCATGGGTACATATTAGAAGTTGACATCGAGTATCCTGCAGAACTTCACGATCTACACAACGATCTACCTTTCCTGCCAGAGTGTATGAAACCATTGGAATCATCTACAAAGAAACTGATACCTCACCTTGGACCTCGAAAGAAGTATGTAGTGCATTACATGGCTTTGAAGCAAGCTCTTAGTCATGGACTACGACTAACAAAAATCCATCGTGTGCTACAATTCCGACAGTCTCAGTGGTTGAAACCTTATGTGGAATTTAACAACAGGCTACGACAACAAGCTGCAAATGATTTCGAGAAGGATCTCTACAAACTCTTTAACAACGCTATGTTTGGAAAAACTATGGAGAACCTGCGTAATCGTATGGATATACGACTGGTGACCAATGAAAAACTCTAGAGAAGCTGATCGCCAAGCCTACGTTTATCGACAGGACGATATATGCTGATAATCTAGCTGCTGTACATATGGCCTCTCGTCAGATTGTATTCAACAAGCCTATATACATTGGTATGAGTGTGTTGGACATCTCCAAGACATTAATGTATAACTATCATTACGACGTTTTGTTGCCTTATTATGGAGCTGAAAACCTGAAGCTTATGTATATGGACACTGATTCGTTCATTCATCGTGTAACAACTGAAGATGTGTACCAGGACAAGCTACGTTTTCTTGAACATCTCGATACAGCTGATTACCCTGCCAACCATATATGTTACTCTACTCAGAACAAGAAGGTATTGGGAAAATTTAAAGATGAGGCTAATAGCAAAATCATCCTACGCTTTGTTGGACTACGTCCTAAGATGTATGCCTTAGATATTCAAGGGTCAATGATAAAAAAGATTAAAGGTATAAAACGTAGCGCTATTAAGCAGTACATTTCGTTTGACAGCTATACAGACTGTCTTAAAACCAGTGAAATCATCAGAACACCTATGAATCTGATCCTATCACGAAAGCATGCCCTTGCTACAGTACAAGTGAATAAAATTGCATTGACTCCGTTTGATGATAAAAGAATTATTGCTGAGGATGGGATAACGACATATGCGTATGGACATTACGCCATTACAAACAGTGCTTAAAAGAATGTAAGTTAAAGATAAAGAATTTCTCGTGATTCTACAATCTTAAAAAAGAAGGTATCTGTGTGCTGTATATGCAGATAGCTGACGCCTGATGAAGAAAGAAGAAGATGGAAGGGAAGGTGGTAACCCTTCCATTAGGAGCAATCCTAGTGCTAGTCTCAAGCCTAGATAAAAGGGGAGAGACATCTATAACGAACTAAAATAAAGGTATGTTGACGTAAAGCTTTTCAATTTGTGAACCAATATGCAGTTTATGCCTCTCTGCATCGTACAATAACTGTTTAACATATAAAAATTTGTAAGATTTAGAAAAAAGTATATAAATTGTTGTAACGCTGGATGAGAAAAGTTTTATAATCGAATTACTCTCTATATTACCATGAGTACCTGTGATACTAGTTGAATTGCCTGTTAAAATGACTTAAATACCTGTGATACTACCCGAATCGTGTGAAATTACATTAAATAGCTCAGATACGAATTCCTGCTCTAAATTAGTACGAGCACCTGTGATACTATCAGAATTACCTATTAAAATGACTCAAATACCATTGATACAACCTGAATCAGCTGCATTTACCTTAAATAGCCGTGATACAAATCTCTGATAGAAATTATTACGAGCATCTGTGAAACTATGCTGATTATCCAAATACTTATGATATTACCTGAACTATCTGTAAAATACGAAACTAGGCTATAACCAACCCCTGGAACCTACCCTCCTGTAATGCTTGCTTAATTACTCTAAGCACTAAGTTACTTGAATTATCCTAAATACCTACGATACCCTCTGAATTACCTTGAAATATGAAACTATGCTATACCCAACCCTGGAATCTAGCCTCCTGTGATACTACCTGAATTAGCCTAAATACCTACGATACTAGCTGAATTAGCTGTGAAATCATGCATAGCTATGATGCAGTTAGCCTCTGGAATCTAGCCTCCTGTGATACTAGCTGAATTAGCTTAAATGCTCACGATACTAGCTGAATTGGCTATGAAAATGATTTAAATACCTACGATACTAGCTGAATTAGCTGTGAAATCATGCATAGCTATGATGCAGTTAGCCTCTGGAATCTAGCCTCCTGTGATACTAGCTGAATTAGCTTAAATGCTCACGATACTAGCTGAATTGGCTATGAAAATGATTTAAATACCTGTGATACTACCCGAATCATGTGAAATTACTTTAACTAGCTCTGATACGAATTCCTGCTCTAAATTAGTACGAGCACCTGTGATACTATCAGAATTACCTATTAAAATGACTCAAATACCATTGATACAACCTAAATCAGCTGCATTTACCTTAAATAGCTGTGATACAAATCTCTGATCGAAATTATCAATAATATCTGTGAAGCTCTGTCGATTACCTCAAATACTTACGATATTACCTGAACTATCTGTGAAATACGAAGCTAGGTTATAACCAACCCCTGGAACCTACCCTCCTGTAATGCTTGCTTAATTACTCTAAACACCTATGTTACTTGAATTATCCTAAATACCTACGATACCCTCTGAAATACGAAACTATGCTATACCCAACCCTGGAATCTAGCCTCCTGTGATACTTGCTTAATTACTCTAAACACCTATGTTACTTGAATTATCCTAAATACCTACGATACCCTCTGAATTACCTGTGAAATATGAAACTATGCTATACCCAACCCTGGAATCTAGCCTCCTGTGATACTAGCTGAATTAGCCTAAATACCTACGATACTAGCTGAATTACCTGTGAAATACGACACTAAGCTATACCCTACCCTAGAATCTATCCTCTTGTGATACTAGATGAATTAGCCTAAATACATACGATACTAGCTGAATTACCTGTGAAATCATACACTGCTATGATGCAGTCAACCTCTTGCAATACTAGCTGAATTACTTACCTGTTAGTGTGAGTGGGTTAGCTTTTCCCGTTGCAGGTCACCTTTTTCCCCTTATGGCTCACCGTTTTCCCTTTGGTGGTCACCTCTTTCCCTTTGTTGCTCACCTTTTTCCCTTTGCTGGTCACGTTTTTCCCTTTACTGGTCGACTTTTTCCCTTTGTGGGTCACCTTTTTCCCTGAGCAGTCACCTTTTTCCCCTGAACAACTCACCTTTTCCCTGAATAGGTTACGTGATGGGCATGTCTAGAACATTGACATCAAACAGTTTTCCACTAAGTTCACGTCTAAAGTCGCTTTCAAGTCTAGCACCTCCTATTCCCTATCTCTCCTGTATATAAGTCCATATTGCTACTCCTTTAGTATCTGTCTAGCCTAACACCTCTCCTCCTGTTCCTATACCTCTCATATAAAGCATGCTCTACTCCTCGACTTCTGCCTAGCCTAACTCCTCTCCTCGTTTCCCTGTACCTCTCATATAAACCATACTCTACTCCTCGACCTCTGTCTAGCCTCACACCTCTCCGCGTTTTCCTATACCACTCATATAAACCATACATTACTCAACCTCTGTCTAGCCTAACACCACTCCCCTGATCCCCTACCTCTCATAAAGAGCATTCCCTCCTGCCTCCCCCCTCTAGCTGAGTATCACTCCTTGGTTTCCTATCTAACCTAACTTTAACACCTGTCTATCCTAGCATAGGATCTCTCTCCGTTTTCTCGTCTCTCCTTATAAACACATACTCAATTCTCCTAACCTAATACCTCTCCTCGTTTTCCTATACTTCTCATATAAACCATACCCTACTCCTCGACCTCTGTCCAGCCTAACACCTTTCCTCGTTTTCCTATATCTCCCATATAAACGTATACTCTAATCCTCAAACCATGTCTAGACTAGCACCTCTCCTCGTATGCCCTACCGCTCATATAAACCATACTTTACTCAGCCTCTGTCTAGCCTAGCACCTCTCCACGTATTCCCTATCTGTCTCATATAAAGCACACTCCCCCTCCTACCGCTGTCTAGCCTAGCGTCAGTCCTCGTATTCCCTATCTCGCCCATATAAACGCATTTTCCTCCTTGAACCGCCCCATCCAGCCTCGTTTTCCCTATCCTTTCCCATATAAACGCAAAAAAGTGGCCTCGCTCTCTCTATATATACCTACTCACCGGCCTACCTTGCGTGCGAAACGCCCACACACTTTTAGTTTCTTTTAACCTCTTATGTTAATCCTCCGTGGACACAGCCTGACGGATACCCGCGCACCACGTGCGCAACTGGGTGAGTGGGTAATGGCGCCATCCCCACCACCCGGGGTCGTCATGTAGGGTGTGTTCGTATCCGCTGTTCAACTGCAGTCCCGCGGGGGGCCATTGCATGAGCTGCTGACTTCCGTTGGCCACTGGCTCCCTCTGTCTATATTATGGGAGATGTGACCCTGGGGTGAGTCTGGTATAGATAGGCCACTCACCCAAGCCGGGGTTATGCCCGGGAAGTCAGAGCCCGAGGTCGGAGACGGTTGCAATGGTGGAGGATTTATTTCGCTATGGAGCACCCTTTCTCCATTAATACCAACAAGCGCCGAAAAGTTTATGTAACAGAAGTGACACCACCGACAACTGGTTGTTACTTGGTCATTTCACGAACCGAAGAAGGACAAAGTTTTGAGAAGGTGAACCCTTTCATCATTCAGAAGGGCATTAATGCTATTGCTGGTGCGGTTCAGTCCTGCACTCGTCTACGGAATGGTTCCTTATTAGCACAAACGAAGTCCGATGAGCAAAGTAAGACCTTGTTGCGCGCTACGCTGCTCCACGGCTATCCCATCCTTGTGGAGAAGCACCGCACATTGAATTCCTGTCGAAGCGTCATTACCATCCATAGCCTCGATGGTATATCGGACGAGGACCTGGTAGAATATCTTGCAGACCAGAAGGTGACAGCGGTTCATCCAGTGCAGGTCCAACGCGACGGCGTATTGGTACCCACTCGTACCCTGTTTCTAACATTTGATGGCGTCGATCTGCCCACGAGCATTTCAGCAGTGTACGAACGGATTGCTGTGAGGCCTTATATTCCTAGACCTCTGCGTTGTTTCAAATGCCAACGTTTTGGGCATACGCAAGTCTCATCCCCCTAGGGTCTCACCTTATGTGAGTACGGGTGTTGGCGAACCCGGGGATTCCCGAGCCAATCATCGCCATATTCATCCCCTCATCCCCATCTGGTCGAGGTGGGTTCTTGTCGTGACCGGGGGACACAAGGTAGGCTCTCCTGCGTTCTTTGCATTACATTCATACCGCACTCACCATCGTTTCTTTCTTCTCTTCTATTTCTGCACATTTCGTCCCACGTTCATTCATTTACGCCTATCTTTTATTTCTTCGCCGGCCTACCTTGCGTGCGAAACGCCCACACAGTTTAAGTTTCTTTTATCTTTTTATTTAAATCTTCCGTGGACACAGCCTGACGGATACCCGCGCACTGGTTGCGCAGCTGGGTGAGTGGGTAATGGCGTCATCCCCTCCACCCGGGGTCGTCATGTAGGGAATGTGTTCGTATCCGCTGTTCAACTGTAGTCCCGCGGGGGGCCATTGCATGAGCTGCTGGCTTCTGACGGCCATTGGGTCCCTCTGTCTATGTTTTGGGAGGTGTGACCCTGGGGTGAGTCTGGTATAGATAGGCCCCTCACCCAAGCCGGGGTAACGCCCGGGAAGTCAGAGCCCGGGATCGGAGACGGTTGCAATGGTGGAGGATTTATTTCGCTATGGAGCACCCTTTCTCCATTAATACCAACAAGCGCCGAAAAGTTTATGTAACAGAAGCGACACCACCGACAACTGGTTGTTACTTGGTCATTTCACGAACCGAAGAAGGCCAAAGTTTTGAGAAGGTGAAACCTTTCATCATTCAAAAGGGCATTGATGCTATTGCTGGTGCGGTTCAGTCCTGCACTCGTCTACGGAACGGTTCCTTATTAGCACAAACGAAGTCCGATGAGCAAAGTAAGAGCTTGTTGCGCGCTAAGCTTCTCCACGGCTATCCCATCCGTGTGGAGAAGCACCGCACATTGAATTCCTGTCGAGGCGTCATCACCACCCATAGCCTCGATGGTATGTCGGACGATGAACTCGTAGACTATCTTTCAGACCAAAAGGTGACAGCAGTGCATCGAGTGCAGGCCAAACGCGACGGTGTATTGGTACCCACTCGTACCCTGTTTATTACATTTGATGCCGTCGATCTGACCACGAGCATTTTAGCAGGGTACGAACGCATTGCGGTGAGGCCCTATATCCCTAGACCTCTACGTTGTTTCAAATACCAACGTTTTGGGCATACGCAAGTCTCATGTAAGAGTGCCGTTACCATCTGTGCCTCATGTAGCCAGCCGTCACACGAGGGTGCCTGTTCCAAAGCCCCCGTCTGCGTTAACTGCAAAGGATCTCATTCTGCGTCGTTTGCCGACTGTCCGCGGTACTTGGACGAGAAGGCGATCTAGGAGATCCGGGTAAAGCAAGAACTCCTTCGCTGAAGCCCGGAGCGTTATCATGCGCACCAACCTTCCCCCCTGCGATCTGGCACATTTAGTTCTGTTGTTGCCTCGCCAGTACCACGAGTAGATGCCGAAACTCAGACCTGGACCATGACTGCATTAACCGCCACTACCATCCGGCCGTCCATTAAAGCTACAGTTACAAAGCCCTATAAACCTGGTCCAAAGTCAATGAAGTCGCAAGCCGCTGAAAAGAAACCCAAGCAGAAACTTCGTAGGGAAGATTTTCTGAAAGACCTTCCGCGTGCGCGCGGTAAGAATAGTTCACCTTCTCCTCCTCGGAGGTCGCTGTCCCAGGAAGCTCCTGGGACAAGCCGCGCTCAGCGGCACCCCTTACCCACCGCCACCCAGAACCGATTCACGGCGCTTGAATCGGTTTCTGGCACTGAGCGCGGGTGCCCTCCCTCCGAGGAAGCTATGGAGTCTGACCAATTCCATACAAAAAGCCCGAGCCCAAAGGTTAAGCAAAAGATTATTTTAAGCCGGCCTTTTAAGTAGACAGTTTATCCCTTTTATTCATGGCTATCCTGATCTGGAATGTACGTGATGTACGATCGCATAGGGCGGAACTGCAACTTTTATTGCGTTCCCATTCACCTATGGTCGTGTGTTTGCAGGAGACGAAGCTTCGCCCCCAGGACCCTTTCGATCTCCTAGGGTACACTCCGGTTCGCTACGATCTTGAACCGGAGGAGGGTGATCCTGCTCATGGAGGTGTCATGTTGTTAGTGCGTAACGACGTTCATTTTCAAACTCTCGCTCTTACGGCCGACTTGCAAGCTGTTGCCATTAGATTGCAGTTACCCGGTTTTTTCTTTTCTGTTTTCTCTGTATATTCACCTCCGTCGTCTCCCCTCGCTCTCGCGGACCTTCGAGCTCTCCTGTCCGCTCTCCCAACACCATTTCTTCTGTTGGGAGATTTTAACGCCCATCACCCCCTGTGGAGTTCGCCAAGGGCTTGTGCGAGGGGAACTCTTCTTTCCGACATTTTTACCAGTTCAATCTGTGCATCCGCAATACAGGTGCACCTACTTTTATTTCTGATTCTTCTGGTACATTCTCACATCTGGACCTTGCCGTTTGCTCACTCCAGCTTGCTAGTCGTCTGCAGTGGAACGTCGTCGCTGACACCTACTCCAGCGACCATTAACCCTGCATCGTTTCTCTTCTGTCACACCACGTACAGCATTCCAGGTTACCTACCTGGATGTTCACAAAAGCCGACTGGAGCATGTATTCCAGCCTCGTGCATTTTGACGACCAGCCCTTCACCGACATTAACCAACTAGTGCAGCACCTTACGTCTACGATTTTCTCTGCCGCCGAACGCGCAATTCCCCGTTCATCCTCTCACCCTCGACGGATTCCTGTTCCTTGGTGGAACGAGGAGTGTCGGATAGCCGTTCGTGCCCGTAGAACTGCACTTAGGGTGTTTCGGCGACACCCTACACTTTATAATTTGGTGACTTTTAAACAATCGCGCGCCAGGGCTCGTCGCATTATTCAGGATAGCAAGAAGGCGTCGTGGGCTCGTTTTGTCGAGTCTTTTAACCGCTTTGCGCCTTCATCTATTGTTTAGGATAAACTTCGTCGCTTTTCAGGTAAAGTGTCGCATTGTACTGTTTCTGGCCTTCAGGTTTACAATGCCACCATAGTGGATCCGGCTGACATTGCTAACACTCTGGGTGCTGCCTTTGAGGCGGTTTCCAGTTCAGACCATTATTTCGCCGGCTTTCGCTCTATTAAAGACCGGCTTGATTCCCCAACATACAATTTTATGTCTGCTAATACTGAATGTAATAACGAACTTTTTACGATGAGGGAGCTGGAGCACGCTCTTCATTGCTCTAGGCACTCCGCTCCCGGGGCGGAAGGCATTCATGTCCTGATGTTAAAGAACCTTTCAGCCGACAGTAAACTCTTTCTCTTACAGGTATATAACCGTATTTAGCAAGATGGCGTTTTTCCTTCCGTTTGGCGCGAAGCCACCATTGTCCCTATTCTTAAGCCTGGGAAGGATCGCCAACTACCTTCCAGCTACCGCCCTATCTCCCTCACCAGTTGCATTTGCAAGGTGGTGGAGCGCATGATCAACGGGCGGTTGACATGGTGGCTTGAGTCTCAGAAACTTCTAGCGAACGCTCAGTGCGGAGTTCGTCGCTATCGCTCTACCGTCGACCATCTGGTGTCCCTGTCGACGCATATTATGAATTGCTTTCTGAGAAAGTGTCAAACCGTGGCTGTATTTTTTGACCTGGATAAAGCTTATGACTTTTGTTCGAGGGGCGGCATTTGACGTACACTTCACGCATGGAATATCCGCGGTCGTCTTCCCATATGTCTTCGGGAGTTTATGACGGACCGCGTCTTTCGTGTACGTGTGGGCTCGGTTTTATCTACTCGTTTTATTCAAGAGAACGGAGTACCGCAGGGCTCTGTACTCAGTGTCACACTTTTTGCGATTGCTATCAACCCCATTGTTGATTGTATTCCACCTGGCATTTCATCGTCCCTTTTTGTTGACGATTTTGCCATTTATTGCAGTTCACGGCGGACCTGTCTACTCGAACGCCGTCTCCAGAGCTGTATCGACCGTCTCTACGCCTGGAGTAACGCCAAGGCTTCAATTTCTCCGCCGAGAAATCCGTCTGCATCAACTTTTGGCGCCGGAAATATTTCTCTCCGCCCTCTCTCCATCTTGGGCCGGAGATACTCCCGTTTGCAGACGAGGCAAAATTTTTGGGGTTGATTTTTGATAGGAAGTTGTGTTGGACTTCGCACATTTCCTTTTTAAAAGCAAAGTGTGACCGTTCCTTAATCTTTTACGTGATTTAAGTGGCACATCCTGCGGAGCTGTTCGGACCGTCCTTCTGCGTCTTTATCGCTCCTTGGTCCGATCCAAGCTTGATTACGGGTGCATTGTCTATTCATCGGCACTTCCATCTGTGTTACGTCGCTTGAATACCATTCATCATCGTGGTATAAGAGTCGCTACAGGGGCCTTTCCAACTACCCCTGTACCCAGTCTGTACGCAGAAGCTGCAGAGCCTCCGCTGTCATTCCGGCGTGAGATGCTTTTGTGCAGCTATGCTTGTCGACTCTCAAGCTTGCCTAACCACCCGTCCTTCGTGTTATTTTACGAGGATTCGCTTGATCGACAATATTTAGTTAGCTCCTCTGCATTACTACCTCCAGGGGTTCGATTTCGACAGCTCCTTCGACATTTGGACGTTGCGCCAGCGCGGGCCCTTCCCAGGGGGAAACGCTTTTTCCTCCATGGTTGCGCGCTGAGGCCCACTATCACCTTGGGCTAACGTCGATGCCGAAGCCTGAGACCCCTTCTTCAGTTCTTAGATCAGATTTTTTAGAACTCCAGGCGAAAGTCGGTAACTGTCATTTTATATACACTGATGGGTCTAAGACTGATGTTGAAGTAGGGTGTGCCTTTGTTTTTGGTCGGCATAGTTTTACCTTTCGTTTACCGGATCAATGGTCGATTTTTACCGCCGAACGTTTTAGTATTTATCAGGCACTTTTATACATCCAGCGGCATGATTTACAGCACACTGTTCTTTGCGCAGACTCCCTGAGTGCCCTGCAGAGTATTAACGCGCTGTACAATTACCACCCACTCGAACAGCGCATACATAACCTGGTCCACTCGCTTGGTGTCTCTGGCATCCGCGTCTACTTCATGTGGATTCCAGGTCATGTTGGCATCTCAGGGAACGAGTCTGCCGACGCCGCTGCCAAGTCGGCGATTTTATCACCCAGAATTTTTACCTCTGCTGTTCCCTCTCAGATTTGTTTATTGTTTTACGTCGCCGCATCCTCTCGCGTTGGAGCGATGAGTGGACGGCCATCCGGGGGAACAAGTTGCGGGAGGTTAAACCTCTCCCGTTAGTCTGGGCAACCTCTTCCCGTGCTTCTCGTCGGGAAGAGGTAATTTTGACACGCCTTCGTATCGGACATTGCATTTTTAGTCATAGGTATTTGCTGAGTGGTGACCCCGCACCACTTTGTGGGCAGTGTGATGCACCCTTAACGGTGCGTCACGTTCTAGAGGAGTTTCAGGTTTTAGCTGCATTGCGTGTTCGTGTGGGTCTGACTGTTGGCCTAGCCAACGTTTTGGCAGACAACGCGCGTGCTGTAGAGTGTGCTTTACGTTTTATTCGTGACTGTGATTTTAATCTGCGCATTTGATGCGTTGAGCGCCCTTTAGCTTTGAAATTTTATACTGTGTGTTTTAATGGGGACTCTACTCCCCAGTGGACATATGGCGCTCATGTCCCTCGCATTCTACAGTTCTTGACATATTTTACTGTTTTATTGCCTATGCTTTTAGTGTGTTAGTTTTTGCGATTGTATTGATGTTTTTAGCTTTTGGACATCGCGGGTTTGTGTCCCGTTTTTAATTATGCGGTTCTTTTATATTTTTGACTTTATATTTTATACATTGTAAGGGCGCTGATGACCTTAGTAGTTTAGCGCCCTTAAACCGCATGTCATCATCATCATCATCAAGCTTATATTATTTTATTTTACGCCCAATATACTCACTTTACTCTCATATTTTCCTTCCAGACTCAGCGGAGAGTTGGAAGAATTCTCCTTAATCTGTTAATGCCTGAATTCTTATTTTTTAAATTATAACTTCTACAGGACTGTGTCCTTCAGTAATATGAGAACCCGAAATTGTAAACAATTATTTGTGTTTAATTTTGAAAGTGTCAGCTAAGCACTTAGAGGAACACATTTTGGACGTTTACAAATGTTATGCCAGAGCATAATAACTATAAATCAGGGCTTTCAATATTCATTCCCTAAACTTAGAATTACATAATATAGGTGGTCTGATTGTAGATCGGAATACAAAAGAGGGATTTGAACGTCATACAATAATATAATGAGGAAAACTAAGCATACATAAGTAATCATGGAGTAAATGCATTACTGGATGAACCAACATATGTCTTATAGTTAGTATGAATGGAAAGGGATGAAACAATCACTGCATAATGTAACATAGCATTTAGAACACATTGTTCATACAATCGATTTACGGTTCATGCGGGCGCACAATCTCTCTTCCTTTCCTACTGCATTTGGAATAAAATGATGTTCTCAAACAACTCGTATGAAATAGGAATAACTAACATTTGCAGATAAAGATGATCTTTGTTACCCTTTGAGTAGGACTTCACCTTTTCATAAGGACAAGATTGTATTTGTACCCTTTGTGTAGGACTTCACATCTTCAAAAGGGCACATTGGCCACTTCTAGCTCATTTAAGGCTGAAGCAGTCCGAGTGAGTCTGTACTATTTTACAATAGCCAATTACTCTGCATAGTTACGTCGAGCATCAATGTATTATCACTGCTTGCTATAAATTTCAGATATGCAGTATCATTATGTATTGATAGCAACTGCTTACAACTGCTAGTTAATCTTTATTATCCTAAAAAAAACATCTTGACTTGATCTGTTGTTGATTACCCCATAAAGTGAACATTGTGACCACTGCACCGTCCATAGTGAACATAAATTGAAATGATGATTTTCACAATCGGGTTTCAAGCCACCCATGATCGTTATTTGAAAACTCATTTTTACTTTCCAAGATATAGATTTTGGAATTCAATTCGCCTGTAAGGTTACAATGGCTAAATACTGGTAAAATATAAAAATGAAAAATGCGGAGCACGAGAAAATAACTATTAAAGAAATATGTAATTTCATTATCTCTTCTGCACTGGAATTCCATGGAATAGTAGGTATCAGTAACACAATGGAAAATAATATTTGATACTCTGGGGTACGTTCAAGGCATTTACCCTGGCAAAGTTCAAGATTGACTAAATACACATATTATGTAAACAAGTGAAATGCTTGCACTACGTCGAATACTTTGGCAAGAGGGGAAAATCCCTTTCCAAAGATATAAAAATGAAAATAAATTAAATACTGAGTTATATTTATGGTGATCCTTAACTAGTAGCTGTTTGCGTCCCATTCTATATTGGGCGTGAAAGACAGGAAATTTTGCTCACAGGTCTCTTTAATCAGGCATGAGGTTCTTTTATGTGCCGTAAATCTACGACACGGGACCACCGGCTTTAGTTCCCTTGTGAAGGAAGCCATGCTGAGGATTTTACGCTCAAAAAAATCCATTACCCTCCGCCGGATTTGAACACGCAACCTCGGGAGCTAGAGGCTGAGATACCATTAGATAAATGAAACATCGAAAGTTGACACATGGTAACAGCGTTGTTTAAACAAATGCAGTAAGGGTTTTAATTATTTTGGTGGAATTTAACTGAAATTTGTATTATTTGTTGTTTTTAAAAAAACATTATGTTGAGCCATTGTCTAAACTTTCATTTAATATATTAGTTAAATGAATAGACTTTAAAATTTTATATGTTCCATTATTTTATTTTAATAATTAAATTATATTTAAAGTTATTCTAGCTTGAATATGTTTGTTTTAATATTAAAATATATGTAAATGTATGCAATATTAAGTTTTCTTAAAGAGAGTTGTAATTTGATTATGCAGTAGATAACATTATTGATATTTAGTTAATTTAGATTTGGTAAATGTTGTAAAAGTTTGTGAAGATTGTGCCATCTTCCGCGGTTATACAATAAGGTTAAAGAAATATTATTGGTTTTTAAGTAATTGGTTGATTAAGTATATAATAGTTGAAATATTTTAAATGTTTTAATAAATATATATGTAATTAGTGTGATTATTATGAAGTTAAAAGTATAAACTAGGATTACATACGCTATTATTTTTATAGTAAATTTATAAGCTAGTTTATTAGTAGTTATGATCTTAAAACTTAAAGAATTTGGCGGTACTATAATGTATTTAGAGGAGTCTGTTACGTAATCGATAATCCGCGTTAAACCTTACTTATGATAATTCTTGTATACCTGTATACCGCTGTTTAAGAATATATGTTTAGATAAATATCTGAATGTAATAGTAATTGATATTTCAAGTCAAGGTACAGTAATATATAAATTGAATAATGGACTACAATAAATTGTATTTATTATGAATAATTGTTGTAAAATAATTTAAAGGTGGATTTAATTGTAATTTTATGAAGATTATTAAAAGGATTAATAGCTCTATAATATGTACACATCGCCTGTCACTCTCATTATTAAGATGATATAAGTCGTAACAAAGTGGGTGTACAGATAAGTGTAACTAGAGACAATGTTAACAGAATCAACTTTAAGTTAAGATTTTCATTTACACTGAAGTTAATATCGTGAAATTCGATGTAATCTGAAATTAATAAAATTGTTTATATTAATTAATTTTTTTGTATGTAAATTAAGTAAAATTTTGTGGTTGTACAGTAAATTGGTGTAATAATTTTTACTGTAGTATATTAGTATTGTGAAGGAAATTAAATTTTTATATGATTAACCAAAGTTAATTTATTTTGTTGTATCTTGTGTATCAGAGTATATCGAAATTAATTATAATTTATTTCCTTGAACTTGAAAGATTTAGTTAAATGCTTTAATTATTGTGTCTTAAATATTAAAAAAATTTAATTAGTAACGAAATGTTAATCGTTTTCAAGGATATCTATTTTTTTAATAAATGAATTTAATGTAGGGAATGTAATTTAGTTAATGTTTAAGTATGTGAATATTTTATTCTCTTAACCTTAAAGGGGAAACATTTTTAAAATATGTTTATAGTAATTTGTTGCTGTGAATAGTTTTGTAAATTTAGAATTTGCTATTAACTTAAGGATGTTAAAATCTAACTCGTATTTTAATTAAGATCTATAATTATTATTTAATTGGAAGTAGTTCAGTTCCTGAGTGAGGAATAGCGGATAATAAATTAGTAATTACTGTAGCACCTCAAAACGATATTTGTCCTCATGGAAGAGCATAACCTATAAAAGTTGATGCTATTACCAAGAATAAAATTATAAATCCAATTAATCATGTATAATAGCATTTATATGAACCATAATATAATCCTCGTCCAATATGAGGTTAAATACAGATAAAAAATATACAAGCACCATTGGTGTGAAAGTTCGTAAACGTCATCCATAATTTAGGTCTCGACAAATGCGTACTACTCTACAGAAGGCTAAATGACTATAGGCTGAGTAATGTATAGCGAAAAATAGTCCTGTTATGATTTGAATAATTAAACATAGATCTAGGAGAGAACCAAATTTCATCAAGATGTAATATTTAAGGTGTTGGTAGATCTACTAAAGCATTATTAGAAATGTTAATTTCTTGACGATTTTTACGTAAAGCTTTATATATTAATTTATTTGTCGTAAAGGCCCTTTATAAATATTAATAATTTTAACTACTGCAATTAAAATTAAGCAAATAAAATTGTAATAATATTAGTGGTTTGTTTAAATATTTTCAATAAGAAGTTATTTGATATAAGGGTTAAATTTAATCTATTTTCAATATTTTCATGTAAATTTATAGCATAAGTAAAGTTTATATAATAAATAAATATAAAAATAACTGGTAAAACATAATTACTCATAATATTTTATTTGAATAGAAAAAGATTTCGTTTGAGGCAAGGCTGGTAACATACATAAATAGAATTAATATTCCTCTTAAATAAATTAAAAGTGGTACATATGAGAATCAAAATCTAAATGATATAAATCTTCTAATTAAACATATACATAATGCTTGAAGAAACAGAATTAATCCTATAGATAAAGGGTTATTTGTAAATAAGAAAAGAATTCTAAGAATTAAATTAGTTGTTAATAGTAAATGTAAAATTTCGTACGATAGTTTGTGATAAAATAATAACCTTGGAAATTAATGATAGGGTTTTCTTTCCTTTGAAGTTTTAAAAGTTTATTCTTACTTTTGGCTTACAAAACCAATGTTCTATTATAAACTATTAAAACATTTGATGTCAATGATATTTTGTTTTATATTTTTATGTGGTTAATGGGTTTTTTCTTCCAAGCGTAAACATGTACTAATAACTTTATTGAGTTTGGAATTTATTGTTTTAGTATTATCATTGTTTTATACCTTTATTTAATTATGATAAGAGGGAAATTATATATACCTTTTGTCAATTATTTATAACGGTTTTGTAATTTGCACTTGGTGAAGGTGTATTAGGATTATCAATTTTAGTTTCAATAATTCTAACTTATGAAAATGTTTATTTTAATCCATTTGATTTGTTACTATGTTAAGATATGTTTTATATACGGTATTTTAATTCCATTGTGTTCTATAAGTAAAAGTTTATGATTAATTCAAATTTTTTTTTGTTTCTGATGCAGTAATTTTACTTAAATGTATATAATGATTGTAATATGAATATGCATTTTTATGTGACATTGATTTGAGATGTTTATTGATTGTAATTATTGTTGAGAAGTAAGTTTATACTGCCTTACTGAAACTGACAATAATAGCGTGCAATAATGCAGCGAGGGGGTGAGCTGTTTATGATTATTGGAAACGAGGAAGTTACGTAATGTTGGCGCGTTTTCCTTTAGAAGCTTCTGGAACATTTCCCTAGAGCATATGTATTCACAATTTTCATTGGATATAAAATAGACGCTAATGTTGGAGCGTTTTATTAGCCAATAGCAGTTCAGTTATAATCTTTAGGCATACCGGGGTGTATGAGTATAAAAGAGCTAGGTTAGAGGTAGAGCCCAGTTCATCAAAATTCTTTGTACACTACACGTCGCATTCCCGTCAGTTCGTCGAAAATATTTGTATGATACACGTCGCCTTCAGTCCAGCAGAAATATTAACCGTCGGCTATCGATTCGCAAGTTACGCGTATAAGAGTTATGAAAAATCTCAAGTATGGTAAAGTTAATTATACAAAAGGTTGAAGTACGTGAATTAAAAGTGATCAGTAAGAAGTTGTTATAACAGTTTCAGTTTGGCGAGTGTCAAGATCAATGTGTAAATGTGATAGTAAATGTGTTCGACAATAAAAGTGTAAAACAAATTCTTTCATCAGTGTTATCTTTGGATAAAAGATTCCTTTCCGTTTACACAACCTGTATAAAGAGAAGTCCTCGACCCAAAAAGATCATAGTTAGACGGAGGACAGTAAACCAAAATTAAATAAAATAACAGTAGCATTCTTTCAAACAAACACTAATACTACCGCAAATTGCTAACACCAGATGGAGCTACAAACCTAACAAATAATTACGTCACAAAATGGCATCACCACGTGAAGTAAACACACATACACAAATAACATTATAAATTTACCATCGCAAATTGGCTCCCAAATGTGGGGCTAACAAATACAAACATATACAAATAATGTTACTTCAAATTGGCTACCACAACGTGGGGCTACAATAATGTTAAATAAATAACATTAATAATACTACTTCATTTCTTATATCATTTATATGTTTAATTAATATAGTTCTTTTTTGTTGACTGAGTTTAGGATTCATTTTTGGATATGATTATTTGTGGTATGGTTTAATTATATTAAGATTTTCTGTGGTTCAGTATAAGTTTTATAATAACTTATTTTTATTTATGATTTTAATGTTATTGTTAATGCTGATTTGTACTTTTTGTAGAATAAATTTAACTTCATTTTTGTTTTTAGGGAAGCTTAATTCCAAATTTATTTTTAACTTTTGGTAGGGGATATCAACCTGAATGATTGCAAGTTGTAATTCATTTATTACTTTATACCTTATTTTCTTCACTACTATTATTATTAAGAAGAATATATCTTTACAATAATTTAAATTAGTTAGTTTTTTCATTGATTTATAAGAATGGTTTTATAAAATTGTATTTCTATCTTAGAACAATTTCGGCATTTTTAGTTATTTATGTTATTTATTTAGTTATTTAGTGCATTTATGCTTACCTAGGGTACGTGTGGAAGCTCCAGTTTCAGGATTTATAATTTTAACTGGAGGTTTATTAAAACTAGCTTGTTATGGTTTATTACGTGTTTTTGAATATTTAATGGAAATTGGGATATTAATTAAGCATTTTGATATCTATTAGATTAATTGGAGGGTTTTAGTTAGTTTAATATGTTTACGTCAAGTAGATATAACAGAATTAATTGCTTATTCATCTATAGCTCATATAGGATTAATTGTTGAAGGTCTAATAATATTAAATATCTCAGGAAACTATATGACTTTTATTTTAATAACTCCTCATGATTTATGTTCATCTCGTTTGTTTGTTTGTTTAGCTAATATTAGTTATGAACGTTTAGGAAGACGAAGATTATTAATTAATAAATGTTTATTAAATCTAATACCAGGAACAACACTATGATTATATAGCAGCTCCTCTCTCTTTAAATTTATTACGAGATATTTGTTTATTTAACTGTATAATGAGTTGAATAGTAATATTATTTCTTATATTCATTTTTGTTTTTAGAGCTGCTTATACTTTATATTTATATTCCTATAGCTAACATGGAATTTATTATTCTGGAATTTATAGAAGAGTAAGTGAATATTGTCGTGAATATTTATTATTAATATTTCATTGATTATCTTTAAATTTATTAATTATAAAAAAATGTATGTATTAATATGATTTTGAATGTTATTACTTGAGTAGTTTATAATAAAATTTTGATTTGTGGTATAATAGAGATAATAAATTAAATTATCTTATGCTATAATTTATTTATCAATATGTTTTATTATATTTTTGTTAATATTATATTCTTTGTTAAGATTTATATTTGGTATATATTGTATTAACATTATTGTTAATACAATACAATAGTGAGATTTAGTGTTTATGATTAGGAAGAATTTTTTTAAATTTAGATTGAATTATTATTTTAAATTACACAAATATTATGAAATAATTTTTTTATTTCATTGTGGTATATACCTTTAATATTTACTAAAGGAGTAAGAGAACTATCTTTGCAAATTGGTTTTAACTCAATTAACTATATTGATTTAGGTTGAAGAGAATACTTTGGAGCACAAAACATATTATATTTTAATGCAATTAAGTGGTTTAAATCAATGATTTCAATATAATGACTTAAAATCTTATTTAGTTGTTTTTATTAATTTAATCATGATTATATCATTTGTTATTTATTCAAATATCTTATATGGAGTGTAACATTGAAGCTGTTATTGAGATAACAGAGATCTGTTAAGATCCTAAATTACAGCTTCCACGAAAATACAAAAGACTTACATTAAAAATTAGTTTCTTGCGACTATTCTTTTAAAATTAAATTAGTCCCTCAAACTGAGAAATAGTTAACCAGCTGTCTTAAGCTACTTATAAAAACTCACATTAAAAAATTGGTAGAGTTCTGATTTGTATTTTCCCAGAAAAGTGTACCTTGAATGAAAGTGAAAACATTTTAGAAATTATTTTAAACCATTTAAATATTTTTGAATTAAAAGGTTTAAAGCTAGCTACAAAAAGCTGGATACTGGTGTATTTAGAAAATCTTTAATAAGCACTAAAAAGTTAATTGATATACATGGTGTAATTCTAGAAAAAACTGAATTGTTTTCAATTGCGAAAAAGCGTAAAAATATCCTGTGATGTCTACCAAGGGGCTTAAACTTCATTCTATTAATTCAGTGTCCTCTAGCCCCCCCCCTTGTACCTACAACAGAATATGTAATGAAACCATTTCTGCAAACGTTTATCTCTATTAACACGAAGTAGGTAAAAAAACAAGCTTCCGTAAAAATAAGTTGCACAAGCTATATAGAAATAAACCATATTGGGTAGAGAATGTCATGTGAATATGACTGAACCGTGTTTTAAATGCCTTCTAGAACATTTCTAATGTTGCACATTCCTGGTTATTAACGATTACGAAGGCAGTGACTGTGTCCAGTTGCCAGCAGTTCGGAATACTTTCCGATTTCGAAAACAAAACTTATTTTTGACTTGTATTTGACCTGAGACTTGAAGGTAAAAATACCGACTGAACTACGGGGCCAGCCATTTGTATGATTATGAACGGCATAAAAAGCGAAAAGTAGGATAAATTCCAAACTTCGTATATAAGTCCATGCTATTTGATGGACTTTTTTCAAAGATTTTCATGAACTTTCCCACGAAACAGTGATTTATATTGAAGTATTTTGTTTAGTACTTATTTTTCAGAATCGGATATGAAAATTTCGATAAAAATACCACAGGAACAGTTAACGTTACGTCTTCATTGTGAGCTATGGTCTCCCAGAGGGAGAGAAAGAAAACCTCCACAGTTAGGGCAATAACGTGCAGAAATGCTTATGGCATTAAACGATCAATGCTATTTTTCTTGCTTCATCCGTTGCTAACATTAAAAGTCATGTGCCAGAAATTCGGAAGAATTATTTACATGCATTTACAAAGTACTTCGAGACGCAAAGCTGAAAATCGCTCACAAGGTTACTTAAATTTCGAGGCAGGTATATCTTGGACAAACGTTTGGTGTGCCTGGTGCCTTCGACGATTCAAATGAAGTATATCTCAACATGTGAAGTGAAATATCATTGAGGTGAAATTATTGCAACTTACTTAAGCGGCAATGTGGTAACAATAAACAAGCAGAGAAATAAAAAAACATTGTTTTACAATTCTTAATATCATTTCAGTATGCTCACCTCAATTTTCCAATATGTATACTGCCTTAAAACCACAAGAGAAACAAAAACTGACACTTGGAGTTGCTTCCTCTCTAACGAACAACTAAAGAATGAGTGAGCCCAGCGTGTCTGCAAATGCGAATACGCAGCGGTATTGCTATGACATCATTATGTAATTAGCACTAGATCACTCCATGTTGTATTTGAGCTAAAATGCCCACTACTTACTGCGCGTTTATTAAAATAAATAATTAATTTGCACCTAATTTGTTAATGATTTTGCTACGTAATATTGTTCAGAAACCACATGCAGGAGTATTAATATAAATACCTAGGATCAAGCAACATATTTAAATGACATAACTGCCCGTGGCGTCACACTTTGGGCAGGGGTGGGCTCTTAAGTATTAAAAGCAATTGTGAAATGCAACGTTAAAGGTTGACCATCTAATTTTAATTATGCTTCATTAGGTGGCTTACGGGCTGTTGCACAAAGAATTTCTTATGAGGTAAGATTGGCATTAATTTTGTTATCCTTTTTTTTTTAATTAGAAGTTATTCATTATTAGATTTTTTATTATCAAATGCGAATTTGATTTTTGTTTTTATTTAGTTTTTTCATTGATTTATAAAAATGATTTTATAAGTTTTTGTTTTGTGAATAATTTTGGCATTCTTAGTCAATATAACTATATATTTAGTGAATTTATGATTACGTAGGGCACATGTGGAAGCTCCAGTTTCAGAATCTACAATTTTAGCTGGAATTTTATTAAAACTAGGTGGTTATGCTTTATTATGCGTGTTTTAATATTTAATGGAAATTGAGATATTAATTAATGTATTTTGATTATTTTTGATTAATTGGAGGGTCTTTAGGTAGTTTAATATGTTTACGTCAAGTAGATATAAAAGCACTAATTGCTTATTCATCTGTAGCTCATATAGGATTAATTGTTGGAGGTCTAATAATATTAAATATCCGAGGATACCATATAACCTTTGTTTTAGTAATTGCTCATGGTTTATGTTCATCTGCATTCTTTTGTTTAGCTAATATTAGTTATGAACATTTAGGAAGAAGAAGATTATTGTTTGGTAAAGGTTTATTAGTAACATTATGATGATTTTTACCTTCGTAATTTAATATAGCAGCTCCTCCCTCTTTAAGTTTATTAGGAGAGATTGGTTTATTAATTGTATAATGGGTTGAATATAAATAGTAATATTATTTGTTATATTCATTTATACCTTATATTTATATTCATATAGTAAACATTGAATTATTATTCTGGAGTTTATAGAAAAATAAGTGGATATTGTCGTGAATATTTATTATTAATATTACACTCATTAGCTTTAAATTTATTAATTTTAAAAAGGGATTATGTATTAATTTGATTTTAAATGTTATTACTTGAGTAGTTTATAATAAACCCTTGATTTGTGGTAAAATAGATAATAATAAATTATCTTAGGTTATGATTTATTTATCATTATGTTTTATTGGATTCTGAGTTAATATTGTTTTCTTCGTTAAGATTTATATTTGGTATATATTGCATTATAAATAATTTAATTTATTTTGTTGAATGAGAAATTATTAGATTAAATTTTTCTTCAACTGTTATAACACTATCGTTGGATTGAATAACTTTGTTATTTATAAGTTTTGTTATATTAATTCCATCTTCAGTAATTTTGTATAGTGGGAATCATATAATAAGAGATATTTGATTAAATCCATTTATTGTTTTAGTTTTAACATTTGTATTATCAATAATGTTTTTAATTACTAGTCGAAATTTAATTAGAATATTACTGGGTTAAGATGGATTAGGTTTAATTTCTTATTCTCTTGTTATTTATTATCAAAGTGTGAAATCCCATAATGCTGGAATATTAACTGCTTTATCTCATCGTGTTGGTGATGTTCCTTTATTAATAGCGATTGCACGACTATTAAACTTTGGAAGATGAAATTATATTTTTATTTGGATTGTTTAATAAATAAATATGAATTGTATTTAATTTCGTTTTTAGTTATTTTAAAAGGGATAACAAAACGTGCACAAATTCCTTTTTTAGCTTGATCTGTTCCTACTTCTGTTTCAGCTTAATTCATTAATATTTATTAATTCGATTTAGTAAACCTTTTTCGAATTGATTGTTAAATTTTTTATTAGTTATCTGTGTTTTTACAATATTTATTAAAGGAATAGGTGCAAATTTTGAATACGATTTAAAGAAATTATTGCTCTAACAACTTTGAGGCAGTTGAGATTAATTATAGGAATTTTAGGTTAGGATTTGCTGATTTTGCATTTTTTCATTTATTGACTGATGCATTAATTAACGCACTACTATTCATATGTGCAGGAAAAGTAATTCATAATGTAAAGAAATGTTAGCATATTCGTTTTATAGGAAATGATCAATTTTTATACCTTTTACTTCATTTTGTTTTATAGTATCAAATTTTGCTTTATGTGGAATACTTTTTTGGCTAAATGTTTTTCAAAAGATATAATTTTAGAAGTAGTTTCTTTAACAAATTTAAATATGTGTATATTTTTTTATTTTTTTTATCTACTGGTTTAACATTATGTTATTACTTTCGTCTTTTTTATTGCGTTTTGTGAGGGGATTTTAATTTGGTACCTATAGGTATTTGAAGAGAAGGAAAGCATTTAAGAGAAGAAAGTTGAATAATAATTTATGAAATATTAGGTTTAATAATTTTTGCTATAGTTGGTGGAGGAGCATTAAATTGAATATCTTTTTAACCTCTTATTTTAATTATTTATAATTATATATAAAATAATACCTCTATTAGTGAGATTTATTGGTTAATGATTAGGAAGAATAGTATTTAAACATAGATTGAATTATTATTCTAAATCATATTATTTTTTGGTACAATATCATATATACCTTTAATTTTTACTAAATGCGTAAGAGAACGAACTTTGAAAATTGGTTTTAACTTAGTTAAATATATTCATATAGGTTGAAGCGAATAATTTGGAGCACAAAACGTATACTATATTTTAATGAAGTTAAGTGGTTTAAATCAATGATTTCAACATAGAGACTTAACATATTATTTAGCAGTTCTTATTACTTTAATTATGATTATATTCTTTGTTATTTATTAAAACATATTATACAGGTTATAAAATTGAAACAGTTATTGAGATAATTTACTATCTTTGAATATATATATATATATATATATATATATTCAATTATATATATATAAACTTGAAATTTATTAATTTTCTACAATGAAAATGTAATGTATCGTTTTAAATTATATATTCATTCATTATCTGTTTACCCTCCTCTTATGTAGGACTTACACCCCCCAGGACTTACAAGCGGGTAAGATGGATCAGACAGAGCATCCAGGATGAGTGATCAGCCCGATGCCTGGTATGGGATGAAGGAAGTAGATGAAACGAAATGTTGGTGAAATGGATGAAAGGAAAGGTGGTGATGGAGCAGTTGGTGGAATGAATGGGGGGGAACCCGGAGAAAACCCGCCCAGACGCCGCTTCGTCCACCACAAATCCCACATGCAGGTCCCTGGGATTGAACCCGGGCCGCCTCGGGCGAGCGGTCTAACCACCCGGCCACGGCGCCGCCTTAAATTATATAAATTAAAATAAAGATGTAAATGGATTTAAACCACTTGAATAACAAGTTAGCAACTTTTATTCGATCAACACATCTTCTTAATTGGAATACAATACAATTTTATCATTAACAGTGATATACCTCTAATTGATTTGCTTCTTACTTATTTTAAGGAAAACTGATAATTCGATACTTTTTGAGTGCAAATCAAATGTTATGATTAACTGTAACCCTAGTAATAATTTAAGATGCTCCTTCAAGGGATCTTGATTTCATTCATGTAATAAACCGACTGTTAAAATTAGTGGAAATAACATTCTTGTAGTAATTCAAGTTAATATATTTGATTTAAAAGGAATAACAGTTACTGGTAAAATTAAGGCGATTTCTACGTCAAAAATTAAAAAAATAATGGCAATTAAGAAGAATTGTAAGGAAAATAGCAGTCGTGAAGATCTAATTGAATCAAATCCACATTCAAAGGGTGAGTTTTTTCTCGGTCTTCAAAATTTTTGGATAGTAAATTAGTTAATGATATATAAGAATAAAAGAGATTGTTATGATAATGATATTATAAGATTTAAAATTTGAATTATTTATTATAATTAATTGTAGACTTTTAATTGGAAATCAAATGTACTTTTTATACTAAACAAAATTATTTTCCTCATCAATAATACTACCGCATTTAAAAAATGTCAATATCAAGCAGCTGCTTCAAAGCCAAAATGATGATTGGACGTGATATGTATAAGAATTATTCGAAATAAGCATGTAATTAGATATGTAGTACAAATAATTACATGAAAGCAGTGAAATCCGGTTGCCACAACAAATATTAATCCGAAAACTGAATCTGCGATAGTGAATGAGGCTTCATAACACTCATATAGTTGTAGAATGGTAAAATAAATACCTAAAATGATAGAGAAAATTAGTCCTTGAGTAGCTTGGTCATAATTATTTTATAATAATCCATGATGACTTCATGTAATAATAATTCCTGAAGGTAGTATTAAGAAGTGGGATTGGAAGAGCATTAAAAGGGAGAATACCAATGGGTGGTCAAAAGGATCCAAGTTCAGTAGTGGGTGCAAGTCTTCTATGACAAAACTTTCAAGAAAAAATCAAACAAAAATAATTTCTGAAACAAAAAGTAAGATTATTTCTCATCGTAATTCTATTATTACTTATTTGTATGATATCCTTGATAAGTACTTTCTCTACTACATCTCCTCATCATTGAATTGTAACTAAAATTAATATTAGAATTCCTATAAATATTAATTGTTTATTAAATTCATATGTAAATTTAATGAATCCTAATATTGCAATTATAATTCTAAAAGCTGCTCTGATAGGTCAGGGACTATATGTGACTAAATGATAACGGTATAAAGATGTATTAATTAATAATTTTAGTTTAACATACTAATGTTATGATTTAACTCACTCCGTAAATATTAATTTTATCATTAGAAGTAATTACTATATTACTATAAATTGATTTAACAGACCATTACTTGCTTTTCAGTCATCTAATATTTCAGATAAATTAGAGATTCAATTGAGGAAATTATTAGTTAAGGTGCTTTCAATTATAATAGGTATAAATGTATGATTTGCACCACAAGGGCTGATATAAAATTGGATCTCCTCCTCCTGCAGGATCAGAGAAGGATGTATTATTTAGGTTTCCATCCGTTAGAAGTATAGTAATTGCTCCTGCAAGAACAGGAAAAGATAATAATAAAATAACAGCAGTAATTCATACTGATCAAACAAATAAGGGTACCTGTGTTTGATTTATGTAAATTGATTTTATGTTAATTATAGTTGTAATAAAATTAGCAGCTCCTATAGTACTAGATATTCCAGCTAAACAAAAAAAAAATTGTTAAGACAACTGCAGGTTCTGCCTGATCAATTCTACCTGAAAGAGGAGGGTAAACTGTTTATCCTGTTCCAGCACCGCCTTCTACAGTTCTTCTAATAATAAGAAATAGAATGGAAGGAGGTAATAATCAGAATCTTATACTAGTTATTCGAGGAAAAGCTATATCTGGGGCTCCAAGCATCAATTGCCAAATCCATCAATTATAATAGGTATAACTATAAAAAGTATTAATAAAAGCGTGAGCAGTAAGAAGAACATTACAAATTTGACCATCCCCAATTAAAGATCCAAGTTGGCCCAATTCATTTGGAACTAAAATTCTTAAAGATGTTCCTAGCATACCTGCTCATGCACCAAAAATAAAATATAATGTTCCAATATCTTTACGATTTGTTGAGAATGGTCATGATTGCAATATAGGAAGTAAAATGACTGAGATAGGTGATAAATTGTAAATTTGTTAAGCGAACTTAAATTTCTTTTGTGCCAAGAAAGGTTTTATATTCATTTCATGATATTAAAATGCAATTCTAATGGTGTAGTTAATACTAACACTTAAAGAGAGTTCTTTATTTATAACGTTGAAGGACATTAGTTTATTTAACTTAAAATCTTAATAGATGATTAAGATTAAAGTGCAGATTTATATTCCAAAAATGAAAAAATAAGCTATTTTTGCAAAATTGGATTTTGGGTAAATTTAGATAATTCAAATAATTACAGAATTTGTAAGTGTTAATGGTGTGTATATGATACGCATATAGTAGTTTAAGTTAATAAGGCGGATACAATTAGAATTATTGACGTAAGGATTATAAAATTTTGAATTATGAATTGAATTGAAATTCATTTTTTGAAAAACACTAAAAAGGAACTTAACTTCCTAATGACAATAAAGATGTTAATAAAGTGAATTTTACATTTTTTTATTTAATGGGTTAAAGGTTTGAGAAATATAGGATAAATTAGGTATAGATGTTATTAAAATGGTAAAGGCAATATTAATAGTGTAAATGGTAAAGCATAACAATCATAAGTTTGAACCCATAGATATAGTTGTTAATATTCATCCAATATGATTACTTGATGAGAATGCTAACATTTTTCGTAAAGAAATTTGATTATAACCACCGATAGGACCAATAAGTGTGGATAATATAATTTTGATTTTAATAAAGTAGTTATAAATAATTATATAGGAAATTAGAATCAATGGTGCAATTTTTTAAATTGATAGAATAATAAAACTATTTATTCAAGACAACCGCTCCATTACAGAATGTAATTATCAATAAAAAGGCGTAGATGTAATTTTTTATTAAAAGTGGGATGGTAATTGAAATATTTCAAATTGTGGTTCTGTTAGATAAAATATTTCAAAAATGTTAATTTTTAAAATGATTAAAAATAGAAGGGTTGATGATGAAATGCGTTGAATAAGAAAATATTTAAATTAATTATCAGGTTAGGGTTCTTTTAAAGACAAATAAGATAGGAATATAAATTAAATGGTAAATCCAAAAATATATTTAAATGTAAAGTAGGTGTGAAAAGGGATTTTATCATTATTAGTATTTGTTGCTAAGGGATTGTTTGATCCTGTTTGATGAAGAAATAACAAATGAATTATAATAAAGGCTGTTACAGTAAATGGAAGTACAAAGTGAAATGTAAAAAATCGATTTAAAGTTGAGTTATCTACAGTAAAACCTACTCATACTCACTGTACTAATTCAATTCCTAAGTAAGGAACAGCGGATAATAAATTAGTAATTTCTGTAGCACCTCAAATTATATTTGTCCTCATGTTAGAACATAACCTATAAAAGCTGTAACTATTACTAAACATAAAATTATAACTACAATTATTTATGTACAATAACATTTATATGAACCATAAGTAATCTCCTTCAATATGAAGGAAATACAGATAAAAAATATAAAAGCACCATTGGCGTGTAAAGTTGGTAAAAGTCATCCATAATTTACGTCTCGACAAATGTGTACTACACTCGAGAAGGCTAAATTAAAATGGGCTGAATAATGTATAGCTAAAAATAGTCCTGTTATGATTTGGATGACTAATTTTAATTTTTGGTTGGAGATCTCAACCTGAACGTTATCAAGCTGGAATTTATTTATTATTTTGTACCTTATTTGCTTCACTACTATTATTAAGAATAATATATCTTTATAATAATTTAAAATATTTAGTTTTTTCATTGAATTATAAGAATGACTTTATAACTTTCTGTTTATATCTTAGAATAATTTTGGCATTTCAGTTAAAATACCTATATATTTAGTGCATTTATGATTACCTTGGGTACGTGTGGAAGCTCCAGTTTCAGGCTCTATAATTTTAGCTGGGGTTTTATTAAAACTAGCTGGTTATGGTTTATTACTGGTTTTTGAATATTTAAAGGAAATTGGGATATTAATTAATGTATTTTGATTATCTATTAGATTAGTTGAAGGGTTTTTAGTTAGTTTAATATGTTTACATCAAGTAGGTAGATATAACAGAATTAATTGCTAATTCATCGTAGGTCATAGAGGATTAATTGTTGGAGGTTTAATAACATTAAATGTCTGAGGATTCTATATAATCTTTATTTTAATAATTGCTCATCGTTTATGTTCCATACGTTTTTCAACACGTTTGTCATTTTTGTAAATTGCAGTCGCTGTTCACTTGTTTCTCGCGAATATCACTATATGAGTTTGGCATTCCAGACCAGCGTATAGCTATTCGCATTTAAAGGCCGGACCGCGTACCCGTGGTCGTTGCCGTGCATATCTTTGGCGCTTCACCAAGTTGAGGGTTGCGGGTTCGAGTCCCGCTATGGGCATGGACATGGGTGTTTGTGCGTGTCTGTGTTTTGTGTAATCGCGGCAATAAGCTGTAAAAAATGCGGTAAAAACACAATAATGGTAAACAAGGGTACTAAAAAAGAAAAGGACACTTGATAGAGATTTGGGTTCAAAAAAATTGATTATTGTTTTTGTTGTCATGGATTGTGAATGGTATAACAACATAATTTTTTTGCTATTTAGACATTTAAAAGGCTCTTATGGTCCAGACATATTATAGTATTTTGGTATGTAACAAAGCGCTCAGTTTGGTTTTTGCCATTTTCAGTAACTTTTATTCTTTAAACACCAAGTACACTGTTCTGAACATCTATTAAATAGAGAAGCTTTAAATTTGTTGTTGTTATACATAATGTTCAGCGGCATTTAGTAGGTCAAAACATTTGTTCCTAAATAACATGGGGTCCATTAAATTACAAAAGTGTTACATTAAAAATTATTTCCTTGCGACTATTTTTTTAAAATAAAAGTAGTCCCTCGACGGAGAAGCAGTTAACTAGCTTTCATAAGCTACTTATAAAAACTCAAAATAAAAAATTTGTAGAGTTCTGATTTGTATTTTCACAGAAAAGTGTACCTTAAATGAAAGTGAAATTTTTATAAATTATTTTACAATATTCAAATATTTATAATTAAAATATATAAAGCTAGCCAAAAGCTCTATACTAGTATATTCAGAAAACCTTCTTTAAAAAACAGTAAAGAATTCATTGTGTAATTCTAGAAAAAAACTGGATTTCTTTCAATTGCGAAAAAGCGTAAAAATACCCTGCGATCTGTACTAAGGTGCTTGGACGTCAGACTATTAATTTGGTTTCCCCAACCCCCCTGTACCTAAAACAGAATATGTAGATAATGAAACTATTTCTGCAAACGTTTGTCTCTATTAACACGAAGTAGATGGAAAAACAAGCTTCCGTTAAAATAAGTTGCACAAGCTTTACAGAAATAAACCATATTGGGTAGAGAAAGTCGTGTGAATATGTCTCAACCGTATTTTTAATTGCCTTCTAGAACAATTGTCATGTTGCACAACATTCCTGGTTATTAACGATTACTAAGGCAGTGACTGTGCCCTTTTGCCAGCAGGTCGGAATACTTTCCGATTTCGAAAACTAAAGTTACTTAAGTGAATGTATTTGAGCTGAGTCTTAAAGATACATATTTGTGTCATATATTCTCTGCCCTATCAAATCACACCTCATGCTGAGGGTTCACTTATTAACTTTAGGATTGGTATTTATAAGTATAGGCAAGGATTTCTATGTTTAAAATAACACAATTTACAGATATCCGAGTATGTGCCCTTCGCCCCTTAATTACCTATAGTTAAATGTGTACATTTTTACAGAAATGCTTTTCAGTTTGAAGAATATTACATATCACCAAAATGTTTTAATCACACACAATTTCATATTTAAGTTATTAAAATTGGCTTTTAAGTAAAATTAATTATACTTTTCTGTCGCTCACTTATGGTAGCTAGAGGGCATAGCTTGTTCTATTCATAAGTTCGATATTGCGTTTTAATGGAAACACGAATTTCCAGGACCACAAAAAGAAAACCTTTTAGAAATATTCGTTTGCTTATAACATCGGTATGTTATATCTAGTTCCATCTATACCCCGCCTGTAACTACATTGGTCTTTTCGGTTGGCTTTTTTGGAACTTATTGCCTATTATCAATGGTGTTAGCTCGTATTCTCTTGTCGTTGGGTTTCTTGCACTTTTGGGATTTTAATCATTAGATCACACACATTCACACTGTCGTTCGTACTTCCAGAATCTAGGGAATATGGAATAGTCTTGTCTAGAGAAAAATTCCCATCCCGTAGCCAGGAACCGAACACGGGATCCCTCGCACAGCAGGCAGGTTCTCTACCAACTGTGCTACGGGGCCAGACATTTGTAATTTTATGAACCGCATAAAACGCGAAAAGTAGTATACATTCCAAACTTCGTATATAAGTCCATGATATTTGATGTACTTTTCTCAAAGACTTTCATGAAATTTCGCAGAAGCAGTGATTATATGCAAATATTTTCCTTATTGCTTATTTTTTTAAAATAGGATATCAAAGTTTCGATAAAAATACCACAGGAACAGTTAACGTTACGTCTTCATTGTGAGCTGTGGCCTCCCAGAGGGACACAAGGAAAACCTCCACATTTAGGGCAATAACGTGCAGAAATGTTTGCTGCCCCACCTTATGGCATTAAACGATCAATGCTATTTTTCTTGCATCACCCGTTGCTACCTTTAAAAGTCCTGTGCCAGAAATTCGGAAGAATTATCTACATGTATTTACAAAGTACTTCGAGACGCAAAGCTGAAAATCGCTCACAAGATTACTTAAATCTCGAGGCAGGTATATCTTGGATACATGTTTGGTGTGTCTGATGCCTTCAAAGATTCAAATAAAGTATATCTCAACAATGGAAGTGACATATCAATGAGGTGAAACTATTGCTACTTAAGTACCAAATGTGTTAACAAGAGAAATAAAGGAACATTGTTTTACAATTCTGAATATCATTTCAGTATGCTCACCTCAATTTTCCAATATGTATACTGCCTTAAAACCACAAGAGAAACCAAAACTGACACTTGGAGTTGCTTCCTCTCCAACGAACAACTAATGAATGAGTGAGCCCAGCGTGTCTGCAAATGCGATATCGCAGAGGTATTTCTATGACATCATTATGTAATTAGCGCTAGGTCACTCCAAGTTGTGTTTGACGTATAAAGTGCACTTTACTACGCGTTTATTAAAACAAATAATTAATTTGCGTCTAAATTTCTCATGCATATGATTTTGCTACTTAACATTGTTCAGAAACCACATGAAAGAGTATTAACATAAATACTTTGGATCAAGCTACATATTAAAATCATACTATTGCCCGCGGCCTCACTTTTTTGGCGGGGATGGGCTCTTAAGTATTAAAAGGAATAATAAAATACAACGTTAAAGGTTGATCATCTAAGTCTAATTATGCTTTATTAGCTGGCTTACGGGCTGTTGCACAAAGAATTTCTAAGAGATAAGATTGGCATTAATTTTGTTACATTTTATTTTTTTAATTATAAGTTATTCATTTTTAGATTTTTTTATTATAAAATGAGAATCTGTATTTGTTTTTATGTCTAACTTTATGTAATGTGTGGTTTGTATCTATTTTAGCTGAAGCAATTCGTAGTCCTTTTGATTTTGCTGAAGGGGAAGCAGAATTACTTTCAGGTTTTAATATTGATATGGAAGAGGAGGGTTTGCTTTAATTTTTAGGTGAATATTCAAGGGTTTTATTCACAAGTATATTAATATGTATTGTCTTTCTTGGTTCTGATTTAAATTCATTTATATTTTAATGAAAACTAGTTTTTATTGCTTTTATATATATATATATATATATATATATATATATATTTAAGGTCTTGGAAATTTACCGCATATCGATATGCTAAATTAATATATTTGGCATGAAAGATTTTTTTGCTTTTGTCTTTAAATTTTTTAATTTGTGATTAAGTATTAATCTGCTAGAGTCACACCTGTGATTTACTCTTAAAGTTATATCTTTAAGTTTACTTGTGAGAGTATCAGTGTTATTACAACATATATTCAATGCTAAATCATCAGCAAATAAAAACGTTTTTAGGCATTCATCTTGTATAGCTTCCGGAAGATCATTGATATACACCAGAAAGAAAACAGGTTCCAGTACTGAGCCCTGCGGAACAACATGCTTTATCCTTTTAAAACAAGATTTTCTCTAACATAAGTAGCCTGATATCTGTCACTTAGGTAAGAAAGTATTAAATTTATACTAATATCATAAAAACTATAGTAGACTAACTCTTTTAAAAGTATTTCATCTGAAATTGTATCAATGGCCTTTGTTAGATCAAAGAAACGGCCATGGGATGCAAAACTACCTTCAAAAGCATCCAAAGTTCGTTTTAAAAGAAACCTATTACAGCATTAGTAGTATCGTGTCCTGTTCTAAAACCAAATTGACTGGGAGAAAACAGAAAGTTCTCTTCAAAGTACTGAGTTATCTGTTTATTTAATAAGACCTCAAAAACCTTAGACACAACTGGGATGATAATTATTGATCTATAGTCAGCATAGTCAATTCTGCTACCTTTCTTACAGATGGGAATGACTTTAACAAGTTTAAAAGAATCCGGAAAATTACCGTTGTCAATACACATATTGAAGATGTGTGTCAGAGGCAGCATACTTTAAAATTTGTGAATTTAACTCAAATGCATCTAGACAAGAACTATTGCTAATCCCCATTGTAACAGCATAAACATCCTCCACAGTTACATGGTTAAATTTAAAAACACTAGTTGGCTTATTTATATTGATCATTAAATCAACAGGATTAATGTTGGTAGCTTTACTGTTAACACTTTCATCCACAAAATCAAGGAAATAAGAATTTATTTCCTCAACATTTAGATGAACTTCACAAATATTCTTTGAGGTACTATTTATTACAGTTGAAATAACTGACCATAATGTTTTTGAATTATTTTTAGAATTTGTAAGAAATTTAGAAAAATAATCGGCCTTGGTAATCTTCAACAGTTGCTTGTAATCTTTTCTAAGATTAATAAAAGTACCTTTATATTCCGTCATTCTATGGTGAGTGTATAAATTATAATAAAAGAGACATTTATCTTTTAAAGATTTGAGTTCGCCAATATACCACATTTTATTTATAGTTTTCCTCTTAGGCCTAGGATTACAAACAGTAAGTCGAAAAGCTTTATCAGTAATATCAGATACAATCGATAAAAAATAATTAACTTTCTCATTTAAGTTTTTTATACTATACAGTGTTATCCAACTTATTTGTTTTAACAAAAACATAAAATAACACAATCTATGAACGTTATAAAAGCGTTTAAATTTGAAATTACAATTTTTATTCGAGTTAACATTACTTAAAATATTAGTTTTCAGAAGTACTGCATTGTGGTTACAAACAGTAAAATTGACCTTCAGAATTAAGTTCATTGTATATATTTGAGGCTTGTGCAACATAAACTAATACAAAACCTCAAACCTCAAGCTCAAATACCTTTTCATATAAGGTGCTAAAAGGTGTACCTAAAATGATCCCTTTACATATATATAGACCTGCACCATCAACGACTGAAGATCTACTTATCCAGTTCTTTAAGTCAAAATGTCCGGAGGCTTGTGCAACCTATATTAATAATTACAACACAATTTGCATTTCCATATATCGTCGTGGCAATTCTTGCTTTGATGGTTTCTTAAATAAATAAATTATACGAACTTCTTCGTTTTGTTTTTAAAGACAATTTTAATAGACACGTTGTACTAACGGCTGATTTTAATGGTGATTTTAAATCAAACAGTAATGAGGTCAACAACCCTTTTAACATATTTGAGAGTTACGGTCTTAGACCTCTGATTTTGAATCTACTAGACCTGGACGCGAGAGCTCAGTTGGTACGTGCATTGACAATATAATAAGTATGAGAGGTAAAGAACTGAAATTTTCAGTACATGTATACAACACACGGTTTAACTTTCTGAACCACAAATATAGTTTTATAATGTATATTAGTGATATTAAGAAAGCAAAAGCGTTGTAAATTTTCCACATTTTTACTTTTATTACATTTCAAATAAGTGCTTTTCAATTTCTAGTGAACTGATACACATAACTGATTAACTGAGATTCAGAAGATAGCTGATTATACTAAGAACAAGCATGCAAAAGTGTGATTCTGTATTGCAAGTAGTATCAGAGAAACAGGTAGGGGAAAGGTTCTTATATTGAACCACTTATGGCTAAATGGTAAATAATAATGATAATTTGAATTAAAAAATTTCAGAAACACAAGCGTTAAAGCGACAAATCCTTGCGCTATAAATATCCTCAACACAATTTAAAATTAATACAGTTATCAATCAAATAGCATTTAAAAAGTGAGATGGTGTAAATCGGTTCAAATTAGGAACGTGGTCCTTAAATTGTACCACCCGTGTCTTAATACAAAATACAAATATTTTATTGTACATTCAAAAAAAAACATGCTATCAGCAACAAAAGTAGAGTCCAAAATTGTGATTAGAATAGCAACTTCCTCGAACATTTTGAATTTTTATATAATGGCAATCACCTTGTTTTTGGAATAGGTATTATTTGCAAATATATAGTTTTTACTCTCATACAAAATAGTACAATTATACACAGTGTTCACAATAAAACACTTTCTTCTTGCCACTAACTTTTGCACATTTTTGGTGAAGCTATATCCTACAACTCATACACTGGATCATATTTATTTCAGACAATTCACATATTTATGTCATCCACTGCGTTTAACGCGATTTTTTTTTAACATAGCATATTATGTGGATATTTTTCACACGATATACTATCCGCAGTTGAGCAATCCTAGAATTTCAATAGGTATCCTAAATTGAACCAGTTCAATATAGGGTTCAAACACTGGTTCAATTTACGAGCCACGCCATTTTGGAAGCTTTAACATCTATGTGACAAGGAGAGATGCTGCTTGAAAAAACGTGTGCATGAATATTGTTGCTAAATAAACACTTCATAACATGTAATATATATAGATCACCTCAAACTTGTCTAATTGGTCGTATAAGCTTAGCTAGATGAGTCAAATATTACTTCTGAAGCACCAAAAGCACACAACACTCCAAACAACTGAAACAACTCAGAATGCAAAGTCAACAATTCCTAGCATTCATAGCTGTACACACCACGCTAGGGCTAGGGTTACTGTGACATCTGTCGAACAGTTTAGAAAATATCGGGCGGTTCGATTTAAGAGACGGTTCAAATAGGGACCTTACCCCTACATGAATTAACATGTTTTATGAGTAAATTTTATTATTTTTCTGCTGAGTGAAATAATTTTACGGACTCATTTTCATAAGCTATCAATGCAAACAACCAGTTAAAATACTTGTAATTATTTATAGAATAATCATAAATATTTCAGGAAAAACCATTGAGAACTTTAAGAGCAGTGGTAATTTAATACACTTAAGGTGTAATTTCCAGTGTTCAGGCTACCTTATCCCCTTAAATGGATCACCAATTAAGGCTTACATACCCAAAACAAACGGTTAGGGATATTTTCGGAGAGAAAAATCCCAGGAAGGCTCTCTACTCTAGTATGAAATATAAGGCGGTACAATTAAAACATTCAACATTCTGAAGATTTCCTCATATGCATACATAGTGTGTTTTCCTTTCAACGTAGACCACGAATAAAGGTGTTAGCCTGCATCTATGAGAGAGAGAGAGACAGAGAGAGGGAGAGGGAGGGAGAGAGAGATGGGAAACCACGAGGCTGTTTTGATCATTATTTCACCATTGTTATCCTGTTGTTTCCGATGTTCAAGGGTATACGACAGCTTCTAAATTGAATTTACAACCCTGAATACCATAATACGAACAGCCTGGAGTCATAAAAGAACTTGCTTGCGAAAAAGGCTTTGATTTGTCGTTAAAAATGCCATGAAGTAGAAAATAGTTAAAAATAAGACCAAGTCCACGGATGTATTCATTCCGAGCATCAAAAATAGACTGTTCAACAACTGAGGAAAAATATGATACAAGAATGCAAATGGATCTGCTTATATCATTACGACATGTATACGGTAGTAGATATCTATATTTTGATAACAGTTTTGCTGTATTTCCTCTGGACTGGGTAATAGAGTTCATTGCTAGCGTATACCATCTATACCAATATTATAAATAGGCAGCTTTTGCACACCCTAAATGACGATGGTGATAATGATTACCTCCGAAATCACTCCAAAGATGTTAATAATTCTTTCGCTAATGAAACGCACTTTTCTTCCAGACGGACAAAGGCTACAAATTATTTCTAAAAATCTTAAAACAGCCAGGATTTAGAAGTGTCTTCATATTCATCAATCACATTTCGTTGAATTTGAATATCAGTGCACATTTTGGTCACTTTATAGCAAATACGGCCCATTTTTAATGACTTAGCCAAAGGGTCTAAATGGGGAACCTTAACATTTTCTCAAATTAGGTAATTTGAGGAGTAGAGTCTATTCACATGGCCAAATTTCTTTCGAATTTCGCTGAACTTTGCTATCCAGGAGTAATTTTTATATAATTTTGACAAATTTGGTTACATCTTGACAAAACTATGTACACGTATAATTTAACACCCAACAAAACTTTTAGGCTACCTTCAATCTCCCTAAAATAATTCCTATCATTATTTCAAAACCCTTTGTAGGAATCTGCCCTGTTTGACCCATGTTGTCAATATATTTTACATATTTTTCAATAAAACTATAGGATTTGGTATTAAAGCTAACTTGCATCTTCCAAAAGCTACCCGACTCTTATTTTCTATCACATAGTCCTTCAGTTTTTAATAAAATACTCTTATCTTATTCTTCTGCCCATTATAGAAAATACTACACTGTTGTTGAATCATGGCACAAATTTGTACTATAGGACTCTGTGAGAATAGATTTATAGTTACCTTATAACTTTAAATAGCCACCCCGTTTTAAATTTTCATGGCATGAAACTTCAGCCGTTGAAGAATCAGGATCAAATTGCAGTCTTACTGTTCTGGCCGTTAAAATTCCCGAACGCGACCATGAAGTTGCGCATTAAGTTTAAAACTTGATTTTCTCATAATCTTGTTTTTCTACGTTTTTGCCACTTTAAAATGTTCCTGATTATGCGACTTCTGCCCCGTGTATTTTAGATATTGAGTATACGTTCTCTGGAGGTTGACATCTAAAAGCCTTTTCTTGATACCGGTGTAGTTTTGAATAAGGGATTTTAGTAACTTAGTATCTATTGTTTTTGTAAATTAAAACTACTGCATACTTATTTCCTAGGAAAAGCTTTCGTTTGAAACGTACGAGGCGTGCTTTTAAAGTAGGCACCGACAATTTTTTAAACAATAACAGAACATTGTTTTCCAAATACCTTACACTACATCTCCACATAGGCACCGTCGTTATTTAGACACTTGTGACGGGAAATCAGTTGTTGTATGCCTTTGTCAAAGAATGAAGCCACCTGTGATGAAAGCCAAGTCTGCACTTCCTGTTTCACAACATCGTCGTCGTTGAAATGTTTTCCACTATGGAATTTCTTCAAATGAAGAAACAGATGAAAATCGTTTGCTGGCATATCCGGCCGTAGGGAGGATGATCGAATTGTTCCCACCCGATCACATCTTGAGTTTGTTTGGCTGTATGTGCCCGGGCATTGTCACCCATTATTGTGTCCCCATAAACCTCACACAATTGCTGACTAATAATTGCTGGTGTAACATTTCTCGCATTCAAAAAACGAATCACTGATCTGACTTCACGGTCGGCGGGTCGCTCGATTGTTTTCAACGGCACGGAGACGTTGGCGGCAGCTTGATCTTCTTTTAAAGAATGCCTTGTATGGATATCTACTATTTTCTTATCTTTCCTTTTCTTCCTCTTCTAGGCGTAAGCGTTTAAATGTTCTTGAGAAACCAATAATAAGTTTTGCAGCATTTAGGATTTAATTAAATGCGTTAATCCCACAAAGACAGCCGACAGCAAAGGTATAAAAACCCACCCTTTTGTATTATACATTTTCCTTTATCGGAAACGCTTTCCTTTTCATTAACCGGTCCTCTATGGGAATTTATGTATTCTTCGAGTTTCCTTTTTGAACAATTATTTGATTTGCAAATACCATTCATAACATTCAAGGTACATTAAAAGATTGTATATACTAAATCCTTGGGTCCCGTCTGTAATATGGCATTTCGTAATTTAGGCTTGACTTTATGAAGCACCTGTAACAGATTATAATTCGATTCTATGTACTTGCTAATTCTTTAAATTAAGGTTCGAACCCAGGACACCAGGTACCCAAATATAGATTCACAAGACACTACGTAATGATGTCAATGTATTAAAGTTTATTTGGTGTCTTTATCTTAATTAGTCTCTGAGTTATTAGAAGATGAATTTGTAATCACTCCTAGGATTCGAACCCGGGCATCCCGGTCAACTTGGAACAATACCCTAAAGACGCGGCGCAGTCCAAAGAATTGATTAGTTTTCATACCATTGTTCTATCTCTTTTCATTCAGGAGATATAAGCGATTAATCAGTAGTAATAAAATGATGGGGTGGGGCTAATTAGTGGGGGTGGGGCTAATTAGCATATTAATTGCACATTCCATGCATATTAAGTTTTTTTCAATCTCCATTTAACATGTCAGACTAATATTATAAATTATTTTGTTCGTGGTGTTCTGGGTTCGAATACTGATTCAATGGAATTTACTTGCAAATTTAATAACTCGTAATTTAATTTCGATAGACACGTTAAGTATAAAGTAAACAGAGTACCTAGTCCCTAAATATCGTTTTCGTGACAAAAACTACTTTAAAGTACTCAGATCGAATCCCGAAGGGGTGATTTCATATATCTTCAAGCCTATGTATCCTATCAGGTTCGAGTAAAGATTAAATGGTAGATGCTGATGCGGGGAAGCTAAATTACTAAAAATACATTTATTAAAAGTATTACCGAGTTCGATTCTAGAAGCTTAGAATCTCTGTAACTCTGGAAAATTGCTTTGCCCGTGATTATAGTGAAATGTAATGGTCTTTCTGTGAGAAGATGGAAAGGAAGAATTGAAAAGGGAATGAAAACATGAAATAATACAGTATATACATACATTTAACTAAATAAGGGGGAAATTTTCTAGGTTACCTTTTAAGCTTTTACTTTTAAGTATTGTGATAATAGAGCTGGAGTTGACCTTGGTGAAATAGGTGGTGATGGCGGTGGCTGTTGTGGAAGGCTTTGCATGGAAACGTCTGTCTGAATGAGCGTGTGGGAATACTTCTCTTGTTGGTGTGACAGCATATATAGCTAGTTACGAGACGAGTTTAAACGTGTTTGATACTGTCAGACATCCTGTCTCTAGGTGTAACGTTCATAAACAACCTGCTTCTGAGCGTGAGGTTATATGGCTGGGGTTAATACGCGTAGAGCGATCATATACAACTAGTTATGGAGCGAGTTTATGATTGATCTAAAAGGTTCGTGCTCCCTCTATAAATATGGTGACCTAGGGCATTGGACTTCATTGTGCTAATTAGTCTTGAGGTGTTAACATTGTGTTCTCTCCAAGAATAATCAGCTTTCTAAGTGATATCAAGGTGAAGAGGTCTACACTTCCCTTGAAGAAGGATTAATACGTTATTACATCAAGAATAAAGATGAATAACTCAGCGTATATCCTCCGAGGTAGCTTGACCTTCAATGATGGTTATAAGGGGCAGCGACACGAAGATATATGTGAAATGAGCATCCCTCAGAAGAAAAGAAGATTGGAGCCAACTAAACATCAGCTAATATCAACAATGCAGGACTGTGATATGAAAGAATAGGAAACTTCATTCGAAGGACGATTGAAATCGTATTTTATACGATACGAATCACCTAAGGACCTGAATATGTATCTGCAAGAGGCAAAACAACGGATAATCCAGGCTGTGCATAAAGAGCTTAGCATTCATAAGAGTGTTAAAATTAATCTGCTGGCTGAGTGTCGATTTGTTAACAGGATTGGAGAAACCTGTGACAAAAAATTTAAAACAAGGAATCATCCTGTTTTCCTAGAAACAGATCCGGACTCAACACTGGAAGCGAAATTCAAGAAATTGGTGACTGAAATGGAGGAGTCTCAGCTTAAGGGTAGCAACTGGGCTTTGCTTGCAGTGGAAGGACTTCGGCTTAGCATCAACAAGTACAATCCGTTGCGAGGAAGTAGCTACATACCACTACCGTCATCTGTTGAAGCAAGGAAAGCATGTATAAACATTCAGAACTTTACCGACGAGAAATGTTTCATGTACTCTATATTAGCTAAATTCGTAGAGAAGGATGCGCAGCGTGTGAGCAAATACAAGCAGCTTCAAGATAAGTATGACTTCAGCTGTATTTCCTATCCTACTCCACTTTCTCAAATACCTAAATTTGAGAAGCTTAACAAGATGTCTATCAACGTTTTCGGGCTAGATGAGAAGCATGAAGTGTATCCGATAAAGGTTGCTGACATTGAACTACCTGAACACTGTGACCTGCTACTATTGAATGAGAGTAGTGGAAAACATCACTACGTATATATAAAGAATTTTGAGAAACTCGTTCGACGTCAGAAAACTAACCATAATGGACGGGTTTATACTTGTAAGCGCTGCTTTACACATTTTGATGATCGATATGGGCAAAGTGGACAGGAAGAACTACAAGAACATGCAGCCGTCTGTATTCAACATGGTGTTGCAAGGGTAGTTATGCCTACCAAGGAGAAAGCAATTGTACAGTTTAAAAATGTTGAGAGGATGCTGAAAGTACCTTATGTCATCTATGCGGATTTTGAGAGTATTCTTACTCCGTGCCATACGTGTATACCCAATCCTGAAACTTCCTATACAACCCCTTATCAAGAGCACACACCAATAAGCTTCCGTGTTTACGTGAAGCCTACATCCAGGGTTGAACATCTCGAAACTGGTCTTCCTAAGAAACCCTATGTGTATCGTAGTGCTGTTGCTGCTCAGAAGTTTATGCTGTACATGACATCTCTTGCAAAAATGATTGATGGCATATACAAATCTGCTAAGCCTCTGAAACGTACGGATCAACAGCAAAAGGATTTTGAGTCTTCTACGACATCCTACTTGTGTGGAAAACCCTTTACAGAAGAGAACTATGAAGTACGCGACCATGATCACATCAGCGGTGAATATCGTGGAAGTCTTCATAATGAATGTAATTTAGCCTGTAAAACACCTAAATATATACCAGTCTTCATGCATAACCTTAGCGGATATGACTCTCATTTCATTGTTAAGGAGCTGGGTTGTACAAGTGAACGTGTGGAGGTAATTCCTAACTCTAAAGAAAGCTATATCTCATTCACCAAGTATGTAGGAGATATAAAGCTTCGATTTGTGGACAGCTTCCGATTCCTCAGTACAAGCTTGGATAAGTTGGTAAAAAATCTAACCTCATATCCTGAAACACTAAAGTACTTTGGAGAAGACAAATTGAAGTGGATGACCCGTAAGGGTGTATTTCCAAATGATTTTGTTACGTCATGGGATGTCCTGAACGAAACCTGCTTGCCTCCTAAGGACTCCTTCTACAATAGATTAAATGAAGAAGAAATTACTGATACTGACTACGATCATGCTAGAAATGTATGGGAGCTGTTTAATGTGAGAAACCTGGGAGAGTACAGTGATCTCTACTTAACCTCAGATGTACTACTCCTAGCTGATGTCTTTGAGACGTTCAGAGAGAAAACCCTTAAAACACACAAAGTTGATCCTGCCCATTATTTTACCTCTCCAGGACTTACATGGGACGCCATGTTACTGTATACTGGAATTAAGCTGGAGCTGTTACAATATTATGATCAACTACTCATGGTGGAATCAGGTATAAGAGGAGGTTTATGCCAAGTTTCCCATCGGTATGCTGAGGCTAATAACACTTATATGGAGAAGTTTGATCCGTCGAGGCCAACCCAATTTATCACATACGAGGACGCTAATAACCAATATCGGTGGGCAATGTGTCACGCCCTTCCTTTTGGTGGATTTCAGTGGGCGTCACCTGAAGAAATCAACTTAGAAACACTACAAGAAGATGATCCTCATGGGTGCATATTAGAAGTCGACATCGAGTATCCTGCTGAACTTCACGATCTACACAACGATCCACCTTTCCTGCCTGTGTGTATGAAACCATTGGAAGCATCTACAAAGAAACTGATACCCCATCTTGGACCTCGAAAAAAGTATGTAGTGCATTACATGGCTTTGAAGCAAGCTCTTAGTCATGGACTACGACTAACAAAAATCCATCGTGTGCTACAATTCCGACAGTCTCGGTGGTTGAAACCTTATGTGGAATTTAACAACAGGCTACGACAACAAGCTGCAAATGATTTCGAGAAGGATCTCTACAAGCTCTTTAACAACGCCATGTTTGGAAAAACTATGGAGAACCTGCGTAACCGTATGGATATACGACTGGTGACCAATGAAAAAACTCTAGAGAAGCTGATCGCTAAGCCTACGTTTATCGACAGGACAATATATGCTGCTAATATAGCTACTGTACATTTGGCCTCTCGTCAGATTGTATTCAACAAGCCTATATACATTGGTATGAGTGTGTTGGACATCTCCAAGACATTAATATATAAATATCATTACGACGTGTTGTTACCATATTACGGAGCTGAAAACTTGAAGCTTATGTATATGGACACTGATTCGTTCATTCATCGTGTTACAACTGAAGATGTGTACCAGGACAAGCTACGTTTTCTTGAGCATCTCGATACAGCTGATTACCCTGCCAACCATATATGTTACTCTACTCAGAACAAGAAGGTATTGGGAAAATTTAAAGATGAGGCTAATAGTAAAATCATCCCACGCTTTGTTGGACTACGTCCTAAGATGTATGCCTTAGATATTCAAGGCTCAATGATAAAAAAGATTAAAGGTATAACACGTAGCGCTATTAAGCAGTACATTTCGTTTGACAGCTATACAGACTGTCTTAAAACCTGTGAAATCATCAGAACGCCCATGAATCTAATCCTATCACGAAAGCATGCTGTTACCACAGTGCAAGTGAATAAAATTACATTGAATCCCTTTGATGATAAACGAATTATTGCTGAGGATGGAATAACTACCTATGCGTATGGACATTACAGTATTACAAACAGTGCTTAAGAGAATATAAGTCGAAGATGAAGATTTTCTCGTGAGTCTACAATCTTAAAAATGAAGTTTATCCGTGTGCTGTGTATGCAACTAGCAGACGCCTGATGAAGAAAGAAGAAGATGGAAGGGAAGGTGGTAACCCTGCCATTAGGAGCAATCCTAGTGCTAGACACCTACAACGAACTAAAATAAAGGTATGTTGACGCAAAGCTTTTCAGTTTGTGAACCAATATGCAGTTTATCCCTCACCGCATCGTACAATAACTGTTTAACATATAATAAGTTTGTAAGATTTAGAAAAAGGTATATAAATTGTTGTAACGTTGGATATGAAATGTTTATAATCTAATTACTCTCTATATTACCATGAGTACCTGTGATACTAGTTGAATTACCTGTTAAAATGACTTAAGTACCTGTGATACTACCCGAATCATGTGAAATTACCTTAACTAGCTCTGATACGAATTCCTGTTCTAAATTAGCACTAGCAGCTGTGATACTATCTGGTTTGCCCTAAATATCAATGATATTAGATGAATTATCTGTTAAAATGACTCAAATACCATTGATACAACCTGAATCACCTGCATTTACCTTAAATAGCTGTGATACAAATCTCTGATCGAAATTATCACGAGTATCTGTGAAACTATGCTGATTACCCAAATACTTACGATATTACCTGAATTATCTGTGAAATACGAAACTACGTTATAACCTACCCCTGGAACCTACCCTCCTGTAATGCTAGTTTAATTACTCTAAACACCTATGATACTTGAATTATGCTAAATACCTACGATACTACCTGAATTACCTGTGAAATACGAAACTATGCTATACCCAACCCCTGGAATCTATCCTCCTGTGATACTAGATGAATTAGCCTAAATACCTACGATACTAACTGAATTACCTGTGAAATCATACACTGCTATGATTCAGTCAGCCTCTTGTAATACTAGCTGAAGTAGCTTAAATGCCCCCGATACTAGCTGAATTGCCTGTGAAAAATATGCAGCTATGATACGTTCTGCCCCTGGAAACTAGCCTCCTGTGATACTAGCTGAGTGACTCTAAACACCTACGTTACTTGAATTATCCTAAATACCTACGATACTCTCTGAGTTACCTGTAAATTCATACGGAACTATGCTATATCCGCTTCCCGGGATCTGTCCTACCCTGTGATACTAACTGAATTACTTACCTGTTAGTGTGAGTGGGTTAGCTTTTCCCGTGAGAGGGTCACCTTTTCCCTTTGTGGGTCACCTTTTTCCCTTTGTGGGTCACCTTTTCCCCTTCTTTTTTTACTTTATGGCTCACCTTTTTCCCTTTGTGGGTCACCTTTTTCCCTTTATGGGTCACCTTTTTCCCTTTGTGGGTCACCTTTATCCTTTTCTGGGTCACCTTTTTCCCTTTGCTGGTCACCTTTTTCCCTTTATGGGTCACCTTTTTCCCTTTGTGGGTCACCTTTTTCCCTTTATGGGTCACCTTTTTCCCTTTGTGGGTCACCTTTTTCCCCTGAGCGAGTCACCTTTTCCCTGAATAGGTTACGTGATGGGCATGTCTAGAATTAGCGTTCTAACATTGACATGAAACATATTTCCACGAAGTTCTCGCCTAAAGTCGCTTTCAAGGTCTAGCACCTCCTATTCCCTATCTCTCCTGTATATAAACCCATATTACTATTCCTTTAGTATCTGTCTAGCCTAACATCTCTCCTCCTGTTCCTATACCTCTCATATAAACCATACTCTACTCCTCTAGCTCTGTCTAGACCAACACCTCTCTCGTTTTCCTATGCCTCTCATATAAACCATACTCTGCTCCTCGACCTCTGTCTAGCCTAACACCTCTCCTCGTTTTCCTATACCTCTCATATAAACCACACTCCACTCCTCAATCTCTGTCTAGCCTAACACTTCTCCTCCCGTTCCTATACCTCTCATACATACAAACGCATACTATACTCTCAGCCTCTTTCTAGTTTAGCATCTTCCCTATCTTCCCCCCATAAACACATAATCTACTACTCAGCATCTGTCTGGCCTAGCATTTCTCCTCGTATCCCTACCTCCAATAAATCGCATTCTCCTCCTGCCCCCCTGTCTAGCTGAGTATCTCTCTTTGGTTTCCTATACCGCTCATATAACACACATTCTACCTTTAACACCTGTCTATCCTATTATAGGATCTCTACGCTTACTCGTCTCTCCTTATAAACGCATACTCAACCTCCTTAGCCTAATACCTCTCCTCGTTTTCCTATACCTCTCATATAACCCATACTCTACTCCTCGACTTCTGTCTGGCCTAACACCTCTCCTCGTTTTCCTATACCTCTTATATAAACTACACTCTACTCCACAATCTCTGTCTAGCCTAACACCCGCCTCGTTTTCCTATACCTTTCACATAAACCATACTCTACTCCTCGACCTCTGTCTAGTCTAACACCTCTCTACTATCTCTTCCATATAAACGTATTTCCCTCCTTCAACCTTGTCTAGCGTAGTATCGGTCGTCGTATTCCCTATCTCTCCCATATAAACCCATTTTCCTCCTTGAACCGCCCCATCCAGCCTCGTTTTCCCTATCCTTTCCCATATATGCCCAAAAAACTGCGCCAGCTCTCTCCTAAATAACCTACTACTGTGCAATATCTCCAAAACTAAGCGTTGTAGAAAGAAAAGTCTTGATAAAGTTTGCTTGATATTATGGGGAAAATAATACCATTGGTCGTGTTTTGTTTGGAGGACGTTATGGTGGTCATTTTAGGATCATTTAATTTTTACTTTCTCTACTACGTATAGTAAGTAGGGGAAGTATTGTATTCCACCCAAAAATTCCATACCGATATTTCACCGGAAATATATGTCTTGAGACCCCCTGAATCCAAAAAAAGGAATTTTGGTAACATGTCCGTGTGTGTGTGTGTGTGTGTGTGTGTGTGTGTGTGTGTGTGTGAGTCTGTGAACAACATAACTCAGAAAAGAACAGTCGGTTAAACACCAAACTTGGTATTCAGGTTCAGTATCTTCAAGAGATACGACACGAAGGTTTTCAAGAAAATCCCCCCACCCCAGATTACCCTTTACATTGAACATTTTTCGAAAATTTTAATTTTCTCAAAAATGGCTCTAATGATTTTGATTAAAATATTTAATAAATATATATCTATATTTTTAAGATATTTTTATGACAAATGAAATGTATATCTCGAATTTTCTGGGAATGTCTCCAAAAGTCTCTCCACTCTCCTTCACACACACACACACACACACACACACACACACACACACACACACACACACACACACAAACACACGCCACTGCATTCGCCCGCACTATTTACACTACTTATACTGTTCAGTAGCCGCTGGTTGCCCGATGGTCAGTGCCTCCTTGATTCGTTCGGAGGTTGCGGCCCTTCCTGTAGGTTTTGCGTGTCCGCGAGCCAATGTGGGGTGGGCGCCCAAAGCGTCGAGCGGTTCAGTGTGTTTAAAAGACTTTGATTTTTATTCTTTCGATGATTTGGTTCGCCGCTGCCGATTTTTGAGATTAGAGTGTTTGTATATTGTCGTATGCGCGCCCACGTTGTGGTGGCTCGTTTTTGCAACGATTCTGTGATATATGGCGTGCAGAGTTCGTTGTGAATTTGCTGGTTAGAGGTAAGGATTGGGGGTCGGAGTATTTTCCGAAGTGCTAGGTTTTGTATTGTTTGGAGCTTTTTTAACATTGTTTGGGATGCATTAGCCCAGGCCACACATGCGTAAAGCATGACAGAGAGAATAAAAGATTTGTACAAAATGAGCTTGGAGCGGGTCTTGAACTCTTATTTCTGAGGACGGGGGCGCACATCTTCAAGCGTTGCCGCCCTCTGTTGGCTGTATCAGTGAGGTGGGCATTCCAGGAGAGTCGCCTATCTAACGTGACTCATAAGTACTTCACTTGCTGTCGACATTGCAAAATTTGATCACCGACCGTGAGGTCCATAGCCGGAAGGTTCAGCATCTTTGAAAAATAAATGAGCTGGCACTTGTGTGCTTTAATTTAGATTTCCCATTCAGGGAGTCAGGAAAAGAAGCGGTCAGTGTACCGCTGCATCTCTAGGAGGCCAAAACGTGGATTTTGATGGTGATTGTAAATTGCAGTGTCGTCAGCGTACATGGCGACCGTGTATCGGGCGTCCACAGGGAAGTCATTTGTGAAAAGGATGTAAAGGAGGGGTGAGATGATTGCCCCTTGTGGTACGCCTGCCCGCATAGCTCGCTCACGTGATGAAGAGCGACCCACCTGGACGTAGAAGCGCCGGTTTTCTAAAAAGCTGTAAATCAAGTACAGGTAATTTTGGAGGCCGGGAAAGTTGCGGTGCAGTTTGTAGATCAGGCCATCGTGCCAACACCGATCGAATGCGGCTTCTACGTCCAACAATAAAACCAACTTTGAAGCCCCATTTGTTGAATTGTTCGGTAACGTCATCAACAAGACGTAATAGTTGTAAATCAGTGAAATGACCTTTTCTAAATCCAAATTGAGCATTACAAATTTCAAGTAGCTCTGAGATTTGTTTTTTCAGCCGAAAAAGTAAAAGTCTTGCGAACAATTTTCCAATGTTGGACAGAAGACTATTGGGCCTGTAATTTTGATGGTGCCTGGTACTTTTCCCTGGCTTTGGGAGCATAATAACCTTGGCTCGTTTCCAAGTTTTGGGGAAGTAACTGCTTCTCAGGCAGGCATTGGAAATATTTGTAATGTGTACCAGGGCATTTCTCGGGAGGTGTTTTAACTCTTCATTAGTCACCCTGTCCAGGCCGGCGGTTCCCATTAGGCAGCTGCTTAATGTGTTTGAAAACTTCCTCAGGTGTGATGTGTGTTAGCGGTTGCTCGTGATTCCGCGCCACCCAAGCTTGTACCCAGGTTTGCACTTCTTGCTCTTGTGTTCAATTTTGTTTAATCTAATTTGTTGCCGAATGGTGTTGCGTAGTCAATTTGCTAGCATTTTGTCCTCGGGCTGGCGGGTTTGCCTCCAGAGCCTCATCAGGCGCGCCGTCTGGCAATGAGTTGCTCCACCTCGGGGTACGTGCAGAAGCTGGGTGGGCTTGAGGACTATGCGGTAGCGCTTCGCTTGCCTGTGTGTAGTGAGGCGGTAAAGTTTTCTATGGCGGCGTCAATTTCCGCTTCGCTGCCGTATGATAGCCTGGGCTGCGCCATCTTGTGCATTTCGACTGTGTATTTATCCCAATTTATTTCTGCGCGTTTTGCAGATCTGGGCGCCTGAGGTGTGATGGCATCACAGATTTCGAAATGCTCTGGAAGATGGTCGGAGTCCAGGCTATGATAGACATTGAAAATTTGAGAGATTACCGCATTTTTTTTTTTTTTTTTGTTAAAACGAAGTCCAAAACCTGAAGGTCAAATTGACCTGTGCGGTACCAAAAAGTGGGGTAAAGGGGGGTGTACCTCTTCATAGTCATGTTCAATTAAAAAATCTACCAGGATAATTTTTTCTAATGGTTTATTTATTAATTGTAGTAAAGAATTTTCAAAATAATTTACAGGATTTTGATTTTCTGGAAGGGATTTATTTTGATAAGATAACGAGGATATATGTAGGTATAATTAGTTAATATATTTAAAACCTTTACTTGCATTGTGGATAACCCTGCGTTGAAAGCTCTCTTGCAACACGTAAAAGGTTGATGATTTTCTTTGCAGTATTGCGATTTCTACAGCAAAGACACGCCTTTCTAATAGATAATATCAAGGGCAGGTCTGACTAAAGGATGTAGTCGAATACGCCTAGATAAAAACCACGAGCAGAAACCATCGGCCGGAGTTGTCTAGGTAAGCATAACTTGTTCAGTATTTGTAATTGCATTATTCTTAGATTTAAAACAAAATATTCAAACAAACCGGTCCATGCAGATAATGGAGCTAGCAAAGAAATTTTAAATGCTTGGTAACCAGAAGTTAATTAGCATAAAGGACTTGAAACTTAACTTTCAATATGCAACAATTAAATCTGAAAACGTTTTAAACGAAGTACGGAAGTAATGTATTGCTGACATTAAAAGAAAATGACAAAGATGTAGCTGTCATTGCATATTTTCCTAGAAAATATACACATGCATTTTCTGATTTACACGTTGAGAAAATAAATAATGGGACGCTAATTGTCAAACTTACATACCTTGGAACATCAACTGCAGGAATTTATAATTTGTCTTTGTAAAAATTGTGTTCTTTTCAGAAAATGGCACCGATATTGTATTTTACTAAACTTACAGGAAAAGCGTTCACACCGTCTCGTGCAACTCCATGCAGTGCTGGGTTACACTTGTATTCTACATTCACATATACATTAAAAACAGTGTTAAGACAGTGAGAACTGACATAGCTGTTGAAATTCCTGTTGGTTACTGCGGAAGAATTGTCGGAAGATCACGATTAGCACGGTTTAATTTCTTATCCATTGGTGGAGATGTGAAATGTAGTAAGTATTGTATTTAATAATCATCTTAATAAGTATTTTAAGCTACAACGGGGGCACAAAGTGGCCCAAATTATTTCGGAAAAAATTAGTACCCCTAAATTAAAGCAAGTAAGTATTTTAAGAGCAACTATAAGAAACACTGAAGGTTTTGGATCTAGGGAACAGTTATGTTTGATTTGAAAAACAGACTAACAAGATTTCAGAAAAAAGCAATGAAATCTTGTGGCAATGTTATCTGATTTGACAATTCAGAACTATAAGACGGATCATTTGCCGATAATTCAGTTGTAGCGGGAAATCGTTGTGAATCATTTGTAGCAGGAAAACGTTGTTCCTCTGGTTAATGCCCTCTGCTGCAGTGTTCTTGTCTCCGGCTATTGCTGCTCGTCGGCTGCTGTATTCTCCATCCTAATCATTACCTATCTTGCTAATTTCAACGGTCTTAGGTTTTTCGTAGGTGAGGAAAATTAAAATACACTGCATCTCCCTGTGGTTTATTATCCAATAAATATTTATGGGCGGCTAGCTTTTCCCATTATACCAATTCCCACCATTATAATAAATTAGGAGTCTAATCTAACTGCACACGTCTTCCCACCCCAACACGTGCATTTTTCACCCAGAGAGTAACACTGTGTGTCGACGAGATTCTATAAGAAAGTGAAAATCTGGGGCTTTCTTCCCCTTTTTATACTAAGCTTAGTGACGCTTACCTCAGCGCCTCAAAATGTAACAACGTTTGTAAATTGGCCCTCAGACCGCGTTACCTTATTATGTATGAGAATATTCTGCTCCAAAAGATTTTGCATATGTGTTCTAGTGACGCGTCCGGAAGCAGATCCAATATCTCTGTCTCTTTCCTTTCGTAGTTCCCTGCTAATTAGATTGGTGAAAGGTGGTCTCTACCCAGAATTATCCTTTACCTGGAATTAGCTAGCTCGCCCGTTCCTTACTTATCTAAGTTACAATCTCCTTTTGTACAATTCTTGGTTGCTAAATATTCTAACATATTTCTTGGTGAATTATATTTTATGTAAAATTCTTGTTTAATATTTATTTTGTGTGTGTGCGTACGTGTGTTTTTTATCCCCTTTCACAGTGTTTGCTCTCTGAACTGTATGAACATAATGTAGTTGCTGGAATCGTTGGACCATGATTATTATTGGTGCGTGTGCGTGGCACGATGATCCCAGGTTATGCTACCGGAAGGACAACAAATAATAATAGTTTAATTCATAATTTTATCACATCCAATGCTTGCTATTGTTCATGATCAATTTGTCAGCGATCCTGTTTATATACTGTTCATCTAGTTCCACACTCTAGTACTGTATGTACTCGATAAATATCTGCCTTTAAACACTTGACACACACAGTACATTCCCTGAAAGCCATCACCCTTGTAAACTACACTTGTTGGCGATTAAAAGAACTTTCGATGCGACAGTTAATTTCGCGAATGCTACGTATGATACAAGAAACTGGGAAAAAGTGACCCGACGTTACTTTTTTCGGCTTCGTATAGTAAAAGTTAAACTATCTACGTCACACCACTTTATTATTACTATTGGCTACAATTTCACGCCTTTCTAAACGTCTATTTTCGCGTTATCTTATTACAGGCATCTTATTGGCTTTTTCCTATACCATGTGACTTTTATTTAAAACGTTTACTGAAGTTTTATTACCTATAATAATTCGATTCCTAAGATTATTGCCATAGCTGGGCAATATTACTACCTCAATTTATGCTAGTATTATTAAAAAAATGGTACTGAAATTTAGTGACAAGAATGAGAAAAATCACAAAACTACCCAATTTTAAAAATTTTGAAAAAAATGTAACCTCTGTATCTCAGGATGAAGAATATTTTTCATTTATGATAAAATTATTAAAATTAGTTTAGTTATTTTTTAGTTCACTCTGCATACATACACACGCGCGCGACATATGTGCACAGAAAGACTCGCACATGCACTTTAAGACGCATCCACAGATATCCGATATTTCTAATATTATTAGCATTAGATTATGCAGTAATCCAGGAAAATAATACTATGATAAGGACAATATCTTTTAAACTAAAACATTTATAAAAAAATATATCGCCATATAGTTTCATTTGCTACACAGATAAGTTCACTTTTATCAGAATGGTGTGAGCCTGTGCTCTGGTAAAGGATTATTACTATATGTAATTGATAAAATAGAAGTGGATTTTTAAACACTTTTGTATTTAATAATTTTCAATACAGAAATATATCTCAATATCGTACAGTAATATTTTAGTAGAAAGGCATCACTGTATTTATCATGAGATTTTATAGCTAATATTGAACACATTAATGTGGTTACATAATTGAAAAATGAAACTCGTTTTTTGCAGTTTAGTGCGTCTGAATGAAGCACTACTAAAATGTATATGGTTTTCAATAGATTATATGAAATAGATGAAAAGTGTTCAAAGGATATTTAGGAACCTCCATTTGGGTAGCACAGTCGTAGAATTTGTGCTCATGAAGCCGGAGACTCTTGGTCCTAGTCCATGGCATGCAGTTGTAGTTGCTGATTAATTGGTGACCTTGAGACGAATGGCAGCTTGCATCATGGTTTTTGCTTTCCTTAGAAAGCTGGTTCTCCACATTTCTTAATATGACATATTCTGAAGGTTGACCTGCTACAGAAGAAAGAATTAGCTGTAAATGAGTATATTGTGGATCTGAACTGCTTATTACTTCTGATGCTAAAGTCCATAGAGCAGCCCTCTTTAAACATGTTCCACGAACAACCTATGATTACATCATTACTTTATTATGTACAATTAATAAAATTTATTAATTATAGTTTTAACGGCCTGACTGGCTTGGGAATGTGATATAGAGCGAGCTGTAAAATTCAATGTCATAGCCGGAATTTGAATACGGTTCTCCCGCTTTCCGTGCGGTTGCTCTAACCATTGAGCTACTAATGTCGTACTGGCATGTTGTCATAGTAGCTCAATGGTTAGAGCAAACACAGGGAAAGCTGAAGAACCATGTTTAAATCCCGGTTATGACATTGAATTTTTGCAACTGGCTCTATATAACTTATGGTTATTTGATACATTATCACTGCTTGCAACCATGCCAGAGAAGAAACCTCTACAGAACGCACAGCTACCGCCCAGCCGTAACCCGTCGATTCATACAACCCTGAAACAGACGCAAGGAAGATGATAAGTACAGGAAATGAGAAGCAGGAAAGTCGTGTTAAAGGATGAACCACCCAGCATTCGCCTGCCGACCGGGGAAACTTCGGAAAACCCGCGAGTGGAGTGGGCGATCGTCGGGATCAAACCTGGAAATTGAAATTGAGTTTTATTCTTGGATGCTCTTTAACTACTATGGTTCTTAGCGTCCCATTCTATATTGGGCTTGAAACATCGGTAATTTTGCTCAGAGGCCTGTTATCAGGCTTGAGGTTCTTTTACGTGCCGTAAATCTACGACACGGGACCAGCGGCTTTACTTCCCTTCCGAAGGAAGCCGTGCTAAGACTTTTTACGCCCGAAAAAATCCATCGCCCTCCGCCGGGTTGGTCGTACCCCCAGGTGGAGCAGCTCATTGCTGGGCGGCGACGATTGATGAGGCTATGTACATACACTCACGCATACCCAGTGATTAAGATCTCATGCTCGAGCAGCCGTGGCAAAGTATAAAAAAAAACAACTAGGAGGAGAAACGCAGCAATCGTGAGGCAAAGGTATTGCTTCAGTTGTTGGAGGACGTAGCGTGGCTGCGTCAATGACTCCGTACGTGTTTTCTACTGCACGGCGTGTAGTTATTTATGATTCGTATGTGTTAACTCAGTCAGCTCGCCAAGTAAAAGTACGATTTGCAGAAAGATTTCCATGTGTAAAAGTTTCAGGCCATAAAAAATATCCATTAACTTTACAATAAGGTTCAGGCCCCAGGAAGTGTTCAGTCTAAGAAATCTTAAAGACGGTGTACGGTTCTTACCGAAGAAACATTAGACGACATCGGTCATCGTTTGGAGAATGCCCCCCCCCAAAGATCACTTAGGCGTCTTTCACAACAGGCAGGCTTTTCTTATGGCTCTGCGCGAAGAGCAACCAAATTGCTGAAGTTAAAATGATATAAATTAACTGTGGCACATGCTCTTCAACCAGGTGTTCCTGTAATTAGGCGCACATTTTGTGAGTGGAGTCTCAATAGTGTACACAATGGCGAAATAGACCCACATTCAATATTTTAGCGGACGCGGCTTGGTTCCAACTTCATGGATATAGGTGTACACAAAATAATCGTTAATGACAAAACTAATATTGCTCATGACGAAAAAATTGGTCTATGATGCGCCATGATCGGAGAAAGAGTTATAGGGCCAATGTTTACCCGATCAACAGTTGCCGTCAGTACATAGGTGAATACAATTCTTCCCCCCCCCCTTTTTAGAGAATAACATACAGGGAGCGTGATTTTGTCTTTTTTCAAACAAGACTCTGCAACAGCTCATAGGCCAATATTTTGATGAGAACAATTGCAAGTGTGTTTGAGGACAGAATTATTAGTAGAGATTTGTGGCCCCCTCGGTCCCCCGACCTAAGCCCTTGCGATTTCTCTCTCTGGGGTGACTTAAAACATAAAGTGTACAAGACAAACCCACACACACTGGAAGAATTAAAACAAAATACCCGCCAGGAAATTGCCAGCGTTTCTCAACTTGAACTACGGCGAGTGATGATAGTTTCCTAAAGAGGTGCCAAAAATGTGTGGACAACGACGGTGGCCAGTTCCAGCATCTCCTTTCATAAAGTTGGTAAGTAAAGTCTTTAAAAGGAGTTTCAAAAATGTATGGTTTCATCCGCGGCTTTCTAGATAGCCGCAAACGGCAATCAGTGCCGAGGACGCGGACAGGAAAAACACCGCGCAGCCGGTTCTAAATTTTTGGTTCTCTCTGTACCAGCCTATTATCTCATAGCTTGAAACATTACCCGCTGCTGGCTGCGGTCAGCCATCAAATAAAACGATGGTTTTACAATTTCAAAGTATACGGATCATTATAATTTAATAATGCCAAGATATTACTTTCGTTTCCTCTGAAGAGAAATCTAACATAGGTGACACAGAAATTTATCATATATTGGAGATGGTATACTTATATTAATGATGGCAACATAGTAATGCCTTTTAATTACAGCCTGTATCTATACTAACGTACATGTAAGCTAACTGGAGATTTTAAAAATATTTCATACTTTTTATATTGGCTTGAATTTTTGGGAATGAATATCGAATTTTCCTTGGATACAGACATAGGTTTCACTGTAACCTAATGTTTAAGCTATGTGAGCGAATATTTCTTATCATATTTCTGCAAAATTTTTGTAATTTTTGCCAACAGAAAGTTAAAAAAATATTTGTTGTAGATCATGCTGTGGCTACTTACCTGATTTTATATTACGACTGTTGCCCGAAAATGGAATCCTTTTCCTTGGAAAATAATCATCTAGTTGACGAAGCAGATCCAACAAGTGCTCCTCCATTTCCACATTTTTTGTTGTAGAGGTCCAACGTGTACTCCCCCTTTTGCATAATTTTTGCTTTTATCTTCAGCATATCCTCCCCCATTTCCAGATTTTTGCTGGTAGAGTTCAACAACTGGTCCCCTATTTCCACATGTTTTTTGTGGAGTTTCAACAGGTGCTGCCCCATTCCCAGATGATTGCTGTTGAGATTCAACATCTGGTCCCCCATTTCCATAGTTTTTTTGTTGAGGTTCAACACGTAATGACCTATTTTCAGATTTTTTTTGTGGAGGTTCAACATGTGCTCCCCTATTTCCATATTTCTGCGTTTGATATTCATCATAAGCTCCCCTGTTTTCATATATTTCCTGTTAAGGTTCAACATGTCATCCCCCATTTCCAGATTTTTTCGTTTGAGATACAATACGTGCTCCCCTATTTCCATATTTTTGCAATTGATGTTACACATGTGATCCATTTCCAGATTTTTGCTTCTGAGGTTCAACAGGTGTTCACGCCTACCGTGTTTGTTGTAGAGGGTCAAAATCTGGTACCCCATTTCCAGAGTTTTGCAATGGAGGTTCAAGATTTGCCACCCCATTTCCAGATTTTTCTTGCAGATGTTAAGCATATCAGCTTCTATTTCCGGATTTTTGCGGAGTTTAAACATGACCTCCCCCGTTTCCACATTTTTTCTGTGGATGTTCAACAAGTGGTCCCCCATTTGCAGATTTTTGAAAAAAATGCTCATAATCTGCTCCCCATTCCCAGATTTGTGCTGTTGAGGTTCCACATGTGGTCGCTTATTTCCAGAATGTTGCTGTTGGGGTTCTGCTTGTGTTCCTCCAATTCCACAATTTATCTGTTGGGGTTCCAGATGTTCTCCCCCATTTGCAGCTTTTATCTGTTGAGATACAAATGGAAATGGAGCTATTGCTTGTTCAGGAGCTGCAGAAACCGTTGCATTTGCCGGACATTCCTGGGATACTGAAGATTTAAAGGGTGGAATGTTTGGAGGGCCCAGATCACCTGATACTCCACAGCGGCTGATATTTACCTCATTTGAGGCAATGTCTCCATCTGTGTTCTCAGCGGACACCGACATTTCTGAAGATACCTGTATGAATATATTGAATCATTAACATTTTATCAACGGGAAACTCACTGGAGATTTTGTTATATCTAGAGAAAATAAAAAAAACGTTTACACTTAATTGTCTATTTCACAATTAGGGGAAAGCATATACAGACCAGAAGTACTAAATACAGTAAAATATTAATTGGCTCAATAAAACACTAAACTGCTTTGAAAATGTAGCTATTATTTTACCATATCATCTTAATAAATGTTTCATTAGATGGCTGTACCGTGGGTGTTATAATGAGTTTTTCTTTTGTTACCATTTGTGCAACTATACAATATTCATTGAACACTATGAATTATTACTGATCAAGAAGGTTTTATTTGTACCATTTCGCTTTCATTCAAACATTACGTACCTATCCACAATCTCAAACAGCAGAAGCTATAATATATCCTAACTAAATAAACGAGATAACAACTACTAAAAAGTGATAAACAACAAATGCTAAGGAGATAACAATTGTAGGGATAAGCAGACCTGATTTGTCGAAACATGTCTTTCCGTACCGCTTTGTTAGTCAGAAATAATATAGCAAAGTAAGCATCAAGTAGTGACCTTAAGATGGACGTATGGGTTTTTACTAACCTATGTGTTTCGCCCATCATATTACAGTTAATCAAATGGATGAAGGCAGGTGAAAAAGGACAGGGAAACAAAAAAGACAAGGTAGTTAGTGCGCATATACATAGAACTTCAATGTTCTCTTTTTGCGGCGAAAATAATACTGTAGCAATGCTAAAGCTTTTTACGAATATTTCCGGGTGTAACATAAAAAACGCAATATTTTGGAGGTTTTCTCTATAAACTATACTTAATTTTATACTTCTTTGAACCAACTTTAAAATATGGTGAATTTTTTCAAAGTTTTACACATGCAATCCAAACTATTGGCATGGAATGCTTCATTATTATTTTTATCATAAATACAATTAGACAATCCTTTGATTAAGAAACGCATCTGAAAATTGACCTTTTTTAAAACAGGTAAAGGGTTTAGGGAATCTCAGAATACTTGTGGAACCCTGGAATCAAAAATAAATTACCTATATAGGTGTCAACATAATGCTGACTTTGCTTAATTTTTTGTCGGAAACTATATCATGGTACCTAGTTGAGTTTCGAGACCTCAGAATTATCAATCATTATTGTTCCTTTAGATTTGTGGAGTACTATAGCCAGACGGGAATACTATCCAAAGAGAAGGGTAAAATTAATAATAGCAGATAAGAATATTTTAGAGAGAGAGAGAGAGAGAGAGTGTGTGTGTGTGTGTGTGTGTGTGTGTGTGTGTGTGTGTGTGAGTGTGCGCTTTTTGGAGTGAGTGAGCGTGCGAGAGAGAGAGACAGAGAGAGAGAAAGAGAGAAAATAACATTACCTATAAACGAAAAGTCTGATGAATAGGAGCCTTCGTATTTATTTCTAGCATCCTTCAAAAATGGAAGTGAAGCTTTTCAAAGAAATTTCCTCCATCCAAACAATCCTTTATGTAGAATATTTGCATTATTTTTTCTTTTTAAAATTGCTTAAGTGGTTTTAATTAAAATATATCTAGAAGCTTCTTGATTAGGCTCTGAAATTCTCTCAAGTCTACTAGACTGGGTAATAATAAAGAGACAAGGAGCTGTTATTGAAAAATAAATTTAGAATTAATTAAAGTATGTCATTTGGGTCAAATAGTTAAGTCCTTTGTGCCAGCTGTTTCCCACATATTTTCATCTGTTTCGTTCAATTTTCCAATGTTTAAGCAATCCACCTTATAAAGTATAATACCCATTCGTTTGTTTCTCATTATCCTATACGAGGAGTATCAAATATCAAGACTTGCATATTTGACTAGCTTTTTAACTGTTGACTGTCGACCTCACATTCTCCCCCCCCCCAGGGGCTCACCTTTTGTGAGTACGGGTTAGGCGCACCCGGGTTACCCGAGCCATTCATAGCCCTTTTCACCCTTTCATCCCTGTCCGGTCGAGGTGGGTTCGTTCTCGTGACCGGGGGACTCAAGGTAGGCTCTCGTGCGTTCTGTGCATTTCATTCCATGTCGCCCCTCGCCATCGCTTCTTTCTTCTCTTCTCTTTATGCACATTTCGCCCCACGCCCATTCATATACACGTCTCTTTTACTTCTTCACCGGCCTACCTTGAGTGCGAAACGCCCACACACTTTTAGTTTCTTTTAACCTCTTATGTTAATCCTCCGTGGACACAGCCTGACGGATACCCGCGCACCGCGTGCGCATCTGGGTGAGTGGGTAATGGCGCCATCCCCACCACCCGGGGTCGTCATGTAGGGTGTGTTCGTATCCGCTGTTCAACTGCAGTCCCGCGGGGGGCCATTGCATGAGCTGCTGACTTCCGTTGGCCATTGGCTCCCTCTGTCTATATTATGGGAGATGTGACCCTGGGGTGAGTCTGGTATAGATAGGCCACTCACCCAAGCCGGGGTTATGCCCGGGAAGTCAGAGCCCGAGGTCGGAGACGGTTGCAATGGTGGAGGATTTATTTCGCTATGGAGCACCCTTTCTCCATTAATACCAACAAGCGCCGAAAAGTTTATGTAACAGAAGTGACACCACCGACAACTGGTTGTTACTTGGTCATTTCACGAACCGAAGAAGGACAAAGTTTTGAGAAGGTGAACCCTTTCATCATTCAGAAGGGCATTAATGCTATTGCTGGTGCGGTTCAGTCCTGCACTCGTCTACGGAATGGTTCCTTATTAGCACAAACGAAGTCCGATGAGCAAAGTAAGACCTTGTTGCGCGCTACGCTGCTCCACGGCTATCCCATCCTTGTGGAGAAGCACCGCACATTGAATTCCTGTCGAAGCGTCATTACCACCCATAGCCTCGATGGTACATCGGACGAGGACCTGGTAGAATATCTTGCAGACCAGAAGGTGACAGCGGTTCATCCAGTGCAGGTCCAACGCGACGGCGTATTGGTACCCACTCGTACCCTGTTTCTAACATTTGATGGCGTCGATCTGCCCACGAGCATTTCAGCAGTGTACGAACGGATTGCTGTGAGGCCTTATATTCCTAGACCTCTGCGTTGTTTCAAATGCCAACGTTTTGGGCATACGCAAGTCTCATCCCCCTAGGGTCTCACCTTATGTGAGTACGGGTGTTGGCGAACCCGGGGATTCCCGAGCCAATCATCGCCATATTCATCCCCTCATCCCCATCTGGTCGAGGTGGGTTCTTGTCGTGACCGGGGGACACAAGGTAGGCTCTCCTGCGTTCTTTGCATTACATTCATACCGCACTCACCATCGTTTCTTTCTTCTCTTCTATTTCTGCACATTTCGTCCCACGTTCATTCATTTACGCCTATCTTTTATTTCTTCGCCGGCCTACCTTGCGTGCGAAACGCCCACACAGTTTTAGTTTCTTTTATCTTTTCATTTAAATCTTCCGTGGACACAGCCTGACGGATACCCGCGCACTGGTTGCGCAGCTGGGTGAGTGGGTAATGGCGTCATCCCCTCCACCCGGGGTCGTCATGTAGGGAATGTGTTCGTATCCGCTGTTCAACTGCAGTCCCGCGGGGGGCCATTGCATGAGCTGCTGGCTTCTGACGGCCATTGGGTCCCTCTGTCTATGTTTTGGGAGGTGTGACCCTGGGGTGAGTCTGGTATAGATAGGCCCCCTCACCCAAGCCGGGGTAACGCCCGGGAAGTCAGAGCCCGAGGTCGGAGACGGTTGCAATGGTGGAGGATTTATTTCGCTATGGAGCACCCTTTCTCCATTAATGCCAACAAGCGCCGAAAAGTTTATGTAACAGAAGCGACACCACCGACAACTGGTTGTTACTTGGTCATTTCACGAACCGAAGAAGGCCAAAGTTTTGAGAAGGTGAAACCTTTCATCATTCAAAAGGGCATTGATGCTATTGCTGGTGCGGTTCAGTCCTGCACTCGTCTACGGAACGGTTTCTTATTAGCACAAACGAAGTCCGATGAGCAAAGTAAGAGCTTGTTGCGCGCTACGCTTCTCCACGGCTATCCCATCCGTGTGGAGAAGCACCGCACATTGAATTCCTGTCGAGGCGTCATCACCACCCATAGCCTCGATGGTATGTCGGACGATGAACTCGTAGACTATCTTTCAGACCAAAAGGTGACAGCAGTGCATCGAGTGCAGGCCAAACGCGACGGTGTATTGGTACCCACTCGTACCCTGTTTATTACATTTGATGCCGTCGATCTGACCACGAGCATTTCAGCAGGGTACGAACGCATTGCGGTGAGGCCCTATATCCCTAGACCTCTACGTTGTTTCAAATACCAACGTTTTGGGCATACGCAAGTCTCATGTAAGAGTGCCGTTACCATCTGTGCCTCATGTAGCCAGCCGTCACACGAGGGTGCCTGTTCCAAAGCCCCCGTCTGCGTTAACTGCAAAGGATCTCATTCTGCGTCGTTTGCCGACTGTCCGCGGTACTTGGACGAGAAGGCGATCTAGGAGATCCGGGTAAAGCAAGAACTCCTTCGCTGAAGCCCGGAGGCGTTATCATGCGCACCAACCTTCCCCCCTGCGATCTGGCACATTTAGTTCTGTTGTTGCCTCGCCAGTACCACGAGTAGATGCCGAAACTCAGACCTGGACCATGACTGCATTAACCGCCACTACCATCCGGCCGTCCATTAAAGTTACAGTTACAAAGCCCTATAAACCTGGTCCAAAGTCAATGAAGTCGCAAGCCGCTGAAAAGAAACCCAAGCAGAAACTTCGTAGGGAAGATTTTCTGAAAGACCTTCCGCGTGCGCGCGGTAAGAATAGTTCACCTTCTCCTCCTCGGAGGTCGCTGTCCCAGGAAGCTCCTGGAACAAGCCGCGCTCAGCGGCACCCCTTACCCACCGCCACCCAGAACCGATTCACGGCGTTTGAATCGGTTTCTGGCACTGAGCGCGGGTGCCCTCCCTCCGAGGAAGCTATGGAGTCTGACCAATTCCATACAAAAAGCCCGAGCCCAAAGGTTAAGCAAAAGATTATTTTAAGCCGGCCTTTTAAGTAGACAGTTTATCCCTTTTATTCATGGCTATCCTGATCTGGAATGTACGTGATGTACGATCGCATAGGGCGGAACTGCAACTTTTATTGCGTTCCCATTCACCTATGGTCGTGTGTTTGCAGGAGACGAAGCTTCGCCCCCAGGACCCTTTCGATCTCCTAGGGTACACTCCGGTTCGCTACGATCTTGAACCGGAGGAGGGTGCTCCTGCTCATGGAGGTGTCATGTTGTTAGTGCGTAACGTCGTTCATTTTCAAACTCTCGCTCTTACGGCCGACTTGCAAGCTGTTGCCATTAGATTGCAGTTACCCGGTTTTTTCTTTTCTGTTTGCTCTGTATATTCACCTCGGTCGTCTCCCCTCGCTCTCGCGGACCTTCGAGCTCTCCTGTCCGCTCTCCCAACACCATTTCTTCTGTTGGGAGATTTTAACGCCCATCACCCCCTGTGGAGTTCGCCAAGGGCTTGTGCGAGGGGAACTCTTCTTTCCGACATTTTTACCAGTTCAATCTGTGCATCCTCAATACAGGTGCACCTACTTTTATTTCTGATTTTTCTGGTACATTCTCACATCTGGACCTTGCCGTTTGCTCACTCCAGCTTGCTAGTCGTCTGCAGTGGAACGTCGTCGCTGACACCTACTCCAGCGACCATTAACCCTGCATCGTTTCTCTTCTGTCACACCACGTACAGCATTCCAGGTTACCTACCTGGATGTTCACAAAAGCCGACTGGAGCATGTATTCCAGCCTCGTGCATTTTGACGACCAGCCCTTCACCGACATTAACCAACTAGTGCAGCACCTTACGTCTACGATTTTCTCTGCCGCCGAACGCGCAATTCCCCGTTCATCCTCTCACCCTCGACGGATTCCTGTTCCTTGGTGGAACGAGGAGTGTCGGATAGCCGTTCGTGCCCGTAGAACTGCACTTAGGGTGTTTCGGCGACACCCTACACTTTATAATTTGGTGACTTTTAAACAATCGCGCGCCAGGGCTCGTCGCATTATTCAGGATAGCAAGAAGGCGTCGTGGGCTCGTTTTGTCGAGTCTTTTAACCGCTTTGCGCCTTCATCTATTGTTTAGGATAAACTTCGTCGCTTTTCAGGTAAAGTGTCGCATTGTACTGTTTCTGGCCTTCAGGTTTACAATGCCACCATAGTGGATCCGGCTGACATTGCTAACATTCTGGGTGCTGCCTTTGAGGCGGTTTCCAGTTCAGACCATTATTTCGCCGGCTTTCGCTCTATTAAAGACCGGCTTGATTCCCCAACATACAATTTTATGTCTGCTAATACTGAATGTAATAACGAACTTTTTACGATGAGGGAGCTGGAGCACGCTCTTCATTGCTCTAGGCACTCCGCTCCCGGGGCGGAAGGCATTCATGTCCTGATGTTAAAGAACCTTTCAGCCGACAGTAAACTCTTTCTCTTACAGGTCTATAACCGTATTTGGCAAGATGGCATTTTTCCTTCCGTTTGGCGCGAAGCCACCATTGTCCCTATTCTTAAGCCTGGGAAGGATCGCCAACTACCTTCCAGCTACCGCCCTATCTCCCTCACCAGTTGCATTTGCAAGGTGATGGAGCGCATGATCAACGGGCGGTTGACATGGTGGCTTGAGTCTCAGAAACGTCTAGCGAACGCTCAGTGCGGAGTTCGTCGCTATCGCTCTACCGTCGACCATCTGGTGTCCCTGTCGACGCATATTATGAATTGCTTTCTGAGAAAGTGTCAAACCGTGGCTGTATTTTTTGACCTGGATAAAGCTTATGACTCTTGTTTGAGGGGCGGCATTTTACGTACACTTCACGCATGGAATATCCGCGGTCGTCTTCCCATATGTCTTCGGGAGTTTATGACGGACCGCGTCTTTCGTGTACGTGTGGGCTCGGTTTTATCTACTCGTTTTATTCAAGAGAACGGAGTACCGCAGCGCTCTGTACTCAGTGTCACACTTTTTGCGATTGCTATCAACCCCATTGTTGATTGTATTCCACCTGGCATTTCATCGTCCCTTTTTGTTGAAGATTTTGCCATTTATTGCAGTTCACGGCGGACCTGTCTACTCGAACGCCGTCTCCAGAGCTGTATCGACCGTCTCTACGCCTGGAGTAACGCCAAGGCTTCAATTTCTCCGCCGAGAAATCCGTCTGCATCAACTTTTGGCGCCGGAAATATTTCTCTCCGCCCTCTCTCCATCTTGGGCCGGAGATACTCCCGTTTGCAGACGAGGCAAAATTTTTGGGGTTGATTTTTCATAGGAAGTTGTGTTGGACTTCGCACACTTCCTTTTTAAAAGCAAAGTGTGACCGTTCTCTTAATCTTTTACGTGATTTAAGTGGCACATCCTGCGGAGCTGTTCGGACCGTCCTTCTGCGTCTTTATCGCTCCTTGGTCCGATCCAAGCTTGATTACGGGTGCATTGTCTATTCATCGGCACTTCCATCTGTGTTACGTCGCTTGAATACCATTCATCATCGTGGTATAAGAGTCGCTACAGGGGCCTTTCCAACTAGCCCTGTACCCAGTCTGTACGCAGAAGCTGCAAAGCCTCCACTGTCCTTCCGGCGTGAGATGCTTTTGTGCAGCTATGCTTGTCGTCTCTCAAGCTTGCCTAACCACCCGTCCTTCGTGTTATTTTACGAGGATTCGCTTGATCGACAATATTTAGTTAGCTCCTCTGCATTACTACCTCCAGGGGTTCGATTTCGACAGCTCCTTCGACATTTGGACGTTGCGCCAGCGCGGGCCCTTCCCAGGGGGAAACGCTTTTTCCTCCATGGTTGCGCGCTGAGGCCCACTATCACCTTGGGCTAACGTCGATGCCGAAGCCTGAGACCCCTTCTTCAGTTCTTAGATCAGATTTTTTAGAACTCCAGGCGAAAGTCGGTAACTGTCATTTTATATACACTGATGGGTCTAAGACTGATGTTGGAGTAGGGTGTGCCTTTGTTTTTGGTCGGCATAGTTTTACCTTTCGTTTACCGGATCAATGGTCGATTTTTACCGCCGAACGTTTTAGTATTTATCAGGCACTTTTATACATCCAGCGGCATGATTTACAGCACACTGTTCTTTGCGCAGACTCCCTGAGTGCCCTGCAGAGTATTAACGCGCTGTACAATTACCACCCACTCGAACAGCGCATACATAACCTGGTCCACTCGCTTGGTGTCTCTGGCATCCGCGTCTACTTCATGTGGATTCCAGGTCATGTTGGCATCTCAGGGAACGAGTCTGCCGACGCCGCTGCCAAGTCGGCGATTTTATCACCCAGAATTTTTACCTCTGCTGTTCCCTCTCAGATTTGTTTATTGTTTTACGTCGCCGCATCCTCTCGCGTTGGAGCGATGAGTGGACGGCCATCCGGGGGAACAAGTTGCGGGAGGTTAAACCTCTCCCGTTAGTCTGGGCTACCTCTTCCCGTGCTTCTCGTCGGGAAGAGGTAATTTTAGCACGCCTTCGTATCGGACATTGCATTTTTAGTCATAGACACTTGCTTAGTGGTGATCCCGCACCACTGTGTGATCACTGTGCTGTACCCTTAACAGTGTGTCATGTTTTAACGGAGTGTCAGGTTTTAGCACAATTGCGCGCTCGTTTGTCTCTGCCTGTTGCTTTAGCCGACATTTTGGCAGACGACGCGTATACTGTAGCAAGTTTTTTATGTTTTATCCGTGACAGTGGTTTTATTCGACGCATTTAATGCGCGGACCGTCTTTTAGTTTTATGATTTTATATTGTCCATTTTAATGGGGAGCTGTTCTCCCCTGGGGTCATACGACGCCCTGTACCCTTGGCTTCTACAATTCCTGACACGTAGTTAACTCTTTTATTATTTGATTTGCAACGTTTTTAGTGTGGTTGTTTTTTAGACGTTGATTAGTATTTTAATGTATGGACTACGCGGGTTTGTGTCCCGTATTTTAATTTCTGGATTTTAAATTTTCGCCTTCGATGGCTTATTTTAAAGTGTTATATCTGCGGTTTTTTACCCGTTATTTTATATTTGGACTTTACATTTTATAATTTGTAAGGGCGCTGATGACCATAGCTGTTGAGCGCCCTTAAACCGCATCTCATCATCATCACTCACATTCTGTATGTGGGTTTTTGCCTATAATAATATATTGAAAAAGATTCCTGGAAAGTATTCGTATGATTAAATTCAAGTATAGTAATTTTTAGAATAGCACTCAGAGAAAGCCATATGATTGCTAAACATCTTATTTATTCAACTCCTAAATATAATTTACTTCAACTTATGTTCATATCGGTAGTTTTGACATCAGAAACTATCACGTGATATTAACTCGCGCACATATTATTTTTGCATCAAGCTTATATCGTTGTACAGTTACCACCCGCTCGTACAGCGCATTCATGACCTGCTCCACTCGCTTGGTGCCTCTGGCATCAGGGTCTCCTTCATGTGGATTCCAGGTTATGTGGGCATCTCAGGTAATGAGTCTGCCGATGCCGCTGCCAAATCGGCGATTTTATCACCCAGAAGTTTTACCTCTGTTGTTCCCTCGTCAGATTTTTTATTGTTTTACATCGCCGCATCCTCTCGCGTTGGAGCGATGAGTGGACGGCCCTCCGGGGGAACAAGTTGCGGGAGGTTAAACCTCTCCCGTTAGTCTGGGCTACCTCTTCCCGTGCTTCTCGTCGGGAAGAGGTAATTTTGACACGCCTTCGTATCGGGCATTGCATTTTTAGTCATAGGTATTTGCTGAGTGGTGACCCCGCACCACTTTGTGGGCAGTGTGATGCACCCTTAACGGTGCGTCACGTTTTAGAGGAGTTTCAGGTTTTAGCTGCATTGCGTGTTCGTGTGGGTCTGACTGTTGGCCTAGCCAACGTTTTGGCAGACAACGCGCGTGCTGTAGAGTGTGCTTTACGTTTTATTCGTGACTGTGATTTTAATCTGCGCATTTGATGCGTTGAGCGCCCTTTAGCTTTGAAATTTTATACTGTGTGTTTTAATGGGGACTCTACTCCCCAGTGGACATATGGCGCTCATGTCCCTCGCATTCTACAGTTCTTGACATATTTTACTGTTTTATTGCCTATGCTTTTAGTGTGTTAGTTTTTGCGATTGTATTGTTGTTTTTAGCTTTTGGACATCGCGGGTTTGTGTCCCGTTTTTAATTATGCGGTTCTTTTATATTTTTGACTTTATATTTTATACATTGTAAGGGCGCTGATGACCTTAGTAGTTTAGCGCCCTTAAACCGCATGTCATCATCATCATCATCATCATCATCATCAAGCTTATATTATTTTATTTTACGCCCAATATACTCACTTTACTCTCATATTTTCCTTCCAGACTCAGCGGAGAGTTGGAAGAATTCTCCTTAATCTGTTAATGCCTGAATTCTTATTTTTTAAATTATAACTTCTACAGGACTGTGTCCTTCAGTAATATGAGAACCCGAAATTGTAAACAATTATTTGTGTTTAATTTTGAAAGTGTCAGCTAAGCACTTAGAGGAACACATTTTGGACGTTTACAAATGTTATGCCAGAGCATAATAACTATAAATCAGGGCTTTCAATATTCATTCCCTAAACTTAGAATTACATAATATAGGTGGTCTGATTGTAGATCGGAATACAAAAGAGGGATTTGAACGTCACACAATAATATAATGAGGAAAACTAAGCATACATAAGTAATCATGGAGTAAATGCATTACTGGATGAACCAACATATGTCTTATAGTTAGTATGAATGGAAAGGGATGAAACAATCACTGCATAATGTAACATAGCATTTAGAACACATTGTTCATACAATCGATTTACGGTTCATGCGGGCGCACAATCTCTCTTCCTTTCCTACTGCATTTGGAATAAAATGATGTTCTCAAACAACTCGTATGAAATAGGAATAACTAACATTTGCAGATAAAGATGATCTTTGTTACCCTTTGAGTAGGACTTCACCTTTTCATAAGGACAAGATTGTATTTGTACCCTTTGTGTAGGACTTCACATCTTCAAAAGGGCACATTGGCCACTTCTAGCTCATTTAAGGCTGAAGCAGTCCGAGTGAGCCTGTACTATTTTACAATAGCCAATTACTCTGCATAGTTACGTCGAGCATCAATGTATTATCACTGTTTGCTATAAATTTCAGATATGCAGTATCATTATGTATTGATAGCAATTGCTTAAAACTATTAGTTAATCTTTATTATCCTAAAAAAAACATCTTGACTTGATCTGTTGTTGATTACCCCATAAAGTGAACATTGTGACCCCTGCACTGTCCATAGTGAACATAAATTGAAATGATGATTTTTACAATCGAGTTTTCAAGCCAACTATGATCGTTATTTGAAAACGCATTTTTACTTTCCAAGATACAGATTTTGGAATTCAATTCTCCTGTAAGGTTACAATGGCTGAATACTGGTAAAATATAAAAATGAGAAATATGGAGCACGAGAAAATAACTATTAAAGAAATATGTAATTTCATTATCTCTTCTGCACTGGAATTACATGGAATAGTAGGTGTCAGTAACACAATGGAAAATAATATTTGATACTCTGGGTTACGTTCAAGGCATTTACCCTGGCAAAGTTCAAGATTGACTAAATACACATATTATTTAAACAAGTGAAATGCTTGCACTACGTCGAATACTTTGGCAAGAGGGGAAAATCCCTTTCCAAAGATATAAAAATGAAAATAAATTAAATACTAAGTTATATTTATGGTGATCCTTAACTAGTAGCTGTTTGCGTCCCATTCTATATTGGGCGTGAAAGACAGGAAATTTTGCTCACAGGTCTCTTTAATCAGGCATGAGGTTCTTTTATGTGCCGTAAATCTACGACACGGGACCACCGGCTTTACTTCCCTTGTGAAGGAAGCCATGCTGAGGATTTTACGCTCATAAAAATCCATCACCCTCCGTCGGGTTTGAACACGAACCCTCGGGAGCTAGAGGCTGAGATACCATTAGATAAATGATACACCGAAAGTTGACACATGGTAACAGCGTTGTTTAAACAAATGCAGTAAGGGTTTTAATTATTTTGGTGGAATTTAACTGAAATTTGTATTATTTGTTGTTTTTAAAAAAACATTATGTTGAGCCATTGTCTAAACTTTCATTTAATATATTAGTTAAATGAATAGACTTTAAAATTTTATATGTTCCATTATTTTATTTTAATAATTAAATTATATTTAAAGTTATTCTAGCTTGAATATGTTTGTTTTAGTATTAAAATATATGTAAATGTATGCAATATTAAGTTTTCTTAAAGAGAGTTGTAATTTGATTATGCAATAGATAACATTATTGATATTTAGTTAATTTAGATTTGGTAAATGTTGTAAAAGTTTGTGAAGATTGTGCCATCTTCCGCGGTTATACAATAAGGTTAAAGAAATATTATTGGTTTTTAAGTAATTGGTTGATTAAGTATATAATAGTTGAAATATTTTAAATGTTTTAATAAATATATATGTAATTAGTGTGATTATTATGAAGTTAAGAGTATAAACTAGGATTAGATACGCTATTATTTTTATAGTAAATTTATAAGCTAGTTTATTAGTAGTTATGATCTTAAAACTTAAAGAATTTGGCGGTACTATAATGTATTTAGAGGAGTCTGTTACGTAATCGATAATCCGCGTTAAACCTTACTTATGTTAATTCTTGTATACCTGTATACCGCTGTTTAAGAATATATGTTTAGATAAATATCTGAATGTAATAGTAATTGATATTTCAAGTCAAGGTACAGTAATATATAAATTGAATAATGGACTACAATAAATTGTATTTATTATGAATAATTGTTGTAAAATAATTTAAAGGTGGATTTAATTGTAATTTTATGAAGATTATTAAAAGGATTAATAGCTCTATAATATGTACACATCGCCTGTCACTCTCATTATTAAGATGATATAAGTCGTAACAAAGTGGGTGTACAGGTAAGTGTAACTAGAGACAATGTTAACAGAATCAACTTTAAGTTAAGATTTTCATTTACACTGAAGTTAATATCGTGAAATTCGATGTAATGTGAAATTAATAAAATTGTTTATATTAATTAATTTTTTTGTATGAAAATTAAGTAAAATTTTGTGGTTGTACAGTAAATTGGTGTAATAATTTTTACTGTAGTATATATGTATTGTGAAGGAAATTAAATTTTTATATGATTAACCAAAGTTAATTTATTTTGTTGTATCTTGTGTATCAGAGTATATTGAAATTAATTATAATTTATTTCCTTGAACTTGAAAGATTTAGTTAAATGCTTTAATTATTGTGTCTTAAATATTAAAAAAATTTAATTAGTAACGAAATGTTAATCGTTTTCAAGGATATCTATTTTTTTAATAAATGAATTTAATGTAGGGATTTAATTTAGTTAATGTTTAAGTATGTGCATATTTTATTCTCTTAACCTTAAAGGGGAAACATTTTTAAAGTATGTTTATAGTAATTTGTTGCTGTGAATAGTTTTGTAAATTTAGAATTTGCTATTAACTTAAGGATGTTAAAATTTAACTCGTATTTTAATTAAGATCTATAATTATTATTTAATTGGAAGTAGTTCAGTTCCTGAGTGAGGAATAGCGGATAATAAATTAGTAATTACTGTAGCACCTCAAAACGATATTTGTCCTCATGGAAGAGCATAACCTATAAAAGTTGGTGCTATTACCAAGAATAAAATTATAAATCCAATTAATCATGTATAATAACATTTATATGAACTATAAAATAATCCTCGTCCAATATGAGGTTAAATACAGATAAAAAATATACAAGCACCATTGGTGTGAAAGTTCCTAAACGTCATCCATAATTTAGGTCTCGACAAATGCGTACTACTCTACAGAAGGCTAAATGACTATAGGCTGAGTAATGTATAGCGAAAAATAGTCCTGTTATGATTTGAATAATTAAACATAGATCTAGGAGAGAACCAAATTTCATCAAGATGTAATATTTAAGGTGTTGGTAGATCTACTAAAGCATTATTAGAAATGTTAATTTCTTGACGATTTTTACGTAAAGCTTTATATATTAATTTATTTGTCGTAAAGGCCCTTTATAAATATTAATAATTTTAACTACTGCAATTAAAATTAAGCAAATAAAATTGTAATAATATTAGTGGTTTGTTTAAATATTTTCCATAAGAAGTTATTTGATATAAGGGTTAAATTTAATCTATTTTCAATATTTTCATGTAAATTTATAGCATAAGTAAAGTTTATATAATAAACAAATATAAAAATAACTGGTAAAACATAATTACTCATAATATTTTATTTGAATAGAAAAAGATTTCGTTTGAGGCAAGGCTGGTAACATACATAAATAGAATTAATATTCCTCTTAAATAAATTAAAAGTGGTACATATGAGAATCAAAATCTAAATGATATAAATCTTCTAATTAAACATATACATAATGCTTGAAGAAACAGAATTAATCCTATAGATAAAGGGTTATTTGTAAATAAGAAAAGAATTCTAAGAATTAAATTAGTTGTTAATAGTAAATGTAAAATTTCGTACGATAGTTTGTGATAAAATAATAACCTTGGAAATTAATGATAGGGTTTTCTTTCCTTTGAAGTTTTAAAAGTTTATTCTTACTTTTGGCTTACAAAACCAATGTTCTATTATAAACTATTAAAACATTTGATGTCAATGATATTTTGTTTTATATTTTTATGTGGTTAATGGGTTTTTTCTTCCAAGCGTAAACATGTACTAATAACTTTATTGAGTTTGGAATTTATTGTTTTAGTATTATCATTGTTTTATACCTTTATTTAATTATGATAAGAGGGAAATTATATATACCTTTTGTCAATTATTTATAACGGTTTTGTAATTTGCACTTGGTGAAGGTGTATTAGGATTATCAATTTTAGTTTCAATAATTCTAACTTATGAAAATGTTTATTTTAATCCATTTGATTTGTTACTATGTTAAGATATGTTTTATATACGGTATTTTAATTCCATTGTGTTCTATAAGTAAAAGTTTATGATTAATTCAAATTTTTTTTTGTTTCTGATGCAGTAATTTTACTTAAATGTATATAATGATTGTAATATGAATATGCATTTTTATGTGACATTGATTTGAGATGTTTATTGATTGTAATTATTGTTGAGAAGTAAGTTTATACTGCCTTACTGAAACTGACAATAATAGCGTGCAATAATGCAGCGAGGGGGTGAGCTGTTTATGATTATTGGAAACGAGGAAGTTACGTAATGTTGGCGCGTTTTCCTTTAGAAGCTTCTGGAACATTTCCCTAGAGCATATGTATTCACAATTTTCATTGGATATAAAATAGACGCTAATGTTGGAGCGTTTTATTAGCCAATAGCAGTTCAGTTATAATCTTTAGGCATACCGGGGTGTATGAGTATAAAAGAGCTAGGTTAGAGGTAGAGCCCAGTTCATCAAAATTCTTTGTACACTACACGTCGCATTCCCGTCAGTTCGTCGAAAATATTTGTATGATACACGTCGCCTTCAGTCCAGCAGAAATATTAACCGTCGGCTATCGATTCGCAAGTTACGCGTATAAGAGTTATGAAAAATCTCAAGTATGGTAAAGTTAATTATACAAAAGGTTGAAGTACGTGAATTAAAAGTGATCAGTAAGAAGTTGTTATAACAGTTTCAGTTTGGCGAGTGTCAAGATCAATGTGTAAATGTGATAGTAAATGTGTTCGACAATAAAAGTGTAAAACAAATTCTTTCATCAGTGTTATCTTTGGATAAAAGATTCCTTTCCGTTTACACAACCTGTATAAAGAGAAGTCCTCGACCCAAAAAGATCATAGTTAGACGGAGGACAGTAAACCAAAATTAAATAAAATAACAGTAGCATTCTTTCAAACAAACACTAATACTACCGCAAATTGCTAACACCAGATGGAGCTACAAACCTAACAAATAATTACGTCACAAAATGGCATCACCACGTGAAGTAAACACACATACACAAATAACATTATAAATTTACCATCGCAAATTGGCTCCCAAATGTGGGGCTAACAAATACAAACATATACAAATAATGTTACTTCAAATTGGCTACCACAACGTGGGGCTACAATAATGTTAAATAAATAACATTAATAATACTACTTCATTTCTTATATCATTTATATGTTTAATTAATATAGTTCTTTTTTGTTGACTGAGTTTAGGATTCATTTTTGGATATGATTATTTGTGGTATGGTTTAATTATATTAAGATTTTCTGTGGTTCAGTATAAGTTTTATAATAACTTATTTTTATTTATGATTTTAATGTTATTGTTAATGCTGATTTGTACTTTTTGTAGAATAAATTTAACTTCATTTTTGTTTTTAGGGAAGCTTAATTCCAAATTTATTTTTAACTTTTGGTAGGGGATATCAACCTGAATGATTGCAAGTTGTAATTTATTTATTACTTTATACCTTATTTTCTTCACTACTATTATTATTAAGAAGAATATATCTTCACAATAATTTAAATTAGTTAGTTTTTTCATTGATTTATAAGAATGGTTTTATAAAATTGTATTTCTATCTTAGAACAATTTCGGCATTTTTAGTTATTTATGTTATTTATTTAGTTATTTAGTGCATTTATGCTTACCTAGGGTACGTGTGGAAGCTCCAGTTTCAGGATTTATAATTTTAACTGGAGGTTTATTAAAACTAGCTTGTTATGGTTTATTACGTGTTTTTGAATATTTAATGGAAATTGGGATATTAATTAAGCATTTTGATATCTATTAGATTAATTGGAGGGTTTTAGTTAGTTTAATATGTTTACGTCAAGTAGATATAACAGAATTAATTGCTTATTCATCTATAGCTCATATAGGATTAATTGTTGAAGGTCTAATAATATTAAATATCTCAGGAAACTATATGACTTTTATTTTAATAACTCCTCATGATTTATGTTCATCTCGTTTGTTTGTTTGTTTAGCTAATATTAGTTATGAACGTTTAGGAAGACGAAGATTATTAATTAATAAATGTTTATTAAATCTAATACCAGGAACAACACTATGATTATATAGCAGCTCCTCTCTCTTTAAATTTATTACGAGATATTCGTTTATTTAACTGTATAATGAGTTGAATAGTAATATTATTTCTTATATTCATTTTTGTTTTTAGAGCTGCTTATACTTTATATTTATATTCCTATAGCCAACATGGAATTTATTATTCTGGAATTTATAGAAGAGTAAGTGAATATTGTCGTGAATATTTATTATTAATATTTCATTGATTATCTTTAAATTTATTAATTTTAAAAAAATGTATGTATTAATATGATTTTGAATGTTATTACTTGAGTAGTTTATAATAAAATTTTGATTTGTGGTATAATAGAGATAATAAATTAAATTATCTTATGCTATAATTTATTTATCAATATGTTTTATTATATTTTTGTTAATATTATATTCTTTGTTAAGATTTATATTCGGTATATATTGTATTAACATTATTGTTAATACAATACAATAGTGAGATTTAGTGTTTATGATTAGGAAGAATTTTTTTAAATTTAGATTGAATTATTATTTTAAATTACACAAATATTATGAAATAATTTTTTTATTTCATTGTGATATATACCTTTAATATTTACTAAAGGAGTAAGAGAACTATCTTTGCAAATTGGTTTTAACTCAATTAACTATATTGATTTAGGTTGAAGAGAATACTTTGGAGCACAAAACATATTATATTTTAATGCAGTTAAGTGGTTTAAATCAATGATTTCAATATAATGACTTAAAATCTTATTTAGTTGTTTTTATTAATTTAATCATGACTATATCATTTGTTATTTATTCAAATATCTTATATGGATGTAACATTGAAGCTGTTATTGAGATAACAGAGATCTGTTAAGATCCTAAATTACAGCTTCCACGAAAATACAAAAGACTTACATTAAAAATTAGTTTCTTGCGACTATTCTTTTAAAATTAAATTAGTCCCTCAAACTGAGAAATAGTTAACCAGCTGTCTTAAGCTACTTATAAAAACTCACATTAAAAAATTGGTAGAGTTCTGATTTGTATTTTCCCAGAAAAGTGTACCTTGAATGAAAGTGAAAACATTTTAGAAATTATTTTAAACCATTTAAATATTTTTGAATTAAAAGTTTTAAAGCTAGCTACAAAAAGCGGGATACTGGTGTATTTAGAAAATCTTTAATAAGCACTAAAAAGTTAATTGATATACATGGTGTAATTCTAGAAAAAACTGAATTGTTTTCAATTGCGAAAAAGCGTAAAAATATCCTGGGATGTCTACCAAGGGGCTTAAACTTCATACTATTAATTCAGTGTCCTCTACCCCCCCCCCCTTGTACCTACAACAGAATATGTAATGAAACCATTTCTGCAAACGTTTATCTCTATTAACACGAAGTAGGTAAAAAAACAAGCTTCCGTAAAAATAAGTTGCACAAGCTATATAGAAATAAACCATATTGGGTAGAGAATGTCATGTGAATATGACTGAACCGTGTTTTAAATGCCTTCTAGAACATTTCTAATGTTGCACATTCCTGGTTATTAACGATTACGAAGGCAGTGACTGTGTCCAGTTGCCAGCAGGTCGGAATACTTTCCGATTTCGAAAACAAAACTTATTTTTGACTTGTATTTGACCTGAGACTTGAAGGTAAAAATACCGACTGAACTACGGGGCCAGCCATTTGTATGATTATGAACGGCATAAAAAGCGAAAAGTAGGATAAATTCCAAACTTCGTAAATAAGTCCATGCTATTTGATGGATTTTTTTCAAAGATTTTCATGAACTTTCCCACGAAACAGTGATTTATATTGAAGTATTTTGTTTAGTACTTATTTTTCAAAATCGGATATGAAAATTTCGATAAAAATACCACAGGAACAGTTAACGTTACGTCTTCATTGTGAGCTATGGTTTCCCAGAGGGAGAGAAGGAAAACCTCCACAGTTAGGGCAATAACGTGCAGAAATGCTTATGGCATTAAACGATCAATGCTATTTTTCTTGCTTCACCCGTTGCTAACATTAAAAGTCATGTGCCAGAAATTCGGAAGAATTATCTACATGCATTTACAAAGTACTTCGAGACGCAAAGCTGAAAATCGCTCACAAGGTTACTTAAATTTCGAGGCAGGTATATCTTGGACAAACGTTTGGTGTGCCTGGTGCCTTCGACGATTCAAATGAAGTATATCTCAACATGTGAAGTGAAATATCATTGAGGTGAAATTATTGCAACATACTTAAGCGGCAATGTGGTAACAATAAACAAGCAGAGAAATAAAAAAACATTGTTTTACAATTCTTAATATCATTTCAGTATGCTCACCTCAATTTTTCAATATGTATACTGCCTTAAAACCACAAGAGAAACAAAAACTGACACTTGGAGTTGCTTCCTCTCTAACGAACAACTAAAGAATGAGTGAGCCCAGCGTGTCTGCAAATGCGAATACGCAGCGGTATTGCTATGACATCATTATGTAATTAGCACTAGATCACTCCATGTTGTATTTGAGCTAAAATGCCCACTACTTAATGCGCGTTTATTAAAATAAATAATTAATTTGCACCTAATTTGTTAATGATTTTGCTACGTAATATTGTTCAGAAACCACATGCAGCAGTATTAATATAAATACCTAGGATCAAGCAACATTTAAATGACATAACTGCCCGTGGCGCCACACTTTGGGCAGGGGTGGGCTCTTAAGTATTAAAAGCAATTGTAAAATGCAACGTTAAAGGTTGACCATCTAATTTTAATTATGCTTCATTAGGTGGCTTACGGACTATTGCACAAAGAATTTCTTATGAGGTAAGATTGGCATTAATTTTGTTATCCTTTTTTTTTAATTAGAAGTTATTCATTATTAGATTTTTTATTATCAAATGCGAATTTGATTTTTGTTTTTATTTAGTTTTTTCATTGATTTATAAAAATGATTTAATAAATTTTTGTTTTGTGAATAATTTTGACATTCTTAGTCAATATAACTATATATTTAGTGAATTTATGATTACGTAGGGCACATGTGGAAGCTCCAGTTTCAGAATCTACAATTTTAGCTGGAGTTTTATTAAAACTAGGTGGTTATGCTTTATTACGCGTGTTTTAATATTTAATGGAAATTGAGATATTAATTAATGTATTTTGATTATTTTTGATTAATTGGAGGGTCTTTAGGTAGTTTAATATGTTTACGTCAAGAAGATATAAAAGCATTAATTGCTTATTCATCTGTAGCTCATATAGGATTAATTAATGGAGGTCTAATAATATTAAATATCCGAGGATACTATATAACCTTTGTTTTAGTAATTGCTCATGGTTTATGTTCATCTGCATTCTTTTGTTTAGCTAATATTAGTTATGAACATTTAGGAAGAAGAAGATTATTGTTTGGTAAAGGTTTATTAAGTTTAGTAACATTATGATGATTTTTACCTTCGTAATTTAATATAGCAGCTCCTCCCTCTTTAAGTTTATTAGGAGAGATTGGTTTATTAATTGTATAATGGGTTGAATATAAATAGTAATATTATTTGTTATATTCATTTATACCTTATATTTATATTCATATAGTAAACATTGAATTATTATTCTGGAGTTTATAGAAAAATAAGTGGATATTGTCGTGAATATTTATTATTAATATTACACTCATTACCTTTAAATTTATTAATTTTAAAAAGGGATTATGTATTAATTTGATTTTAAATGTTATTACTTGAGTAGTTTATAATAAACCCTTGATTTGTGGTAAAATAGATAATAATAAATTATCTTAGGTTATGATTTATTTATCATTATGTTTTATTGGATTCTGAGTTAATATTGTTTTCTTCGTTAAGATTTATATTTGGTATATATTGCATTATAAATAATTTAATTTATTTTGTTGAATGAGAAATTATTAGATTAAATTTTTCTTCAACTGTTATAACACTATTGTTGGATTGAATAACTTTGTTATTTATAAGTTTTGTTATATTAATTCCATCTTTAGTAATTTTGTATAGTGGGAATCATATAATAAGAGATATTTGATTAAATCCATTTATTGTTTTAGTTTTAACATTTGTATTATCAATAATGTTTTTAATTACTAGACGAAATTTAATTAGAATATTACTGGGTTAAGATGGATTAGGTTTAATTTCTTATTCTCTTGTTATTTATTATCAAAATGTGAAATCCCATAATGCTGGAATATTAACTGCTTTATCTCATCGTGTTGGTGATGTTCCTTTATTAATAGCGATTGCACGACTATTAAACTTTGGAAGATGAAATTATATTTTTATTTGGATTGTTTAATAAATAAATATGAATTGTATTTAATTTCGTTTTTAGTTATTTTAGAAGGGATAACAAAACGTGCACAAATTCCTTTTTTAGCTTGATCTGTTCCTACTTCTGTTTCAGCTTAATTCATTAATATTTATTAATTCGATTTAGTAAACCTTTTTCGAATTGATTCTTAAATTTTTCATTAGTAATCTGTGTTTTTACAATATTTATTAAAGGATTAGGTGCAAATTTTGAATACGATTTAAAGAAATTATTGCTTTAACAACTTTGAGACAGTTGAGATTAATTATAAGAATTTTAGGTTAGGGTTTGCTGATTTAGCATTTTTTCATTTATTAACTCATGCATTGTTTAACGCACTACTATTCATATGTGCAGGAAAAGTAATTCATAATGTAAAGAAATGTTAGCATATTCGTTTTATAGGAAATGATCAATTTTTATACCTTTTACTTCATTTTGTTTTATAGTATCAAATTTTGCTTTATGTGGAATACTTTTTTTGGCTAAATGTTTTTCAAAAGATATAATTTTAGAAGTATTTTCTTTAACAAATTTAAGTATGTGTATATTTTTTAATTTTTTTTATCTACTGGCTTAACATTATGCTATTACTTTCGTCTTTTTTATTGTGTTTTGTGAGGGGATTTTAATTTGGTACCTATAGGTATTTGAAGAGAAGGAAAGCATTTAAGAGAAGAAAATTGAATAATAATTTATGAAATATTAGGTTTAATAATTTTTGCTATAGTTGGTGGAGGAGTATTAAATTGAATATCTTTTTAACCTCTTATTTTAATTATTTATAATTATATATAAAATAATACCTCTATTAGTGAGATTTATTGGTTAATGATTAGGAAGAATAGTATTTAAACATAGATTGAATTATTATTTTAAATCATATTATTTTTTGGTACAATATCATATATACCTTTAATTTTTACTAAATGCGTAAGAGAACGAACTTTGAAAATTGGTTTTAACTTAGTTAAATATATTCATATAGGTTGAAGCGAATAATTTGGAGCACAAAACGTATACTATATTTTAATGAAGTTAAGTGGTTTAAATCAATGATTTCAACATAGAGACTTAACATATTATTTAGCAGTTTTTATTACTTTAATTATGATTATATCCTTTGTTATTTATTAAAACATATTATACAGGTTATAAAATTGAAGCAGTTATTGAGATAATTTACTATCTTTGAATATATATATATATATATATATATATATATAAACTTGAAATTTATTAATTTTCTACAATGAAAATGTAATGTATTGTTTTAAATTATATATTCATTCATTATCTGTTTACCCTCCTCTTATGTAGGACTTACACCCCCCAGGACTTACAAGCGGGTAAGATGGATCAGACAGAGCATCCAGGATGAGTGATCAGCCCGATGCCTGGTATGGGATGAAGGAAGTAGATGAAACGAAATGTTGGTGAAAAGGATGAAAGGAAAGGTGGTGATGGAGCAGTTGGTGGAATGAATGGGGGGTAACCCGGAGAAAACCCGCCCAGACGCCGCTTCGGCCACCACAAATCCCACATGCAGGTCCCTGGGATTGAACCCGGGCCGCCTCGGTGGGAGGCGAGCGGTCTAACCACCCGGCCACGGCGCCGCCTTAAATTATATAAATTAAAATAAAGATGTAAATGGATTTAAACCACTTGAATAACAAGTTAGCAACTTTTATTCGATCAACACATCTTCTTAATTGGAATACAATACAATTTTATCATTAACAGTGATATACCTCTAATTGATTTGCTTCTTACTTATTTTAAGGAAAACTGATAATTCGATACTTTTTGAGTGCAAATCAAATGTTATGATTAACTATAACCCTAGTAATAATTTAAGATGCTCATTCAAGGGATCTTGATTTCATTCATGGAATAAACCGACTGTTAAAATTAGTGGAAATAAAATCCTTGTAGTAATTCAAGTTAATATATTTGATTTAAAAGGAATAACAGTTACTGGTAAAATTAAGGCGATTTCTACGTCAAAAATTAAAAAAATAATGGCAATTAAGGAAAATAGCAGTCGTGAAGATCTAATTGAATCAAATCCACATTCAAAGGGTGAGTTTTTTCTCGGTCTTCAAAATTTTTGGATAGTAAATTAGTTAATGATATATAAGAATAAAAGAGATTGTTATGATAATGATATTATAAGATTTAAAATTTGAATTATTTATCATAATTAATTGTAGACTTTTAATTGGAAATCAAATGTACTTTTTATACTAAACAAAACTATTTTCCTCATCAATAATACTACCGCATTTACAAAATGTCAATATCAAGCAGCTGCTTCAAAGCCAAAATGATGATTGGACGTGATATGTATAAAAATTATTCGAAATAAGCATGTAATTAGATATGTAGTTCAAATAATTACATGAAAGCAGTGAAGTCCGGTTGCCACAACAAATATTAATCCGAAAACTGAATCTGCGATAGTGAATGAGGCTTCATAACACTCATATACTTGTAGAATGGTAAAATAAATACCTAAAATGATAGAGAAAATTAGTCCTTGAGTAGTTTGGTCATAATTATTTTATAATAATCCATGATGACTTCATGTAATAATAATTCCTGAAGGTAGTATTAAGAAGTGGGATTGGAAGAGCATTAAAAGGGAGAATTCAAATGGGTGGTCAAAAGGATCCAAGTTCAGTAGTGGGTGCAAGACTTCTATGACAAAACTTTCAAGAAAAAATCAAAGAAAAATAATTTCTGAAACAATAAGTAAGATTATTTCTCATCGTAATTCTATTATTACTTTTTTGTATGATATCCTTGATAAGTACTTTCTCTACTACATCTCCTCATCATTGAATTGTAACTAAAATTAATATTAGAATTCCTATAAATATTAATTGTTTATTAAATTCATATGTAAATTTAATGAATCCTAATATTGCAATTATAATTCTAAAAGCTGCTTTGATAGGTCAGGGACTATATGTGACTAAATGATAAGGGTATAAAGATGTATTAATTAATAATTTTAGTTTAACATACTAATGTTATGATTTAACTCACTCCGTAAATATTAATTTTATCATTAGAAGTAATTACTATATTACTATAAATTGATTTAACAGACCATTACTTGCTTTTCAGTCATCTAATATTTCAGATAAATTAGAGATTCAATTGAGGAAATTATTAGTTAAGGTGCTTTCAATTATAATAGGTATAAATGTATGATTTGCACCACAAGTGCTGATATAAAATTGGATCTCCTCCTCCTGCAGGATCAGAGAAGGATGTATTATTTAGGTTTCCATCCGTTAGAAGTATAGTAATTGCTCCTGCAAGAACAGGTAAAGATAATAATAAAAGAACAGCAGTAATTCCTACTGATCAAACAAATAAGGGTACCTGTGTTTGATTTATGTAAATTGATTTTATGTTAATTATAGTTGTAATAAAATTACCAGCTCCTATAGTACTAGATATTCCAGCTAAACAAAAAAAACTTGTTAAGACAACTGCAGGTTCTGCCTGATCAATTCTACCTGAAAGAGGAGGGTAAACTGTTTATCCTGTTCCAGCACCGCCTTCTACAGTTCTTCTAATAATAAGAAATAGAATGGAAGGAGGTAATAATCAAAATCTTATACTATTTATTCGAGGAAAAGCTATATCTGGGGTCCAAGCATCAATTGCCAAATCCATCAATTATAATAGGTATAAGTATAAAAAGTATTAATAAAAGCGTGAGCAGTAAGAATAAAATTACAAATTTGACCATCCCCAATTAAAGATCCAAGTTGACCCAATTCATTTGGAACTAAAATTCTTAAAGATGTTCCTAGCATACCTGCTCATGCACCAAAAATAAAATATAATGTTCCAATATCTTTACGCTTTGTTGAGAATAGTCATGATTGCAATATAGGAAGTAAAATGACTGAGATATGTGATAAATTGTAAATTTGTTAAGCGAACTTAAATTTCTTTTGTGCTAAGAAAGGTTTTATATTCATAACATTATATTAAAGTGCAATTCTAATGGTGTAGTTAATACTAACACTTAAAGAGAGTTCTTTATTTATAACGTTGAAGGACATTAGTTTATTTAACTTAAAATCTTAATAGATGATTAAGATTAAAGTGCAGATTTATATTCCAAAAATGAAAAAATAAGCTATTTTTGCAAAATTGGATTTTGGGTAAATTTAGATAATTCAAATAATTACAGAATTTGTAAGTGTTAATGGTGTGTATATGATACGCATATAGTAGTATGAAGTTAATAAGGCGGATACAATTAGAATTATTGACGTAAGGATTATAAAATTTTGAATTATGAATTGAATTGAAATTCATTGTTTGAAAAACCCTAAAAAGGAACTAAACCTCCTAATGACAATAAAGATGTTAATAAAGTGAATTTTACATTTTTTTATTTAATGGGTTAAAGGTTTGAGAAATATAGGATAAATTAGTTATAGATGTTATTAAAATGGTGCAGGCAATATTAATAGTGTAAATGGTAAAGCATAATATTCATAAGTTTGAACCCATAGTTATAGTAGTTAATATTCATCCAATATGATTACTTGATAAGAATGCTAACATTTTTCGTAATGAAATTTGATTAAAGCCACCGATAGGATCAATAAGTGTGGATAATATAATTTTGATTTTAATAAAGTAGTTATAAATAATTATATAGGAAATTAGAATCAATGGTGCAATTTTTTAAATTGATAGAATAATAAAAGTATTTATTCAAGACAACCGCTCCATTACAGAATGTAATTATCAATAAAAAGGTGCAGATGTAATTTTTTATTAAAAGTGGGATGGTAATTGAAATATTTCAAATTGTGGTTCTGTTAGATAAAATATTTCAAAAATGTTAATTTTTAAAATGATTAAAAATAGAAGGGTTGATGATGAAATGCGCTGAATAAGAAAATATTTAAATTAATTATCAGGTTAGGGTTCTTTTAAAGACAAATAAGATAGGAATATAAATTAAATGGTAAATCCAGAAATATCTTTAAATGTAAAGTAGGTGTGAAAAGGGATTTTATCATTATTAGTATTTGTTGCTAAGGGATTGTTTGATCCTGTTTGATGAAGAAATAACAAATGAATTATAATAAAGGCTGTTACAGTAAATGGAAGTACAATGTGAAATGTAAAAAATCGATTTAAAGTTGAATTATCTACAGTAAAACCTACTCATACTCACTCACTGTACTAATACAATTCCTAAGTAAGGAACAGCGGATAATAAATTAGTAATTTCTGTAGCACCTCAAATGATATTTGTCCTCATGTTAGAACATAACCTATAAAAGCTGTAACTATTACTAAACATAAAATTATAACTACAATTATTTATGTACAATAACATTTATATGAACCATAAGTAATCTCCTTCAATATGAAGGAAATACAGATAAAAAATATAAAAGCACCATTGGCGTGTAAAGTTGGTAAAAGTCATCCATAATTTACGTCTCGACAAATGTGTACTACACTCGAGAAGGCTAAATTAAAATGGGCTGAATAATGTATAGCTAAAAATAGTCCTGTTATGATTTGGATGATTAATTTTAATTTTTGGTTGGAGATCTCAACCTGAACGTTATCAAGCTGGAATTTATTTATTATTTTGTACCTTATTTGCTTCACTACTATTATTAAGAATAATATATCTTTATAATAATTTAAAATATTTAGTTTTTTCATTGAATTATAAGAATGACTTTATAACTTTCTGTTTATATCTTAGAATAATTTTGGCATTTCAGTTAAAATACCTATATATTTAGTGCATTTATGATTACCTTCGGTACGTGTGGAAGCTCCAGTTTCAGGCTCTATAATTTTAGCTGGGGTTTTATTAAAACTAGCTGGTTATGGTTTATTACTGGTTTTTGAATATTTAAAGGAAATTGGGATATTAATTAATGTATTTTGATTATCTATCAGATTAGTTGAAGGGTTTTTAGTTAGTTTAATATGTTTACGTCAAGTAGGTAGATATAACAGAATTAATTGCTAATTCATCGTAGGTCATAGAGGATTAATTGTTGGAGGTTTAATAACATTAAATGTCTGAGGATTCTATATAATCTTTATTTTAATAATTGCTCATCGTTTATGTTCAATACGTTTGTCATTTTTGTAAATTGCAGTCGCTGTTCACTTGTTTCTCGCGAATATCACTATATGAGTTTGGCATTCCAGACCAGCGTATAGCTATTCGCATTTAAAGGCCGGACCTCGTACCCGTGGTCGTTGCCGTGCATATCTTTGGCGCTTCACCAAGTTGAGGGTTGCGGGTTCGAGTCCCGCTATGGGCATGGACATGGGTGTTTGTGCGTGTCTGTGTTTTGTGTAATCGCGGTAATAAGCTGTAAAAAATGCGGTAAAAACACAATAATGGTAAACAAGGGTACTAAAAAAGAAAAGGACACTTGATAGAGATTTGGGTTCAAAAAAATTGATTATTGTTTTTGTTGTCATGGATTGTGAATGGTATAACAACATAATTTTTTTGCTATTTAGACATTTAAAAGGCTCTTATGGTCCAGACATATTATAGTATTTTGGTATGTAACAAAGTGCTCTGTTTGGTTTTTGCCATTTTCAGTAACTTTTATTCTTTAAACACCAAGTACACTGTTCTGAACATCTATTAAATAGAGAAGCTTTAAATTTGTTGTTGTTATACATAATGTTCAGCGGCATTTAGTAGGTCAAATCATTTGTTCCTAAATAACATGGGGTCCATTAAATTACAAAAGTGTTACATTAAAAATTATTTCCTTGCGACTATTTTTTTTAAAATAAAAGTAGTCCCTCGACGGAGAAGCAGTTAACTAGCTTTCATAAGCTACTTATAAAAAACTCAAAATAAAAAATTTGTAGAGTTCTGATTTGTATTTTCACAGCAAAGTGTACCTTAAATGAAAGTGAAATTTTTATAAATTATTTTACAATATTCAAATATTTATAATTAAAATATATAAAGCTAGCCAAAAGCTCTATACTAGTATATTCAGAAAACCTTCTTTAAAAAACAGTAAAGAATTCATTGTGCAATTCTAGAAAAAAACTGGATTTCTTTCAATTGCGAAAAAGCGTAAAAATACCCTGCGATCTGTACTAAGGTGCTTGGACGTCAGACTATTAATTTGGTTTCCCCAACCCCCCTGTACCTAAAACAGAATATGTAGATAATGAAACTATTTCTGCAAACGTTTATCTCTATTAACACGAAGTAGATGGAAAAACAAGCTTCCGTTAAAATAAGTTGCACAAGCTTTACAGAAATAAACCATATTGGGTAGAGAAAGTCGTGTGAATATGTCTCAACCCTATTTTTAATTGCCTTCTAGAACAATTGTCATGTTGCACAACATTCCTGGTTATTAACGATTACTAAGGCAGTGACTGTGCCCAGTTGCCAGCAGGTCGGAATACTTTCCGATTTCGAAAACTAAAGTTAATTAAGTGAATGTATTTGAGCTGAGTCTTAAAGATACATATTTGTGTCATATATTCACTGCCCTATCAAATCACACCTCATGCTGAGGGTTCACTTATTAACTTTAGGATTGGTATTTATAAGTATAGGCAAGGATTTCTATGTTTAAAATAACACAATTTACAGATATCCGAGTATGTGCCCTTCGCCCCTTAATTACCTATAGTTAAATGTGTACATTTTTACAGAAATGCTTTTCAGTTTGAAGAATATTACATATCACCAAAATGTTTTAATCACACACAATTTCATATTTAAGTTATTAAAATTGGCTTATAAGTAAAATTAATTATACTTTTCTGTCGCTCACTAATGGTAGCTAGAGGGCATAGCTTGTTCTATTCATAAGTTCGATATTGGGTTTTAATGGAAACACGAATTTCCAGGACCACAAAAAGAAAACCTTTTAGAAATATTCGTTTGCTTATAACATCGGTATGTTATATCTAGTTCCATCTATACCCTGCCTGTAACTACATTGGTCTTTTCGGTTGGCTTTTTTGGAACTTATTGCCTATTGTCAATGGTGTTAGCTCGTATTCTCTTGTCGTTGGGTTTCTTGCACTTTTGGGATTTTAATCATTAGATCACACACACTCACACTGTCGTTCGTACTTCCAGACTCTAGGGAATATGGAATAGTCTTGTCTAGAGAAAGATTCCCATTCCGTAGCCAGGAACCGAACACGGGATCCCTCGCACAGCAGGCAGGTTCTCTACCAACTGTGCTACGGGGCCAGACATTTGTAATTTTATGAACCGCATAAAACGCGAAAAGTAGTATACATTCCAAACTTCGTATATAAGTCCATGATATTTGATGTACTTTTCTCAAAGACTTTCATGAAATTTCGCAGAAGCAGTGATTATATGCAAATATTTTCCTTATTGCTTATTTTTTTAATATAGGATATCAAAGTTTCGATAAAAATACCACAGGAACAGTTAACGTTACGTCTTCATTGTGAGCTGTGGCCTCCCAGAGGGACACAAGGAAAACCTCCACATTTAGGGCAATAACGTGCAGAAATGTTTGCTGCCCCACCTTATGGCATTAAACGATCAATGCTATTTTTCTTGCATCACCCGTTGCTACCTTTAAAAGTCCTGTGCCAGAAATTCGGGAGAATTATCTACATGTATTTACAAAGTACTTCGAGACGCAAAGCTGAAAATCGCTCACAAGATTACTTAAATCTCGAGGCAGGTATATCTTGGATACATGTTTGGTGTGTCTGATGCCTTCAACGATTCAAATAAAGTATATCTCAACAATGGAAGTGACATATCAATGAGGTGAAACTATTGCTACTTAAGTACCAAATGTGTTAACAAGAGAAATAAAGGAACATTGTTTTACAATTCTGAATATCATTTCAGTATGCTCACCTCAATTTTCCAATATGTATACTGCCTTAAAACCACAAGAGAAACAAAAACTGACACTTGGAGTTGCTTCCTCTCCAACGAACAACTAATGAATGAGTGAGCCCAGCGTGTCTGCAAATGCGATATCGCAGAGGTATTTCTATGACATCATTATGTAATTAGCGCTAGGTCACTCCAAGTTGTGTTTGACGTAAAAAGTGCACTAATTACTACGCGTTTATTAAAACAAATAATTAATTTGCGTCTAACTTTCTCATGCATAATGATTTTGCTACTTAACATTGTTCAGAAACCACATGCAAGAGTATTAATATAAATACTTTGGATCAAGCTACATATTAAAATCATACTATTGCCCGCGGCCTCACGTTTTTGGCGGGGATGGGCTCTTAAGTATTAAAAGGAATAATAAAATACAACGTTAAAGGTTGATCATCTAAGTCTAATTATGCTTTATTAGCTGGCTTACGGGCTGTTGCACAAAGAATTTCTAAGAGGTAAGATTGGCATTAATTTTGTTACATTTTATTTTTTTAATTATAAGTTATTCATTTTTAGATTTTTTTATTATAAAATGAGAATCTGTATTCGTTTTTATGTCTAACTTTATGTAATGTGTGGTTTGTATCTTTTTTAGCTGAAGCAATTCGTAGTCTTTTGATTTTGCTGAAGGGGAATCAGAATTACTTTCAGGTTTTAATATTGATATGGAAGAGGAGGGTTTGCTTTAATTTTTAGGTGAATATTCAAGGACTTTATTCACAAGTATATTAATATGTATTGTCTTTCTTGGTTCTGATTTAAATTCATTTATATTTTATTGAAAACTAGTTTTTATTGCTTATATATATATATATATATATATATATATATATATATATATTTAAGGTCTTGGAAATTTACCGCATATCGATATGCTAAATTAATATATTTGGCATGAAAGATTTTTTTGCTTTTGTCTTTAAATTTTTTAATTTGTGATTAAGTATTAATCTGCTAGAGTCACACCTGTGATTTACTCTTAAAGTTATATCTTTAAGTTTACTTGTGAGAGTATCAGTGTTATTACAACATATATTCAATGCTAAATCATCAGCAAATAAAAACGTTTTTAGGCATTCATCTTGTATAGCTTCCGGAAGATCATTGATATACACCAGAAAGAAAACAGGTTCCAGTACTGAGCCCTGCGGAACAACATGCTTTATCCTTTTAAAACAAGATTTTCTCTAACATAGGTAGCCTGATATCTGTCACTTAGGTAAGAAAGTATTAAATTTATACTAATATCATAAAAACTATAGTAGACTAACTCTTTTAAAAGTATTTCATGTGAAATTGTATCAATGGCCTTTGTTAGATCAAAGAAACGGCCATGGGATGGAAAACTACCTTCAAAGGCATCCAAAGTTCGTTTTAAAAGAAACCTATTACAGCATTAGTAGTATCGTGTCCTGTTCTAAAACCAAATTGACTGGAAGAAAACAGAAAGTTCTCTTCAAAGTACTGAGTTATCTGTTTATTTAATAAGACCTCAAAAACCTTAGACACAACTGGTATGATAATTATTGATCTATAGTTAGCATAGTCAATTCTGCTACGTTTCTTACAGATGGGAATGACTTTAACAAGTTTAAAAGAATCCGGAAAATTACCGTTGTCAATACACATATTGAAGATGTGTGTCAGAGGCAGCATACTTTAAAATTTGTGAATTTAACTCAAATACATCTAGACAAGAACTATTGCTAATCCCCATTGTAACAGCATAAACATCCTCCACAGTTACATGGTTAAATTTAAAAACACTAGTTGGCTTATTTATATTGATCATTAAATCAACAGGATTAATGTTGGTAGCTTTACTGTTAACACTTTCATCCACAAAATCAAGGAAATAAGAATTTATTTCCTCAACATTTAGATCAATTTCTCAAATATTCTTTGAGGTACTATTTATTACAGTTGAAATAACTGACCATAATGTTTTTGAATTATTTTTAGAATTTGTAAGAAGTTTAGAAAAATAATCGGCCTTGGTAATCTTCAACAGTTGCTTGTAATCTTTTCTAAGATTAATAAAAGTACCTTTATATTCCGTCATTCTATGGTGAGTGTATAAATTATAATAAAAGAGACATTTATCTTTTAAAGATTTGAGTTCGACAATATACCACATTTTATTTATAGTTTTCCTCTTAGGCCCAGGATTACAAACAGTAAGCAGAAAAGCTTTATCAGTAATATCAGATACAATCGATAAAAAATAATTAACTTTCTCATTTAAGTTTTTTATACTATACAGTGTTATCCAACTTATTTGTTTTAACAAAAACATAAAATAATACAATCTATGAACGTTATAAAAGCGTTTAAATTTGAAATTACAATTTTTATTCGAGTTAACATTACTTAAAATATTAGTTTTCAGAAGTACTGCATTGTGGTTACAAACAGTAAAATTGACCTTCAGATGTAAGTTCTCTGTATATATTTGAGGCTTGTGCAACATAAACTAATACAAAACCTCAAACCTCTAGCTCAAATACCTTTTCATATAAGGTGCTAAAAGGTGTACCTAAAATGATCCCTTTACATATATATAGACGTGCACCATCAACGACTGAAGATCTACTTATCCAGATCTTGAAGTCAAAATGTCCGGAGGCTTGTGCAACCTATATTAATAATTACAACACAATTTGCATTTCCATATATCGTCGTGGCAATTCTTGCTTTGATGGTTTCTTAAATAAATAAATTATACGAACTTTTTCGTTTTGTTTTTAAAGACAATTTTAATAGACACGTTGTACTAACGGCTGATTTTAATGGTGATTTTAAATCAAACAGTAATGAGGTCAACAACCCTTTTAACATATTTGAGAGTTACGGTCTTAGACCTCTGATTTTGAATCTACTAGACCTGGACGCGAGGTCTCAGTTGGTACGTGCATTGACAATATAATAAGTATGAGAGGTAAAGAACTGAAATTTTCAGTACATGTATACAACACACGGTTTAACTTTCTGAACCACAAATATAGTTTTATAATGTATATTAGTGATATTAAGAAAGCAAAAGCATTGTAAATTTTCCACATTTTTACTTTTATTACATTGCAAATAAGTGCTTTTCAATTTCTAGTGAACTGATACACATAACTAATTAACTGAGATTCAGAAGATAGCTGATTATACTAAGAACAATCATGCAAAAGTGTGATTCTGTATTGCAAGTAGTATCAGAGAAACACGTAGGGGAAAGGTTCTTATATTGAACCACTTATGGCTAAATGGTAAATAATAATGATAATTTGAAATAAAAATTTTCAGAAACACAAGCGTTAAAGCGACAAATCCTTGCGCTATAAATATCCTCAACACAATTTAAAATTAATACAGTTATCAATCAAATAGCATTTAAAAAGTGAGATGGTGTAAATCCGTTCAAATTAGGAACGTGGTCCTTAAATTGTACCACCCGTGTCTTAATACAAAATACAAATATTTTATTGTACATTCAAAAAAAACATGCTATCAGCAACAAAAGTAGAGTCCAAAATTGTGATTAGAATAGCAACTTCCTCGAACATTTTGAATTTTTATATAATGGCAATCACCTTGTTTTTGGAATAGGTATTATTTGCAAATATATAGTTTTTACTCTCATACAAAATAGTACAATTATACACAGTGTTCACAATAAAACACTTTCTTCTTGCCACTAACTTTTGCACATTTTTGGTGAAGCTATATCCTACAACTCATACACTGGATCATATTTATTTCAGACAATTCACAATTCACATATTTATGTCATCCACTGTCTTTAACGCGATTTTTTTTAACATAGCATATTATGTGGATATTTTTCACACGATATTCTATCCGCAGTTGAGCAATCCTAGAATTTCAATAGGTATCCTAAATTGAACCAGTTCAATATAGGGTTCAAACACTGGTTCAATTTACGAGCCACGCCATTTTGGAAGTTGAACATCTATGTGACAAGGAGGACGCTGCTTGAAAAAACGTGTGCATGAATATTGTTGCTAAATAAACACTTCATAACATGTAATATATATAGATCACCTCAAACTTGTCTAATTGGTCGTATAAGCTTAGCTAGATGAGTCAAGTATCACTTCTGAAGCACCAAAAGCACACAACACTCCAAACAACTGAAACAACTCAGAATGCAAGGTCAACAATTCCTAGCATTCATAGCTGTACACACCACGCTAGGGCTAGGGTTACTGTGACATCTGTCGAACAGTTTAGAAAATATCGGGCGGTTCGATTTAAGAGACGGTTCAAATAGGGACCTTACCCCTACATGAATTAACATGTTTTATGAGTAAATTTTATTATTTTTCTGCTGAGTGAAATAATTTTACGGACTCATTTTCATAAGCTATCAATGCAAACAACCAGTTAAAATACTTGTAATTATTTATAGAATAATCATAAATATTTCAGGAAAAACCATTGAGAACTTTAAGAGCAGTGGTAATTTAATACACTTAAGGTGTAATTTCCAGTGTTCAGGCTACCTTATCCCCTTAAATGGATCACCAATTAAGGCTTACATGCCCAAAATAAACGGTTAGGGATATTTTCGGAGAGAAAAATCCCAGGAAGGCTCTCTACTCTAGTATGAAATATAAGGCGGTACAATTAAAACATTCAACATTCTGAAGATTTCCTCATATGCATACATAGTGTGTTTTCCTTTCAACGTAGACCACGAATAAAGGTGTTAGCCTGCATCTATGAGAGAGAGAGAGAGACAGAGAGAGGGAGAGGGAGGGAGAGAGAGATGGGAAACCACGAGGCTGTTTTGATCATTATTTCACCATTGTTATCCTGTTGTTTCCGATGTTCCATGGTATACGACAATTGAATTTACAACCCTGAATACCATAATACGAACAGCCTGGAGTCATAAAAGAACTTGCTTGCGTAAAAGGCTTTGATTTGTCGTTAAAAATTCCATGAAGTAGAAAATAGTTAAAAATAAGACCAAGTCCACGGATGTATTCATTCCGAGCATCATAAATAGACTGTTCAACAACTGAGGAAAAATATGATACAAGAATACAAATGGATCTGCTTATATCATTACGACATGTATACGGTAGTAGATATCTATATTTTGATAACAGTTTTGCTGTATTTCCTCTGGACTGGGTAATAGAGTTCATTGCTAGCGTATACCATCTATACCAATATTATAAATAGGCAGCTTTTGCACACCCTAAATGACGATGGTGATAATGATTACCTCCGAAATCACTCCAAAGATGTTAATAATTCTTTCGCTAATGAAACGCACTTTTCTTCCAGACGGACAAAGGCTATAAATTATTTCCAAAAATCTTAAAACAGCCAGGATTTAGAAGTGTCTTCATATTCATCAATCACATTTCGTTGAATTTGAATATCAGTGCACATTTTGGTCACTTTATAGCAAATACGGCCAATTTTTAATGACTTAGCCAAAGGGTCTAAATGTGGAACATTAAAATTTTCTCAAATTAGGTTATTTGAGGAGTAGAGTCTATTCACATGGCCAAATTTCTTTCCAATTTCGCTGAACTTTGCTACCCAGGAGTAATTTTTATATAATTTTGACAAATTTGGTTACATCTTGACAAAACTATGTACACGTATAATTTAACACCCAACAAAACTTTTAGGCTACCTTCAATCTCCCTAAAATAATTCCTATCATTATTTCAAAACCCTTTGTAGGAATCTGCCCTGTTTGACCCATGTTGTCAATATATTTTACATATTTTTCAATAAAACTATAGGATTTGGTATTAAAGCTAACTTGCATCTTCCAAAAGCTACCCGACTCTTATTTTCTATCACATAGTCCTTCAGTTTTTAATAAAATACTCTTATCTTATTCTTCTGCCCATTATAGAAAATACTACACTGTTGTTGAATCATGGCACAAATTTGTACTATAGGACTCTGTGAGAATAGATTTATAGTTACCTTATAACTTTAAATAGCCACCCCGTTTTAAATTTTCATGGCATGAAACTTCAGCCGTTGAAGAATCGGGATCAAATTGCAGTCTTACTGTTCTGGCCATTAAAATTCCCGAACGCGACCATGAAGTTGCGCATTAAGTTTAAAACTTGATTTTCTCATAATCTTGTTTTTCTACGTTTTTGCCGCTTTAAAATGTTCCTGATTATGCGACTTCTGCCCCGTGTATTTTAGATGTTGAGTATACGTTCTCTGGAGGTTGACATCTAAAAGCCTTTTCTTGATAACGGTGTAGTTTTGAATAAGGGATTTTAGTAACTTAGTATCTATTGTTTTTTGTAAATTAAAACTACTGCATACTTATTTCCTAGGAAAAGCTTTCGTTGGAAACGTACGAGGCGTGCTTTTAAAGTAGGTACCGACAATTTTTTAAACAATAACAGAACATTATTTTCCAAATACCTTACACTACATCTCCACATAGGCACCGTCGTTATTTAGACACTTGTGACGGGAAATCAGTTGTTGTATGCCTTTGTCAAAGAATGAAGCCACCTGTGATGAAAGCCAAGTCTGCACTTCCTGTTTCACAACATCGTCGTCGTTGAAATGTTTTCCACTATGGAATTTCTTCAAATGAAGAAACAGATGAAAATCGTTTGCTGGCATATCCGGCCGTAGGGAGGATGATCGAATTGTTCCCACCCGATCACATCTTGAGTTTGTTTGGCTGTATGTGCCCGGGCATTGTCACCCATTATTGTGTCCCCATAAACCTCACACAATTGCTGATTAATAATTGCTGGTGTAACATTTCTCGCATTCAAAAAACGAATCACTGATCTGACTTCACGGTCGGCGGGTCGCTCGATTGTTTTCAACGGCACGGCGACGTTGGCGGCAGCTTGATCTTCTTTTAAAGAATGCCTTGTATGGATATCTACTATTTTCTTATCTTTCCTTTTCTTCCTCTTCTAGGCGTAAGCGTTTAAATGTTCTTGAGAAACCAATAATAAGTTTTGCAGTATTTAGGATTTAATTAAATGCGTTAATCCCACAAAGATAGCCGACAGCAGAGGTATAAAAACCCACCCTTTTGTATTATACATTTTCCTTTATCGGAAACGCTTTCCTTTTCATTAACCGGTCCTCTATGGGAATTTATGTATTCTTCGAGTTTCCTTTTTGAACAATTATTTGATTTGCAATTACCATTCATAACATTCAAGGTACATTAAAAGATTGTATATACTAAATCCTTGGGGTCCGTCTGTAATATGGCATTTCGTAATTTAGGCTTGACTTTATGAAGCACCTGTAACAGATTATAATTCGATTCTATGCACTTGCTAATTCTTTAAATTAAGGTTCGAACCCAAGACACCAGGTACCCAAATATAGATTCACAAGACACTACGTAATGATGTCAATGTATTAAAGTTTATTTGGTGTCTTTATCTTAATTAGTCTCTGAGTTATTAGAAGATGAATTTGTAATCACTCCTAGGATTCGAACCCGGGCATCCCGGTCAACTTGGAACAATACCCTAAAGATGCGGCGCATTCCAAAGAATTGATTAGTTTTCATCCCATTGTTCTATCTCTATTCATTCAGGAGATATAAGCGATTAATCAGTAGTAATAAAATGATGGGGTGGGGTTAATTAGTGGGGGTGGGGCTAATTAGCATATTAATTGCACATTCCATGCATATTAAGTTTTTTTAAATCTCCATTTAACATGTCAGACTAATATTATAAATTATTTTGTTCGTGGTGTTCTGGGTTCGAATACTGATTCAATGGAATTTACTTGCAAATTTAATAACTCGTAATTTAATTTCGATAGACACGTTAAGTATAAAGTAAACAGAGTACCTAGTCCCTAAATATCGTTTTCGTGACAATAACTACTTTAAAGTACTCAGATCGAATCCCGAAGGGGTGATTTCATATATCTTCAAGCCTATGTATCCTATCAGGTTCGAGTAAAGATTAAATGGTAGATGCTGATGCGGGGAAGCTAAATTACTAAAAATACATTTATTAAAGGTATTACCGAGTTCGATTCTAGAAGCTTAGAATCTCTGTAACTCTGGAAAATTGCTTTGCCCGTGATTATAGTGAAATGTAATGGTCTTTCTGTGAGAAGATGGAAAGGAAGAATTGAAAAGGGAATGAAAACATGAAATAATACAGTATATATATACATTTAACTAAATAAGGGGGAAATTTTCTAGGTTACCTTTTAAGCTTTTACTTTTAAGTATTGTGATAATAGAGCTGGAGTTGACCTTGGTGAAATAGGTGGTGATGGCGGTGGCTGTTGTGGAAGGCTTTGCATGGAAACGTCTGTCTGAATGAGCGTGTGGGAATACTTCTCTTGTTGGTGTGACAGCATATATAGCTAGTTACGAGACGAGTTTAAACGTGTTTGATACTGTCAGACATCCTGTCTCTAGGTGTAACGTTCATAAACATCCTGCTTCTGAGCGTGAGGTTATATGGCTGGGGTTAATACGCGTAGAGCGATCATATACAACTAGTTATGGAGCGAGTTTATGATTGATCTGAAAGGTTCGTGCTCCCTCTATAAATATGGTGATCTAGGGCATTGGACTTCATTGTGCTAATTAGTCTTGAGGTGTTAACATTGTGTTCTCTCCAAGAATAATCAGCTTTCTAAGTGATATCAAGGTGAAGAGGTCTACACTTCCCTTGAAGAAGGATTAATACGTTATTACATCAAGAATAAAGATGAATAACTCAGCGTATATCCTCCGAGGTAGCTTGACCTTCAATGATGGTTATAAGGGGCAGCGACACGAAGATATGTGTGAAATGAGCAGCCCTCAGAAGAAAAGAAGATTGGAGCCAACTAAACATCAGCTAATATCAACAGTGCAGGACTGTGATATGAAAGAATAGGAAACTTCATTCGAAGGACGATTGAAATCGTATTTTATACGATGCGAATCACCTAAGGACCTGAATATGTATCTGCAAGAGGCAAAACAACGGATAATCCAGGCTGTGCATAAAGAGCTTAGCATTCATAAGAGTGTTAAAATTAATCTGCTGGCTGAGTGTCGATTTGTTAACAGTATTGGAGAAACCTGTGACAAAAAATTTAAAACAAGGAATCATCCTGTTTTCCTAGAAACAGATCTGGACTCAACACTGGAAGCGAAATTCAAGAAATTGGTGACTGAAATGGAGGAGTCTCAGCTTAAGGGTAGCAACTGGGCTTTGCTTGCAGTGGAAGGACTTCGGCTTAGCATCAACAAGTACAATCCGTTGCGAGGAAGTAGCTACATACCACTACCGTCATCTGTTGAAGCAAGGAAAGCATGTATAAACATTCAGAACTTTACCGACGAGAAATGTTTCATGTACTCTATATTAGCTAAATTCGTAGAGAAGGATGCGCAGCGTGTGAGCAAATACAAGCAGCTTCAAGATAAGTATGACTTCAGCTGTGTTTCCTATCCTACTCCACTTTCTCAAATACCTAAATTTGAGAAGCTTAACAAGATGTCTATCAACGTTTTCGGGCTAGATGAGAAGCATGAAGTGTATCCGATAAAGGTTGCTGACATTGAACTACCTGAACACTGTGACCTGCTACTATTGAATGAGAGTAGTGGAAAACATCACTACGTATATATAAAGAATTTTGAGAAACTCGTTCGACGTCAGAAATTTAACCATAATGGACGGGTTTATACTTGTAAGCGCTGCTTTACACATTTTGATGATCGATATGGGCAAAGTGGACAGGAAAAACTACAAGAACATGCAGCCGTCTGTATTCAACATGGTGTTGCAAGGGTAGTTATGCCTACCAAGGAGAAAGCAATTGTACAGTTTAAAAATGTTGAGAGGATGCTGAAAGTACCTTATGTCATCTATGCGGATTTTGAGAGTATTCTCACTCCGTGCCATACGTGTATACCCAATCCTGAAACTTCCTATACAACCCCTTATCAAGAGCACACACCAATGAGCTTCTGTGTTTACATGAAGCCTACATCCAGGGTTGAACATCTCGAAACTGGTCTTCCTAAGCAACCCTATGTGTATCGTGGTGCTGTTGCTGCTCAGAAGTTTATGCTGTACATGACATCTCTTGCAAAAATGATTGATGGCATATACAAATCTGCTAAGCCTCTGAAACGTACGGATCAACAGCAAAAGGATTTTGAGTCTTCTACGACATCCTACTTGTGTGGAAAACCCTTTACAGAAGAGAACTATGAAGTACGCGACCATGATCACATCAGCGGTGAATATCGTGGAAGTCTTCATAATGAATGTAATTTAGCCTGTAAAACACCTAAATATATACCAGTCTTCATGCATAACCTTAGCGGATATGACTCTCATTTCATTGTTAAGGAGCTGGGTTGTACAAGTGAACGTGTGGAGGTAATTCCTAACTCTAAAGAAAGCTATATCTCATTCACCAAGTATGTAGGAGATATAAAGCTTCGATTTGTGGACAGCTTCCGATTCCTCAGTACAAGCTTGGATAAGTTGGTAAAAAATCTAACCTCATATCCTGAAACACTAAAGTACTTTGGAGAAGACAAATTGAAGTGGATGACCCGTAAGGGTGTATTTCCATATGATTTTGTTACGTCATGGGATGCCCTGAACGAAACCTGCTTGCCTCCTAAGGACTCCTACAATAGATTAAATGAAGAAGAAATTACTGATACTGACTACGATCATGCTAGAAATGTATGGGAGCTGTTTAATGTGAGAAACCTGGGAGAGTACAGTGATCTCTACTTAACCTCAGATGTACTACTCCTAGCTGATGTCTAATAGTAAAATCATCCCACGCTTTGTTGGACTACGTCCTAAGATGTATGCCTTAGATATTCAAGGCTCAATGATAAAAAAGATTAAAGGTATAACACGTAGCGCTATTAAGCAGTACATTTCGTTTGACAGCTATACAGACTGTCTTAAAACCTGTGAAATCATCAGAACGCCCATGAATCTAATCCTATCACGAAAGCATGCTGTTACCACAGTGCAAGTGAATAAAATTACATTGAATCCCTTTGATGATAAACGAATTATTGCTGAGGATGGAATAACTACCTATGCGTATGGACATTACAGTATTACAAACAGTGCTTAAGAGAATGTAAGTCGAAGATGAAGATTTTCTCGTGAGTCTACAATCTTAAAAATGAAGTTTATCCGTGTGCTGTGTATGCAACTAGCAGACGCCTGATGAAGAAAGAAGAAGATGGAAGGGAAGGTGGTAACCCTGCCATTAGGAGCAATCCTAGTGCTAGACACCTACAACGAACTAAAATAAAGGTATGTTGACGCAAAGCTTTTCAGTTTGTGAACCAATATGCAGTTTATCCCTCACCGCATCGTACAATAACTGTTTAACATATAATAAGTTTGTAAGATTTAGAAAAAGGTATATAAATTGTTGTAACGTTGGATATGAAATGTTTATAATCTAATTACTCTCTATATTACCATGAGTACCTGTGATACTAGTTGAATTACCTGTTAAAATGACTTAAGTACCTGTGATACTACCCGAATCATGTGAAATTACCTTAACTAGCTCTGATACGAATTCCTGCTCTAAATTAGCACTAGCAGCTGTGATACTATCTGGTTTGCCCTAAATATCAATGATATTAGATGAATTACCTGTTAAAATGACTCGAATACCATTGATACAACCTGAATCACCTGCATTTACCTTAAATAGCTGTGATACAAATCTCTGATCGAAATTATCACGAGTATCTGTGAAACTATGCTGATTACCCAAATACTTACGATATTACCTGAATTATCTGTGAAATACGAAACTACGTTATAACCGACCCCTGGAACCTACCCTCCTGTAATGCTAGTTTAATTACTCTAAACACCTATGATACTTGAATTATGCTAAATACCTACGATACTACCTGAATTACCTGTGAAATACGAAACTATGCTATACCCAACCCCTGGAATCTATCCTCCTGTGATACTAGATGAATTAGCCTAAATAACTACGATACTAACTGAATTACCTGTGAAATCATACACTGCTATGATTCAGTCAGCCTCTTGTAATACTAGCTGAAGTAGCTTAAATGCCCCCGATACTAGCTGAATTGCCTGTGAAAAATATGCAGCTATGATACGTTCTGCCCCTGGAAACTAGCCTCCTGTGATACTAGCTGAGTGACTCTAAACACCTACGTTACTTGAATTATCCTAAATACCTACGATACTCTCTGAGTTACCTGTAAATTCATACGGAACTATGCTATATCCGCTTCCCGGGATCTGTCCTACCCTGTGATACTAACTGAATTACTTACCTGTTAGTGTGAGTGGGTTAGCTTTTCCCGTGAGAGGGTCACCTTTTCCCTTTGTGGGTCACCTTTTTCCCTTCTTTTTTTACTTTATGGCTCACCTTTTTCCCTTTGTGGGTCACCTTTTTCCCTTTATGGGTCACCTTTTTCCCTTTGTGGGTCACCTTTTTCCTTTTGTGGGTCACCTTTTTCCCTTTGCTGGTCACCTTTTTGCCTTTATGGGTCACCTTTTTCCCTTTGTGGGTCACCTTTTTCCCTTTATGGGTCACCTTTTTCCCTTTGTGAGTCACCTTTTTCCCCTGAGCGAGTCACCTTTTCCCTGAATAGGTTACGTGATGGGCATGTCTAGAATTAGCGTTCTAACATTGACATGAAACATATTTCCACGAAGTTCTCGCCTAAAGTCGCTTTCAAGGTCTAGCACCTCCTATTCCCTATCTCTCCTGTATATAAACCCATATTACTACTCCTTTAGTATCTGTCTAGCCTAACACCTCTCCTCCTGTTCCTATACCTCTCATATAAACCATACTCTACGCCTCTAGCTCTGTCTAGCCTAACACCTCTCTCGTTTTCCTATGCCTCTCATATAAACCATACTCTGCTCCTCGACCTCTGTCTAGCCTAACACCTCTCCTCGTTTTCCTATACCTCTCATATAAACCACACTCCACTCCTCAATCTCTGTCTAGCCTAACACTTCTCCTCCCGTTCCTATACCTCTCATACATACAAACGCATACTATACTCTCAGCCTCTTTCTAGTTTAGCATCTTCCCTATCTTCCCCCCATAAACACATAATCTACTACTCAACATCTGTCTGGCCTAGCATTTCCCCTCGTATCCCTACCTCCAATAAATCGCATTCTCCTCCTGCCCCCCTGTCTAGCTGAGTATCTCTCTTTGGTTTCCTATACCGCTCATATAACACACATTCTACCTTTAACACCTGTCTATCCTATTATAGGATCTCTACGCTTACTCGTCTCTCCTTATACACGCATACTCAACCTCCTTAGCCTAATACCTCTCCTCGTTTTCCTATACCTCTTATATAACCCATACTCTACTCCTCGACTTCTGTCTGGCCTAACACCTCTCCTCGTTTTCCTATACCTCTTATATAAACCACACTCTACTCAACAATCTCTGTCTAGCCTAACACCCGCCTCGTTTTCCTATACCTTTCACATAAACCATACTCTACTCCTCGACCTCTGTCTAGTCTAACACCTCTCTACTATCTCTTCCATATAAACGTATTTCCCTCCTTCAACCTTGTCTAGCGTAGTATCGGTCGTCGTATTCCCTATCTCTCCCATATAAACCCATTTTCCTCCTTGAACCGCCCCATCCAGCCTCGTTTTCCCTATCCTTTCCCATATATGCCCAAAAAACTGCGCCAGCTCTCTCCTAAATAACCTACTACTGTGCAATATCTCCAAAACTAAGCGTTGTAGAAAGAAAAGTCTTGATAAAGTTTGCTTGATATTATGGGGAAAATAATACCATTGGTCGTGTTTTGTTTGGAGGACGTTATGGTGGTCATTTTAGGATCATTTAATTTTTACTTTCTCTACTACGTATAGTAAGTAGGGGAAGTATTGTATTCCACCCAAAAATTCGATACCGAGATTTCACCGGAAATATATGTCTTGAGACCCCCTGAATCCAAAAAAAGGATTTTTGGTAACATGTCCGTGTGTGTGTGTGTGTGTGTGTGTGTGAGTCTGTGAACAACATAACTCAGAAAAGAACAGTCGGTTAAACACCAAACTTGGTATTCAGGTTCAGTATCTTCAAGAGATACGACACGAAGGTTTTCAAGAAAATCCCCCCACCCCAGATTACCCTTTACATTGAACATTTTTCGAAAATTTTAATTTTCTCAAAAATGGCTCTAATGATTTTGATTAAAATATTTAATAAATATATATTTATTTTTAAGATATTTTTATGACAAATGAAATGTATATCTCGAATTTTCTGGGAATAACTCCAAAAGTCTCTCCACTCTCCTTCACACACACACACACACACACACAAACACACGCCACTGCATTCGCCCGCACTATTTACACTACTTACACTGTTCAGTAGCCGCTGGTTGCCCGATGGTCAGTGCCTCCTTGATTCGTTCGGAGGTTGCGGCCCTTCCTGTAGGTTTTGCGTGTCCGCGAGCCAATGTGGGGTGGGCGCGAAAAGCGTCGAGCGGCGGTTCAGTGTGTTTAAAAGACTTTGATTTTTATTCTTTCGATGATTTGGTTCGCCGCTGCCGATTTTTGAGATTAGAGTGTTTGTATATTGTCGTATGCGCGCCCACGTGGTGGTGGCTCGTTTTTGCAACGATTCTGTGATATATGGCGTGCAGAGTTCGTTGTGAATTTGCTGGTTAGAGGTAAGGATTGGGGGTCGGAGTATTTTCCGAAGTGCTAGGTTTTGTATTGTTTGGAGCTTTTTTAACATTGTTTGGGATGCATTAGCCCAGGCCACACATGCGTAAAGCATGACAGAGAGGATAAAAAATTGTACAAAATGAGCTTGGAGCGGGTCTTGAACTCTTATTTCTGAGGACGGGGGCGCACATCTTCAAGCGTTGCCGCCCTCTGTTGGCTGTATCAGTGAGGTGGGCATTCCAGGAGAGTCGCCTATCTAACGTGACTCATAAGTACTTCACTTGCTGTCGACATTGCAAAATTTGATCACCGACCGTGAGGTCCATAGCCGGAAGGTTCAGCATCTTTGAAAAATAAATGAGCTGGCAATTGTGTGCATTAATTTAGATTTCCCATTCAGGGAGTCATGAAAAGAAGCGGTCAGTGTACCGCTGCATCTCTAGGAGGCCAAAACGTGGATTTTGATGGTGATTGTAAATTGCAGTGTCCTCAGCGTACATGGCGACCGTGTATCGGGCGTCCACAAGGAAGTCGTTTGTGAAAAGATGTAAAGGAGGGGTGAGATGATTGCCCCTTGTAGTACGCCTGCCCGCATAGCTCGCTCACGTGATGAAGAGCGACCCACCTGGACGTAGAAGCGCCGGTTTTCTAAAAAGCTGTAAATCAAGTACAGGTAATTTTGGAGGCCGGGAAAGTTGCGGTGCAGTTTGTAGATCAGGCCATCGTGCCAGCAGCGATCGAATGCGGCTTCTACGTCCAAAAATAAAACCAACTTTGAAGCCCCATTGTTGAATTGTTCGGTAACGTCATCAACAAGACGTAATAGTTGTAAATCAGTGAAATGACCTTTCCTAATTCCAAATTGAGCATTACAAATTTCAAGTAGCTCTGAGATTTGTTTTTTCAGCCGAAAAAGTAAAAGTCTTGCGAACAATTTTCCAATGTTGGACAGAAGACTATTGGGCCTGTAATTTTGATGGTGCCTGGTACTTTTCCCTGGCTTTGGGAGCATAATAACCTTGGCTCGTTTCCAAGTTTTGGGGAAGTAACTGCTTCTCAGGCAGGCATTGGAAATCTTTGTAATGTGTACCAGGGCATTTCTCGGGAGGTGTTTTAACTCTTCATTAGTCACCCTGTCCAGGCCGGCGGCTTTCCCATTAGGCAGCTGCTTAATGTGTTTGAAAACTTCCTCAGGTGTGATGTGTGTTAGCGGTTGCTCGTGATTCCGCGCCACCCAAGCTTGTACCCAGGTTTGCACTTCTTGCTCTTGTGTTGGGTTGGTGTGCTCGGTAAATCCGTCTTCTAGACAACCGCAAACAGCTCGGCTTTCTCCTCGGAGGAAAGGTGCAGGCCGAGGTGAGTGTGGAGTGCCTCAGTGCCAGTGTTAACGATTGTGGAGGTGTTAAATGCCCTTAATAATTTCCACAAAGAATTGTCCGAATGGGTGGTATTCAGCATTTTGTTTTCCCACTGTTCAATTTTGTTTAATCTAATTTGTTGCCGAATGGTGTTGCGTAGTCAATTTGCTAGCATTTTGTCCTCGGGCTGGCGGGTTTGCCTCCAGAGCCTCATCAGGCGCGCCGCCTGGCAATGAGTTGCTCCACCTCGGGGTACGTGCAGAAGCTGGGTGGGCTTGAGGACTATGCGGTAAGGCTTCGCTTGCCTGTGTGTAGTGAGACGGTAAAGTTTTCTATGGCGGCGTCAATTTCCGCTTCGCTGCCGTATGATAGCCTGGGCTGCGCCATCTTGTGCATTTCGACTGTGTATTTATCCCAATTTATTTCTGCGCGTTTTGCAGATCTGGGCGCCTGAGGTGTGATGGCATCACAGATTTCGAAATGCTCTGGAAGATGGTCGGAGTCCAGGCTATGATAGACATTGAAAATTTGAGAGATTACCGCATTTTTTTTTTTTTTTTGTTAAAACGAAGTCCAAAACCTGAAGGTCAAATTGACCTGTGCGGTACCAAAAAGTGGGGTAAAGGGGGGTGTACCTCTTCATAGTCATGTTCAATTAAAAAATCTACCAGGATAATTTTTTCTAATGGTTTATTTATTAATTGTAGTAAAGAATTTTCAAAATAATTTACAGGATTTTGATTTTCTGGAAGGGATTTATTTTGATAAGATAACGAGGATATGTGTAGGTATAATTAGTTAATATATTTAAAACCTTTACTTGCATTGTGGATAACCCTGCGTTGAAAGCTCTCTTGCAACACGTAAAAGGTTGATGATTTTCCTTGCAGTATTGCGTTTTTTATAGCAAAGACACGCCTTTCTAATAGATAATTTCAAGGGCAGGTCTGACTAAAGGATGTAGTCGAATACGCCTAGATAAAAACCACGAGCAGAAACCATCGGCCGGAGTTGTCTAGGTAAGCATAACTTGTTCAGTATTTGTAATTGCATTATTCTTAGATTTAAAACAAAATATTCAAACAAACCGGTCCATGCAGATAATGGAGCTAGCAAAGAAATTTTAAATGCTTGGTAACCAGAAGTTAATTAGCATAAAGGACTTGAAACTTAACTTTCAATATGCAACAATTAAATCTGAAAACGTTTTAAACGAAGTACGGAAGTAATGTATTGCTGACATTAAAAGAAAATGACAAAGATGTAGCTGTCATTGCATATTTTCCTAGAAAATATACACATGCATTTTCTGATTTACACGTTGAGAAAATAAATAATGGGACGCTAATTGTCAAACTTACATACCTTGGAACATCAACTGCAGGAATTTATAATTTGTCTTTGTAAAAATTGTGTTCTTTTCAGAAAATGGCACCGATATTGTATTTTACTAAACTTACAGGAAAAGCGTTCACACCGTCTCGTGCAACTCCATGCAGTGCTGGGTTACACTTGTATTCTACATTCACATATACATTAAAAACAGTGTTAAGACAGTGAGAACTGACATAGCTGTTGAAATTCCTGTTGGTTACTGCGGAAGAATTGTCGGAAGATCACGATCAGCACGGTTTAATTTCTTATCCATTGGTGGAGATGAGAAATGTAGTAAGTATTGTATTTAATAATCATCTTAATAAGTATTTTAAGCTACAACGGGGGCACAAAGTGGCCCAAATTATTTCGGAAAAAATTAGTACCCCTAAATTAAAGCAAGTAAGTATTTTAAGAGCAACTATAAGAAACACTGAAGGTTTTGGATCTAGGGAACAGTTATGTTTGATTTGAAAAACAGACTAACAAGATTTCAGAAAAAAGCAATGAAATCTTGTGGCAATGTTATCTGATTTGACAATTCAGAACTATAAGACGGATCATTTGCCGATAATTCAGTTGTAGCGGGAAATCGTTGTGAATCATTTGTAGCAGGAAAACGTTGTTCCTCTGGTTAATGCCCTCTGCTGCAGTGTTCTTGTCTCCGGCTATTGCTGCTCGTCGGCTGCTGTATTCTCCATCCTAGTCATTACCTATCTTGCTAATTTCAACGGTCTTAGGTTTTTCATAGGTGAGGAAAATTAAAATACACTGCATCTCCCTGTGGTTTATTATCCAATAAATATTTATGGGCGGCTAGCTTTTCCCATTATACCAATTCCCACCATTATAATAAATTAGGAGTCTAATCTAACTGCACACGTCTTCCCACCCCAACACGTGCATTTTTCACCCAGAGAGTAACACTGTGTGTCGACGAGATTCTATAAGAAAGTGAAAATCTGGGGCTTTCTTCCCCTTTTTATACTAAGCTTAGTGACGCTTACCTCAGCGCCTCAAAATGTAACAACGTTTGTAAATTGGCCCTCAGACCGCGTTACCTTATTATGTATGAGAATATTCTGCTCCAAAAGATTTTGCATATGTGTTCTAGTGACGCGTCCGGAAGCAGATCCAATATCTCTGTCTCTTTCCTTTCGTAGTTCCCTGCTAATTAGATTGGTGAAAGGTGGTCTCTACCCAGAATTATCCTTTACCTGGAATTAGCTAGCTCGCCCGTTCCTTACTTATCTAAGTTACAATCTCCTTTTGTACAATTCTTGGTTGCTAAATATTCTAACATCTTTCTTGGTGAATTATATTTTATGTAAAATTCTTGTTTAATATTTATTTTGTGTGTGTGCGTACGTGTGTTTTTTATCCCCTTTCACAGTGTTTGCTCTCTGAACTGTATGAACATAATGTAGTTGCTGGAATCGTTGGACCATGATTATTATTGGTGCGTGTGCGTGGCACGATGATCCCAGGTTATGCTACCGGAAGGACAACAAGTAATAATAGTTTAATTCATAATTTTATCACATCCAATGCTTGCTATTGTTCATGATCAATTTGTCAGCGATCCTGTTTATATACTGTTCATCTAGTTCCACACTCTAGTACTGTATGTACTCGATAAATATCTGCCTTTAAACACTTGACACACACAGTACATTCCCTGAAAGCCATCACCCTTGTAAACTACACTTGTTGGCGATTAAAAGAACTTTCGATGCGACAGTTAATTTCGCGAATGCTACGTATGATACAAGAAACTGGGAAAAAGTGACCCGACGTTACTTTTTTCGGCTTCGTATAGTAAAAGTTAAACTATCTACGTCACACCACTTTATTATTACTATTGGCTACAATTTCACGCCTTTCTAAACGTCTATTTTCGCGTTATCTTATTACAGGCATCTTATTGGCTTTTTCCTATACCATGTGACTTTTATTTAAAACGTTTACTGAAGTTTTATTACCTATAATAATTCGATTCCTAAGATTATTGCCATAGCTGGGCAATATTACTACCTCAATTTATGCTAGTATTATTAAAAAAATGGTACTGAAATTTAGTGACAAGAATGAGAAAAATCACAAAACTACCCAATTTTAAAAATTTTGAAAAAAATGTAACCTCTGTATCTCAGGATGAAGAATATTTTTCATTTATGATAAAATTATTAAAATTAGTTTAGTTATTTTTTAGTTCACTCTGCATACATACACACGCGCGCGACATATGTGCACAGAAAGACTCGCACATGCACTTTAAGACGCATCCACAGATATCCGATATTTCTAATATTATTAGCATTAGATTATGCAGTAATCCAGGAAAATAATACTATGATAAGGACAATATGTTTTAAACTAAAACATTTATAAAAAAATATATCGCCATATAGTTTCATTTGCTACACAGATAAGTTCACTTTTATCAGAATGGTGTGAGCCTGTGCTCTGGTAAAGGATTATTACTATATGTAATTGATAAAATAGAAGTGGATTTTTAAACACTTTTGTATTTAATAATTTTCAATACAGAAATATATCTCAATATCGTACAGTAATATTTTAGTAGAAAGGCATCACTGTATTTATCATGAGATTTTATAGCTAATATTGAACACATTAATGTGGTTACATAATTGAAAAATGAAACTCGTTTTTTGCAGTTTAGTGCGTCTGAATGAAGCACTACTAAAATGTATATGGTTTTCAATAGATTATATGAAATAGATGAAAAGTGTTCAAAGGATATTTAGGAACCTCCATTTGGGTAGCACAGTCGTAGAATTTGTGCTCATGAAGCCGGAGACTCTTGGTCCTAGTCCATGGCATGCAGTTGTAGTTGCTGATTAATTGGTGACCTTGAGACGAATGGCAGCTTGCATCATGGTTTTTGCTTTCCTTAGAAAGCTGGTTCTCCACATTTCTTAATATGACATATTCTGAAGGTTGACCTGCTACAGAAGAAAGAATTAGCTGTAAATGGGTATATTGTGGATCTGAACTGCTTATTACTTCTGATGCTAAAGTCAATAGAACAGCCCTCTTTAAACATGTTCCACGAACAACCTATGATTACATCATTACTTTATTATGTACAATTAATAAAATTTATTAATTATAGTTTTAACGGCCTGACTGGCTTGGGAATGTGATATAGAGCGAGCTGTAAAATTCAATGTCATAGCCGGAATTTGAATACGGTTCTCCCGCTTTCCGTGCGGTTGCTCTAACCATTGAGCTACTAATGTCGTACTGGCATGTTGTCATAGTAGCTCAATGGTTAGAGCAAACACAGGGAAAGCTGAAGAACCATGTTTAAATCCCGGTTATGACATTGAATTTTTGCAACTGGCTCTATATAACTTATGGTTATTTGATACATTATCACTGCTTGCAACCATGCCAGAGAAGAAACCTCTACAGAACGCACAGCTACCGCCCAGCCGTAACCCGTCGATTCATACAACCCTGAAACAGACGCAAGGAAGATGATAAGTACAGGAAATGAGAAGCAGGAAAGTCGTGTTAAAGGATGAACCACCCAGCATTCGCCTGCCGACCGGGGAAACTTCGGAAAACCCGCGAGTGGAGTGGGCGATCGTCGGGATCAAACCTGGAAATTGAAATTGAGTTTTATTCTTGGATGCTCTTTAACTACTATGGTTCTTAGCGTCCCATTCTATATTGGGCGTGAAACACCGGTAATTTTGCTCAGAGGCCTGTTATCAGGCTTGAGGTTCTTTTACGTGCCGTAAATCTACGACACGGGACCAGCGGCTTTAGTTCCCTTCCGAAGCAAGCCGTGCTAAGAATTTTTACGCCCGAAAAAGTCCATCGCCCTCCGCCGGGTTGCTCGTACCCCCAGGTGGAGCAGCTCATTGCTGGGCGGCGACGATTGATGAGGCTATGTACATACACTCACGCATACCCAGTGATTAAGATCTCATGCTCGAGCAGCCGTGGCAAAGTATAAAAAAACAACTAGGAGGAGAAACGCAGCAATCGTGAGGCAAAGGTATTGCTTCAGTTGTTGGAGGACGTAGCGTGGCTGCGTCAATGACTCGGTACATGTTTTCTACTGCACGGCGTGTAGTTATTTATCATTCGTATGTGTTAACTCAGTCAGCTCGCCAAGTAAAAGTACGATTTGCAGAAAGATTTCCATGTGTAAAAGTTTCAGGCCATAAAACATATCCATTAACTTTACAATAAGGTTCAGGCCCCAGGAAGTGTTCAGTCTAAGAAATCTTAAAGACGGTGTACGGTCCTTACCGAAGAAACATTAGACGACATCGGTCATCGTTTGGAGAATTCCTACCCCCCCCAAAGATCACTTAGGCGTCTTTCACGACAGACAGGCTTTTCTTATGGCTCTGCGCGAAGAGCAACCAAATTGCAGAAGTTAAAATGATATAAAATAACTGTGGCACATGCTCTTCAACCAGGTGTTCCTGTAATTAGACGCACATTTTGTGAGTGGAGTCTCAATAGTGTACACAATGGCGAAATGGACCCACATTCAATATTTTAGTGGACGCGGCTTGGTTCCAACTTCATGGATAAAGGTGTACACAAAATAATCGTTAATGACAAAACTAATATTGCTCATGACGAAAAAATTGGTCTATGATGCGCCATGATCGGAGAAAGAGTTATAGGGCGAATGTTTACCCAATCAACAGTTGCCGTCAGTACATAGGTGAATACAATTCTTTCCCCCCCCCTTTTTAGAGAATAACATACAGGGAGCGTGATTTTGTCTTTTTTCAAACAAGACTCTGCAACAGCTCATAGGCCAATAATTTGATGAGAACAATTGCAAGTGTGTTTGAGGACAGAATTATTAGTAGAGATTTGTGGCCCCCTCGGTCCCCTGACCTAAGCCATTGCGATTTCTCTCTCTGGGGTGACTTAAAACATAAAGTGTACAAGACAAACCCACACACACTGGAAGAATTAAAACAAAATACCCGCCAGGAAATTGCCAGCGTTTCTTAACTTGAACTACGGCGAGTGATGTATAGTTTCCTAAAGAGGTGCCAAAAATGTGTGGACAACGACGGTGGCCAGTTCCAGTATCTCCTTTCATAAAGTTGGTAAGTAAAGTCTCTAAAAGGAGTTTCAAAAATGTATGGCTTCATCCGCGGCTTTCTATGATAGCCGCAAACGGCAATCAGTGCCGAGGACGTGGACAGGAAAAACACCGCGCAGCCGGTTCATAATTTTTGGTTCTCTCTGTACCAGCCTATTATCTCATAGCTTGAAACATTACCCGCTGCTGGCTGCGGTCAGCCATCAAATAAAACGATGGTTTTACAATTTCAAAGTATACGGATCATTATAATTTAATAATGCCAAGATATTACTTTCGTTTCCTCTGAAGAGAAATCTAACATAGGTGACACAGAAATTTATCATATATTGGAGATGGTATACTTATATTAATGATGGCAACATAGTAATGCCTTTTAATTGCAGCCTGTATCTATACTAACGTACGTGTAAGCTAACTGGAGATTTTAAGAATATTTCAGAGTTTTTATATTGGCTTGAATTTTTGGGAATGAATATCGAATTTTCCTTGGATACAGACATAGGTTTCACTGTACCCTAATGTTTAAGCTATGTGAAAGAATATTTCTTATCATATTTCTGCAAAATTTTTGTAATTTTTGCCAACAGAAAGTTAAAAAAATATCTGTTGTAGATCATGCTGTGGCTACTTACCTGATTTTATATTACGACTGTTGCCCGAAAATGGAATCCTTTTCCTTGGAAAATAATCATCCAGTTGACGAAGCAGATCCAACAAGTGCTCCTCCATTTCCACATTTTTTGTTGTAGAGGTCCAACGTGTACTCCCCCTTTTGCATAATTTTTGCTTTTATCTTCAGCATATCCTCCCCCACTTCCAGATTTTTGCTGGTAGAGTTCAACAACTGGTCCCCTATTTCCACATGTTTTTTGTGGAGTTTCAACAGGTGCTGCCCCACTCCCAGATGATTGCTGTTGAGATTCAACATCTGGTCCCCCATTTCCATAGTTTTTTTGTTGAGGTTCAACACGTAATGACCTATTTTCAGATTTTTTTTGTGGAGGTTCAACATGTACTCCCCTATTTCCATATTTCTGCGCTTGATATTCATCATAAGCTCCCCTGTTTTCATATATTTCCTGTTAAGGTTCAACATGTCATCCCCCATTTCCAGATTTTTTCGTTTGAGATACAATACGTGCTCCCCTATTTCCATATTTTTGCAATTGATGTTACACATGTGATCCATTTCCAGATTTTTGCTTCTGAGGTTCAACAGGTGCTCACGCCTAGCGTGTTTGTTGTAGAGGGTCAAAATCTGGGACCCCATTTCCAGAGTTTTGCAATGGAGGTTCAAGATTTGCCACCCCATTTCCAGATTTTTCTTGCAGATGTAGAACATATCAGCTTCTATTTCCGGATTTTTGCGGAGTTTAAACATGACCTCCCCCGTTTCCACATTTTTTCTGTGGATGTTCAACAAGTGGTCCCCCATTTGCAGATTTTTGAAAAAAATGCTCATAATCTGCTCCCCATTCCCAGATTTGTGCTGTTGAGGTTCCACATGTGGTCGCTTATTTCCAGAATGTTGCTGTTGGGGTTCTGCTTGTGTTCCTCCAATTCCACAATTTATCTGCTGGGGTTCCAGATGTTCTCCCCCATTTGCAGCTTTTATCTGTTGAGATACAAATGGAAATGGGGCTATTGCTTGTTCAGGAGCTGCAGAAACCGTTGCATTAGCCGGACATTTCTGGGATCCTGAAGATTTAAAGGGTGGAATGTTTGGAGGGCTCAGATCACCTGATACTCCACAGCGGCTGATATTTGCCTGATTTGAGGCAATGTCTCCATCTGTGTTCTCAGCGGGCACCGACATTTCTGAAGATACCTGTATGAATATATTGAATCATTAACATTTTATCAACGGGAAACTCACTAAGGATTTTGTTATATCTAGAGAAAATAAAAAAACATTTACACTTAATTGTCTATTTCACAATTAGGGGAAAGTATATACAGACCAGAAGAACTAAATACAGTAAAATATTAATTGACTCAATAAAACACTAAACTGCTTTGAAAATGTAGCTATTATTTTACCATATCATCTTAATAAATGTTTCATTAGATGGCTGTACCGTGGGTGTTATAATGAGTTTTTCTTTTGTTACCATTTGTGCAACTATACAATGATCATTGAACACTATGAATTATTACTCATCAAGAAGGTTTTATTTGTACCATTTCGCTTTCATTCAAACATGACATACCTATCCACAATCTCAAACAGCAGAAGCTATATATCCTAACTAAATAAACGAGATAACAACTACTAAAAAGTGATAAACAACAAATGCTAAGGAGATGACAATTGTAGGGATAAGCAGACATGATTTGTTGAAACATGTCATTCCGTACCGCTTTGTTAGTCAGAAATAATATAGCAAAGTAAGCATCAAGTAGTGACCTTAAGATGGACGTATGGGTTTTTACTAACCTATGTGTTTCGCCCATCATATTACAGTTAATCAAATGGATGAAGGCAGGTGAAAAAGGACAGGGAAACAAAAAAGACAAGGTAGTTAGTGCGCATATACATAGAACTTCAATGTTCTCTTTTTGCGGTGAAAATAATACTGTAGCAATAATACAGCTTATTACGAATATTTCCGGGTGTAACATAAAAAACGCAATATTTTGGAGGTTTTCTCTATAAACTATACTTAATTTTATACTTCTTTGAACCAACTTTAAAATATGTTGAAATTTTTTCAAAGTTTTACACATGCAATGTTTCATTATTAGTTTTATCATACATACAATTAGGCAATCCTTTGATTAAGAAACGCATCTGAAAATTGACCTTTTTTAAAACAAGTAAAGGGTTTAGGGAATTTCAGAATATTTGTGGAACCCTGGGATCAAAAATAAATTACCTATATAGGTGTCAACATAATGCTGACTTTGCTTAATTTTTTGTCGAAAACTATATCATGGTACCTAGTTGAGTTTCGAGACCTCAAATTATCAATCATTATTGTTCCTTTAGATTTGTGGAGTACTATAGCCAGACGGGAATACCATCCAAAGAGAAGGGTAAAATTAATAATAGCAGATAAGAATACTTCAGAGAGAGAGTGTGTGCGTGATTGTGGGCATGTTGGAGTGAGTGAGCGTGCGAGAGAGAGAGTGTGTGAGAGAGAGAGAGAGAGACAGAGAGAGAGAAAGAGAGAAAATAACATTACCTATAAACGAAAAGTCTGATGAATAGGAACCTTCGTATTTATTTCTAGCATCCTTCAAAGATGGAAGTGAAGCTTTTCAAAGTAATTTCCTCCATCCAAACAACCTTTTATATAGAATATTTCCATTATTTTTTTCTTTTTAAAATTGCTTATGTGGTTTTAATTAAAATATATCTAGAGGCTTCTTCATTAGGCTCTGAAATTCTCTCAAGTCCAATAGACTGGGTAATAATAAAGAGACAAAGAGCTGTTATAGAAAAATAAATTTAGAATTAATTAAAGTATGTCATTTGGGTCAAATAGTTAAGTCCTTTGTGCCAGCTGTTTCCCACATATTTTCATCTGTTTCGTTCAATTTTCCAATGTTTTAAGCAATACACTTTATAAAGTATAGTACCCATTCGTTTGTTCCTCATTATCCTATACGAGGAGTATCAAATATCAAGAATTGCATATTTGACTAGCTTTTTAACTGTAGACTGTCAACCTCACATTATCTATGTTGGTTTTTGCTTATAATAATATATTGAAAAAGATTCCTGGAAAGTATTCGTATGATTAAATTCAAGTATAGTAATTTTTAGAATAGCACTCAGAGAAAGCCATTTGGTTGCTAAACATCTTATTTATTCAACTCCTAAATATAATTTACTTCAACTTACGTTGATATCGGTGGTTTTGACATCACAAACTATCACGTGATATTAACTTGCGCACATAGTGTTTTTGCATCAAGCTTATATTATTTTATTTTACGCCCAATATACTCATTTTACTCTCATATTTTCCTTCCAGACTCAGCGGAGAGTTAGTTAGTAGGAATGGAATGGGATGAAACAATCACCGCATAATCTAACATAGCATTTAGAGCACATTGTTCATACAATCGATTTACGTTTCGTGCTGGCGCACAATCTCTCTTCATTTCCTACTGCATTTGGAATAAAATGATGTTCTCAAACAACTCGTATGAAATAGGAATAACTAACATTTGCAGATAAAGATGAACTTTGCTACCCTTTGAGTAGGACTTCGCCTTTCCATAAGGACAAGATTGTATTTGTACCCTTTATGTAGAACTTCACATGTTCATAAGGGCACATTCGCCACTTCTACCTCAATTAAGGCTGAAGCAGTCCGAGTGAGCCTGTACTATTTTACAATAGCCAATTATTCTGCGTAGTTACGTCGAGCATCAATGTATTATAACTGCTTGCTATAAATTTCAGATTTGCAGCATCATTATGTATTGATAGCAATTGCTTACAACTGTTAGTTAATCTTTATTATCCTAAAAAAACATCTTGACTTGATCTGTTGTTGATTGCCCCATAAAGTGAACATTGTGACCACTGCACTGTCCATAGTGAACATAAATTGAAATGATGATTTTCAGAATCGAGTTTTCAAGCCACCCATGATCGTTATTTGAAAACTCATTTTTACTTTCCAAGATATAGATTTTGGAATTCAATTCTCCTGTAAGATTACAATGGCTGAATACTGGTAAAATATAAAAATGAAAAATGCGGAGCACCAGGAAATAACTGTTACAGAAATATATAATTTCATTATCTCTTTTGCACTGGAATTCCATGGAACAGTAGGTATCAGTAACACAATGGAAAATAATATTTGATACTCTGGGTTACGTTCAAGGCATTTACTCTGGCAAAGTTCAAGATTGACTAAATATACATACCCCCCAGGGGCTCACCTTTTGTGAGTACGGGTTAGGCACACCCGGGGTACCAGAGCCATTCATAGACATTTTCACCCATTCATCCCCGTCCGGTCGAGGTGGGTTCGTTCTCGTGACCGGGGGACTCAAGGTAGGCTCTCGTGCGTTCTGTGCACTTCATTCCATGTCGCCCCTCGCCATCGCTTCTTTCTTCTCTTCTATTTATGCACATTTCGACCCACGCCCATTCATTTACACATCTCTTTTACTTCTTCGCCGGCCTACCTTGAGTGCGAAACGCCCACACAGTTTTAGTTTCTTTTAACCTTTTATTTTAATCCTCCGTGGACACAGCCTGACGGATACCCGCGCACTGGGTGTACAGCTGGGTGAGTGGGTAATGGCGTCATCCCCACCACCCGGGGTCGTCACGTCGGGTTTGTGTTCGTATCCGCTGTTCAACTGCAGTCCCGCGGGGGGCCATTGCATGAGCTGCTGACTTCCTACGGCCATTGGGTCCCTCTGTCTATGTTCTGGGAGGAGTGGCCCTGGGGTGAGCTAGGTATAGATAGGCCACTCACCCAAGCCGGGGTAACGCCCGGGAAGTCAGAGGTCGGAGACGGTTGCAATGGTGGAGGATTTATTTCGCTATGGAGCACACTTTCTCCATTAATACAAACAAGCGCCGAAAACTTTACGTAACAGAAGTGACACCACCGACAACTGGTTGTTACTTGGTCATTTCACGAACCGAAGAAGGACAAAGTTTTGAGAAGGTGAACCCTTTCATCATTCAGAAGGCATTGATGCTATTGCTGGTGCGGTTCAGTCCTGCACTCGTCTACAGAACGGTTCCTTATTAGCACAAACGAAGTCCGATCAGCAAAGTAAGACCTTGTTGCGCGCTATCCCATCCGTGTGGAGAAGCACCGCACATTGAATTCCTGTCGTGGCGTCATTACCACCCATAGCCTCGATGGTATGTCGGACGATGAACTCGTAGATTATCTTTCAGACCAAAAGGTGACAGTGCATAGAGTGCAGGCCAAACGCGACGGAGTATTGGTAACCACTCGTACCCTTTTATAACATTTGATGGCGTCGATCTGCCCACGAGCATTTCCGCAGGTTACGAACGGATTTCTGTGAGGCCTTATATTCCTAGACCTCTGCGTTGTTTTAAATGCCAACGTTTTGGGCATACGCATGTCTCATGTAAGAGTGCCGGTAACATCTGCGCAACATGTAGCCATCCCTCACACGAAGGTACCTTTTCAACAGCCCCCGTCTGCGTTAATTGTAAAGGATCTCATTCTGCGTCGTTTGCCGACTGTCCGCGGTACTTGGACGAGAAGGCGATCCAGGAGATCCGGGTGAAGGAAAAACTCTCCTTTGCTGAAGCCCGGAAGCGTTATCATGCGCGCCAACCTTCACTCCTGCGATCTGGCACATTTAGTTCTGTTGTTGCCTCGCCAGTACCACGAGTAGATGCCGAAACTGAGACCTGGACCATGACTGCATTAACCGCCACTACCATCCGGCCGTCCATTAAAGCTACTGTTACCAAGCCGAATAAACCTGGTCCAAAGTCCATGAAGTCGCAAGCCGCTTAAAAGAAACCCAAGCAGAAACTTCGTAGGGAAGATTTTTTGAAGGACCCTCCGCGTGCGCGCGGTAATAAAAGTTCACCTTCTCCTCCTCGGAGTTCGCAGTCCCAGGAAGCTCCTTGGACAAGCCGCGCTCAGCGGCCACCTCACCCATCGCCACCCAGAACCGATTCACGGCGCTTGAATCGGTTTCTGGCTCTGAGCGCGTGGGCCCTACCTTCGAGGAGGCTATGGAGTCTGACTAACTCCATACAAAAAGCCCGAGCCCAAAGGTTATACAAAAGGTAATTTTAAGCCGCCCTTCTAAGTAGACAGTTTATCCCCTTTTTCTTAATGGCTATCCTGAGCTGGAATGTACGTGGTGTACGATCGCATAGGGCGGAACTGCAACTTTTATTGCGTTCCCATTCACCTATGGTCGTGTGTTTGCAGGAGACAAAGCTTCGCTCTCACGACCCTTTCGATCTCCTAGGGTACACTCCGGTTCGCTACGATCTTGAACCGGAGGAGAGTACTCCTGCTCTTGGTGGTGTCATGATTTTGGCGCGTAACGACGTTCACTTTCAAACTATCACACTTACATCCGACTTGCAAGCTGTTGCCGTTCGCCTTCGCTTACCCGGCTTGTTTTTTCCGTTTGCTCTGTGTATTCACCTCCATCGTCTCCCCTCGCTCCCGCGGACATTCGAGCTCTCCTGTTCGCTCTCCCAACACCATTTCTTCTGTTGGGAGATTTTAATGCCCATCACCCACTGTGGGGTTCGCCAAGGGCTTGTGCGAGGGGAACCCTTCTGTCCGACATTTTTTATCAGCTCAATCTTTCCATCCTCAATAGCGGTGAACCTACTTTTGTTTCTGATTCTTCTGGTACATTCTCTCACCTGGACCTAGCCGTTTGCTCACTCCAGCTTGCTCGTCGTCTGCAGTGGAACGTCGTCGCTGACACCTACTCCAGCGACCATTACCCCTGCGTCGTTTCTCTTCTATCTCACCACGTCCAGCATTCCAGAGTATCTACCTGGATATTCAGAAAAGCCGACTGGAGCTTGTATTCCAGCCTCGTGCATTTTGACGATCAGCCCTTCGCAGACATTAACCAACTAGTGCAGCACCTTACGTCTACGATTTTCTCTGCCGCCGAACGTGCAATTCCCCGTTCATCCTCTCAACCTTGGCGACCGCCTGTTCCGTGGTGGAACGAGGATTGTCGGGACGCCGTTCGTGCCCGTAGAACTGCACTTAGGTTGTTTCGGCGACACCCTACACTTGCTAATTTGGTGACTTTTAAACAATTGTTCGTCGCATTATTCAGGATAGCAAGAAGGCGTCGTGGAATATTTTTGTCGAGTCTTTTAATCGCTTTACTCCTTCATCTGTTGTTTGGGATAAACTTCATCGCTTCTCAGGTAAAGTGTCGCATAGTGTTCTTTCTGCCCTTCAGGTTTCCAATGCCACCATAGTGGATCCGGCTGCCATCGCTAACACTCTTGGTGCTGCCTTTGAGGCGGTTTCCAGTTCAGACCATTATTCCGCCGGCTTTCGCTGTATCAAAGACCGGCTGGATTCCGACACCTTTAATTTTCGGTCTGCTAATAATGAGTGTTATAATGAACTTTTCACACTGAGGGAGCTGGAGCACGCTCTTCATTGCTCTAGGCACTCCGCCTCTGGCCCGGACGGCATTCATGTCCTGATGTTAAAGAACCTTTCAGCCGACAGTAAACTCTTTCTCTTACAGGTCTATAACCGTATTTGGCAAGACGGCTTTTTTCCTTCCGTTTGGCGCGAAGCCACCATTGTCCCTATACTTAAGCCTGGGAAGGATCGCCAACTTCCTTCCAGCTACCGCCCTAACTCCCTCACCAGTTGCGTTTGCAAGGTGATGGAGCGCATGATTAACGGACGGTTGACATGGTGGCTTGAGTCTCAGAAACTTCTAGCGAACGCTCAGTGCGGGTTTCGCCGCTATCGCTCTACCGTCGACCATCTGGTGTCCCTGTCGACGCATATTATGAATGGATTTCTGAGAAAGTGTCAAACCGTGGCTGTGTTTTTTGACCTGGAGAAAGCTTGTGACACTTGTTGGAGGGGCGGCATTTTACGTACACTTCACGCATGGAATATCCGCGGTCGTCTTCCCAAATTTCTTCGGGAGTTTATGACGGACCGCGTCTTTGGTGTACGTGTGGGCTCGGTTTTATCTAGTCGTTTTATTCAACAGAACGGAGTACCGCAGGGCTCTGTACTCAGTGACACACTTTTTGCGATAGCTATCAACCCCATTGTTGATTGTATTCCAGCTGGCATTTCATCGTCCCTTCTAGTTGACGATTTTGCCATTTATTGTACTTCACGACGGACCTGTCTATCTCAACGCCGTCTCCAGAGCTGTATCGACCGTTTCTACGCCTGGAGTAACGCTAACGGCTTTAATTTCTCCGCCGAGAAATCCGTCTGCATCAACTTCTGGCGCCGGAAGGCTTTCCCTCCGCCCTCTCTCCATCTTGGGTCGGAGGTCCTTCCATTTGCAAACGAGGTGAAATTTTTGGGCTTGGTCTTTGACCGGAAGCTGAGCTGGACTTCTCACGTTTCCTTTTTAAAAGCAAAGTGTGACCGTTCTCTTAATATTTTACGTGTTTTAAGTGGCACATCCTGGGGCGCCGATCGGACCGTCCTTCTTTGCCTTTATCGCTCTTTGGTCCGATCCAAGCCTGATTACGGGTGTATTCTTCGGCACGTCCATCTGTGTTACGTCGATTGAATGCCATTCACCATCGTGGCATAAGAGTCGCTACAGGGGCCTTTCCAACTAGCCCTGTACCCAGTCTGTACGCAGAAGCTGCAGAGCCTCCGCTGTCCTTCCGGCGTGAGATGCTTTTGAGCAACTATGCTTGTCGACTCTCAAGCTTGCCTGACCACCCGTCTTTCGAGTTATTTTTCGAGGAGTCGTTTGATCGCCACTATTTGATTAGCTCCTCTGCATTGCTCCCACCGGGGGTTCGATTTCGACAGCTCCTTCGGCATTTAGACGTTACGCCAGCGCCGGCCCTTCCTCGGGGTGAAACGCGTTTTCCTCCTTGGTCGCGCGCTGAGGCCCACTGTCACCTTGGGTTAACGTCAATGCTGAAAAATGCGACCCCTGCTTCCGCACTTAGATCCGCTTTTTTAGAACTCCGGGCACAGTTCGGGGACTGTCATTTTATATATACCGATGGGTCTAAGACTGGTGGCAGAGTAGGATGTGCCTTTGTTTTTGGTGCACAGAGTTTTACTTTTCGTTTACCTGAACAATGTTCGATTTATACCGCCGAACTTTTTAGTATATATCAATGTGTTTTATACATTCAGCGGCACGTCTTACGGCGCTGTGTTTTTGTTCTGACTCTCTGAGTGCCCTTCAGAGTATTCACGCGCTGTATAGTTACCACCCGCTCGTACAGCGCATTCATGACCTGCTCCACTCGCTTGGTGCATCTGGCATCAGCGTCTCCTTCGTTTGGATTCCAGGTCATGTGGGCATCTCAGGCTACGAGTCTGCCGACGCCGCTGCCAAATCGGCCATTTTATCACCCAGATGTTTTGCCTGTGTTGTTCCTTCCACAGATTTTTATTTTACGTTACCGTATCCTCTCGCGCTGGCGCGATGAGTGGGCGGCTCTTAGGGGGAACAAGTTGCGGGAGGTTAAACCTCTTCCGTTAGTCTGGGGTACCTCTTCTCGTTCTTCTCGTCGGGAAGAGGTACTTTTAGCTCGTTTACGAATCGAGCATTGTCGTTTTGGTCATAGATACCTGCTCAGTGGTGACCCCGCACCACTGTGTGAGCAGTGTGATGCGCCCTTAACGGTGCGTCACATTTTAACAGAGTGTCAAGTTTTATCTCCGTTGCGCGTTCGTGTTGGTCTGCCTGTTGGCCTAGCCAACGTTTTGGCAGACGACGCGCATGCTGTAGAATGTCTTTTACGTTTTATCACTGCCATTGGTTTTAGCCGTCGCATTTGATGCACTGAGCATCTTTTAGCTTTGAGATTTTATATTGTCTGTTTTAATGGGGCTCTTCTCCCCTACGGACATAAGGCGCTCATGTGCCTTGCATTCTACAGTTCTTGACACGTTGTTTTATTCTTTTAGTGACCATCATTTTAGTGTGTAGATCATCGTCTTTGGTTTTTTGTGTTTTTTGGTGCTTTTGACCAAGCGGGTTTGTGTGGGGTTTACTAGTTTTTGGACCTTTCAATTTTCTAATTTATACATTGTAAGGGCGCTAATAACCATTGCAGTTGAGCGCCCATAAGCCCCACCTCATCATCATCATGATTTACATTTTTATGTGGTTAATGGCTTTTTTGTTCCAAGCGTAAACATTTACTAATAACTTTATTGAGTTTGGAATTTATTGTTTTAGTATTATCATTGTTTTATACCTTCATTTAATTATGATACGAGGGGAATTTATATAACTTTTGTCAATTATTTATAACTTTTTTGCCAATTGCATTTTGTGAAAGTGTATTAGGACTATCAATTTTAGTTTCAATAATTCTAACTTATGAAAAGGTTTATTTTAATCCATTTGATTGGTTACAATGATAATATATGTTGTATCTATAGTATTTTGATTCCATTGTCTTATAAGTAAAAGTTGATGATTAATATTTTTTTGTTTTTTATATCATTTACATGTTTAATTAATATACTTTTTTGTTGACTAACCTTAGGATTTATTTTTGTATATGATTATTTGTGGTATGGTTTAATTATATTAAGATTTTGAGTTTGTGTTTTAATAATTTTAGCTAGCTCTTCTGTGGTGCAGTATAAGTTTTATAATAACTTTTATTTATGATTTTAATGTTATTGTTAATGTTGATTTATACTTTTTGTAGAATAAATTTAACTTAATTTTTTTTAGGGAACCTTAATTCCAAATTTATTTTTAACTTTTGCTAGGGGATATCAACCTGAATGATTGCAAGTTGTAATTTATTTATTATTTTATACCTTATTTGCTTCACTACTACTATTATTGAGAAGAATATATCTTTACAATAATTTAAATTGCCTAGTTTTTTCATTGATTTATAAGAATGGTTTTATAAAATTTTATTTCTATCTTAGTACAACTTCGACATTTTTAGTTATAATACCTGTATATTTAGCGCATTTATGATTGCCTAGGGTAGGTGTGGAAGCTCCAGTTTCAGGATCTATAATTTTAGCTGGAGTTTTATTAAAACTAGCTGGTTGTGGTTTATTACGTGTTTTTGAATATTTACTGGAAATTGGGATATTAATTAATGTATTTTGATATCTATTAGATTAATTGGAGGGTTTTAGTTAGTTTAATATGTTTACGTCAAGTAGATATAACAGAATTAATTGCTTATTCATCTATAGCTCATATAGGATTAATTGTTGAAGGTCTAATAATATTAAATATCTCAGGAATCTATATGACTTTTATTTTAATAACTCCTGATGATTTATGTTCATCTCGTTTGTTTTGTTTAGCTAATATTAGTTATGAACGTTTAGGAAGACGAAGATTATTAATTAACAAATGTTTATTAAATTTAATACCAGGAACAACACTATGATTATTTTTACTTTCGTTATCTAATATAGCAGCTCCTCTCTCTTTAAATTCATTACGAGATATTCGTTTATTCAACCGTATAACGAGTTGAATATGAATAGTAATATTATTTCTTATATTCATTTCTGTTTTTAGAGCTGCTTATACTTTATATTTATATTCCTATAGCCAACATGGAGTTTATTATTCTGAAATTTATAGAAGAGTAAGTGAATATTGTCGTGAATATTTATTATTAATATTACATTGATTATCTTTAAATTTGTTAATTTTAAAAGAATTTATGTATTAATTTGATTTTAAATGTTATTACTTGAGTAGTTTATAATAAACCCTTGATTTGTGGTAAAATATATAATAATAAATTATCTTAGGTTATGATTTATTTATCATTATGTTTTATTGGATTTTGAGTTAATATTGTTTTCTTTGTTAAGATTTATATTTGGCATATATTGTATTATAAATAATTTAATTTATTTTTTTTGAATGAGAAATTATTAGAATAAACTTTTCTTCAACTGTTATAACACTATTGTTGGATTGAATAAGTTTTGTTATATTAATTCCATCTTTAGTAATTTTATATAGTGGGAATTATATAATAAGAGATATTTCATTAAATCCATTTATTGTTTTAGTTTTAACATTTGTATTATCAATAATGTTTTAATTACTAGTTGAAATTTAATTAGAATATTACTGGGTTAAGTTGGATTAGGTTTAATTTCTTATTCTCTTGTTATTTATTATCAAAATGTGAAATCCCATAATGCTGGAATATTAACTGCTTTATCTCATCGTGTTGGTGATGTTGCTTTATTAATAGCGATTGCACGACTATTAAACTTTGGAAGATGAAATTATATTTTTATCTGGATTGTTTAATAAATAAATATGAATTGTATTTAATTTCGTTTTAGTTATTTTAGCAGGGATAACAAAACGTGCACAAATTCCTTTTTTAGCTTGATCTGCTCCTACTCCTGTTTCAGCTTAGTTCATTAATATTTATTAATTCGATTTAGTAAACCTTTTTCGAATTGATTGTTAAATTTTGTATTAGTAATCTCTGTTTTTACAATATTTATTAAAGGATTAGGTGCAAATTTTGAATACGATTTAAAGAAATTATTGCTCTAACAACTTTGAGGCAGTTGAGATTAATTATAGGAATTTTAGGTTAGGATTTGCTGATTTTGCATTTTTTCATTTATTGACTGATGCATTAATTAACGCACTACTATTCATATGTGCAGGAAAAGTAATTCATAATGTAAAGAAATGTTAGCATATTCGTTTTATAGGAAATGATCAATTTTTATACCTTTTACTTCATTTTGTTTTATACTATCAAATTTTGCTTTATGTGGAATACCTTTTTTGGCTAAATATTTTTCAAAAGATATAATTTTAGATGTAGTTTCTTTAACAAATATAAATATGTTTATATTATTTTATATTTTTTATCTACTGGTTTCACCGTATGTTATTCCTTTCGTCTTTTTTATTGTGTTTTGTGAGGGGATTTTAATTTGGTACGTATAGGTATTTGAAGAGAAGGAAAGCATTTAATAGAAGAAAATTGAATAATAATTTATGCAATATTAGGTTTAATAATTTTTGCTGTAGTTGGTGGAGGAGTATTAAATTGAATATCTTTTTAACCTCTTATTTTAATTATTTATAATTATATATAAAATAATACCTCTATTAGTGCGATTTATTGGTTAATGATTAGGAAGAATTGTATTTAAACATAGATTGAATTATTATTTTAAATTATATATATTAATAATAAATATAAATATAATGAAATAATTATTTTTTGGTGCAATATCATATATACCTTTAATTTTTACTAAATGCGTAAGAGAACGAACTTTGAAAATTGGTTTTAACTTGGTTAAATATATTCATTTAGGTTGAAGCGAATAATTTGGAGCACAAAACGTATATACTATATTTTAATGAAGTTAAGTGGTTTAAATCAATGATTTCAACATAGAGTCTAAAAATATTATTTAGCAGTTTTTATTACTTTAATTATGATTATATCTTTTGTTATTTATTAAAACATATTATACAGGTTATAAAATTGAAGCTGTTATTGAGATAATTTACTACCCTTGAATATATATATATATATATAAACTTGAAATTTATTAATTTTCTACAATGAAAATGTAATGTATTGTTTTAAATTATATAAATTAAAATAAAGATGTAAATGGATTTAAACCACTTGAATAACAAGTTAGCAACTTTAATTCGATCAACACATCTTCTTAATTGGAATACAATACAATTTTATCATTAACAGTGATATACCTCTAATTTGGTTTCAATTAATATAAAAAATAAGAATATAATTGTATCTTATTATCATGTCGAAACTGACTACAATTGATTTGCTTCTTATTTATTTTAAGGAAAATTGATAATTCGATACTTTTTGAGTGCAAATCATATGTTATGATTAACTATAACCCTAGTAATAATTTAAGATGCTCATTCAAGGGATCTTTATTTCATTCATGGAATAAACCGACTGTTAAAATTAGTGGAAATAAAATTCTTGTAGCAATTCAAGTTAATATATTTGATTTAAAACGAATAACAGTTAGAGTAGCGTGGGGCAAGTGTACGCACTTAAACTTTCAAGGCCTCTGCAACGGTATCTATTTAACTAGTATATGTGAAAATTTTATTGTGCAATCTTTATTCTAACGTTTATCACAAACAGTGATTAAAACCTGTTTTTAAATGTGAAAAATAATTTTATAAATGTTTAATTAAAATGTGACCCATGCGAAATTTTGCCCCATAGATGGGGGTAAGAGTACGCATAAGGTGGGGTAAAAGTACGCAGAAAACACAAATGTTTAATTTTAATCCTTGGTGATGTAACTTTAATTACATTATAAGAATACATCAAGGACCTTAGTCTGACTAATATTGAACATAATTTATCTAAGAATAAGATGATAAACTAAATATAAAAACTTTGAATAAAGAAAAGATTGAAATATTCTCATTGTCTGTCATTTTTAACAATAGTCGCAGATAAATTTGCTGCCTCCCTCATGGTTGGAACAAGCTACATGCCACCATTCTACACACTTTTGGCACTGAATCCAGTCCTCTTCCGGTGGTTAAAGTACTACCTGTCGCATCCTGGACAGTGGATTTTCTCATTTGAAGTTGAAGCTTTGTGTAGGACTGAATGGCTTTTGGTCCTTTGGGGCCTCATTTCGTGCGTATTTTGATACATCACGCTTGACGTGTTTTGAAGAACTGGATGATTTAAGGCTTGATTCATTTCCAACCTTCTTTTAAAGGGTGAGCTAGTCAGTACTTCCGATTTTTGACTTCTCTTACTTCTTTGTTGTTCGTCTTTCATCTGCAATTGAAATTGTGTGATTACACGTCCTGGGCTATTTAGTAACCATTTGTCACACATTGCAGAATATAGATCTTTTAACGGCTTAAAAATGATCTGTGAAGGGGCTGCAACCTATGTGAAGTATTGGGAGGAATCGATAATAGATGAATACCATTGTGTCTGCAGTAGACAATTTCTTCCAAGTTTATATGGGATGTGTGGTTATCTAGCACCAGAAGTATTGTATTCTCCATGCTTCTGAAAATGCTTCAGCCACTCAGAAAATAGCTCACTGTTGATGTACCCACTGTCTGAGCACATCATGATTGAACCTGGTGGAGTTCCGTGCATGAGTTCTTATTTAGCTCTTTTTCTTGCAAATATTATGGCTGGGGGAACATAATTTCCACTGCGCTGACTGCCAAACAAAAGATGTTAAATTTCCTCTTTCTGTAGAAACAATTGTTCCAACCGCTTTCTTACTAGTAGGTGATACAACCTTAGGAGTCTTATTAGGGGCAGTGCTTATTCCTGATTCATCCGTATTATTCATTCTTGATAGACAGAACTTGTATTGATTCATCATTTGTTCCAGATTATCAAAAAACAAGGAAACGTGAGCTTTATTAAAGCCCATAACTCGAGAAAGACTTGTTTTGGTGTGAACACGGAGTGATAGTTTGTGCAGTTTCATAAATTTTAGTGCCCAGTTTCTACCAGGTAATTTTCTGTCCTTGTTAAATGGATGGATTACCTTGTTAATGTCAGCAAACTGAAATGCCAGTTCTACGCAAATCCTTCAATGTTAAACTATAAAAGTGAGACTCAAGGAGTCTGCAAATCTGTGCCAATTCCTTCGCATGCTGTTCAGTAAATACTGCAGCAAAACGTCCCAGCTTTGACACACCGAAACCCTGCAAGAATAGAAATACACAGAGGTATGAGATACACATTTTAATTGCATTTTAACTTGAAAAATGAACTACAATAGCTTTGCTTCGCTGTGCATTTTAATATTTTATCTACTGTATTATAAAATTTTAAAATATTTGTCTATAGTATAGATTATATACAATAAAGTAAAAGAGACCATATACCAGTTTAAGTCATTTTCTTAGTGCTCCTTCGGATATACGAAGATGCTGTGCAACATTTCGTTTCGAAAACCCTTGAACTAGCTTCAGCTTTGTCATATGTTTTTCGGTCAATTTTTGTTTTATATACCCTGAAATACAAATTAAGATAAGAATTATCAAAGAAATATTAATTAGTAACATTATAAATACATGTACAGCGTTTAAATTAAATTTATTGTACAATTGAAACAGTGGGGCAAAAGTACGCGTGTGTACTTTTGCCCCACTCCACAGTTCGTACTCTTGCCCCGTTGTCGTCTTTAACATTTCCCAGACCGTACTGCCATCTGTAGCCAGTTTCACACAATGGCCAAGCCACCACAAGTTATTACAGAAATTTGTCTGAGAAATGACATAATGCTAAAATACCTGTCTCACATTTCTAATAGCTCAATCACGTTTCCAAAACCACGAAAAATAACATCAACATGAATGATTTTCAATCTTACCTCATAGTTTAAAGACGAAACACACCAGCACAAGGAAACTATGTAGAGAGGCTATCGGCAACGTAATTCTTCCAACATCATACAGTCCTGCCAATTGCACGGCCGTCTTCATATAAATATCCCTTGTGCGTACTCTTACCCGCCGCGTACTTTTGCCCCGCACTACTCTACTGGTAAAATTAAGGCGATTTCTACGTCAAAAATTAAAAAATAATGGCAATTAAGAAGAATTGTAAGGAAAATAGCAGTCGTGAAGATCTAATTGAATCAAATCCACATTCAAAGGGTGAGTTTTTTCTCGGTCTTCAAAATTTTTGGATAGTAAATTAGTTAATGATATAAGAATAAAAGAGATTGTTATGATAATGATATTACAAGATTTAAAATTTGAATTATTTATTATAATTAATTGTAGAATTTTAATTGGAAATCAAATGTATTTTTTATACTAACCAAAATTATTTTCCTCATCAATAATACTACCGCATTTACAAAATGTCAATATCAAGCAGCTGCTTCAAAGCCAAAATGATCATTGGACGTGAAATGTATAAATATTATTCGAAATAAGCATGTAATTAGATATGTAGTACAAATAATTACATGAAAGCAGTGAAATCCGGTTGCCACAACAAATATTAATCCGAAAACTGAATCTGCAATAGTGGATGAGGCTTCATAACACTCATATAGTTGTAGAATGGTAAAATAAATACCTAAAATGATAGAGAAAATTAGTCCTTGAGTAGCTTGGTCATAATTATTTTATAATAATCCATGATGACTTCATGTAATAATAATTCCTGAAGGTAGTATTAAGAAGTGGGATTGGAAGAGCATTAAAAGGGAGAATTCCAATGGGTGGTCCAAAGGATCCAAGTTCAGTAGTGGGTGCAAGTCTTCTATGACAAAAATTTCAAAAAATAATCATAATAAAATAATTTCTGAAACAAAAAGTAAGATTACTTCTCATCGTAATTCTATTATTACTTATTTGTATGATATCCTTGATAAGTACTTTCTCGTACTACATCTCGTCATCATTGAATTGTAACTAAAATTAATATTAGAATTCCTATAAATATTAATTGTTTATTAAATTAATATGTAAACTTAATGAATCCTAATATTGCAATTATAATTCTAAAAGCTGCTTTGATAGGTCAGGGACTATATGTGACTAAATGATAAGGGTATAAAGATGTATTAATTTTTAATAATTTTAGTTTAGCATACTAATTTATGATTTAACTCACTCCGTAAATATTATTTTATCATTAGAAGTAATTACTATATTACTATAAATTGGTTTAACAGACCATTACTTGCTTTTCAGTCATCTAATATTTCAGATAAATTAGAGATTCAATTGAGGTAATTATTAGTTAAGGTGCTTTCAATTATAATAGGTGTAAATGTATGATTTGCACCACAAGTGCTGATATAAAATTGGATCTCCTCCTCCTGCAGGATCAGAGAAGGATGTATTATTTAAGTTTCAATCAGTTAGAAGTATAGTAATTGCTCCTGCAAGAACAGGTAAAGATAATAATAAAATAACAGCAGTAATTCCTACTGATCAAACAAATAAGGGTACCTGTGTTTGATTTATGTAAATTGATTTTATGTTAATTATAGTTGTAATAAAATTACCAGCTCCTATAGTACTAGATATTCCAGCTAAACAAAAAAAATTGTTAAGACAACTGCAGGTCCTGCCTGATCAATTCTACCTGAAAGAGGAGGGTAAACTGTTTATCCTGTTCCAGCACCGCCTTCTACAGTTCTTCTAATAATAAGAAATAGAATGGAAGGAGGTAATAATCAGAATCTTATACTAGTTATTCGAGTAAAAGCTATATCTGGGGCTCCAAGCATCAATTGCCAAATCCATCAATTATAATATGTATAACTATAAAAAGTATTAATAAAAGCGTGAGCAGTAAGAATAAAATTACAAATTTGACCATCCCCAATTAAAGATCCAAGTTGACCCAATTCATTTGGAACTAAAATTCTTAAAGATGTTCCTAGCATACCTGCTCATGCACCAAAAATAAAATATAATGTTCCAATATCTTTACGATTTGTTGAGAATAGTCATGATAGCAATATAGGAAGTAAAATGACTGAGATAGGTGATAAATTGTAAATTTGTTAAGCGAACTTAAATTTCTTTTGTGCTAAGAAAGGTTTTATATTCATTTCATGATATTAAAATGCAATTCTAATGGTGTAGTTAATACTAACACTTAAAGAGAGTTCTTTATTTATAACGTTAAAGAACATTAGTTTATTTAACTTAAAATCTTAATAGATGATTAAGATTAAAGTGCAGATTTATATTCCAAAAATGAAAAAATAAGCTATTTTTGCAAAATTGGATTTTGGGTAAATTTAGATAATTCAAATAATTACAGAATTTGTAAGTGTTAATGGCGTGTATATGATACGCATATAGTAGTATGAAGTTAATAAGGCGGATACAATTAGAATTATTGACGTAAGGATTATAACATTTTGAATTATGAGTTGAATTGAAATTCATTTTTTGAAAAACCCTAAAAAGGAGGTAAACCTCCTAATGACAATAAAGATGTTAATAAAGTGAATTTTACATTTTTTTATTTAATGGGTTAAAGGTTTGAGAAATATAGGATAAGTTAGTTATAGCTGTTATTAAAATGGTGCAGGCAATATTAATAGTGTAAATGGTAAAGCATAATAATCATAAGTTTGAACCCATAGTTATAGTTGTTAATATTCATCCAATATGATTACTTGATAAGAATGCTAACATTTTTCGTAATGAAATTTGATTAAAGCCACCGATAGGATCAATAAGTGTGGATAATATAATTTTGATTTTAATAAAGTAGTTATAAATAATTATATAGGAAATTAGAATCAATGGTGCAATTTTTTAAATTGATAGAATAATAAAAGTATTTATTCAAGACAACCGCTCCATTACAGAATGTAATTATCAATAAAAAGGCGCAGATGTAATTTTTTATTAAAAGTGGGATGGTAATGAAATATTTCAAATTGTGGTTCTGTTAGATAAAATATTTCAAAAATGTTAATTTTTAAAATGATTAAAAATAGAAGGGTTTATGACGAAATGCGTTGAATAAGAAAATATTTAAATTAATTATCAGGTTAGGGTTCTTTTAAATACAAATAAGATAGGAATATAAATTAAATGGTAAATCCAAAAATATATTTAAATGTAAAGTAACTGTGAAAAGGGATTTTATCAATATTAGTATTTGTTGCTAAGGGATTGTTTGATCCTGTTTGATGAAGAAATAACAAATGAATTATAATACAGGCTGTTATAGTAAATGGAAGTACAAAGTGAAATGTGAAAAATCGATTTAAAGTTGAATTATCTACAGTAAAACCTACTCATACTCACTGTACTAATACAATTCCTAAGTAAGGAATAGCGGATAATAAATTAGTAATTTCTGTAGCACCTCAAATAATATTTGTCCTCATGTTAGAACATAAACTATAAAAGCTGTAACTATTACTAAACATAAAATTATAACTACAATTATTTATGTACAATAACATTTATATGAACCATAATGCAATCTCGTTCAATATGAAGGTAAATACAGATAAAAAATATAAAAGCACCATTGGCGTGTAAAGTTCCTAAAAGTCATCCATAATTTACGTCTCGACAAATGTGTACTACACTAAAGAAGGCTAAATTAAAATGGGCTGAATAATGTATAGCTAAAAATAGTCCTGTTATGATTTGGATGATTAATTTTAATTTTTGATTGGAGATATCAACCCGATCGTTTGCAAGCTGGAATTTATTTCTTATTTTGTACCTTATTTGCTTCACTACTATTATTAAGAATAATATATCTTTATAATAATTTAAAATATTTAGTTTTTTCATTGAATTAGAAGAATGACTTTATAACTTTCTGTTTATACCTTAGAATAATTTTGGCATTTCAGTTAAAATACCTATATACTTAGTGCATTTATGATTACCTTGGGTACGTGTGGAAGCTCCAGTTTCAGGCTCTATAATTTTAGCTGGGGTTTTATTAAAACTATCTGGTTATGATTTATTACTGGTTTTTGAATATTTAATGGAAATTGGGACATTAATTAATGTATTTTGATTATCTATTAGATTAGTTGAAGGGTTTTTAGTTAGTTTAATATGTTTACGTCAAGTAGGTAGATATAACAGAATTAATTGCTTATTCATCTGTAGCTCATATATGATTAATTGTTGGAGGTTTATTAACATTAAATATCTGAGGATTCTATATAATTTTTCTTTTAATAATTGCTCATGATTTATGTTCAATACGTTTTTCATTTTTGTAAATTGCAGTCGCTGTTCACTTGTTTCTCGCGAATATCACTATATGCGTTTGGCATTCCAGACCAGCGTATAGCTTTTCGCTTTTAAAGGCCGGACCTCGTACCCGTGGTCGTTGACGTGCATATCTTTGGTGCTTCGCCAAGTTGAGGGTTGAGGGTTCGAGTCCCGCTGTGTGCATGGACATGGGCGTTTGTGCGTTTCTCTGTTTTGTGTAATTGCGGTAATAAGCTGTAAAAATGCATTAAAACACAATAATGGTAAACAAGGGTACTAAAAAAGAAAAGGACACTTGTTAGAGATTTGGGTTCAAAAAAATTGATTATTGTTTTTGTTGTAATGGATTGTGAATGGTATAAGAACATAACAATGTAATTTATATTGCTATTTAGACAGTTCAAAGGCTCTTATGGCCCAGAGATATTATAATATATTGGTATGTAACAATGTGCTCACTTTGGGTTTTGCCATTTTCAGTAAATTTTATTCTTTAAATACCAAGTACACTGTTCTTAACATCTATTAAATAGAGAAGGCTTAAATTTGTTGTTGTTATACAAAATGTTCAGCGGCATTTAGTAGGTTAAAACATTTGATCCTAAATTACATGGGGTCCACAAAATTACAAAAGTGTTACATTAAAAATTATTTCCTTGCGACTATTTTTTTAAAATAAAAGTAGACCCTCAAGCGCAGAAGCAGTTAACCAGCCGTCATAAGCTACTTATAAAAAACTCAAATAAAAAATGTGTAGAGTTCTGATTTGTATTTTCACGAAAACTGTACCTTAAATGAAAGTGAAATTTTTATAAATTATTTTACAATATTCAAATATTTATAATTAAAAGATATAAAGCTAGCCAAAAAGCTCTATACTAGTATATTTAGAAAACCTTCTTTAAAAAACAGTAAATAATTCATTGTGTAATTCCGGAAAAAAACTGAATTTTTTCAATTGCGAAAAAGCGTAAAAATACCCTGCGATCTCTACCAAGGTGCTTGGACGTCAGACTATTAATTTGGTTTCCTCAACCCCCCTGTACCTAAAACAGAATATGTAGATAATGAAACTATTTCTGCAAACGTTTATCTCTATTAACACGAAGTAGATAGAAAAACAAGCTTCCGTTAAAATAAGTTGCACAAGCTATACAGAAATAAAACATATTGGGTAGAGAAAATCGTGTGAATATGACTCAACCGTATTTTTAATTGCCTTCTAGAACATTTGTCATGTTGCACAACATTCCTGGCTATTAACGATTACTAAGGCAGTGACTGTGCCCAGTTGCCGGCAAGTCGGAATACTTTCCGATTTCGAAAACAAAAGCTACTTAAATGAATGTATTTGAGCTGAGTCTTGAAAGTACATATTTGTGATATATATTCACTGCCATATCAAAATACACCTCATGCTGAGGGTTCCCTTATTTATTTCAGAATTGGTATTTTTAAGTGTAGGCAAAGATTTTTATGTTTAAAATATAACACGATTTACAGATATATGTACCTTTCGTCCCTTAATTACTTATAGTTAAATGTGTGTATCTTTACAGAAATTTTTTTGGTTTGAAGAACATATACATTTAATATACATTCCAAACTTCGTATATAAGTCCATGATATTTGATGTACTTTTCTCAAAGACTTTCATGAAATTTCGCAGAAGCAGTGATTATATGCAAATATTTTCTTTATTGCTTTTTTTTAAAAATAGGATATCAAAGTTTCGATAAAAATACCACAGGAACAGTTAACGTTAGGTCTTCATTGTGAGCTGTGGCCTCCCAGAGGGACACAAGGAACATTTAGGGCAATAACGTGCAGAAATGTTTGCTGCCCCACCTTATGGCATTAAACGATCAATGCTATTTTTCTTGCATCACCCGTTGCTACCATTAAAAGTCCTGAGCCAGAAATTCGGAAGAATTATCTACATGTATTTACAAAGTACTTCGAGACGCAAAGCTTAAAATCGCTCACAAGATTACTTAAATCTCGAGGCAGGTATATCTTGGATGCGTATTTGGTGTGTCTGTTGCCTTCAACGATTCAAATAAAGTATATCTCAGCAATGGAAGTGAAATATCAATGAGGTGAAATTATTGCAACGTATAGCTACTTAAGTAGCAAATGTGGTAACAAGAGAAATAAAGGAACATTGTTTTACAATTCTGAATATCATTTCAGTATGCTCACCTCAATTTTCCAATATGTATACTGCCTTAAAACCACAAGAGAAACAAAAACTGACACTTGGAGTTGCTAACTCTCCAACGAACAACTAATGAATGAGTGAGCCCAGCGTGTCTGCAAATGCGATATCGCAGAGGTATTTCTATGACATCATTATGTAATTAGCGCTAGGTCACTCCAAGTTGTATATGACGTAAAAAGTGCACTACTTACTACGCGTTTATTAAAACAAATAATTGATTTGCCTCTAACTTTCTCATGCATAATGATTTTGCTACGTAACATTGTTCAGAAACCACATGCAAGAGTATTAATATAAATACTTAGGATCAAGCAACATATTAAAATCATACTATTGCCCGCGGCTTCACTTTTTTCGCGGGGATGGGCTCTTAAGTATTAAAAGGAATAGTAAAATACAACGTTAAAGGTTGATCATCTAAGTCTAATTATGCTTTATTCAGCAAAGAATTTCTAAGAGGTAAGATTGGCATTAATTTTGTTATCTTTTATTTTTTTAATTATAAGTTATACATTTTTAGATTTTTTTTATTATAAAATGAGAATCTGTATTTGTTTTTATGTCTACCTTTATGTAATGTATGGTTTGTATCTTTTTTAGCTGAAACAATTCGTAGTCCTTTTGATTTTGCTGAAGGGGAATCAGAATTACTTTCAGGTTTTAATATTGATATGGAAGAGGAGGGTTTTCTTTAATTTTTAGGAGAATATTCAAGGACTTTATTCACAAGTATATTAATATGTATTATCTTTCTTGGTTCTGATTTAAATTCATTTATATTATACTGAAAACTAGTTTTTATTACTTTTATATATATTTGAGCTCTTGGAAATTTACCGCGTATCGATATGCTAAATTAATATATTTGGCATGAAAGATATTTTTTGCATTTGTCTTTAAATTTTTTAATTTGTGATTAAGTATTAATCTGTTAGAGTCACACCTGTGATTTACTCTTAAAGTTATATCTTTAAGTTTACTTGTGAGAGTATCATTGTTATTACAACATATATTCAATGCTAAATCATCAGCAAATAAAAACGTTTTTAGGCATTCATCTTGTATAGCTTCCGGAAGATCATTGATATACACCAGAAAGAAAACAGGTCCCAGTACTGAGCCCTGCCGGACAACATGCTTTATCCTTTTAAAACAAGATTTTCTCTAACATAAGTAGCCTGATATCTGTCACTTAGGTAAGAACGTATTAAATTTATACTAATATCATAAAAACCATAGTAGACTAACTCTTTTAAAAGTATTTCATGTGAAATTGTATCAATGGCCTTTTTTAGATCAAAGAAACGGCCATGGGATGGAAAACTACCTTCAAAAGCATCCAAAGCTCGTTTAAAAAAAACTATTACAGCATTAGTAGTATCGTGTCCTGTTCTAAAACCAAATTGACTGGGAAAAAACAGAAAGTTCTCTTCACAGTACTGAGTTATCTGTTTATTTAATAAGACCTCAAAAACCTTAGACACAACTGGGATAATAATTATTGATCTATAGTTAGCATAGTCAATTCTGCTACCTTTCTTACAGATGGGAATGACTTTAACAAGTTTAAAAGAATCCGGAAAATTACCGTTGACAATACGCATATTGAAGATGTGTGTCAGAGGCTCACTTATAAAAGGGGCAGCATACTTTAAAATTTGTGAATTTAACTCAAATATGTACATCTATACAAGAACTATTGCTAAGCCCCATTGTAACAGCATAAACATCCTCTACAGTTACATGGTTAAATTTAAAAACACTAGTTGACTTATTTATATTCATCATTAAATCAACAGGATTAATGTTGGTAGCTTTACTGTTAACACTTTCGTCCACAAAATCAAGGAAATAAGAATTTATTTCCTCAACATTTAGATAAACTTCTCAAATATTCTTTGAGATACTATTTATTACATTTGAAATAACTGACCATAATGTTTTTGAATTATTTTTAGAATTTGTAAGAAGTTTAGAAAAATAATCGGCCTTGGTAGTCTTCAACAGTTGCTTGTAATCTTTGCTAAGATTAATAAAAGTACCTTTATATTCCGTCATTCTATGGTGAGTGTATAAATTATAATAAAAGAGAAATTTATCTTTTAAAGATTTGAGTTCGCCAATATACCACATTTTATTTATAGTTTTCCTCTTTGGCCTAGGATTACAAACAGTAAGTCGAAAAGCTTTATCAGTAATATCAGATACAATCGATAAAAAATAATTAACTTTCTCATTTAAGTTTTTTATACTATACAGTGTTATCCAACTTATTTGTTTTAACAAAAACATAAAATAATACAAGCTATGGGCGATATAAAAACGTTTAAATTTGAAATTACAATTTTTATTCGAGTTAACATTACTTAAAATATTAGTTTTCAGAAGTACTGCATTGTGGTTATAAACAGTAAAATTGACTTTCAGAATTAAGTTCATTGTATATATTTGAGGCTTGTGCAACATAAACTAATACAAAACCTCAAAGCTCTAGCTCAAATACCTTTTCATATAAGGTACTAAAAGGTGTACCTAAAATGATCCCTTTACAGACCTGCACCATCAACGACTGAAGATCAACTTATCCAGTTCTTGAAGTCAAAATGTCTGGAGGCTTGTGCAACCTATATTAATAATTACAACACAATTTGCATTTCCATATATCGTCGTGACAATTCTTGCTTTGATAGTTTCTTAAATAAATAAATTATACGAACTTCTTCATTTTGTTTTTAAAGACAATTTTAATAGACACGTTGTGCTAACTGCTGATTTTAATGTTGAATTTAAATCAAACAGTAATGAGGTCAACAACCTTTTTAACATATTTGACACTTACGGTCTTAGACCTCTGATTTTTAATCTACTAGACCTGGACGCGAGAGCTCAGTTGGTACGTGCATTGACAATATAATAAGTATGAGAGGTAAAGAACTGAAATTTTCAGTACATGTATACAACACACGGTTTAACTTTCTGAACCACAATCCTAGTTTTATAATGTATATTAGTGATATTAAGAAAGCAAAAACATTGCAAATTTTCCACATTTTTACTTTTTTTACCTTGCAAATATGTGCTTTTCAATTTCTAGTGAACTGATACAGATAACTAAATAACTGAGATTCAGAAAATAGCAGATTATACTAAGAACAAGCATGCAAAAGTGTGATTCTGTATTGCAAGTAGTATCAGAGAAACAGGTAGGGGAAAGGTCCCTATATTGAACCACTTACGCCTAAATAGTAAATAATAATGATAATTTCAAATAAAAATTTTCAGAAACACAAGCATTAAAGCGACAAATCCTTGCGCTATAAATATCCTCAACACAATTTAAAATTAATACAGTTATCAATCAAATAGCATTTAAAAAGTGAGATGGTGTAAATCGGTTCAAATTAGGAACGTGGTCCTTAAATTGTACCACCCTAGTCTTAAAATGAACCACATACTTTTAAGTTTAAAAGTATTTTTATTAATACAAAATACACATATTTTATTGTACACTCAAAACAAATACGCTATCAGCAACAAAAGTAGAGTCCAAAATTGTGATTAGAATAGCAATTGCCTCGAACATTTTGAATTTTTATATAATGGCAATCACTTGGTTTTTGGAATAGGTATTATTTGCAAATATATAGCTTTTACTCTGATACAAAAGAGTACAATTATACACAGTGTTCACAATAAAACAATTTCTTCTTGCCACTAACTTTTGCACATTTTTGGTGAAGCTTATATCCTACATCTCATACACTGGATCATATCTATTTCAGACAATTCACAATTCACATATTTATGTCATCCACTGTGTTTAACGCGATTTTTTTTAACATAGCATATTATGTGGATATTTTTCACACGATATACTATCCCCAGTTGAGCAATCCTAGAATTTCAATAGGTTTCCTAAATTGGACCAGTTCAATATAGGGTTCAAACACTGGTTCAATTTACGAGCCACGCCATTTTGGAAGCTTTAGCATCTACGTGACAAGGAGAGATGCTGCTTGAAAAAACGTGTGCATGAATATTGTTGCTAAATAAACACTTCATAACATGTAATATATATATAGATCATCTCAAACTTATCTAATTGGTCGTACAATATTAGCTAGATGAGTCAAGTATCACTTCTGAAGCACCAAAAGCACACAACAATCCAAACAACTGAAACAACTCAGAATGCAAGGTCAACAATTCCTAGCATTCATAGCTGTACACACCACGCTAGGGCTAGGGTTACTGTGACATCTGTCGAATAGTTTAGAAAATATCGGGCGGTTCAATTTAAGAGGCGGTTCAAATAGGGACCTTACCCCTACATGAATTAACATGTTTTATGAGTAAATTTTATTATTTTTATGCTGAATGAAATAATTTTACGGACTCATTTTCATAAGCTATCAATACAAACAACCAGTTAAAATACTTGTAATTATTTATAGAATAATCATAAAAATTTCAGGAAAAACCATTGAGAACTTTAAGAGCAGTGGTAAGTTAATACACTTAAGGTGTAATTTCCAGTGTTCAGACTACCTTATCCCCTTAAATGGATCACCAATAAAGGCTTACATGCCCAAAACATACGGTTAGGGATATTTTCGGAGAGAAAAAATCCCAGGAAGGCTCTCTACTCTAGTATGAAATATAAGGCGGTACAATTAGAACATTCAACATTCTAAAGATTTCCTCATATGCCTACATAGTGTGTTTTCCTTTCAACGTAGACCACGAATAAAGGTGTTAGTCCGTATCTATGAGAGAGAGAAAGAGAGAGGGAGAGGGAGGGAGAGAGAGATGGGAAACCACTAGGCTGATTTTTATCATTATTTCACCATTGTTATCCTGTTGTTTCTGAAGTTCAAGGCTATACGACAGCTTCTAACTTGAATTTACAACCCCAAATACCATAATACGAACAGCCTGGAGTCATAAAAGAAGTTGTTTGCGAAAAAGGCTTTGATTTGTCGTTAAAAATGCCATGAAGTAGAAAATAGTTAAAAATAAGACCAAGTCCACGGATGTATTCATTCCGAGCATCATAAATAGACTGTTCAACAACTGAGGAAAAATATGATACAAGAATACAAATGGATCTGCTTTTATCATTACGACATGTATACGGCAGGAGATATCTATATTTTGATAACAGTTTTGCTGTATTTCCTCCGGACTCTGTAATTGAGTTCATTGCTAGCGTATACCACCTATACTAATATTATAAATAGACAGCTTTTGCACACCCTATATGACGATGGTGATAATGATTACCTCCGAAATCACTCCAAAGATGTTAATAATTCTTTCGCAAATGAAACGCACTGTTCTTCCAGACGGACAAGGCTGTAAAATATTTCCAAAAATGTTAAAACAGCCAGGATTTAGGAGTGTCTTCATATTCATCAATCACATTTCGTTGAATTTGAATATCAGTGCACATTTTGGTCACTTTATAGCAAATACGGCCCATTTTTAATGACTTAGCCAAAGGATCTAAATGAGGAACATTATAATTTTCTCAAATTAGGTTATTTGAGGAGTAGAGTCTATTCACATGGCCAAATTTCTTTCCAATTTCGCTGAACTTTGCTACCCAGGAGTAATTTTTATATAATTTTGACAAATTTGGTTACATATTGACAAAACTATGTACACGTATAATACAACAGCCAACAAAACCTTTAGGCTACCTTCAATCTCCCTAAAATAATTCCTATCATTATTTCAAAACCCTTTGTAGGAATCTGCCCTGTTTGACCCATGTTGTCAATATATTTTACATATTTTTCAATTAAACTATAGGATTTGGTATTAAAGCTAACTTGCATCTTCCAAAAGCTACCCGACCCTTATTTTCTATCACATAGTCCTTCAGTTCTATATAAAATACTCTTATCTTATTTTTCTGCCCATTATAGAAAATACTACACTGCTGTTGAATCATGGCACAAATTTGTACTATAGGACTCTGTGAGAATAGATTTATAGTTACCTTATAACTTTAAATAGCCACCCCGTTTTAAATTTTCATGGCATGAAACTTCAGGCGTTGAAGAATCAGGATCAAATTGCAGTCTTACTGTTCTGGCCATTAAAATTCCCGAACGCGACCATGAAGTTGTGCATTAAGTTTAAAACTTGATTTTCTCATAATCTTGTTTTTCTACGTTTTTGCCGCTTTAAAATGTTCCTGATTATGCGACTTCCAAACCGTGTATTTCAGATATTGGGTATACGTTCTCTGGAGGCTGACATCTTTTGAATAAGGGATTTTAGTAACTTAGTATCTATTGTTTTTTGTAAATTAAAACTACTGCATACATATTTCCTAGGAAAAGCTTTACTTTGGAAACGTACGAGGCGTGCTTTTAAAGTAGGTACCGATAATTTTTTAAACAATAACAGAACATTATTTTCCAAATACCTTACACTACATCTCCACATAGGCACCGTCGTTATTTAGACACTTGTGACGGGAAATCAGTTGTTGTATGCCTTTGTCAAAGAATGAAGCCACCTGTGATGAAAGCCAAGTCTGCACTTCCGGTTTCACAACATCGTCGTCGTTGAAATGTTTTCCACTATGGAATTTCTTCAAATGAAGAAACAGATGAAAATCGTTTGCTGGCATATCCGGCCGTAGAGAGGATGATCGAATTGTTCCCAGCCGATCACATCTTGAGTTTGTTTGGCTGTATATGTCCGGGCATTGTCACCCATTATTGTGTCCCCATAAACCTCACACAATTGCTGATGAATGTTTGCTGGTGTAACATTTCTCGCATTCAAAAAACGAATCACTGATCTGACTTCACGGTTGGCGGGTCGCTCGATTGTTTTCAACATTTCCAAACGCTCTAACAGCAAGAAAGGACAACGAGAGGATCTCTCACACCTGCGCCTGTCTTCCTATTGAATGGAGGAATGCATGCTCAAAATCGCGACTGCAGCGGCAAATATTAAAACGGTACTTACTTTTAAAAACACGCTTCGCACGTAAAATGTAATCTTTGACTGCAAAGACGAATGGTATGCAAAATTTAAAACATTTAACAATGGACTATTATTTTTTTTTTGAAAATTATTTTCTTGGAACCTTAAGTATACAGGATATGGCAATTAGCTTTATTCTATAGGTAGTTATGTTGAACATATATGTTCAATGGGACGAGCATTGCATTGTGGATGTCTGTTTTGTTTCATTTGCAATCACAAAATGTCATTTACAAACTCGAACAACACAGTAATGCTAGCACAAAGTGTACATAAAATAGTAATTTCAATGTGTAATTAGTAAAGATCAAAAATCGTATACGTACCCAAAATAAAGTCTGATAAACGGATAAACGATGTTGTTGAACAGGTAGTTTTAAGCGAACAAGGTACTCTGAAATGGTAAAAACTTATATTTTTTGTTTTAGGCAGTAATAAAATCTCTATTATTTCCAGTTTCAGAAAATATATACTTCTTTGGGGTTAAGAGGTTTTTGAGACATTTAAACACCATTTAAATGCTAGTCCCCATTCCTTTAAAGCTGCCATTCAACGCCCCTTTTTAGAACACTTTGGTATCTTTCAACAACGAACGAATATATCATGTCCAGCGAGAAGTTCAGGAATCAACAAAAGAGGCCAGGACCAAGAGAAGGCAATTAGAAATGCTGAAGCAATCTATGAATGAAGGTGCAGATGATTATGACCCTGGAATGTACTGAAGTGTGTGTCAGAATATTAATGTTAAAACCTTAAACTCAGTTTTCTCAAAACAACAGTTTTGAATACTTATGTACCTTTTTCTCAGAAAGTATGAGAGGTAGAAAGTTGAAATTTTCAGTACATATAAAAAACACATAGCTAAACTTTCTGAACTACAATTATAGTTTTATAATGTATATTAGTGATATTAAGAAAGCAAACAACTTTGCAAATTTTCCTCATTTTTACTTTTTTGACTTTGCAAATAGTTTTTTCCAATTTCTATTGAACTGATATACATAACTAAATAACTGAGGTTCAGAAGATAGCTGATTATACTAGGAACAAGCATGCAAAGGTGTGATTCTGTATTGCAAGTAGTATCACAGAAAAAGGTCAATGAATTCACATGTGTTAAGAGTAAATTTTATTATTTTTCTACTGGAAGAAATAATTTTATGGACTCAACTACGTAAACTATCAATGAAAATAACCACTTGTACCCAGGTTTGCACTTCTTGCTCTTGTGTTGGGTTGGTGTTGTGCTCGGTAAATCCGTCTTCCAGACAACCGCAAACACCTCGGCTTTCTCCTCGGAGGAGAAGTGCAGGCCGAGGTGAGTGTGGAGTGCCTCAGTGCCAGTGATAACGATTGTGGAGGTGTTAAATGCCCTTAATAATTTCCACAAAGAATGGTCCGAATGGGTGGTACTCAGCATTTTGTTTTCCCACTGTTTAATTTTGTTTAATCTAATTTGATGCCGAATGGTGTTGCGTAGTCAATTTGCTAGCATTTTAACCTCGGGTTGGCGGGTTTGCCTCCAGAGCCTCATCAGGCGTCGCCGCCTGGCAATGAGTTGCTCCACTTCGGGGTACGTGCAGAAGCTGGGTGGGCTTGAGGTCTATGCGGTAGCGCTTCGCTTGCCTGTGTGTAGTGAGGCGGTAAAGTTTTCTATGGCGGCGTCAATTTCCGCTTCGCTGCGGTATGATAGCCTGGGCTTCGCCATCTTGTGCATTTCGACTGTGTATTTATCCCCATTTACTTCTGCGCGTTTTGCAGATCTGGGTGCCTGAGCTGTGATGGCACCACAGATTTCGAAATGCACTGGAAGATGGTCGGAGTCCAGGCTATGATAGACATTGAAAATTTGTGAGATTGCCACAATTTTTTTTTTTTTGTTAAAACGAAGTCCAAACCCTCAGGGTGAAATTGATCTGTGCGGTACCAAAAAGTGGGGTAAAGGGGGATGTGTACCACTACATAGTCATGTTCAATTAAAAACCCTACCAGGATAATTTTCTCTAATAGTTTATTTATTGATTGTAGTAAAGAATTTTCAAAATAATTTACAGGATTTTGATTTTCTAGAAGGGATTTGTTTTGATAAGATAACGAGGTTCCTTAGAATTAAAATAAGGGTACTGTTTTCTTTATTGGTTTAAGATTGTTATGTTTTCTATATTTTTTAAAAAAAATATAAACCTTTTCAGCATAATGATTGTAAAATATGTAGGTATAATTAGTTAACATATTTAAAACCTTTACTTACATTGTGGATAATACTGCGATGAAGGCTCTCTTGCAACACGTAAAAGGGTGATGATTTTCCTTGCAGTATTGCGTTATTTATAGCAAAGACACGCCTTTCTAATAGATAATTTCAAGGGCAGGTCTGACTAAAGGATGTAGTCGAATACGCCTAGATAAAAACCACGAGCAGAAACCATCGGCCGGAGTTGTCTAGGTAAGCATAACTTGTTCAGTATTTGTAATTGCATTATTCTTAGCTTTAAAACAAAATATTCAAACAAACCGGTCCTTGCAGATAATGGAGCTAGCAAAGAAATTTTAAATGCTTGGTAACCAGAAGTTAATTAGCATAAAGGACTTGAAACTTAACTTTCAATATGCAACAATTAAATCTGAAAACGTTTTAAACGAAGTACGGAAGTAATGTATTGCTGACATTAAAAGAAAATGACAAAGATGTAGCTGTCATTGCATATTTTCCTAGAAAATATACAGATGCATTTTCTGATTTACTCGTTGTGAAAATAAATAATGGGATGCTAATTTCCAAACTTACATACCTTGGAACATCAACTGCAGGGGTTTATAATTTGTCTTTGACAGCTTCGGAGTGATGTTTTAAAAATTGTGTTCTTTTCAGAAAATGGCACCGATATTGTATTTTACTAAACTTGCAGGAAGAGCCTTCACACCGTCTCGTGCAGCTCCATGCAGTGCTGGGTTACACTTGTATTCTACATTCACATATACATTAAAAACAGTGTTAAGACAGTGAGAACTGACATAGCTGTTGAAATTCCTGTTGGTTACTGCGGAAGAATTGTCGGAAGATCACGATCAGCACGGTTTAATTTCATATCCATTGGTGGAGATGTGAAATGTAGTAAGTATTGTATTTAATAATCATTTTAATCATTTTAAGCTACATCGGGGGCACAAAGCAGCCCAAATTATTTCGGAAAAAATTAGTATTCCTAAATTAAAGCAAGTAAGCATTTTAAGAGCAACTATAAGAAACACTGAAGGTTTTGGATCTAGTGAATAATTATGTTTGATTTGACGAACAGACTAACAAGATTTCAGAAAAAAGCAATGAAATCTTGTGGCAATGTTATCTGATTTGACAATTCAGAACTATAAGACGGATCATTTGCCGATAATTCAAATGTAGCGGGAAATCGTTGTGAATCATTTGTAGCAGGAAAACGTTGTTCCTCTGGTTGATGCCCTCTGCTGCAGTGTTCTTGTCTCCGGCTATTGCTGCTCGTCGGCTGCTGTATTCTCCATCCTAATCATTACCTATCTTGTTAATTTCAACGGTCTTAGGTTTTTCGTAGGTGAGGAAAATTAAAATACACTGCATCTCCCTGTGGTTTATTATCCAATTAATATTTATGGGCGGCTAGCTTTTCCCATTATACCAATTCCCACCATTATAATAAATTAGGAGTCTAGTCTAACTGCACACGTCTTCCCACCCCAACACGTGCATTTTTCATCCTACTGTGGGTCGACGAGATTCTATAAGAAAGTGAAAATCTGGGGCTTTCTTCCCCTTTTTATACTAAGCTTAGTGACGCTTACCTCAGCGCCTCAAAATGTAACGACATTTGTAATTGGTCCTCAGACCGCGTTACCTTATTATGTATGAGAATATTCTACTCCAAAAGATTTCGCATATGCGTTCTAGTGACGCGTCCGGAAGCAGATCCAATATCTCTCTTTCCTATCGCAGTTCCCTGCTCATTAGCTTGGTGAAAGGTGGGCTCTATTAGCTAGCTCGCCCGTTCCTTACTTATGTAAGTTACAATCTGCTTTTGTACAATTCTTGGTTGCTAAATATTTTAACATCTTTCTTGGTGAATTATATTATTATATACAATTCTTGTTTAATATTGATTTTTGTATGTGTGTGTGTGTGCGTGTGTGTGTTGTTTATCCCCTTTCACAGTGTTCGCTCTCTCAACTGTATGAACATATTATAGTTGCTGGAATCGTTGGATTATATTTATTATTGGAATGTGTGCGTGGCACGATGATCCAAGGTTATGCTACCGGAAGGACAACAAATAATAATAATAATAATAATAATAACAATAATAGTTTAATTCACAATTTTATCACATCCAATGCTTGCTATTGTTCATGATCAATTTGTCAGCGATCCTGTTTGTATACTGTTCATTTAGTTTGACACTCTAGTACTTTATGTACTCGATAAATATCTGCCTTTTAACACTTGACACACACAGTACATTCTTACTACACTTAATGGCAATTAAAACAACTTTCGATGCGACAATTAATTTCACGTGTAAAATTCTTGCGCCGAATGCTACGTATGATACAAGAAACTGGGAAAAAGTGACCCGACGTTACTTTACTCGGCTTCGTATAAAAAAGTTAAACTATTTACGTCACACCACTTTATTATTGGCTACAATTCCATGCCTTTGTAAGCGTCTACTTTCGCGTCATCTTATTACAGGAATCTTATTGGCTTTTTCCTATACCATGTGACTTTTATTTAAAGCGTTAACTGAATCCTCTTGACTTTGGACGCCGATTCACTTTTCACCCCGTGATTAAATAACTGAACTAATACGACGGAAGAATAGAAGTTTCCCCTAACACAATAACAATAGTGTTGCACCCACATAGCAATGTAAGACGTGGTTATTTCACTAGAATGTTACCCTTCTAGAGCGCCTTTTGACATTATCGCCAACATTTTAGTATTTAGTTGCAATAATCTTAGCTCATTTTTAATAGTTTACCCCATAAAAGCATATCTAAATATTTTTACTTACCGCTAACAATTTTATTACCCATAATAATTCTATTCCTAAGATTATTGCCATAGCTGGGCAATATTACTACCTCAATTTATGCTAGTATTATTAAAAAAATGGTACTGAAATTTAATGACAAGAATGAAAAAAATCACAAAACTGCCCAATTTTAAAAATTTTGAAAAAATGTAACCTCTGTCTCTCAGGATGAAGATTACTTTTCATTTATGATAAAATTATTAAAATTGGTTTAGTTATTTTTTAGTTCACTCTGCATACATACACACGCGAGCGCACATATGTGCACAGAAAGACTAGCACATGCACTTTCATACGCATCCACAGATATCCGATATTTCTAAGATTATTATCATTAGATTATGCAGTAATCCAGGAAAATAATACTATGATAAGGACAATATGTTTTAAACTAAAACATTTATAAAAAAATATATCGCCATATAGTTTCATTTGCTACACAGATAAGTTCACTTTTATCAGAATGGTGTGAGCCTGTGCTCTGGTAAAGGATTATTACTATATGTAATTGATAAAATACAAGTGGATTTTTAAACACTTTTGTATTTAATAATTTTCAATACAGAAATATATCTCAATATCGTACAGTAATATTTTAGTAGAAAGGCATCACTGTATTTATCATGAGATTTTATAGCTAATATTGAACACATTAATGTGGTTACATAATTGAAAAATGAAACTCGTTTTTTGCAGTTTAGTGCGTCTGAATGAAGCACTACTAAAATGTATATGGTTTTCAATAGATTATATGAAATAGATGAAAAGTGTTCAAAGGATATTTAGGAACCTCCATTTGGGTAGCACAGTCGTAGAATTTGTGCTCATGAAGCCGGAGACTCTTGGTCCTAGTCCATGGCATGCAGTTGTAGTTGCTGATTAATTGGTGACCTTGAGACGAATGGCAGCTTGCATCATGGTTTTTGCTTTCCTTAGAAAGCTGGTTCTCCACATTTCTTAATATGACATATTCTGAAGGTTGACCTGCTACAGAAGAAAGAATTAGCTGTAAATGAGTATATTGTGGATCTGAACTGCTTATTACTTCTGATGCTAAAGTCCATAGAGCAGCCCTCTTTAAACATGTTCCACGAACAACCTATGATTACATCATTACTTTATTATGTACAATTAATAAAATTTATTAATTATAGTTTTAACGGCCTGACTGGCTTGGGAATGTGATATAGAGCGAGCTGTAAAATTCAATGTCATAGCCGGAATTTGAATACGGTTCTCCCGCTTTCCGTGCGGTTGCTCTAACCATTGAGCTACTAATGTCGTACTGGCATGTTGTCATAGTAGCTCAATGGTTAGAGCAAACACAGGGAAAGCTGAAGAACCATGTTTAAATCCCGGTTATGACATTGAATTTTTGCAACTGGCTCTATATAACTTATGGTTATTTGATACATTATCACTGCTTGCAACCATGCCAGAGAAGAAACCTCTACAGAACGCACAGCTACCGCCCAGCCGTAACCCGTCGATTCATACAACCCTGAAACAGACGCAAGGAAGATGATAAGTACAGGAAATGAGAAGCAAGAAAGTCGTGTTAAAGGATGAACCACCCCGCATTCGCCTGCCGACCGGGGAAACTTCGGAAAACCCGCGAGTGGAGTGGGCGATCGTCGGGATCAAACCTGGAAATTGAAATTGAGTTTTATTTTTGGATGCTCTTTAACTACTATGGTTCTTAGCGTCCCATTCTATATTGGGCGTGAAACACCGGTAATTTTGCTCAGAGGCCTGTTATCAGGCTTGAGGTTCTTTTACGTGCCGTAAATCTACGACACGGGACCAGCGGCTTTAGTTCCCTTCCGAAGCAAGCCGTGCTAAGAATTTTTACGCCCGAAAAAGTCCATCGCCCTCCGCCGGGTTGCTCGTACCCCCAGGTGGAGCAGCTCATTGCTGGGCGGCGACGATTGATGAGGCTATGTACATACACTCACGCATACCCAGTGATTAAGATCTCATGCTCGAGCAGCCGTGGCAAAGTATAAAAAAACAACTAGGAGGAGAAACGCAGCAATCGTGAGGCAAAGGTATTGCTTCAGTTGTTGGAGGACGTAGCGTGGCTGCGTCAATGACTCGGTACATGTTTTCTACTGCACGGCGTGTAGTTATTTATCATTCGTATGTGTTAACTCAGTCAGCTCGCCAAGTAAAAGTACGATTTGCAGAAAGATTTCCATGTGTAAAAGTTTCAGGCCATAAAACATATCCATTAACTTTACAATAAGGTTCAGGCCCCAGGAAGTGTTCAGTCTAAGAAATCTTAAAGACGGTGTACGGTCCTTACCGAAGAAACATTAGACGACATCGGTCATCGTTTGGAGAATTCCTACCCCCCCCCAAAGATCACTTAGGCGTCTTTCACGACAGACAGGCTTTTCTTATGGCTCTGCGCGAAGAGCAACCAAATTGCAGAAGTTAAAATGATATAAAATAACTGTGGCACATGCTCTTCAACCAGGTGTTCCTGTAATTAGACGCACATTTTGTGAGTGGAGTCTCAATAGTGTACACAATGGCGAAATGGACCCACATTCAATATTTTAGTGGACGCGGCTTGGTTCCAACTTCATGGATAAAGGTGTACACAAAATAATCGTTAATGACAAAACTAATATTGCTCATGACGAAAAAATTGGTCTATGATGCGCCATGATCGGAGAAAGAGTTATAGGGCGAATGTTTACCCAATCAACAGTTGCCGTCAGTACATAGGTGAATACAATTCTTTCCCCCCCCCTTTTTAGAGAATAACATACAGGGAGCGTGATTTTGTCTTTTTTCAAACAAGACTCTGCAACAGCTCATAGGCCAATAATTTGATGAGAACAATTGCAAGTGTGTTTGAGGACAGAATTATTAGTAGAGATTTGTGGCCCCCTCGGTCCCCCGACCTAAGCCATTGCGATTTCTCTCTCTGGGGTGACTTAAAACATAAAGTGTACAAGACAAACCCACACACACTGGAAGAATTAAAACAAAATACCCGCCAGGAAATTGCCAGCGTTTCTTAACTTGAACTACGGCGAGTGATGTATAGTTTCCTAAAGAGGTGCCAAAAATGTGTGGACAACGACGGTGGCCAGTTCCAGTATCTCCTTTCATAAAGTTGGTAAGTAAAGTCTCTAAAAGGAGTTTCAAAAATGTATGGCTTCATCCGCGGCTTTCTATGATAGCCGCAAACGGCAATCAGTGCCGAGGACGTGGACAGGAAAAACACCGCGCAGCCGGTTCATAATTTTTGGTTCTCTCTGTACCAGCCTATTATCTCATAGCTTGAAACATTACCCGCTGCTGGCTGCGGTCAGCCATCAAATAAAACGATGGTTTTACAATTTCAAAGTATACGGATCATTATAATTTAATAATGCCAAGATATTACTTTCGTTTCCTCTGAAGAGAAATCTAACATAGGTGACACAGAAATTTATCATATATTGGAGATGGTATACTTATATTAATGATGGCAACATAGTAATGCCTTTTAATTGCAGCCTGTATCTATACTAACGTACGTGTAAGCTAACTGGAGATTTTAAGAATATTTCAGAGTTTTTATATTGGCTTGAATTTTTGGGAATGAATATCGAATTTTCCTTGGATACAGACATAGGTTTCACTGTACCCTAATGTTTAAGCTATGTGAAAGAATATTTCTTATCATATTTCTGCAAAATTTTTGTAATTTTTGCCAACAGAAAGTTAAAAAAATATCTGTTGTAGATCATGCTGTGGCTACTTACCTGATTTTATATTACGACTGTTGCCCGAAAATGGAATCCTTTTCCTTGGAAAATAATCATCCAGTTGACGAAGCAGATCCAACAAGTGCTCCTCCATTTCCACATTTTTTGTTGTAGAGGTCCAACGTGTACTCCCCCTTTTGCATAATTTTTGCTTTTATCTTCAGCATATCCTCCCCCACTTCCAGATTTTTGCTGGTAGAGTTCAACAACTGGTCCCCTATTTCCACATGTTTTTTGTGGAGTTTCAACAGGTGCTGCCCCACTCCCAGATGATTGCTGTTGAGATTCAACATCTGGTCCCCCATTTCCATAGTTTTTTTGTTGAGGTTCAACACGTAATGACCTATTTTCAGATTTTTTTTGTGGAGGTTCAACATGTACTCCCCTATTTCCATATTTCTGCGCTTGATATTCATCATAAGCTCCCCTGTTTTCATATATTTCCTGTTAAGGTTCAACATGTCATCCCCCATTTCCAGATTTTTTCGTTTGAGATACAATACGTGCTCCCCTATTTCCATATTTTTGCAATTGATGTTACACATGTGATCCATTTCCAGATTTTTGCTTCTGAGGTTCAACAGGTGCTCACGCCTAGCGTGTTTGTTGTAGAGGGTCAAAATCTGGGACCCCATTTCCAGAGTTTTGCAATGGAGGTTCAAGATTTGCCACCCCATTTCCAGATTTTTCTTGCAGATGTAGAACATATCAGCTTCTATTTCCGGATTTTTGCGGAGTTTAAACATGACCTCCCCCGTTTCCACATTTTTTCTGTGGATGTTCAACAAGTGGTCCCCCATTTGCAGATTTTTGAAAAAAATGCTCATAATCTGCTCCCCATTCCCAGATTTGTGCTGTTGAGGTTCCACATGTGGTCGCTTATTTCCAGAATGTTGCTGTTGGGGTTCTGCTTGTGTTCCTCCAATTCCACAATTTATCTGCTGGGGTTCCAGATGTTCTCCCCCATTTGCAGCTTTTATCTGTTGAGATACAAATGGAAATGGGGCTATTGCTTGTTCAGGAGCTGCAGAAACCGTTGCATTAGCCGGACATTTCTGGGATCCTGAAGATTTAAAGGGTGGAATGTTTGGAGGGCTCAGATCACCTGATACTCCACAGCGGCTGATATTTGCCTGATTTGAGGCAATGTCTCCATCTGTGTTCTCAGCGGGCACCGACATTTCTGAAGATACCTGTATGAATATATTGAATCATTAACATTTTATCAACGGGAAACTCACTAAGGATTTTGTTATATCTAGAGAAAATAAAAAAACATTTACACTTAATTGTCTATTTCACAATTAGGGGAAAGTATATACAGACCAGAAGAACTAAATACAGTAAAATATTAATTGACTCAATAAAACACTAAACTGCTTTGAAAATGTAGCTATTATTTTACCATATCATCTTAATAAATGTTTCATTAGATGGCTGTACCGTGGGTGTTATAATGAGTTTTTCTTTTGTTACCATTTGTGCAACTATACAATGATCATTGAACACTATGAATTATTACTCATCAAGAAGGTTTTATTTGTACCATTTCGCTTTCATTCAAACATGACATACCTATCCACAATCTCAAACAGCAGAAGCTATATATCCTAACTAAATAAACGAGATAACAACTACTAAAAAGTGATAAACAACAAATGCTAAGGAGATGACAATTGTAGGGATAAGCAGACATGATTTGTTGAAACATGTCATTCCGTACCGCTTTGTTAGTCAGAAATAATATAGCAAAGTAAGCATCAAGTAGTGACCTTAAGATGGACGTATGGGTTTTTACTAACCTATGTGTTTCGCCCATCATATTACAGTTAATCAAATGGATGAAGGCAGGTGAAAAAGGACAGGGAAACAAAAAAGACAAGGTAGTTAGTGCGCATATACATAGAACTTCAATGTTCTCTTTTTGCGGTGAAAATAATACTGTAGCAATAATACAGCTTATTACGAATATTTCCGGGTGTAACATAAAAAACGCAATATTTTGGAGGTTTTCTCTATAAACTATACTTAATTTTATACTTCTTTGAACCAACTTTAAAATATGTTGAAATTTTTTCAAAGTTTTACACATGCAATGTTTCATTATTAGTTTTATCATACATACAATTAGGCAATCCTTTGATTAAGAAACGCATCTGAAAATTGACCTTTTTTAAAACAAGTAAAGGGTTTAGGGAATTTCAGAATATTTGTGGAACCCTGGGATCAAAAATAAATTACCTATATAGGTGTCAACATAATGCTGACTTTGCTTAATTTTTTGTCGAAAACTATATCATGGTACCTAGTTGAGTTTCGAGACCTCAAATTATCAATCATTATTGTTCCTTTAGATTTGTGGAGTACTATAGCCAGACGGGAATACCATCCAAAGAGAAGGGTAAAATTAATAATAGCAGATAAGAATACTTCAGAGAGAGAGTGTGTGCGTGATTGTGGGCATGTTGGAGTGAGTGAGCGTGCGAGAGAGAGAGTGTGTGAGAGAGAGAGAGAGAGACAGAGAGAGAGAAAGAGAGAAAATAACATTACCTATAAACGAAAAGTCTGATGAATAGGAACCTTCGTATTTATTTCTAGCATCCTTCAAAGATGGAAGTGAAGCTTTTCAAAGTAATTTCCTCCATCCAAACAACCTTTTATATAGAATATTTCCATTATTTTTTTCTTTTTAAAATTGCTTATGTGGTTTTAATTAAAATATATCTAGAGGCTTCTTCATTAGGCTCTGAAATTCTCTCAAGTCCAATAGACTGGGTAATAATAAAGAGACAAAGAGCTGTTATAGAAAAATAAATTTAGAATTAATTAAAGTATGTCATTTGGGTCAAATAGTTAAGTCCTTTGTGCCAGCTGTTTCCCACATATTTTCATCTGTTTCGTTCAATTTTCCAATGTTTTAAGCAATACACTTTATAAAGTATAGTACCCATTCGTTTGTTCCTCATTATCCTATACGAGGAGTATCAAATATCAAGAATTGCATATTTGACTAGCTTTTTAACTGTAGACTGTCAACCTCACATTATCTATGTTGGTTTTTGCTTATAATAATATATTGAAAAAGATTCCTGGAAAGTATTCGTATGATTAAATTCAAGTATAGTAATTTTTAGAATAGCACTCAGAGAAAGCCATTTGGTTGCTAAACATCTTATTTATTCAACTCCTAAATATAATTTACTTCAACTTACGTTGATATCGGTGGTTTTGACATCACAAACTATCACGTGATATTAACTTGCGCACATAGTGTTTTTGCATCAAGCTTATATTATTTTATTTTACGCCCAATATACTCATTTTACTCTCATATTTTCCTTCCAGACTCAGCGGAGAGTTAGTTAGTAGGAATGGAATGGGATGAAACAATCACCGCATAATCTAACATAGCATTTAGAGCACATTGTTCATACAATCGATTTACGTTTCGTGCTGGCGCACAATCTCTCTTCATTTCCTACTGCATTTGGAATAAAATGATGTTCTCAAACAACTCGTATGAAATAGGAATAACTAACATTTGCAGATAAAGATGAACTTTGCTACCCTTTGAGTAGGACTTCGCCTTTCCATAAGGACAAGATTGTATTTGTACCCTTTATGTAGAACTTCACATGTTCATAAGGGCACATTCGCCACTTCTACCTCAATTAAGGCTGAAGCAGTCCGAGTGAGCCTGTACTATTTTACAATAGCCAATTATTCTGCGTAGTTACGTCGAGCATCAATGTATTATAACTGCTTGCTATAAATTTCAGATTTGCAGCATCATTATGTATTGATAGCAATTGCTTACAACTGTTAGTTAATCTTTATTATCCTAAAAAAACATCTTGACTTGATCTGTTGTTGATTGCCCCATAAAGTGAACATTGTGACCACTGCACTGTCCATAGTGAACATAAATTGAAATGATGATTTTCAGAATCGAGTTTTCAAGCCACCCATGATCGTTATTTGAAAACTCATTTTTACTTTCCAAGATATAGATTTTGGAATTCAATTCTCCTGTAAGATTACAATGGCTGAATACTGGTAAAATATAAAAATGAAAAATGCGGAGCACCAGGAAATAACTGTTACAGAAATATATAATTTCATTATCTCTTTTGCACTGGAATTCCATGGAACAGTAGGTATCAGTAACACAATGGAAAATAATATTTGATACTCTGGGTTACGTTCAAGGCATTTACTCTGGCAAAGTTCAAGATTGACTAAATATACATACCCCCCAGGGGCTCACCTTTTGTGAGTACGGGTTAGGCACACCCGGGGTACCAGAGCCATTCATAGACATTTTCACCCATTCATCCCCGTCCGGTCGAGGTGGGTTCGTTCTCGTGACCGGGGGACTCAAGGTAGGCTCTCGTGCGTTCTGTGCACTTCATTCCATGTCGCCCCTCGCCATCGCTTCTTTCTTCTCTTCTATTTATGCACATTTCGACCCACGCCCATTCATTTACACATCTCTTTTACTTCTTCGCCGGCCTACCTTGAGTGCGAAACGCCCACACAGTTTTAGTTTCTTTTAACCTTTTATTTTAATCCTCCGTGGACACAGCCTGACGGATACCCGCGCACTGGGTGTACAGCTGGGTGAGTGGGTAATGGCGTCATCCCCACCACCCGGGGTCGTCACGTCGGGTTTGTGTTCGTATCCGCTGTTCAACTGCAGTCCCGCGGGGGGCCATTGCATGAGCTGCTGACTTCCTACGGCCATTGGGTCCCTCTGTCTATGTTCTGGGAGGAGTGGCCCTGGGGTGAGCTAGGTATAGATAGGCCACTCACCCAAGCCGGGGTAACGCCCGGGAAGTCAGAGGTCGGAGACGGTTGCAATGGTGGAGGATTTATTTCGCTATGGAGCACACTTTCTCCATTAATACAAACAAGCGCCGAAAACTTTACGTAACAGAAGTGACACCACCGACAACTGGTTGTTACTTGGTCATTTCACGAACCGAAGAAGGACAAAGTTTTGAGAAGGTGAACCCTTTCATCATTCAGAAGGCATTGATGCTATTGCTGGTGCGGTTCAGTCCTGCACTCGTCTACAGAACGGTTCCTTATTAGCACAAACGAAGTCCGATCAGCAAAGTAAGACCTTGTTGCGCGCTATCCCATCCGTGTGGAGAAGCACCGCACATTGAATTCCTGTCGTGGCGTCATTACCACCCATAGCCTCGATGGTATGTCGGACGATGAACTCGTAGATTATCTTTCAGACCAAAAGGTGACAGTGCATAGAGTGCAGGCCAAACGCGACGGAGTATTGGTAACCACTCGTACCCTTTTATAACATTTGATGGCGTCGATCTGCCCACGAGCATTTCCGCAGGTTACGAACGGATTTCTGTGAGGCCTTATATTCCTAGACCTCTGCGTTGTTTTAAATGCCAACGTTTTGGGCATACGCATGTCTCATGTAAGAGTGCCGGTAACATCTGCGCAACATGTAGCCATCCCTCACACGAAGGTACCTTTTCAACAGCCCCCGTCTGCGTTAATTGTAAAGGATCTCATTCTGCGTCGTTTGCCGACTGTCCGCGGTACTTGGACGAGAAGGCGATCCAGGAGATCCGGGTGAAGGAAAAACTCTCCTTTGCTGAAGCCCGGAAGCGTTATCATGCGCGCCAACCTTCACTCCTGCGATCTGGCACATTTAGTTCTGTTGTTGCCTCGCCAGTACCACGAGTAGATGCCGAAACTGAGACCTGGACCATGACTGCATTAACCGCCACTACCATCCGGCCGTCCATTAAAGCTACTGTTACCAAGCCGAATAAACCTGGTCCAAAGTCCATGAAGTCGCAAGCCGCTTAAAAGAAACCCAAGCAGAAACTTCGTAGGGAAGATTTTTTGAAGGACCCTCCGCGTGCGCGCGGTAATAAAAGTTCACCTTCTCCTCCTCGGAGTTCGCAGTCCCAGGAAGCTCCTTGGACAAGCCGCGCTCAGCGGCCACCTCACCCATCGCCACCCAGAACCGATTCACGGCGCTTGAATCGGTTTCTGGCTCTGAGCGCGTGGGCCCTACCTTCGAGGAGGCTATGGAGTCTGACTAACTCCATACAAAAAGCCCGAGCCCAAAGGTTATACAAAAGGTAATTTTAAGCCGCCCTTCTAAGTAGACAGTTTATCCCCTTTTTCTTAATGGCTATCCTGAGCTGGAATGTACGTGGTGTACGATCGCATAGGGCGGAACTGCAACTTTTATTGCGTTCCCATTCACCTATGGTCGTGTGTTTGCAGGAGACAAAGCTTCGCTCTCACGACCCTTTCGATCTCCTAGGGTACACTCCGGTTCGCTACGATCTTGAACCGGAGGAGAGTACTCCTGCTCTTGGTGGTGTCATGATTTTGGCGCGTAACGACGTTCACTTTCAAACTATCACACTTACATCCGACTTGCAAGCTGTTGCCGTTCGCCTTCGCTTACCCGGCTTGTTTTTTCCGTTTGCTCTGTGTATTCACCTCCATCGTCTCCCCTCGCTCCCGCGGACATTCGAGCTCTCCTGTTCGCTCTCCCAACACCATTTCTTCTGTTGGGAGATTTTAATGCCCATCACCCACTGTGGGGTTCGCCAAGGGCTTGTGCGAGGGGAACCCTTCTGTCCGACATTTTTTATCAGCTCAATCTTTCCATCCTCAATAGCGGTGAACCTACTTTTGTTTCTGATTCTTCTGGTACATTCTCTCACCTGGACCTAGCCGTTTGCTCACTCCAGCTTGCTCGTCGTCTGCAGTGGAACGTCGTCGCTGACACCTACTCCAGCGACCATTACCCCTGCGTCGTTTCTCTTCTATCTCACCACGTCCAGCATTCCAGAGTATCTACCTGGATATTCAGAAAAGCCGACTGGAGCTTGTATTCCAGCCTCGTGCATTTTGACGATCAGCCCTTCGCAGACATTAACCAACTAGTGCAGCACCTTACGTCTACGATTTTCTCTGCCGCCGAACGTGCAATTCCCCGTTCATCCTCTCAACCTTGGCGACCGCCTGTTCCGTGGTGGAACGAGGATTGTCGGGACGCCGTTCGTGCCCGTAGAACTGCACTTAGGTTGTTTCGGCGACACCCTACACTTGCTAATTTGGTGACTTTTAAACAATTGTTCGTCGCATTATTCAGGATAGCAAGAAGGCGTCGTGGAATATTTTTGTCGAGTCTTTTAATCGCTTTACTCCTTCATCTGTTGTTTGGGATAAACTTCATCGCTTCTCAGGTAAAGTGTCGCATAGTGTTCTTTCTGCCCTTCAGGTTTCCAATGCCACCATAGTGGATCCGGCTGCCATCGCTAACACTCTTGGTGCTGCCTTTGAGGCGGTTTCCAGTTCAGACCATTATTCCGCCGGCTTTCGCTGTATCAAAGACCGGCTGGATTCCGACACCTTTAATTTTCGGTCTGCTAATAATGAGTGTTATAATGAACTTTTCACACTGAGGGAGCTGGAGCACGCTCTTCATTGCTCTAGGCACTCCGCCTCTGGCCCGGACGGCATTCATGTCCTGATGTTAAAGAACCTTTCAGCCGACAGTAAACTCTTTCTCTTACAGGTCTATAACCGTATTTGGCAAGACGGCTTTTTTCCTTCCGTTTGGCGCGAAGCCACCATTGTCCCTATACTTAAGCCTGGGAAGGATCGCCAACTTCCTTCCAGCTACCGCCCTAACTCCCTCACCAGTTGCGTTTGCAAGGTGATGGAGCGCATGATTAACGGACGGTTGACATGGTGGCTTGAGTCTCAGAAACTTCTAGCGAACGCTCAGTGCGGGTTTCGCCGCTATCGCTCTACCGTCGACCATCTGGTGTCCCTGTCGACGCATATTATGAATGGATTTCTGAGAAAGTGTCAAACCGTGGCTGTGTTTTTTGACCTGGAGAAAGCTTGTGACACTTGTTGGAGGGGCGGCATTTTACGTACACTTCACGCATGGAATATCCGCGGTCGTCTTCCCAAATTTCTTCGGGAGTTTATGACGGACCGCGTCTTTGGTGTACGTGTGGGCTCGGTTTTATCTAGTCGTTTTATTCAACAGAACGGAGTACCGCAGGGCTCTGTACTCAGTGACACACTTTTTGCGATAGCTATCAACCCCATTGTTGATTGTATTCCAGCTGGCATTTCATCGTCCCTTCTAGTTGACGATTTTGCCATTTATTGTACTTCACGACGGACCTGTCTATCTCAACGCCGTCTCCAGAGCTGTATCGACCGTTTCTACGCCTGGAGTAACGCTAACGGCTTTAATTTCTCCGCCGAGAAATCCGTCTGCATCAACTTCTGGCGCCGGAAGGCTTTCCCTCCGCCCTCTCTCCATCTTGGGTCGGAGGTCCTTCCATTTGCAAACGAGGTGAAATTTTTGGGCTTGGTCTTTGACCGGAAGCTGAGCTGGACTTCTCACGTTTCCTTTTTAAAAGCAAAGTGTGACCGTTCTCTTAATATTTTACGTGTTTTAAGTGGCACATCCTGGGGCGCCGATCGGACCGTCCTTCTTTGCCTTTATCGCTCTTTGGTCCGATCCAAGCCTGATTACGGGTGTATTCTTCGGCACGTCCATCTGTGTTACGTCGATTGAATGCCATTCACCATCGTGGCATAAGAGTCGCTACAGGGGCCTTTCCAACTAGCCCTGTACCCAGTCTGTACGCAGAAGCTGCAGAGCCTCCGCTGTCCTTCCGGCGTGAGATGCTTTTGAGCAACTATGCTTGTCGACTCTCAAGCTTGCCTGACCACCCGTCTTTCGAGTTATTTTTCGAGGAGTCGTTTGATCGCCACTATTTGATTAGCTCCTCTGCATTGCTCCCACCGGGGGTTCGATTTCGACAGCTCCTTCGGCATTTAGACGTTACGCCAGCGCCGGCCCTTCCTCGGGGTGAAACGCGTTTTCCTCCTTGGTCGCGCGCTGAGGCCCACTGTCACCTTGGGTTAACGTCAATGCTGAAAAATGCGACCCCTGCTTCCGCACTTAGATCCGCTTTTTTAGAACTCCGGGCACAGTTCGGGGACTGTCATTTTATATATACCGATGGGTCTAAGACTGGTGGCAGAGTAGGATGTGCCTTTGTTTTTGGTGCACAGAGTTTTACTTTTCGTTTACCTGAACAATGTTCGATTTATACCGCCGAACTTTTTAGTATATATCAATGTGTTTTATACATTCAGCGGCACGTCTTACGGCGCTGTGTTTTTGTTCTGACTCTCTGAGTGCCCTTCAGAGTATTCACGCGCTGTATAGTTACCACCCGCTCGTACAGCGCATTCATGACCTGCTCCACTCGCTTGGTGCATCTGGCATCAGCGTCTCCTTCGTTTGGATTCCAGGTCATGTGGGCATCTCAGGCTACGAGTCTGCCGACGCCGCTGCCAAATCGGCCATTTTATCACCCAGATGTTTTGCCTGTGTTGTTCCTTCCACAGATTTTTATTTTACGTTACCGTATCCTCTCGCGCTGGCGCGATGAGTGGGCGGCTCTTAGGGGGAACAAGTTGCGGGAGGTTAAACCTCTTCCGTTAGTCTGGGGTACCTCTTCTCGTTCTTCTCGTCGGGAAGAGGTACTTTTAGCTCGTTTACGAATCGAGCATTGTCGTTTTGGTCATAGATACCTGCTCAGTGGTGACCCCGCACCACTGTGTGAGCAGTGTGATGCGCCCTTAACGGTGCGTCACATTTTAACAGAGTGTCAAGTTTTATCTCCGTTGCGCGTTCGTGTTGGTCTGCCTGTTGGCCTAGCCAACGTTTTGGCAGACGACGCGCATGCTGTAGAATGTCTTTTACGTTTTATCACTGCCATTGGTTTTAGCCGTCGCATTTGATGCACTGAGCATCTTTTAGCTTTGAGATTTTATATTGTCTGTTTTAATGGGGCTCTTCTCCCCTACGGACATAAGGCGCTCATGTGCCTTGCATTCTACAGTTCTTGACACGTTGTTTTATTCTTTTAGTGACCATCATTTTAGTGTGTAGATCATCGTCTTTGGTTTTTTGTGTTTTTTGGTGCTTTTGACCAAGCGGGTTTGTGTGGGGTTTACTAGTTTTTGGACCTTTCAATTTTCTAATTTATACATTGTAAGGGCGCTAATAACCATTGCAGTTGAGCGCCCATAAGCCCCACCTCATCATCATCATGATTTACATTTTTATGTGGTTAATGGCTTTTTTGTTCCAAGCGTAAACATTTACTAATAACTTTATTGAGTTTGGAATTTATTGTTTTAGTATTATCATTGTTTTATACCTTCATTTAATTATGATACGAGGGGAATTTATATAACTTTTGTCAATTATTTATAACTTTTTTGCCAATTGCATTTTGTGAAAGTGTATTAGGACTATCAATTTTAGTTTCAATAATTCTAACTTATGAAAAGGTTTATTTTAATCCATTTGATTGGTTACAATGATAATATATGTTGTATCTATAGTATTTTGATTCCATTGTCTTATAAGTAAAAGTTGATGATTAATATTTTTTTGTTTTTTATATCATTTACATGTTTAATTAATATACTTTTTTGTTGACTAACCTTAGGATTTATTTTTGTATATGATTATTTGTGGTATGGTTTAATTATATTAAGATTTTGAGTTTGTGTTTTAATAATTTTAGCTAGCTCTTCTGTGGTGCAGTATAAGTTTTATAATAACTTTTATTTATGATTTTAATGTTATTGTTAATGTTGATTTATACTTTTTGTAGAATAAATTTAACTTAATTTTTTTTAGGGAACCTTAATTCCAAATTTATTTTTAACTTTTGCTAGGGGATATCAACCTGAATGATTGCAAGTTGTAATTTATTTATTATTTTATACCTTATTTGCTTCACTACTACTATTATTGAGAAGAATATATCTTTACAATAATTTAAATTGCCTAGTTTTTTCATTGATTTATAAGAATGGTTTTATAAAATTTTATTTCTATCTTAGTACAACTTCGACATTTTTAGTTATAATACCTGTATATTTAGCGCATTTATGATTGCCTAGGGTAGGTGTGGAAGCTCCAGTTTCAGGATCTATAATTTTAGCTGGAGTTTTATTAAAACTAGCTGGTTGTGGTTTATTACGTGTTTTTGAATATTTACTGGAAATTGGGATATTAATTAATGTATTTTGATATCTATTAGATTAATTGGAGGGTTTTAGTTAGTTTAATATGTTTACGTCAAGTAGATATAACAGAATTAATTGCTTATTCATCTATAGCTCATATAGGATTAATTGTTGAAGGTCTAATAATATTAAATATCTCAGGAATCTATATGACTTTTATTTTAATAACTCCTGATGATTTATGTTCATCTCGTTTGTTTTGTTTAGCTAATATTAGTTATGAACGTTTAGGAAGACGAAGATTATTAATTAACAAATGTTTATTAAATTTAATACCAGGAACAACACTATGATTATTTTTACTTTCGTTATCTAATATAGCAGCTCCTCTCTCTTTAAATTCATTACGAGATATTCGTTTATTCAACCGTATAACGAGTTGAATATGAATAGTAATATTATTTCTTATATTCATTTCTGTTTTTAGAGCTGCTTATACTTTATATTTATATTCCTATAGCCAACATGGAGTTTATTATTCTGAAATTTATAGAAGAGTAAGTGAATATTGTCGTGAATATTTATTATTAATATTACATTGATTATCTTTAAATTTGTTAATTTTAAAAGAATTTATGTATTAATTTGATTTTAAATGTTATTACTTGAGTAGTTTATAATAAACCCTTGATTTGTGGTAAAATATATAATAATAAATTATCTTAGGTTATGATTTATTTATCATTATGTTTTATTGGATTTTGAGTTAATATTGTTTTCTTTGTTAAGATTTATATTTGGCATATATTGTATTATAAATAATTTAATTTATTTTTTTTGAATGAGAAATTATTAGAATAAACTTTTCTTCAACTGTTATAACACTATTGTTGGATTGAATAAGTTTTGTTATATTAATTCCATCTTTAGTAATTTTATATAGTGGGAATTATATAATAAGAGATATTTCATTAAATCCATTTATTGTTTTAGTTTTAACATTTGTATTATCAATAATGTTTTAATTACTAGTTGAAATTTAATTAGAATATTACTGGGTTAAGTTGGATTAGGTTTAATTTCTTATTCTCTTGTTATTTATTATCAAAATGTGAAATCCCATAATGCTGGAATATTAACTGCTTTATCTCATCGTGTTGGTGATGTTGCTTTATTAATAGCGATTGCACGACTATTAAACTTTGGAAGATGAAATTATATTTTTATCTGGATTGTTTAATAAATAAATATGAATTGTATTTAATTTCGTTTTAGTTATTTTAGCAGGGATAACAAAACGTGCACAAATTCCTTTTTTAGCTTGATCTGCTCCTACTCCTGTTTCAGCTTAGTTCATTAATATTTATTAATTCGATTTAGTAAACCTTTTTCGAATTGATTGTTAAATTTTGTATTAGTAATCTCTGTTTTTACAATATTTATTAAAGGATTAGGTGCAAATTTTGAATACGATTTAAAGAAATTATTGCTCTAACAACTTTGAGGCAGTTGAGATTAATTATAGGAATTTTAGGTTAGGATTTGCTGATTTTGCATTTTTTCATTTATTGACTGATGCATTAATTAACGCACTACTATTCATATGTGCAGGAAAAGTAATTCATAATGTAAAGAAATGTTAGCATATTCGTTTTATAGGAAATGATCAATTTTTATACCTTTTACTTCATTTTGTTTTATACTATCAAATTTTGCTTTATGTGGAATACCTTTTTTGGCTAAATATTTTTCAAAAGATATAATTTTAGATGTAGTTTCTTTAACAAATATAAATATGTTTATATTATTTTATATTTTTTATCTACTGGTTTCACCGTATGTTATTCCTTTCGTCTTTTTTATTGTGTTTTGTGAGGGGATTTTAATTTGGTACGTATAGGTATTTGAAGAGAAGGAAAGCATTTAATAGAAGAAAATTGAATAATAATTTATGCAATATTAGGTTTAATAATTTTTGCTGTAGTTGGTGGAGGAGTATTAAATTGAATATCTTTTTAACCTCTTATTTTAATTATTTATAATTATATATAAAATAATACCTCTATTAGTGCGATTTATTGGTTAATGATTAGGAAGAATTGTATTTAAACATAGATTGAATTATTATTTTAAATTATATATATTAATAATAAATATAAATATAATGAAATAATTATTTTTTGGTGCAATATCATATATACCTTTAATTTTTACTAAATGCGTAAGAGAACGAACTTTGAAAATTGGTTTTAACTTGGTTAAATATATTCATTTAGGTTGAAGCGAATAATTTGGAGCACAAAACGTATATACTATATTTTAATGAAGTTAAGTGGTTTAAATCAATGATTTCAACATAGAGTCTAAAAATATTATTTAGCAGTTTTTATTACTTTAATTATGATTATATCTTTTGTTATTTATTAAAACATATTATACAGGTTATAAAATTGAAGCTGTTATTGAGATAATTTACTACCCTTGAATATATATATATATATAAACTTGAAATTTATTAATTTTCTACAATGAAAATGTAATGTATTGTTTTAAATTATATAAATTAAAATAAAGATGTAAATGGATTTAAACCACTTGAATAACAAGTTAGCAACTTTAATTCGATCAACACATCTTCTTAATTGGAATACAATACAATTTTATCATTAACAGTGATATACCTCTAATTTGGTTTCAATTAATATAAAAAATAAGAATATAATTGTATCTTATTATCATGTCGAAACTGACTACAATTGATTTGCTTCTTATTTATTTTAAGGAAAATTGATAATTCGATACTTTTTGAGTGCAAATCATATGTTATGATTAACTATAACCCTAGTAATAATTTAAGATGCTCATTCAAGGGATCTTTATTTCATTCATGGAATAAACCGACTGTTAAAATTAGTGGAAATAAAATTCTTGTAGCAATTCAAGTTAATATATTTGATTTAAAACGAATAACAGTTAGAGTAGCGTGGGGCAAGTGTACGCACTTAAACTTTCAAGGCCTCTGCAACGGTATCTATTTAACTAGTATATGTGAAAATTTTATTGTGCAATCTTTATTCTAACGTTTATCACAAACAGTGATTAAAACCTGTTTTTAAATGTGAAAAATAATTTTATAAATGTTTAATTAAAATGTGACCCATGCGAAATTTTGCCCCATAGATGGGGGTAAGAGTACGCATAAGGTGGGGTAAAAGTACGCAGAAAACACAAATGTTTAATTTTAATCCTTGGTGATGTAACTTTAATTACATTATAAGAATACATCAAGGACCTTAGTCTGACTAATATTGAACATAATTTATCTAAGAATAAGATGATAAACTAAATATAAAAACTTTGAATAAAGAAAAGATTGAAATATTCTCATTGTCTGTCATTTTTAACAATAGTCGCAGATAAATTTGCTGCCTCCCTCATGGTTGGAACAAGCTACATGCCACCATTCTACACACTTTTGGCACTGAATCCAGTCCTCTTCCGGTGGTTAAAGTACTACCTGTCGCATCCTGGACAGTGGATTTTCTCATTTGAAGTTGAAGCTTTGTGTAGGACTGAATGGCTTTTGGTCCTTTGGGGCCTCATTTCGTGCGTATTTTGATACATCACGCTTGACGTGTTTTGAAGAACTGGATGATTTAAGGCTTGATTCATTTCCAACCTTCTTTTAAAGGGTGAGCTAGTCAGTACTTCCGATTTTTGACTTCTCTTACTTCTTTGTTGTTCGTCTTTCATCTGCAATTGAAATTGTGTGATTACACGTCCTGGGCTATTTAGTAACCATTTGTCACACATTGCAGAATATAGATCTTTTAACGGCTTAAAAATGATCTGTGAAGGGGCTGCAACCTATGTGAAGTATTGGGAGGAATCGATAATAGATGAATACCATTGTGTCTGCAGTAGACAATTTCTTCCAAGTTTATATGGGATGTGTGGTTATCTAGCACCAGAAGTATTGTATTCTCCATGCTTCTGAAAATGCTTCAGCCACTCAGAAAATAGCTCACTGTTGATGTACCCACTGTCTGAGCACATCATGATTGAACCTGGTGGAGTTCCGTGCATGAGTTCTTATTTAGCTCTTTTTCTTGCAAATATTATGGCTGGGGGAACATAATTTCCACTGCGCTGACTGCCAAACAAAAGATGTTAAATTTCCTCTTTCTGTAGAAACAATTGTTCCAACCGCTTTCTTACTAGTAGGTGATACAACCTTAGGAGTCTTATTAGGGGCAGTGCTTATTCCTGATTCATCCGTATTATTCATTCTTGATAGACAGAACTTGTATTGATTCATCATTTGTTCCAGATTATCAAAAAACAAGGAAACGTGAGCTTTATTAAAGCCCATAACTCGAGAAAGACTTGTTTTGGTGTGAACACGGAGTGATAGTTTGTGCAGTTTCATAAATTTTAGTGCCCAGTTTCTACCAGGTAATTTTCTGTCCTTGTTAAATGGATGGATTACCTTGTTAATGTCAGCAAACTGAAATGCCAGTTCTACGCAAATCCTTCAATGTTAAACTATAAAAGTGAGACTCAAGGAGTCTGCAAATCTGTGCCAATTCCTTCGCATGCTGTTCAGTAAATACTGCAGCAAAACGTCCCAGCTTTGACACACCGAAACCCTGCAAGAATACAAATACACAGAGGTATGAGATACACATTTTAATTGCATTTTAACTTGAAAAATGAACTACAATAGCTTTGCTTCGCTGTGCATTTTAATATTTTATCTACTGTATTATAAAATTTTAAAATATTTGTCTATAGTATAGATTATATACAATAAAGTAAAAGAGACCATATACCAGTTTAAGTCATTTTCTTAGTGCTCCTTCGGATATACGAAGATGCTGTGCAACATTTCGTTTCGAAAACCCTTGAACTAGCTTCAGCTTTGTCATATGTTTTTCGGTCAATTTTTGTTTTATATACCCTGAAATACAAATTAAGATAAGAATTATCAAAGAAATATTAATTAGTAACATTATAAATACATGTACAGCGTTTAAATTAAATTTATTGTACAATTGAAACAGTGGGGCAAAAGTACGCGTGTGTACTTTTGCCCCACTCCACAGTTCGTACTCTTGCCCCGTTGTCGTCTTTAACATTTCCCAGACCGTACTGCCATCTGTAGCCAGTTTCACACAATGGCCAAGCCACCACAAGTTATTACAGAAATTTGTCTGAGAAATGACATAATGCTAAAATACCTGTCTCACATTTCTAATAGCTCAATCACGTTTCCAAAACCACGAAAAATAACATCAACATGAATGATTTTCAATCTTACCTCATAGTTTAAAGACGAAACACACCAGCACAAGGAAACTATGTAGAGAGGCTATCGGCAACGTAATTCTTCCAACATCATACAGTCCTGCCAATTGCACGGCCGTCTTCATATAAATATCCCTTGTGCGTACTCTTACCCGCCGCGTACTTTTGCCCCGCACTACTCTACTGGTAAAATTAAGGCGATTTCTACGTCAAAAATTAAAAAATAATGGCAATTAAGAAGAATTGTAAGGAAAATAGCAGTCGTGAAGATCTAATTGAATCAAATCCACATTCAAAGGGTGAGTTTTTTCTCGGTCTTCAAAATTTTTGGATAGTAAATTAGTTAATGATATAAGAATAAAAGAGATTGTTATGATAATGATATTACAAGATTTAAAATTTGAATTATTTATTATAATTAATTGTAGAATTTTAATTGGAAATCAAATGTATTTTTTATACTAACCAAAATTATTTTCCTCATCAATAATACTACCGCATTTACAAAATGTCAATATCAAGCAGCTGCTTCAAAGCCAAAATGATCATTGGACGTGAAATGTATAAATATTATTCGAAATAAGCATGTAATTAGATATGTAGTACAAATAATTACATGAAAGCAGTGAAATCCGGTTGCCACAACAAATATTAATCCGAAAACTGAATCTGCAATAGTGGATGAGGCTTCATAACACTCATATAGTTGTAGAATGGTAAAATAAATACCTAAAATGATAGAGAAAATTAGTCCTTGAGTAGCTTGGTCATAATTATTTTATAATAATCCATGATGACTTCATGTAATAATAATTCCTGAAGGTAGTATTAAGAAGTGGGATTGGAAGAGCATTAAAAGGGAGAATTCCAATGGGTGGTCCAAAGGATCCAAGTTCAGTAGTGGGTGCAAGTCTTCTATGACAAAAATTTCAAAAAATAATCATAATAAAATAATTTCTGAAACAAAAAGTAAGATTACTTCTCATCGTAATTCTATTATTACTTATTTGTATGATATCCTTGATAAGTACTTTCTCGTACTACATCTCGTCATCATTGAATTGTAACTAAAATTAATATTAGAATTCCTATAAATATTAATTGTTTATTAAATTAATATGTAAACTTAATGAATCCTAATATTGCAATTATAATTCTAAAAGCTGCTTTGATAGGTCAGGGACTATATGTGACTAAATGATAAGGGTATAAAGATGTATTAATTTTTAATAATTTTAGTTTAGCATACTAATTTATGATTTAACTCACTCCGTAAATATTATTTTATCATTAGAAGTAATTACTATATTACTATAAATTGGTTTAACAGACCATTACTTGCTTTTCAGTCATCTAATATTTCAGATAAATTAGAGATTCAATTGAGGTAATTATTAGTTAAGGTGCTTTCAATTATAATAGGTGTAAATGTATGATTTGCACCACAAGTGCTGATATAAAATTGGATCTCCTCCTCCTGCAGGATCAGAGAAGGATGTATTATTTAAGTTTCAATCAGTTAGAAGTATAGTAATTGCTCCTGCAAGAACAGGTAAAGATAATAATAAAATAACAGCAGTAATTCCTACTGATCAAACAAATAAGGGTACCTGTGTTTGATTTATGTAAATTGATTTTATGTTAATTATAGTTGTAATAAAATTACCAGCTCCTATAGTACTAGATATTCCAGCTAAACAAAAAAAATTGTTAAGACAACTGCAGGTCCTGCCTGATCAATTCTACCTGAAAGAGGAGGGTAAACTGTTTATCCTGTTCCAGCACCGCCTTCTACAGTTCTTCTAATAATAAGAAATAGAATGGAAGGAGGTAATAATCAGAATCTTATACTAGTTATTCGAGTAAAAGCTATATCTGGGGCTCCAAGCATCAATTGCCAAATCCATCAATTATAATATGTATAACTATAAAAAGTATTAATAAAAGCGTGAGCAGTAAGAATAAAATTACAAATTTGACCATCCCCAATTAAAGATCCAAGTTGACCCAATTCATTTGGAACTAAAATTCTTAAAGATGTTCCTAGCATACCTGCTCATGCACCAAAAATAAAATATAATGTTCCAATATCTTTACGATTTGTTGAGAATAGTCATGATAGCAATATAGGAAGTAAAATGACTGAGATAGGTGATAAATTGTAAATTTGTTAAGCGAACTTAAATTTCTTTTGTGCTAAGAAAGGTTTTATATTCATTTCATGATATTAAAATGCAATTCTAATGGTGTAGTTAATACTAACACTTAAAGAGAGTTCTTTATTTATAACGTTAAAGAACATTAGTTTATTTAACTTAAAATCTTAATAGATGATTAAGATTAAAGTGCAGATTTATATTCCAAAAATGAAAAAATAAGCTATTTTTGCAAAATTGGATTTTGGGTAAATTTAGATAATTCAAATAATTACAGAATTTGTAAGTGTTAATGGCGTGTATATGATACGCATATAGTAGTATGAAGTTAATAAGGCGGATACAATTAGAATTATTGACGTAAGGATTATAACATTTTGAATTATGAGTTGAATTGAAATTCATTTTTTGAAAAACCCTAAAAAGGAGGTAAACCTCCTAATGACAATAAAGATGTTAATAAAGTGAATTTTACATTTTTTTATTTAATGGGTTAAAGGTTTGAGAAATATAGGATAAGTTAGTTATAGCTGTTATTAAAATGGTGCAGGCAATATTAATAGTGTAAATGGTAAAGCATAATAATCATAAGTTTGAACCCATAGTTATAGTTGTTAATATTCATCCAATATGATTACTTGATAAGAATGCTAACATTTTTCGTAATGAAATTTGATTAAAGCCACCGATAGGATCAATAAGTGTGGATAATATAATTTTGATTTTAATAAAGTAGTTATAAATAATTATATAGGAAATTAGAATCAATGGTGCAATTTTTTAAATTGATAGAATAATAAAAGTATTTATTCAAGACAACCGCTCCATTACAGAATGTAATTATCAATAAAAAGGCGCAGATGTAATTTTTTATTAAAAGTGGGATGGTAATGAAATATTTCAAATTGTGGTTCTGTTAGATAAAATATTTCAAAAATGTTAATTTTTAAAATGATTAAAAATAGAAGGGTTTATGACGAAATGCGTTGAATAAGAAAATATTTAAATTAATTATCAGGTTAGGGTTCTTTTAAATACAAATAAGATAGGAATATAAATTAAATGGTAAATCCAAAAATATATTTAAATGTAAAGTAACTGTGAAAAGGGATTTTATCAATATTAGTATTTGTTGCTAAGGGATTGTTTGATCCTGTTTGATGAAGAAATAACAAATGAATTATAATACAGGCTGTTATAGTAAATGGAAGTACAAAGTGAAATGTGAAAAATCGATTTAAAGTTGAATTATCTACAGTAAAACCTACTCATACTCACTGTACTAATACAATTCCTAAGTAAGGAATAGCGGATAATAAATTAGTAATTTCTGTAGCACCTCAAATAATATTTGTCCTCATGTTAGAACATAAACTATAAAAGCTGTAACTATTACTAAACATAAAATTATAACTACAATTATTTATGTACAATAACATTTATATGAACCATAATGCAATCTCGTTCAATATGAAGGTAAATACAGATAAAAAATATAAAAGCACCATTGGCGTGTAAAGTTCCTAAAAGTCATCCATAATTTACGTCTCGACAAATGTGTACTACACTAAAGAAGGCTAAATTAAAATGGGCTGAATAATGTATAGCTAAAAATAGTCCTGTTATGATTTGGATGATTAATTTTAATTTTTGATTGGAGATATCAACCCGATCGTTTGCAAGCTGGAATTTATTTCTTATTTTGTACCTTATTTGCTTCACTACTATTATTAAGAATAATATATCTTTATAATAATTTAAAATATTTAGTTTTTTCATTGAATTAGAAGAATGACTTTATAACTTTCTGTTTATACCTTAGAATAATTTTGGCATTTCAGTTAAAATACCTATATACTTAGTGCATTTATGATTACCTTGGGTACGTGTGGAAGCTCCAGTTTCAGGCTCTATAATTTTAGCTGGGGTTTTATTAAAACTATCTGGTTATGATTTATTACTGGTTTTTGAATATTTAATGGAAATTGGGACATTAATTAATGTATTTTGATTATCTATTAGATTAGTTGAAGGGTTTTTAGTTAGTTTAATATGTTTACGTCAAGTAGGTAGATATAACAGAATTAATTGCTTATTCATCTGTAGCTCATATATGATTAATTGTTGGAGGTTTATTAACATTAAATATCTGAGGATTCTATATAATTTTTCTTTTAATAATTGCTCATGATTTATGTTCAATACGTTTTTCATTTTTGTAAATTGCAGTCGCTGTTCACTTGTTTCTCGCGAATATCACTATATGCGTTTGGCATTCCAGACCAGCGTATAGCTTTTCGCTTTTAAAGGCCGGACCTCGTACCCGTGGTCGTTGACGTGCATATCTTTGGTGCTTCGCCAAGTTGAGGGTTGAGGGTTCGAGTCCCGCTGTGTGCATGGACATGGGCGTTTGTGCGTTTCTCTGTTTTGTGTAATTGCGGTAATAAGCTGTAAAAATGCATTAAAACACAATAATGGTAAACAAGGGTACTAAAAAAGAAAAGGACACTTGTTAGAGATTTGGGTTCAAAAAAATTGATTATTGTTTTTGTTGTAATGGATTGTGAATGGTATAAGAACATAACAATGTAATTTATATTGCTATTTAGACAGTTCAAAGGCTCTTATGGCCCAGAGATATTATAATATATTGGTATGTAACAATGTGCTCACTTTGGGTTTTGCCATTTTCAGTAAATTTTATTCTTTAAATACCAAGTACACTGTTCTTAACATCTATTAAATAGAGAAGGCTTAAATTTGTTGTTGTTATACAAAATGTTCAGCGGCATTTAGTAGGTTAAAACATTTGATCCTAAATTACATGGGGTCCACAAAATTACAAAAGTGTTACATTAAAAATTATTTCCTTGCGACTATTTTTTTAAAATAAAAGTAGACCCTCAAGCGCAGAAGCAGTTAACCAGCCGTCATAAGCTACTTATAAAAAACTCAAATAAAAAATGTGTAGAGTTCTGATTTGTATTTTCACGAAAACTGTACCTTAAATGAAAGTGAAATTTTTATAAATTATTTTACAATATTCAAATATTTATAATTAAAAGATATAAAGCTAGCCAAAAAGCTCTATACTAGTATATTTAGAAAACCTTCTTTAAAAAACAGTAAATAATTCATTGTGTAATTCCGGAAAAAAACTGAATTTTTTCAATTGCGAAAAAGCGTAAAAATACCCTGCGATCTCTACCAAGGTGCTTGGACGTCAGACTATTAATTTGGTTTCCTCAACCCCCCTGTACCTAAAACAGAATATGTAGATAATGAAACTATTTCTGCAAACGTTTATCTCTATTAACACGAAGTAGATAGAAAAACAAGCTTCCGTTAAAATAAGTTGCACAAGCTATACAGAAATAAAACATATTGGGTAGAGAAAATCGTGTGAATATGACTCAACCGTATTTTTAATTGCCTTCTAGAACATTTGTCATGTTGCACAACATTCCTGGCTATTAACGATTACTAAGGCAGTGACTGTGCCCAGTTGCCGGCAAGTCGGAATACTTTCCGATTTCGAAAACAAAAGCTACTTAAATGAATGTATTTGAGCTGAGTCTTGAAAGTACATATTTGTGATATATATTCACTGCCATATCAAAATACACCTCATGCTGAGGGTTCCCTTATTTATTTCAGAATTGGTATTTTTAAGTGTAGGCAAAGATTTTTATGTTTAAAATATAACACGATTTACAGATATATGTACCTTTCGTCCCTTAATTACTTATAGTTAAATGTGTGTATCTTTACAGAAATTTTTTTGGTTTGAAGAACATATACATTTAATATACATTCCAAACTTCGTATATAAGTCCATGATATTTGATGTACTTTTCTCAAAGACTTTCATGAAATTTCGCAGAAGCAGTGATTATATGCAAATATTTTCTTTATTGCTTTTTTTTAAAAATAGGATATCAAAGTTTCGATAAAAATACCACAGGAACAGTTAACGTTAGGTCTTCATTGTGAGCTGTGGCCTCCCAGAGGGACACAAGGAACATTTAGGGCAATAACGTGCAGAAATGTTTGCTGCCCCACCTTATGGCATTAAACGATCAATGCTATTTTTCTTGCATCACCCGTTGCTACCATTAAAAGTCCTGAGCCAGAAATTCGGAAGAATTATCTACATGTATTTACAAAGTACTTCGAGACGCAAAGCTTAAAATCGCTCACAAGATTACTTAAATCTCGAGGCAGGTATATCTTGGATGCGTATTTGGTGTGTCTGTTGCCTTCAACGATTCAAATAAAGTATATCTCAGCAATGGAAGTGAAATATCAATGAGGTGAAATTATTGCAACGTATAGCTACTTAAGTAGCAAATGTGGTAACAAGAGAAATAAAGGAACATTGTTTTACAATTCTGAATATCATTTCAGTATGCTCACCTCAATTTTCCAATATGTATACTGCCTTAAAACCACAAGAGAAACAAAAACTGACACTTGGAGTTGCTAACTCTCCAACGAACAACTAATGAATGAGTGAGCCCAGCGTGTCTGCAAATGCGATATCGCAGAGGTATTTCTATGACATCATTATGTAATTAGCGCTAGGTCACTCCAAGTTGTATATGACGTAAAAAGTGCACTACTTACTACGCGTTTATTAAAACAAATAATTGATTTGCCTCTAACTTTCTCATGCATAATGATTTTGCTACGTAACATTGTTCAGAAACCACATGCAAGAGTATTAATATAAATACTTAGGATCAAGCAACATATTAAAATCATACTATTGCCCGCGGCTTCACTTTTTTCGCGGGGATGGGCTCTTAAGTATTAAAAGGAATAGTAAAATACAACGTTAAAGGTTGATCATCTAAGTCTAATTATGCTTTATTCAGCAAAGAATTTCTAAGAGGTAAGATTGGCATTAATTTTGTTATCTTTTATTTTTTTAATTATAAGTTATACATTTTTAGATTTTTTTTATTATAAAATGAGAATCTGTATTTGTTTTTATGTCTACCTTTATGTAATGTATGGTTTGTATCTTTTTTAGCTGAAACAATTCGTAGTCCTTTTGATTTTGCTGAAGGGGAATCAGAATTACTTTCAGGTTTTAATATTGATATGGAAGAGGAGGGTTTTCTTTAATTTTTAGGAGAATATTCAAGGACTTTATTCACAAGTATATTAATATGTATTATCTTTCTTGGTTCTGATTTAAATTCATTTATATTATACTGAAAACTAGTTTTTATTACTTTTATATATATTTGAGCTCTTGGAAATTTACCGCGTATCGATATGCTAAATTAATATATTTGGCATGAAAGATATTTTTTGCATTTGTCTTTAAATTTTTTAATTTGTGATTAAGTATTAATCTGTTAGAGTCACACCTGTGATTTACTCTTAAAGTTATATCTTTAAGTTTACTTGTGAGAGTATCATTGTTATTACAACATATATTCAATGCTAAATCATCAGCAAATAAAAACGTTTTTAGGCATTCATCTTGTATAGCTTCCGGAAGATCATTGATATACACCAGAAAGAAAACAGGTCCCAGTACTGAGCCCTGCCGGACAACATGCTTTATCCTTTTAAAACAAGATTTTCTCTAACATAAGTAGCCTGATATCTGTCACTTAGGTAAGAACGTATTAAATTTATACTAATATCATAAAAACCATAGTAGACTAACTCTTTTAAAAGTATTTCATGTGAAATTGTATCAATGGCCTTTTTTAGATCAAAGAAACGGCCATGGGATGGAAAACTACCTTCAAAAGCATCCAAAGCTCGTTTAAAAAAAACTATTACAGCATTAGTAGTATCGTGTCCTGTTCTAAAACCAAATTGACTGGGAAAAAACAGAAAGTTCTCTTCACAGTACTGAGTTATCTGTTTATTTAATAAGACCTCAAAAACCTTAGACACAACTGGGATAATAATTATTGATCTATAGTTAGCATAGTCAATTCTGCTACCTTTCTTACAGATGGGAATGACTTTAACAAGTTTAAAAGAATCCGGAAAATTACCGTTGACAATACGCATATTGAAGATGTGTGTCAGAGGCTCACTTATAAAAGGGGCAGCATACTTTAAAATTTGTGAATTTAACTCAAATATGTACATCTATACAAGAACTATTGCTAAGCCCCATTGTAACAGCATAAACATCCTCTACAGTTACATGGTTAAATTTAAAAACACTAGTTGACTTATTTATATTCATCATTAAATCAACAGGATTAATGTTGGTAGCTTTACTGTTAACACTTTCGTCCACAAAATCAAGGAAATAAGAATTTATTTCCTCAACATTTAGATAAACTTCTCAAATATTCTTTGAGATACTATTTATTACATTTGAAATAACTGACCATAATGTTTTTGAATTATTTTTAGAATTTGTAAGAAGTTTAGAAAAATAATCGGCCTTGGTAGTCTTCAACAGTTGCTTGTAATCTTTGCTAAGATTAATAAAAGTACCTTTATATTCCGTCATTCTATGGTGAGTGTATAAATTATAATAAAAGAGAAATTTATCTTTTAAAGATTTGAGTTCGCCAATATACCACATTTTATTTATAGTTTTCCTCTTTGGCCTAGGATTACAAACAGTAAGTCGAAAAGCTTTATCAGTAATATCAGATACAATCGATAAAAAATAATTAACTTTCTCATTTAAGTTTTTTATACTATACAGTGTTATCCAACTTATTTGTTTTAACAAAAACATAAAATAATACAAGCTATGGGCGATATAAAAACGTTTAAATTTGAAATTACAATTTTTATTCGAGTTAACATTACTTAAAATATTAGTTTTCAGAAGTACTGCATTGTGGTTATAAACAGTAAAATTGACTTTCAGAATTAAGTTCATTGTATATATTTGAGGCTTGTGCAACATAAACTAATACAAAACCTCAAAGCTCTAGCTCAAATACCTTTTCATATAAGGTACTAAAAGGTGTACCTAAAATGATCCCTTTACAGACCTGCACCATCAACGACTGAAGATCAACTTATCCAGTTCTTGAAGTCAAAATGTCTGGAGGCTTGTGCAACCTATATTAATAATTACAACACAATTTGCATTTCCATATATCGTCGTGACAATTCTTGCTTTGATAGTTTCTTAAATAAATAAATTATACGAACTTCTTCATTTTGTTTTTAAAGACAATTTTAATAGACACGTTGTGCTAACTGCTGATTTTAATGTTGAATTTAAATCAAACAGTAATGAGGTCAACAACCTTTTTAACATATTTGACACTTACGGTCTTAGACCTCTGATTTTTAATCTACTAGACCTGGACGCGAGAGCTCAGTTGGTACGTGCATTGACAATATAATAAGTATGAGAGGTAAAGAACTGAAATTTTCAGTACATGTATACAACACACGGTTTAACTTTCTGAACCACAATCCTAGTTTTATAATGTATATTAGTGATATTAAGAAAGCAAAAACATTGCAAATTTTCCACATTTTTACTTTTTTTACCTTGCAAATATGTGCTTTTCAATTTCTAGTGAACTGATACAGATAACTAAATAACTGAGATTCAGAAAATAGCAGATTATACTAAGAACAAGCATGCAAAAGTGTGATTCTGTATTGCAAGTAGTATCAGAGAAACAGGTAGGGGAAAGGTCCCTATATTGAACCACTTACGCCTAAATAGTAAATAATAATGATAATTTCAAATAAAAATTTTCAGAAACACAAGCATTAAAGCGACAAATCCTTGCGCTATAAATATCCTCAACACAATTTAAAATTAATACAGTTATCAATCAAATAGCATTTAAAAAGTGAGATGGTGTAAATCGGTTCAAATTAGGAACGTGGTCCTTAAATTGTACCACCCTAGTCTTAAAATGAACCACATACTTTTAAGTTTAAAAGTATTTTTATTAATACAAAATACACATATTTTATTGTACACTCAAAACAAATACGCTATCAGCAACAAAAGTAGAGTCCAAAATTGTGATTAGAATAGCAATTGCCTCGAACATTTTGAATTTTTATATAATGGCAATCACTTGGTTTTTGGAATAGGTATTATTTGCAAATATATAGCTTTTACTCTGATACAAAAGAGTACAATTATACACAGTGTTCACAATAAAACAATTTCTTCTTGCCACTAACTTTTGCACATTTTTGGTGAAGCTTATATCCTACATCTCATACACTGGATCATATCTATTTCAGACAATTCACAATTCACATATTTATGTCATCCACTGTGTTTAACGCGATTTTTTTTAACATAGCATATTATGTGGATATTTTTCACACGATATACTATCCCCAGTTGAGCAATCCTAGAATTTCAATAGGTTTCCTAAATTGGACCAGTTCAATATAGGGTTCAAACACTGGTTCAATTTACGAGCCACGCCATTTTGGAAGCTTTAGCATCTACGTGACAAGGAGAGATGCTGCTTGAAAAAACGTGTGCATGAATATTGTTGCTAAATAAACACTTCATAACATGTAATATATATATAGATCATCTCAAACTTATCTAATTGGTCGTACAATATTAGCTAGATGAGTCAAGTATCACTTCTGAAGCACCAAAAGCACACAACAATCCAAACAACTGAAACAACTCAGAATGCAAGGTCAACAATTCCTAGCATTCATAGCTGTACACACCACGCTAGGGCTAGGGTTACTGTGACATCTGTCGAATAGTTTAGAAAATATCGGGCGGTTCAATTTAAGAGGCGGTTCAAATAGGGACCTTACCCCTACATGAATTAACATGTTTTATGAGTAAATTTTATTATTTTTATGCTGAATGAAATAATTTTACGGACTCATTTTCATAAGCTATCAATACAAACAACCAGTTAAAATACTTGTAATTATTTATAGAATAATCATAAAAATTTCAGGAAAAACCATTGAGAACTTTAAGAGCAGTGGTAAGTTAATACACTTAAGGTGTAATTTCCAGTGTTCAGACTACCTTATCCCCTTAAATGGATCACCAATAAAGGCTTACATGCCCAAAACATACGGTTAGGGATATTTTCGGAGAGAAAAAATCCCAGGAAGGCTCTCTACTCTAGTATGAAATATAAGGCGGTACAATTAGAACATTCAACATTCTAAAGATTTCCTCATATGCCTACATAGTGTGTTTTCCTTTCAACGTAGACCACGAATAAAGGTGTTAGTCCGTATCTATGAGAGAGAGAAAGAGAGAGGGAGAGGGAGGGAGAGAGAGATGGGAAACCACTAGGCTGATTTTTATCATTATTTCACCATTGTTATCCTGTTGTTTCTGAAGTTCAAGGCTATACGACAGCTTCTAACTTGAATTTACAACCCCAAATACCATAATACGAACAGCCTGGAGTCATAAAAGAAGTTGTTTGCGAAAAAGGCTTTGATTTGTCGTTAAAAATGCCATGAAGTAGAAAATAGTTAAAAATAAGACCAAGTCCACGGATGTATTCATTCCGAGCATCATAAATAGACTGTTCAACAACTGAGGAAAAATATGATACAAGAATACAAATGGATCTGCTTTTATCATTACGACATGTATACGGCAGGAGATATCTATATTTTGATAACAGTTTTGCTGTATTTCCTCCGGACTCTGTAATTGAGTTCATTGCTAGCGTATACCACCTATACTAATATTATAAATAGACAGCTTTTGCACACCCTATATGACGATGGTGATAATGATTACCTCCGAAATCACTCCAAAGATGTTAATAATTCTTTCGCAAATGAAACGCACTGTTCTTCCAGACGGACAAGGCTGTAAAATATTTCCAAAAATGTTAAAACAGCCAGGATTTAGGAGTGTCTTCATATTCATCAATCACATTTCGTTGAATTTGAATATCAGTGCACATTTTGGTCACTTTATAGCAAATACGGCCCATTTTTAATGACTTAGCCAAAGGATCTAAATGAGGAACATTATAATTTTCTCAAATTAGGTTATTTGAGGAGTAGAGTCTATTCACATGGCCAAATTTCTTTCCAATTTCGCTGAACTTTGCTACCCAGGAGTAATTTTTATATAATTTTGACAAATTTGGTTACATATTGACAAAACTATGTACACGTATAATACAACAGCCAACAAAACCTTTAGGCTACCTTCAATCTCCCTAAAATAATTCCTATCATTATTTCAAAACCCTTTGTAGGAATCTGCCCTGTTTGACCCATGTTGTCAATATATTTTACATATTTTTCAATTAAACTATAGGATTTGGTATTAAAGCTAACTTGCATCTTCCAAAAGCTACCCGACCCTTATTTTCTATCACATAGTCCTTCAGTTCTATATAAAATACTCTTATCTTATTTTTCTGCCCATTATAGAAAATACTACACTGCTGTTGAATCATGGCACAAATTTGTACTATAGGACTCTGTGAGAATAGATTTATAGTTACCTTATAACTTTAAATAGCCACCCCGTTTTAAATTTTCATGGCATGAAACTTCAGGCGTTGAAGAATCAGGATCAAATTGCAGTCTTACTGTTCTGGCCATTAAAATTCCCGAACGCGACCATGAAGTTGTGCATTAAGTTTAAAACTTGATTTTCTCATAATCTTGTTTTTCTACGTTTTTGCCGCTTTAAAATGTTCCTGATTATGCGACTTCCAAACCGTGTATTTCAGATATTGGGTATACGTTCTCTGGAGGCTGACATCTTTTGAATAAGGGATTTTAGTAACTTAGTATCTATTGTTTTTTGTAAATTAAAACTACTGCATACATATTTCCTAGGAAAAGCTTTACTTTGGAAACGTACGAGGCGTGCTTTTAAAGTAGGTACCGATAATTTTTTAAACAATAACAGAACATTATTTTCCAAATACCTTACACTACATCTCCACATAGGCACCGTCGTTATTTAGACACTTGTGACGGGAAATCAGTTGTTGTATGCCTTTGTCAAAGAATGAAGCCACCTGTGATGAAAGCCAAGTCTGCACTTCCGGTTTCACAACATCGTCGTCGTTGAAATGTTTTCCACTATGGAATTTCTTCAAATGAAGAAACAGATGAAAATCGTTTGCTGGCATATCCGGCCGTAGAGAGGATGATCGAATTGTTCCCAGCCGATCACATCTTGAGTTTGTTTGGCTGTATATGTCCGGGCATTGTCACCCATTATTGTGTCCCCATAAACCTCACACAATTGCTGATGAATGTTTGCTGGTGTAACATTTCTCGCATTCAAAAAACGAATCACTGATCTGACTTCACGGTTGGCGGGTCGCTCGATTGTTTTCAACATTTCCAAACGCTCTAACAGCAAGAAAGGACAACGAGAGGATCTCTCACACCTGCGCCTGTCTTCCTATTGAATGGAGGAATGCATGCTCAAAATCGCGACTGCAGCGGCAAATATTAAAACGGTACTTACTTTTAAAAACACGCTTCGCACGTAAAATGTAATCTTTGACTGCAAAGACGAATGGTATGCAAAATTTAAAACATTTAACAATGGACTATTATTTTTTTTTTGAAAATTATTTTCTTGGAACCTTAAGTATACAGGATATGGCAATTAGCTTTATTCTATAGGTAGTTATGTTGAACATATATGTTCAATGGGACGAGCATTGCATTGTGGATGTCTGTTTTGTTTCATTTGCAATCACAAAATGTCATTTACAAACTCGAACAACACAGTAATGCTAGCACAAAGTGTACATAAAATAGTAATTTCAATGTGTAATTAGTAAAGATCAAAAATCGTATACGTACCCAAAATAAAGTCTGATAAACGGATAAACGATGTTGTTGAACAGGTAGTTTTAAGCGAACAAGGTACTCTGAAATGGTAAAAACTTATATTTTTTGTTTTAGGCAGTAATAAAATCTCTATTATTTCCAGTTTCAGAAAATATATACTTCTTTGGGGTTAAGAGGTTTTTGAGACATTTAAACACCATTTAAATGCTAGTCCCCATTCCTTTAAAGCTGCCATTCAACGCCCCTTTTTAGAACACTTTGGTATCTTTCAACAACGAACGAATATATCATGTCCAGCGAGAAGTTCAGGAATCAACAAAAGAGGCCAGGACCAAGAGAAGGCAATTAGAAATGCTGAAGCAATCTATGAATGAAGGTGCAGATGATTATGACCCTGGAATGTACTGAAGTGTGTGTCAGAATATTAATGTTAAAACCTTAAACTCAGTTTTCTCAAAACAACAGTTTTGAATACTTATGTACCTTTTTCTCAGAAAGTATGAGAGGTAGAAAGTTGAAATTTTCAGTACATATAAAAAACACATAGCTAAACTTTCTGAACTACAATTATAGTTTTATAATGTATATTAGTGATATTAAGAAAGCAAACAACTTTGCAAATTTTCCTCATTTTTACTTTTTTGACTTTGCAAATAGTTTTTTCCAATTTCTATTGAACTGATATACATAACTAAATAACTGAGGTTCAGAAGATAGCTGATTATACTAGGAACAAGCATGCAAAGGTGTGATTCTGTATTGCAAGTAGTATCACAGAAAAAGGTCAATGAATTCACATGTGTTAAGAGTAAATTTTATTATTTTTCTACTGGAAGAAATAATTTTATGGACTCAACTACGTAAACTATCAATGAAAATAACCACTTGTACCCAGGTTTGCACTTCTTGCTCTTGTGTTGGGTTGGTGTTGTGCTCGGTAAATCCGTCTTCCAGACAACCGCAAACACCTCGGCTTTCTCCTCGGAGGAGAAGTGCAGGCCGAGGTGAGTGTGGAGTGCCTCAGTGCCAGTGATAACGATTGTGGAGGTGTTAAATGCCCTTAATAATTTCCACAAAGAATGGTCCGAATGGGTGGTACTCAGCATTTTGTTTTCCCACTGTTTAATTTTGTTTAATCTAATTTGATGCCGAATGGTGTTGCGTAGTCAATTTGCTAGCATTTTAACCTCGGGTTGGCGGGTTTGCCTCCAGAGCCTCATCAGGCGTCGCCGCCTGGCAATGAGTTGCTCCACTTCGGGGTACGTGCAGAAGCTGGGTGGGCTTGAGGTCTATGCGGTAGCGCTTCGCTTGCCTGTGTGTAGTGAGGCGGTAAAGTTTTCTATGGCGGCGTCAATTTCCGCTTCGCTGCGGTATGATAGCCTGGGCTTCGCCATCTTGTGCATTTCGACTGTGTATTTATCCCCATTTACTTCTGCGCGTTTTGCAGATCTGGGTGCCTGAGCTGTGATGGCACCACAGATTTCGAAATGCACTGGAAGATGGTCGGAGTCCAGGCTATGATAGACATTGAAAATTTGTGAGATTGCCACAATTTTTTTTTTTTTGTTAAAACGAAGTCCAAACCCTCAGGGTGAAATTGATCTGTGCGGTACCAAAAAGTGGGGTAAAGGGGGATGTGTACCACTACATAGTCATGTTCAATTAAAAACCCTACCAGGATAATTTTCTCTAATAGTTTATTTATTGATTGTAGTAAAGAATTTTCAAAATAATTTACAGGATTTTGATTTTCTAGAAGGGATTTGTTTTGATAAGATAACGAGGTTCCTTAGAATTAAAATAAGGGTACTGTTTTCTTTATTGGTTTAAGATTGTTATGTTTTCTATATTTTTTAAAAAAAATATAAACCTTTTCAGCATAATGATTGTAAAATATGTAGGTATAATTAGTTAACATATTTAAAACCTTTACTTACATTGTGGATAATACTGCGATGAAGGCTCTCTTGCAACACGTAAAAGGGTGATGATTTTCCTTGCAGTATTGCGTTATTTATAGCAAAGACACGCCTTTCTAATAGATAATTTCAAGGGCAGGTCTGACTAAAGGATGTAGTCGAATACGCCTAGATAAAAACCACGAGCAGAAACCATCGGCCGGAGTTGTCTAGGTAAGCATAACTTGTTCAGTATTTGTAATTGCATTATTCTTAGCTTTAAAACAAAATATTCAAACAAACCGGTCCTTGCAGATAATGGAGCTAGCAAAGAAATTTTAAATGCTTGGTAACCAGAAGTTAATTAGCATAAAGGACTTGAAACTTAACTTTCAATATGCAACAATTAAATCTGAAAACGTTTTAAACGAAGTACGGAAGTAATGTATTGCTGACATTAAAAGAAAATGACAAAGATGTAGCTGTCATTGCATATTTTCCTAGAAAATATACAGATGCATTTTCTGATTTACTCGTTGTGAAAATAAATAATGGGATGCTAATTTCCAAACTTACATACCTTGGAACATCAACTGCAGGGGTTTATAATTTGTCTTTGACAGCTTCGGAGTGATGTTTTAAAAATTGTGTTCTTTTCAGAAAATGGCACCGATATTGTATTTTACTAAACTTGCAGGAAGAGCCTTCACACCGTCTCGTGCAGCTCCATGCAGTGCTGGGTTACACTTGTATTCTACATTCACATATACATTAAAAACAGTGTTAAGACAGTGAGAACTGACATAGCTGTTGAAATTCCTGTTGGTTACTGCGGAAGAATTGTCGGAAGATCACGATCAGCACGGTTTAATTTCATATCCATTGGTGGAGATGTGAAATGTAGTAAGTATTGTATTTAATAATCATTTTAATCATTTTAAGCTACATCGGGGGCACAAAGCAGCCCAAATTATTTCGGAAAAAATTAGTATTCCTAAATTAAAGCAAGTAAGCATTTTAAGAGCAACTATAAGAAACACTGAAGGTTTTGGATCTAGTGAATAATTATGTTTGATTTGACGAACAGACTAACAAGATTTCAGAAAAAAGCAATGAAATCTTGTGGCAATGTTATCTGATTTGACAATTCAGAACTATAAGACGGATCATTTGCCGATAATTCAAATGTAGCGGGAAATCGTTGTGAATCATTTGTAGCAGGAAAACGTTGTTCCTCTGGTTGATGCCCTCTGCTGCAGTGTTCTTGTCTCCGGCTATTGCTGCTCGTCGGCTGCTGTATTCTCCATCCTAATCATTACCTATCTTGTTAATTTCAACGGTCTTAGGTTTTTCGTAGGTGAGGAAAATTAAAATACACTGCATCTCCCTGTGGTTTATTATCCAATTAATATTTATGGGCGGCTAGCTTTTCCCATTATACCAATTCCCACCATTATAATAAATTAGGAGTCTAGTCTAACTGCACACGTCTTCCCACCCCAACACGTGCATTTTTCATCCTACTGTGGGTCGACGAGATTCTATAAGAAAGTGAAAATCTGGGGCTTTCTTCCCCTTTTTATACTAAGCTTAGTGACGCTTACCTCAGCGCCTCAAAATGTAACGACATTTGTAATTGGTCCTCAGACCGCGTTACCTTATTATGTATGAGAATATTCTACTCCAAAAGATTTCGCATATGCGTTCTAGTGACGCGTCCGGAAGCAGATCCAATATCTCTCTTTCCTATCGCAGTTCCCTGCTCATTAGCTTGGTGAAAGGTGGGCTCTATTAGCTAGCTCGCCCGTTCCTTACTTATGTAAGTTACAATCTGCTTTTGTACAATTCTTGGTTGCTAAATATTTTAACATCTTTCTTGGTGAATTATATTATTATATACAATTCTTGTTTAATATTGATTTTTGTATGTGTGTGTGTGTGCGTGTGTGTGTTGTTTATCCCCTTTCACAGTGTTCGCTCTCTCAACTGTATGAACATATTATAGTTGCTGGAATCGTTGGATTATATTTATTATTGGAATGTGTGCGTGGCACGATGATCCAAGGTTATGCTACCGGAAGGACAACAAATAATAATAATAATAATAATAATAATAACAATAATAGTTTAATTCACAATTTTATCACATCCAATGCTTGCTATTGTTCATGATCAATTTGTCAGCGATCCTGTTTGTATACTGTTCATTTAGTTTGACACTCTAGTACTTTATGTACTCGATAAATATCTGCCTTTTAACACTTGACACACACAGTACATTCTTACTACACTTAATGGCAATTAAAACAACTTTCGATGCGACAATTAATTTCACGTGTAAAATTCTTGCGCCGAATGCTACGTATGATACAAGAAACTGGGAAAAAGTGACCCGACGTTACTTTACTCGGCTTCGTATAAAAAAGTTAAACTATTTACGTCACACCACTTTATTATTGGCTACAATTCCATGCCTTTGTAAGCGTCTACTTTCGCGTCATCTTATTACAGGAATCTTATTGGCTTTTTCCTATACCATGTGACTTTTATTTAAAGCGTTAACTGAATCCTCTTGACTTTGGACGCCGATTCACTTTTCACCCCGTGATTAAATAACTGAACTAATACGACGGAAGAATAGAAGTTTCCCCTAACACAATAACAATAGTGTTGCACCCACATAGCAATGTAAGACGTGGTTATTTCACTAGAATGTTACCCTTCTAGAGCGCCTTTTGACATTATCGCCAACATTTTAGTATTTAGTTGCAATAATCTTAGCTCATTTTTAATAGTTTACCCCATAAAAGCATATCTAAATATTTTTACTTACCGCTAACAATTTTATTACCCATAATAATTCTATTCCTAAGATTATTGCCATAGCTGGGCAATATTACTACCTCAATTTATGCTAGTATTATTAAAAAAATGGTACTGAAATTTAATGACAAGAATGAAAAAAATCACAAAACTGCCCAATTTTAAAAATTTTGAAAAAATGTAACCTCTGTCTCTCAGGATGAAGATTACTTTTCATTTATGATAAAATTATTAAAATTGGTTTAGTTATTTTTTAGTTCACTCTGCATACATACACACGCGAGCGCACATATGTGCACAGAAAGACTAGCACATGCACTTTCATACGCATCCACAGATATCCGATATTTCTAAGATTATTATCATTAGATTATGCAGTAATCCAGGAAAATAATACTATGATAAGGACAATATGTTTTAAACTAAAACATTTATAAAAAAATATATCGCCATATAGTTTCATTTGCTACACAGATAAGTTCACTTTTATCAGAATGGTGTGAGCCTGTGCTCTGGTAAAGGATTATTACTATATGTAATTGATAAAATACAAGTGGATTTTTAAACACTTTTGTATTTAATAATTTTCAATACAGAAATATATCTCAATATCGTACAGTAATATTTTAGTAGAAAGGCATCACTGTATTTATCATGAGATTTTATAGCTAATATTGAACACATTAATGTGGTTACATAATTGAAAAATGAAACTCGTTTTTTGCAGTTTAGTGCGTCTGAATGAAGCACTACTAAAATGTATATGGTTTTCAATAGATTATATGAAATAGATGAAAAGTGTTCAAAGGATATTTAGGAACCTCCATTTGGGTAGCACAGTCGTAGAATTTGTGCTCATGAAGCCGGAGACTCTTGGTCCTAGTCCATGGCATGCAGTTGTAGTTGCTGATTAATTGGTGACCTTGAGACGAATGGCAGCTTGCATCATGGTTTTTGCTTTCCTTAGAAAGCTGGTTCTCCACATTTCTTAATATGACATATTCTGAAGGTTGACCTGCTACAGAAGAAAGAATTAGCTGTAAATGAGTATATTGTGGATCTGAACTGCTTATTACTTCTGATGCTAAACTCCATAGAACAGCCCTCTTTAAACATGTTCCACGAACAACCTATGATTACATCATTACTTTATTATGTACAATTAATAAAATTTATTAATTATAGTTTTAACGGCCTGACTGGCTTGGGAATGTGATATAGAGCGAGCTGTAAAATTCAATGTCATAGCCGGAATTTGAATACGGTTCTCCCGCTTTCCGTGCGGTTGCTCTAACCATTGAGCTACTAATGTCGTACTGGCATGTTGTCATAGTAGCTCAATGGTTAGAGCAAACACAGGGAAAGCTGAAGAACCATGTTTAAATCCCGGTTATGACATTGAATTTTTGCAACTGGCTCTATATAACTTATGGTTATTTGATACATTATCACTGCTTGCAACCATGCCAGAGAAGAAACCTCTACAGAACGCACAGCTACCGCCCAGCCGTAACCCGTCGATTCATACAACCCTGAAACAGACGCAAGGAAGATGATAAGTACAGGAAATGAGAAGCAGGAAAGTCGTGTTAAAGGATGAACCACCCAGCATTCGCCTGCCGACCGGGGAAACTTCGGAAAACCCGCGAGTGGAGTGGGCGATCGTCGGGATCAAACCTGGAAATTGAAATTGAGTTTTATTCTTGGATGCTCTTTAACTACTATGGTTCTTAGCGTCCCATTCTATATTGGGCGTGAAACACCGGTAATTTTGCTCAGAGGCCTGTTATCAGGCTTGAGGTTCTTTTACGTGCCGTAAATCTACGACACGGGACCAGCGGCTTTAGTTCCCTTCCGAAGCAAGCCGTGCTAAGAATTTTTACGCCCGAAAAAGTCCATCGCCCTCCGCCGGGTTGCTCGTACCCCCAGGTGGAGCAGCTCATTGCTGGGCGGCGACGATTGATGAGGCTATGTACATACACTCACGCATACCCAGTGATTAAGATCTCATGCTCGAGCAGCCGTGGCAAAGTATAAAAAAACAACTAGGAGGAGAAACGCAGCAATCGTGAGGCAAAGGTATTGCTTCAGTTGTTGGAGGACGTAGCGTGGCTGCGTCAATGACTCGGTACATGTTTTCTACTGCACGGCGTGTAGTTATTTATCATTCGTATGTGTTAACTCAGTCAGCTCGCCAAGTAAAAGTACGATTTGCAGAAAGATTTCCATGTGTAAAAGTTTCAGGCCATAAAACATATCCATTAACTTTACAATAAGGTTCAGGCCCCAGGAAGTGTTCAGTCTAAGAAATCTTAAAGACGGTGTACGGTCCTTACCGAAGAAACATTAGACGACATCGGTCATCGTTTGGAGAATTCCTACCCCCCCCCCCAAAGATCACTTAGGCGTCTTTCACGACAGACAGGCTTTTCTTATGGCTCTGCGCGAAGAGCAACCAAATTGCAGAAGTTAAAATGATATAAAATAACTGTGGCACATGCTCTTCAACCAGGTGTTCCTGTAATTAGACGCACATTTTGTGAGTGGAGTCTCAATAGTGTACACAATGGCGAAATGGACCCACATTCAATATTTTAGTGGACGCGGCTTGGTTCCAACTTCATGGATAAAGGTGTACACAAAATAATCGTTAATGACAAAACTAATATTGCTCATGACGAAAAAATTGGTCTATGATGCGCCATGATCGGAGAAAGAGTTATAGGGCGAATGTTTACCCAATCAACAGTTGCCGTCAGTACATAGGTGAATACAATTCTTTCCCCCCCCCTTTTTAGAGAATAACATACAGGGAGCGTGATTTTGTCTTTTTTCAAACAAGACTCTGCAACAGCTCATAGGCCAATATTTTGATGAGAACAATTGCAAGTGTGTTTGAGGACAGAATTATTAGTAGAGATTTGTGGCCCCCTCGGTCCCCCGACCTAAGCCATTGCGATTTCTCTCTCTGGGGTGACTTAAAACATAAAGTGTACAAGACAAACCCACACACACTGGAAGAATTAAAACAAAATACCCGCCAGGAAATTGCCAGCGTTTCTTAACTTGAACTACGGCGAGTGATGTATAGTTTCCTAAAGAGGTGCCAAAAATGTGTGGACAACGACGGTGGCCAGTTCCAGTATCTCCTTTCATAAAGTTGGTAAGTAAAGTCTCTAAAAGGAGTTTCAAAAATGTATGGCTTCATCCGCGGCTTTCTATGATAGCCGCAAACGGCAATCAGTGCCGAGGACGTGGACAGGAAAAACACCGCGCAGCCGGTTCATAATTTTTGGTTCTCTCTGTACCAGCCTATTATCTCATAGCTTGAAACATTACCCGCTGCTGGCTGCGGTCAGCCATCAAATAAAACGATGGTTTTACAATTTCAAAGTATACGGATCATTATAATTTAATAATGCCAAGATATTACTTTCGTTTCCTCTGAAGAGAAATCTAACATAGGTGACACAGAAATTTATCATATATTGGAGATGGTATACTTATATTAATGATGGCAACATAGTAATGCCTTTTAATTGCAGCCTGTATCTATACTAACGTACGTGTAAGCTAACTGGAGATTTTAAGAATATTTCAGAGTTTTTATATTGGCTTGAATTTTTGGGAATGAATATCGAATTTTCCTTGGATACAGACATAGGTTTCACTGTACCCTAATGTTTAAGCTATGTGAAAGAATATTTCTTATCATATTTCTGCAAAATTTTTGTAATTTTTGCCAACAGAAAGTTAAAAAAATATCTGTTGTAGATCATGCTGTGGCTACTTACCTGATTTTATATTACGACTGTTGCCCGAAAATGGAATCCTTTTCCTTGGAAAATAATCATCCAGTTGACGAAGCAGATCCAACAAGTGCTCCTCCATTTCCACATTTTTTGTTGTAGAGGTCCAACGTGTACTCCCCCTTTTGCATAATTTTTGCTTTTATCTTCAGCATATCCTCCCCCACTTCCAGATTTTTGCTGGTAGAGTTCAACAACTGGTCCCCTATTTCCACATGTTTTTTGTGGAGTTTCAACAGGTGCTGCCCCACTCCCAGATGATTGCTGTTGAGATTCAACATCTGGTCCCCCATTTCCATAGTTTTTTTGTTGAGGTTCAACACGTAATGACCTATTTTCAGATTTTTTTTGTGGAGGTTCAACATGTACTCCCCTATTTCCATATTTCTGCGCTTGATATTCATCATAAGCTCCCCTGTTTTCATATATTTCCTGTTAAGGTTCAACATGTCATCCCCCATTTCCAGATTTTTTCGTTTGAGATACAATACGTGCTCCCCTATTTCCATATTTTTGCAATTGATGTTACACATGTGATCCATTTCCAGATTTTTGCTTCTGAGGTTCAACAGGTGCTCACGCCTAGCGTGTTTGTTGTAGAGGGTCAAAATCTGGGACCCCATTTCCAGAGTTTTGCAATGGAGGTTCAAGATTTGCCACCCCATTTCCAGATTTTTCTTGCAGATGTAGAACATATCAGCTTCTATTTCCGGATTTTTGCGGAGTTTAAACATGACCTCCCCCGTTTCCACATTTTTTCTGTGGATGTTCAACAAGTGGTCCCCCATTTGCAGATTTTTGAAAAAAATGCTCATAATCTGCTCCCCATTCCCAGATTTGTGCTGTTGAGGTTCCACATGTGGTCGCTTATTTCCAGAATGTTGCTGTTGGGGTTCTGCTTGTGTTCCTCCAATTCCACAATTTATCTGCTGGGGTTCCAGATGTTCTCCCCCATTTGCAGCTTTTATCTGTTGAGATACAAATGGAAATGGGGCTATTGCTTGTTCAGGAGCTGCAGAAACCGTTGCATTAGCCGGACATTTCTGGGATCCTGAAGATTTAAAGGGTGGAATGTTTGGAGGGCTCAGATCACCTGATACTCCACAGCGGCTGATATTTGCCTGATTTGAGGCAATGTCTCCATCTGTGTTCTCAGCGGGCACCGACATTTCTGAAGATACCTGTATGAATATATTGAATCATTAACATTTTATCAACGGGAAACTCACTAAGGATTTTGTTATATCTAGAGAAAATAAAAAAACATTTACACTTAATTGTCTATTTCACAATTAGGGGAAAGTATATACAGACCAGAAGAACTAAATACAGTAAAATATTAATTGACTCAATAAAACACTAAACTGCTTTGAAAATGTAGCTATTATTTTACCATATCATCTTAATAAATGTTTCATTAGATGGCTGTACCGTGGGTGTTATAATGAGTTTTTCTTTTGTTACCATTTGTGCAACTATACAATGATCATTGAACACTATGAATTATTACTCATCAAGAAGGTTTTATTTGTACCATTTCGCTTTCATTCAAACATGACATACCTATCCACAATCTCAAACAGCAGAAGCTATATATCCTAACTAAATAAACGAGATAACAACTACTAAAAAGTGATAAACAACAAATGCTAAGGAGATGACAATTGTAGGGATAAGCAGACATGATTTGTTGAAACATGTCATTCCGTACCGCTTTGTTAGTCAGAAATAATATAGCAAAGTAAGCATCAAGTAGTGACCTTAAGATGGACGTATGGGTTTTTACTAACCTATGTGTTTCGCCCATCATATTACAGTTAATCAAATGGATGAAGGCAGGTGAAAAAGGACAGGGAAACAAAAAAGACAAGGTAGTTAGTGCGCATATACATAGAACTTCAATGTTCTCTTTTTGCGGTGAAAATAATACTGTAGCAATAATACAGCTTATTACGAATATTTCCGGGTGTAACATAAAAAACGCAATATTTTGGAGGTTTTCTCTATAAACTATACTTAATTTTATACTTCTTTGAACCAACTTTAAAATATGTTGAAATTTTTTCAAAGTTTTACACATGCAATGTTTCATTATTAGTTTTATCATACATACAATTAGGCAATCCTTTGATTAAGAAACGCATCTGAAAATTGACCTTTTTTAAAACAAGTAAAGGGTTTAGGGAATTTCAGAATATTTGTGGAACCCTGGGATCAAAAATAAATTACCTATATAGGTGTCAACATAATGCTGACTTTGCTTAATTTTTTGTCGAAAACTATATCATGGTACCTAGTTGAGTTTCGAGACCTCAAATTATCAATCATTATTGTTCCTTTAGATTTGTGGAGTACTATAGCCAGACGGGAATACCATCCAAAGAGAAGGGTAAAATTAATAATAGCAGATAAGAATACTTCAGAGAGAGAGTGTGTGCGTGATTGTGGGCATGTTGGAGTGAGTGAGCGTGCGAGAGAGAGAGTGTGTGAGAGAGAGAGAGAGAGACAGAGAGAGAGAAAGAGAGAAAATAACATTACCTATAAACGAAAAGTCTGATGAATAGGAACCTTCGTATTTATTTCTAGCATCCTTCAAAGATGGAAGTGAAGCTTTTCAAAGTAATTTCCTCCATCCAAACAACCTTTTATATAGAATATTTCCATTATTTTTTTCTTTTTAAAATTGCTTATGTGGTTTTAATTAAAATATATCTAGAGGCTTCTTCATTAGGCTCTGAAATTCTCTCAAGTCCAATAGACTGGGTAATAATAAAGAGACAAAGAGCTGTTATAGAAAAATAAATTTAGAATTAATTAAAGTATGTCATTTGGGTCAAATAGTTAAGTCCTTTGTGCCAGCTGTTTCCCACATATTTTCATCTGTTTCGTTCAATTTTCCAATGTTTTAAGCAATACACTTTATAAAGTATAGTACCCATTCGTTTGTTCCTCATTATCCTATACGAGGAGTATCAAATATCAAGAATTGCATATTTGACTAGCTTTTTAACTGTAGACTGTCAACCTCACATTATCTATGTTGGTTTTTGCTTATAATAATATATTGAAAAAGATTCCTGGAAAGTATTCGTATGATTAAATTCAAGTATAGTAATTTTTAGAATAGCACTCAGAGAAAGCCATTTGGTTGCTAAACATCTTATTTATTCAACTCCTAAATATAATTTACTTCAACTTACGTTGATATCGGTGGTTTTGACATCACAAACTATCACGTGATATTAACTTGCGCACATAGTGTTTTTGCATCAAGCTTATATTATTTTATTTTACGCCCAATATACTCATTTTACTCTCATATTTTCCTTCCAGACTCAGCGGAGAGTTAGTTAGTAGGAATGGAATGGGATGAAACAATCACCGCATAATCTAACATAGCATTTAGAGCACATTGTTCATACAATCGATTTACGTTTCGTGCTGGCGCACAATCTCTCTTCATTTCCTACTGCATTTGGAATAAAATGATGTTCTCAAACAACTCGTATGAAATAGGAATAACTAACATTTGCAGATAAAGATGAACTTTGCTACCCTTTGAGTAGGACTTCGCCTTTCCATAAGGACAAGATTGTATTTGTACCCTTTATGTAGAACTTCACATGTTCATAAGGGCACATTCGCCACTTCTACCTCAATTAAGGCTGAAGCAGTCCGAGTGAGCCTGTACTATTTTACAATAGCCAATTATTCTGCGTAGTTACGTCGAGCATCAATGTATTATAACTGCTTGCTATAAATTTCAGATTTGCAGCATCATTATGTATTGATAGCAATTGCTTACAACTGTTAGTTAATCTTTATTATCCTAAAAAAACATCTTGACTTGATCTGTTGTTGATTGCCCCATAAAGTGAACATTGTGACCACTGCACTGTCCATAGTGAACATAAATTGAAATGATGATTTTCAGAATCGAGTTTTCAAGCCACCCATGATCGTTATTTGAAAACTCATTTTTACTTTCCAAGATATAGATTTTGGAATTCAATTCTCCTGTAAGATTACAATGGCTGAATACTGGTAAAATATAAAAATGAAAAATGCGGAGCACCAGGAAATAACTGTTACAGAAATATATAATTTCATTATCTCTTTTGCACTGGAATTCCATGGAACAGTAGGTATCAGTAACACAATGGAAAATAATATTTGATACTCTGGGTTACGTTCAAGGCATTTACTCTGGCAAAGTTCAAGATTGACTAAATATACATACCCCCCAGGGGCTCACCTTTTGTGAGTACGGGTTAGGCACACCCGGGGTACCAGAGCCATTCATAGACATTTTCACCCATTCATCCCCGTCCGGTCGAGGTGGGTTCGTTCTCGTGACCGGGGGACTCAAGGTAGGCTCTCGTGCGTTCTGTGCACTTCATTCCATGTCGCCCCTCGCCATCGCTTCTTTCTTCTCTTCTATTTATGCACATTTCGACCCACGCCCATTCATTTACACATCTCTTTTACTTCTTCGCCGGCCTACCTTGAGTGCGAAACGCCCACACAGTTTTAGTTTCTTTTAACCTTTTATTTTAATCCTCCGTGGACACAGCCTGACGGATACCCGCGCACTGGGTGTACAGCTGGGTGAGTGGGTAATGGCGTCATCCCCACCACCCGGGGTCGTCACGTCGGGTTTGTGTTCGTATCCGCTGTTCAACTGCAGTCCCGCGGGGGGCCATTGCATGAGCTGCTGACTTCCTACGGCCATTGGGTCCCTCTGTCTATGTTCTGGGAGGAGTGGCCCTGGGGTGAGCTAGGTATAGATAGGCCACTCACCCAAGCCGGGGTAACGCCCGGGAAGTCAGAGGTCGGAGACGGTTGCAATGGTGGAGGATTTATTTCGCTATGGAGCACACTTTCTCCATTAATACAAACAAGCGCCGAAAACTTTACGTAACAGAAGTGACACCACCGACAACTGGTTGTTACTTGGTCATTTCACGAACCGAAGAAGGACAAAGTTTTGAGAAGGTGAACCCTTTCATCATTCAGAAGGCATTGATGCTATTGCTGGTGCGGTTCAGTCCTGCACTCGTCTACAGAACGGTTCCTTATTAGCACAAACGAAGTCCGATCAGCAAAGTAAGACCTTGTTGCGCGCTATCCCATCCGTGTGGAGAAGCACCGCACATTGAATTCCTGTCGTGGCGTCATTACCACCCATAGCCTCGATGGTATGTCGGACGATGAACTCGTAGATTATCTTTCAGACCAAAAGGTGACAGTGCATAGAGTGCAGGCCAAACGCGACGGAGTATTGGTAACCACTCGTACCCTTTTATAACATTTGATGGCGTCGATCTGCCCACGAGCATTTCCGCAGGTTACGAACGGATTTCTGTGAGGCCTTATATTCCTAGACCTCTGCGTTGTTTTAAATGCCAACGTTTTGGGCATACGCATGTCTCATGTAAGAGTGCCGGTAACATCTGCGCAACATGTAGCCATCCCTCACACGAAGGTACCTTTTCAACAGCCCCCGTCTGCGTTAATTGTAAAGGATCTCATTCTGCGTCGTTTGCCGACTGTCCGCGGTACTTGGACGAGAAGGCGATCCAGGAGATCCGGGTGAAGGAAAAACTCTCCTTTGCTGAAGCCCGGAAGCGTTATCATGCGCGCCAACCTTCACTCCTGCGATCTGGCACATTTAGTTCTGTTGTTGCCTCGCCAGTACCACGAGTAGATGCCGAAACTGAGACCTGGACCATGACTGCATTAACCGCCACTACCATCCGGCCGTCCATTAAAGCTACTGTTACCAAGCCGAATAAACCTGGTCCAAAGTCCATGAAGTCGCAAGCCGCTTAAAAGAAACCCAAGCAGAAACTTCGTAGGGAAGATTTTTTGAAGGACCCTCCGCGTGCGCGCGGTAATAAAAGTTCACCTTCTCCTCCTCGGAGTTCGCAGTCCCAGGAAGCTCCTTGGACAAGCCGCGCTCAGCGGCCACCTCACCCATCGCCACCCAGAACCGATTCACGGCGCTTGAATCGGTTTCTGGCTCTGAGCGCGTGGGCCCTACCTTCGAGGAGGCTATGGAGTCTGACTAACTCCATACAAAAAGCCCGAGCCCAAAGGTTATACAAAAGGTAATTTTAAGCCGCCCTTCTAAGTAGACAGTTTATCCCCTTTTTCTTAATGGCTATCCTGAGCTGGAATGTACGTGGTGTACGATCGCATAGGGCGGAACTGCAACTTTTATTGCGTTCCCATTCACCTATGGTCGTGTGTTTGCAGGAGACAAAGCTTCGCTCTCACGACCCTTTCGATCTCCTAGGGTACACTCCGGTTCGCTACGATCTTGAACCGGAGGAGAGTACTCCTGCTCTTGGTGGTGTCATGATTTTGGCGCGTAACGACGTTCACTTTCAAACTATCACACTTACATCCGACTTGCAAGCTGTTGCCGTTCGCCTTCGCTTACCCGGCTTGTTTTTTCCGTTTGCTCTGTGTATTCACCTCCATCGTCTCCCCTCGCTCCCGCGGACATTCGAGCTCTCCTGTTCGCTCTCCCAACACCATTTCTTCTGTTGGGAGATTTTAATGCCCATCACCCACTGTGGGGTTCGCCAAGGGCTTGTGCGAGGGGAACCCTTCTGTCCGACATTTTTTATCAGCTCAATCTTTCCATCCTCAATAGCGGTGAACCTACTTTTGTTTCTGATTCTTCTGGTACATTCTCTCACCTGGACCTAGCCGTTTGCTCACTCCAGCTTGCTCGTCGTCTGCAGTGGAACGTCGTCGCTGACACCTACTCCAGCGACCATTACCCCTGCGTCGTTTCTCTTCTATCTCACCACGTCCAGCATTCCAGAGTATCTACCTGGATATTCAGAAAAGCCGACTGGAGCTTGTATTCCAGCCTCGTGCATTTTGACGATCAGCCCTTCGCAGACATTAACCAACTAGTGCAGCACCTTACGTCTACGATTTTCTCTGCCGCCGAACGTGCAATTCCCCGTTCATCCTCTCAACCTTGGCGACCGCCTGTTCCGTGGTGGAACGAGGATTGTCGGGACGCCGTTCGTGCCCGTAGAACTGCACTTAGGTTGTTTCGGCGACACCCTACACTTGCTAATTTGGTGACTTTTAAACAATTGTTCGTCGCATTATTCAGGATAGCAAGAAGGCGTCGTGGAATATTTTTGTCGAGTCTTTTAATCGCTTTACTCCTTCATCTGTTGTTTGGGATAAACTTCATCGCTTCTCAGGTAAAGTGTCGCATAGTGTTCTTTCTGCCCTTCAGGTTTCCAATGCCACCATAGTGGATCCGGCTGCCATCGCTAACACTCTTGGTGCTGCCTTTGAGGCGGTTTCCAGTTCAGACCATTATTCCGCCGGCTTTCGCTGTATCAAAGACCGGCTGGATTCCGACACCTTTAATTTTCGGTCTGCTAATAATGAGTGTTATAATGAACTTTTCACACTGAGGGAGCTGGAGCACGCTCTTCATTGCTCTAGGCACTCCGCCTCTGGCCCGGACGGCATTCATGTCCTGATGTTAAAGAACCTTTCAGCCGACAGTAAACTCTTTCTCTTACAGGTCTATAACCGTATTTGGCAAGACGGCTTTTTTCCTTCCGTTTGGCGCGAAGCCACCATTGTCCCTATACTTAAGCCTGGGAAGGATCGCCAACTTCCTTCCAGCTACCGCCCTAACTCCCTCACCAGTTGCGTTTGCAAGGTGATGGAGCGCATGATTAACGGACGGTTGACATGGTGGCTTGAGTCTCAGAAACTTCTAGCGAACGCTCAGTGCGGGTTTCGCCGCTATCGCTCTACCGTCGACCATCTGGTGTCCCTGTCGACGCATATTATGAATGGATTTCTGAGAAAGTGTCAAACCGTGGCTGTGTTTTTTGACCTGGAGAAAGCTTGTGACACTTGTTGGAGGGGCGGCATTTTACGTACACTTCACGCATGGAATATCCGCGGTCGTCTTCCCAAATTTCTTCGGGAGTTTATGACGGACCGCGTCTTTGGTGTACGTGTGGGCTCGGTTTTATCTAGTCGTTTTATTCAACAGAACGGAGTACCGCAGGGCTCTGTACTCAGTGACACACTTTTTGCGATAGCTATCAACCCCATTGTTGATTGTATTCCAGCTGGCATTTCATCGTCCCTTCTAGTTGACGATTTTGCCATTTATTGTACTTCACGACGGACCTGTCTATCTCAACGCCGTCTCCAGAGCTGTATCGACCGTTTCTACGCCTGGAGTAACGCTAACGGCTTTAATTTCTCCGCCGAGAAATCCGTCTGCATCAACTTCTGGCGCCGGAAGGCTTTCCCTCCGCCCTCTCTCCATCTTGGGTCGGAGGTCCTTCCATTTGCAAACGAGGTGAAATTTTTGGGCTTGGTCTTTGACCGGAAGCTGAGCTGGACTTCTCACGTTTCCTTTTTAAAAGCAAAGTGTGACCGTTCTCTTAATATTTTACGTGTTTTAAGTGGCACATCCTGGGGCGCCGATCGGACCGTCCTTCTTTGCCTTTATCGCTCTTTGGTCCGATCCAAGCCTGATTACGGGTGTATTCTTCGGCACGTCCATCTGTGTTACGTCGATTGAATGCCATTCACCATCGTGGCATAAGAGTCGCTACAGGGGCCTTTCCAACTAGCCCTGTACCCAGTCTGTACGCAGAAGCTGCAGAGCCTCCGCTGTCCTTCCGGCGTGAGATGCTTTTGAGCAACTATGCTTGTCGACTCTCAAGCTTGCCTGACCACCCGTCTTTCGAGTTATTTTTCGAGGAGTCGTTTGATCGCCACTATTTGATTAGCTCCTCTGCATTGCTCCCACCGGGGGTTCGATTTCGACAGCTCCTTCGGCATTTAGACGTTACGCCAGCGCCGGCCCTTCCTCGGGGTGAAACGCGTTTTCCTCCTTGGTCGCGCGCTGAGGCCCACTGTCACCTTGGGTTAACGTCAATGCTGAAAAATGCGACCCCTGCTTCCGCACTTAGATCCGCTTTTTTAGAACTCCGGGCACAGTTCGGGGACTGTCATTTTATATATACCGATGGGTCTAAGACTGGTGGCAGAGTAGGATGTGCCTTTGTTTTTGGTGCACAGAGTTTTACTTTTCGTTTACCTGAACAATGTTCGATTTATACCGCCGAACTTTTTAGTATATATCAATGTGTTTTATACATTCAGCGGCACGTCTTACGGCGCTGTGTTTTTGTTCTGACTCTCTGAGTGCCCTTCAGAGTATTCACGCGCTGTATAGTTACCACCCGCTCGTACAGCGCATTCATGACCTGCTCCACTCGCTTGGTGCATCTGGCATCAGCGTCTCCTTCGTTTGGATTCCAGGTCATGTGGGCATCTCAGGCTACGAGTCTGCCGACGCCGCTGCCAAATCGGCCATTTTATCACCCAGATGTTTTGCCTGTGTTGTTCCTTCCACAGATTTTTATTTTACGTTACCGTATCCTCTCGCGCTGGCGCGATGAGTGGGCGGCTCTTAGGGGGAACAAGTTGCGGGAGGTTAAACCTCTTCCGTTAGTCTGGGGTACCTCTTCTCGTTCTTCTCGTCGGGAAGAGGTACTTTTAGCTCGTTTACGAATCGAGCATTGTCGTTTTGGTCATAGATACCTGCTCAGTGGTGACCCCGCACCACTGTGTGAGCAGTGTGATGCGCCCTTAACGGTGCGTCACATTTTAACAGAGTGTCAAGTTTTATCTCCGTTGCGCGTTCGTGTTGGTCTGCCTGTTGGCCTAGCCAACGTTTTGGCAGACGACGCGCATGCTGTAGAATGTCTTTTACGTTTTATCACTGCCATTGGTTTTAGCCGTCGCATTTGATGCACTGAGCATCTTTTAGCTTTGAGATTTTATATTGTCTGTTTTAATGGGGCTCTTCTCCCCTACGGACATAAGGCGCTCATGTGCCTTGCATTCTACAGTTCTTGACACGTTGTTTTATTCTTTTAGTGACCATCATTTTAGTGTGTAGATCATCGTCTTTGGTTTTTTGTGTTTTTTGGTGCTTTTGACCAAGCGGGTTTGTGTGGGGTTTACTAGTTTTTGGACCTTTCAATTTTCTAATTTATACATTGTAAGGGCGCTAATAACCATTGCAGTTGAGCGCCCATAAGCCCCACCTCATCATCATCATGATTTACATTTTTATGTGGTTAATGGCTTTTTTGTTCCAAGCGTAAACATTTACTAATAACTTTATTGAGTTTGGAATTTATTGTTTTAGTATTATCATTGTTTTATACCTTCATTTAATTATGATACGAGGGGAATTTATATAACTTTTGTCAATTATTTATAACTTTTTTGCCAATTGCATTTTGTGAAAGTGTATTAGGACTATCAATTTTAGTTTCAATAATTCTAACTTATGAAAAGGTTTATTTTAATCCATTTGATTGGTTACAATGATAATATATGTTGTATCTATAGTATTTTGATTCCATTGTCTTATAAGTAAAAGTTGATGATTAATATTTTTTTGTTTTTTATATCATTTACATGTTTAATTAATATACTTTTTTGTTGACTAACCTTAGGATTTATTTTTGTATATGATTATTTGTGGTATGGTTTAATTATATTAAGATTTTGAGTTTGTGTTTTAATAATTTTAGCTAGCTCTTCTGTGGTGCAGTATAAGTTTTATAATAACTTTTATTTATGATTTTAATGTTATTGTTAATGTTGATTTATACTTTTTGTAGAATAAATTTAACTTAATTTTTTTTAGGGAACCTTAATTCCAAATTTATTTTTAACTTTTGCTAGGGGATATCAACCTGAATGATTGCAAGTTGTAATTTATTTATTATTTTATACCTTATTTGCTTCACTACTACTATTATTGAGAAGAATATATCTTTACAATAATTTAAATTGCCTAGTTTTTTCATTGATTTATAAGAATGGTTTTATAAAATTTTATTTCTATCTTAGTACAACTTCGACATTTTTAGTTATAATACCTGTATATTTAGCGCATTTATGATTGCCTAGGGTAGGTGTGGAAGCTCCAGTTTCAGGATCTATAATTTTAGCTGGAGTTTTATTAAAACTAGCTGGTTGTGGTTTATTACGTGTTTTTGAATATTTACTGGAAATTGGGATATTAATTAATGTATTTTGATATCTATTAGATTAATTGGAGGGTTTTAGTTAGTTTAATATGTTTACGTCAAGTAGATATAACAGAATTAATTGCTTATTCATCTATAGCTCATATAGGATTAATTGTTGAAGGTCTAATAATATTAAATATCTCAGGAATCTATATGACTTTTATTTTAATAACTCCTGATGATTTATGTTCATCTCGTTTGTTTTGTTTAGCTAATATTAGTTATGAACGTTTAGGAAGACGAAGATTATTAATTAACAAATGTTTATTAAATTTAATACCAGGAACAACACTATGATTATTTTTACTTTCGTTATCTAATATAGCAGCTCCTCTCTCTTTAAATTCATTACGAGATATTCGTTTATTCAACCGTATAACGAGTTGAATATGAATAGTAATATTATTTCTTATATTCATTTCTGTTTTTAGAGCTGCTTATACTTTATATTTATATTCCTATAGCCAACATGGAGTTTATTATTCTGAAATTTATAGAAGAGTAAGTGAATATTGTCGTGAATATTTATTATTAATATTACATTGATTATCTTTAAATTTGTTAATTTTAAAAGAATTTATGTATTAATTTGATTTTAAATGTTATTACTTGAGTAGTTTATAATAAACCCTTGATTTGTGGTAAAATATATAATAATAAATTATCTTAGGTTATGATTTATTTATCATTATGTTTTATTGGATTTTGAGTTAATATTGTTTTCTTTGTTAAGATTTATATTTGGCATATATTGTATTATAAATAATTTAATTTATTTTTTTTGAATGAGAAATTATTAGAATAAACTTTTCTTCAACTGTTATAACACTATTGTTGGATTGAATAAGTTTTGTTATATTAATTCCATCTTTAGTAATTTTATATAGTGGGAATTATATAATAAGAGATATTTCATTAAATCCATTTATTGTTTTAGTTTTAACATTTGTATTATCAATAATGTTTTAATTACTAGTTGAAATTTAATTAGAATATTACTGGGTTAAGTTGGATTAGGTTTAATTTCTTATTCTCTTGTTATTTATTATCAAAATGTGAAATCCCATAATGCTGGAATATTAACTGCTTTATCTCATCGTGTTGGTGATGTTGCTTTATTAATAGCGATTGCACGACTATTAAACTTTGGAAGATGAAATTATATTTTTATCTGGATTGTTTAATAAATAAATATGAATTGTATTTAATTTCGTTTTAGTTATTTTAGCAGGGATAACAAAACGTGCACAAATTCCTTTTTTAGCTTGATCTGCTCCTACTCCTGTTTCAGCTTAGTTCATTAATATTTATTAATTCGATTTAGTAAACCTTTTTCGAATTGATTGTTAAATTTTGTATTAGTAATCTCTGTTTTTACAATATTTATTAAAGGATTAGGTGCAAATTTTGAATACGATTTAAAGAAATTATTGCTCTAACAACTTTGAGGCAGTTGAGATTAATTATAGGAATTTTAGGTTAGGATTTGCTGATTTTGCATTTTTTCATTTATTGACTGATGCATTAATTAACGCACTACTATTCATATGTGCAGGAAAAGTAATTCATAATGTAAAGAAATGTTAGCATATTCGTTTTATAGGAAATGATCAATTTTTATACCTTTTACTTCATTTTGTTTTATACTATCAAATTTTGCTTTATGTGGAATACCTTTTTTGGCTAAATATTTTTCAAAAGATATAATTTTAGATGTAGTTTCTTTAACAAATATAAATATGTTTATATTATTTTATATTTTTTATCTACTGGTTTCACCGTATGTTATTCCTTTCGTCTTTTTTATTGTGTTTTGTGAGGGGATTTTAATTTGGTACGTATAGGTATTTGAAGAGAAGGAAAGCATTTAATAGAAGAAAATTGAATAATAATTTATGCAATATTAGGTTTAATAATTTTTGCTGTAGTTGGTGGAGGAGTATTAAATTGAATATCTTTTTAACCTCTTATTTTAATTATTTATAATTATATATAAAATAATACCTCTATTAGTGCGATTTATTGGTTAATGATTAGGAAGAATTGTATTTAAACATAGATTGAATTATTATTTTAAATTATATATATTAATAATAAATATAAATATAATGAAATAATTATTTTTTGGTGCAATATCATATATACCTTTAATTTTTACTAAATGCGTAAGAGAACGAACTTTGAAAATTGGTTTTAACTTGGTTAAATATATTCATTTAGGTTGAAGCGAATAATTTGGAGCACAAAACGTATATACTATATTTTAATGAAGTTAAGTGGTTTAAATCAATGATTTCAACATAGAGTCTAAAAATATTATTTAGCAGTTTTTATTACTTTAATTATGATTATATCTTTTGTTATTTATTAAAACATATTATACAGGTTATAAAATTGAAGCTGTTATTGAGATAATTTACTACCCTTGAATATATATATATATATATAAACTTGAAATTTATTAATTTTCTACAATGAAAATGTAATGTATTGTTTTAAATTATATAAATTAAAATAAAGATGTAAATGGATTTAAACCACTTGAATAACAAGTTAGCAACTTTAATTCGATCAACACATCTTCTTAATTGGAATACAATACAATTTTATCATTAACAGTGATATACCTCTAATTTGGTTTCAATTAATATAAAAAATAAGAATATAATTGTATCTTATTATCATGTCGAAACTGACTACAATTGATTTGCTTCTTATTTATTTTAAGGAAAATTGATAATTCGATACTTTTTGAGTGCAAATCATATGTTATGATTAACTATAACCCTAGTAATAATTTAAGATGCTCATTCAAGGGATCTTTATTTCATTCATGGAATAAACCGACTGTTAAAATTAGTGGAAATAAAATTCTTGTAGCAATTCAAGTTAATATATTTGATTTAAAACGAATAACAGTTAGAGTAGCGTGGGGCAAGTGTACGCACTTAAACTTTCAAGGCCTCTGCAACGGTATCTATTTAACTAGTATATGTGAAAATTTTATTGTGCAATCTTTATTCTAACGTTTATCACAAACAGTGATTAAAACCTGTTTTTAAATGTGAAAAATAATTTTATAAATGTTTAATTAAAATGTGACCCATGCGAAATTTTGCCCCATAGATGGGGGTAAGAGTACGCATAAGGTGGGGTAAAAGTACGCAGAAAACACAAATGTTTAATTTTAATCCTTGGTGATGTAACTTTAATTACATTATAAGAATACATCAAGGACCTTAGTCTGACTAATATTGAACATAATTTATCTAAGAATAAGATGATAAACTAAATATAAAAACTTTGAATAAAGAAAAGATTGAAATATTCTCATTGTCTGTCATTTTTAACAATAGTCGCAGATAAATTTGCTGCCTCCCTCATGGTTGGAACAAGCTACATGCCACCATTCTACACACTTTTGGCACTGAATCCAGTCCTCTTCCGGTGGTTAAAGTACTACCTGTCGCATCCTGGACAGTGGATTTTCTCATTTGAAGTTGAAGCTTTGTGTAGGACTGAATGGCTTTTGGTCCTTTGGGGCCTCATTTCGTGCGTATTTTGATACATCACGCTTGACGTGTTTTGAAGAACTGGATGATTTAAGGCTTGATTCATTTCCAACCTTCTTTTAAAGGGTGAGCTAGTCAGTACTTCCGATTTTTGACTTCTCTTACTTCTTTGTTGTTCGTCTTTCATCTGCAATTGAAATTGTGTGATTACACGTCCTGGGCTATTTAGTAACCATTTGTCACACATTGCAGAATATAGATCTTTTAACGGCTTAAAAATGATCTGTGAAGGGGCTGCAACCTATGTGAAGTATTGGGAGGAATCGATAATAGATGAATACCATTGTGTCTGCAGTAGACAATTTCTTCCAAGTTTATATGGGATGTGTGGTTATCTAGCACCAGAAGTATTGTATTCTCCATGCTTCTGAAAATGCTTCAGCCACTCAGAAAATAGCTCACTGTTGATGTACCCACTGTCTGAGCACATCATGATTGAACCTGGTGGAGTTCCGTGCATGAGTTCTTATTTAGCTCTTTTTCTTGCAAATATTATGGCTGGGGGAACATAATTTCCACTGCGCTGACTGCCAAACAAAAGATGTTAAATTTCCTCTTTCTGTAGAAACAATTGTTCCAACCGCTTTCTTACTAGTAGGTGATACAACCTTAGGAGTCTTATTAGGGGCAGTGCTTATTCCTGATTCATCCGTATTATTCATTCTTGATAGACAGAACTTGTATTGATTCATCATTTGTTCCAGATTATCAAAAAACAAGGAAACGTGAGCTTTATTAAAGCCCATAACTCGAGAAAGACTTGTTTTGGTGTGAACACGGAGTGATAGTTTGTGCAGTTTCATAAATTTTAGTGCCCAGTTTCTACCAGGTAATTTTCTGTCCTTGTTAAATGGATGGATTACCTTGTTAATGTCAGCAAACTGAAATGCCAGTTCTACGCAAATCCTTCAATGTTAAACTATAAAAGTGAGACTCAAGGAGTCTGCAAATCTGTGCCAATTCCTTCGCATGCTGTTCAGTAAATACTGCAGCAAAACGTCCCAGCTTTGACACACCGAAACCCTGCAAGAATAGAAATACACAGAGGTATGAGATACACATTTTAATTGCATTTTAACTTGAAAAATGAACTACAATAGCTTTGCTTCGCTGTGCATTTTAATATTTTATCTACTGTATTATAAAATTTTAAAATATTTGTCTATAGTATAGATTATATACAATAAAGTAAAAGAGACCATATACCAGTTTAAGTCATTTTCTTAGTGCTCCTTCGGATATACGAAGATGCTGTGCAACATTTCGTTTCGAAAACCCTTGAACTAGCTTCAGCTTTGTCATATGTTTTTCGGTCAATTTTTGTTTTATATACCCTGAAATACAAATTAAGATAAGAATTATCAAAGAAATATTAATTAGTAACATTATAAATACATGTACAGCGTTTAAATTAAATTTATTGTACAATTGAAACAGTGGGGCAAAAGTACGCGTGTGTACTTTTGCCCCACTCCACAGTTCGTACTCTTGCCCCGTTGTCGTCTTTAACATTTCCCAGACCGTACTGCCATCTGTAGCCAGTTTCACACAATGGCCAAGCCACCACAAGTTATTACAGAAATTTGTCTGAGAAATGACATAATGCTAAAATACCTGTCTCACATTTCTAATAGCTCAATCACGTTTCCAAAACCACGAAAAATAACATCAACATGAATGATTTTCAATCTTACCTCATAGTTTAAAGACGAAACACACCAGCACAAGGAAACTATGTAGAGAGGCTATCGGCAACGTAATTCTTCCAACATCATACAGTCCTGCCAATTGCACGGCCGTCTTCATATAAATATCCCTTGTGCGTACTCTTACCCGCCGCGTACTTTTGCCCCGCACTACTCTACTGGTAAAATTAAGGCGATTTCTACGTCAAAAATTAAAAAATAATGGCAATTAAGAAGAATTGTAAGGAAAATAGCAGTCGTGAAGATCTAATTGAATCAAATCCACATTCAAAGGGTGAGTTTTTTCTCGGTCTTCAAAATTTTTGGATAGTAAATTAGTTAATGATATAAGAATAAAAGAGATTGTTATGATAATGATATTACAAGATTTAAAATTTGAATTATTTATTATAATTAATTGTAGAATTTTAATTGGAAATCAAATGTATTTTTTATACTAACCAAAATTATTTTCCTCATCAATAATACTACCGCATTTACAAAATGTCAATATCAAGCAGCTGCTTCAAAGCCAAAATGATCATTGGACGTGAAATGTATAAATATTATTCGAAATAAGCATGTAATTAGATATGTAGTACAAATAATTACATGAAAGCAGTGAAATCCGGTTGCCACAACAAATATTAATCCGAAAACTGAATCTGCAATAGTGGATGAGGCTTCATAACACTCATATAGTTGTAGAATGGTAAAATAAATACCTAAAATGATAGAGAAAATTAGTCCTTGAGTAGCTTGGTCATAATTATTTTATAATAATCCATGATGACTTCATGTAATAATAATTCCTGAAGGTAGTATTAAGAAGTGGGATTGGAAGAGCATTAAAAGGGAGAATTCCAATGGGTGGTCCAAAGGATCCAAGTTCAGTAGTGGGTGCAAGTCTTCTATGACAAAAATTTCAAAAAATAATCATAATAAAATAATTTCTGAAACAAAAAGTAAGATTACTTCTCATCGTAATTCTATTATTACTTATTTGTATGATATCCTTGATAAGTACTTTCTCGTACTACATCTCGTCATCATTGAATTGTAACTAAAATTAATATTAGAATTCCTATAAATATTAATTGTTTATTAAATTAATATGTAAACTTAATGAATCCTAATATTGCAATTATAATTCTAAAAGCTGCTTTGATAGGTCAGGGACTATATGTGACTAAATGATAAGGGTATAAAGATGTATTAATTTTTAATAATTTTAGTTTAGCATACTAATTTATGATTTAACTCACTCCGTAAATATTATTTTATCATTAGAAGTAATTACTATATTACTATAAATTGGTTTAACAGACCATTACTTGCTTTTCAGTCATCTAATATTTCAGATAAATTAGAGATTCAATTGAGGTAATTATTAGTTAAGGTGCTTTCAATTATAATAGGTGTAAATGTATGATTTGCACCACAAGTGCTGATATAAAATTGGATCTCCTCCTCCTGCAGGATCAGAGAAGGATGTATTATTTAAGTTTCAATCAGTTAGAAGTATAGTAATTGCTCCTGCAAGAACAGGTAAAGATAATAATAAAATAACAGCAGTAATTCCTACTGATCAAACAAATAAGGGTACCTGTGTTTGATTTATGTAAATTGATTTTATGTTAATTATAGTTGTAATAAAATTACCAGCTCCTATAGTACTAGATATTCCAGCTAAACAAAAAAAATTGTTAAGACAACTGCAGGTCCTGCCTGATCAATTCTACCTGAAAGAGGAGGGTAAACTGTTTATCCTGTTCCAGCACCGCCTTCTACAGTTCTTCTAATAATAAGAAATAGAATGGAAGGAGGTAATAATCAGAATCTTATACTAGTTATTCGAGTAAAAGCTATATCTGGGGCTCCAAGCATCAATTGCCAAATCCATCAATTATAATATGTATAACTATAAAAAGTATTAATAAAAGCGTGAGCAGTAAGAATAAAATTACAAATTTGACCATCCCCAATTAAAGATCCAAGTTGACCCAATTCATTTGGAACTAAAATTCTTAAAGATGTTCCTAGCATACCTGCTCATGCACCAAAAATAAAATATAATGTTCCAATATCTTTACGATTTGTTGAGAATAGTCATGATAGCAATATAGGAAGTAAAATGACTGAGATAGGTGATAAATTGTAAATTTGTTAAGCGAACTTAAATTTCTTTTGTGCTAAGAAAGGTTTTATATTCATTTCATGATATTAAAATGCAATTCTAATGGTGTAGTTAATACTAACACTTAAAGAGAGTTCTTTATTTATAACGTTAAAGAACATTAGTTTATTTAACTTAAAATCTTAATAGATGATTAAGATTAAAGTGCAGATTTATATTCCAAAAATGAAAAAATAAGCTATTTTTGCAAAATTGGATTTTGGGTAAATTTAGATAATTCAAATAATTACAGAATTTGTAAGTGTTAATGGCGTGTATATGATACGCATATAGTAGTATGAAGTTAATAAGGCGGATACAATTAGAATTATTGACGTAAGGATTATAACATTTTGAATTATGAGTTGAATTGAAATTCATTTTTTGAAAAACCCTAAAAAGGAGGTAAACCTCCTAATGACAATAAAGATGTTAATAAAGTGAATTTTACATTTTTTTATTTAATGGGTTAAAGGTTTGAGAAATATAGGATAAGTTAGTTATAGCTGTTATTAAAATGGTGCAGGCAATATTAATAGTGTAAATGGTAAAGCATAATAATCATAAGTTTGAACCCATAGTTATAGTTGTTAATATTCATCCAATATGATTACTTGATAAGAATGCTAACATTTTTCGTAATGAAATTTGATTAAAGCCACCGATAGGATCAATAAGTGTGGATAATATAATTTTGATTTTAATAAAGTAGTTATAAATAATTATATAGGAAATTAGAATCAATGGTGCAATTTTTTAAATTGATAGAATAATAAAAGTATTTATTCAAGACAACCGCTCCATTACAGAATGTAATTATCAATAAAAAGGCGCAGATGTAATTTTTTATTAAAAGTGGGATGGTAATGAAATATTTCAAATTGTGGTTCTGTTAGATAAAATATTTCAAAAATGTTAATTTTTAAAATGATTAAAAATAGAAGGGTTTATGACGAAATGCGTTGAATAAGAAAATATTTAAATTAATTATCAGGTTAGGGTTCTTTTAAATACAAATAAGATAGGAATATAAATTAAATGGTAAATCCAAAAATATATTTAAATGTAAAGTAACTGTGAAAAGGGATTTTATCAATATTAGTATTTGTTGCTAAGGGATTGTTTGATCCTGTTTGATGAAGAAATAACAAATGAATTATAATACAGGCTGTTATAGTAAATGGAAGTACAAAGTGAAATGTGAAAAATCGATTTAAAGTTGAATTATCTACAGTAAAACCTACTCATACTCACTGTACTAATACAATTCCTAAGTAAGGAATAGCGGATAATAAATTAGTAATTTCTGTAGCACCTCAAATAATATTTGTCCTCATGTTAGAACATAAACTATAAAAGCTGTAACTATTACTAAACATAAAATTATAACTACAATTATTTATGTACAATAACATTTATATGAACCATAATGCAATCTCGTTCAATATGAAGGTAAATACAGATAAAAAATATAAAAGCACCATTGGCGTGTAAAGTTCCTAAAAGTCATCCATAATTTACGTCTCGACAAATGTGTACTACACTAAAGAAGGCTAAATTAAAATGGGCTTAATAATGTATAGCTAAAAATAGTCCTGTTATGATTTGGATGATTAATTTTAATTTTTGATTGGAGATATCAACCCGATCGTTTGCAAGCTGGAATTTATTTCTTATTTTGTACCTTATTTGCTTCACTACTATTATTAAGAATAATATATCTTTATAATAATTTAAAATATTTAGTTTTTTCATTGAATTAGAAGAATGACTTTATAACTTTCTGTTTATACCTTAGAATAATTTTGGCATTTCAGTTAAAATACCTATATACTTAGTGCATTTATGATTACCTTGGGTACGTGTGGAAGCTCCAGTTTCAGGCTCTATAATTTTAGCTGGGGTTTTATTAAAACTATCTGGTTATGATTTATTACTGGTTTTTGAATATTTAATGGAAATTGGGACATTAATTAATGTATTTTGATTATCTATTAGATTAGTTGAAGGGTTTTTAGTTAGTTTAATATGTTTACGTCAAGTAGGTAGATATAACAGAATTAATTGCTTATTCATCTGTAGCTCATATATGATTAATTGTTGGAGGTTTATTAACATTAAATATCTGAGGATTCTATATAATTTTTCTTTTAATAATTGCTCATGATTTATGTTCAATACGTTTTTCATTTTTGTAAATTGCAGTCGCTGTTCACTTGTTTCTCGCGAATATCACTATATGCGTTTGGCATTCCAGACCAGCGTATAGCTTTTCGCTTTTAAAGGCCGGACCTCGTACCCGTGGTCGTTGACGTGCATATCTTTGGTGCTTCGCCAAGTTGAGGGTTGAGGGTTCGAGTCCCGCTGTGTGCATGGACATGGGCGTTTGTGCGTTTCTCTGTTTTGTGTAATTGCGGTAATAAGCTGTAAAAATGCATTAAAACACAATAATGGTAAACAAGGGTACTAAAAAAGAAAAGGACACTTGTTAGAGATTTGGGTTCAAAAAAATTGATTATTGTTTTTGTTGTAATGGATTGTGAATGGTATAAGAACATAACAATGTAATTTATATTGCTATTTAGACAGTTCAAAGGCTCTTATGGCCCAGAGATATTATAATATATTGGTATGTAACAATGTGCTCACTTTGGGTTTTGCCATTTTCAGTAAATTTTATTCTTTAAATACCAAGTACACTGTTCTTAACATCTATTAAATAGAGAAGGCTTAAATTTGTTGTTGTTATACAAAATGTTCAGCGGCATTTAGTAGGTTAAAACATTTGATCCTAAATTACATGGGGTCCACAAAATTACAAAAGTGTTACATTAAAAATTATTTCCTTGCGACTATTTTTTTAAAATAAAAGTAGACCCTCAAGCGCAGAAGCAGTTAACCAGCCGTCATAAGCTACTTATAAAAAACTCAAATAAAAAATGTGTAGAGTTCTGATTTGTATTTTCACGAAAACTGTACCTTAAATGAAAGTGAAATTTTTATAAATTATTTTACAATATTCAAATATTTATAATTAAAAGATATAAAGCTAGCCAAAAAGCTCTATACTAGTATATTTAGAAAACCTTCTTTAAAAAACAGTAAATAATTCATTGTGTAATTCCGGAAAAAAACTGAATTTTTTCAATTGCGAAAAAGCGTAAAAATACCCTGCGATCTCTACCAAGGTGCTTGGACGTCAGACTATTAATTTGGTTTCCTCAACCCCCCTGTACCTAAAACAGAATATGTAGATAATGAAACTATTTCTGCAAACGTTTATCTCTATTAACACGAAGTAGATAGAAAAACAAGCTTCCGTTAAAATAAGTTGCACAAGCTATACAGAAATAAAACATATTGGGTAGAGAAAATCGTGTGAATATGACTCAACCGTATTTTTAATTGCCTTCTAGAACATTTGTCATGTTGCACAACATTCCTGGCTATTAACGATTACTAAGGCAGTGACTGTGCCCAGTTGCCGGCAAGTCGGAATACTTTCCGATTTCGAAAACAAAAGCTACTTAAATGAATGTATTTGAGCTGAGTCTTGAAAGTACATATTTGTGATATATATTCACTGCCATATCAAAATACACCTCATGCTGAGGGTTCCCTTATTTATTTCAGAATTGGTATTTTTAAGTGTAGGCAAAGATTTTTATGTTTAAAATATAACACGATTTACAGATATATGTACCTTTCGTCCCTTAATTACTTATAGTTAAATGTGTGTATCTTTACAGAAATTTTTTTGGTTTGAAGAACATATACATTTAATATACATTCCAAACTTCGTATATAAGTCCATGATATTTGATGTACTTTTCTCAAAGACTTTCATGAAATTTCGCAGAAGCAGTGATTATATGCAAATATTTTCTTTATTGCTTTTTTTTAAAAATAGGATATCAAAGTTTCGATAAAAATACCACAGGAACAGTTAACGTTAGGTCTTCATTGTGAGCTGTGGCCTCCCAGAGGGACACAAGGAACATTTAGGGCAATAACGTGCAGAAATGTTTGCTGCCCCACCTTATGGCATTAAACGATCAATGCTATTTTTCTTGCATCACCCGTTGCTACCATTAAAAGTCCTGAGCCAGAAATTCGGAAGAATTATCTACATGTATTTACAAAGTACTTCGAGACGCAAAGCTTAAAATCGCTCACAAGATTACTTAAATCTCGAGGCAGGTATATCTTGGATGCGTATTTGGTGTGTCTGTTGCCTTCAACGATTCAAATAAAGTATATCTCAGCAATGGAAGTGAAATATCAATGAGGTGAAATTATTGCAACGTATAGCTACTTAAGTAGCAAATGTGGTAACAAGAGAAATAAAGGAACATTGTTTTACAATTCTGAATATCATTTCAGTATGCTCACCTCAATTTTCCAATATGTATACTGCCTTAAAACCACAAGAGAAACAAAAACTGACACTTGGAGTTGCTAACTCTCCAACGAACAACTAATGAATGAGTGAGCCCAGCGTGTCTGCAAATGCGATATCGCAGAGGTATTTCTATGACATCATTATGTAATTAGCGCTAGGTCACTCCAAGTTGTATATGACGTAAAAAGTGCACTACTTACTACGCGTTTATTAAAACAAATAATTGATTTGCCTCTAACTTTCTCATGCATAATGATTTTGCTACGTAACATTGTTCAGAAACCACATGCAAGAGTATTAATATAAATACTTAGGATCAAGCAACATATTAAAATCATACTATTGCCCGCGGCTTCACTTTTTTCGCGGGGATGGGCTCTTAAGTATTAAAAGGAATAGTAAAATACAACGTTAAAGGTTGATCATCTAAGTCTAATTATGCTTTATTCAGCAAAGAATTTCTAAGAGGTAAGATTGGCATTAATTTTGTTATCTTTTATTTTTTTAATTATAAGTTATACATTTTTAGATTTTTTTTATTATAAAATGAGAATCTGTATTTGTTTTTATGTCTACCTTTATGTAATGTATGGTTTGTATCTTTTTTAGCTGAAACAATTCGTAGTCCTTTTGATTTTGCTGAAGGGGAATCAGAATTACTTTCAGGTTTTAATATTGATATGGAAGAGGAGGGTTTTCTTTAATTTTTAGGAGAATATTCAAGGACTTTATTCACAAGTATATTAATATGTATTATCTTTCTTGGTTCTGATTTAAATTCATTTATATTATACTGAAAACTAGTTTTTATTACTTTTATATATATTTGAGCTCTTGGAAATTTACCGCGTATCGATATGCTAAATTAATATATTTGGCATGAAAGATATTTTTTGCATTTGTCTTTAAATTTTTTAATTTGTGATTAAGTATTAATCTGTTAGAGTCACACCTGTGATTTACTCTTAAAGTTATATCTTTAAGTTTACTTGTGAGAGTATCATTGTTATTACAACATATATTCAATGCTAAATCATCAGCAAATAAAAACGTTTTTAGGCATTCATCTTGTATAGCTTCCGGAAGATCATTGATATACACCAGAAAGAAAACAGGTCCCAGTACTGAGCCCTGCCGGACAACATGCTTTATCCTTTTAAAACAAGATTTTCTCTAACATAAGTAGCCTGATATCTGTCACTTAGGTAAGAACGTATTAAATTTATACTAATATCATAAAAACCATAGTAGACTAACTCTTTTAAAAGTATTTCATGTGAAATTGTATCAATGGCCTTTTTTAGATCAAAGAAACGGCCATGGGATGGAAAACTACCTTCAAAAGCATCCAAAGCTCGTTTAAAAAAAACTATTACAGCATTAGTAGTATCGTGTCCTGTTCTAAAACCAAATTGACTGGGAAAAAACAGAAAGTTCTCTTCACAGTACTGAGTTATCTGTTTATTTAATAAGACCTCAAAAACCTTAGACACAACTGGGATAATAATTATTGATCTATAGTTAGCATAGTCAATTCTGCTACCTTTCTTACAGATGGGAATGACTTTAACAAGTTTAAAAGAATCCGGAAAATTACCGTTGACAATACGCATATTGAAGATGTGTGTCAGAGGCTCACTTATAAAAGGGGCAGCATACTTTAAAATTTGTGAATTTAACTCAAATATGTACATCTATACAAGAACTATTGCTAAGCCCCATTGTAACAGCATAAACATCCTCTACAGTTACATGGTTAAATTTAAAAACACTAGTTGACTTATTTATATTCATCATTAAATCAACAGGATTAATGTTGGTAGCTTTACTGTTAACACTTTCGTCCACAAAATCAAGGAAATAAGAATTTATTTCCTCAACATTTAGATAAACTTCTCAAATATTCTTTGAGATACTATTTATTACATTTGAAATAACTGACCATAATGTTTTTGAATTATTTTTAGAATTTGTAAGAAGTTTAGAAAAATAATCGGCCTTGGTAGTCTTCAACAGTTGCTTGTAATCTTTGCTAAGATTAATAAAAGTACCTTTATATTCCGTCATTCTATGGTGAGTGTATAAATTATAATAAAAGAGAAATTTATCTTTTAAAGATTTGAGTTCGCCAATATACCACATTTTATTTATAGTTTTCCTCTTTGGCCTAGGATTACAAACAGTAAGTCGAAAAGCTTTATCAGTAATATCAGATACAATCGATAAAAAATAATTAACTTTCTCATTTAAGTTTTTTATACTATACAGTGTTATCCAACTTATTTGTTTTAACAAAAACATAAAATAATACAAGCTATGGGCGATATAAAAACGTTTAAATTTGAAATTACAATTTTTATTCGAGTTAACATTACTTAAAATATTAGTTTTCAGAAGTACTGCATTGTGGTTATAAACAGTAAAATTGACTTTCAGAATTAAGTTCATTGTATATATTTGAGGCTTGTGCAACATAAACTAATACAAAACCTCAAAGCTCTAGCTCAAATACCTTTTCATATAAGGTACTAAAAGGTGTACCTAAAATGATCCCTTTACAGACCTGCACCATCAACGACTGAAGATCAACTTATCCAGTTCTTGAAGTCAAAATGTCTGGAGGCTTGTGCAACCTATATTAATAATTACAACACAATTTGCATTTCCATATATCGTCGTGACAATTCTTGCTTTGATAGTTTCTTAAATAAATAAATTATACGAACTTCTTCATTTTGTTTTTAAAGACAATTTTAATAGACACGTTGTGCTAACTGCTGATTTTAATGTTGAATTTAAATCAAACAGTAATGAGGTCAACAACCTTTTTAACATATTTGACACTTACGGTCTTAGACCTCTGATTTTTAATCTACTAGACCTGGACGCGAGAGCTCAGTTGGTACGTGCATTGACAATATAATAAGTATGAGAGGTAAAGAACTGAAATTTTCAGTACATGTATACAACACACGGTTTAACTTTCTGAACCACAATCCTAGTTTTATAATGTATATTAGTGATATTAAGAAAGCAAAAACATTGCAAATTTTCCACATTTTTACTTTTTTTACCTTGCAAATATGTGCTTTTCAATTTCTAGTGAACTGATACAGATAACTAAATAACTGAGATTCAGAAAATAGCAGATTATACTAAGAACAAGCATGCAAAAGTGTGATTCTGTATTGCAAGTAGTATCAGAGAAACAGGTAGGGGAAAGGTCCCTATATTGAACCACTTACGCCTAAATAGTAAATAATAATGATAATTTCAAATAAAAATTTTCAGAAACACAAGCATTAAAGCGACAAATCCTTGCGCTATAAATATCCTCAACACAATTTAAAATTAATACAGTTATCAATCAAATAGCATTTAAAAAGTGAGATGGTGTAAATCGGTTCAAATTAGGAACGTGGTCCTTAAATTGTACCACCCTAGTCTTAAAATGAACCACATACTTTTAAGTTTAAAAGTATTTTTATTAATACAAAATACACATATTTTATTGTACACTCAAAACAAATACGCTATCAGCAACAAAAGTAGAGTCCAAAATTGTGATTAGAATAGCAATTGCCTCGAACATTTTGAATTTTTATATAATGGCAATCACTTGGTTTTTGGAATAGGTATTATTTGCAAATATATAGCTTTTACTCTGATACAAAAGAGTACAATTATACACAGTGTTCACAATAAAACAATTTCTTCTTGCCACTAACTTTTGCACATTTTTGGTGAAGCTTATATCCTACATCTCATACACTGGATCATATCTATTTCAGACAATTCACAATTCACATATTTATGTCATCCACTGTGTTTAACGCGATTTTTTTTAACATAGCATATTATGTGGATATTTTTCACACGATATACTATCCCCAGTTGAGCAATCCTAGAATTTCAATAGGTTTCCTAAATTGGACCAGTTCAATATAGGGTTCAAACACTGGTTCAATTTACGAGCCACGCCATTTTGGAAGCTTTAGCATCTACGTGACAAGGAGAGATGCTGCTTGAAAAAACGTGTGCATGAATATTGTTGCTAAATAAACACTTCATAACATGTAATATATATATAGATCATCTCAAACTTATCTAATTGGTCGTACAATATTAGCTAGATGAGTCAAGTATCACTTCTGAAGCACCAAAAGCACACAACAATCCAAACAACTGAAACAACTCAGAATGCAAGGTCAACAATTCCTAGCATTCATAGCTGTACACACCACGCTAGGGCTAGGGTTACTGTGACATCTGTCGAATAGTTTAGAAAATATCGGGCGGTTCAATTTAAGAGGCGGTTCAAATAGGGACCTTACCCCTACATGAATTAACATGTTTTATGAGTAAATTTTATTATTTTTATGCTGAATGAAATAATTTTACGGACTCATTTTCATAAGCTATCAATACAAACAACCAGTTAAAATACTTGTAATTATTTATAGAATAATCATAAAAATTTCAGGAAAAACCATTGAGAACTTTAAGAGCAGTGGTAAGTTAATACACTTAAGGTGTAATTTCCAGTGTTCAGACTACCTTATCCCCTTAAATGGATCACCAATAAAGGCTTACATGCCCAAAACATACGGTTAGGGATATTTTCGGAGAGAAAAAATCCCAGGAAGGCTCTCTACTCTAGTATGAAATATAAGGCGGTACAATTAGAACATTCAACATTCTAAAGATTTCCTCATATGCCTACATAGTGTGTTTTCCTTTCAACGTAGACCACGAATAAAGGTGTTAGTCCGTATCTATGAGAGAGAGAAAGAGAGAGGGAGAGGGAGGGAGAGAGAGATGGGAAACCACTAGGCTGATTTTTATCATTATTTCACCATTGTTATCCTGTTGTTTCTGAAGTTCAAGGCTATACGACAGCTTCTAACTTGAATTTACAACCCCAAATACCATAATACGAACAGCCTGGAGTCATAAAAGAAGTTGTTTGCGAAAAAGGCTTTGATTTGTCGTTAAAAATGCCATGAAGTAGAAAATAGTTAAAAATAAGACCAAGTCCACGGATGTATTCATTCCGAGCATCATAAATAGACTGTTCAACAACTGAGGAAAAATATGATACAAGAATACAAATGGATCTGCTTTTATCATTACGACATGTATACGGCAGGAGATATCTATATTTTGATAACAGTTTTGCTGTATTTCCTCCGGACTCTGTAATTGAGTTCATTGCTAGCGTATACCACCTATACTAATATTATAAATAGACAGCTTTTGCACACCCTATATGACGATGGTGATAATGATTACCTCCGAAATCACTCCAAAGATGTTAATAATTCTTTCGCAAATGAAACGCACTGTTCTTCCAGACGGACAAGGCTGTAAAATATTTCCAAAAATGTTAAAACAGCCAGGATTTAGGAGTGTCTTCATATTCATCAATCACATTTCGTTGAATTTGAATATCAGTGCACATTTTGGTCACTTTATAGCAAATACGGCCCATTTTTAATGACTTAGCCAAAGGATCTAAATGAGGAACATTATAATTTTCTCAAATTAGGTTATTTGAGGAGTAGAGTCTATTCACATGGCCAAATTTCTTTCCAATTTCGCTGAACTTTGCTACCCAGGAGTAATTTTTATATAATTTTGACAAATTTGGTTACATATTGACAAAACTATGTACACGTATAATACAACAGCCAACAAAACCTTTAGGCTACCTTCAATCTCCCTAAAATAATTCCTATCATTATTTCAAAACCCTTTGTAGGAATCTGCCCTGTTTGACCCATGTTGTCAATATATTTTACATATTTTTCAATTAAACTATAGGATTTGGTATTAAAGCTAACTTGCATCTTCCAAAAGCTACCCGACCCTTATTTTCTATCACATAGTCCTTCAGTTCTATATAAAATACTCTTATCTTATTTTTCTGCCCATTATAGAAAATACTACACTGCTGTTGAATCATGGCACAAATTTGTACTATAGGACTCTGTGAGAATAGATTTATAGTTACCTTATAACTTTAAATAGCCACCCCGTTTTAAATTTTCATGGCATGAAACTTCAGGCGTTGAAGAATCAGGATCAAATTGCAGTCTTACTGTTCTGGCCATTAAAATTCCCGAACGCGACCATGAAGTTGTGCATTAAGTTTAAAACTTGATTTTCTCATAATCTTGTTTTTCTACGTTTTTGCCGCTTTAAAATGTTCCTGATTATGCGACTTCCAAACCGTGTATTTCAGATATTGGGTATACGTTCTCTGGAGGCTGACATCTTTTGAATAAGGGATTTTAGTAACTTAGTATCTATTGTTTTTTGTAAATTAAAACTACTGCATACATATTTCCTAGGAAAAGCTTTACTTTGGAAACGTACGAGGCGTGCTTTTAAAGTAGGTACCGATAATTTTTTAAACAATAACAGAACATTATTTTCCAAATACCTTACACTACATCTCCACATAGGCACCGTCGTTATTTAGACACTTGTGACGGGAAATCAGTTGTTGTATGCCTTTGTCAAAGAATGAAGCCACCTGTGATGAAAGCCAAGTCTGCACTTCCGGTTTCACAACATCGTCGTCGTTGAAATGTTTTCCACTATGGAATTTCTTCAAATGAAGAAACAGATGAAAATCGTTTGCTGGCATATCCGGCCGTAGAGAGGATGATCGAATTGTTCCCAGCCGATCACATCTTGAGTTTGTTTGGCTGTATATGTCCGGGCATTGTCACCCATTATTGTGTCCCCATAAACCTCACACAATTGCTGATGAATGTTTGCTGGTGTAACATTTCTCGCATTCAAAAAACGAATCACTGATCTGACTTCACGGTTGGCGGGTCGCTCGATTGTTTTCAACATTTCCAAACGCTCTAACAGCAAGAAAGGACAACGAGAGGATCTCTCACACCTGCGCCTGTCTTCCTATTGAATGGAGGAATGCATGCTCAAAATCGCGACTGCAGCGGCAAATATTAAAACGGTACTTACTTTTAAAAACACGCTTCGCACGTAAAATGTAATCTTTGACTGCAAAGACGAATGGTATGCAAAATTTAAAACATTTAACAATGGACTATTATTTTTTTTTTGAAAATTATTTTCTTGGAACCTTAAGTATACAGGATATGGCAATTAGCTTTATTCTATAGGTAGTTATGTTGAACATATATGTTCAATGGGACGAGCATTGCATTGTGGATGTCTGTTTTGTTTCATTTGCAATCACAAAATGTCATTTACAAACTCGAACAACACAGTAATGCTAGCACAAAGTGTACATAAAATAGTAATTTCAATGTGTAATTAGTAAAGATCAAAAATCGTATACGTACCCAAAATAAAGTCTGATAAACGGATAAACGATGTTGTTGAACAGGTAGTTTTAAGCGAACAAGGTACTCTGAAATGGTAAAAACTTATATTTTTTGTTTTAGGCAGTAATAAAATCTCTATTATTTCCAGTTTCAGAAAATATATACTTCTTTGGGGTTAAGAGGTTTTTGAGACATTTAAACACCATTTAAATGCTAGTCCCCATTCCTTTAAAGCTGCCATTCAACGCCCCTTTTTAGAACACTTTGGTATCTTTCAACAACGAACGAATATATCATGTCCAGCGAGAAGTTCAGGAATCAACAAAAGAGGCCAGGACCAAGAGAAGGCAATTAGAAATGCTGAAGCAATCTATGAATGAAGGTGCAGATGATTATGACCCTGGAATGTACTGAAGTGTGTGTCAGAATATTAATGTTAAAACCTTAAACTCAGTTTTCTCAAAACAACAGTTTTGAATACTTATGTACCTTTTTCTCAGAAAGTATGAGAGGTAGAAAGTTGAAATTTTCAGTACATATAAAAAACACATAGCTAAACTTTCTGAACTACAATTATAGTTTTATAATGTATATTAGTGATATTAAGAAAGCAAACAACTTTGCAAATTTTCCTCATTTTTACTTTTTTGACTTTGCAAATAGTTTTTTCCAATTTCTATTGAACTGATATACATAACTAAATAACTGAGGTTCAGAAGATAGCTGATTATACTAGGAACAAGCATGCAAAGGTGTGATTCTGTATTGCAAGTAGTATCACAGAAAAAGGTCAATGAATTCACATGTGTTAAGAGTAAATTTTATTATTTTTCTACTGGAAGAAATAATTTTATGGACTCAACTACGTAAACTATCAATGAAAATAACCACTTGTACCCAGGTTTGCACTTCTTGCTCTTGTGTTGGGTTGGTGTTGTGCTCGGTAAATCCGTCTTCCAGACAACCGCAAACACCTCGGCTTTCTCCTCGGAGGAGAAGTGCAGGCCGAGGTGAGTGTGGAGTGCCTCAGTGCCAGTGATAACGATTGTGGAGGTGTTAAATGCCCTTAATAATTTCCACAAAGAATGGTCCGAATGGGTGGTACTCAGCATTTTGTTTTCCCACTGTTTAATTTTGTTTAATCTAATTTGATGCCGAATGGTGTTGCGTAGTCAATTTGCTAGCATTTTAACCTCGGGTTGGCGGGTTTGCCTCCAGAGCCTCATCAGGCGTCGCCGCCTGGCAATGAGTTGCTCCACTTCGGGGTACGTGCAGAAGCTGGGTGGGCTTGAGGTCTATGCGGTAGCGCTTCGCTTGCCTGTGTGTAGTGAGGCGGTAAAGTTTTCTATGGCGGCGTCAATTTCCGCTTCGCTGCGGTATGATAGCCTGGGCTTCGCCATCTTGTGCATTTCGACTGTGTATTTATCCCCATTTACTTCTGCGCGTTTTGCAGATCTGGGTGCCTGAGCTGTGATGGCACCACAGATTTCGAAATGCACTGGAAGATGGTCGGAGTCCAGGCTATGATAGACATTGAAAATTTGTGAGATTGCCACAATTTTTTTTTTTTTGTTAAAACGAAGTCCAAACCCTCAGGGTGAAATTGATCTGTGCGGTACCAAAAAGTGGGGTAAAGGGGGATGTGTACCACTACATAGTCATGTTCAATTAAAAACCCTACCAGGATAATTTTCTCTAATAGTTTATTTATTGATTGTAGTAAAGAATTTTCAAAATAATTTACAGGATTTTGATTTTCTAGAAGGGATTTGTTTTGATAAGATAACGAGGTTCCTTAGAATTAAAATAAGGGTACTGTTTTCTTTATTGGTTTAAGATTGTTATGTTTTCTATATTTTTTAAAAAAAATATAAACCTTTTCAGCATAATGATTGTAAAATATGTAGGTATAATTAGTTAACATATTTAAAACCTTTACTTACATTGTGGATAATACTGCGATGAAGGCTCTCTTGCAACACGTAAAAGGGTGATGATTTTCCTTGCAGTATTGCGTTATTTATAGCAAAGACACGCCTTTCTAATAGATAATTTCAAGGGCAGGTCTGACTAAAGGATGTAGTCGAATACGCCTAGATAAAAACCACGAGCAGAAACCATCGGCCGGAGTTGTCTAGGTAAGCATAACTTGTTCAGTATTTGTAATTGCATTATTCTTAGCTTTAAAACAAAATATTCAAACAAACCGGTCCTTGCAGATAATGGAGCTAGCAAAGAAATTTTAAATGCTTGGTAACCAGAAGTTAATTAGCATAAAGGACTTGAAACTTAACTTTCAATATGCAACAATTAAATCTGAAAACGTTTTAAACGAAGTACGGAAGTAATGTATTGCTGACATTAAAAGAAAATGACAAAGATGTAGCTGTCATTGCATATTTTCCTAGAAAATATACAGATGCATTTTCTGATTTACTCGTTGTGAAAATAAATAATGGGATGCTAATTTCCAAACTTACATACCTTGGAACATCAACTGCAGGGGTTTATAATTTGTCTTTGACAGCTTCGGAGTGATGTTTTAAAAATTGTGTTCTTTTCAGAAAATGGCACCGATATTGTATTTTACTAAACTTGCAGGAAGAGCCTTCACACCGTCTCGTGCAGCTCCATGCAGTGCTGGGTTACACTTGTATTCTACATTCACATATACATTAAAAACAGTGTTAAGACAGTGAGAACTGACATAGCTGTTGAAATTCCTGTTGGTTACTGCGGAAGAATTGTCGGAAGATCACGATCAGCACGGTTTAATTTCATATCCATTGGTGGAGATGTGAAATGTAGTAAGTATTGTATTTAATAATCATTTTAATCATTTTAAGCTACATCGGGGGCACAAAGCAGCCCAAATTATTTCGGAAAAAATTAGTATTCCTAAATTAAAGCAAGTAAGCATTTTAAGAGCAACTATAAGAAACACTGAAGGTTTTGGATCTAGTGAATAATTATGTTTGATTTGACGAACAGACTAACAAGATTTCAGAAAAAAGCAATGAAATCTTGTGGCAATGTTATCTGATTTGACAATTCAGAACTATAAGACGGATCATTTGCCGATAATTCAAATGTAGCGGGAAATCGTTGTGAATCATTTGTAGCAGGAAAACGTTGTTCCTCTGGTTGATGCCCTCTGCTGCAGTGTTCTTGTCTCCGGCTATTGCTGCTCGTCGGCTGCTGTATTCTCCATCCTAATCATTACCTATCTTGTTAATTTCAACGGTCTTAGGTTTTTCGTAGGTGAGGAAAATTAAAATACACTGCATCTCCCTGTGGTTTATTATCCAATTAATATTTATGGGCGGCTAGCTTTTCCCATTATACCAATTCCCACCATTATAATAAATTAGGAGTCTAGTCTAACTGCACACGTCTTCCCACCCCAACACGTGCATTTTTCATCCTACTGTGGGTCGACGAGATTCTATAAGAAAGTGAAAATCTGGGGCTTTCTTCCCCTTTTTATACTAAGCTTAGTGACGCTTACCTCAGCGCCTCAAAATGTAACGACATTTGTAATTGGTCCTCAGACCGCGTTACCTTATTATGTATGAGAATATTCTACTCCAAAAGATTTCGCATATGCGTTCTAGTGACGCGTCCGGAAGCAGATCCAATATCTCTCTTTCCTATCGCAGTTCCCTGCTCATTAGCTTGGTGAAAGGTGGGCTCTATTAGCTAGCTCGCCCGTTCCTTACTTATGTAAGTTACAATCTGCTTTTGTACAATTCTTGGTTGCTAAATATTTTAACATCTTTCTTGGTGAATTATATTATTATATACAATTCTTGTTTAATATTGATTTTTGTATGTGTGTGTGTGTGCGTGTGTGTGTTGTTTATCCCCTTTCACAGTGTTCGCTCTCTCAACTGTATGAACATATTATAGTTGCTGGAATCGTTGGATTATATTTATTATTGGAATGTGTGCGTGGCACGATGATCCAAGGTTATGCTACCGGAAGGACAACAAATAATAATAATAATAATAATAATAACAATAATAGTTTAATTCACAATTTTATCACATCCAATGCTTGCTATTGTTCATGATCAATTTGTCAGCGATCCTGTTTGTATACTGTTCATTTAGTTTGACACTCTAGTACTTTATGTACTCGATAAATATCTGCCTTTTAACACTTGACACACACAGTACATTCTTACTACACTTAATGGCAATTAAAACAACTTTCGATGCGACAATTAATTTCACGTGTAAAATTCTTGCGCCGAATGCTACGTATGATACAAGAAACTGGGAAAAAGTGACCCGACGTTACTTTACTCGGCTTCGTATAAAAAAGTTAAACTATTTACGTCACACCACTTTATTATTGGCTACAATTCCATGCCTTTGTAAGCGTCTACTTTCGCGTCATCTTATTACAGGAATCTTATTGGCTTTTTCCTATACCATGTGACTTTTATTTAAAGCGTTAACTGAATCCTCTTGACTTTGGACGCCGATTCACTTTTCACCCCGTGATTAAATAACTGAACTAATACGACGGAAGAATAGAAGTTTCCCCTAACACAATAACAATAGTGTTGCACCCACATAGCAATGTAAGACGTGGTTATTTCACTAGAATGTTACCCTTCTAGAGCGCCTTTTGACATTATCGCCAACATTTTAGTATTTAGTTGCAATAATCTTAGCTCATTTTTAATAGTTTACCCCATAAAAGCATATCTAAATATTTTTACTTACCGCTAACAATTTTATTACCCATAATAATTCTATTCCTAAGATTATTGCCATAGCTGGGCAATATTACTACCTCAATTTATGCTAGTATTATTAAAAAAATGGTACTGAAATTTAATGACAAGAATGAAAAAAATCACAAAACTGCCCAATTTTAAAAATTTTGAAAAAATGTAACCTCTGTCTCTCAGGATGAAGATTACTTTTCATTTATGATAAAATTATTAAAATTGGTTTAGTTATTTTTTAGTTCACTCTGCATACATACACACGCGAGCGCACATATGTGCACAGAAAGACTAGCACATGCACTTTCATACGCATCCACAGATATCCGATATTTCTAAGATTATTATCATTAGATTATGCAGTAATCCAGGAAAATAATACTATGATAAGGACAATATGTTTTAAACTAAAACATTTATAAAAAAATATATCGCCATATAGTTTCATTTGCTACACAGATAAGTTCACTTTTATCAGAATGGTGTGAGCCTGTGCTCTGGTAAAGGATTATTACTATATGTAATTGATAAAATACAAGTGGATTTTTAAACACTTTTGTATTTAATAATTTTCAATACAGAAATATATCTCAATATCGTACAGTAATATTTTAGTAGAAAGGCATCACTGTATTTATCATGAGATTTTATAGCTAATATTGAACACATTAATGTGGTTACATAATTGAAAAATGAAACTCGTTTTTTGCAGTTTAGTGCGTCTGAATGAAGCACTACTAAAATGTATATGGTTTTCAATAGATTATATGAAATAGATGAAAAGTGTTCAAAGGATATTTAGGAACCTCCATTTGGGTAGCACAGTCGTAGAATTTGTGCTCATGAAGCCGGAGACTCTTGGTCCTAGTCCATGGCATGCAGTTGTAGTTGCTGATTAATTGGTGACCTTGAGACGAATGGCAGCTTGCATCATGGTTTTTGCTTTCCTTAGAAAGCTGGTTCTCCACATTTCTTAATATGACATATTCTGAAGGTTGACCTGCTACAGAAGAAAGAATTAGCTGTAAATGGGTATATTGTGGATCTGAACTGCTTATTACTTCTGATGCTAAACTCCATAGAGCAGCCCTCTTTAAACATGTTCCACGAACAACCTATGATTACATCATTACTTTATTATGTACAATTAATAAAATTTATTAATTATAGTTTTAACGGCCTGACTGGCTTGGGAATGTGATATAGAGCGAGCTGTAAAATTCAATGTCATAGCCGGAATTTGAATACGGTTCTCCCGCTTTCCGTGCGGTTGCTCTAACCATTGAGCTACTAATGTCGTACTGGCATGTTGTCATAGTAGCTCAATGGTTAGAGCAAACACAGGGAAAGCTGAAGAACCATGTTTAAATCCCGGTTATGACATTGAATTTTTGCAACTGGCTCTATATAACTTATGGTTATTTGATACATTATCACTGCTTGCAACCATGCCAGAGAAGAAACCTCTACAGAACGCACAGCTACCGCCCAGCCGTAACCCGTCGATTCATACAACCCTGAAACAGACGCAAGGAAGATGATAAGTACAGGAAATGAGAAGCAGGAAAGTCGTGTTAAAGGATGAACCACCCAGCATTCGCCTGCCGACCGGGGAAACTTCGGAAAACCCGCGAGTGGAGTGGGCGATCGTCGGGATCAAACCTGGAAATTGAAATTGAGTTTTATTTTTGGATGCTCTTTAACTACTATGGTTCTTAGCGTCCCATTCTGTATTGGGCGTGAAACACCGGTAATTTTGCTCAGAGGCCTGTTATCAGGCTTGAGGTTCTTTTACGTGCCGTAAATCTACGACACGGGACCAGCGGCTTTAGTTCCCTTCCGAAGCAAGCCGTGCTAAGAATTTTTACGCCCGAAAAAGTCCATCGCCCTCCGCCGGGTTGCTCGTACCCCCAGGTGGAGCAGCTCATTGCTGGGCGGCGACGATTGATGAGGCTATGTACATACACTCACGCATACCCAGTGATTAAGATCTCATGCTCGAGCAGCCGTGGCAAAGTATAAAAAAACAACTAGGAGGAGAAAAGCAGCAATCGTGAGGCAAAGGTATTGCTTCAGTTGTTGGAGGACGTAGCGTGGCTGCGTCAATGACTCGGTACATGTTTTCTACTGCACGGCGTGTAGTTATTTATGATTCGTATGTGTTAACTCAGTCAGCTCGCCAAGTAAAAGTACGATTTGCAGAAAGATTTCCATGTGTAAAAGTTTCAGGCCATAAAAAATATCCATTAACTTTACAATAAGGTTCAGGCCCCAGGAAGTGTTCAGTCTAAGAAATCTTAAAGACGGTGTACGGTTCTTACCGAAGAAACATTAGACGACATCGGTCATCGTTTGGAGAATCCCCCCCCCAAAGATCACTTAGGCGCCTTTCACAACAGGCAGGCTTTTCTTATGGCTCTGCGCGAAGAGCAACCAAATTGCAGAAGTTAAAATGATATAAAATAACTGTGGCACATGCTCTTCAACCAGGTGTTCCTGTAATTAGACGCACATTTTGTGAGTGGAGTCTCAATAGTGTACACAATGGCGAAATAGACCCACATTCAATATTTTAGCGGACGCGGCTTGGTTCCAACTTCATGGATATAGGTGTACACAAAATAATCGTTAATGACAAAACTAATATTGCTCATGACGAAAAAACTGGTGTATGATGCGCCATGATCGGAGAAAGAGTTATAGGGCGAATGTTTACCCAATCAACAGTTGACGTCAGTACATAGGTGAATACAATTTTGCCCCCCTTTTTTAGAGAATTAACATACAGGGAGCGTGATTTTGTCTTTTTTCAAACAAGACTCTGCAACAGCTCATAGGCCAATATTTTGATGAGAACAATTGCAAGTGTGTTTGAGGACAGAATTATTAGTAGAGATTTGTGGCCCCCTCGGTCCCCCGACCTAAGCCCCTGCGATTTCTATCTCTGGGGTGACTTAAAACATAAAGTGTACAAGACAAACCCACACACACTGGAAGAATTAAAACAAAATATCCGCCAGGAAATTGCCAGCGTTTCTCAACTTGAACTACGGCTAGTGATGGATAGTTTCCTAAAGAGGTGCCAAAAATGTGTGGACAACGACGATGGCCAGTTCCAGCATCTCCTTTCATAAAGTTGGTAAGTAAAGTCTTTAAAAGGAGTTTCAAAAATGTATGGTTTCATCCGCAGCTTTCTATGATAGCCGCAAACGGCAATCGGTGCCGAGGACGCGGACAGGAAAAACACCGCGCAGCCGGTTCATAATTTTTGGTTCTCTCTGTACAAGGCTATTATCTCATAGCTTGAAACATTACCCTCTGCTGGCTGCGGTAAGCCATCAAATAAAACGATAGTTTTACAATTTCAAAGTATACGGATCATTATAATTTAATAATGCCAAGATATTACTTCCGTTTCCTCTGAAGAGAAATCTGAATATAGGTGACATAGAAATTTATCATATATTGGAGATGGTATGCTTATATTAATGATGGCAACATAGTAATGCCTTTTAATTACAGCCTGTATCTATACTAACGTACATGTAAGCTAACTGGGGATTTTAAGAATATTTCAGAGTTTTTATATTAGCTTGAATTTTTGGGAATGAATATCGAATTTTCCTTGTATACAAACTTAGGTTTCACTGTAACCTAATGTTTAAGCTATGTGAGCGAATATTTCGTATCATATTTCTGCAAAATTTTTGTAATTTTTGCCACCAGAAAGTTAAAAAAATATCTGCTGTAAATCATGCTATGGCTACTTACCTGATTTTATATTACGACTGTTGCCCGAAAATGGAATCCTTTTTCCTTGAAACTAATCTAGTTGACGAAGCAGATTCAACAAGTTCTTCTCCATTTCCTCATTTTTGTAGTAGAGGTACAACGTGTACTGCCCCATTTCCATAATTTTTGCGTTTGTCTTCAGCATATCCTTCCCCATTTCCTGACGTTTCCTGGTGGAGGTCAACAAGTGATCCGGTATTTCCAGACGTTTTTCGTGGAGTTTCAACACGTGCTGCCGTATTCCCAGATGTTTGCTGTTGAGATTCAACATCTGGTCCCCCATTTCCATAGTTTTGCTGTTGAGGTTCAACACGTAATGACCTATTTTCAGATTTTTTTTGTAGAGGTTCAAAATTTCCAGATTTCTGCGGTTGATATTCATCATGTGCTCCCCTGTTTTCGTATATTTCCTGTTAAGGTTCAACATGTCATCCTCCTTTTCCTGATATTTTGGTTTGAGATTCAATGCGTTCTCCCCTATTTCCATATTTTTGCTTCTGAGGTTCAACATCTGATCACACCAGGCGTGTTTGTTGTAGAGGGTCAAAATCTGGGACCCCATTTCCAGATTTTTGCAATAGAGGTTCAAGATGTACCTCCCCAATTCCAGATTTTTCTTGCAGATGTTGAACATGTCAGCTCCTATTTCCGGATCTTTGTAGAGTTTAAACATGTCCTCCGCCGTTTCCAAATTTTTTCTGTAGATATTCAACAAGTGGATCCCCATTTGCTGATTTTTGAAAAAAATGATCAAAATCTGCTCCCCAGTCCCAGATTTGTGCATTTGAGGTTCCACATGTGCTTCCCCATATCCAGAATGTTGCTGTTGGGGTTCTGCTTGTGCTCCTCCAATTCCGCAATTTTGCTGTTGGGGTTCGTGATGTTCTCCCCGATTTACAGCTTTTATCTGTTGAGGTACAAATGGAAATGGGGTATGTGCTTGTTCAGGAGCTGCAGAAACCGTTGCATTAGCCGGACATTTCTGGGATCCTGAAGATTTAAAGGGTGGAATGTTTGGAGGGCTCAGATCACCTGATACTCCACAGCGGCTGATATTTGCCTGATTTGAGGCAATGTCTCCATCTGTGTTCTCAGCGGGCACCGACATTTCTGAAGATACCTGTATGAATATATTGAATCATTAATATTTTATCAACGGTAAACTCACTGGAGATTTTGTTATATCTAGGGAAAATAAAAAAAAGGTTTAGCCTTAATTGTCTATTTCACAATTAGTGGAAAGCATATACAGACCAGAAGAAATAAATACAGTAAAATATTAATTTGCTCAATAAAACACTAAACTGCTTTGAAAATGTACCTAATATTTTACCATATCATCTTAATAAATGTTTCACTAGATGGCTGTAGTGTGGGTGTTATAATGAGTTGTTCGTATGTTACCATTTGTGCCAACTATACAATGTTCATTGAACACTATGAATTATTACTCATCAAGAAGGTTTTATTTGTACCATTTCGCTTTCATTCAAACATTACGCACCTATCCACAATCTCAAACAGCAGAAGCTATAATATATCTTAACTAAATAAACGAGATAACAACTACTAAAAAGTGATAAACAACAAATGCTAAGGAGATGACAAGAACTGTAGGGATAAGAAGACATGATTTGTCGAAACATGTCATTCCGTACCACTTTGTTAGTCAGATATAGTATAGCAAAGTAAGCATCAAGTAGTGACCTTAAGAAGGACGTATGGGATTTTACTAACTTATGTGTTTCGCCCATCATATTACAGTTAATCAAATGGATGAAGGCAGGTGAAAAAGGAGAGGGAAACAAAAAATACAAGGTAGTTAGTGCGCATATACATAGAACTTCAATGTTCTCTTTTTGCGGCGAAAATAATACTGTAGCAATAATACAGCTTATTACGAATATTTCCGGGTGTAACATAAAAAACGCAATATTTTGGAGGTTTTCTCTATAAACTATACTTAATTTTATATTTCTTTGAACCAACTTTAAAATATGTTGAAATTTTTTCAAAGTTTTACACATGCAATCCAAACTATTGACATGCAATGTTTCATTATTAGTTTTATCATACATACAATTAGGCAATCCTTTGATTAAGAAACGCATCTGAAAATTGACCTTTTTTAAAACAAGTAAAGGGTTTAGGGAATTTCAGAATATTTGTGGAACCCTGGGATCAAAAATAAATTACCTATATAGGTGTCAACATAATGCTGACTTTGCTTAATTTTTTGTCGGAAACTATATCATGGTACCTAGTTGAGTTTCGAGACCTCAAATTATCAATCATTATTGTTCCTTTAGATTTGTGGAGTACTATAGCCAGACGGGAATACCATCCAAAGAGAAGGGTAAAATTAATAATAGCAGATAAGAATACTTCAGAGAGAGAGTGTGTGCGTGATTGTGGGCATGTTGGGGCGAGTGAGCGTGCGAGAGAGAGAGTGTGTGAGAGAGAGAGAGACAGAGAGAGAGAAAGAGAGAAAATAACATTACCTATAAACGAAAAGTCTGATGAATAGGAACCTTCGTATTTATTTCTAGCATCCTTCAAAGATGGAAGTGAAGCTTTTCAAAGTAATTTCCTCCATCCAAACAACCTTTTATATAGAATATTTCCATTATTTTTTTCTTTTTAAAATTGCTTATGTGGTTTTAATTAAAATATATCTAGAGGCTTCATCATTAGGCTCTGAAATTCTCTCAAGTCCAATAGACTGGGTAATAATAAAGAGACAAAGAGCTGTTATAGAAAAATAAATTTAGAATTAATTAAAGTATGTCATTTGGGTCAAATAGTTAAGTCCTTTGTGCCAGCTGTTTCCCACATATTTTCATCTGTTTCGTTCAATTATCCAATGTTTTAAGCAATCCACTTTATAAAGTATAGTACCCATTCGTTTGTTCCTCATTATCCTATACGAGGAGTATCAAATATCAAGACTTGCATATTTGACTAGCTTTTTAACTGTAGATTGTCGACCTCACATTCTCTATGTGGGTTTTTGCCTATAATAATATATTGAAAAAGATTCCTGGAAAGTATTCGTATGATTAAATTTATGTATAGTAATTTTTAGAATAGCACTCAGAGAAAGCCGTATGATTGCTAAACATTTTATTTATTCAACTCCTAAATATAATTTACTTCAACTTATGTTGATATCGGTGGTTTTGACATCAGAAACTATCACGTGATATTAACTCGCGCACATAGTGTTTTTGCATCAAGCTTAAATTATTTTATTTTACGCCGAATATACTCACATTACTCTCATATTTTCCTTCCATCCTCAGCGGAGAGTTAGTTAGTAGGAATGGAAAGGGATGAAACAATCACTGCATAATCTAACATAGCATTTAGAGCACATTGTTCATACAATCGATTTACGTTTCATGCAGGGGCACAATCTCTCTTCCTTTCCTACTGCATTTGGAATAAAATGATGTTCTCAAACAACTCGTATGAAATAGGAATAACTAACATTTGCAGATAAAGATGATCTTTGTTACCCTTTGAGTAGGACTTCACCTTTACATAACGACAAGATTGTATTTGTACCCTTTGTGTAGGACTTCACATCTTCATAAGGGCACATTCGCCACTTCTAGCTCCATTAAGGTTGAAGCAGTCCGAGTGAGACTGTACTATTTTACAATAGCCAATTATTCTGCATAGTTACGTCGAGCATCAATGTATTATCACTGCTTGCTATAAATTTCAGATTTGCAGTATCATTATGTATTGATAGCAATTGCTTACAACTGTTAGTTAATCTTTATTATCCTAAAAAGAACATCTTGACTTGATCTGTTGTTGATTACCGAAAAAGTGAACATTGTGACCACTGCACTGTCCATAGTGAACATAAATTAAAATGATGATTTTAACAATCCAGTTTTCAAGCCACCCATGATCGTTATTTGAAAACTCATTTTTACTTTCCAAGATATAGATTTTGGAATTCAATTCTCCTGTAAGATTACAATGGCTGAATACCGGTAAAATATAAAAATGAAAAATGTGGAGCACCAGGAAATAACTGTTATAGAAATATGTAATTTCATTAACTCTTCTGCACTGGAATTCCATGGAACAGTAGTTATGAGTAACACAATGGAAAATAATATTTGATACTCTGGGTTACGTTCAAGGCATTTACCCTGGCAAAGTTCAAGATTGACTAAATACACATACCCCCCAGGGGCTCAACTTTTGTGAGTACGGGTTAGGCGCACCCGGTGTACCCGAGCCATTCATAGCCATTTTCACCCATTCATCCCCGTCCGGTCGAGGTGGGTTCGTTCTCGTGACCGGGGGACTCAAGGTAGGCTCTCGTACGTTCTGTGCACTTCATTCCATGTCGCCCGTCGCCATCGCTTCTTTCTTCTCTTCTATTTATGCACATTTCGACTCACGCCCATTCATTTACACATCTCTTTTACTTCTTCGCCGGCCTACCTTGAGTGCGAAACGCCCACACAGTTTTAGTTTCTTTTAACCTTTTATTTTAATCCACCGTGGACACAGCCTGACGGATACCCGCGTACTGGGTGCGCAGCTGGGTGAGTGGGTAATGGCGTCATCCCCACCACCCGGGGTCGTCATGTCGGGTTTGTGTTCGTATCCGCTGTTCAACTGCAGTCCCGCGGGGGGGGGGGGCCATTGCATGAGCTGCTGACTTCCGACGGCCATTGGGTCCCTCTGTCTATGTTCTGGGAGGTGTGACCCTAAGGTGAGCTTGGTATAGATAGGCCACTCACCCAAGCCCGGGGAACGCCCGGGAAGTCAGAGCCCGAGGTCGGAGACGGTTGCAATGGTGGAGGATGTATTTCGCTATGGAGCACCCTTTCTCCATTAATACCAACAAGCGCCGAAAAGTTTACGTAACAGAAGTGACACCACCGACAACTGGTTGTTACTTGGTCATTTCACGAACCGAAGAAGGACAAAGTTTTGAGAAGGTGAACCCTTTTATCATTCAAAAGGGCATTGATGCTATTGCTGGTGCGGTTCAGTCCTGCACTCGTCTACGGAACGGTTCCTTATTAGCTCAAACGAAGTCCAATCAGCAAAGCAAGACCTTGTTGCGCGCTATCCCATCCGTGTGGCGAAGCACGTACATTGAATTCCTGTCGAGGCGTTATTACCACCCATAGCCTCGATGGTATGTCGGACGATGAACTCGTAGACTATCTTTCAGACCAAAAGGTGACAGTGCATAGAGTGCAGGTCCAACGCGACGGCGTATTGGTACCCACTCGTACCCTGTTTCTAACATTTGATGGCGTCGATCTGCCCACGAGCATTTCCGCAGGTTACGAACGAACTTCTGTGAGGCCTTATATTCCTAGACCTCTGCGTTGTTTTAAATGCCAACGTTTTGGGCATACGCAAGTCTCATGCAGGAGTGCCGTTAACATCTGTGCAACATGTAGCCAGCCCTCACACGAAGGTACCTGTTCAACAGCCCCCGTCTGCGTTAATTGTAAAGGGTCTCATTCTGCGTCGTTTGCCGACTGTCCGCGGTACTTGGACGAGAAGGCGATCCAGGAGATCCGGGTGAAGGAAAAACTCTCCTTTGCTGAAGCCCGGAGGCGTTATCATGCGCGCTAACCTTCACTCCTGCTATCTGGCACATTTTGTTCTGTTGTTGCCTCGCCAGTACCACGAGTAGATGCCGAAACTCAGACCTGGACAATGACTGCATTAACCGCCGCTTCCATCCTGCCGTCCATTAAAGCTACTGTTACCAAGCCCTATAAACCTGGTCCAAAGTCCATGAAGTCGCAAGCCGCTGAAAAGAAACCCAAGCAGAAACTTCGTAGGGAAGATTTTCTGAAGGACCCTCAGCGTGCGCGCGGTAAGAAAAGTTCACCTTCTCCTCCTCGGAGGTCGCAGTCCCAGGAAGCTCCTGGGACAAGCCGCGCTCAGCGGCCCCCCTCACCCATTGCCACCCAGAACCGGTTCACGACGCTTGAATCGCTTTCTGGCTCTGAGCGCGTGGGGCCTCCCTTCGAGGAGGCCATGGAGTCTGACCAACTCCATACAAAAATCCCGAGCCCAAAGGTTAAACAAAAGATAATTTTAAGCCGCCCTTCTAAGTAGACAGTTTATCCCCATTTTCTTAATGGCTATCCTGAGGTAGAATGTACGTGGTGTACGATCGCATAGGGCGGAACTGCAACTTTTATTGCGTTCCCATTCACCTATGGTCGTGTGTTTGCAGGAGACCAAGCTTCGCCCTAATGATCCTTTTGATCTCCAAGGATATACGCCGGTTCGCTACGACCTTGAACCGAGGGAGGGTACTCCTGCTCATAGTGGTGTCATGATTTTGGCGCGTAACGACGTTCACTTTCAAACTATCACACTTACATCCGACTTGCAAGTTGTTGCCGTTCGCCTTCACTTGCCCGGCTTTTTGTTTTCTGTTTGCTCTGTGTATTCACCTCCATCGTCTCCCCTCGCTCCCGCAGACATTCGAGCTCTCCTGTCCGCTCTCCCAACACCATTTCTTCTGTTGGGAGATTTTAATGCCCATCACCCACTGTGGGGTTCGCCAAGGGCTTGTGCGAGGGGAACCCTTCTGTCCGAAATTTTTTATCAGCTCAATCTTTCCATCCTCAATAGCGGTGAACCTACTTTTGTTTCTGATTCTTCTGGTACATTCTCTCACATGGACCTAGCCGTTTGCTCACTCCAGCTTGCTCGTCGTCTGCAGTGGAACGTCGTCGCTGACACCTACTCCAGCCACCATTACCCCTGCGTCGTTTCTCTTCTATCTCACCACGTCCAGCATTCCAGAGTACCTACCTGGATATTCAGAAAAGCCGACTGGAGCTTGTATTCCAGCCTCGTGCATTTTGACGATCAGCCCTTCGTAAACATTAACCAACTAGTGCAGCACCTTACGTCTACGATTTTCTCTGCCGCCGAACGTGCAATTCCCCGTTCATCCTGTCAACCTCGGCGACCGCCTGTTCCGTGGTGGAACGAGGATTGTCAGGACGCCGTTCGTGCTAGTAGAACTGCACTTAGGTTGTTTCGGCGACACCCTACACTTGCTAATTTGGTGACTTTTATACAATCGCGCGCAAGGGCTCGTCGCATTATTCAGGATAGCAAGAAGGCGTCGTGGACTCGTTTTGTCGAGTCTTTTAATCGCTTTACACCTTCATCTGTTGTTTGGGATAAACTTCGTCGCTTCTCAGGTAAAGTGTCGCATTGTACTGTTTCTGGCCTTCAGGTTTCCAATGCCACCATAGTGGATCCGGCTGCCATCGCTAACACTCTTGGTGCTGCCTTTGAGGCGGTTTCCAGTTCACACCATTATTCCGCCGGCTTTCGCTGTATCAAAGACCGGCTGGATTCCGACACCTTTAATTTTCGGTCTGCTAATAATGAGTGTTATAATGAACTTTTCACACTGAGGGAGCTGGAGCACGCTCTTCATTGCTCTAGGCACTCCGCTCCTGGCCCGGACGGCATTCATGTCCTGATGTTAAAGAACCTTTCAGCCGACAGTAAACTCCTTCTCTTACAGGTCTATAACCGTATTTGGCAAGACGGCTTTTTTCCTTCCGTTTGGTGCGAAGCCACCATTGTCCCTATACTTAAGCGTGGGAAGGATCGCCAACTTCCTTCCAGCTACCGCCCTATCTCCCTCACCAGTTGCGTTTGCAAGGTGACGGAGCGCATGATTAACGGACGGTTGACATGGTGGCTTGAGTCTCAGAAACTTCTAGGGAACGCTCAGTGCGGGTTTCGCCGCTATCGCTCTACCGTAGACCGTCTGGTGTCCCTGTCGACGCATATTATGAATGGATCTCTGAGAAAGTGTCAAACAGTGGCTGTGTATTTTGACCTGGAGAAAGCTTATGACACTTGTTGGAGGGGCGGCATTTTACGTACACTTCACGCATGGAATAACCGCGGTCGTCTTCCCATATTTCTTCGGGAGTTCATAACGGATTGCGTTTTTCGTCTACGTGTCGGTTCGGTTTTATCTCGTCGTTTTATTCAAGAGAACGGAGTACCGCAGGGCTCTGTACTCGGTGTCACACTTTCTGCGATTGCTATCAACCCCATTGTTGATTGTATTCCACCTGGCATGTCATCGTCCCTTTTTGTTGAAGATTTTGCCATTTATTGCAGTTCACGGCGGACCTGTCTACTCGAACGCCGTCTCCAGAGCTGTATCGACCGTCTCTACGCCTGGAGTAACGCCAACGGCTTTAATTTCTCCGCTGAGAAATCCGTCTGCATCAACTTCTGGAGCCGGAAGTATTTCCCTCCGCCCTCTCTCCATCTTGGGTCTGAGGTGCTTCCATTTGCAGACGAGATGAAATTTTTGGGGTTGGTCTTTGACCGGAAGCTGAGGTGGACTTCTCACGTTTCCTTTTTAAAAGCAAAGTGTGACCGTTCTCTTAATATTTTACGTGTTTTAAGTGGCACATCCTGGGGAGCTGATCGGACCGTCCTTCTTCGCCTTTATCGCTCTTTGGTCCGATCCAAGCCTGATTACGGGTGTATTCTTCGGCACGTCCATCTGTGTTACGTCGATTGAATGCCATTCACCATCGTGGCATAAGAGTCGCTACAGGGGCCTTTCCAACTAACCCTGTACCCAGTCTGTACGCAGAAGCTGCAGAGCCTCCGCTGTCCTTCCGGCGTGAGATGCTTTTATGCAGCTATGCTTGTCGACTCTCAAGCATGCCTAAACACCCGTCCTTCGATTTATTTTACGAGGATTCGCTTGATCGACAATATTTCGTTAGCTCCTCTGCATTACTACCTCCAGGGGTTCTATTTCGAAAGCTTCTTCGGCATTTGGACTTTACGCCAGCGCCGGCCCTTCCCAGGGGGGAAACGCGCTTTCCTCCATGGTTGCGCGCTGAGGCCCAGTGTCACCTTGGGTTGACGTCTATGTCGAAGAATGAGACCTCTTCTTCAGTTCTTAGATCGGTCTTTATAGAACTTCGGTCGCAGTTCGGGGACTTTCGTTTTATATATACTGATGGGTCTAAGACTGATGTTGGAGTAAGGTGTGCCATTGTTGGTGATAATCGTAGTTTTACATTTCGTTTACCCGGGCAATGTTCGATTTTTACCGCCGAACTTTTTTAGTATTTATCAGTCACTTTTATACGTCCAGCGGTACGACCTACGACTCTGTTTTATTTGTTCAGACTCCCTGAGTGCTCTTCAAAGTATTCGCGCACTGTACAATTACCACCCCCTCGTACAGCGCATACATGACCCGGTCCACTCGCTTGGTGCCTCTGGCATCAGCGTCTCTTATATGTGGATTCCAGGTCATGTGGGCATCTCAGGGAACGAGTCGGCCGACGCCGTTGCGAAATCGGCGATTTTATTACCCAGATTTTTTACCTCTGTTGTTCTCTCGTCAGATTCGTGTGTTATTTTACGTCCCCGCATCCTCTCGCTTTGGCGCGATGAGTGGACGGCCCTACGGGGGAACAAATTGCGGGAAATTAAAAATGTCCCGTTAGTCTGGGGTACCTCTTCTCGTTCTACACGTCGGGAAGAGGTACTTTTAGCCCGTTTACGAATTGGACATTGCCTTTTTAGTCATAGATACTTGCTCAGTGATGACCCCGCTCCACTGTGTCAGCTGTGTGGTGCGCCCTTAACGGTGCGCCACATTTTAACTGAGTGTAAAGATTTAGCTCCACTGCGCGTTCGCGTGGGTCTGCCTGTTGGCATAGCCAACGTTTTGGCAGACGACCCGCATGCTGTAGAATGCCTTTTACGTTTTATAAGTGACATTGGTTTTATCCGTCGCATTTGATGCGCTGAGCGCCTTTTAGCTGTTTGATTTTACATCATCTTTTAATGGGGGCACTCCTCCCCAGTGGACATCTGGCGCTCGTGTCCCTCGCATTCTACAGTTCTTGACACGTTGTTTTATTCTCTTGTTGACCAAGAGTTTAGTGTGTAGAGCTTAGTATTTGGTCTGTTGTGTTTTTTTAGTGTTTTTTTCCCAAGCGTTTTGTGTGGGGTTTTTACTTTTTTGACTTTTGCATTTATATTTTACACATAGAAAGGGCGCTAATAACCCTAGTATTTGAGCGCTCTTAAACCCCACCTCATCATCACACCTGTCTACTCGAACGCCGTCTCCAGAGCTGTATCGACCGACTCTACGCCTGGAGTAACGTTAACGGCTTTAATTTCTCCGCCGAGAAATCCGTCTGCATCAACTTCTGGCGCCGGAAGGCTTTCCCTCCGCTCTCTCTCCATCTTGGGTCGGAGGTCCCTCCATTTGCAGACGAAGTGAAATTTTTGGGGTTGGTCTTTGACCGGAAGCTGAGCTGGACTTCTCACGTTTCCTTTTTAAAAGCAAAGTGTGACCGTTCTCTTAATATTTTACGTGTTTTAAGTGGCACATCCTGGGGAGCTGATCGGACCCTCCTTCTTCGCCTTTATCGCTCTTTGGTCCGATCCAAGCTTGATTACAGGTGTATTGTTTATTCTTCGCCACGTCCATCAGTGTTATGTCGATTGAATGCCATTCACCATCGTGGCATAAGAGTCGCTACAGGGGCCTTTCTAACTAGCCCTGTACCCAGTCTGTACGCAGAAGCTGCAGAGCCTCCGCTGTCCTTCCGGCGTGAGATACTTTTGAGCAACTATGCTTGTCGACTCTCAAGCTTGCCTGACCACCCGTCTTTCGAGTTATTTTTCGAGGAGTCGCTTGATCGCCACTATTTGATTAGCTCCTCTGCATTGCTCCCTCCAGGGGTTCGATTTCGACAGTCCTTCGGCATTTAGACGTTACGCCAGCGCCGGCCCTTCCTCGGGGTGAAACGCGTTTTCCTCCTTGGTCGCGCGCTGAGGCCCACTGTCACCTTGGGTTAACGTCAATGCCGAAAAATGGGACCCCTGCTGCCGCACCTAGATCCGCTTTTTTAGAACTCCGGGCACAATTCGGGGACTGTCATTTTATATATACCGATGGGTCTAAGACTGGTGGCGGAGTAGGATGTGCCTTTGTTTTTGTAACACAGAGTTTTACTTTTCGTTTACCTGAACAATGTTCGATTTATACCGTCGAACTTTTTAGTATATATCAATGTGTTTTATACATTCAGCGGCACGTCTTACGGCGCTGTGTGATTTGTTCGGACTCTCTGAGTGCCCTTCAGAGTATTCACGCGCTGTATAGTTACCACCCGCTCGTACAACGCATTCATGAGTCTGCCGACGCCGCTGCCAAATCGGCCATTTTATCACCCAGATGTTTTACCTGTGTTGTTCCTTCCTCAGATTTTTATGTTATTTTACGTTACCGTATCCTCTCGCGCTGGCGCGATGAGTGGGCGGCTCTTAGGGGGAACAAGTTGCGGGAGGTTAAACCTCATCCGTTAGTCTGGGGTACCTCTTCTCGTTCTTCTCTTCGGGAAGAGGTACTTTTAGCTCGTTTATGAATCGGACATTGTCGTTTTAGTCATAGATACCTGCTCAGTGGTGACCCCGCACCACTGTGTGAGCAGTGTGATGCGCCCTTAACGGTGCGTCACATTTTAACAGAGTGTCAAGTTTTCTCTCCGTTGCGCCTTCCTGTTGGTCTGCCTGTTGTCGTAGCCAAAGTTTTAGCAGACGACGCGCATGCTGTAGAATGTCTTTTACGTTTTATCACTGACATTGGTTTTAGACGTCGCATTTGATGCGCTGAGCGCCTTTTAGCTGTTTGCTTTTACATTATCTTTTAATGGGGGCACTCCTCCCCAGAGTACATCTGGCGCTCGTGGCCCTCGCATTCTACAGTTCTTGACACGTACTTTTATTCTCTAGTTGACCATGATTTTAGTGTGTGGATTTTAGTATTCCGTCTGTGTTTTTTTAGTGTTTTTGACCAAGCGGTTTGTATGGGGTTTTTTACTTTTTAGGCTGTTCCTTTTATATTTTACACATCGTAAGGGCGCTAATAACCTTGGCAGTTGAGCGCCCTTAAGCCCCATCTCATCATCATCATTTAATTACATTGCTCTTATCGGTAGACTTTTTTTGTAACCTTTGCCTATAGGCAATGGTGTTAGCTTTTATTCTCTTGTCGGTGGATTTCTTGCACCTTTGGGCTCTTAATCATTAGATTACACACACATTCACACTCTCGTTCATACTTCCGAACCCTAGGGAATAGGCAATAATCTTGTCAAGAGAAAAATTCCCACCCCACAGCCTGGAAGAGAACCCGGGACCCCTCGCACACCAGGCAGGTACACTACCGACTGTACTACGGGGCCAGCCATTTATATGATTATGAACGGCATAAAAAGCGAAAAGTAGGATAAATTCCAAACTTCCTATATAGATCCATGCTATTTGATGGACTTTTTTCAAAGATTTTCATGAACTTTCCAACGAAACAGTGATTTATATTGAAGTATTTTGTTTAGTACTTATTTTTCAAAAATGGATATGAAAATTTCGAAAAAATACCACAAGAACAGTTAACGTTACGTCTTCATTGTGAGTGGTGGTCTCCCAGAGGGAGAGAAGGAAAACCTTCACAGTTAGGGCTATTGCAGAAATGCTTACTGCACCACCTTATGGTATTAAATGATCAATGCTATTTTTCTTGCTTCACCCGTTGCTAACATTAAAAGTCATGTGCCAGAAATTCAGAAGAATTATCTACATGTATTTACAAAGTACTTCCAGACGCAAAGCTGAAAAACGCTCACAAAAATACTTAAATGTCGAGGAAGGTATATATTTTGGACACATGTTTAGTGTGTCTGATGCATTCAACGATTCAAATAAAGTATATATCAACATGTGAAGTGAAATAACATTGAGGTGAAATTATTGCAACTTATAGCTACTTAAGCATCAAGTGTGGTAACAATAAACAAGCAGAGAAATAAAGAAACATTGTTTTACAATTCTGAATATCATTTCAGTATGATCACCTCAATTTTCCAATATGTATACTGCCTTAAATCCACAAGAGAAATAAAAATTGACACTTCGAGTTGCTTCGTCTCTAACAAACAACTGAAGAATGAGTTAGCCTGCAAATGCGATAACGCAGCGCTATTTCTATAACATCATTATGTAATTAGCGCTAGATATTCCCAAGTTGTATTTGACGTAAAATTTTCACTACTTACTGCGCGTTTATTAAAACAAATAATTAATTTGCACTCATGTTTCTCATGCATTTCAGACATTTGTTAATGCTTTTGCTACGTAATATTGTTCAGAAACCACATACAAGGAGTATTAGTATAAATACGATGGATCAAGCGACATATTAAAACGACAGTACTGGCCACGTAGTCACATTTTTGGTGGGTGTGGGCTCTTAAGTATTAAAAGCAATAGTAAAACGCAACGTTAAAGGTTGACCATCTAATTCTAATTATGCTTCATTAGGTGGCTTACGGGCTGTTGCACAAAGAGTTTCTTATGAGGTAAGATTGGCATTAATTTTGTTATCCTTTATTTTTTTAATTAGAAGTTATTCATTATTAGACTTTTTATTATCAAATTTGAATTTGATTTTTGTTTTTATTTAGTTTTTTCATTGATTTATAAAAATGAATTTATAAATTTTTGTTTTCTGAATAATTTTGGCATTTTTAGTTAAATAACTATATATTTAGTGAATTTATGATTACGTAGGGCACATGTGGAAGCTCCAGTTTCAGAATCTATAATTTTAGCTGGAGTTTTATTAAAACTAGTTGGTTATGCTTTATTACGGGTGTTCTAATATTTAATGGAAATTGAGATATTAATTAATGTATTTTGATTATTTTTTATTAATTGGAGGGGCTTTGGTAGTTTAATATGTTTACGTCAAGTAGACATAAAAGCATTAATTGCTTATTCATCTGTAGCTCATATAGGATTAATTGTTGGAGGTCTAATAATATTAAATATGCGAGGATTCTATATAACCTTTGTTTTAATAATTGCTCATGGTTTATGTTCATCTGCATTGTTTTGTTTAGCTAATATTAGTTATGAACGTTTAGGAAGACAAAGATTACTGTTTGGTAAAGGTTTATTAAATTTAATAACATTATGATGATTTTTACCTTCGTAGTTTAATATAGCAGCTCCTCCCTCTTTAAATTTATTAGGAGAGATTGGTTTATTAATAGTATAATGGGTTGAATATAAATAGTAATATTATTTGTTATATTCATTTATACCTTATATTTATATTCATATAGTAAACATTGAATTATTATTCTGGAGTTTATAGTAAAATAAGTGGATAATGTCGTGAATACTTATTATTAATATTACACTCATTAGCTTTAAATTTATTAATTTTAAAAAGGGATTATCTATTAATTTGATTTTAAATGTTATTACTTGAATAGTTTATAATAAACCCTTGATTTGTGGTAAAATAGATAATAATAAATTATCTTAGGTTATGATTTATTTATCATTATGTTTTATTGGATTTTGAGTTAATATTGTTTTCTTTGTTAAGATTTATATTTGGTATATATTGTATTATAAATAATTTAATTTATTTTGTTGAATGAGAAATTATTAGATTAAATATTTCTTCAACTGTTATAACACTATTGTTGGATTGAATAATTTTGTTATTTATAAGTTTTGTTATATTAATTCCATCTTTAGTAATTTTATATAGTGGAAATCATATAATAAGAGATATTTCATTAAATCCATTTATTGTTTTAGTTTTAACATTTGTATTATCAATAATGTTTTTAATTACTAGTCGAAATTTAATTAGAATATTACTGGGTTAAGATGGATTAGGTTTAATTTCTTATTCTCTTGTTATTTATTATCAAAATGTGAAATCCCATAATGCTGGAATATTAACTGCTTTATCTCATCGTGTTGGTGATGTTGCTTTATTAATAGCGATTGCATGACTGTTAAACTTTGGAATCTAAAATTATATTTTTATTTGGATTGTTTAATAAATAGATATGAATTGTATTTAATTTAGTTTTAGTTATTTTAGCAGGGATAACAAAACGTGCACAAATTCCTTTTTTAGGGTGATCTGCTCCTACTCCTGTTTCAGCTTAATTCATTAATATTTATTAATTCGATTTAGTAAACCTTTTTCGAATTGATTGTTAAATTTTTTATTAGTAATCTCTGTTTTTACAATATTTATTAAAGGATTAGGTGTAAATTTTGAATACGATTTAAAGAAATTATTGCTTTAAAAACTTTGAGACAGTTTAGATTAATTATAAGAATTTTAGGTTAGGATTTGCTGATTTTGCATTTTTTCATTTATTAACTCCTGCGTTGTTTAACGCACTACTATTCATATGTGCAGGAAAAGTAATTCATAATGTAAAGGAATGTTAGCATATTCGTTTTATAGGAAATGATCAATTTTTATACCTTTTACTTCATTTTGTTTTATAGTATCAAATTTTGCTTTATACGGAATACCTTTTTTAGCTAAATATTTTTCAAAAGATATAATTTTAGAAGCATTTCCTTTAACCGATTTAAATATGTTTATATTTTTTTATATTTTTTATCCACTGGTTTCACAGTATGTTATTCCTTTCGTCTTTTTTATTGAGTTTTGTGAGGGGATTTTAATTTGGTACTTATAGGTATTTGAAGAGAAGGAAAGCATTTAATAGAAGAAAATTGAATAATAATTTATGGAATATTAGGTTTAATAATTTTTGCTGTAGTTGGTGGAGGATTATTAAATTGAATATCTTTTTAACCTCTTATTTTCATTATTTATAATTATATATGAAAATAATACCTCTATTAGTGAGATTTATTGGTTAATGATTAGGAAGAATTGTATTTGAACATAAATTGAATTATTATTTAAAATTATATATATTCATAATAAATATAAATATAATGAAATAATTATTTTTCGGTGCAATATCATATATACCTTTAATTTTTACTAAATGCGTAAGAGAACGAACTTTGAAAATTGGTTTTAACTTGGTTAAATATATTCATTTAGGTTGAAGCGAATAATTTGGAGCACAAAACGTATACTATATTTTAATGAAGTTAAGTGGTTTAAATCAATGATTTCAACATAAAGACTTAAAATATTATTTAGCAGTTTTTTATTACTTTAATTATGATTATATCCTTTGTTATTTATTAAAACATATTATACCGGTTATAAAATTGAAGCTGTTATTGAGTTAATTTACTACCTTTGAATATATATATATATATATATAAACTTGAAATTTATGAATTTTCTGCAATGAAAATGTAATGTGTTGTTTTAAATTATATAAATTAAAATAAAGATGTAAATGTATTTAAACCACTTGAATAACAAGTTAGCAACTTTTATTCGATCAACACATCTTCTTAATTGGTATACAATACAATTTTATCAATAACAGTGATATACCTCTAATTTGGTTTCAATTAATATAAAAAATAAGAATATAATTATATCTTATTATCATGTCGAAACTGACTACAATTGATTTCCTTCTTACTTATTTTAAGGAAAATTGATAATTCGATACTTTTTGAGTGCAAATCAAATGTTATGATTAACTATAACCCTAGTAATAATTTAAGATGCTCATTCAAGGGATCTTTATTTCATTCATGGAATAAACCGGATGTTAAAATTAGTGGAAATAAAATTCTTGTAATAATTCAAGTTAATATATTTGATTTAAAACGAATAACAGTTACTGGTAAAATTAAGGCGATTTCTACGTCAAAAAATAAAAAATAATGGCAATTAAGAAGAATTGTAAGGTAAATAGCACTCGTGAAGATCTAATTGAATCAAATCCACATTCAAAGGGTGAGTTTTTTCTCGGTCTTCAACATTTTTGGATACTAAATTATTTAATGATATAAGAATAAAAGAGATTGTTATGATAATGACTTAAAATTTGAATTATTTATTCTAATTAATTGTAGACTTTTAATTGGAAATCAAATGCACTTTTTATACTAAACAAAATTATCTTCCTCATCAATAAATGGAAATATATAAAACTAATAACACCGCATTTACAAAATGCCAATATCAAGCAGCTGCTTCAAAGCCAAAATGATGATTGGACGTGATATGTATAAAAATTATTCGAAATAAGCATGTAATTAGATATGTAGTACAAATAATTACATGAAAGCAGTGAAATCCGGTTGCCACAACAAATATTAATCCGAAAACTGAATCTGCGATAGTGAATGAGGCTTCATAACACTCATATAGTTGTAGAATGGTAAAATAAATACCTAAAATGATAGAGAAAATTAGTCCTTGAGCAGCTTGGTCATAATTATTTTATAATAATCCATGATGACTTCATGTAATAATAATTCCTGAAGGTGGTATTAAGAAGTGGGATTTGAAGAGCATTAAAAGGGAGAATTCCAATGGGTGGTCCAAAGGATCCAAGTTCAGTAGTGGGTGCAAGTCTTCTATGACAAAAATTCCCAAAAAAAATCATAATAAAATAACTTCTGAAACAAAAAGTAAGATTATTTCTCATCGTAATTCTATTATTACTTTTTGTATGATATCCTTGATAAGTACTTTCTCGTACTACATCTCCTCATCATTGAATTGTAACTAAAATTAATATTAGAATTCCTATAAATATTAATTGTTTATTAAATTCATATGTAAACTTAATGAATCCTAATATTGCAATTATAATTCTAAAAGCTGCTTTGATAGGTCAGGGACTATGTGTGACTAAATGATAAGGGTATAAAGATGTATTAATTTTTAATAATTTTAGTTTAAGATACTAATGTTATGATTTAACTCACTCCGTAAATATTAATTTTATCATTAGAGGTAATTACTATATTACTATAAATTGGTTTAACAGACCATTACTTGCTTTTCAGTCATCTAATATTTCAGATAAATTAGAGATTCAATTGAGGAAATTATTAGTTAAGGTGCTTTCAATTATAATAGGTATAAATGTATGATTTGCACCACAAGTGCTGATATAAAATTGGATCTCCTCCTCCTGCAGGATCAGAGAAGGATGTATTATTTAGGTTTCAATCAGTTAGAAGTATAGTAATTCCTCCTGCAAGAACAGGTAAAGATAATAATAAAAGAACAGCAGTAATTCCTACTGATCAAACAAATAAGGGTACCTGTGTTTGATTTATGTAAATTGATTTTATGTTAATTATAGTTGTAATAAAATTAGCAGCTCCTATAGTACTAGATATTCCAGCTAAACAAAAAAAAATTGTGAAGACAACTGCAGGTCCTGCATGATCAATTCTACCTGAAAGAGGAGGGTAAACTGTTTATCCTGTTCCAACACCGCTTTCTACAGTTCTTCTAATAATAAGAAATAGAATGGAAGGAGGTAATAATCAGAATCTTATACTAGTTATTCGAGGAAAAGCTATATCTGGGGCTCCAAGCATCAATTGCCAAATCCATCAATTATAATAGGTATAACTATAAAAAGTATTAATAGAAGCGTGAGCAGTAAGAATAACATTACAAATTTGACCATCCCCAATTAAAGATCCAGGTTGACCCAATTCATTTGGAACTAAAATTCTTAAAGATGTTCCTAGCATACCTGCTCATGCACCAAAAATAAAATATAATGTTCCAATATCTTTACGATTTGTTGAGAATAGTCATGATAGCAATATAGGAAGTAAAATGACTGAGATAGGTGATAAATTGTAAATTTGTTAAGCGAACTTAAATTTCTTTTGTGCCAAGAAAGGTTTTATATTCATTTCATGATATTAAAATGCAATTCTAATGGTGTAGTTAATACTAACACGTAAAGAGAGTTCTTTATTTATAACGTTGAAGGACATTAGTTTATTTAACTTAAAATCTTAATAGATGATTAAGATTAAAGTGCAGATTTATATTCCAAAAATGAAAAAATAAGCTATTTTTGCAAAATTGGATTTTGGGTAAATTTAGATAATTCAAATAATTACAGAATTTGTAAGTGTTAATGGTGTGTATATGATACGCATATAGTAGTATAAAGTTAATAAGGCGGATACAATTAGAATTATTGACGTAAGGATTATAACATTTTGAATTATGAATTGAATTGAAATTCATTTTTTGAAAAACCCTAAAAAGGAAGTAAACCTCCTAATGACAATAAAGATGTTAATAAAGTGAATTTTACATTTTTTTATTTAATGGGTTAAAGGTTTGAGAAATATAGGATAAGTTAGTTATAGCTGTTATTAAAATGGTGCTGGCAATATTAATAGTGTAAATGGTAAAGCATAATAATCATAAGTTTGAACCCATAGTTATAGTTGTTAATATTCATCCAATATGATTACTTGATGAGAATGCTAACATTTTTCGTAAAGAAATTTGATTAAAACCACCGATAGGACCAATAAGTGTGGATAATATAATTTTGATTTTAATAAAGTAGTTATAAATAATTATATAGGAAATAAGAATCAATGGTGCAATTTTTTAAATTGATAGAATAATAAAACTATTTATTCAAGACAACCGCTCCATTACAGAATGTAATTATCAATAAAAAGGTGCAGATGTAATTTTTATTAAAAGTGGGATGGCAATTAAAATATTTCAAATTGTGGTTCTGTTAGATAAAATATTTCAAAAATGTTAATTTTTAAAATGATTAAAAATAGAAGGGTTTATGACGAAATGCGTTGAATAAGAAAATATTTAAATTAATTATCAGGTTAGGGTTCTTTTAAAGACAAATAAGATAGGAATATAAATTAAATGGTAAATTCAAAAATATATTTAAATATAAAGTAGCTGTGAAAAGGGATTTTATCAATATTAGTATTTGTTGCTAAGGGAATGTTTGATACTGTTTGATGAAGAAATAACAAATGAATTATAATACAGGCTGTTATAGTAAATGGAAGTACAAAGTGAAATGTGAAAAATCGATTTAAAGTTGAATTATCTGCAGTAAAACTTCCTCATACTCACTGTACTAATTCAATTCCTAAGTAAGGAATAGCGGATAATAAATTAGTATTTTCTGTAGCACCTCAAATGATATTTGTCCTCATGTTAGAACATAAACTATAAAAGCTGTAACTATTACTAAACATAAAATTATAACTACAATTATTTATGTACAATAACATTTATATGAACCATAATGTAATCTCGTTCAATATGAAGGTAAATACAGATAAAAAAATATAAAAGCACCATCGGCATTTAAAGTTTGTAAAAGTCATCCATAATTTACGTCTCGACAAATGTGTACTACACTAAAGAAGGCTAAATTAAAATGGGCTGAATAATGTATAGCTAAAAATAGTCCTGTTATGATTTGGATGATTAATTATAATTTTTGATTGGAGATATCAACCCGAACGTTTGCAAGTTGGAATTTATTTATTATTTTGTACCTTATTTGCTTCACTACTATTATTAAGAATAATACATCTTTATAATAATTTAAAATATTTAGTTTTTTCATTGAATTATATGAATGATTTTATAACTTTCTGTTTATACCTTAGAATAATTTTGGCATTTCAGTTAAAATACCTATATACTTAGTGCATTTATGATTACCTTGGGTACGTGTGGAAGCTCCAGTTTCAGGCTCTATAATTTTAGCTGGGGTTTTATTACAACTGGCTGGTTATGGTTTATTACTGGTTTTTGAATATTTAATGGAAATTGGGATATTAATTAATTTATTTTGATTATCTATTAGATTAGTTGAAGGGTTTTTAGTTAGTTTAGTATGTTTAAGTCATGTAGGTAGATATAACCGAATTAATTGCTTATTCATCTGTAGCTCATAGAGGATTAATTGTTGGAGGTTTATTAACATTAAATATCTGAGGATTCTATATAATTTTTCTTTTAATACTTGCTCATGATTTATGTTCAATACGTTTTTCATTTTTGTAAATTGCAGTCGCTGTTCACTTGTTTCTCGCGAATATCATTATATGAGTTTGGCATTCCAGACCAGCGTATAGCTATTCGCTTTTAAAGGCCGGACCTCGAAGCCGTGGTCGTTGACGTGCATATCTTTGGTGCTTCGCCAAGTTGAGGGTTGAGGGTTCGAGTCCCACTGTGTGCATGGACATGGGCGTTTGTGCGTTTCTCTGTTTTGTGTAATTGCGGTAATAAGCTGTAAAAATGCATTAAAACACAATAATGGTAAACAAGGGTACTAAAAAAGAAAAGGACACTTGTTAGAGATTTGGGTTCAAAAAAATTGATTATTGTTTTTGTTGTAATGGATTGTGAATGGTATAAGAACATAATAATGTAATTTATATTGCTATTTAGACAGTTCAAAGGCTCTTATGGCCCAGAGATATTATAATATATTGGTATGTAACAATGTGCTCACTTTGGGTTTTGCCATTTTCAGTAAATTTTATTCTTTAAACACCAAGTCCACTGTTCTTAACATCTATTAAATAGAGAAGGCTTAAATTTGTTGTTGTTATACAAAATGTTCAGCGGCATTTAGTAGGTTAAAACATTTGATCCTAAATTACATGGGGTCCACAAAATTACAAAAGTGTTACATTAAAAATTATTTCCTTGCGACTATTTTTTTAAAATAAAAGTAGACCCTCAAGCGCAGAAGCAGTTAACCAGCCGTCATAAGCTACTTATAAAAAACTCAAATAAAAAATGTGTAGAGTTCTGATTTGTATTTTCACAGAAAAGTGTACCTTAAATGAAAGTGAAATTTTTATAAATTATTTTACAATATTCAAATATTTATAATTAAAAGATATAAAGCTAGCCAAAAAGCTCTATACTAGTATATTTAGAAAACCTTCTTTAAAAAACAGTAAAGAATTCATTGTGTAATTCTGGAAAAAAACTGAATTTCTTTCAACTGCGAAAAACCGTAAAAATACCCTGCGATCTCTACCAAGGTGCTTGGACGTCAGACTATTAATTTGGTTTCCTCAACCCCCCTGTACCTAAAACAGAATATGTAGATAACGAAAATATTTCTGCAAACGTTTATCTCTATTAACACGAAGTAGATAGAAAAACAAGCTTCCGTTAAAATAAGTTGCACAAGCTATACAGAAATAAAACATATTGGGTAGAGAAAATCGTGTGAATATGACTCAACCGTATTTTTAATTGCCTTCTAGAACATTTGTCATGTTGCACAACATTCCTGGCTATTAACGATTACTAAGGCAGTGACTGTGCCCAGTTGCAGGCAAGTCGGAATACTTTCCGAATTCGAAAACTAACGTTACTTAAGTGAATGTATTTGAGCTGAGTCTTAAAGATACATATTTGTGTCATATATTCACTACCCCAATCAAAACACACCTCATGCTGAGGGTTCACTTATTAACTTCAGGATTGGTATTTATAAGTATAGGCAAGGATTTCTATGTTTAAAATAACACAATTTACAGATATCCGAGTATGTGCCTTTCGCCCCTTAATTACCTATAGTTTGTTCTATTCATAAGTTCGATATTGGGTTTTAATGGAAACACGAATTTCCAGGACCACAAAAAGAAAACCTTATAGAAATATTCGTTTGCTTATAACGTTTGCTTTGCTTATTGTTGGGTTTCTTGCAATTTTAGTCATTAGATCACACACATTCACACTCTCGCTCATACTTCCAGACTCTAGGGAATATGGAATAGTCTTGTCTAGAGAAAAATTCCCATCCCGTAGCCAGGAACCGAACCCGGGATCCCTCGCACAGCAGGCAGGTTCTCTACCAACTGTGCTACGGGGCCAGTCATTTGTAATTTTATGAACCGCATAAAACGCGAAAAGTAGTATACATTCCAATCTTCGTATATAAGTCCATGATATTTGATGCACTTTTCTCAAAGACAAGAGAAATAAAGGAACATTGTTTTACAATTCTGAATATCATTTCAGTATACTCACCTCAATTTTCCAATATGTATACTGCCTTAAAACCACAAGAGAAACAAAAACTGACACTTGGAGTTGCTTCCTCTCCAACGAACAACTAAAGAATGAGTGAGCCCAGTGTGTCTGCAAATGCGATAACGCAGAGGTATTTCTATGACATCATTATGTAATTAGCGCTTGGTCACTCCAAGTTGTATTTGACGTAAAAAGTGCACTACTTACTACGGTTTATTAAAAGAAATAATTAATTTGCCTCTAACTTTCTCATGCATTTCAGAGATTTGTTAATGGTTTTCGTATGTAATATCGTTCAGAAAACACATGCAAGTGTATTACTATAAATACGTATGATCAAGCAACATATTAAAATCATATTACTGCCGGCAGCGTCACATTTTTGGCGGGGATGGGCTCTTAAGTATTAAAAGGAATAGTAAAATGCAACGTTAAAGGTTGATCATCTAAGTATAATTATGCTTTATTAGCTGGCTTACGGGCTGTTGCACAAAGAATTTTTAAGAGGTAAGATTGGCATTAATTTTGTTATGTTTTATTTTTTTAATTATAAATTATTCATTTTTACATTTTTTTATTATAAAATGAGAATCTGTATTTGTTTTTATGTCTACCTTTATGTAATGTATGGTTTGTATCTTTTTTAGCTGAAACAATTCGTAGTCTTTTTGATTTTGCTAAAGGGGAATCAGAATTACTTTCAGGTTTTAATATTGATATGGAAGAGGAGGGTTTGCTTTAATTTTTAGGTGAATATTCAAGGAATTTATTCACAAGTATATTAATATGTATTGTCTTTCTTGGTTCTGATTTAAATTCATTTATATTATATTCAAAACTAGTTTTTATTGCTTTTATATATATTTGAGCTCTTGGAAATTTACCGCGTATCGATATGCTAAATTAATATATTTGGCATGAAAGATATTTTTTGCTTTTGTTTTTAAATTTTTTAATTTGTGATTAAGTATTAATCTGTTAGAGTCACACCTGTGATTTACTCTTAAAGTTATATCTTTAAGTTTACTTGTGAAAGTATCATTGTTATTACAACATATATTCAATGCTAAATCATCAGCAAATAAAAACGTTTTTAGGCATTCACCTTGTATAGCTTCCGGAAGATCATTGATATACACCAGAAAGAAAACAGGTCCCAGTACTGAGCCCTACGGGACAACATGCTTTATCCTTTTAAAACAAGATTTTCTCTAACATAAGTAGCCTGATATCGGTCACTTACGTAAGAACGTATTAAATTTATACTAATATCATAAAAATCAAAGTAGACTAACTCTTTTAAAAGTATTTCATGTGAAATTGTATCAATGGCCTTTGTTAGATCAAAGAAACGGCCATGGGATGCAAAACTACCTTCAAAAGCATCCAAAGTTGGTTTAAAGAAAAAAACCTATTACAGCATTAGCAGTATCGCGTCCTGTTCTAAAACCAAATTGACTGGGAGAAAACAGAAAGTTCTCCTCAAAGTGCTGAGTTATCTGTTTATTTAATAAGACCTCAAAAACCTTAGACACAACTGGGATGATAGTTAGCATAGTCAATTCTGCTACCTTTCTTACAGATGGGAATGACTTTAACAAGTTTAAAAGAATCCGGATAATTACCGTTGACAATACGCATATTGAAGATGTGTGTCAGAGGCTCACTTATAAAAGGGGCAGCATACTTTAAAATTTGTGAATTTAACTCAAATATGTACATCTAGACAAGAACTATTGCTAAGCCCCATTGTAACAGCATAAACATCCTCTACAGTTACATGGTTAAATTTAAAAACACTAGTTGGCTTATTTATATTGATCATTAATGTTGGTAGCTTTACTGTTAACACTTTCATCCACAAAATCCAGCAAATAAGAATTTATTTCCTCAACATTTAGATGAACTTCACAAATACTCTTTGAGGTACTATTTATTACAGTTGAAATAACTGACCATAATGACCATGTTTTTTAATTATTTTTAGAATTTGTAAGAAGTTTAGAAAAATAATCGGCCTTGGTAATGTTCAACAGTTACTTGTAATCTTTTCTAAGATTAATAAAAGTACCTTTATATTCCGTCATTCTATGGTGAGTGTATAAATTATAATAAAAGAGACGTTTATCTTCTAAAGATTTGAGTTCGCTAATATACCACATTTTATTTATAGTTTTCCTCTTAGGCCCAGGATTACAAACAGTAAGTAGAAAAGCTTTATCAGTAATATCAGATACAATCGATAAAAAATAATTAACTTTCTCATTTAAGCTTTTTATACTATACAGTGTTATCCAACTTATTTGTTTTAACAAAAACATAAAATAATACAAGCTATGAGCGTTATAAAAACGTTTAAATTTGAAATTACAATTTTTATTCGAGTTAACATTACTTAAAATTATAGTTTTCAGAAGTAGTGCATTGTGGTTATAAACAGTAAAATTGACCTTCAGAATTAAGTTCATTGTATATATTTGAGGCTTGTGCAACACAAACTAATACAAAACCCGAAAGCTCTACCTCAAATACCTTTTCATATAAGGTACTAAAAGGTGTACCTAAAATGATTCCTTTACATATATATATAGCCCTGCATCATCAACGACAGAAGATCAACTTATCCAGTTCTTGAAGTCAAAATGTCCGGAGGCTTGTGCAACCTATATTAATAATTACAACACAATTTACATTTCCATATATCGTCGTGGCATTTCTTGCTTTGATAGTTTCTTAAATAAATTATACGAACTTCTTCGTTTTGTTTATAAAGACAATTTTAATAGACACGTTGTACTAACGGCTGATTTTAATGGTGATTTTAAATCAAACAGTAATGAGGTCATCAACCTTTTGACATATTTGACAGTTACGGTCTTAGACCTCTGATTTTGAATCTACTAGACCTGGACGCGAGAGCTCAGTTGGTACGTGCATTGACAATAAAGAACTGAAATTTTCAGTACATGTACACAACACACGGTTTAACTTTCTGAACCACAATCATAATTTTATAATGTATATTAGTGATATTAAGAAAGCAAAAACATTGCAAATTTTCCACTTTTTACTTTTTTGACCTTGCAAATAAGTGCTTTTCAATTTCTAGTGAACTGATACAGATAACTAAATAACTGAGATTCAGAAGATAGCAGATTATACTAAGAACAAGCATGCAAAAGTGTGATTCTGTATTGCAAGTAGTATCAGAGAAACAGGTAGGGGAAAGGTCCCTATATTGAACCACTTACGCCTAAATAGTAAATAATAATGATAATTTCAAATAAAAATTTTCAGAAACACAAGCGTTAAAGCGACAAATCCTTGCGCTATAAATATCCTCAACACAATTTAAAATTAATACAGTTATCAATCAAATAGCATTTAAAAAGTGAGATGGTGCAAATCGGTTCAAATTAGGAACGTGGTCCTTAAATTGTACCACCCCTATCTTAAAATAAACCACACACTTTTAAGTTTAAAAGTATTTTTATTAATACAAAATACACATATTTTATTGTACACTCAAAACAAATACGCTATCAGCAACAAAAGTAGAGTCCAAAATTGTGATTAGAATAGCAATTTCCTCGAACATTTTGAATTTTTATATAATGGCAATCACTTGGTTTTTGGAATAGGTATTATTTACAAATATATAGTTTTTACTCTCATAAAAAAGAGTACAATTATACACAGTGTTCACAATAAAACGCTTTCTTCTTGCCACTAACTTTTACACATTTTTGGTGAAGCTATATACTACACCTCATACACTGGATTATATCTATTTCAGACAATTCACAATTCACATATTTATGTCATCAACTGTGTTTAACGCGATTTTTTTTAACATAGCATATTATGTGGATATTTTTCACACGATATACTATCCGCAGTTGAGCAATCCTAGAATTTCAAAAGGTTTCCTAAATTGGACCAGTTCACTATAGGGTTCAAGCACTGGTTCAATTTACGAGCCACGCCATTTTGGAAGCTTTAGCATCTATGTGACAAGCAGAGACGCTGCTTGAAAAAACGTGTGCATGAATATTGTTGCTAAGTAAACACTTCATAACATGTAATATATATAGATCACCTCAAACTTATCTAATTGGTCGTATAAACTTAGCTAGATGCATCAAGTATCACTTCTGAAGCACCAAAAACACCAACACTCCAAACAACTGAAACAACTCAATGCAAAGTCAACAACTCCTTGCATTCATAGCTGTACACACCACGCTAGGGCTAGCGTTACTGTGACATCTGTCGAATAGTTTAGAAAATATCGGGCGGTTCAATTTAAGAGGCGGTTCAAATTAGGGACATTACCCCTACATGAATTAACATGTTTTATGAGTAAATTTTATTATTTTTATGCTGAATGAAATAATTTTACGGACTCATTTTCATAAGCTATCAATGCAAACAACCAGTTAAAATACTTGTAATTATTTATAGAATATTCATAAAAATTTCAGGAAAAACCATTGAGAGCTTTAAGAGCAGTGGTAATTTAATACACTTAAGGTGTAATTTCCAGTGTTCAGACTACCTTATCCCCTTAAATGGATCACCAATTAAGGCTTACATGCCCAAAACAAAATGTTAGGGATATTTTCGGAGAGAAAAGTCCCAGGAAAGCTCTCTACTCTAGTATGAAACATAAGGCGGTACAATTAAAACATTCAACATTCTGAAGATTTCCTCATATGCATACATAGTGTGTTTTCCTTTCAACGTATAACACGAATATAGGTGTTAGCCCGTATCTATGAGAGAGAGAGAGAGACAGAGAGAGGGAGAGGGAGGGAGAGAGAGAGAGAGAGATGGGAAACCACTAGGCTGATTTTGATCATTATTTCACTATTGTTGTCCTGTTGTTTCTGAAGTTCAAGGCTATACGACAGCTTCTAAATTGAATTTACAACCCTGAATACCATAATACAAACAGCCTGAAGTCATAAAAGAAGTTGCTTGCGAAAAAGGCTTTGATTTGTCGTTAAAAATGCCATGAAGTAGAAAATAGTTAAAACTTAGACCAAGTCCACGGACTGTTCAACAACTGAGGAAAAATATGATACAAGAATACAAATGGATCTGCTTATATCATTACGACATGTATACGGCAGCAGATATCTATATTTTGATAACAGTTTTGCTGTATTTCCTCTGGACTCTGTAATTGAGTTCATTGCTAGCGTATACCATCTATAGCAATATTATAAATAGACAGCTTTTGCACACCCTAAAAGACTATGGGGATAATGATTTCCTCCGAAATCACTCCAAAGATGTTAATAATTCTTTCGCTAATGAAACGCACTTTTCTTCCAGACGGACAAAGCCTATAAATTATTTCCAAAAATGTTAAAACAGCCAGGATTTAGAAGTGTCTTCATATTCATCAATCACATTTCGTTGAATTTGAATATCAGTGCACATTTTGGTCACTTTATAGCAAATACGGCCCATTTGAGGAGTAGAGTCTATTCACATGGCCAAATTTCTTTCCAATTTCGCTGAACTTTGCTATCCAGGAGTAATTTTTATATAATTTTGACAAATTTGGTTACATCTTGAAAAAACTAAGTACACGTATAATACAACACCCAACAAAACTTTTAGGCTACCTTCAAACTCCCAAAAATTATCCCTATCATTATTTCAAAACCCTATATAGGAATCTGCCCTCTTTGACCGATGTTGTATTTTTTACATATTTTTCAATTTAACTATAGGATTTGGCATAAAAGCTAACTTGCCTCTTCCAAAATCTATCCAACCCTTATTTTCTATCACATAGTCCTTCAGTTTTTTATAAAATACTCTTATCTTATTTTTCTGCCCATTAAAGAAAATACTACACTACTGTTGAATCATGGCACAAATTTGTACTATAGGACTCTGTGAGAATAGATTTATAGTTAACTTATAACTTTAAATAGCCACCCCGTTTTAAATTTTCATGGCATGAAACTTCAGGCGTTGAAGAATCAGGATCAAATTGCAGTCTTACTGTTCTGGCTATTAAAATTCCCGAACGCGACCATGAAGTTGTGCATTAAGTTTAAAACTTGATTTTCTCATAATCTTGTTTTTCTACGTTTTTGCCGCTTTAAAATGTTCCTGATTATGCGACTTCTGCCCCGTGTATTTCAGATATTGGGTATACGTTCTCTGGATGCTGACATCTAAAAGCCTTTTCTTGATACCGGTGTAGTTTTGAATTAGGGATTTTAGTAACTTAGTATCTATTGTTTTTTGTAAATTAAAACTACTGCATACATATTTCCTAGGAAAAGCTTTACTTTGGAAACGTACGAGGCGTGCTTTTAAAGTAGGTATCGATAATTTTTTAAACAATAACAGAACATTATTTTCCAAATATTTTATCAGTCATTACCTTACACTACATCTCCACATAGGCACTGTCGTTATTTAGACACTTGTGACGGGAAATCAGTTGTTGTATGCCATCGTCAAAGAATGAAGCCACCTGTGGTGAAAGCCAAGTCTGCACTTCCTGTTTCATAACATTGTCGTCGTTGAAATGTTTTCCACTATGGAATTTCTTCAAGTGAAGAAACAGATGAAAATCGTTTGCTGTCATATCCGGCTGTAGGGAGGGTGATCGAATTGTTCCCAGCCGATCACATCTTGAGTTTTTTTTTTTTTTTGCTGTATGAGTCCGGGCATTGTCACCCATTATTGTGGCCCCATAAACCTCACACAATTGGCGATGAATTTTTGTTGGCGTAGCATTTCTCTCATTAAAAACGAATCACTGATCTGACTTCACAGTGGGCGGGTCGCCCGATTGTTTTCAACATTTCGAAACGCTCTAACAGCAAGAAAACACAAAGTGAGGATCTCTCACACCTGCGTCTGGCTTCCTAAGGAATGGAGGAATGCATGTTCAAAATCGCGGCAAATATTAAAACGGTACTTACTTTTAAAAACTCGCTTCGCACGTAAAATGTAATCTTTGACTGCAAAGACGAATGGTATGCAAAATTGAAAACTTTGATTTTTCCGAATATTCATCACACCTGACATTTAACCATGGACTGTTATTTTTCTTTTTTGAAAATTATTTTCTTGGAACCCTAAATATACAGGATATGGCAATTAGCTTTATTCTATAGGTAATTATGTTGAACAAATATGTTCAATGGGACGAGCATTGCACTGTGAATGTCCGTTTTGTTTCATTTGCAATCACAAGATGTAATATACAAAGTCGAATAACATAGTAATGTTTGCACAAAGTGTACATAAAATAGTGATTTCAATGTGTAATTAGTGAAGTTCAAAATCGTATCCGTCCCAAAATAAAGCCAGATAAACGGATAGACGATATTGTTGAACAAGAAGTTTTAAGGGGACAAGGTACTCTGAAGTGGTCGAAAATTATATTTTTTGTTTTAGGCACTAATAAAATCTCTATTATTTCCAGTTTCAGAAAATTAATACTTTTTGAGGGTTAAGAAGTTTTTAAGACACTTAAACACAATTTAAATGCTGGACCCATTCCTTTAAAGGTGCCATTCAACGCATCCTTTTAGAATACTTTGGTATCTTTCAACAACGAACGAATATATCATGTCCAGCGAGCAGTTCAGGAATCAACAAAAGAGACCAGGACCAAGAGAAGGCAATTAGAAATGCTGAAGCAATCTATGAATGAAGGGGCAGATGATTATGACCCTAGAATGTACTGAAGTGTGTGTCAGAATTTTAATGTTCAAACCTTAAACTCAGTTTATTCAAAACAACAGTTTTGGATACTTATGCACCTTTTTCTCAAAATGTATGAGAGATAGAGAGCTGAAATTTTCAGTACATATATAAAACACATATTTAAACTTTCTGAACTACAATCATATTTTTATAATGTATATTAGTGATATTAGGAAAGCAACAGTATTGCAAATATTCCTCATTTTTACTTTTTTGACTTTGCAAATAATTGTTTTTCAATTTCTAGTGAACTGATGCAGATAAATAAATAATTGAGGTTCAGAAGATAGCTGATTATACTAAAAACAAGCATGCAAAAGTGCAATTCTGTATTTCAAGTAGTATCAGAGAAAAACTACATGAATTCACATGTTTTAAGAGTACATTTTATTATTTTTCTGCTGGAAGAAATAGTTTTTATGGACTCAACTGCGTAAGCTACCAATGAAAATAACCACTTGAAATAATTGTCACGATTTATAGAATAATTCGTAAAATTTTCAAGAAAAACCATTGAAAAATTTAAGAGCATGGTAATTTTACACAGGTGTAATTTCCATGTGTTCAGACTACATTGTCCCTTTAAGCTCTATTAGAAAAAAACCATTAGTGTCGTGTAGAAAGGAATGGGCGGTTCTGAAGCGATTCTCGTTGTCTTGTCGCAGTCGCCTTACCTGCGTCGTTGACGTTCTCGACGCTACGTCGTAGGGGTCGTCTTCAGGAATCGCTGTCACCGATATCAGCAGGAAGCTCTTGGCGTATCTCAGGGTTCAACTGTCTACGAATCGATCTGAAATTCCCTACGGTCATTTTGTTAGAGTAGGATACAAAAGTGGTGACATATGGATGTTGTCTAGAAAGAAACACTGTTTGCACTTTTCTCACTTATCTCTTCACTTTTCTCACATGTCTTTACTCTAGAAATCCTGCAAGATTCTCTTGTTTTCCCTAACACGTACGATTCTTCAACATTGACTTCCCACAATTACCTCTTGGTCCACTAACGTCTGCTAAGGCTAATTATTGAATATATCGGTACTCTATCACCGTTCTTTAGACTCGCGTGAATTTGAAGTAGTCTCAGGACAAATATTAAATCTTTCATAAGCATGGATAAAAATTATCTCAAGGAATACTACCTATTAGCACATTAGATATATATTCCTCACAAATCACTTTGTAGTTACATAATTGCGCGACACTTCGCAAATTCCCCATTCTGCGAAGAAGTGCGATATTGTGTCTGCTTGTGGTTTTCTTTTATACAGCTTCAAGAAAGGAAGCATCATGTCTATTATTAGAATCTGATTGGCACATTGTGTTTTCTTCTTTGAATCCTAGTAAAGCCGGTTATCGACACCCAGGAGAGAAAACAACAACAATAATAATAATAATAATAATAATAATAATATACGATCAAAACCCAAAATAGACAACAAAACGTGAAAAGCATAATCAAGCATAACGACAAATAATGCTGAACAATGAGATAAAGTTATAAAGGGAATCATTTATTAAAACAAAGATGCCCGCTCTGTAAATTCATACTTGGAATGGGTTTTGTTGAAAACGCAATAAAACAATTTTTGCTTTCCTCGAAAGGAAAGCAGATGTACCTGCTATCGGCGACAAGAAGTCTACCGGAAGTTTCACTTTTGTACTTTGGCTCGGACGTGAAGTTAACAATAGCCTCAAAGCTTAGCGGGGTCAGAAAGTATACGTGTTTTATCTCCGATCTAAGAATATTCGTGGGAAGATTTTATACTCAAAATAAGTTGTAAGAAGCAGACGTAAAAGTTGTCAAAGTGGGGGTAGCCAATAATAAAATCATGAAACAAAAATGATAGGCAAAAAAAGATCGCGTATACATCACATGATACGTTTGAACTTAAAACGGAACGAAACATAATAAGGGTGGGGGGAAATTCTACGTTTGGCGAAAGACGTGAGAAAAGCAAAGAAACACCGAGCGAGCAGTCGGGTAAAAACTAACCACGAGGACGGTTGATGAAACAAAAAAGAAGAAAATAATCAGAAAATTTGAAGTGTGAAATTGAAATGACGAAATCAAGGAAATTCGAGGGCTAGTCGGAGGAACATATAAGTAACAACTTCGCGAAAGTGATGACAATAATAACAGTGGGCTTGACGACGAAGGTGGCGGGTTGACCAGATAGCAAAATAAAGAAATAATAACTCAATCTTCGCCGACAGCATTATTTAAATTATCAAGGCAGTGTCACAACCCCTGAAAACCAAACCTCAGCTCTACCAGAACAAGTTCCTAATTCCTGCCACCCAACAATCGAAACCGGAACTCCGAGTCTCCTCGAAGTAGCAGCAAGAAACAATATAGATGCAGCTAAGGTCAGCGTCACTAGATGCATTATCCATCTAAACAGCGAATGTGTATGCTTGCATGCGCAATGTGTAGAATAAAATTTATGTCAGGGTAATCTACTATGACTTTTATAATAGACCTTTTCGGACTTGAGACAATGGGATTCGGTCTGTAGATTTATGAAGGTTCGATTTGTTAACTCCGATAGAAAAGAGAACTTTTCATCTCATAGATATATAATGATATGTGTCGAGTGACACCTTCAAGAACGGTTTTTTACATGCTATCAGGAAAACCATCGTTAAAGGTAATACCATTTTTACTATACTTATTCAAATTTTCCAAGTTATATCTCCAAGGTTATGGACCGGTAAAGGGAAAAGTTTGAAGTGAGGTTCGCCAGCAATGGCCAACTCTTTTATTATTATTATTATTATTATTATTATTATTATTATTATTATTATTATTATTATTATTATTATTATTATTATTATTAATATTATTATTATTATTATTATTATTATTTATATTATTATTATTTCATTATTATTATTACCCTTAAGTGCCCATATGCTACTAAACGTCCAGGCATCTCGCCTCTCTGCAGTAAGTGACAAATAGGCAAGTGACACACTTACCTTTTATAGACGGCTTTTACAAGATTGACCACCATTTCGTTTGCGCAAAAGTCAAAACTCTCGGCGAAACATCCTCACGGCTTGGAGGTCTGGGTTCCTCGAGTTGAACATGGCAACAAACTCCTTCATGGTGTACCCTCTTGTGCAGATGTAGAGTGTGTACAGCCATACACACTGGCCGCACACGTCGAAGAAAATACCTTGGAATTGACATTGCTTATAGGTGAAATTAGGAGCATGGGATGATGCAAATCATTTTAAGGATTTTATGAGTGGTGGTTAATCATTCGAATAAAAATAGTATGCCAAAGGATTGTTTTTGAAGGTAACAGCTATCCAGTGCAAACCATGCAGATTAAATGAATTCAAATTTACAAAAATTTGTTAAAATGTGAAGGCAACAACATGTCAGAAGGAAGGACGCCTTTAAAAGAAGGGATTTTTTTTGCAAAGTATACATTTAAAAATATGCAAAATCGCGTCTTTGTTTATCAATTTGGACACTATTACCATATTCACAATACATAAGGCATGTAATAGCTTCAGCTAATTTTTTCTTTAAATTTAAGCTCTAATCGGACGCTACCGCTGGTGGGCAGGCCACCATGACCTTCCGATTTTTTTTTTATTTAGTCATTCATGGACGCTCTTTAACTGCTGTGGTTCTTAGCGTCCCATTCTATATTGGACGTGAATGGCCGGTAATTTTGCTCAGAGACCTGTTTATCAGTCTTGAGGTTGTTTTACGTGCCGCAAATGTATGACACGGGACCACCGGCTTTACTTCCCTTGCGAAGGAAGCCATGCTAAGGATTTTTACAACCGAAAAAATGATCCGGTAAAGAGTGTTTGGTATGCCAAAGTGGAGTCTTTTTCGTGGCTTGTGTCTAGGGACAGTCCCTCCGAAGGTGTTTGTTGCGTTTAAATACTGAGCAAAATTTGTGGGTTTAAAATTTTGAAATTCAAAAGGATTTGAATCAAATGTTTCAGAAAAATTGTTATTTTTGTTCATTCCGAACAAGACTCTATCAGTAAAGGGCCCCAACACGGCATTGTAGATGGATATGGTACTCTAACCGGGGCCGACGGTAAAAGGCCTTAAATCGACACGAATGAAATTGTATATTATATAAGCGTTCAGTAATGCTTTCAAATGAGATTGTACAATGCTAGGAGAGGCTTTAACTTTTGTAATATATAATGTTGCATCCTGGAAGTGAAATTTTGCTTTTGGATCCGCAGTTTCGCTAAGCAAATAGAAAAATTCTTTAGATTTTGTTAGTTTTACATGGTCGTTTACTTCAGGAAGAAGAAGCATGGAAACGTTAAACGAATCACCATGTAATTTACCGTACATTATAAAGATTTTGGATGTTTTGCTTTTTCCCCACGGTTCCTTCCAACACAAGTTTGAATCTCCGGCTGCCAATGTTCCTTTCTTTCTTACATCATTTCCCGTAAGTCCATGAAGGGCGTTGTCTATACACCAAAAACTATTTTTGGGATGACTCTTGGCGCCATCCTGGCCATAAGTTAACACGGTCTCCAGATAACACCTGCAATTGTACAAATCCTCAGAAGGGGTGATGGAAAATTCATTTAAAGATACGCTTAATTGACTAATCAATGAATGTAACAAATTGTTAACCCACGTAACTTTTTCATTTACCATGTCTGTTCCGTCAAGTTTCGTGAATTTACCTTTGACCATTAGATAGAAATTTAAATCTATGTAGTGCTCTTTGTCTCCTGGAACAACATATTCCAAAAAAGATTGCTCTACGGGTGAAGTGGGTTTTTACAAGCCTTGGACATTTCCTACAACCGCCGATTGCAGTGGTTTCTTTGCAAAAATATGAAATTCCGGCTTAATTATGATACTGCCCCTCAATAATCTGCATAGAATGTACTGTAGCTAAGACTATTTAAGAACAGATGTCTCTTTGCATTCGAATTTTTAAAGAGCTTTCTTAATATGTTTGCATGTTCTGGTTTTACCTTTGCCTCGTTGAAGTCTGCTGGCAAAGTCTGTTGTAGATTCCGTGATTCTATTTGCCACAATGTCTTTGATTTTGGTACCTGGTTGTTTGGTGACTATATCGCTAAGAATGTTGGCTCACGTAGCGAGGGCTGTATTTACGAGAGCTCTGCAGAAGAGAATGGGTTTAAGGATTCTAAAGAGGCCAAGAAAACTGCCCAATCGCTGCCCTTGTTGCACGTAAGGATTCCCGACGAAAATGGGCCCCATGAGGTGCCCAAGACGTCCCCCATTCTGGTTTACATAGTAAGCTGTCAGAGTATCCATTGATGAATGTGTTATTTACAGGTGCACAAATCAATGAATATTAAATTCCCACCTGTTGCTCCACACCCATTCCGCGATGGCTAACGCTGTCGAGCGGGCGCAGTTTACTGTGTCGATGAAAACTACATTTGGAAGTATGTTTTATTTTGATATTTCAGCCAAGATCCTCAAACCGATGGATGATAAATTGGAAAATAAACTTTTCGGGGGATCTTCCTTTGACAAAATAAAGGCCATTGGGTATTGTCTCTATTCTAGTTTGATACCCATGTCCTCCCAGGCAATACCGAGAAACTTATTTGTTAACCAATTATTGGTCTTTTGCGCCTTTGCAGTAAGCGAGTCCCAGGGGCATGTTGGGGCCTGCAAATCATGAAGAATGACTTACCGCGACACATTCACGGTTGCCACAGTCCGTTCTTAACAATAATTTTCTCCTCCGAATCGAAAAATCCTTCAAATCCTGCGGAGTAATTCTTGAAGGCAACATTAATTATTGGAATTAATTGTTCCTTCACACAAGCCGTGTGTTGGACAGAGTTGGAAAGGTAGAATCAGATGACTGAAAAATTCAATGCCATAGCCGGGATTTGAACCACCGTAGATCCGTGGTTCAAATCCCGGCCATGGCTTTGAATTTTTCAGTCATCTGATTCTACCTTTCCAAACATTAATTATTTTAAATGTAGTACCACCACTGTTGGTTTTATGCTACTTCTAAGTCACCAAATTTGGTTACTAGTTCTATAGTGATAGTTCGAAAGACATTTTTTTTTCTACAGGTACGTAGTATATTTTATTAGAAATGTGCTGACTAGAGAAGGATGGAAATTTAGTTATCCTTAAACAGCGAACGTAAGCGTCGTCTATTAATTGAAGTTCTATTATACTACAGTAGACATATATGGTTTCTGTGTCGATAACGAATTGAAATCCTATTTCTCTACGCGTTCTCAGAAAGAGGGTTTTAATGTCTTTTTTTACTTCAACAAATATGGTGTTATTGGCAAGCTTATAAACAACTAAACTATGCAGAGAATTTTTTATTGTGTTTAAAAGGTCACCCAAACCATAGTATATGCTAGCTGGAAAATAAATCCTTTCGTAAGACGCAATTTTATTGTTATTATTTTTTTTTTGTAAAAGTCATATGAATGCTGTTTGCCTTACTGGTTTCGCTCACCGGTACCCGATGTGTGGGAACCTATTCTTTCTTAGAGGCTTCCAAGTCCGGTGTCTCCTTTTGATGCGACATGAGATATCCCTCAATCTCGGTCAGTAAAAGCTCTTTTAAATCCTCGTCTATAACTCCATCCTTTATGGTGGTGTATAGATGCTTAAACCGATTAAATTTCTTCTTATCAAATACAATTCTTCCCGCTGTGATTATAATCAGGTTTTTGTCTAGTTCGCCAGTTTAATTTAAAGTGTTTTCTTCTAAGCATTCATAACGATAATTCGGCTAAAACAACCGCACATTCATGCGGTCTAAATTAACCGAATGCGCTAAGTCATTTCTAAAACTTGCCAGAGAATTACCTGGGTACAAATTACTACTAGTATGGCTCAAGAGCGTGACGAAAAATTCAACCCTTCAGATTTTTAGCATTAATCCAGGCTATCAAGCTCAGGTACGTATCCTTTACACTTGACAAGAAATTGTTTAATACCCCTAAACACTCAGTTCTTCAATATTTTATCTATTTTTAAAACAGTGTTGTTGTTGTTTTTTTGCTAATTTAACGGGTGTGAGTTCGTAGCTGTAGAGTTAAACTTTGTCGGGTTTTGTTGGCATCTTCAAATTCATAGACCGGTTGAGGTGAATGTTTAATAACCTTAGTAATTTTAAGAATTTGCGTGGAATACTTTTGTTCCAAACATTTGGCAAACTTAATCGTTTCTTTGCCTATCCTAACCGTTTGCCGCGGTGTAAATTTAACAGGTCCGTCTCTCATTCTGTCCCAATCTTCTTTTAATTTTTTCTATACTTGCAGAATATATCTAGGATTAACATCAGAGTGTGCCATAACCATAGAGGAGTGAATTATGTTGTAAGTGTTGACAAATTTACTCAACACATCAACGTATCGGTAAGAGTTTCTATGCATTGAAATATTTAAAAAATTTTGTCTTCAATTTGCAAATGAATCGTTCAGCCATGGAGAATTTTTCGTCTGGATTTAAACATACCTGATGTTCGATCCTTTTCGTTTTAACAGTTTTTAAAAACTTGACCCAAAAAGTTCTTTTCCCTTATCAAATCTCACGGATAGATGTCTGACAGTACTCAAAATGAAAGCAAAAGTCGTAGCTGTGACAGAGCTACACAATGATTTTAATGGTTCTACGTGCACGTATATAGAAGAACAACCCACGCAAGTTAAAAAAAAATTGGTTCCGTCGTTCCATTTAGACAGGCTCTGAAGATCTGCGAAATCAATTTCCCAGATGTCATAATGTGGTTTGTAGTATAAAAAAGTTTCTCTGAAATGCTCCTCTAGTTGGTTTGTGCAATGTGTAGGCATCTTGCTGTAAGAGCCAGTCTTAAGGTCTTCCTCCTTCCATTTTTGTTAAGAATATTGGAGATTTTAGAGAACGTGGTAAATGCATCAGGTTTAACGGATCATAGGAGTGTTTTTATACATTGTGTTTATACGTGGTCAAAATGTGGAAAACGCATCGGGATTTAACGGATCATAAGAATGCTTTTTATACATTTGGCTTCTATATGGTCCATTGCTCGGCCTCAATGTCCTTTTAAGGAAATAATTTCGCTATTATCTCCGTGTACATCTTTCCCATACTGGATTTGGTCTGATTAAAAGGTTCGTTATTTTGCAAATGACCATTCGTTAGCAAAAGTATTTGTTTATATTTATTTATATCTGTTGAAGACACAGCAGACATGTTAACATTTTTTCTCGTTAACAGCACCCAAAGCTCTTTCGTACCCTTAAAATGTGCATCTTTAATGTAAAGGTTATTGTTTTCATAGAGCCTTCAGTTTTAGAGCTTCCCTCGTTATCTCTACAAATGCCAAAAACACTGACAATAGCACAAGAAGTGTGTAAATATGGAACCAAATAGGGTCCTGCAGGATAACCGAATTTTCTTTTGTAAATTTTTCAAACTCCTGTTTCTCTTCCTTTCTTAAATCAACTACCCTTGATGGGGCGCTGCTTTCGTAAACCTCCTCCTCGTCGTCGTCGAAGGAGGAGGAGGAGAAAGCTAACTCTTTCCTGACAGGTGGCGACGGTGGCGGCTGCGATGATGGTGACGCTAAAGGTGTTGAGGGGTGGCAACGGCACGGCGACGTTGGCGGCAGCTTGATCTTCTTTTAAAGAATGCCTTGTATGGATATCTACTATTTTCTTATCTTTCCTTTTCTTCCTCTTCCAGGCGTAAGCGTTTAAATGTTCTTGGGAAACCAATAATAACTTTTGCAACATTAGGATTTGATTAAATGCGTTAATCCCACAAAGACAGCCGACAGCAAAGGTATAAAAAAAACCACCCTTTTGTATTATACATTTTCCTTTATCGGAAACGCTTTCCTTTTCATTAACCGGTCCTCTATGGGAATTTATGTATTCTTCGAGTTTCCTTTTTGAACAATTATTTGATTTGCAATTACCATTCAGAACATTCAAGGTACATTGAAAGATTGTATATACTAAATCCTTGGGGGCCGTCTGTAATATGACATTTCGTAATTTAGGTTTGACTTTATGAAGCACCTGTAACAGATTATAATTAGATTCTACGCACTTGCTAATTCTTTTTTAAAGGCACATAGTCTGTCGTAGGATCATCAGAGGGAAATACAGGGTGAAGCATTTAAATTGACACTGTGCAATATCTCCAAAACTAAGCGTTGTAGAAACAAAAGTCTTGATAAAAGTTGCTTGATATTATGGGGAAAGTAAATACCATTGGTCGTGTTTTGTTTGGAGGACGTTATGGTGGTCATTTAATTTTTACTTTCTCTACTACGTATAGTAAGTAGGGGAAGTATTGTATTCCACCCAAAAATTCGATACCGAGATTTCACCGGAAATATATGTTTTGAGACCCCCTGAATCCAAAAAAAAGAATTTTTGGTAACATGTCCTTGTGTGTTCTTGTGTGTGTATGTGTGTGTGTGTGTCTGTGAACAGCATAACTCAGAAAAGAACAGTCGGATAAACACCAAACCTGGTATTTAGTTTCAGTATCTTCCAGAGATACGACACGAAAGTTTTCGAGAAAATCCCCCCACCCCAGATTACCCTTTACATTGAACATTTTTCGAAAAGTTTACTTTTCTCAAAAATGGCTCTAACGATTTTGATTAAAATATCATATTTTTAAGATATTTTTATGACAAATGAGATGTATATCTCGAATTTTCTGGGAATAACTCCAAAAGTCTCTCCACTCTCATTCATACACACACACACACACACACGCACACACACACACGCCACTGCATTCGCCCGCACTATTTACACTACTTACACTGTTCAGTTGCCGCTGGTTGTCCGATGGTCAGTGCCTCCTTGATTCGTTCGGAGGTACGCGGCCCCTCCTGTAGGTTTTGCGTGGCCGTGAGTCAATGGGGGTGGGCGCGCAAAGCGTCGAGCGGCGGTTCAGTGTGTTTAAAAGTCTTTGATTCTATTATTCTTTCGAGGATTTGGTTCGCCGCTGCCGAATTTTGAGATTAGAGTGTATGTATGTTGTCGTATGCGCGCCCACGTGGTGGTGGCTCGTTTTTGCAACGATTCTGTGATACATGGCGTGCAGAGTTCGTTGTGAATTTGCTGGTTGGAGGTAAGGATTGGGGGTCGGAGTATTTTCCGAAGTGTTAGGTTTTGTATTGTTTGGAGCTTTTTTAACATTGTTTGGGATGCATTAGCCCAGGCCACACATGCGTAAAGCATGACAGAGAGGATAAAAGATTTGCACAAAATGAGCTTGGAGCGGGTCTTTAACTCTTTTATTTCTGAGGACGGGGGCGCACATCTTCAAGCGTTGCCGCCCTCTGTTGGCTGTATCAGTGAGGTGGGCATTCCAAGAGAGTCCGGCTATCTAACGTGACTCCTAAGTACTTCACTTGCTGTCGACATTGCAAAATTTGATCACCGACCGAGAGGTCCATAGCCGGAAGGTTCAGCTTCTTTGAAAAATAAATGAGCTGGCAGTTGTTTGCATTAATCTGGATTTTCCATTCATGGAGCCAAGAAAGGAAGTAAGTATATCGCTGCATCTCTAGGAGGCCAAAACGTGGATTTTGATGGTGATTGTAAATTGCAGTGTCGTCAGCGTACATGGCGACCTTGCATCGGGCGTCCACAGGGAAGTCGTTTGTGAAAAGAATGTAAAGGAGGGGGGAGATGAATGCCCCTTGTGGTACGCCTGCCCGCATAGCTCGCTCACGTGATGAAGAGCGACCCACCTGGACGTAGAAGCGCCGATTTTCTAAAAAGCTGTAAATCAAGTACAGGTAATTTTGGAGGCCGGGAAAGTTGCGGTGTAGTTTGTAGATCAGGCCATCGTGCCAGCACCGATCGAATGTGGCTTCTACGTCCAAAAATAAGCCAACTTTGAAGCCCCATTGTTGAATTGTTCGGTGACGTCATCAACAAGTCTTAATAGTTGTAAATCAGTGAAATGACCTTTTCTAAATCCAAATTGAGCATTACAAATTTCAAGTAGCTCTGAGATTTGTTTTTTCAGCCGAAAAAGTAAAAGTCTTGCGAACAATTTTCCAATGTTGGACAGAAGACTAATGGGCCTGTAATTTTGAGGGTGCCTGGTACTTTTCCCTGGCTTTGGGAGCATAATAACCTTGGCTCGTTTCCAAGTGTTTGGGAGGTAACTGCTTCTCAGGCAGGCATTGGGAATTTTTGTAATGTGTGTCCGGGCCGGCGGCTTTCCCATTAGGCAGCTGCTTAATGGGTTTGAAAACTTCCTGAGGTGTGATGTGTGTTAGCGGTTGCTCGTGCTTCCGCGCCACCCAAGTTTGTACCCAGATTTGCACTTGTTGCTCTTGTGTTGGGTTTGTGTTGTGCTCGGTAAATCCGTCTTCTAGACAACCGCAAACAGCTCGGCTTTCTCCTCGGAGGAGAAGTGCAGGCCGAGGTGAGTGTGGAGTGCCTCAGTGCCAGTGTTAACGATTGTGGAGGTGTTACATGCCCTTAATAATTTCCACAAAGAATTGTCCGAGTGGGTGGTACTCAGTATTTTGTTTTCCCACTGTTCAATTTTGTTTAATCTAATTTGTTGTCGAATGGTGTTGCTTAGTCAATTTGCTGGCATTTTGACCTCGGGTTGGCGGGTTTGCCTCCAGAGCCTCATCAAGCGTCGCCGCCTGGCAACGAGTTGCTCCACTTCGGGGTACGTGCAGAAGCTGGGTGGGCTTGAGGTCTATGCGGTAGCGCTTCGCTTGCCTGTGTGCAGTGAAGCGGTAAAGTTTTCTATGGCGGCGTCAATTTCCGCTTCGCTGCGGTATGATAGCCTGGGCTTCGCCATCTTGTGCATTTCGACTGTGTATTTATCCCAATTTATTTCTGCGCGTTTTGCAGATCTGGGTGCCTGAGCTGTGATGGCACCACAGATTTCGAAATGCTCTGGAAGATGGTCGGAGTCCAGGCTATGATAGACATTGAAAATTTGTTAGATTGCCGCATTTTTTTGTTTAAACGAAGTCTAAAACCTCAGGGTCAAATTGACCTGTGCGGTACCAAAAAGTGGGGTAAAGGGGTGCGTGTACCTCTACATAGTCATGTTCAATTAAAAAATCTACCAGGATAATTTTTTTCTAATAGTTTATCTATTAATTGTGGTAAAGAATTTTCAAAATAATTTACAGGATTTTGATTTTCTGGAAGGGATTTATTTTGATAAGATAACGAGGATCTTGAGAATTAAAATAAGGATACTGTTTTCTTTCTTGCTTTAAGATTGTTATGTTTTCTATATTTTTTAAAAAAGACATAGATTTTCAGCCTAATGATTGTAAAATATGTACGTATAATTAGTTAATATATTTAAAACCTTTACTTGCATCGTGGATAATCACTGCGATGAAAGCTCTCTTGCAACACGTAAAAGGTTGATGATTTTCCTTGCAGTATTGCGTTTTTTATAGCAAAGACACGCCTTTCTAATAGATAATTTCAAGGGCAGGTCTGACTAAAGGATGTAGTCGAATACGCCTAGATAAAAACCACGAGCAGAAACCATCGGCCGGAGTTGTCTAGGTAAGCATAACTTGTTCAGTATTTGTAATTGCATTATTCTTAGCTTTAAAACAAAATATTCAAACAAACCGGTCCTTGCAGATAATGGAGCTAGCAAAGAAATTTTAAATGCTTGGTAACCAGAAGTTAATTAGCATAAAGGACTTGAAACTTAACTTTCAATATGCAACAATTAAATCTGAAAACGTTTTAAACGAAGTACGGAAGTAATGTATTGCTGACATTAAAAGAAAATGACAAAGATGTAGCTGTCATTGCATATTTTCCTAGAAAATATACAGATGCATTTTCTGATTTACACGCTGCGAAAATAAATAATGGGACGCTAATTGCCAAACTTACATACCTTGGAACATCAACTGCAGGAATTTATAGTTTGTCTTTGTAAAAATTGTGTTCTTTTCAGAAAATGGCACCGATATTGTATTTTACTAAACTTACAGGAAAAGCGTTCACACCGTCTCGTGCAACTCCATGCAGTGCTGGGTTAGACTTGTATTCTACATTCACATATACATTAAAAACAGTGTTAAGACAGTGAGAACTGACATAGCTGTTGAAATTCCTGTTGGTTACTGCGGAAGAATTGTCGGAAGATCACGATCAGCACGGTTTAATTTCTTATCCATTGGTAGAGATGAGAAATGTAGTAAGTATTGTATTTAATAATCATCTTAATAAGTATTTTAAGCTTCAACGGGGGCACAAAGCAGCCCAAATTATTTCGGAAAGAATTAGTACTCCTAAATTAAAGCAAGTAAGTATTTAAAGAGCAACTAAAAGAAACACTGAAGGTTTTGGATCTAGTGAATAATTATGTTTGATTTGACGAACAGACTAACAAGATTTCAGAAAAAAGCAATGAAATCTTGTGGCAATGTTATCTCATTTGACAATTCAGAACTATAAGACGGATCATTTGCCGATAATTCAGTTGTAGCGGGAAATCGTTGTGAATCATTTGTAGCAGGAAAACGTTGTTCCTCTGGTTGATGCCCTCTGCTGCAGTGTTCTTGTCTCCGTCTATTGCTGCTCGTCGGCTGCTGTATTCCCCATCCTAATCATTACCTATCTTGCTAATTTCAACGGTCTTAGGTTTTTCGTAGGTGAGTAAAATTAAAATACACTGCATCTCCCTGTGGTTTATTATCCAATAAATATTTATGGGCGGCTAGCTTTTCCCATTATACCAATTCCCACCATTATAATAAATTAGGAGTCTAATCTAACTGCGCACGTCTTCCCACCCCAACACGTGCATTTTTCACCCAGAGAGTAACACTGTGTGTCGACGAGATTCTATAAGTAAGTGACAATCTGGGGCTTTCTTCCCCTTTTTATACTAAGCTTAGTGACGCTTACCTCAGCGCCTCAAAATGTAACGACATTTGTAATTGGCCCTCAGACCGCGTTACCTTATTATGTATGAGAATATTCTGCACCAAAAGATTTTGCATATGCGTTCTAGTGACGCGTCCGGAAGCAGATCAATATCTCTGTCTCTTTCCTTTAGCAGTCCCCTGCTCATTAGCTTGGTGAAAGGTGGGCTCTACCCAGAATTATCTTTTACCTGGAATTAGCTAGCTCGCCCGTTCCTTACTTATCTAAGTTACAATCTGCTTTTGTACAATTCTTGGTTGCTAGATATTCTAACATCTTTCTTGGTGAATTATATTTTATGTACAATTCTTGTTTAATATTGTTTGTGTGTGTGTGTGTGTGCGCGTACGTGTGTTTTTTATCCCCTTTCACAGGGTTTGCTCTCTGAACTGTATGAACATAATGTAGAGTCTGGAATCGTTGGACCATATTTATTATTGGTGCGTGTGCGTGGCACGATGATCCCAGGTTATGCTACCGGAAGGACAACAAATAATAATAATAATAATAATAGTTTAATTCACAATTTTACCACATCCAATGCTTGCTATTGTTCATGATCAATTTATCAGCGATCCTGTTTATATACTGTTCATCTAGTTCCACAGTCCAGTACTGTATGTACTCGATAAATATCTGCCTTTTAACACTTGACACACACAGTACATTACCTGAAAGCCATCACACTTGTAAACTACACTTGTTGGCGACTAAAAGAAGTCTTACGATGCGACAATTAATTTCGCGTGTAAAATTCTTGCGCCGAATGCTACGTATGATACAAGAAACTGGGAAAAAGTGACCCGACGTTACTTTTTTCGGCTTCGTATAAAAAAAGTTACACTATCTACGTCACACCACTTTATTATTACTATTGGCTACAATTCCACTCCTTTCTAAGCGTCTATTTTCGCGTTATCTTATTACAGGCATCTTATTGGCTTTTTCCTATACCATGTGACTTTTATTTAAAACGTTTACTGAAGCCTCTTGTCTTCGGAAGCCGATTCACTTTTCACCCCGTGATTAAATAACTGAACTAATACGACGGAAGTATAGAAGTTTCCCCTAACACAATAACAATAGTGTTGCACCCACATAGCAAAGTAAGACGTGGTTCCTTCACTAGAATGTTACCCTTCTAGAGCGCCTTTTGACATTATCGCCAACATTTTAGTATTTGGTTGCAAAATTCTTACATTATTTTTACTATTTTACCCCATAAAAGCATATCTAAATATTTTTACTTACCGCTAACAATTTTATTACCCATAATAATTCTATTCCTAAGATTATTGCCATAGCTGGGCAATATTACTACCTCAATTTATGCTAGTATTATTAAAAAAATGCTACTGAAATTTAGTGACAAGAATGAAAAAATCACAAAACTGCCCGATTTTAAAGATTTTGAAAAAAATGTAACCTCGGTCTCTCAGGATGAAGAATAATTTTCATTTATGATAAAATTATTAAAATTAGTTTAGTTATTTTTTAGTTCACTCTGCATACATACACACGCGCGCGACATATGTGCACAGAAAGACTAGCACATGCACTTTCAGACGCATCCACAGATATCCGATATTTCTAAGATTATTATCATTAGATTATGCAGTAATCCAGGAAAATAATACGTATGATAAGGACAATATCTTTTAAACTAAAACATTTATAAAAAAATATATCGCCATATAGTTTCATTTGCTACACAGATAAGTTCACTTTTATCAGAATGGTGTGAGCCTGTGCTCTGGTAAAGGATTATTACTATATGTAATTGATAAAATACAAGTGGATTTTTAAACACTTTTGTATTTAATAATTTTCAATACAGAAATATATCTCAATATCGTACAGTAATATTTTAGTAGAAAGGCATCACTGTATTTATCATGAGATTTTATAGCTAATATTGAACACATTAATGTGGTTACATAATTGAAAAATGAAACTCGTTTTTTGCAGTTTAGTGCGTCTGAATGAAGCACTACTAAAATGTATATGGTTTTCAATAGATTATATGAAATAGATGAAAAGTGTTCAAAGGATATTTAGGAACCTCCATTTGGGTAGCACAGTCGTAGAATTTGTGCTCATGAAGCCGGAGACTCTTGGTCCTAGTCCATGGCATGCAGTTGTAGTTGCTGATTAATTGGTGACCTTGAGACGAATGGCAGCTTGCATCATGGTTTTTGCTTTCCTTAGAAAGCTGGTTCTCCACATTTCTTAATATGACATATTCTGAAGGTTGACCTGCTACAGAAAAAAGAATTAGCTGTAAATGAGTATATTGTGGATCTGAACTGCTTATTACTTCTGATGCTAAAGTCCATAGAACAGCCCTCATTAAACGTGTTCCACGAACAACCTATGATTACATCATTACTTTATTATGTACAATTAATAAAATTTATTAATTATAGTTTTAACGGCCTGACTGGCTTGGGAATGTGATATAGAGCGAGCTGTAAAATTCAATGTCAAGGCCGGAATTTGAATACGGTTCTCCCGCTTTCCGTGCGGTTGCTCTAACCATTGAGCTACTAATGTCGTACTGGCATGTTGTCATAGTAGCTCAATGGTTAGAGCAAACACAGGGAAAGCTGAAGAACCATGTTTAAATCCCGGTTATGACATTGAATTTTTGCAACTGGCTCTATATAACTTATGGTTATTTGATACATTATCACTGCTTGCAACCATGCCAGAGAAGAAACCTCTACAGAACGCACAGCTACCGCCCAGCCGTAACCCGTCGATTCATACAACCCTGAAACAGCCGCAAGGAAGATGATAAGTACAGGAAATGAGAAGCAGGAAAGTCGTGTTAAAGGATGAACCACCCAGCATTCGCCTGCCGACCGGGGAAACTTCGGAAAACCCGCGAGTGGAGTGGGCGATCGTCGGGATCAAACCTGGAAATTGAAATTGAGTTTTATTTTTGGATGCTCTTTAACTACTATGGTTCTTAGCGTCCCATTCTATATTGGGCGTGAAACACTGGTAATTTTGCTCAGAGGCCTCTTTATCAGGCTTGAGGTTCTTTTACGTGCCGTAAATCTACGACACGGAGCCAGCGGCTTTACTTCCGTTCCGAAGGAAGCCGTGCTAAGGATATTTACGCCCGAAAAAATCCATTGCCCTCCGCCGGGTTGCTCGTACCCCGAGGTGGAGCAGTTCATTGCTGGGCGGCGACGATTGAGGAGGCTATGTACATACACTCACGCATACCCAGTGATTAAGTTCTCATGCTCGAGCAGCCGTGGCAAAGTATAAATAAAACAACTAGGAGGAGAAACGCAGCAATCGTGAGGCAAAGGTATTGCTTCAGTTGTTGGAGGACGTAGCGTGGCTGCGTCAATGACTCGGTACATGTTTTCTATTGCACGGCGTGTAGTTATTTATGATTCGTATGTGTTAACTCAGTCAGCTCGCCAAGTAAAAGTACGATTTGCAGAAAGATTTCCATGTGTAAAAGTTTCAGGCCATAAAACATATCCATTAACTTTACAATAACGTTAAAGCCGCAGGAAGTGTTCAGTCTAAGAAATCTTAAAGACAGTGTACTGTCCTTACCGAAGAAACATTAGACGACATCGGTCATCGTTTGGAGAATCCCCCCCCCAAAAATCACTTAGGACAGGCTTTTCTTATGGCTCTGCGCGAAGAGCAACCAAATTGCTGAAGTTAAAATGATATAAAATAACTGTGGCACATGCTCTTCAACCAGGTGTTCCTGTAATTAGACGCACATTTTGTGAGTGGAGTCTCAATAGTGTACACAATGGCGAAATAGACCCACATTCAATATTTTAGCGGACGCGGCTTGGTTCCAACTTCATGGATATAGGTGTACACAAAATAATCGTTAATGACAAAACTAATATTGCTCATGACGAAAAAATTGGTGTATGTTGCGCCATGATCGGAGAAAGAGTTATAGGGCCAATGTTTACCCGATCAACAGTTGCCGTCAGTATATAGGTGAATACAATTTTGCCCCCCCCTTTTTAGAGAATTAACATACAGGGAGCGTGATTTTGTCTTTTTTCAAACAAGAATCTGCAACAGCTCATAGGCCAATATTTTGATGAGAACAATTGCAAGTGTGTTTGAGGACAGAATTATTAGTAGAGATTTGTGGCCCCCTCGGTCCCCTGACCTAAGCCCCTGCGATTTCTATCTCTGGGGTGACTTAAAACATAAAGTGTACAAGACAAACCCACACACACTGGAAGAATTAAAACAAAATATTCGCCAGGAAATTGCCAGCGTTTCTCAACTTGAACTACGGCTAGTGATGGATAGTTTCCTAAACAGGTGCCAAAAATGTGTGGACAACGACGGTGGCCAGTTCCAGCATCTCCTTTCATAAAGCTGGTAAGTAAAGCCTTTAAAAGGAGTTTCAAAAATGTATGGTTTCATCTGCGGCTTTCTATGTTAGCCGCAAACGGCAATCGGTGCCGAGGACGCGGACAGGAAAAACACGCGCAGCCGGTTCATAATTTTTGGTTCTCTCTGTACAAGGCTATTATCTCATAGCTTGAAACATTACCCTTTGCTGGCTGCGGTCAGCCATTAAATAAAACGATGGTTTTACAATTTCAAAGTATACGGATCATTATAATTTAATAATGCCAAGATATTACTTTCGTTTCCTCTGAAGAGAAATCTGAACATAGGTGACATAGAAATTTAGCATATATTGGGGATGGTATACTTATATTAATGATGGCAACATAGTAATGCCTTTTAATTACAGCCTGTAGATATACTAACGTACATGTAAGCCAACTGGGGATTTTAAGAATATTTCAGAGTTTTTATATTGGCTTGAATTTTTGGGAATGAATATAGAATTTTCCTTGTATACAGACTTAGGTTTCACTGTAACTTAATGTTTAAGCTATGTGAGCGAATATTTCTTATCATAATTCTGCAAAATTTTGTAATTTTTGCCACCAGAAAGTTAAAAAAATATCTGCTGTAGATCATGCTGTGGCTACTCACCTGATTTTATATTACGACTGTTGCCCGAAAATGGAATCCTTTTTCCTGGAAACTAATCTAGTTGACGAAGCAGATTCAACAAGTTCTTCCCCATTTCCTCATTTTTGTAGTAGAGGTCCATCGTGTACTGCCCCATTTCCATAATTTTTGCGTTTGTCTTCAGCATATTCTTCCCCATTTCCTGATGTTTCCTGGTGGAGGTCAACAAGTGATCCGGTATTTCCAGAAGTGTTCTGTGGAGTTTCAACACGTGCTGCCGAAATCCCAGATGTTTGCTGTTGAGATTCAACATCTGGTCTCCCATTTTCATAGTTCTGCTGTTGAGGTTCAACAAGTAATGACCTATTTTCAGATTTTTTTTGAAGAGGTTCAAAATTTCCAGATTTCTGCGCTTGATATTCGTCATGTGCTCCCCTGTTTTCATATATTTCCTGTTAAGGTTCAACATGTCATCCTCCGTTTCCTGATGTTTTCGTTTGAGATTCAATACGTTCTCCCCTATTTCCATATTTTTGCAATTGATGTTAAACATGTGATCATTTTCCACATTTTTGCTTCTGAGCTTCAACATCTGCTCACGCCAGGCGTGTTTGTTGTAGAGGGTAAAAATCTGGGACCCCATTTCCATATTTTTGCGATGGAGGTTCAAGATGTACCTCCCCAATTCCAGATTTTTCTTGCAGATGTTGTACATGTCATCTCCTATTTCCGGATCATTGAAGAGGTTAAACATGTCCTCTGCCGTTTCCAAATTTTTTCTGTGGATGTTCACCAAGTGGATCCCCATTTCCTGATTTTTGAAAAAAATGATCAAAATCTGCTCCCCAGTCCCAGATTTGTGCTGTTGAGGTTCCACATGTGCTTCCCCATTTCCAGAAATTTGCTGTTGGGGTTCTGCTTGTGCTCCTCCAATTCCACAATTTATCTGCTGGGGTTCCAGATGTTCTCCCCCATTTGCAGCTTTTATCTGTTGAGGTACAAATGGAAATGGGGCTATTGCTTGTTCAGGAGCTGCAGCAACCGTTGCATTAGCCGGACATTCCTGGGATCCTGAAGATTTAAAGGCTGGAATGTTCGGAGGGCCCAGATCACCTGATACTCCACAGCGGCTGATATTTGCCTGATTTGAGGCAATGTCTCCATCTGTGTTCTCAGCGGGCACCGACATTTCTGAAGATACCTGTATGAATATATTAAATCATTAACATTTTATCAATGGTAAACTCACTGGAGATTTTCTTATATCTAGAGAAAATAAAAAAAACGTTTACACTTAATTGTCTATTTCACAATTAGTGGAAAGCATATACAGACCAGAAGAAATAAATGCAGTAAAATATTAATTGACTCAATAAAACACTAAACTGCTTTGAAAATGTACCTATTATTTTACCATATCATCTTAATAAATGTTCCACTAGATGGCTGTAGTGTGGGTGTTATAATGAGTTGTTCTTATGTTACCATTTGTGCCAACTGTACAATGTTCATTGAACACTATCAATTATTACTCATCAAGAAGGTTTTATTTGTACCATTTCGCTTTCATTCAAACCTTACGTACCTGTTCACAATCTCAAACAGCAGAAGCTATAATATATCTTAACTAAATAAACGAGATAACAACTACTAAAGAGTGATAAACAACAAATGCTAAGGAGATGACAATTGTAGGGATAAGCAGACATGATTTGTCGAAACATGTCAGTAGGAATAATAAGCCGATTCAAGAACATAGGAAGATGCCGCCCACTGATAAGGGTAATTACATGTGTTTTAACACATGTAAACACGTGTAACCCGCTAATGACCGCCGCTAATGTCACGTCTAATGGATATGTGTGGTAATACATATGTAAACATATGTAACCCGCTAATGACCGCCGAAGATGTCGACAGGTGATAAGATATAATCGACATCGTTTGTTCTGTGTTGTCGCCTCCCGCCGGCTCCCTTTGAGGTCTTAGATACCGCATGGTCTCGTGTCGCTAGGCCCCGTCATCTCTCTCTTTGTGAACTTACCTAATTGTCTTGAGATGTGCGGTAGGGAATGATTTTCTCGATGCCTGCCGCCCCTCGGCAAATCAATTAGGTAATATTCGTCAAACATTATTCAATTAAGTTTTTTTGATTAATTAATTGTATATTAATTGACTCGAATGCAAGTGGTGGCTTGTGTATAAGTAGCACGCTCACGAGAACAGTCCACTATGTAATGAAAACCCTGCAACCTACTTCACGGTAATGTCCATTAGCTAACAACGTTAGACGCTTTCACCACATTAATAGACTTTTAAGATTGCATCCTGGATCTGTATACATACATTAGCGTACAATGTTAGCAATTGATTTCCTAAGTATTCTGAAAAACCCGCAGACACTCAATGTAAATACCTTTTAGCCCGTAGAATTTCAATCACAAACTACATATGTTATTAAAAATAAATACGGATAACATTATAGTTAAATATTATAAATGTTATTAAAAATAAATGATTCGGTTAACATTATAGTTGAATACTATATATGTTATTAAAAAATAAATACGGTTAACATTATAGGTGAATATTACATACGTTAGTAAAAATAAAAAGTGGCTTCGCTGATCAATGAATACAATTAAATATTTTTTATTAATTAATTGTATATGAATTGACTTGAGCATTTTGGTTATTGCGCTGTGTCTCCCTAACGTTTCCAGATCTAGGATCGTTCCAGCTATTTGCGCGCTTCTGCCATCTACCTTCTAAAGTAAAGTTCCGAGCTTCTACCATTTTCATTCTAAAGTAGAACAATGAGATAAAAACTAATCAATTCTTTGGAATGCGCAGCGTGATTAGGGGATTGTTCCAAGTTATCGGGGATGCCTGGGGTCGAATCCTAGGAGTGATTACAAATTCAGATTCTAATAACTCAGAGGCTAATTACGATAAAGACGTCAAATAAAGTTTATTACATTAGTGTCATTAGGTAGTTTCTTGTGGATGTATATTTGGGTACCTGGTGTCCTGGGTTCGAAAACCGATAAAATGTAATTTAATTATAAATTTAATAATTCCTAAACTATATATGGAAAACGGAGACAGACGGTATTATAGACAGAAGGTGGTCCACTTTTGCGTTTATATGGGAAAGGATTGGGAAAACGAGGGTAGATGCAGAGGAAAATGCATTTATAAGGGAGAGATAGGGAATACCAGGGCTGATGCTAGGCTATTCAGTAGCTAAAGGAGGGAGGGATATGCTTTATACGAGAGAGATAGGGAATACAAGGAAAGATGCTATACTAAATAGGACTTGAAGGGTAGAATATGAGCGATATTGCGAACCGAGGAGAGGTATTAGGATAGGAGTTTTGAATGATAGAGTAGGCGTTTATATGCGAGAGATAGGGAATACGAGGGTCGATGCTAGGCTAGACGGTGTTGAAGGAGGGAAGGCGTCTTATATATGAGAGAGGTAGGGAATATGAGGAGAAGTGCTAGGCTAGTCAGGAAGGTCTGAATGACAGAGTATACGTCTATATGGGAAAAGATAGGGAAAACGAAGGTAGGTGCTAGGTTGACAGAGTCTTCAAGGAGGAAAATGCATTTATATGAGAGCGGTAGGGCATACGAGGAGAGGTGCTAGTCTAGACATGGTTTGAGGAGTAGAGTATAGGTTTATATGGGAGAAATATGGAAAACGGGAGAGATACAAGGATACACAGGGTTGAAGGAGGAGGAATGTAGGTTTATACGGTAATATAGAGAGTAATTCGATTATAAAACTTTTCTCATCCAGCGTTAAAACACTTTTGTATACTTATTTTCTAAACCTTGCAAACTTTATATATGTTAAACAGAAGTGCGCGAGACGGAGAGGGACAAACTGTATAACTTGAAGGGTAGAATATGAGCGATATAGCGAATCGAGGAGAGGTATTAGGATAGGGGTTTTGAATGATAGAGTAGGCGTTTATATGCGAGAGATAGGGAATACGAGGGTCGATGCTAGGCTAGACGGTGTTGAAGGAGGGAATGCATCTTATATATGAGAAAGGTAGGGAATATGAGGAGAAGTGCTAGGCTAGTCAGGAAGGTCAGAATGACAGAGTATACGTCTATATGGGAACATATAGGGAAAACGAAGGTAGGTGCTAGGTTGAGAAAGTCTTCAAGGAGGAAAATGCATTTATATGAGAACGGTAGGGCATACGAGGAGGGGTGCTAGTCTAGACATGGTTTGAGGAGTAGAGTATACGTTTATATGGGAGAAATATGGAAAACGGGAGAGATACAAGGATAGACGGGGTTGAAGGAGGAGGAATGTAGGTTTATACGGTACTATACAGAGTAATTCGATTATAAAACATTTCTCATCCAGCGGTACAACACTTTTATATACTTATTTTCTAAACCTTACAAACATTATATATGTTAAACAGTAGTGCGCGAGACAGAGAGGGACAAACTATATAACTTGAAGGGTAGAATATGAGCGATATAGCCAACCGAGAAGGGGTATTAGGATAGGAGCTTTGAATGATAGAGTAGGCGTTTATATGCGAGAGATAGGGAATATGAGGGTCGATGCTAGGCTAGACGGTGTTGAAGGAGGGATTGCATCTTATATATCAGAGAAGTAGGTAATATGAGGAGAAGTGCTAGGCTAGTCAGGAAGGTCAGAATGACAGAGTATACGTCTATATGGGAAAAGATACGGAAAACGAAGGTAGGTGCTAGGTTGAGAGAGTCTTCAAGCAGGAAAATGCATTTATATGAGAGCGGTAGGGCATACGAGGAGAGGTGCTAGTCTAGACATGGTTTGAGGAGTAGAGTATACGTTTATATGGGAGAAATATGGAAAACGGGAGAGATACAAGGATAGACAGCGTTGAAGGAGGAGGAATGTAGGTTTATACGTTAATATAGAGAGTAATTCGATTATAAAACTTTTCTCATCCAGCGTTAAAACACTTTTGTATACTTATTTTCTAAACCTTGCAAACTTTATATATGTTAAACAGAAGTGCGCGAGACGGAGAGGTACAAACTATATAACTTGAAGGGTAGAATATGAGCGATATAACGAATCGAGGAGAGGTATTAGGATAGGGGTTTTGAATGATAGAGTAGGCGTTTATATGCGAGAGATAGGGAATACGAGGGTCGATGCTAGGCTAGACGGTGTTGAAGGAGGGAATGCATCTTATATATGAGAAAGGTAGGGAATATGAGGAGAAGTGCTAGGCTAGTCAGGAAGGTCAGAATGACAGAGTATACTTCTATATGGGAAAAGATAGGGAAAACGAAGGTAGGTGCTAGGTTGAGAGAGTCTTCAAGGAGGAAAATGCACTTATATGAGAGCGGTAGGGCATACGAGGAGGGGTGCTAGTCTAGACATGGTTTGAGGAGTAGAGTATACGTTTATATGGGAGAAATATGGAAAACGGGAGAGATACAAGGATAGACGGGGTTGAAGGAGGAGGAATGTAGGTTTATACGGTACTATAGAGAGTAATTCGATTATAAAACATTTCTCATCCAGCGGTACAACACTTTTATATTCTTATTTTCTAAACCTTACAAACATTATATATGTTAAACAGTAGTGCGCGAGACGGAGAGGGACAAACTATATAACTTGAAGGGTAGAATATGAGCGATATAGCGAACCGAGAAGGGGTATCAGGATAGGAGTTTTGAATGATAGAGTAGGCGTTTATATGCGAGAGATAGGGAATATGAGGGTCGATGCTAGGCTAGACGGTGTTGAAGGAGGGATTGCATCTTATATATCAGAGAGGTAGGTAATATGAGGAGAAGTGCTAGGCTAGTCAGGAAGGCCTGAATGACAGGGTATACGTCTATATTGGAAAATATAGGGAAAACGAAGGTAGGTGCTAGGTTGAGAGAGGCTTCAAGGAGGAAAATGCATTTATATGAGAGCGGTAGGGCATACGAGGAGAGGTGCTAGTCTAGGCATGGTTTGAGAAGTAGAGTATACGTTTATATGGGAGAAATATGGAAAACGGGAGGGATACAAGGATAGACAGCGTTGAAGGAGGAGGAATGTAGGTTTATACGGTAATATAGAGAGTAATTCGATTATAAAACTTTTCTCATCCAGCGTTACAACACTTTTATATACTTATTTTCTAAACCTTGCAAACTTTATATATGTTAAACAGTATTGCGCGAGACGGAGAGGGACAAACTGTATAACTTGAAGGGTAGAATATGAGCGATATAGCGAACCGAGGAGAGGTATTAGGATAGGAGTTTTGAATGATAGAGTAGGCGTTTATATGCGAGAGATAGGGAATACGAGGGTCGATGCTAGGCTAGACGGTGTTGAAGGAGGGAATGCATCTTATATATGACAGAGGTAGGGAATATGAGGAGAAGTGCTAGGCTAGTCAGAAAGGTCTGAATGACAGAGTATACGTCTATATGGGAAAAGATAGGGAAAACGAAGGTAGGTGCTAGGTTGAGAGAGTCTTCAAGGAGGAAAATGCATTTATATGAGAGCTTTAGGGCATCCGAGGAGAGGTGCTAGTCTAGACATGGTTTGAGGAGTAGAGTATACGTTTATATGGGAGAAATATGGAAAACGGGAGAGATACAAGGATAGACAGGGTTGAAGGAGGAGGAATGTAGGTTTATACGGTAATATAGAGAGTAATTCGATTATAAAACTTTTCTCATCCAGCGTTACAACACTTTTATATACTTATTTTCTAAACCTTGCAAACTTTATATGTGTTAAACAGAAGTGCGCGAGACGGACAGGGACAAACTGTATAACTTGAAGGGTAGAATATGAGCGATAACGCGAATCGGGGAGAGGTATTAGGATAGGAGTTTTGAATGATAGAGTAGGCGTTTATATGCGAGAAATAGGGAATACGAGGGTCGATACTAGGCTAGACGGTGTTGAAGGAGGGAATGCATCTTATATATGAGAGAGGTAGGGAATATGAGGAGAAGTGCTAGGCTAGTCAGGAAGGTCAGAATGACAGAGTATACGTCTATATGGGAAAAGATAGGGAAAACGAAGGTAGGTGCTAGGTTGAGAGAGTCTTCAAGGAGGAAAATGCATTTATATGAGAGCGGTAGGGCATACGAGGAGGGGTGCTAGTCTAGACATGGTTTGAGGAGTAGAGTATACGTTTATATGGGAGAAATATGGAAAACGGGAGAGATACAAGGATAGACGGGGTTGAAGGAGGAGGAATGTAGGTTTATACGGTAATATAGAGAGAAATTCGATTATAAAACGTTTCTCATCCAGCATTACAACACCTTTATATACTTATTTGTAAACCTTACAAGCTTTATATATGTTAAACAGTAGTGCGCGAGACGGAGAGGAACAAACTCTGTAACTTGAAGGGTAGAATATGAGCGATATAGCGAACCGAGAAGAGGTATTAGGATAGGAGTTTTGAATGATAGAGTAGGCGTTTATATGCGAGAGATAAAGAATACGAGGGTTGATGCTAGGCTAGACGGTGTTGAAGGAGGGAATGCATCTTATATGTGAGAGAGGTAGGGAATATGAGGAGAAGTGCTAGGCTAGTCAGGAAGGTCTGAATGACAGAGTATATGTCTATATGGGAAAATATAGGGAAAACGAAGGTAGGTGCCAGGTTGAGACAGTCTTCAAGGAGGAAAATGCATTTATATTAGAGCGGTAGGGCATACGAGGAGAGGTGCTAGTCTAGACATGGTTTGAGCAGTAGAGTATACGTTTATATGGGAGAAATATGGAAAACGGGAGAGATACAAGGATAGACAGGGTTGAAGGAGGAGGAATGTAGGTTTATACGGTAATATAGAGAGTAATTCGATTATAAACATTTTCTCATCCAGCGTTACAACACTTTTATATACTTATTTTCTAAACCTTACAAACTTTATATATGTTAAACAGTAGTGCGCGAGACGGAGAGGTACAAACTCTATAACTTGAAGGGTAGAATATGAGCGATATAGCGAACCGAGGAGAGGTATTAGGATAGTATTTTTGAATGATAGAGTAGGCGTTTATATGCGAGAGATAGGGAATATGAGGGTTGATGCTAGGCTAGACGGTGTTGAAGGAGGAAATGCACCTTATATATGAGAGAGGTAGGGAATATGAGGAGAAGTGCTAGGCTTGTCAGGAAGGTCTGAATGACAGAGTATACGTCTATATGGGAAAATATAGGGAAAATGAAGGTAGGTGCTAGGTTGAGAGAGTCTTCAAGCAGGAAAATGCATTTATATGAGAGCGGTAGGGCATACGAGGAGAGGTGCTAGTCTAGACATGGTTTGAGTAGTAGAGTATACGTTTATATGGGAGAAATATGGAAAACGGGAGAGATACAAGGATAGACAGGGTTGAAGGAGGAGGAATGTAGGTTTATACGGTAATATAGAGAGTAATTCGATTATAAAACTTTTCTCATCCAGCGTTACAACACTTTTATATACTTATTTTCTAAACCTTACAAACTTTATATATGTTAAACAGTAGCGCGCGAGACGGAAAGGGACAAACTCTATAAACTAAAGGGTAGAATATGAGCGATATAGCGATCCGAGGAAAGGTATTAGGATAGGAGTTTTGAATGATAGAGTAGGCGTTTATATGCGAGAGATAGGGAATACGAGGGTTGATGCTAGGCTAGACGGTGTTGAAGGAGGGAATGCATCTTATACATGAGAGAGGTAGGGAATATGAGGAGAAGTGCTAGGCTAGTCAGGAAGGTCTGAATGACAGAGTATACGTCAATATGGGAAAATATAGGGAAAATGAAGGTAGGTGCTAGGTTGAGAGAGTCTTCAAGGAGGAAAATGCATTTATATGAGAGCGGTAGGGCATACGAGGAGAGGTGCTAGTCTAGGCATGGTTTGAGGAGTAGACTATACGTTTATATGGGAGAAATATGGAAAACGGGAGAGATACAAGGATAGACAGCGTTGAAGGAGGAGGACTGTAGGTTTATAGGGAAATATAGAGAGTAATTCGATTATAAAACTTTTCTCATCCAGCGTTACAACACTTTTATATACTTATTTTCTAAACCTTAAAAACTTTATATATGTTAAACAGTAGTGCGCGAGACGGAGAGGGACAAACTCTATAATTTGAAGGGTAGAAAATGAGAGATATAGCGAACCGAGAAGAGGTATTAGGATAGGAGTTTTGAATGATAGAGTAGGCGTTTATATGCGAGAGATAGGGAATATGAGGGTCGATGCTAGGCTAGACGGTGTTGAAGGAGGGAATGCATGTTATATATCAGAGAGGTAGGGAATATGAGGAGAAGTGCTAGGCTAGTCAGGAAGGTCTGAATGACAGAGTATACGTCTATATGGGAAAAGACAGGGAAAACGAAGGTAGGTGCTATGTTGAGAGAGTCTTCAAGGAGGATAATGCATTTATATGAGAGCGGTAGGGCATACGAGGAGAGGTGCTAGTCTAGACATGGTTTGAGGAGTAGAGTATACGTTTATTTGGGAGAAGTATGGAAAACGGGAGAGATACAAGGATAGACGGGGTTGAAGGAGGAGGAATGTAGGTTTATACGTTAATATAGAGAGTAATTCGATTATAAAACGTTTCTCATCCAGCGTTACAACACCTCTATATAGTTATTTTTTAAAGCTTACAAGCTTTATATATGTTAAACAGTAGTGCGCGAGACGGAGAGGGACAAACTCTATAACTTGAAGGGTAGAATATGAGCGATATAGCGAACCGAGAAGAGGTATTAGGATAGGAGTTTTGAATGATAGAGTAGGCGTTTATATGCGAGAGATAAAGAATACGAGGGTTAATGCTAGGCTAGACGGTGTTGAAGATCTTATATATGAGAGAGGTAGGGAATATGAGGAGAAGTGCTAGGCTATTCAGGAAGGTCTGAATGACAGAGTATACGTCTATATGGGAAAATATAGAGAAAACGAAGGTAGGTGCCAGGTTGAGAGAGTCTTCAAGGAGGAAAATGCATTTATATGAGAGCGGTAGGGCATACGAGGAGAGGTGCTAGTCTAGACATGGTTTGAGGAGTAGAGTATACGTTTATATGGGAGAAATATGGAAAACGGGAGAGATACAAGGATAGACAGGGTTGAAGGAGGAGGAATGTAGGTTTATACGGTAATATAGAGAGTAATTCGATTATAAAACTTTTCTCCTCCAGCGTTACAACACTTTTATATACTTATTTTCTAAACATTACAAACTTTATATATGTTAAACAGTATGCGCGCGAGAAGGAGAGGGACAAACTCTATAACTTGAAGGATAGAATATGAGCGATATAGCGAACCGAGGAGAGGTATTAGGATAGGAGTTTTGAATGATAGAGTAGGCGTTTATATGCGAGAGATAGGGAATACGAGGGTTGATGCTAGGCTAGACGGTGTTGAAGGAGGGAATGCATCTTATATATGAGAGAGGTAGGGAATATGAGGAGAAGTGCTAGGCTAGTCAGGAAGGTCTGAATGACAGAGTATACGTCTATATGGGAAAATATACGGAAAACGAAGGTAGGTGCTAGGTTGAGAGAGTCTTCAAGGAGGAAAATGCATTTATATGAGAGCGGTAGGGCATACGAGGAGAGGTGCTAGTCTAGGCATGGTTTGAGGAGTAGAGTATACGTTTATATGGGAGAAATATGGAAAACGGGAGGGATACAAGGATAGACAGCGTTGAAGGAGGAGGAATGTAGGATTATACGGTAATATAGAGAGTAATTCGATTATAAAACTTTTCTCATCCAGCGTTAAAAAACTTTTATATACTTATTTTCTAAACCTTGCAAGCTTTATATATGTTAAACAGAACTGCGCGAGACGGAGAGGGACAAACTGTATAACTTGAAGGGTAGAATATGAGCGATATAGCGAATCGAGGAGAGGTATTAGGATAGGAGTTTTGAATGATAGAGTAGGCGTTTATATGCCGGAGATAGGGAATACGAGGGTCGATGCTAGGCTAGACGGTGATGAAGGAGGGAATGCATCTTATATATGACAGAGGTAGGGAATATGAGGAGAAGTGCTAGGCTAGTCAGGAAGGACTGAATGACAGAGTATACGTCTATATGGGAAAATATAGGGAAAATGAAGGTAGGTGCTAGGTTGAGAGAGTCTTCAAGCAGGAAAATGCATTTATATGAGAGCGGTAGGGCATACGAGGAGAGGTGATAGTCTAGACATGGTTTGAGTAGTAGAGTATACGTTTATATGGGAGAAATATGGAAAACGGGAGAGATACAAGGATAGACAGGGTTGAAGGAGGAAGAATGTAGGTTTATACGGAAATATAGAGAGTAATTCGATTATAAAACTTTTCTCATCCAGCGTTAAAACACTTTTATATACTTATTTTCTAAACCTTACAAACTTTATATATGTTAAACAGTAGTGCGCGAGACGGAGAGGGACAAACTCTATAACTTGAAGGGTAGAATATGAGCGATATAGCGAACCGAGGAGAGGTATTAGGATAGTATTTTTGAATGATAGAGTAGGCGTTTATATGCGAGAGATAGGGAATACGAGGGTTGATGCTAGGCTAGACGGTGTTGAAGGAGGAAATGCACCTTATATATGAGAGAGGTAGGGAATATGAGGAGAAGTGCTAGGCTAGTCAGGAAGGACTGAATGACAGAGTATACGTCTATATGGGAAAATATAGGGAAAATGAAGGTAGGTGCTAGGTTGAGAGAGTCTTCAAGCAGGAAAATGCATTTATATGAGAGCGGTAGGGCATACGAGGAGAGGTGATAGTCTAGACATGGTTTGAGTAGTAGAGTATACGTTTATATGGGAGAAATATGGAAAACGGGAGAGATACAAGGATAGACAGGGTTGAAAGAGGAGGAATGTAGCTTCATACGGTAATATAGAGAGTAATTCGATTATAAAACTTTTCTCATCCAGCGTTACAACACTTTTATATACTTATTTTCTAAACCTTACAAATTTATATATGTTAAACAGTAGTGCGCGAGACGGCGAGGGACAAACTGTATAACTTGAAGGGTAGAATATGAGCGATATAGCGAACCGAGGAGAGGTATTAGGATAGGAGTTTTGAATGATAGAGTAGGCGTTCATATGCGAGAGATAGGGAATACGAGGGTTGATGCTAGGCTAGACGGTGTTGAAGGTGGGAATGCATCTTATATATGAGAGAGGTAGGGAATATGAGGAGAAGTGCTAGCTTAGCCCGGAAGGTCTGAATGACAGCGTATACGTCTATATGGGAAAATATAGGGAAAACGAAGGTAGGTGCTATGTTGAGAGAGTCTTCAAGGAGGAAAATGCATTTATATGAGAGCGGTAGGGCATACGAGGAGAGGTGCTAGTCTAGACATGGTTTGAGGTGTAGAGTATACGTTTATATGGGAGAAATATGGAAAACGGGAGAGTTACAAGGATAGACAGGGTGTAAAGAGGAGGAATGTAGGTTTATACGGTAATATAGAGAGTAATTCGATTATAAAACTTTTCTCATCCAGCGTTACAACACTTTTATATACTTATTTTCTAAACCTTACAAACTTTATATATGTTAAACGGTATGCGCGCGAGACGGAGAGGGACAAACTCTATAACTTGAAGGATAGAATATGAGCGATATAGCGAAACGAGGAGGGGTATTAGGATAGGAGTTTTGAATGATAGAATAGGCGTTTATATGCGAGAGATAGGGAATACGAGGGCTAGGCTAGACGGTGTTGAAGGAGGGAATGCATCTTATATATGAGACAGGTAGGGAATATGAGGAGAAGTGCTTGGCTAGTCAGGAAGGCCTGAATGACAGAGTATACGTCTATATGGGAAAATATAGGGAAAACGAAGGTAGGTGCTAGGTAGAGAGAGGCTTCAAGGAGGAAAATGCATTTATATGAGAGCGGTAGGGCATACGAGGTGAGGTGCTAGTCTAGGCATGGTTTGAGGAGTAGAGTATAGGTTTATATGGGAGAAATATGGAAAACGGGAGAGATACAAGGATAGACAGCGTTGAAGGAGGGGGAATGTAGGTTTATACGGTAATATAGAGAGTAATTCGATTATAAAACTTTTCTCATCCAGCGTTAAAACACCTTTATATACTTATTTTCTAAACCTTGCAAACGTTATATATGTTAAACAGAAGTGCGCGAGACGGAGAGGGACAAACTGTATAACTTGAAGGGTAGAATATGAGCGATATAGCGAATCGAGGAGAGGTATTAGGATAGGAGTTTTGAATGATAGAGTAGGCGTTTATATGCGAGAGATAGGGAATACGAGGGTCGATGCTAGGCTAGACGGTGTTGAAGGAGGGAATGCATCTTATATATGACAGAGGTAGGGAATATGAGGAGAAGTGCTAGGCTAGTCAGGATGGTCAGAATGACAGAGTATACGTCTATATGGGAAAAGATAGGGAAAACTAAGGTAGGTGCTAGGTTGAGAGAGTCTTCAAGGAGGAAAATGCATTTATATGAGAGCGGTAGGGGATACGAGGAGAGGTGCTAATCTAGACATGGTTTGAGGAGTAGAGTATACGTTTATATGGGAGAAATATGGAAAACGGGAGAGATACAAGGATAGACAGGGTTGAAGGAGGAGGAATGTAGGTTTATACGGTAATATAGAGAGTAATTCGATTATAAACATTTTCTCATCCAGTGTTAAAAATCTTTTATATACTTATTTTCTAAACCTTACAAACTTTATATATGTTAAACAGTAGTGCGCGAGACGGGGAGGGACAACTCTATAACTTGAAGGGTAGAATATGAGCGATATAGCGAACCGAGAAGAGGTATTAGGATAGGAGTTTTAAATGATAGAGTAGGCGTTTATATGCGAGAGATAGGGAATACGAGGGTTGTTGCTAGGCTAGACGGTGTTGAAGGAGGGAATGCATCTTATATATGAGAGAGGTAGGGAATATGAGGAGACGTGCTTGGCTAGTCAGGAAGGTCTGAATGACAGAGTATACGTCTATATGGGAAAAGATAGGGAAAACGAAGGTAGGTGCTAGGTTGAGAGAGTCTTCAAGGAGGAAAATGCATTTATATGAGAGCGGTAGGGCATACGAGGAGAGGTGCTAGTCTAGGCATGGTTTGAGGAGTAGAGTATACGTTTATATGGGAGAAATATGGAAAACGGGAGAGATACAAGGATAGACAGGGTTGAAGGAGGAGGAATGTAGGTTTATACGGTAATATAGAGAGTAATTCGATTATAAACATTTTCTCATCCAGCGTTACAACACTTTTATATACTTATTTTCTAAACCTTACAAACTTTATATATCTTAAACAGTAGTGCGCGAGACGGAGAGGGACAAACTCTATAACTTGAAGGGTAGAATATGAGCGATATAGCGAACCGAGGAGAGGTATTAGGATAGGATTTTTGAATGATAGAGTAGGCGTTTATATGCGAGAGATAGGGAATACGAGGGCTAGGCTAGACGGTGTTGAAGGAGGGAATGCATCTTATATATGAGAGAGGTAGGGAATATGAGGAGAAGTGCTAGGCTAGTCAGGAAGGTCTGAATGACAGAATATACGTCTATATGGGAAAAGATAGGGAAAACGAAGGTAGGTGCTACGTTGAGAGAGTCTTCAAGGAGGAAAAAGCATTTATATGAGAGCGGTAGGGCATACGAGGAGAGGTGCTAGTCTAGGCATGGTTTGAGGAGTAGAGTATACGTTTATATGGGAGAAATATGGTAAACGGGAGACATAGAAGGATAGACAGGGTTGAAGGAGGAGGAATGTAGGTTTATACGGTAATATAGAGAGTAATTCGATTATAAAACTTTTCTCATCCAGCGTTAAAACACTTTTATATACTTATTTTCTAAACCTTACAAACTTTATATATGTTAAACAGTAGTGCGCGAGACGGAGAGGGACAAACTGTATAACTTGAAGGGTAGAATATCAGCGATATAGCGTACCGAGGAGAGGTATTAGGATAGGAGTTTTGAATGATAGAGTAGGCGTTTATATGCGAGAGATAGGGAATACGAGGGTTGATGCTAGGTTAGACGGTGTTGAAGGAGGGAATGCATCTTATATATGAGAGAGGTAGGGAATATGAGGAGAAGTGCTAGACTAGTCAGGAAGGTCTGAATGACAATGTATACGTCTATATGGGAAAATATAGGGAAAACGAAGGTAGGTGCTAGGTTGAGAGAGTCTTCAAGGAGGAAAATGCATTTATATGAGAGCGGTAGGGCATACGAGGAGAGGTGCTAGTCTAGACATGGTTTGAGTAGTAGAGTATACGTTTATATGGGAGAAATATGGAAAACGGGAGAGATACAAGGATAGACAGGGTTGAAGGAGGAGGAATGTAGCTTCATACGGTAATATAGAGAGTAATTCGATTATAAAACTTTTCTCATCCAGGGTTACAACACTTTTATATACTTATTTTCTAAACCTTACAAACTTTATATATGTTAAACAGTAGTGCGCGAGACGGAGAGGGACAAGCTCTATAATTTGAAGGGTAGAATATGAGCGATATAGCGAACCGAGAAGGGGTATTAGGATAGGAGTTTTGAATGATAGAGTAGGCGTTTATATGCGAGAGATAGGGAATACCAGGGTTGATGCTAGGCTAGACGGTGTTGAAGGAGGGAATGCATCTTATATATGAGAGAGGTAGGGAATATGAGGAGAAGTGCTAGGCTAGTCAGGAAGGTCTGAATGACAGAGTATACGTCTATATGGGAAAATATAGGGAAAACGAAGGTAGGTGCTATGTTGAGAGAGTCTTCAAGGAGGAAAATGCATTTATATGAGAGCGGTAGGGCATACGAGGAGAGGTGCTAGTCTAGACATGGTTTGAGGAGTAGAGTATACGTTTATATGGGAGAAATATGGAAAACGGGAGAGTTACAAGGATAGACAGGGTTGAAAGAGGAGGAATGTAGGTTTATACGGTAATATAGAGAGTAATTCGATTATAAAACTTTTCTCATCCAGCGTTACAATACTTTTATATACTTATTTTCTAAACCTTACAAACTTTATATATGTTAAACAGTATGCGCGCGAGACGGAGAGGGACAAACTCTATAACTTGGAGGATAGAATATGAGCGATATAGCGAACCGAGGAGAGGTATTAGGATAGGAGTTTTGAATGATAGAGTAGGCGTTTATATGCGAGAGATAGGGAATACGTGGGCTAGGCTAGACGGTGTTGAAGGAGGGAATGCATCTTATATATGAGAGAGGTAGGGAATATGAGGAGAAGTGCTAGGCTAGTCAGGAAGGCCTGAATGACAGAGTATACGTCTATATGGGAAAATATAGGGAAAACGAAGGTGGGTGCTAGGTTGAGAGAGGCTTCAAGGAGGAAAATGCATTTATATGAGAGCGGTAGGGCATACGAGGAGAGGTGCTAGTCTAGGCATGGTTTGAGGAGTAGAGTATACGTTTATATGGGAGAAATATGGAAAACGGGAGAGATACAAGGATAGACAGGGTTGAAAGAGGAGGAATGTAGGTTTATACGGTAATATAGAGAGTAATTCGATTATAAAACTTTTCTCATCCAGCGTTACAACACTTTTATATACTTATTTTCTAAACCTTACAAACTTTATATATGTTAAACAGTAGCGCGCGAGACGGAAAGGGACACACTCTATAAACTAAAGGGTAGAATATGAGCGATATAGCGATCCGAGGAAAGGTATTAGGATAGGAGTTTTGAATGATAGAGTAGGCGTTTATATGCGAGAGATAGGGAATACGAGGGTTGATGCTAGGCTAGACGGTGTTGAAGGAGGGAATGCATCTTATATATGAGAGAGGTAGGGAATATGAGGAGAAGTGCTAGGCTAGTCAGGAAGGTCTGAATGACAGAGTATACGTCTATATGGGAAAATATACGGAAAACGAAGGTAGGTGCTAGGTTGAGAGAGTCTTCAAGGAGGAAAATGCATTTATATGAGAGCGGTAGGGCATACGAGGAGAGGTGCTAGTCTAGGCATGGTTTGAGGAGTAGAGTATACGTTTATATGGGAGAAATATGGAAAACGGGAGGGATACAAGGATAGACAGCGTTGAAGGAGGAGGAATGTAGGATTATACGGTAATATAGAGAGTAATTCGATTATAAAACTTTTCTCATCCAGCGTTAAAAAACTTTTATATACTTATTTTCTAAACCTTGCAAGCTTTATATATGTTAAACAGAACTGCGCGAGACGGAGAGGGACAAACTGTATAACTTGAAGGGTAGAATATGAGCGATATAGCGAATCGAGGAGAGGTATTAGGATAGGAGTTTTGAATGATAGAGTAGGCGTTTATATGCCGGAGATAGGGAATACGAGGGTCGATGCTAGGCTAGACGGTGATGAAGGAGGGAATGCATCTTATATATGACAGAGGTAGGGAATATGGGGAGAAGTGCTAGGCTACTCAGGAAGTTCAGAATGACAGAGTATACGTCTATATGGGAAAAGATAGGGAAAACGAAGGTAGGTGCTAGGTTGAGAGAGTCTTCAAGGAGGAAAATGCATTTATATGAGAGCGGTAGGGCATACGAGGAGAGGTGCTAGTCTACGCATGGTTTGAGGAGTAGAGTATACGTTTATATGGTCGAAATATGGAAAACGGGAGAGATACAAGGATAGACAGGGTTGAAGGAGGAAGAATGTAGGTTTATACGGAAATATAGAGAGTAATTCGATTATAAAACTTTTCTCATCCAGCGTTAAAACACTTTTATATACTTATTTTCTAAACCTTACAAACTTTATATATGTTAAACAGTAGTGCGCGAGACGGAGAGGGACAAACTCTATAACTTGAAGGGTAGAATATGAGCGATATAGCGAACCGAGGAGAGGTATTAGGATAGTATTTTTGAATGATAGAGTAGGCGTTTATATGCGAGAGATAGGGAATACGAGGGTTGATGCTAGGCTAGACGGTGTTGAAGGAGGAAATGCACCTTATATATGAGAGAGGTAGGGAATATGAGGAGAAGTGCTAGGCTAGTCAGGAAGGACTGAATGACAGAGTATACGTCTATATGGGAAAATATAGGGAAAATGAAGGTAGGTGCTAGGTTGAGAGAGTCTTCAAGCAGGAAAATGCATTTATATGAGAGCGGTAGGGCATACGAGGAGAGGTGATAGTCTAGACATGGTTTGAGTAGTAGAGTATACGTTTATATGGGAGAAATATGGAAAACGGGAGAGATACAAGGATAGACAGGGTTGAAAGAGGAGGAATGTAGCTTCATACGGTAATATAGAGAGTAATTCGATTATAAAACTTTTCTCATCCAGCGTTACAACACTTTTATATACTTATTTTCTAAACCTTACAAATTTATATATGTTAAACAGTAGTGCGCGAGACGGCGAGGGACAAACTGTATAACTTGAAGGGTAGAATATGAGCGATATGGCGAACCGAGGAGAGGTATTAGGATAGGAGTTTTGAATGATAGAGTAGGCGTTCATATGCGAGAGATAGGGAATACGAGGGTTGATGCTAGGCTAGACGGTGTTGAAGGTGGGAATGCATCTTATATATGAGAGAGGTAGGGAATATGAGGAGAAGTGCTAGCTTAGCCCGGAAGGTCTGAATGACAGCGTATACGTCTATATGGGAAAATATAGGGAAAACGAAGGTAGGTGCTATGTTGAGAGAGTCTTCAAGGAGGAAAATGCATTTATATGAGAGCGGTAGGGCATACGAGGAGAGGTGCTAGTCTAGACATGGTTTGAGGTGTAGAGTATACGTTTATATGGGAGAAATATGGAAAACGGGAGAGTTACAAGGATAGACAGGGTGTAAAGAGGAGGAATGTAGGTTTATACGGTAATATAGAGAGTAATTCGATTATAAAACTTTTCTCATCCAGCGTTACAACACTTTTATATACTTATTTTCTAAACCTTACAAACTTTATATATGTTAAACGGTATGCGCGCGAGACGGAGAGGGACAAACTCTATAACTTGAAGGATAGAATATGAGCGATATAGCGAAACGAGGAGGGGTATTAGGATAGGAGTTTTGAATGATAGAATAGGCGTTTATATGCGAGAGATAGGGAATACGAGGGCTAGGCTAGACGGTGTTGAAGGAGGGAATGCATCTTATATATGAGACAGGTAGGGAATATGAGGAGAAGTGCTTGGCTAGTCAGGAAGGCCTGAATGACAGAGTATACGTCTATATGGGAAAATATAGGGAAAACGAAGGTAGGTGCTAGGTAGAGAGAGGCTTCAAGGAGGAAAATGCATTTATATGAGAGCTTTAGGGCATCCGAGGAGAGGTGCTAGTCTAGGCATGGTTTGAGAAGTAGAGTATACGTTTATATGGGAGAAATATGGAAAACGGGAGAGATACAAGGATAGACGGGGTTGAAGGAGGAGGAATGTAGGTTTATACGGTACTATAGAGAGTAATTCGATTATAAAACATTTCTCATCCAGCGGTACAACACTTTTATATTCTTATTTTCTAAACCTTACAAACATTATATATGTTAAACAGTAGTGCGCGAGACGGAGAGGGACAAACTATATAACTTGAAGGGTAGAATATGAGCGATATAGCGAACCGAGAAGGGGTATCAGGATAGGAGTTTTGAATGATAGAGTAGGCGTTTATATGCGAGAGATAGGGAATATGAGGGTCGATGCTAGGCTAGACGGTGTTGAAGGAGGGATTGCATCTTATATATCAGAGAGGTAGGTAATATGAGGAGAAGTGCTAGGCTAGTCAGGAAGGCCTGAATGACAGGGTATACGTCTATATTGGAAAATATAGGGAAAACGAAGGTAGGTGCTAGGTTGAGAGAGGCTTCAAGGAGGAAAATGCATTTATATGAGAGCGGTAGGGCATACGAGGAGAGGTGCTAGTCTAGGCATGGTTTGAGAAGTAGAGTATACGTTTATATGGGAGAAATATGGAAAACGGGAGGGATACAAGGATAGACAGCGTTGAAGGAGGAGGAATGTAGGTTTATACGGTAATATAGAGAGTAATTCGATTATAAAACTTTTCTCATCCAGCGTTACAACACTTTTATATACTTATTTTCTAAACCTTGCAAACTTTATATATGTTAAACAGTATTGCGCGAGACGGAGAGGGACAAACTGTATAACTTGAAGGGTAGAATATGAGCGATATAGCGAACCGAGGAGAGGTATTAGGATAGGAGTTTTGAATGATAGAGTAGGCGTTTATATGCGAGAGATAGGGAATACGAGGGTCGATGCTAGGCTAGACGGTGTTGAAGGAGGGAATGCATCTTATATATGACAGAGGTAGGGAATATGAGGAGAAGTGCTAGGCTAGTCAGAAAGGTCTGAATGACAGAGTATACGTCTATATGGGAAAAGATAGGGAAAACGAAGGTAGGTGCTAGGTTGAGAGAGTCTTCAAGGAGGAAAATGCATTTATATGAGAGCTTTAGGGCATCCGAGGAGAGGTGCTAGTCTAGACATGGTTTGAGGAGTAGAGTATACGTTTATATGGGAGAAATATGGAAAACGGGAGAGATACAAGGATAGACAGGGTTGAAGGAGGAGGAATGTAGGTTTATACGGTAATATAGAGAGTAATTCGATTATAAAACTTTTCTCATCCAGCGTTACAACACTTTTATATACTTATTTTCTAAACCTTGCAAACTTTATATGTGTTAAACAGAAGTGCGCGAGACGGACAGGGACAAACTGTATAACTTGAAGGGTAGAATATGAGCGATAACGCGAATCGGGGAGAGGTATTAGGATAGGAGTTTTGAATGATAGAGTAGGCGTTTATATGCGAGAAATAGGGAATACGAGGGTCGATACTAGGCTAGACGGTGTTGAAGGAGGGAATGCATCTTATATATGAGAGAGGTAGGGAATATGAGGAGAAGTGCTAGGCTAGTCAGGAAGGTCAGAATGACAGAGTATACGTCTATATGGGAAAAGATAGGGAAAACGAAGGTAGGTGCTAGGTTGAGAGAGTCTTCAAGGAGGAAAATGCATTTATATGAGAGCGGTAGGGCATACGAGGAGGGGTGCTAGTCTAGACATGGTTTGAGGAGTAGAGTATACGTTTATATGGGAGAAATATGGAAAACGGGAGAGATACAAGGATAGACGGGGTTGAAGGAGGAGGAATGTAGGTTTATACGGTAATATAGAGAGAAATTCGATTATAAAACGTTTCTCATCCAGCATTACAACACCTTTATATACTTATTTGTAAACCTTACAAGCTTTATATATGTTAAACAGTAGTGCGCGAGACGGAGAGGAACAAACTCTGTAACTTGAAGGGTAGAATATGAGCGATATAGCGAACCGAGAAGAGGTATTAGGATAGGAGTTTTGAATGATAGAGTAGGCGTTTATATGCGAGAGATAAAGAATACGAGGGTTGATGCTAGGCTAGACGGTGTTGAAGGAGGGAATGCATCTTATATGTGAGAGAGGTAGGGAATATGAGGAGAAGTGCTAGGCTAGTCAGGAAGGTCTGAATGACAGAGTATATGTCTATATGGGAAAATATAGGGAAAACGAAGGTAGGTGCCAGGTTGAGACAGTCTTCAAGGAGGAAAATGCATTTATGTTAGAGCGGTAGGGCATACGAGGAGAGGTGCTAGTCTAGACATGGTTTGAGCAGTAGAGTATACGTTTATATGGGAGAAATATGGAAAACGGGAGAGATACAAGGATAGACAGGGTTGAAGGAGGAGGAATGTAGGTTTATACGGTAATATAGAGAGTAATTCGATTATAAACATTTTCTCATCCAGCGTTACAACACTTTTATATACTTATTTTCTAAACCTTACAAACTTTATATATGTTAAACAGTAGTGCGCGAGACGGAGAGGTACAAACTCTATAACTTGAAGGGTAGAATATGAGCGATATAGCGAACCGAGGAGAGGTATTAGGATAGTATTTTTGAATGATAGAGTAGGCGTTTATATGCGAGAGATAGGGAATATGAGGGTTGATGCTAGGCTAGACGGTGTTGAAGGAGGAAATGCACCTTATATATGAGAGAGGTAGGGAATATGAGGAGAAGTGCTAGGCTTGTCAGGAAGGTCTGAATGACAGAGTATACGTCTATATGGGAAAATATAGGGAAAATGAAGGTAGGTGCTAGGTTGAGAGAGTCTTCAAGCAGGAAAATGCATTTATATGAGAGCGGTAGGGCATACGAGGAGAGGTGCTAGTCTAGACATGGTTTGAGTAGTAGAGTATACGTTTATATGGGAGAAATATGGAAAACGGGAGAGATACAAGGATAGACAGGGTTGAAGGAGGAGGAATGTAGGTTTATACGGTAATATAGAGAGTAATTCGATTATAAAACTTTTCTCATCCAGCGTTACAACACTTTTATATACTTATTTTCTAAACCTTACAAACTTTATATATGTTAAACAGTAGCGCGCGAGACGGAAAGGGACAAACTCTATAAACTAAAGGGTAGAATATGAGCGATATAGCGATCCGAGGAAAGGTATTAGGATAGGAGTTTTGAATGATAGAGTAGGCGTTTATATGCGAGAGATAGGGAATACGAGGGTTGATGCTAGGCTAGACGGTGTTGAAGGAGGGAATGCATCTTATACATGAGAGAGGTAGGGAATATGAGGAGAAGTGCTAGGCTAGTCAGGAAGGTCTGAATGACAGAGTATACGTCAATATGGGAAAATATAGGGAAAATGAAGGTAGGTGCTAGGTTGAGAGAGTCTTCAAGGAGGAAAATGCATTTATATGAGAGCGGTAGGGCATACGAGGAGAGGTGCTAGTCTAGGCATGGTTTGAGGAGTAGACTATACGTTTATATGGGAGAAATATGGAAAACGGGAGAGATACAAGGATAGACAGCGTTGAAGGAGGAGGACTGTAGGTTTATAGGGAAATATAGAGAGTAATTCGATTATAAAACTTTTCTCATCCAGCGTTACAACACTTTTATATACTTATTTTCTAAACCTTAAAAACTTTATATATGTTAAACAGTAGTGCGCGAGACGGAGAGGGACAAACTCTATAATTTGAAGGGTAGAAAATGAGAGATATAGCGAACCGAGAAGAGGTATTAGGATAGGAGTTTTGAATGATAGAGTAGGCGTTTATATGCGAGAGATAGGGAATATGAGGGTCGATGCTAGGCTAGACGGTGTTGAAGGAGGGAATGCATGTTATATATCAGAGAGGTAGGGAATATGAGGAGAAGTGCTAGGCTAGTCAGGAAGGTCTGAATGACAGAGTATACGTCTATATGGGAAAAGACAGGGAAAACGAAGGTAGGTGCTATGTTGAGAGAGTCTTCAAGGAGGATAATGCATTTATATGAGAGCGGTAGGGCATACGAGGAGAGGTGCTAGTCTAGACATGGTTTGAGGAGTAGAGTATACGTTTATTTGGGAGAAGTATGGAAAACGGGAGAGATACAAGGATAGACGGGGTTGAAGGAGGAGGAATGTAGGTTTATACGTTAATATAGAGAGTAATTCGATTATAAAACGTTTCTCATCCAGCGTTACAACACCTCTATATAGTTATTTTTTAAAGCTTACAAGCTTTATATATGTTAAACAGTAGTGCGCGAGACGGAGAGGGACAAACTCTATAACTTGAAGGGTAGAATATGAGCGATATAGCGAACCGAGAAGAGGTATTAGGATAGGAGTTTTGAATGATAGAGTAGGCGTTTATATGCGAGAGATAAAGAATACGAGGGTTAATGCTAGGCTAGACGGTGTTGAAGATCTTATATATGAGAGAGGTAGGGAATATGAGGAGAAGTGCTAGGCTATTCAGGAAGGTCTGAATGACAGAGTATACGTCTATATGGGAAAATATAGAGAAAACGAAGGTAGGTGCCAGGTTGAGAGAGTCTTCAAGGAGGAAAATGCATTTATATGAGAGCGGTAGGGCATACGAGGAGAGGTGCTAGTCTAGACATGGTTTGAGGAGTAGAGTATACGTTTATATGGGAGAAATATGGAAAACGGGAGAGATACAAGGATAGACAGGGTTGAAGGAGGAGGAATGTAGGTTTATACGGTAATATAGAGAGTAATTCGATTATAAAACTTTTCTCCTCCAGCGTTACAACACTTTTATATACTTATTTTCTAAACATTACAAACTTTATATATGTTAAACAGTATGCGCGCGAGAAGGAGAGGGACAAACTCTATAACTTGAAGGATAGAATATGAGCGATATAGCGAACCGAGGAGAGGTATTAGGATAGGAGTTTTGAATGATAGAGTAGGCGTTTATATGCGAGAGATAGGGAATACGAGGGTTGATGCTAGGCTAGACGGTGTTGAAGGAGGGAATGCATCTTATATATGAGAGAGGTAGGGAATATGAGGAGAAGTGCTAGGCTAGTCAGGAAGGTCTGAATGACAGAGTATACGTCTATATGGGAAAATATACGGAAAACGAAGGTAGGTGCTAGGTTGAGAGAGTCTTCAAGGAGGAAAATGCATTTATATGAGAGCGGTAGGGCATACGAGGAGAGGTGCTAGTCTAGGCATGGTTTGAGGAGTAGAGTATACGTTTATATGGGAGAAATATGGAAAACGGGAGGGATACAAGGATAGACAGCGTTGAAGGAGGAGGAATGTAGGATTATACGGTAATATAGAGAGTAATTCGATTATAAAACTTTTCTCATCCAGCGTTAAAAAACTTTTATATACTTATTTTCTAAACCTTGCAAGCTTTATATATGTTAAACAGAACTGCGCGAGACGGAGAGGGACAAACTGTATAACTTGAAGGGTAGAATATGAGCGATATAGCGAATCGAGGAGAGGTATTAGGATAGGAGTTTTGAATGATAGAGTAGGCGTTTATATGCCGGAGATAGGGAATACGAGGGTCGATGCTAGGCTAGACGGTGATGAAGGAGGGAATGCATCTTATATATGACAGAGGTAGGGAATATGAGGAGAAGTGCTAGGCTAGTCAGGAAGGACTGAATGACAGAGTATACGTCTATATGGGAAAATATAGGGAAAATGAAGGTAGGTGCTAGGTTGAGAGAGTCTTCAAGCAGGAAAATGCATTTATATGAGAGCGGTAGGGCATACGAGGAGAGGTGATAGTCTAGACATGGTTTGAGTAGTAGAGTATACGTTTATATGGGAGAAATATGGAAAACGGGAGAGATACAAGGATAGACAGGGTTGAAGGAGGAAGAATGTAGGTTTATACGGAAATATAGAGAGTAATTCGATTATAAAACTTTTCTCATCCAGCGTTAAAACACTTTTATATACTTATTTTCTAAACCTTACAAACTTTATATATGTTAAACAGTAGTGCGCGAGACGGAGAGGGACAAACTCTATAACTTGAAGGGTAGAATATGAGCGATATAGCGAACCGAGGAGAGGTATTAGGATAGTATTTTTGAATGATAGAGTAGGCGTTTATATGCGAGAGATAGGGAATACGAGGGTTGATGCTAGGCTAGACGGTGTTGAAGGAGGAAATGCACCTTATATATGAGAGAGGTAGGGAATATGAGGAGAAGTGCTAGGCTAGTCAGGAAGGACTGAATGACAGAGTATACGTCTATATGGGAAAATATAGGGAAAATGAAGGTAGGTGCTAGGTTGAGAGAGTCTTCAAGCAGGAAAATGCATTTATATGAGAGCGGTAGGGCATACGAGGAGAGGTGATAGTCTAGACATGGTTTGAGTAGTAGAGTATACGTTTATATGGGAGAAATATGGAAAACGGGAGAGATACAAGGATAGACAGGGTTGAAAGAGGAGGAATGTAGCTTCATACGGTAATATAGAGAGTAATTCGATTATAAAACTTTTCTCATCCAGCGTTACAACACTTTTATATACTTATTTTCTAAACCTTACAAATTTATATATGTTAAACAGTAGTGCGCGAGACGGCGAGGGACAAACTGTATAACTTGAAGGGTAGAATATGAGCGATATAGCGAACCGAGGAGAGGTATTAGGATAGGAGTTTTGAATGATAGAGTAGGCGTTCATATGCGAGAGATAGGGAATACGAGGGTTGATGCTAGGCTAGACGGTGTTGAAGGTGGGAATGCATCTTATATATGAGAGAGGTAGGGAATATGAGGAGAAGTGCTAGCTTAGCCCGGAAGGTCTGAATGACAGCGTATACGTCTATATGGGAAAATATAGGGAAAACGAAGGTAGGTGCTATGTTGAGAGAGTCTTCAAGGAGGAAAATGCATTTATATGAGAGCGGTAGGGCATACGAGGAGAGGTGCTAGTCTAGACATGGTTTGAGGTGTAGAGTATACGTTTATATGGGAGAAATATGGAAAACGGGAGAGTTACAAGGATAGACAGGGTGTAAAGAGGAGGAATGTAGGTTTATACGGTAATATAGAGAGTAATTCGATTATAAAACTTTTCTCATCCAGCGTTACAACACTTTTATATACTTATTTTCTAAACCTTACAAACTTTATATATGTTAAACGGTATGCGCGCGAGACGGAGAGGGACAAACTCTATAACTTGAAGGATAGAATATGAGCGATATAGCGAAACGAGGAGGGGTATTAGGATAGGAGTTTTGAATGATAGAATAGGCGTTTATATGCGAGAGATAGGGAATACGAGGGCTAGGCTAGACGGTGTTGAAGGAGGGAATGCATCTTATATATGAGACAGGTAGGGAATATGAGGAGAAGTGCTTGGCTAGTCAGGAAGGCCTGAATGACAGAGTATACGTCTATATGGGAAAATATAGGGAAAACGAAGGTAGGTGCTAGGTAGAGAGAGGCTTCAAGGAGGAAAATGCATTTATATGAGAGCGGTAGGGCATACGAGGTGAGGTGCTAGTCTAGGCATGGTTTGAGGAGTAGAGTATAGGTTTATATGGGAGAAATATGGAAAACGGGAGAGATACAAGGATAGACAGCGTTGAAGGAGGGGGAATGTAGGTTTATACGGTAATATAGAGAGTAATTCGATTATAAAACTTTTCTCATCCAGCGTTAAAACACCTTTATATACTTATTTTCTAAACCTTGCAAACGTTATATATGTTAAACAGAAGTGCGCGAGACGGAGAGGGACAAACTGTATAACTTGAAGGGTAGAATATGAGCGATATAGCGAATCGAGGAGAGGTATTAGGATAGGAGTTTTGAATGATAGAGTAGGCGTTTATATGCGAGAGATAGGGAATACGAGGGTCGATGCTAGGCTAGACGGTGTTGAAGGAGGGAATGCATCTTATATATGACAGAGGTAGGGAATATGAGGAGAAGTGCTAGGCTAGTCAGGATGGTCAGAATGACAGAGTATACGTCTATATGGGAAAAGATAGGGAAAACTAAGGTAGGTGCTAGGTTGAGAGAGTCTTCAAGGAGGAAAATGCATTTATATGAGAGCGGTAGGGGATACGAGGAGAGGTGCTAATCTAGACATGGTTTGAGGAGTAGAGTATACGTTTATATGGGAGAAATATGGAAAACGGGAGAGATACAAGGATAGACAGGGTTGAAGGAGGAGGAATGTAGGTTTATACGGTAATATAGAGAGTAATTCGATTATAAACATTTTCTCATCCAGTGTTAAAAATCTTTTATATACTTATTTTCTAAACCTTACAAACTTTATATATGTTAAACAGTAGTGCGCGAGACGGGGAGGGACAACTCTATAACTTGAAGGGTAGAATATGAGCGATATAGCGAACCGAGAAGAGGTATTAGGATAGGAGTTTTAAATGATAGAGTAGGCGTTTATATGCGAGAGATAGGGAATACGAGGGTTGTTGCTAGGCTAGACGGTGTTGAAGGAGGGAATGCATCTTATATATGAGAGAGGTAGGGAATATGAGGAGACGTGCTTGGCTAGTCAGGAAGGTCTGAATGACAGAGTATACGTCTATATGGGAAAAGATAGGGAAAACGAAGGTAGGTGCTAGGTTGAGAGAGTCTTCAAGGAGGAAAATGCATTTATATGAGAGCGGTAGGGCATACGAGGAGAGGTGCTACTCTAGGCATGGTTTGAGGAGTAGAGTATACGTTTATATGGGAGAAATATGGAAAACGGGAGAGATACAAGGATAGACAGGGTTGAAGGAGGAGGAATGTAGGTTTATACGGTAATATAGAGAGTAATTCGATTATAAACATTTTCTCATCCAGCGTTACAACACTTTTATATACTTATTTTCTAAACCTTACAAACTTTATATATCTTAAACAGTAGTGCGCGAGACGGAGAGGGACAAACTCTATAACTTGAAGGGTAGAATATGAGCGATATAGCGAACCGAGGAGAGGTATTAGGATAGGATTTTTGAATGATAGAGTAGGCGTTTATATGCGAGAGATAGGGAATACGAGGGCTAGGCTAGACGGTGTTGAAGGAGGGAATGCATCTTATATATGAGAGAGGTAGGGAATATGAGGAGAAGTGCTAGGCTAGTCAGGAAGGTCTGAATGACAGAATATACGTCTATATGGGAAAAGATAGGGAAAACGAAGGTAGGTGCTACGTTGAGAGAGTCTTCAAGGAGGAAAAAGCATTTATATGAGAGCGGTAGGGCATACGAGGAGAGGTGCTAGTCTAGGCATGGTTTGAGGAGTAGAGTATACGTTTATATGGGAGAAATATGGTAAACGGGAGACATAGAAGGATAGACAGGGTTGAAGGAGGAGGAATGTAGGTTTATACGGTAATATAGAGAGTAATTCGATTATAAAACTTTTCTCATCCAGCGTTAAAACACTTTTATATACTTATTTTCTAAACCTTACAAACTTTATATATGTTAAACAGTAGTGCGCGAGACGGAGAGGGACAAACTGTATAACTTGAAGGGTAGAATATCAGCGATATAGCGTACCGAGGAGAGGTATTAGGATAGGAGTTTTGAATGATAGAGTAGGCGTTTATATGCGAGAGATAGGGAATACGAGGGTTGATGCTAGGTTAGACGGTGTTGAAGGAGGGAATGCATCTTATATATGAGAGAGGTAGGGAATATGAGGAGAAGTGCTAGACTAGTCAGGAAGGTCTGAATGACAGAGTATACGTCTATATGGGAAAATATAGGGAAAACGAAGGTAGGTGCTAGGTTGAGAGAGTCTTCAAGGAGGAAAATGCATTTATATGAGAGCGGTAGGGCATACGAGGAGAGGTGCTAGTCTAGACATGGTTTGAGTAGTAGAGTATACGTTTATATGGGAGAAATATGGAAAACGGGAGAGATACAAGGATAGACAGGGTTGAAGGAGGAGGAATGTAGCTTCATACGGTAATATAGAGAGTAATTCGATTATAAAACTTTTCTCATCCAGTGTTACAACACTTTTATATACTTATTTTCTAAACCTTACAAACTTTATATATGTTAAACAGTAGTGCGCGAGACGGAGAGGGACAAGCTCTATAATTTGAAGGGTAGAATATGAGCGATATAGCGAACCGAGAAGGGGTATTAGGATAGGAGTTTTGAATGATAGAGTAGGCGTTTATATGCGACAGATAGGGAATACCAGGGTTGATGCTAGGCTAGACGGTGTTGAAGGAGGGAATGCATCTTATATATGAGAGAGGTAGGGAATATGAGGAGAAGTGCTAGGCTAGTCAGGAAGTTATGAATGACAGAGTATACGTCTATATGGGAAAATATAGGGAAAACGAAGGTAGGTGCTATGTTGAGAGAGTCTTCAAGGAGGAAAATGCATTTATATGAGAGCGGTAGGGCATACGAGGAGAGGTGCTAGTCTAGACATGGTTTGAGGAGTAGAGTATAGGTTTATATGGGAGAAATATGGAAAACGGGAGAGTTACAAGGATAGACAGGGTTGAAAGAGGAGGAATGTAGGTTTATACGGTAATATAGAGAGTAATTCGATTATAAAACTTTTCTCATCCAGCGTTACAATACTTTTATATACTTATTTTCTAAACCTTACAAACTTTATATATGTTAAACAGTATGCGCGCGAGACGGAGAGGGACAAACTCTATAACTTGGAGGATAGAATATGAGCGATATAGCGAACCGAGGAGAGGTATTAGGATAGGAGTTTTGAATGATAGAGTAGGCGTTTATATGCGAGAGATAGGGAATACGAGGGCTAGGCTAGACGGTGTTGAAGGAGGGAATGCATCTTATATATGAGAGAGGTAGGGAATATGAGGAGAAGTGCTAGGCTAGTCAGGAAGGCCTGAATGACAGAGTATACGTCTATATGGGAAAATATAGGGAAAACGAAGGTGGGTGCTAGGTTGAGAGAGGCTTCAAGGAGGAAAATGCATTTATATGAGAGCGGTAGGGCATACGAGGAGAGGTGCTAGTCTAGGCATGGTTTGAGGAGTAGAGTATACGTTTATATGGGAGAAATATGGAAAACGGGAGAGATACAAGGATAGACAGGGTTGAAGGAGGAGGAATGTAGGTTTATACGGTAATATAGAGAGTAATTCGATTATAAACATTTTCTCATCCAGCGTTACAACACTTTTATATACTTATTTTCTAAACCTTACAAACTTTATATATCTTAAACAGTAGTGCGCGAGACGGAGAGGGACAAACTCTATAACTTGAAGGGTAGAATATGAGCGATATAGCGAACCGAGGAGAGGTATTAGGATAGGATTTTTGAATGATAGAGTAGGCGTTTATATGCGAGAGATAGGGAATACGAGGGCTAGGCTAGACGGTGTTGAAGGAGGGAATGCATCTTATATATGAGAGAGGTAGGGAATATGAGGAGAAGTGCTAGGCTAGTCAGGAAGGTCTGAATGACAGAATATACGTCTATATGGGAAAAGATAGGGAAAACGAAGGTAGGTGCTACGTTGAGAGAGTCTTCAAGGAGGAAAAAGCATTTATATGAGAGCGGTAGGGCATACGAGGAGAGGTGCTAGTCTAGGCATGGTTTGAGGAGTAGAGTATACGTTTATATGGGAGAAATATGGTAAACGGGAGACATAGAAGGATAGACAGGGTTGAAGGAGGAGGAATGTAGGTTTATACGGTAATATAGAGAGTAATTCGATTATAAAACTTTTCTCATCCAGCGTTAAAACACTTTTATATACTTATTTTCTAAACCTTACAAACTTTATATATGTTAAACAGTAGTGCGCGAGACGGAGAGGGACAAACTGTATAACTTGAAGGGTAGAATATCAGCGATATAGCGTACCGAGGAGAGGTATTAGGATAGGAGTTTTGAATGATAGAGTAGGCGTTTATATGCGAGAGATAGGGAATACGAGGGTTGATGCTAGGTTAGACGGTGTTGAAGGAGGGAATGCATCTTATATATGAGAGAGGTAGGGAATATGAGGAGAAGTGCTAGACTAGTCAGGAAGGTCTGAATGACAATGTATACGTCTATATGGGAAAATATAGGGAAAACGAAGGTAGGTGCTAGGTTGAGAGAGTCTTCAAGGAGGAAAATGCATTTATATGAGAGCGGTAGGGCATACGAGGAGAGGTGCTAGTCTAGACATGGTTTGAGTAGTAGAGTATACGTTTATATGGGAGAAATACGGAAAACGGGAGAGATACAAGGATAGACAGGGTTGAAGGAGGAGGAATGTAGCTTCATACGGTAATATAGAGAGTAATTCGATTATAAAACTTTTCTCATCCAGTGTTACAACACTTTTATATACTTATTTTCTAAACCTTACAAACTTTATATATGTTAAACAGTAGTGCGCGAGACGGAGAGGGACAAGCTCTATAATTTGAAGGGTAGAATATGAGCGATATAGCGAACCGAGAAGGGGTATTAGGATAGGAGTTTTGAATGATAGAGTAGGCGTTTATATGCGAGAGATAGGGAATACCAGGGTTGATGCTAGGCTAGACGGTGTTGAAGGAGGGAATGCATCTTATATATGAGAGAGGTAGGGAATATGAGGAGAAGTGCTAGGCTAGTCAGGAAGGTCTGAATGACAGAGTATACGTCTATATGGGAAAATATAGGGAAAACGAAGGTAGGTGCTATGTTGAGAGAGTCTTCAAGGAGGAAAATGCATTTATATGAGAGCGGTAGGGCATACGAGGAGAGGTGCTAGTCTAGACATGGTTTGAGGAGTAGAGTATACGTTTATATGGGAGAAATATGGAAAACGGGAGAGTTACAAGGATAGACAGGGTTGAAAGAGGAGGAATGTAGGTTTATACGGTAATATAGAGAGTAATTCGATTATAAAACTTTTCTCATCCAGCGTTACAATACTTTTATATACTTATTTTCTAAACCTTACAAACTTTATATATGTTAAACAGTATGCGCGCGAGACGGAGAGGGACAAACTCTATAACTTGGAGGATAGAATATGAGCGATATAGCGAACCGAGGAGAGGTATTAGGATAGGAGTTTTGAATGATAGAGTAGGCGTTTATATGCGAGAGATAGGGAATACGTGGGCTAGGCTAGACGGTGTTGAAGGAGGGAATGCATCTTATATATGAGAGAGGTAGGGAATATGAGGAGAAGTGCTAGGCTAGTCAGGAAGGCCTGAATGACAGAGTATACGTCTATATGGGAAAATATAGGGAAAACGAAGGTGGGTGCTAGGTTGAGAGAGGCTTCAAGGAGGAAAATGCATTTATATGAGAGCGGTAGGGCATACGAGGAGAGGTGCTAGTCTAGGCATGGTTTGAGGAGTAGAGTATACGTTTATATGGGAGAAATATGGAAAACGGGAGAGATACAAGGATAGACAGGGTTGAAAGAGGAGGAATGTAGGTTTATACGGTAATATAGAGAGTAATTCGATTATAAAACTTTTCTCATCCAGCGTTACAACACTTTTATATACTTATTTTCTAAACCTTACAAACTTTATATATGTTAAACAGTAGCGCGCGAGACGGAAAGGGACACACTCTATAAACTAAAGGGTAGAATATGAGCGATATAGCGATCCGAGGAAAGGTATTAGGATAGGAGTTTTGAATGATAGAGTAGGCGTTTATATGCGAGAGATAGGGAATACGAGGGTTGATGCTAGGCTAGACGGTGTTGAAGGAGGGAATGCATCTTATATATGAGAGAGGTAGGGAATATGAGGAGAAGTGCTAGGCTAGTCAGGAAGGTCTGAATGACAGAGTATACGTCTATATGGGAAAATATACGGAAAACGAAGGTAGGTGCTAGGTTGAGAGAGTCTTCAAGGAGGAAAATGCATTTATATGAGAGCGGTAGGGCATACGAGGAGAGGTGCTAGTCTAGGCATGGTTTGAGGAGTAGAGTATACGTTTATATGGGAGAAATATGGAAAACGGGAGGGATACAAGGATAGACAGCGTTGAAGGAGGAGGAATGTAGGATTATACGGTAATATAGAGAGTAATTCGATTATAAAACTTTTCTCATCCAGCGTTAAAAAACTTTTATATACTTATTTTCTAAACCTTGCAAGCTTTATATATGTTAAACAGAACTGCGCGAGACGGAGAGGGACAAACTGTATAACTTGAAGGGTAGAATATGAGCGATATAGCGAATCGAGGAGAGGTATTAGGATAGGAGTTTTGAATGATAGAGTAGGCGTTTATATGCCGGAGATAGGGAATACGAGGGTCGATGCTAGGCTAGACGGTGATGAAGGAGGGAATGCATCTTATATATGACAGAGGTAGGGAATATGGGGAGAAGTGCTAGGCTACTCAGGAAGTTCAGAATGACAGAGTATACGTCTATATGGGAAAAGATAGGGAAAACGAAGGTAGGTGCTAGGTTGAGAGAGTCTTCAAGGAGGAAAATGCATTTATATGAGAGCGGTAGGGCATACGAGGAGAGGTGCTAGTCTACGCATGGTTTGAGGAGTAGAGTATACGTTTATATGGTCGAAATATGGAAAACGGGAGAGATACAAGGATAGACAGGGTTGAAGGAGGAAGAATGTAGGTTTATACGGAAATATAGAGAGTAATTCGATTATAAAACTTTTCTCATCCAGCGTTAAAACACTTTTATATACTTATTTTCTAAACCTTACAAACTTTATATATGTTAAACAGTAGTGCGCGAGACGGAGAGGGACAAACTCTATAACTTGAAGGGTAGAATATGAGCGATATAGCGAACCGAGGAGAGGTATTAGGATAGTATTTTTGAATGATAGAGTAGGCGTTTATATGCGAGAGATAGGGAATACGAGGGTTGATGCTAGGCTAGACGGTGTTGAAGGAGGAAATGCACCTTATATATGAGAGAGGTAGGGAATATGAGGAGAAGTGCTAGGCTAGTCAGGAAGGACTGAATGACAGAGTATACGTCTATATGGGAAAATATAGGGAAAATGAAGGTAGGTGCTAGGTTGAGAGAGTCTTCAAGCAGGAAAATGCATTTATATGAGAGCGGTAGGGCATACGAGGAGAGGTGATAGTCTAGACATGGTTTGAGTAGTAGAGTATACGTTTATATGGGAGAAATATGGAAAACGGGAGAGATACAAGGATAGACAGGGTTGAAAGAGGAGGAATGTAGCTTCATACGGTAATATAGAGAGTAATTCGATTATAAAACTTTTCTCATCCAGCGTTACAACACTTTTATATACTTATTTTCTAAACCTTACAAATTTATATATGTTAAACAGTAGTGCGCGAGACGGCGAGGGACAAACTGTATAACTTGAAGGGTAGAATATGAGCGATATAGCGAACCGAGGAGAGGTATTAGGATAGGAGTTTTGAATGATAGAGTAGGCGTTCATATGCGAGAGATAGGGAATACGAGGGTTGATGCTAGGCTAGACGGTGTTGAAGGTGGGAATGCATCTTATATATGAGAGAGGTAGGGAATATGAGGAGAAGTGCTAGTTTAGCCCGGAAGGTCTGAATGACAGCGTATACGTCTATATGGGAAAATATAGGGAAAACGAAGGTAGGTGCTATGTTGAGAGAGTCTTCAAGGAGGAAAATGCATTTATATGAGAGCGGTAGGGCATACGAGGAGAGGTGCTAGTCTAGACATGGTTTGAGGTGTAGAGTATACGTTTATATGGGAGAAATATGGAAAACGGGAGAGTTACAAGGATAGACAGGGTGTAAAGAGGAGGAATGTAGGTTTATACGGTAATATAGAGAGTAATTCGATTATAAAACTTTTCTCATCCAGCGTTACAACACTTTTATATACTTATTTTCTAAACCTTACAAACTTTATATATGTTAAACGGTATGCGCGCGAGACGGAGAGGGACAAACTCTATAACTTGAAGGATAGAATATGAGCGATATAGCGAAACGAGGAGGGGTATTAGGATAGGAGTTTTGAATGATAGAATAGGCGTTTATATGCGAGAGATAGGGAATACGAGGGCTAGGCTAGACGGTGTTGAAGGAGGGAATGCATCTTATATATGAGACAGGTAGGGAATATGAGGAGAAGTGCTTGGCTAGTCAGGAAGGCCTGAATGACAGAGTATACGTCTATATGGGAAAATATAGGGAAAACGAAGGTAGGTGCTAGGTAGAGAGAGGCTTCAAGGAGGAAAATGCATTTATATGAGAGCGGTAGGGCATACGAGGTGAGGTGCTAGTCTAGGCATGGTTTGAGGAGTAGAGTATAGGTTTATATGGGAGAAATATGGAAAACGGGAGAGATACAAGGATAGACAGCGTTGAAGGAGGGGGAATGTAGGTTTATACGGTAATATAGAGAGTAATTCGATTATAAAACTTTTCTCATCCAGCGTTAAAACACCTTTATATACTTATTTTCTAAACCTTGCAAACGTTATATATGTTAAACAGAAGTGCGCGAGACGGAGAGGGACAAACTGTATAACTTGAAGGGTAGAATATGAGCGATATAGCGAATCGAGGAGAGGTATTAGGATAGGAGTTTTGAATGATAGAGTAGGCGTTTATATGCGAGAGATAGGGAATACGAGGGTCGATGCTAGGCTAGACGGTGTTGAAGGAGGGAATGCATCTTATATATGACAGAGGTAGGGAATATGAGGAGAAGTGCTAGGCTAGTCAGGATGGTCAGAATGACAGAGTATACGTCTATATGGGAAAAGATAGGGAAAACTAAGGTAGGTGCTAGGTTGAGAGAGTCTTCAAGGAGGAAAATGCATTTATATGAGAGCGGTAGGGGATACGAGGAGAGGTGCTAATCTAGACATGGTTTGAGGAGTAGAGTATACGTTTATATGGGAGAAATATGGAAAACGGGAGAGATACAAGGATAGACAGGGTTGAAGGAGGAGGAATGTAGGTTTATACGGTAATATAGAGAGTAATTCGATTATAAACATTTTCTCATCCAGTGTTAAAAATCTTTTATATACTTATTTTCTAAACCTTACAAACTTTATATATGTTAAACAGTAGTGCGCGAGACGGGGAGGGACAACTCTATAACTTGAAGGGTAGAATATGAGCGATATAGCGAACCGAGAAGAGGTATTAGGATAGGAGTTTTAAATGATAGAGTAGGCGTTTATATGCGAGAGATAGGGAATACGAGGGTTGTTGCTAGGCTAGACGGTGTTGAAGGAGGGAATGCATCTTATATATGAGAGAGGTAGGGAATATGAGGAGACGTGCTTGGCTAGTCAGGAAGGTCTGAATGACAGAGTATACGTCTATATGGGAAAAGATAGGGAAAACGAAGGTAGGTGCTAGGTTGAGAGAGTCTTCAAGGAGGAAAATGCATTTATATGAGAGCGGTAGGGCATACGAGGAGAGGTGCTACTCTAGGCATGGTTTGAGGAGTAGAGTATACGTTTATATGGGAGAAATATGGAAAACGGGAGAGATACAAGGATAGACAGGGTTGAAGGAGGAGGAATGTAGGTTTATACGGTAATATAGAGAGTAATTCGATTATAAACATTTTCTCATCCAGCGTTACAACACTTTTATATACTTATTTTCTAAACCTTACAAACTTTATATATCTTAAACAGTAGTGCGCGAGACGGAGAGGGACAAACTCTATAACTTGAAGGGTAGAATATGAGCGATATAGCGAACCGAGGAGAGGTATTAGGATAGGATTTTTGAATGATAGAGTAGGCGTTTATATGCGAGAGATAGGGAATACGAGGGCTAGGCTAGACGGTGTTGAAGGAGGGAATGCATCTTATATATGAGAGAGGTAGGGAATATGAGGAGAAGTGCTAGGCTAGTCAGGAAGGTCTGAATGACAGAATATACGTCTATATGGGAAAAGATAGGGAAAACGAAGGTAGGTGCTACGTTGAGAGAGTCTTCAAGGAGGAAAAAGCATTTATATGAGAGCGGTAGGGCATACGAGGAGAGGTGCTAGTCTAGGCATGGTTTGAGGAGTAGAGTATACGTTTATATGGGAGAAATATGGTAAACGGGAGACATAGAAGGATAGACAGGGTTGAAGGAGGAGGAATGTAGGTTTATACGGTAATATAGAGAGTAATTCGATTATAAAACTTTTCTCATCCAGCGTTAAAACACTTTTATATACTTATTTTCTAAACCTTACAAACTTTATATATGTTAAACAGTAGTGCGCGAGACGGAGAGGGACAAACTGTATAACTTGAAGGGTAGAATATCAGCGATATAGCGTACCGAGGAGAGGTATTAGGATAGGAGTTTTGAATGATAGAGTAGGCGTTTATATGCGAGAGATAGGGAATACGAGGGTTGATGCTAGGTTAGACGGTGTTGAAGGAGGGAATGCATCTTATATATGAGAGAGGTAGGGAATATGAGGAGAAGTGCTAGACTAGTCAGGAAGGTCTGAATGACAGAGTATACGTCTATATGGGAAAATATAGGGAAAACGAAGGTAGGTGCTAGGTTGAGAGAGTCTTCAAGGAGGAAAATGCATTTATATGAGAGCGGTAGGGCATACGAGGAGAGGTGCTAGTCTAGACATGGTTTGAGTAGTAGAGTATACGTTTATATGGGAGAAATATGGAAAACGGGAGAGATACAAGGATAGACAGGGTTGAAGGAGGAGGAATGTAGCTTCATACGGTAATATAGAGAGTAATTCGATTATAAAACTTTTCTCATCCAGTGTTACAACACTTTTATATACTTATTTTCTAAACCTTACAAACTTTATATATGTTAAACAGTAGTGCGCGAGACGGAGAGGGACAAGCTCTATAATTTGAAGGGTAGAATATGAGCGATATAGCGAACCGAGAAGGGGTATTAGGATAGGAGTTTTGAATGATAGAGTAGGCGTTTATATGCGACAGATAGGGAATACCAGGGTTGATGCTAGGCTAGACGGTGTTGAAGGAGGGAATGCATCTTATATATGAGAGAGGTAGGGAATATGAGGAGAAGTGCTAGGCTAGTCAGGAAGTTATGAATGACAGAGTATACGTCTATATGGGAAAATATAGGGAAAACGAAGGTAGGTGCTATGTTGAGAGAGTCTTCAAGGAGGAAAATGCATTTATATGAGAGCGGTAGGGCATACGAGGAGAGGTGCTAGTCTAGACATGGTTTGAGGAGTAGAGTATAGGTTTATATGGGAGAAATATGGAAAACGGGAGAGTTACAAGGATAGACAGGGTTGAAAGAGGAGGAATGTAGGTTTATACGGTAATATAGAGAGTAATTCGATTATAAAACTTTTCTCATCCAGCGTTACAATACTTTTATATACTTATTTTCTAAACCTTACAAACTTTATATATGTTAAACAGTATGCGCGCGAGACGGAGAGGGACAAACTCTATAACTTGGAGGATAGAATATGAGCGATATAGCGAACCGAGGAGAGGTATTAGGATAGGAGTTTTGAATGATAGAGTAGGCGTTTATATGCGAGAGATAGGGAATACGAGGGCTAGGCTAGACGGTGTTGAAGGAGGGAATGCATCTTATATATGAGAGAGGTAGGGAATATGAGGAGAAGTGCTAGGCTAGTCAGGAAGGCCTGAATGACAGAGTATACGTCTATATGGGAAAATATAGGGAAAACGAAGGTGGGTGCTAGGTTGAGAGAGGCTTCAAGGAGGAAAATGCATTTATATGAGAGCGGTAGGGCATACGAGGAGAGGTGCTAGTCTAGGCATGGTTTGAGGAGTAGAGTATACGTTTATATGGGAGAAATATGGAAAACGGGAGAGATACAAGGATAGACAGGGTTGAAGGAGGAGGAATGTAGGTTTATACGGTAATATAGAGAGTAATTCGATTATAAACATTTTCTCATCCAGCGTTACAACACTTTTATATACTTATTTTCTAAACCTTACAAACTTTATATATCTTAAACAGTAGTGCGCGAGACGGAGAGGGACAAACTCTATAACTTGAAGGGTAGAATATGAGCGATATAGCGAACCGAGGAGAGGTATTAGGATAGGATTTTTGAATGATAGAGTAGGCGTTTATATGCGAGAGATAGGGAATACGAGGGCTAGGCTAGACGGTGTTGAAGGAGGGAATGCATCTTATATATGAGAGAGGTAGGGAATATGAGGAGAAGTGCTAGGCTAGTCAGGAAGGTCTGAATGACAGAATATACGTCTATATGGGAAAAGATAGGGAAAACGAAGGTAGGTGCTACGTTGAGAGAGTCTTCAAGGAGGAAAAAGCATTTATATGAGAGCGGTAGGGCATACGAGGAGAGGTGCTAGTCTAGGCATGGTTTGAGGAGTAGAGTATACGTTTATATGGGAGAAATATGGTAAACGGGAGACATAGAAGGATAGACAGGGTTGAAGGAGGAGGAATGTAGGTTTATACGGTAATATAGAGAGTAATTCGATTATAAAACTTTTCTCATCCAGCGTTAAAACACTTTTATATACTTATTTTCTAAACCTTACAAACTTTATATATGTTAAACAGTAGTGCGCGAGACGGAGAGGGACAAACTGTATAACTTGAAGGGTAGAATATCAGCGATATAGCGTACCGAGGAGAGGTATTAGGATAGGAGTTTTGAATGATAGAGTAGGCGTTTATATGCGAGAGATAGGGAATACGAGGGTTGATGCTAGGTTAGACGGTGTTGAAGGAGGGAATGCATCTTATATATGAGAGAGGTAGGGAATATGAGGAGAAGTGCTAGACTAGTCAGGAAGGTCTGAATGACAATGTATACGTCTATATGGGAAAATATAGGGAAAACGAAGGTAGGTGCTAGGTTGAGAGAGTCTTCAAGGAGGAAAATGCATTTATATGAGAGCGGTAGGGCATACGAGGAGAGGTGCTAGTCTAGACATGGTTTGAGTAGTAGAGTATACGTTTATATGGGAGAAATATGGAAAACGGGAGAGATACAAGGATAGACAGGGTTGAAGGAGGAGGAATGTAGCTTCATACGGTAATATAGAGAGTAATTCGATTATAAAACTTTTCTCATCCAGTGTTACAACACTTTTATATACTTATTTTCTAAACCTTACAAACTTTATATATGTTAAACAGTAGTGCGCGAGACGGAGAGGGACAAGCTCTATAATTTGAAGGGTAGAATATGAGCGATATAGCGAACCGAGAAGGGGTATTAGGATAGGAGTTTTGAATGATAGAGTAGGCGTTTATATGCGAGAGATAGGGAATACCAGGGTTGATGCTAGGCTAGACGGTGTTGAAGGAGGGAATGCATCTTATATATGAGAGAGGTAGGGAATATGAGGAGAAGTGCTAGGCTAGTCAGGAAGGTCTGAATGACAGAGTATACGTCTATATGGGAAAATATAGGGAAAACGAAGGTAGGTGCTATGTTGAGAGAGTCTTCAAGGAGGAAAATGCATTTATATGAGAGCGGTAGGGCATACGAGGAGAGGTGCTAGTCTAGACATGGTTTGAGGAGTAGAGTATACGTTTATATGGGAGAAATATGGAAAACGGGAGAGTTACAAGGATAGACAGGGTTGAAAGAGGAGGAATGTAGGTTTATACGGTAATATAGAGAGTAATTCGATTATAAAACTTTTCTCATCCAGCGTTACAATACTTTTATATACTTATTTTCTAAACCTTACAAACTTTATATATGTTAAACAGTATGCGCGCGAGACGGAGAGGGACAAACTCTATAACTTGGAGGATAGAATATGAGCGATATAGCGAACCGAGGAGAGGTATTAGGATAGGAGTTTTGAATGATAGAGTAGGCGTTTATATGCGAGAGATAGGGAATACGTGGGCTAGGCTAGACGGTGTTGAAGGAGGGAATGCATCTTATATATGAGAGAGGTAGGGAATATGAGGAGAAGTGCTAGGCTAGTCAGGAAGGCCTGAATGACAGAGTATACGTCTATATGGGAAAATATAGGGAAAACGAAGGTGGGTGCTAGGTTGAGAGAGGCTTCAAGGAGGAAAATGCATTTATATGAGAGCGGTAGGGCATACGAGGAGAGGTGCTAGTCTAGGCATGGTTTGAGGAGTAGAGTATACGTTTATATGGGAGAAATATGGAAAACGGGAGAGATACAAGGATAGACAGGGTTGAAAGAGGAGGAATGTAGGTTTATACGGTAATATAGAGAGTAATTCGATTATAAAACTTTTCTCATCCAGCGTTACAACACTTTTATATACTTATTTTCTAAACCTTACAAACTTTATATATGTTAAACAGTAGCGCGCGAGACGGAAAGGGACACACTCTATAAACTAAAGGGTAGAATATGAGCGATATAGCGATCCGAGGAAAGGTATTAGGATAGGAGTTTTGAATGATAGAGTAGGCGTTTATATGCGAGAGATAGGGAATACGAGGGTTGATGCTAGGCTAGACGGTGTTGAAGGAGGGAATGCATCTTATATATGAGAGAGGTAGGGAATATGAGGAGAAGTGCTAGGCTAGTCAGGAAGGCCTGAATGACAGAGTATACGTCTATATGGGAAAATATAGGGAAAACGAAGGTAGGTGCTAGGTTGAGAGAGTCTTCAAGGAGGAAAATGCATTTATATGAGAGCGGTAGGGCATACGAGGTGAGGTGCTAGTGTAGACATGGTTTGAGGAGTAGAGTATACGTTTATATGGGAGAAATATGGAAAACGGGAGAGATAATTTCATTATCTCTTCTGCACTGGAATTCCATGGAATAGTAGGTATCAGTAACACAATGGAAAATAATATTTGATACTCTGGGGTACGTTCAAGGCATTTACCCTGGCAAAGTTTAAGATTGACTAAATACACATATTATGTAAACAAGTGAAATGCTTGCACTACGTCCAATACTTTGGCAAGAGGGGAAAATCCCTTTCCAAAGATATAAAAATGAAAATAAATTAAATACTGAGTTTTATTTGTGGTGATCCTTAACTAGTAGCTCTTTGCGTCTCTTTATCAGGCATGAGGTTCTTTTATGTGCCGTAAATCCACGACACGGGACCACCGGCTTTAGTTCCCTTGTGAAGGAAGCCATGCTGAGGATTTTACGCTCAAAAAAATCCATTACCCTCCGCCGGATTTGAAACGCAACCTCGGGAGCTAGAGGCTGAGATACCATTAGATAAATGAAACACCGAAATTTGACACATGGTAACAGCGTTGTTTAAACAAATGCAGTAAGGGTTTTAAATATTTTTGGGGAATTTAACTGAAATTTGTATTATTTGTTGTTTTTAAAAAAACATTATGTTGAGCCATTGTCTAAACTTTCATTTAATATATTAGTTAAATGAATAGACTTTAAAATTTTATATGTTCCATTATTTTATTTTAATAATTAAATTATATTTAAAATTATTCTTGCTTGAACATGTTTGTTTTAATATTAAGCTATATGTAAATGTATGCAATATTAAGTTTTCTTAAAGAGAGTTGTAATTTGATTATGCAATAGATAACATTATTGATATTTAGTTAATTTATATTTGGTAAATGTTATAAAAGTTTGGTGAAGATTGTGCCATCTTCTGCGGTTATACACTAAGGTTAAATAAATATTACTGGTTTTTAAGTAATTGGTTGATTAAGTATATAATAGTTGAAATATTTTAAATGTTTTAATAAATATATATGTAATTAGTGTGATTATTATGAAGTTAAAAGTATAAACTAGGATTAGATACGCTATTATTTTTATAGTAAATTTATAAGCTAATTTATTAGTAGTTATGATCTTAAAACTTAAAGAATTTGGCGGTACTATAATCTATTTAGAGGAGTCTGTTACGTAATCGATAATCCGCGTTAAACCTTACTTATGTTAATTCTTGTATACCTGTATACCGCTGTTTAAGAATATATGTTTAGATAAATATCTGAATGTAATAGTAATTGATATTTCAAGTCAAGGTACAGTAATATATAAATTGAATAATGGACTACAATAAATTGTATTTATTATGAATAATTGTTGTAAAATAATTTAAAGGTGGATTTAATTGTAATTTTATGAAGATTATTAAAAGGATTAATAGCTCTATAATATGTACACATCGCCTGTCACTCTCATTATTAAGATGATATAAGTCGTAACAAAGTGGGTGTACAGATAAGTGTAACTAGAGACAATGTTAACAGAATCAACTTTAAGTTAAGATTTTCATTTACACTGAGGTTAATATCGTGCAATTCGATGTAATCTGAAATTAATAAAATAGTTTATATTAATTAATTTTTTTGGTATGTAAATTAAGTAAAATTTTGTGGTTGTACAATAAATTGGTGTAATAATTTTTACTGTAGTATATTAGTATTGTGCAGGAAACTAATTATTATATGATTAATCAAAGTTAATTTATTTTGTTGTATCTTGTGTATCAGAGTATATTGAAACTAATTATAATTTATTTCCTTGAACTTGAAAGATTTAGTTAGTTTAGTAAAAGTTAATGATAATTTTTTTTTGATTTTATTTATATGTTTAATTAAGACCTTAGGATTTATTTTTCGATATGAATATTTGTGTTATGGTTTAATTATATTAAGATTTTGAGTTCGTATTTTAAGAATTTAAGCTACCACTTCTGTGGTTGCAGTATAAGTTTTATAATAACTTATTTTTATTTATGATTTTAATGTTATTGTTAATGTTGATTTGTACTTTTTGTAGAATCAATTTAACTTCATTTTTTTAGGGAAGCTTAATTCCAAATTTATTTTTAACTTTTGCTAGGGGATATCAACCTGAATGATTGCAAGTTGTAATTTATTTATTATTTTATACCTTATTTGCTTCACTACTACTATTATTGAGAAGATTGCTTAGTTTTTTCATTGATTTATAAGAATGGTTTTATAAAATTTTATTTCTATCTTAGAACAATTTCGGAATTTTTAGTTATAATACCTGTATATTTAGAGCATTTATGATTGCCTAGGGTAGGTGTGGAAGCTCCAGTTTCAGGATCTATAACTTTAGCTGGATTTTTATTAAAACTAGCTGGTTATGGTTTATTACGTGTTTTTGAATATTTAATGGAAATTGGGATATTAATTAATGTATTTTGATATCTATTAGATTAATTGGAGGGTTTTAGTTAGTTTAAAATGTTTACGTCATGTAGATATAACAGAATTAATTGCTTATTCATCTATAGCTCATATAGGAATAGTTGTTGAAGGTCTAATAATATTAAATATCTCAGAAAACTATATGACTTTTATTTTAATAGCTCCTCTTGATTTATGTTCATCTCGTTTGTTTTGTTTAGCTAATATTAGTTATGAACGTTTAGGAAGACGAAGATTATTAATTAATAAATGTTTATTAAATCTAATACCAGGAACAACACTATGATTATTTTTACTTTCGTTATCTAATATAGCAGCTCCTCTCTCTTTAAATTTATTACGAGATATTCGTTTATTTAACCGTATAATGACTTGAATATGAATAGCAATATTATTTCTTATATTCATTTCTGTTTTTAGAGCTGCTTATACTTAAATTTATATTTCTATATAGAAGAGTAAGTGAATATTGTCGTGAATATTTATTATTAATATTACATTGATTATCTTTAAATTTATTAATTTTAAAAGAATTTATGTATTAATTTGATTTTAAATGTTATTACTTGAGTAGTTTATAATAAAATTTCGATTTGTGGTATAATAGATATAAAAAATTAAATTACCTTATGTTATGATTTATTTATCAATATGTTTTATTAGATTTTCTGTTAATATTATTTTCTTTGTTAAGATTTATATTTGGTATATATTGTATTAAATTTATTGTTAATACAATACAATAGTGAGATTTAGTGGTTTATGATTAGGAAGAATTTTTATTAAATTTAGATTGAATTATTATGTTAAACTATACAAATATTATGAAATGATTTTTTTAGTTCATTTTGATATATACCTTTAATATTTACTAAAGGAGTAAGAGAACTATCTTTGCAAATTGGTTTTAACTCAATTAAATATATTGATTTAGTTTCAAGACAATACTTATATTATATTTTAATGTAGTTAAGTGGTTTAAATCAATGATTTCAATATAATGACTTAAAATCTTATTTAGTTGTTTTTATTAATTTAATTATGATTATATCATTTGTTATTTATTCAAATATCTTATATGGAGTATAACATTGAAGCTGTTATTGAGATAATTCGATCCTAAATTACACGGCTTCCACGAAAATACAAAAGACTTACAATAAAATTAGTTTCTTGCGACTATTCTTTTAAAACTAAATTAGTCCCTCAAACTGAGAAATAGTTAACCGGCTGTCTTAAGCTACTTATAAAAACTCACATTAAAAATTGGTAGAGTTCTGATTTGTATTTTCACAGAAAAGTGTATCTTGAATGAAAGTGAAAACATTTTAGAAATTATTTTAAATTATTTAAATATTTTTAAATTAAAAGATTTAAAGCTAGCTAAAAAAAGCTGGATACTAGTATATTCAGAAAATCCTTAATAAGCACTAAAAAGTTCATTGATATAGATGGTGTAATTATAGAAAGAAGTGAATTGTTTCAATTGCGAAAAAGCGTAAAAATACCCTGGGATGTCTACCAAGGTGCTTAAACTTCAGACTATTATATAAGTGTTCTTTACCCCCCCCCCCCTTGTACCTACAACAGAATATGTAATGAAACTATTTCTTCAAACGTTTATCTCTATTAACACGAAGTAGGTACAAAAACAAGCTTCGGTAAAAATAAGTTGCACAAGCTATACAGAAATAAACCATATTGGATAGAGAACGTCATGTGATATAGATATATATAAACTTGAAATTTATTAATTTTCTACAATGAAAATGTAATGTATTGTTTTAAATTATATAAATTAAAATAAAGATGTAAATGGATTTAAACCACTTGAATAACAAGTTAGCAACTTTTATTCGATCAACACATCTTCTTAATTGGAATACAATACAATTTTATCATTAACAGTGATATACCTCTAATTTGGTTTCATTTAATATAAAAAATAAGAATAAAATTATATCTTATTATCATGTCGAAACTGACTACAATTGATTTGCTTCTTACTTATTTTAAGGAAAATTGATAATTCGATACTTTTTGAGTGCAAATCAAATGTTGTGATTAACTGTAACCCTAGTAATAATTTAAGATGCTCCTTCAAGGGATCTTGATTTCATTCATGGAATAAACCGACTGTTAAAATTAGTGGAAATAAAATTCTTGTAGTAATTCAAGTTAATATATTTGATTTAAAACGAATAACAGTTACTGGAAAAATTAAGGCGATTTCTACGTCAAAAATTAAAAAATAATGGCAATTAAGAAGAATTGTAAGGAAAATAGCAGTCGTGAAGATCTAATTGAATCAAATCCACATTCAAAGGGTGAGTTTTTTCTCGGTCTTCAAAATTTTTGATAGTAAATTAGTTAATGATATAAGAATAAAAGAGATTGTTATGATAATGACTTAAAATTTGAATTATTTATTCTAATTAATTGTAGACTTTTAATTGGAAATCAAATGTACTTTTTATACTAAACAAAATTATCTTCCTCATCAATAAATGGAAATATATAAAACTAATAATACCGAATTTACAAAATGTCAATATCAAGCAGCTGCTTCAAAGCCAAAATGATCATTGGACGTGAAATGTATAAATATTATTCGAAATAAGCATGTAATTAGATATGTAGTACAAATAATTACTTGAAAGCAGTGAAATCCGGTTGCCACAACAAATATTAATCCGAAAACTGAATCTGCAATAGTGAATGAGGCTTCATAACACTCATATAGTTGTAGAATGGTAAAATAAATACCTAAAATGATAGAGAAAATTAGTCCTTGAGTAGCTTGGTCATAATTATTTTATAATAATCCATGATGACTTCATGTAATAATAATTCCTGAAGGTAGTATTAAGAAGTGGGATTTGAAGAGCATTAAAAGGGAGAATTCCTATGGGTGGTCAAAAGGATCCAAGTTCAATAGTGGGTGCAAGTCTTCTATGACAAAAGGTAAAAAAAATTATACAAAAATAATTTCTGAAACAATAAATAAGATTATTTCTCATCGTAATCCTATTATTACTTTTTGTATGATATCCTTGATAAGTACTTTCTCGTACTACACCTCGTCATCATTGAATTGTAACTAAAATTAATAATAGAATTCCTATAAATATTAATTGTTTATTAAATTCATATGTAAATTTAATGAATCCTAATATTGCAATTATAATTCTAAAAGCTGCTTTGATAGGTAAGGGACTATATGTGACTAAATAATAAGGGTATAAAGATGTATTAATTTTTAATAATTTTAGTTTAACATACTAATGTTATGATTTAACTCACTCCGTAAATATTAATTTTATCATTAGAAGTAATTACTATATTACTATAAATTGATTTAACAGACCATTACTTGCTTTTCAGTCATCTAATATTTCAGATAAATTAGTGATTCAATTGAGGAAATTATTAGTTAAGGTGCTTTCAATTATAATAGGTATAAATGTATGATTTGCACCACAAGTGCTGATATAAAATTGGATCTCCTCCTCCTGCAGGATCAGAGAAGGATGTATTATTTAGGTTTCAATCGGTTAGAAGTATAGTAATTGCTCCTGCAAGAACAGGTAAAGATAATAATAAAAGAACAGCAGTAATTCCTACTGATCAAACAAATAAGGGTACCTGTGTTTGATTTATGTAAATTGATTTTATGTTAATTATAGTTGTAATAAAATTAGCAGCTCCTATAGTACTAGATATTCCAGCTAAACAAAAAAAAATTGTTAAGACAACTGCAGGTTCTGCATGATCAATTCTACCTGAAAGAGGAGGGTAAACTGTTTATCCTGTTCCAGCACCGCCTTCTACAGTTCTTCTAATAATAAGAAATAGAATGGAAGGAGGTAATAATCAGAATCTTATACTAGTTATTCGAGGAAAAGCTATATCTGGGGCTCCAAGCATCAATTGCCAAATCCATCAATTATAATAGGTATAACTATAAAAAGTATTAATAAAAGCGTGAGCAGTAAGAATAACATTACAAATTTGACCATCCCCAATTAAAGATCCAGGTTGACCCAATTCAGTTGGAACTAAAATTCTTAAAGATGTTCCTAGCATACCTGCTCATGCACCAAAAATAAAATATAATGTTCCAATATCTTTACGATTTGTTGAGAATAGTCATGATTGCAATATAGGAAGTAAAATGACTGAGATAGGTGATAAATTGTAAATTTGTTAAGCGAACTTAAATTTCTTTTGTGCTAAGAAAGGTTTTATATTCATAACATGATATTAAAATGCAATTCTAATGGTGTAGTTAATACTAACACTTAAAGAGAGTTCTTTATTTATAACGTTAAAGGACATTAGTTTATTTAACTTAAAATCTTAATAGATGATTAAGATTAAAGTGCAGATTTATATTCCAAAAATGAAAAAATACGCTATTTTTGCAAAATTGGATTTTGGGTAAATTTAGATAATTCAAATAATTACAGAATTTGTAAGTGTTAATGGTGTGTATATGATACGCATATAGTAGTATAAAGTTAATAAGGCGGATACAATTAGAATTATTGACGTAAGGATTATAACATTTTGAATTATGAATTGAATTGAAATTCATTTTTTGAAAAACCCTAAAAAGGAACTAAACCTCCTAATGACAATAAAGATGTTAATAAAGTGAATTTTACATTTTTTTATTTAATGGGTTAAAGGTTTGAGAAATATAGGATAAGTTAGTTATAGCTGTTATTAAAATGGTGCAGGCAATATTAATAGTGTAAATGGTAAAGCATAATAATCATAAGTTTGAACCCATAGTTATAGTTGTTAATATTCATCCAATATGATTACTTGATGAGAATGCTAACATTTTTCGTAAAGAAATTTGATTAAAACCACCGATAGGACCAATAAGTGTGGATAATATAATTTTGATTTTAATAAAGTAGTTATAAATAATTATATAGGAAATAAGAATCAATGGTGCAATTTTTTAAATTGATAGAATAATAAAACTATTTATTCAAGACAACCGCTCCATTACAGAATGTAATTATCAATAAAAAGGTGCAGATGTAATTTTTTATTAAAAGTGGGATGGTAATTGAAATATTTCAAATTGTGGTTCTGTTAGATAAAATATTTCAAAAATGGTAATTTTTAAAATGATTAAAAATAGAAGGGTTGATGATGAAATGCGTTGAATAAGAAAATATTTAAATTAATTATCAGGTTAGGGTTCTTTTAAAGACAAATAAGATAGGAATATAAATTAAATTGTAAATCCTAAATTATCTTTAAATGTAAAGTAGGTGTGAAAAGGGATTTTATCAATATTAGTATTTGTTGCTAAGGGATTGTTTGATCCTGTTTGATGAAGAAATAACAAATGAATTATAATAAAGCCTGTTACAGTAATTGGAAGTACAAAGTTAAATGTGAAAAATCGATTTAAAGTTGAGTTATCTACAGTAAAACCTACTCATACTCACTGTACTAATTCAATTCCTAAGTAAGGAATAGCGGATAATAAATTAGTAATTTCTGTAGCACCTCAAATGCAATTGGTCCTCATGTTAGAACATAAACTATAAAAGCTGTAACTATTACTAAACATAAAATTATAACTGCATTTATTTATGTACAATAACATTTATATGAACCATAATGTAATCTCGTTCAATATAAAGGAAATACAGATAAAAAATATAAAAGCACCATTGGCGTGTAAAGTTCGTAAAAGTCATCCATAATTTACGTCTCGACAAATGTGTACTACACTAGAGAAGGCTAAATTAAAATGGGCTGAATAATGTATAGCTAAAAATAGTCCTGTCATGATTTGGATGATTAATTATAATTTTTGATTGTAGATATCAACCCGAACGTTTGCAAGCTGGAATTTATTTATTATTTTGTACCTTATTTGCTTCACTACTATTATTAAGAATAATATATCTTTATAATAATTTAAAATATTTAGTTTTTTCATTGAATTATAAGAATGACTTTATAACTTTCTGTTTATATCTTAGAATAATTTTGGCATTTCAGTTAAAATACCTATATATTTAGTGCATTTATGATTACCTTGGGTACGTGTGGAAGCTCCAGTTTCAGGCTCTATAATTTTAGCTGGGGTTTTATTAAAACTATCTGGTTATGTTTTATTACTGGTTTTTGAATATTTAAAGGAAATTGATATATTAAATAATGTATTTAGATTATCTATTAGATTAGTTGAAGGTTTTTAGCTAGTTTAATATGTTTACGTCAAGTAGGTAGACATAACAGAATTAATTGCTTATTCATCGTGGTTCATATATGATTAATTCTTGGAAGTTTAATAACATTAAATGTCTGAGGCTTCTATATAATCTTTCTTTTAATAATTGCTCATCGTTTATGTTCAATACGTTTTTCAAACCTTTGTCATTTTTTGTATATTGCAGTCGCTGTTCACTTGTTTCTCGCGAATATCATTATATGAGTTTGGAATTCCAGACCAGCATATAGCTATTCGCATTTAAAGGCCGGACCTCGTACCCGTGGTCGTTGCCGTGCATATCTTTGGCGCTTCACCAAGTTGAGGGTTGCGGGTTCGAGTCCCGCTATGGACATGGTTATGGGTCTTTGTGCGTGTCTGTGTTTTGTGTAATTGCGGTAATAAGCTGTAAAAATGCAGTAAAAACACAATAATGGTAAACAAGGGTACTAAAAAAGAAAAGGACACTTGATAGAGATTTGGGTTCAAAAAAGTTTATTATTTTTGTTGTTGTCATGGATTGTGAATGGTATAACAACATAATTTTTTTGCTATTTAGACATTTAAAAGGCTCTTATGGTCCAGACATATTATAGTATATTGGTATGTAACAAAGTGCTCACTTTGGGTTTTGCCATTTTCAGTAAATTTTATTCTTTAAACACCAAGTACACTGTTCTGAACATCTATTAAATAGAGAAGGCTTAAATTTGTTGTTATACAAAATGTTCAGCGGCATTTAGTAGGTTAAAACATTTGATCGTAAATTACTTTGGGTCCACAAAATTACAAAAGTGTTACATCGAAAATTATTTTCTTGCGACTATTTTTTTAAAATTAAATTAGTCCCTCAAGCGGAGAAATAGTTAACCTGCTGTCATAAGCTACTTATAAAAAATTCATAATAAAAAATTGGTAGAGTTCTGATTTGTATTTTCACAGAAAAGTGTACCTTAAATGAAAGTGAAATATTTATAAATTATTTTAAAATATTCAAATATTTATAATTAAAAGATATAAAGCTAGTCAAAAAGCTTTATACTAGTATTTTTAGAAAACCTTCTTTAATAAGCAGTAACAAATTCATTGTGTAATTCTAGAAAAAAACTGGATTTCCTTTAATTGCGAAAAAGCGTAAATATACTCTGCGATCTGTACCAAGGTGCTTGGACGTCAGATTATTAATTTGGTTTCCCCTAGCCCCCACCCTGTACCTACAACAGAGTATGTAGATAATAAAACTATTTCTGCAAACGTTTATCTCTATTAACACGAAGTAAATAGGAAATCAAGCTTCCGTAAAAATAAGTTGCACAAGCTACACAGAAATAAACCATATTTGGTAGAGAAAGTCATGTGAATTTGACTCAACCGTATTTTTAATGGATTCTAGAACATTTGTAATGTTGCCCAACATTCCTGGTTATTAACGATTACTAAGGCAGTGACTGTGCCCAGTTGCCTGCAGGTATGAATACTTTCCGATTTCGAAAACAAAAGCTACTTAAATGAATGTATTTGAGCTGAGTCCTGAAAGTACATATTTGTGATATATATTCACTGCCATATCAAAATACACCTCATGCTGAGGGTTCCCTTATTTATTTCAGAATTGGTATTTTTAGGTATAGGCAAAGATTTTTATGTTTAAAATATAACACGATTTACAGATATATGTACCTTTCGTCCCTTAATTACTTATAGTTAAATGTGTGTATTTTTACAGAAATGCTTTTCAGTTTGAAGAACATTACATATTACCAAAACGTTTTAAACACATTCAATTGCATATTTAAGTTATAAAAAATTGGTTTTTAAGTAAAATTACTTATACTTTTCTGCCGCTCACTTATGGTAGCTAGAGGGCCTATTTTGTTCTATTCATAAGTTCGATATTGGGTTTTAATGGAAACACGAATTTCCAGGACCACAAAAAGAAAACCTTATAGAAATATTCGTTTGCTTATAACATCTGTATGTTAACTCTAGTTCCACCTATACCCCGCCTTTAATTACATTGGTCTTATCGGTTGCCTTTCTTTTGTAACTTATTGCCTATTGCCAATGGTGTTAGCTCGTATTCTGTTCTCGTTCCGTTTGTTGCACGTTTGGGATTTTAATCATTAGATCACACACATTCGCACTGTCGATCCTACTTCCAGACTCTAGGGAATATGGAATAGTCTTGTCTAGAGAAAAATTCCCATCCCGTAGACAGGAACCGAACACGGGATCCCTCGCACAGCAGGCAGGTGCCCTACCAACTGTGCTACAGGCCCAGCCATTTGTAAGTTTATGAACCGCATTTAAAGCGAAAAGTATATACATTCCAAACTTCGTATATAAGTCCATGATATTTGATGTACTTTTCTCAAAGACAAGAGAAATAAAGGAATTGTTTTACAATTCTGAATATCATTTCAGTATGCTCACCTCAATTTTCCAATATGTATACTGCCTTAAAACCACAAGAGAAACAAAAAATGACACTTGGAGTTGCTTCCTCTCCAACGAACAACTAAAGAATGAGTGAGCCAGCGTGTCTGCAAATGCGATAACGCAGAGGTCTTTCTATGACATCATTATGTAATTAGCGCTAGGTCGCTCCAAGTTGTATTTGACATAAAAAGTGCACTACTTACTACGCGTTTTCTTAAAACAAATAATTAATTTGCCTCTAACTTTCTCATGCATTTCAGATATTTGTTAATGGTTTTCGTATGTAATATCGTTCAGAAACCACATGTAAGTGTATTACTATAAATACTTATGATCAAGCAACATATTAAAATTATATTACTGCCGGCAGCGTCACATTTTTGGCGGGGATGGGCTCTTAAGTATTAAAAGGAATAGTATAACGCAACGTTAAAGGTTGATCATCTAAGTATAATTATGCTTTATTAGCTGGCTTACGGGCTGTTGCACAAAGAGTTTCTAAGAGGTAAGATTGGCATTAATTTTGTTATCTTTTATTTTTTTAATTATAAGTTATTCATTTTTACATTTTTTATTATAAAATGAGAATCTGTATTTGTTTTTATGTGTACCTTTATGTAATGTATGGTTTGTATTTTTTTTAGCTGAAACAATTCGTAGTCTTTTTGACAGAATTACTTTCAGGTTTTAATATTGATATGGAAGAGGAGGGATTGCTTTAATTTTTAGGTGAATATGCAAGAAATTTATTCACAAGTATATTAATATGTATTATCTTTCTTGGTTCTGATTTAAATTTATTTATATTATATTGAAAACCAGTTTTTATTGCTTTTATATATATTTGAGCTCTTGGAAATTTACCGCGTATCGATATGCTAAATTAATATATTTGGCATGAAAGATATTTTTTGCTTTTGTCTTTAAATTTTTTAATTTGTGATTAAGTATTAATCTGTTAGAGTCACACCTGTGATTTACTCTTAAAGTTATATCTTTAAGTTTACTTGTGAAAGTATCATTGTTATTACAACATATATTCAATGCTAAATCATCAGCAAATAAAAACGTTTTTAGGCATTCACTTTGTATAGCTTCCGGAAGATCATTGATATACACCAGAAAGAAAACAGGTCCCAGTACTGAGCCCTACGGGACAACATGCTTTATCCTTTTAAAACAAGATTTTCTCTAACATAAGTAGCCTGATATCTGTCACTTACACAAGAACGTATTAAATTTATACTAATATCATAAAAATCATAGTAGACTAACTCTTTTAAAAGTATTTCATGTGAAATTGTATCAATGGCCTTTGTTAGATCAAAGAAACGGCCATGTGATGGAAAACTACCTTCAAAAGCATCCAAAGTTGGTTTAAAAAAACCTATTACAGCATTAGTAGTATCGTGTCCTGTTCTAAAACCAAATTGACTGGGAGAAAACAGAAAGTTCTCCTCAAAGTGCTGAGTTATCTGTTTATTTAATAAGACCTCAAAAACCTTAGACACAACTGGGATGATAATTATTGATCTATAGTTAGCATAGTCTATTCTGCTACCTTTCTTACAGATGGGAATGACTTTAACAAGTTTAAAAGAATCCGGAAAATTACCGTTGACAATACGCATATTGAAGATGTGTGTCAGAGGCTCACTTATAAAAGGGGCAGCATACTTTAAAATTTGTGAATTTAACTCAAATACATCTAGACAAGAACTATTGCTAAGCCCCATTGTAACAGCATAAACATCCTCTACAGTTACATGGTTAAATTTAAAAACACTAGTTGGCTTATTTGTATTGATCATTAAATCAACAGGATTAATGTTGGTAGCTTTACTGTTAACACTTTCATCCACAAAATCCAGGAAATAAGAATTTATTTCCTCAACATTTAGATCAACTTCTCAAATATTCTTTGATGTACTATTTATTACAGTTGAAATAACTGACCATAAAGTTTTTTAGTTATTTTTAGAATTAGTAAGAGGTTTAGAAAAATAATCGGCCTTGGTAATCTTCAACAGTTGCTTATAATCTTTTCTAAGATTAATAAAAGTACCTTTATATTCCGTCATTCTATGGCGAGTGTATAAATTATAATAAAAGAGACATTTATCTTTTAAAGATTTGAATTCGCCAAAATACCACATTTTATTTATAGTTTTCCTCTTAGGCCCAGGATTACAAACAGTAAGCAGAAACGCTTTATCAGTAATATCAGATACAATCGATAAATATAATTAACTTTCTCATTTAAGTTTTTTATACTATACAGTGTTATCCAACTTATTTGTTTTAACAAAAACATAAAACAATACAAGCTATGAGCGATATAAAAACGTTTAAATTTGAAATTACAATTTTTATTCGAGTTAACATTACTTATAATATTAGTTTTCAGAAGTACTGCATTGTGGTTATAAACAGTAAAATTGACCTTCAGAATTAAGTTCATTGTATATATTTGAGACTTGTGCAACATAAACTAATACAAAACCTCAAAGCTCTAGCTCAAATACCTTTTCATATAAGGTACTAAAAGGTGTACCTAAAATGATCACTTTACATATATATATATATATATATATATATATATATATATATATAGCCCTGCATCATCAACGACAGAAGACCAACTTATCCAGTTCTTGAAGTCAAAATGTCCGGAGGCTTGTGCAACCTATATTAATAATTACAACACAATTTGCATTTCCATATATCGTCGTGACAATTCTTGCTTTGATAGTTTCTTAAATAAATAAAATATACGAACATCTTCATTTTGTTTTTAAAGACAATTTTAATAGACACGTTGTACTAACGGCTGATTTTAATGTTGATTTTAAATCAAACAGTAATGAGGTCAACAACCTTTTTAACATACTTGACAGTTACAGTCTTAGACCTCAGATTTTGAACCTACTAGACCTTTACGAGAGGGCTCAGTTGGTTCGTGCATTGACAATATAATAAGTATGAGAGGTAAAGAACTGAAATTTTCAGTACATGTATACAACACACGGTTTCACTTTCTGAACCACAATCATAGTTTTATAATGTATATTAGTGATATTAAGAAAGCAAAAACGTTGCAAATTTTCCACATTTTTACTTTTTTGACCTTGCAGATAAGTGCTTTTCAATTTCTAGTGAACTGATACAGATAACTAAATAACTGAGATTCAGAAGATAGCAGATTATACTAAGAACAAGCATGCAAAAGTGTGATTCTGTATTGCAAGTAGTATCAGAGAAACAGGTAGGGGAAAGGTCCCTATATTGAACCACTTACGCCTAAATAGTAAATAATAATGATAATTTCAAATAAAAATTTTCAGAAACAAGCGTTAAAGCGACAAATCCTTGCGCTATAAATATCCTCAACACAATTTAAAATTAATACAGTTATCAATCAAATAGCATTTAAAAAGTGAGATGGTGTAAATCGGTTCAAATTAGGAACGTGGTCCTTAAATTGTACCACCCTAGTCTTAAAATGAACCACATACTTTTAAGTTTAAAAGTATTTTTATTAATACAAAATACACATATTTTATTGTACACTCAAACCAAATACGCTATCAGCAACAAAAGTAGAGTCCAAAATTGTGATTAGAATAGCAATTTCCTCGAACATTTTGAATTTTTATATAATGGCAATCACTTGGTTTTTGGAATAGGTATTATTTACAAATATATAGTTTTTACTCTCATAAAAAAAGAGTACAATTATACACAGTGTTCACAATAAAACACTTTCTTCTTGCCACTAACTTTTGCACATTTTTGGTGAAGCTTATATCCTACATCTCATACACTGGATCATATCTATTTCAGACAATTCACAATTCACATATTTATGTCATCCACTGTGTTTAACGCGATTTTTTTTAACATAGCATATTATGTGGATATTTTTCACACGATATACTATCCCCAGTTGAGCAATCCTAGAATTTCAATAGGTTTCCTAAATTGGACCATTTCAATATAGGGTTCAAACACTGGTTCAATTTACGAGCCACGCCATTTTGGAAGCTTTAGCATCTATGTGACAAGGAGAGATGCTGCTTGAAAAAACGTGTGCATGAATATTGTTGCTAAATAAACACTTCATAACATGTAATATATATAGATCATCTCAAACTTATCTAATTGGTCGTATAAACTTAGCTAGATGCGTCAAGTATCACTTCTGAAGCACCAAAAGCACACAACACTCCAAACAACTGAAACAACTCAGAATGCAAAGTCAACAATTCCTAGCATTCATAGCTGTACACACCACGCTAGGGCTAGTGTTACTGTGACATCTGTCGAATAGTTTAGAAAATATCGGGCGGTTCAATTTAAGAGGCGGTTCAAATAGGGACCTTACCCCTACATGAATTAACATGTTTTATGAGTAAATTTTATTATTTTTCTGCTGAATGAAATAATTTTACGGACTCATTTTCATAAGCTATCAATGCAAACAACCAGTTAAAATACTTGTAATTATTTATAGAATAATCATAAAAACTTCAGGAAAACCACTTTAAGAGCAGTGGTAATTTAATACACTTAAGGTGTAATTTCCAGTACTCAGACTACCTTATCCCCTTAAATGGATCACCAATTAAGGCTTACATGCCCAAAACATACGGTTAGGGATATTTTCGGAGAGAAAAATCCCAGGAAGGCTCTCTACTCTAGTATGAAATATAAGGCGGTACAATCAAAACATTCAAATTTCTGAAGATTTCCCCATATGCATACATAGTGTGTTTTCCTTTCAACGTAGAACACGAATAAAGGTGTTAACCCGTATCTATGAGAGAGAGGGAGAGGGAGGGAGAGAGAGATGGGAAACCACTAGGCTGATTTTGATTATTATTTCACCATTGTTGTCCTGTTGTTTCCGAAGTTCAAGGCTATACGACAGCTTCTAACTTGAATTTACAACCCCGAATACCATAATACGAACAGCCTGGAGTCATAAAAGAAGTTGCTTGCGAAAAAGGCTTTGATTTGTCGTTAAAAATGCCATGAAGTAGAAAATAGTTAAAAATAAGACCAAGTCCAGGGATGTATTCATTCCGAGCATCATAAATAGACTGTTCAACAACTGAGGAAAAATATGATACAAGAATACTAATGGATCTGCTTATATCATTACGACATGTATACGGCAGTAGATATCTACATTTTGATAACAGTTTTGCTGTATTTCCTCTGGACTCTGTAATTGAGTTCATTGCTAGCGTATACCACCTATACTAATATTATAAATAGACAGCTTTTGCACACCATAAATGACGATGGTGATAATGATTACCTCCAAAATCACTCCAGAGATGTTAATAATTCTTTCGCAAATGAAACGCACTGTTCTTCCAGACGGACAAAGGCTGTAAAATATGTCCAAAAATGTTAAAACAGCCAGGATTTAGGAGTGTCTTCATATTCATCAATCACATTTCGTTGAATTTGAATATCAGTGCACATTTTGGTCACTTTATAGCAAATACGGCCCATTTTTAATGACTTAGCCAAAGGGTCTAAATGGGGAACCTTAAAATTTTCTCAAATTAGGTTATTTGAGGAGTAGAATCTATTCACATGGCCAATTTTCTTTCGAATTTCGCTGAACTTTGCTATCCAGGAGTAATTTTTATATAATTTTGACAAATTTGGTTACATCTTGACAAAACTATGTACACGTATACTACAGGACTCTAAAAAACCTTTAGGCTACCTTAAAACTCCCAAAAATTATCCCTATCATTATTTCAAAACCTTATGTAGAAATCTAACCTGTTTGACCCATGTTGTCAATATATTTCACATTTTTTTCAATTAAACTATAGGAATTGGCAAAAAAATTAACTTGCATTTTCCAAAAGCTACCCGACCCTTATTTTCTATCATATAGTCCTTCAGTTCTTTATAAAATACCTAATAGCTACCCGGTTTTAAATTTTCATGGCATGAAACTTCAGGCGTTGAAGAATCAGCATCAAATTGCAGCTTTACTGTTCTGGGCCATTAAAATTCCCGAACGCGACCATGAAGTTTTCTATTAATTTTTAAACTTGATTTTCTCATAATCTTGTTTTTCTACGTTTTTGCCGCTTTAAAATGTTCCTGATTATGCGACTTCTGAACCGTGTATTTCAGATATTGGGTATACGTTCTCTGGAGGTTGACATCTAAAAGCCTTTTCTCGATACCGGTGTAGTTTTGGATTAGGGTTTTTAGTAAGTTAGTATCTATTGTTTTTTGTAAATTAAAACTACTGCATACTTATTTCCTAGGAAAAGCTTTACTTTGGAAACGTACGAGGTGTGCTTTTAAAGTAGGTACCGATAATTTTTTAAACAATAACAGAACATTGTTTTCCAAATACTTTATCATTCATTACCTTACACTACATCTCCACTCCTCTCTAACGAACAACTAAAGAATGAGTGAGCCCAACGTGCCTGCAACTGCGAATACGCAGCGGTATTGCTATGACATCATTATGTAATTAGCACTAGATCACTCCATGTTGTATTTGAGGTAAAATGCTCACTACTTACTGCGCGTTTATTAAAATAAATAATTAATTTGCACCTAATTTGTTAATGATTTTGCTACGTAATATTGTTCAGAAACCACATGCAGGAGTATTAATATAAATACCTAGGATCAAGCAACATATTTAAATGACATAACTGCCCGTGGCGCCACATTTTGGGCAGGGGTGGGCTCTTAAGTATTAAAAGCAATTGTAAAATGCAACGTTAAAGGTTGACCATCTAATTCTAATTGTGCTTCATTAGGTGGCTTACGGGCTGTTGCACAAAGAATTTCTTATGAGGTAAGATTGGCATTAATTTTATTATCGTTTATTTTTTTAATTAAAGTTATTCATTATTAGATTTTTTATTATCAAATTCCGAACTTGATTTTTGTTTTTATTTAGTTTTTTCATTGATTTATAAAAATGATTTTATAAATTTTTGTTTTGTGAATAATTTTGGCATTTTTAGTTAACATAACTATATATTTAGTGAATTTATGATTACGTAGGGCACATGTGGAAGCTCCAGTTTCAGAATCTATAATTTTAGCTGAAGTTTTATTAAAACTAGGTGGTTATGCTTTATTACGCGAGTTTTAATATTTAATGGAAATTGAGATATTAATTAATGTATTTTGATTATTTTTGATTAATTGGAGGGTCTTTAGGTAGTTTAATATGTTAACGTCAAGCAGATATAAAAGCATTAATTGCTTATTCATCTGTAGCTCATATAGGATTAATTGTTGGAGGTCTAATAATATTAAATATCCGAGGATTCTATATAACCTTTGTTTTAATAATTGCTCATGGTTTATGTTCATCTGCATTGTTTTGTTTAGCTAATATTAGTTATGAACATTTAGGAAGACGAAGATCATTGTTTGGTAAAGGTTTATTAAATTTAATAACATTATGATGATTTTTACCTTCGTAATTTAATATAGCAGCTCCTCCCTCTTTAAATTTATTAGGAAGATTGGTTTATTAATAGTATAATGGGTTGAATATAAATAGTAATATTATTTGTTATATTCATTTATACCTTATATTTATATTCATATAGTCAACATTGAATTATTATTCTGGAGTTTATAGAAAAATAAGTGGATATTGTCGTGAATATTTATTATTAATATTACACTCATTAGCTTTAAATTTATTAATTTTAAAAAGTGATTATGTACTAATTTGATTTTAAACGTTATTACTTGAGTAGTTTATAATAAACCCTTCATTTGTGGTAAAATAGATAATAATAAATTATCTTAGGTTATGATTTATTTATCATTATGTTTTATTGGATTTTGAGTTAATATTGTTTTCTTTGTTAAGATTTATATTTGGTATATATTGCATTATAAATAATTAAATTTATTTTGTTGAATGAGAAACTAATAGATTAAATTTTGCTTCAACTGTTATAACACTATTGTTGGATTGAATAATTTTGTTATTTATAAGTTTTGTTATATTAATTCCATCTTTAGTAATTTTATATAGTGGGAATCATATAATAAGAGATATTTCATTAAATCCATTTATTGTTTTAGTTTTAACATTTGTATTATCAATAATGTTTTTAATTACTAGTCGAAATTTAATTAGAATATTACTGGGTTAAGATGGATTAGGTTTAATTTCTTATTCTCTTGTTATTTATTATCAAAATGTGAAATCCCACAATGCTGGAATATTAACTGCTTTATCTCATCGTGTTGGTGATGTTGCTTTATTAATAGCGATTGCACGACTATTAAACTTTGGAAGATGAAATTATATTTTTATTTGGATTGTTTAATAGCTAAATATGAATTGTATTTAATTTCGTTTTTAGTTATTTTAGCAGGGATAACAAAACGTGCACAAATTCCTTTTTTAGTAATTCATTAATATTTATTAATTCGATTTAGTAAACCTTTTTCGAATTGATTGTTAAATTTTGTATTAGTAATCTCTGTTTTTACAATATTTATTAAAGGATTAGGTGCAAATTTTGAATACGATTTAAAGAAATTATTGCTTTAACAACTTTGAGACAGTTGAGATTAATTATAAGAATTTTAGGTTAGGATTTGCTGATTTAGCATATTTTCATTTATTAACTCATGCATTGTTTAACGCACTACTGTTCATAAGTGCAGGAAAAGTAATTCATAATGTAAAGAAATGTTAGCATATTCGTTTTATAGGAAATGATCAATTTTTATACCTTTTACTTCATTTTGTTTTATAGTATCAAATTTTGCTTTCTGTGGAATACCTTTTTTTGGCTAAATGCTTTTCAAAAGATATAATTTTAGAATTAGTTTCTTTAAGAAATTTAAATATGTTTATATTTTTTATATCTTTATCTACTGGTTTAACAGTATGTTATTCCTTTCGACTTTTTTATTGTTTTGTGAGGGGATTTTAATTTGGTACCTATAGGTATTTGAAGAGAAGGAAAGCATTTAAGAGAAGAAAATTGAATAATAATTTATGGAATATTAGGTTAATAATTTTTGCTGTAGCTGGTGGAGGAGTATTGAATTGTATATCTTTTTAACCTCTTATGTTAATTATTTATAATTATATATAAAAATAATACCTCTATTAGTGAGATTTATTGGTTAATGATTAGGAAGAATTGTATTTAAACATAGATTGAATTATTATTTTAAATTATATATATTTATAATAAATATACATATAATGAAATAATTATTTTTGGTGCAATATCATATATACCTTTAATTTTTACTAAATGCGTAAGAGAACCAACTTTGAAAATTGGTTTTAACTTGGTTAAATATATTCATATAGGTTGAAGCGAATAATTTGGAGCACAAAACGTATAGTATATTTTAATGAAGTTAAGTGGTTTAAATCAATGATTTCAACATAGAGACTTAAAATATTATTTAGCAGTTTTTTATTACTTTAATTATGATTATATCTTTTGTTATTTATTAAAACATATTATACAGGTTATAAAATTGAAGCTGTTATTGAGATAATTTACTACCTTTGAATATATATATATATATAAACTTGAAATTTATTAATTTTCTACAATGAAAATGTAATGTATTGTTTTAAATTATATAAATTAAAATAAAGATGTAAATGGATTTAAACCACTTGAATAACAAGTTAGCAACTTTTATTCGATCAACACATCTTCTTAATTGGAATACAATACAATTTTATCATTAACAGTGATATACCTCTAATTTGGTTTCATTTAATATAAAAAATAAGAATAAAATTATATCTTATTATCATGTCGAAACTGACTACAATTGATTTGCTTCTTACTTATTTTAAGGAAAATTGATAATTCGATACTTTTTGAGTGCAAATCAAATGTTATGATTAACTGTAACCCTAGTAATAATTTAAGATGCTCCTTCAAGGGATCTTGATTTCATTCATGGAATAAACCGACTGTTAAAATTAGTGGAAATAACATTCTTGTAGTAATTCAAGTTAATATATTTGATTTAAAAGGAATAACAGTTACTGGTAAAATTAAGGCGATTTCTACGTCAAAAATTAAAAAAATAATGGCAATTAAGAAGAATTGTAAGGAAAATAGCAGTCGTGAAGATCTAATTGAATCAAATCCATATTCAAAGGGTGAGTTTTTAGTGAATATTTCAAGGAGAAATGAAATTGGCGCCAGTTGGGTATTTAGCTGTAAAAAAACAGGTTTGTGTTTATTATTTCCAAGACTAAGTCTAGTTATCGATGCGATTTTGTTTCAAGTAGTATAGGATCGAAACAGATCGTATAACGAGAATATTATCCGAACTTTCATGCCGAAAAGTACGGTGCAGAATACTGGCTAGCTAAAACTTCACTCTCAATGACGTCATGCAGCAGGCTGACCGAAACCAGTACAAGCGAAGACGGTGCGGGAAGAGACCCCCCTGGATTCTGATGGTGATTGTAAATTGCAGTGTCGTCAGCGTACATGGCGACCTTGCATCGGGCGTCCACAGGGAAGTCGTTTGTGAAAAGGATGTAAAGGAGGGGTTAGATGATTGCCCCTTGTGGTACACCTGCCCGCATAGCTCGCTCACGTGATGAAGAGCGACCCACCTGGACGTAGAAGCGCCGATTTTCTAAAAAGCTGTAAATCAAGTACAGGTAATTTTGGAGGCCGGGAAAGTTGCGGTGCAGTTTGTAGATCAGGCCATCGTGCCAGCAGCGATCGAATGCGGCTTCTACGTCCAAAAATAAGCCAACTTTGAAGCCCCATTGTTGAATTGTTCGTTGACGTTATCAACAAGTCGTAATAGTTGTAAATTAGTGAAATGAACTTTTCTAAACCCAAATTGAGCATTACAAATTTCAAGTAGCTCTGAGATTTGTTTTTTCAGCCGCAAAAGTAAAAGTCTTGCGAACAATTTTCCAATGTTGGACAGAAGACTAATGGGCCTGAAATTTTGAGGGTGCCTGGTACTTTTCCCTGGCTTTGGGAGCATAATAACTTTGGCTCGTTTCCAAGTTTTTGGGAAGTAACTGCTTCTCAGGCAGGCAATTTTTGTAATGTGTACCAGGGCTTTTCTCGGGAGGTGTTTTAGCTCTTCATTAGTCACCCTGTCCGGGCCGGCGGCTTTTCCATTAGGCAGCTGCGTAATGTGTTCGAAAACTTCCTGAGGTGTGATGTGTGTTAGCGGTTGCTCGTGCTTCCGCGCCACCCAAGCTTGTACCCAGATTTGCACTTGTTGCTCTTGTGTTGGGTTGGTGTTGTGCTCGGTAAATCCGTCTTCTAGACAACCGCAAACAGCTCTGCTTTCTCCTCGGAGGAGAAGTGCAGGCCGAGGTGAGTGTGGAGTGCCTCAGTGCCAGTGTTAACGATTGTGGAGGTGTTAAATGCACTTAATAATTTCCACAAAGAATTGTCCGAATGGGTTGTACTCAGCATTTTCTTTTCCCACTGTTCAATTTTGTTTAATCTAATTTGTTGTCGAATGGTGTTGCGTAGTCAATTTGCTGGCATTTTGACCTCGTGTTGGCGGGTTTGCCTCCAGAGCCTCATCAAGCGTCGCCGCCTGGCAATGAGTTGCTCCACTTCGGGGTACGTGCGGAAGCTGGGTGGGCTTGAGGTCTATGCGGTAGCGCTTCGCTTGCCTATGTGTGGTGAGGCGGTAAAGTTTTCTATGGCGGCGTCAATTTCCGCTTCGCAGCGGTATGATAGCCTGGGCTTCGCCATCTTGTGCATTTCGACTGTGTATTTATCCCCATTTATTTCTGCGCGTTTTGCAGATCTGGGTGCCTGAGCTGTGATGGCACCACAGATTTCGAAATACTCTGGAAGATGGTCGGAGTCCAGGCTATGATAGACATTGAAAATTTGTGAGATTGCCGCATTTTTTTTTGTTAAAACGAAGTCCAAAACCTCAGGGTCAAATTGACCTGTGCGGTACCAAGAAGTGGGGTAAAGGGGGGTATGTACCTCTACATAGTCATGTTCAATTAAAAAATCTACCAGGATAATTTTATAATAGTTTAATATAATAGTTTATTTATTAATTGTAGTAAAGAATTTTCAAAATAATTTACAGGATTTTTGATTTTCTGGAAGGGATTTATTTTGATAAGATAACGAGGATCCTGAGAATTAAAATAAGGATACTGTTTTCTTTCCTGCTTTAAGATTGTTATGTTTTCTATATTTTTTAAAAAAGATAAAGCTTTTCAGCATAATGATTGTAAAATATGTAGGTATAATTAGTTAATATATTTAAAACCTTTACTTGCATTGTGGATAACACTGCGATGAAAGCTCTCTTGCAACACGTAAAAGGTTGATGATTTTCCTTGCAGTATTGCGTTTTTATAGCAAAGACACGCCTTTCTAATAGACAATTTCAAGGGCAGGTCTGACTAAAGGATGTAGTCGAATACGCCTAGATAAAAACCACGAGCAGAAACCATCGGCCGGAGTTGCCTAGGTAAGCATAACTTGTTGAGTATTTGTAATTGCATTATTCTTAGCTTTAAAACAAAATATTTAAACAAACCGTTGCTTGCAGATACTGGAGCTAGCAAAGAAATTTTAAATGCTTGGTAACCAGAAGTTAATTAGCATAAAGGACTTGAAACTTAACTTTCAATATGCAACAATTAAATCTGAAAACCTTTTAAACGAAGTACGGAAGTAATGTATTGCTGACATTAAAGGAAAATGACAAAGATGTAGCTGTCATTGCATATTTTCCTAGAAAATATACAGATGCATTTTCTGATTTACTCGTTGTGAAAATAAATAATGGGGCGCTAATTTCCAAACTTACATACCTTGGAACATCAACTGCAGGGGTTTATAATTTGTCTTTGACAGCTTCGGAGTGATGTTTTAAAAATTGTTTTCTTTTCAGAAAATGGCAACGATATTGTATTTTACTAAACTTACAGGAAAAGCGTTCACACCGTCTCGTGCAACTCCATGCAGTGCTGGGTTAGACTTGTATTCTACATTCACATATACATTAAAAACAGTGTTAAGACAGTGAGAACTGACATAGCTGTTGAAATTCCTGTTGGTTACTGCGGAAGAATTGTCGGAAGATCACGATTAGCACGGTTTAATTTCATATCCATTGGTGGAGATGTGAAATGTAGTAAGTATTGTATTTAATCATCAACTTAATAAGTATTTTAAGCTTCAACGGGGGCACAAAGCAGCCAAAATTATTTCGGAAAAAATTAGTACCCCTAAATTAAAGCAAGTAAGTATTTAAAGAGCAACTAAAAGAAACACTGAAGGTTTTGGATCCAGTGAACACTTATGTTTGATTTGACAAACAGACTAACAAGATTTCAGAAAAAAGCTATGAAATCTTGTGGCAATGTTATCTGATTTGACAATTCAGAACTATAAGACGGATCATTTGCCGTTAATTCAGTTGTAGCGGGAAATCGTTGTGAATCATTTGTAGCAGGAAAACGTTGTTCCTCTGGTTGATGCCCTCTGCTGCAGTGTTCTTGTCTCCGGCTATTGCTGCTCGTCGGCTGCTGTATTCTCCATCTGCACACGTCTTCCTACCCCAACCCGTGCATTTTTCACCCAGAGAGTAACACTGTGTGTCGACGAGATTCTATAAGAAAGTGAAAATCTGGGGCTTTCTTCCCCTTTTTATACTAAGCTTAGTGACGCTTACCTCAGCGCCTCAAAATGTAACGACCTTTGTAATTGGCCCTCAGACCGCGTTACCTTATTATGTATGAGAATATTCTGCTCCAAAAGATTTCGCATATGTGTTCTAGTGACGCGTCCGGAAGCAGATCCAATATCTCTGTCTCTTTCCTTTCGTAGTTCCCTGCTAATTAGATTGGTGAAATGGGTTCTACCCAGAATTATCTTTTACCTGGAATTAGCTAGCTCGCCCGTTCCTTACTTATCTAAGTTACAATCTGCTTTTGTACAATTCTTGGTTGCTAAATATTCTAACATCTTTCTTAGTGAATTATATTTTATGTACAATTCTTGTTTAATATTGATTTCGTGTGTGTGTGTGTGTGTGTGTGTGTGTGTGTGTGTGTGTGTGTGTGTGTGTGTGTGTGTGGGTACGTGTGTTTTTTTATCCCCTTTCACAGTGTTTGCTCTCTGAACTGTATGAACATAATGTAGTTGCTGGAATCGTTCGATTATATTTATTATTGGTGCGTGTGCGTGGTACGATGATCCCAGGTTATGTTACCGGAAGGACAACAAATAATAATAATAGTTTAATTCACAATTTTACCACATCCAATGCTTGCTATTGTTCATGATCAATTTGTCAGCGATCCTGTTTATATACTGTTCATCTAGTTCCACACTCTGGTACTTTATGTACTCGATAAATATCTGCCTTTTAACACTTGACACACACAGCACATTCCCTGAAAGCCATCACACTTGTAAACTACACTTGATGGCGACTAAAAGAAGTCTTACGATGCGACAATTAATTTCGCGTGTAAAATTCTTGCGCCGAATGCTACGTATGATACAAGAAACTGGGAAAAAGTGACCCGACGTTACTTTTTTCGGTTTCGTATTGAAAAAGTTAAACTATCTACGTCACACCACTTTATTATTAATATTGACTACAATTCCACGCCTTTCTAAGCGTCTATTTTCGCGTTATCTTATTACAGGCATCTTATTGGCTTTTTCCTATTCCATTTGACTTTTATTTAAAACGTTTACTGAAGCCTCTTGACTTCGGACGCCGATTCACTTTTCACCCCGTGATTAAATAACTGAAAAAATACGACGGAAGAATAGCAGTTTCCCCTAACACAATAACAATAGTGTTGCACCCACATAGCAAAGTAAGACGTGGTTCCTTCACTAGAATGTTACCCTTCTAGAGCGCCTTTTGACATTATCGCCAACATTTTAGTATTTGGTTGCAAAAATCTTACATTATTTTTACTATTTTACCCCATAAAAGCATATCTAAATATTTTTAATTACCGCTAACAATTTTATTACCTATAATAATTCTATTCCTAAGATTATTGCCATAGCTGGGCAATATTACTACCTCAATTTATGCTAGTATTATTAAAAAAATGCTACTGAAATTTAGTGACAAGAATGAAAAAAATCACAAAACTGCCCAATTTTAAAAATTTTGAAAAAAAATGTAACCTCTGTCTCTCAGGATGAAGAATACTTTTCATTTATGATAAAATTATTCAAATTGGTTTAGTTATTTTTTAGTTCACTCTGCACACATACACACGCGCGCGCACATATGCGCACAGAAAGACTCGCAATGTACTTTCAGACGCATCCACAGATATCGGATATTTCTAATATTATTAGCATTAGATTATGCAGTAATCCAGGAAAATAATACTATGATAAGGACAATATCTTTTAAACTAAAACATTTATAAAAAAATATATCGCCATATAGTTTCATTTCCTGCACAGATAAGTTCACTTTTATCAGAATGGTGTGACCCAGTGCTCTGGTAAAGGATTATTACTATATGTAAAACAGATTTACACAGATTTTTAAACACTTTTGTATTTAATAATTTTCAATACAGAAATATATCTCAATATCGTACAGTAATATTTTAGTAGAAAGGCATCACTGTATTTATCATGAGATTTTATAGCTAATATTGAACACATTAATGTGGTTACATAATTGAAAAATGAAACTCGTTTTTTGGCAGTTTAGTGCGTCTGAATGAAGCACTACTAAAATGTATATGGTTTTCAATAGATTATATGAAATAGATGAAAAGTGTTCAAAGGATATTTAGGAACCTCCATTTGGGTAGCACAGTCGTAGAATTTGTGCTCATGAAGCCGGAGACTCTTGGTCCTAGTCCATGGCATGCAGTTGTAGTTGCTGATTAATTGGTGACCTTGAGACGAATGGCAGCTTGCATCATGGTTTTTGCTTTCCTTAGAAAGCTGGTTCTCCACATTTCTTAATATGACATATTCTGAAGGTTGACCTGCTACAGAAGAAAGAATTAGCTGTAAATGGGTATATTGTGGATCTGAACTGCTTATTACTTCTGATGCTAAACTCCATAGAACAGCCCTCTTTAAACATGTTCCACGAACAACCTATGATTACATCATTACTTTATTATGTACAATTAATAACATTTATTAATTATAGTTTTAACGGCCTGACTGGCTTGGGAATGTGATATAGAGAGAGTTGACGACACGGGACCACCGGCTTTACTTCCCTTCCGAAGGAAGCCGTGCTAAGGATTTTTACGCCCGAAAAAATCCATCGCTCTCCGCCGGGTTGCACGTACCGTGAGGTGGAGCAGTTCATTGCTGGGAGGCGACGATTGATGAGGCTATGTACATACACTCACGCATACCCAGTGATTAAGATCTCATGCTCGAGCAGCCGTGGCAAAGTATAAATAAAACAACTAGGAGGAGAAACGCAGCAATCGTGAGGCAAAGGTATTGCTTCAGTTGTTGGAGGACGTAGCGTGGCTGCGTCAATGACTCGGTACATGTTTTCTACTGCACGGCGTGTAGTTATTTATGATTCGTATGTGTTAACTCAGTCAGCTCGCCAAGTAAAAGTACGATTTGCAGAAAGATTTCCATGTGTAAAAGTTTCAGGCCATAAAAAATATCCATTAACTTTACAATAAGGTTCAGGCCCCAGGAAGTGTTCAGTCTAAGAAATCTTAAAGACCGTGTACGGTCCTTACCGAAGAAACATTAGACGACATCGGTCATCGTTTGGAGAATTCCTACCCCCCCCCAAAGATCACTTAGGCGTCTTTCACGACAGACAGGCTTTTCTTATGGCTCTGCGCGAAGAGCAACCAAATTGCAGAAGTTAAAATGATATAAAATAACTGTGGCACATGCTCTTCAACCAGGTGTTCCTGTAATTAGACGCACATTTTGTGAGTGGAGTCTCAATAGTGTACACAATGGCGAAATGGACCCACATTCAATATTTTAGTGGACGCGGCTTGGTTCCAACTTCATGGATATAGGTGTACACAAAATAATCGTTAATGACAAAACTAATATTGCTCATGACGAAAAAATTGGTCTATGATGCGCCATGATCGGAGAAAGAGTTATAGGGCGAATGTTTACCCAATCAACAGTTGCCGTCAGTACATAGGTGAATACAATTCTTTCCCCCCCCCTTTTTAGAGAATAACATACAGGGAGCGTGATTTTGTCTTTTTTCAAACAAGACTCTGCAACAGCTCATAGGCCAATATTTTGATGAGAACAATTGCAAGTGTGTTTGAGGACAGAATTATTAGTAGAGATTTGTGGCCCCCTCGGTCCCCCGACCTAAGCCATTGCGATTTCTCTCTCTGGGGTGTCTTAAAACATAAAGTGTACAAGACAAACCCACACACACTGGAAGAATTAAAACAAAATACCCGCCAGGAAATTGCCAGCGTTTCTTAACTTGAACTACGGCGAGTGATGTATAGTTTCCTAAAGAGGTGCCAAAAATGTGTGGACAACGACGGTGGCCAGTTCCAGTATCTCCTTTCATAAAGTTGGTAAGTAAAGTCTCTAAAAGGAGTTTCAAAAATGTATGGCTTCATCCGCGGCTTTCTATGATAGCCGCAAACGGCAATCAGTGCCGAGGACGTGGACAGGAAAAACACCGCGCAGCCGGTTCATAATTTTTGGTTCTCTCTGTACCAGCCTATTATCTCATAGCTTGAAACATTACCCGCTGCTGGCTGCGGTCAGCCATCAAATAAAACGATGGTTTTACAATTTCAAAGTATACGGATCATTATAATTTAATAATGCCAAGATATTACTTTCGTTTCCTCTGAAGAGAAATCTAACATAGGTGACACAGAAATTTATCATATATTGGAGATGGTATACTTATATTAATGATGGCAACATAGTAATGCCTTTTAATTGCAGCCTGTATCTATACTAACGTACGTGTAAGCTAACTGGAGATTTTAAGAATATTTCAGAGTTTTTATATTGGCTTGAATTTTTGGGAATGAATATCGAATTTTCCTTGGATACAGACATAGGTTTCACTGTACCCTAATGTTTAAGCTATGTGAAAGAATATTTCTTATCATATTTCTGCAAAATTTTTGTAATTTTTGCCAACAGAAAGTTAAAAAAATATCTGTTGTAGATCATGCTGTGGCTACTTACCTGATTTTATATTACGACTGTTGCCCGAAAATGGAATCCTTTTCCTTGGAAAATAATCATCCAGTTGACGAAGCAGATCCAACAAGTGCTCCTCCATTTCCACATTTTTTGTTGTAGAAGTCCAACGTGTACTCCCCCTTTTGCATAATTTTTGCTTTTATCTTCAGCATATCCTCCCCCACTTCCAGATTTTTGCTGGTAGAGTTCAACAACTGGTCCCCTATTTCCACATGTTTTTTGTGGAGTTTCAACAGGTGCTGCCCCACTCCCAGATGATTGCTGTTGAGATTCAACATCTGGTCCCCCATTTCCATAGTTATTTTGTTGAGGTTCAACACGTAATGACCTATTTTCAGATTTTTTTTGTGGAGGTTCAACATGTACTCCCCTATTTCCATATTTCTGCGCTTGATATTCATCATAAGCTCCCCTGTTTTCATATATTTCCTGTTAAGGTTCAACATGTCATCCCCCATTTCCAGATTTTTTCGTTTGAGATACAATACGTGCTCCCCTATTTCCATATTTTTGCAATTGATGTTACACATGTGATCCATTTCCAGATTTTTGCTTCTGAGGTTCAACAGGTGCTCACGCCTAGCGTGTTTGTTGTAGAGGGTCAAAATCTGGGACCCCATTTCCAGAGTTTTGCAATGGAGGTTCAAGATTTGCCACCCCATTTCCAGATTTTTCTTGCAGATGTAGAACATATCAGCTTCTATTTCCGGATTTTTGCGGAGTTTAAACATGACCTCCCCCGTTTCCACATTTTTTCTGTGGATGTTCAACAAGTGGTCCCCCATTTGCAGATTTTTGAAAAAAATGCTCATAATCTGCTCCCCATTCCCAGATTTGTGCTGTTGAGGTTCCACATGTGGTCGCTTATTTCCAGAATGTTGCTGTTGGGGTTCTGCTTGTGTTCCTCCAATTCCACAATTTATCTGCTGGGGTTCCAGATGTTCTCCCCCATTTGCAGCTTTTATCTGTTGAGATACAAATGGAAATGGGGCTATTGCTTGTTCAGGAGCTGCAGAAACCGTTGCATTAGCCGGACATTTCTGGGATCCTGAAGATTTAAAGGGTGGAATGTTTGGAGGGCTCAGATCACCTGATACTCCACAGCGGCTGATATTTGCCTGATTTGAGGCAATGTCTCCATCTGTGTTCTCAGCGGGCACCGACATTTCTGAAGATACCTGTATGAATATATTGAATCATTAACATTTTATCAACGGGAAACTCACTAAGGATTTTGTTATATCTAGAGAAAATAAAAAAACATTTACACTTAATTGTCTATTTCACAATTAGGGGAAAGTATATACAGACCAGAAGAACTAAATACAGTAAAATATTAATTGACTCAATAAAACACTAAACTGCTTTGAAAATGTAGCTATTATTTTACCATATCATCTTAATAAATGTTTCATTAGATGGCTGTACCGTGGGTGTTATAATGAGTTTTTCTTTTGTTACCATTTGTGCAACTATACAATGTTCATTGAACACTATGAATTATTACTCATCAAGAAGGTTTTATTTGTACCATTTCGCTTTCATTCAAACATGACATACCTATCCACAATCTCAAACAGCAGAAGCTATATATCCTAACTAAATAAACGAGATAACAACTACTAAAAAGTGATAAACAACAAATGCTAAGGAGATGACAATTGTAGGGATAAGCAGACATGATTTGTTGAAACATGTCATTCCGTACCGCTTTGTTAGTCAGAAATAATATAGCAAAGTAAGCATCAAGTAGTGACCTTAAGATGGACGTATGGGTTTTTACTAACCTATGTGTTTCGCCCATCATATTACAGTTAATCAAATGGATGAAGGCAGGTGAAAAAGGACAGGGAAACAAAAAAGACAAGGTAGTTAAAGCGCATATACATAGAACTTCAATGTTCTCTTTTTGCGGTGAAAATAATACTGTAGCAATAATACAGCTTATTACGAATATTTCCGGGTGTAACATAAAAAACGCAATATTTTGGAGGTTTTCTCTATAAACTATACTTAATTTTATACTTCTTTGAACCAACTTTAAAATATGTTGAAATTTTTTCAAAGTTTTACACATGCAATGTTTCATTATTAGTTTTATCATACATACAATTAGGCAATCCTTTGATTAAGAAACGCATCTGAAAATTGACCTTTTTTAAAACAAGTAAAGGGTTTAGGGAATTTCAGAATATTTGTGGAACCCTGGGATCAAAAATAAATTACCTATATAGGTGTCAACATAATGCTGACTTTGCTTAATTTTTTGTCGAAAACTATATCATGGTACCTAGTTGAGTTTCGAGACCTCAAATTATCAATCATTATTGTTCCTTTAGATTTGTGGAGTACTATAGCCAGACGGGAATACCATCCAAAGAGAAGGGTAAAATTAATAATAGCAGATAAGAATACTTCAGAGAGAGAGTGTGTGCGTGATTGTGGGCATGTTGGAGTGAGTGAGCGTGCGAGAGAGAGAGTGTGTGAGAGAGAGAGAGAGAGACAGAGAGAGAGAAAGAGAGAAAATAACATTACCTATAAACGAAAAGTCTGATGAATAGGAACCTTCGTATTTATTTCTAGCATCCTTCAAAGATGGAAGTGAAGCTTTTCAAAGTAATTTCCTCCATCCAAACAACCTTTTATATAGAATATTTCCATTATTTTTTTCTTTTTAAAATTGCTTATGTGGTTTTAATTAAAATATATCTAGAGGCTTCTTCATTAGGCTCTGAAATTCTCTCAAGTCCAATAGACTGGGTAATAATAAAGAGACAAAGAGCTGTTATAGAAAAATAAATTTAGAATTAATTAAAGTATGTCATTTGGGTCAAATAGTTAAGTCCTTTGTGCCAGCTGTTTCCCACATATTTTCATCTGTTTCGTTCAATTTTCCAATGTTTTAAGCAATACACTTTATAAAGTATAGTACCCATTCGTTTGTTCCTCATTATCCTATACGAGGAGTATCAAATATGAAGAATTGCATATTTGACTAGCTTTTTAACTGTAGACTGTCAACCTCACATTATCTATGTTGGTTTTTGCTTATAATAATATATTGAAAAAGATTCCTGGAAAGTATTCGTATGATTAAATTCAAGTATAGTAATTTTTAGAATAGCACTCAGAGAAAGCCATTTGGTTGCTAAACATCTTATTTATTCAACTCCTAAATATAATTTACTTCAACTTACGTTGATATCGGTGGTTTTGACATCACAAACTATCACGTGATATTAACTTGCGCACATAGTGTTTTTGCATCAAGCTTATATTATTTTATTTTACGCCCAATATACTCATTTTACTCTCATATTTTCCTTCCAGACTCAGCGGAGAGTTAGTTAGTAGGAATGGAATGGGATGAAACAATCACCGCATAATCTAACATAGCATTTAGAGCACATTGTTCATACAATCGATTTACGTTTCGTGCTGGCGCACAATCTCTCTTCATTTCCTACTGCATTTGGAATAAAATGATGTTCTCAAACAACTCGTATGAAATAGGAATAACTAACATTTGCAGATAAAGATGAACTTTGCTACCCTTTGAGTAGGACTTCGCCTTTCCATAAGGACAAGATTGTATTTGTACCCTTTATGTAGAACTTCACATGTTCATAAGGGCACATTCGCCACTTCTACCTCAATTAAGGCTGAAGCAGTCCGAGTGAGCCTGTACTATTTTACAATAGCCAATTATTCTGCGTAGTTACGTCGAGCATCAATGTATTATAACTGCTTGCTATAAATTTCAGATTTGCAGCATCATTATGTATTGATAGCAATTGCTTACAACTGTTAGTTAATCTTTATTATCCTAAAAAAACATCTTGACTTGATCTGTTGTTGATTGCCCCATAAAGTGAACATTGTGACCACTGCACTGTCCATAGTGAACATAAATTGAAATGATGATTTTCAGAATCGAGTTTTCAAGCCACCCATGATCGTTATTTGAAAACTCATTTTTACTTTCCAAGATATAGATTTTGGAATTCAATTCTCCTGTAAGATTACAATGGCTGAATACTGGTAAAATATAAAAATGAAAAATGCGGAGCACCAGGAAATAACTGTTACAGAAATATATAATTTCATTATCTCTTTTGCACTGGAATTCCATGGAACAGTAGGTATCAGTAACACAATGGAAAATAATATTTGATACTCTGGGTTACGTTCAAGGCATTTACTCTGGCAAAGTTCAAGATTGACTAAATATACATACCCCCCAGGGGCTCACCTTTTGTGAGTACGGGTTAGGCACACCCGGGGTACCAGAGCCATTCATAGACATTTTCACCCATTCATCCCCGTCCGGTCGAGGTGGGTTCGTTCTCGTGACCGGGGGACTCAAGGTAGGCTCTCGTGCGTTCTGTGCACTTCATTCCATGTCGCCCCTCGCCATCGCTTCTTTCTTCTCTTCTATTTATGCACATTTCGACCCACGCCCATTCATTTACACATCTCTTTTACTTCTTCGCCGGCCTACCTTGAGTGCGAAACGCCCACACAGTTTTAGTTTCTTTTAACCTTTTATTTTAATCCTCCGTGGACACAGCCTGACGGATACCCGCGCACTGGGTGTACAGCTGGGTGAGTGGGTAATGGCGTCATCCCCACCACCCGGGGTCGTCACGTCGGGTTTGTGTTCGTATCCGCTGTTCAACTGCAGTCCCGCGGGGGGCCATTGCATGAGCTGCTGACTTCCTACGGCCATTGGGTCCCTCTGTCTATGTTCTGGGAGGAGTGGCCCTGGGGTGAGCTAGGTATAGATAGGCCACTCACCCAAGCCGGGGTAACGCCCGGGAAGTCAGAGGTCGGAGACGGTTGCAATGGTGGAGGATTTATTTCGCTATGGAGCACACTTTCTCCATTAATACAAACAAGCGCCGAAAACTTTACGTAACAGAAGTGACACCACCGACAACTGGTTGTTACTTGGTCATTTCACGAACCGAAGAAGGACAAAGTTTTTAGAAGGTGAACCCTTTCATCATTCAGAAGGCATTGATGCTATTGCTGGTGCGGTTCAGTCCTGCACTCGTCTACAGAACGGTTCCTTATTAGCACAAACGAAGTCCGATCAGCAAAGTAAGACCTTGTTGCGCGCTATCCCATCCGTGTGGAGAAGCACCGCACATTGAATTCCTGTCGTGGCGTCATTACCACCCATAGCCTCGATGGTATGTCGGACGATGAACTCGTAGATTATCTTTCAGACCAAAAGGTGACAGTGCATAGAGTGCAGGCCAAACGCGACGGAGTATTGGTACCCACTCGTACCCTTTTATAACATTTGATGGCGTCGATCTGCCCACGAGCATTTCCGCAGGTTACGAACGGATTTCTGTGAGGCCTTATATTCCTAGACCTCTGCGTTGTTTTAAATGCCAACGTTTTGGGCATACGCATGTCTCATGTAAGAGTGCCGGTAACATCTGCGCAACATGTAGCCATCCCTCACACGAAGGTACCTTTTCAACAGCCCCCGTCTGCGTTAATTGTAAAGGATCTCATTCTGCGTCGTTTGCCGACTGTCCGCGGTACTTGGACGAGAAGGCGATCCAGGAGATCCGGGTGAAGGAAAAACTCTCCTTTGCTGAAGCCCGGAAGCGTTATCATGCGCGCCAACCTTCACTCCTGCGATCTGGCACATTTAGTTCTGTTGTTGCCTCGCCAGTACCACGAGTAGATGCCGAAACTGAGACCTGGACCATGACTGCATTAACCGCCACTACCATCCGGCCGTCCATTAAAGCTACTGTTACCAAGCCGAATAAACCTGGTCCAAAGTCCATGAAGTCGCAAGCCGCTTAAAAGAAACCCAAGCAGAAACTTCGTAGGGAAGATTTTTTGAAGGACCCTCCGCGTGCGCGCGGTAATAAAAGTTCACCTTCTCCTCCTCGGAGTTCGCAGTCCCAGGAAGCTCCTTGGACAAGCCGCGCTCAGCGGCCACCTCACCCATCGCCACCCAGAACCGATTCACGGCGCTTGAATCGGTTTCTGGCTCTGAGCGCGTGGGCCCTACCTTCGAGGAGGCTATGGAGTCTGACTAACTCCATACAAAAAGCCCGAGCCCAAAGGTTATACAAAAGGTAATTTTAAGCCGCCCTTCTAAGTAGACAGTTTATCCCCTTTTTCTTAATGGCTATCCTGAGCTGGAATGTACGTGGTGTACGATCGCATAGGGCGGAACTGCAACTTTTATTGCGTTCCCATTCACCTATGGTCGTGTGTTTGCAGGAGACAAAGCTTCGCTCTCACGACCCTTTCGATCTCCTAGGGTACACTCCGGTTCGCTACGATCTTGAACCGGAGGAGAGTACTCCTGCTCTTGGTGGTGTCATGATTTTGGCGCGTAACGACGTTCACTTTCAAACTATCACACTTACATCCGACTTGCAAGCTGTTGCCGTTCGCCTTCGCTTACCCGGCTTGTTTTTTCCGTTTGCTCTGTGTATTCACCTCCATCGTCTCCCCTCGCTCCCGCGGACATTCGAGCTCTCCTGTCCGCTCTCCCAACACCATTTCTTCTGTTGGGAGATTTTAATGCCCATCACCCACTGTGGGGTTCGCCAAGGGCTTGTGCGAGGGGAACCCTTCTGTCCGACATTTTTTATCAGCTCAATCTTTCCATCCTCAATAGCGGTGAACCTACTTTTGTTTCTGATTCTTCTGGTACATTCTCTCACCTGGACCTAGCCGTTTGCTCACTCCAGCTTGCTCGTCGTCTGCAGTGGAACGTCGTCGCTGACACCTACTCCAGCGACCATTACCCCTGCGTCGTTTCTCTTCTATCTCACCACGTCCAGCATTCCAGAGTATCTACCTGGATATTCAGAAAAGCCGACTGGAGCTTGTATTCCAGCCTCGTGCATTTTGACGATCAGCCCTTCGCAGACATTAACCAACTAGTGCAGCACCTTACGTCTACGATTTTCTCTGCCGCCGAACGTGCAATTCCCCGTTCATCCTCTCAACCTTGGCGACCGCCTGTTCCGTGGTGGAACGAGGATTGTCGGGACGCCGTTCGTGCCCGTAGAACTGCACTTAGGTTGTTTCGGCGACACCCTACACTTGCTAATTTGGTGACTTTTAAACAATTGTTCGTCGCATTATTCAGGATAGCAAGAAGGCGTCGTGGAATATTTTTGTCGAGTCTTTTAATCGCTTTACTCCTTCATCTGTTGTTTGGGATAAACTTCATCGCTTCTCAGGTAAAGTGTCGCATAGTGTTCTTTCTGCCCTTCAGGTTTCCAATGCCACCATAGTGGATCCGGCTGCCATCGCTAACACTCTTGGTGCTGCCTTTGAGGCGGTTTCCAGTTCAGACCATTATTCCGCCGGCTTTCGCTGTATCAAAGACCGGCTGGATTCCGACACCTTTAATTTTCGGTCTGCTAATAATGAGTGTTATAATGAACTTTTCACACTGAGGGAGCTGGAGCACGCTCTTCATTGCTCTAGGCACTCCGCCTCTGGCCCGGACGGCATTCATGTCCTGATGTTAAAGAACCTTTCAGCCGACAGTAAACTCTTTCTCTTACAGGTCTATAACCGTATTTGGCAAGACGGCTTTTTTCCTTCCGTTTGGCGCGAAGCCACCATTGTCCCTATACTTAAGCCTGGGAAGGATCGCCAACTTCCTTCCAGCTACCGCCCTAACTCCCTCACCAGTTGCGTTTGCAAGGTGATGGAGCGCATGATTAACGGACGGTTGACATGGTGGCTTGAGTCTCAGAAACTTCTAGCGAACGCTCAGTGCGGGTTTCGCCGCTATCGCTCTACCGTCGACCATCTGGTGTCCCTGTCGACGCATATTATGAATGGATTTCTGAGAAAGTGTCAAACCGTGGCTGTGTTTTTTGACCTGGAGAAAGCTTGTGACACTTGTTGGAGGGGCGGCATTTTACGTACACTTCACGCATGGAATATCCGCGGTCGTCTTCCCAAATTTCTTCGGGAGTTTATGACGGACCGCGTCTTTGGTGTACGTGTGGGCTCGGTTTTATCTAGTCGTTTTATTCAACAGAACGGAGTACCGCAGGGCTCTGTACTCAGTGACACACTTTTTGCGATAGCTATCAACCCCATTGTTGATTGTATTCCAGCTGGCATTTCATCGTCCCTTCTAGTTGACGATTTTGCCATTTATTGTACTTCACGGCGGACCTGTCTATCTCAACGCCGTCTCCAGAGCTGTATCGACCGTTTCTACGCCTGGAGTAACGCTAACGGCTTTAATTTCTCCGCCGAGAAATCCGTCTGCATCAACTTCTGGCGCCGGAAGGCTTTCCCTCCGCCCTCTCTCCATCTTGGGTCGGAGGTCCTTCCATTTGCAAACGAGGTGAAATTTTTGGGCTTGGTCTTTGACCGGAAGCTGAGCTGGACTTCTCACGTTTCCTTTTTAAAAGCAAAGTGTGACCGTTCTCTTAATATTTTACGTGTTTTAAGTGGCACATCCTGGGGCGCCGATCGGACCGTCCTTCTTTGCCTTTATCGCTCTTTGGTCCGATCCAAGCCTGATTACGGGTGTATTCTTCGGCACGTCCATCTGTGTTACGTCGATTGAATGCCATTCACCATCGTGGCATAAGAGTCGCTACAGGGGCCTTTCCAACTAGCCCTGTACCCAGTCTGTACGCAGAAGCTGCAGAGCCTCCGCTGTCCTTCCGGCGTGAGATGCTTTTGAGCAACTATGCTTGTCGACTCTCAAGCTTGCCTGACCACCCGTCTTTCGAGTTATTTTTCGAGGAGTCGTTTGATCGCCACTATTTGATTAGCTCCTCTGCATTGCTCCCACCGGGGGTTCGATTTCGACAGCTCCTTCGGCATTTAGACGTTACGCCAGCGCCGGCCCTTCCTCGGGGTGAAACGCGTTTTCCTCCTTGGTCGCGCGCTGAGGCCCACTGTCACCTTGGGTTAACGTCAATGCTGAAAAATGCGACCCCTGCTTCCGCACTTAGATCCGCTTTTTTAGAACTCCGGGCACAGTTCGGGGACTGTCATTTTATATATACCGATGGGTCTAAGACTGGTGGCAGAGTAGGATGTGCCTTTGTTTTTGGTGCACAGAGTTTTACTTTTCGTTTACCTGAACAATGTTCGATTTATACCGCCGAACTTTTTAGTATATATCAATGTGTTTTATACATTCAGCGGCACGTCTTACGGCGCTGTGTTTTTGTTCTGACTCTCTGAGTGCCCTTCAGAGTATTCACGCGCTGTATAGTTACCACCCGCTCGTACAGCGCATTCATGACCTGCTCCACTCGCTTGGTGCATCTGGCATCAGCGTCTCCTTCGTTTGGATTCCAGGTCATGTGGGCATCTCAGGCTACGAGTCTGCCGACGCCGCTGCCAAATCGGCCATTTTATCACCCAGATGTTTTGCCTGTGTTGTTCCTTCCACAGATTTTTATTTTACGTTACCGTATCCTCTCGCGCTGGCGCGATGAGTGGGCGGCTCTTAGGGGGAACAAGTTGCGGGAGGTTAAACCTCTTCCGTTAGTCTGGGGTACCTCTTCTCGTTCTTCTCGTCGGGAAGAGGTACTTTTAGCTCGTTTACGAATCGAGCATTGTCGTTTTGGTCATAGATACCTGCTCAGTGGTGACCCCGCACCACTGTGTGAGCAGTGTGATGCGCCCTTAACGGTGCGTCACATTTTAACAGAGTGTCAAGTTTTATCTCCGTTGCGCGTTCGTGTTGGTCTGCCTGTTGGCCTAGCCAACGTTTTGGCAGACGACGCGCATGCTGTAGAATGTCTTTTACGTTTTATCACTGCCATTGGTTTTAGCCGTCGCATTTGATGCACTGAGCATCTTTTAGCTTTGAGATTTTATATTGTCTGTTTTAATGGGGCTCTTCTCCCCTACGGACATAAGGCGCTCATGTGCCTTGCATTCTACAGTTCTTGACACGTTGTTTTATTCTTTTAGTGACCATCATTTTAGTGTGTAGATCATCGTCTTTGGTTTTTTGTGTTTTTTGGTGCTTTTGACCAAGCGGGTTTGTGTGGGGTTTACTAGTTTTTGGACCTTTCAATTTTCTAATTTATACATTGTAAGGGCGCTAATAACCATTGCAGTTGAGCGCCCATAAGCCCCACCTCATCATCATCATGATTTACATTTTTATGTGGTTAATGGCTTTTTTGTTCCAAGCGTAAACATTTACTAATAACTTTATTGAGTTTGGAATTTATTGTTTTAGTATTATCATTGTTTTATACCTTCATTTAATTATGATACGAGGGGAATTTATATAACTTTTGTCAATTATTTATAACTTTTTTGCCAATTGCATTTTGTGAAAGTGTATTAGGACTATCAATTTTAGTTTCAATAATTCTAACTTATGAAAAGGTTTATTTTAATCCATTTGATTGGTTACAATGATAATATATGTTGTATCTATAGTATTTTGATTCCATTGTCTTATAAGTAAAAGTTGATGATTAATATTTTTTTGTTTTTTATATCATTTACATGTTTAATTAATATACTTTTTTGTTGACTAACCTTAGGATTTATTTTTGTATATGATTATTTGTGGTATGGTTTAATTATATTAAGATTTTGAGTTTGTGTTTTAATAATTTTAGCTAGCTCTTCTGTGGTGCAGTATAAGTTTTATAATAACTTTTATTTATGATTTTAATGTTATTGTTAATGTTGATTTATACTTTTTGTAGAATAAATTTAACTTAATTTTTTTTAGGGAACCTTAATTCCAAATTTATTTTTAACTTTTGCTAGGGGATATCAACCTGAATGATTGCAAGTTGTAATTTATTTATTATTTTATACCTTATTTGCTTCACTACTACTATTATTGAGAAGAATATATCTTTACAATAATTTAAATTGCCTAGTTTTTTCATTGATTTATAAGAATGGTTTTATAAAATTTTATTTCTATCTTAGTACAACTTCGACATTTTTAGTTATAATACCTGTATATTTAGCGCATTTATGATTGCCTAGGGTAGGTGTGGAAGCTCCAGTTTCAGGATCTATAATTTTAGCTGGAGTTTTATTAAAACTAGCTGGTTGTGGTTTATTACGTGTTTTTGAATATTTACTGGAAATTGGGATATTAATTAATGTATTTTGATATCTATTAGATTAATTGGAGGGTTTTAGTTAGTTTAATATGTTTACGTCAAGTAGATATAACAGAATTAATTGCTTATTCATCTATAGCTCATATAGGATTAATTGTTGAAGGTCTAATAATATTAAATATCTCAGGAATCTATATGACTTTTATTTTAATAACTCCTGATGATTTATGTTCATCTCGTTTGTTTTGTTTAGCTAATATTAGTTATGAACGTTTAGGAAGACGAAGATTATTAATTAACAAATGTTTATTAAATTTAATACCAGGAACAACACTATGATTATTTTTACTTTCGTTATCTAATATAGCAGCTCCTCTCTCTTTAAATTCATTACGAGATATTCGTTTATTCAACCGTATAACGAGTTGAATATGAATAGTAATATTATTTCTTATATTCATTTCTGTTTTTAGAGCTGCTTATACTTTATATTTATATTCCTATAGCCAACATGGAGTTTATTATTCTGAAATTTATAGAAGAGTAAGTGAATATTGTCGTGAATATTTATTATTAATATTACATTGATTATCTTTAAATTTGTTAATTTTAAAAGAATTTATGTATTAATTTGATTTTAAATGTTATTACTTGAGTAGTTTATAATAAACCCTTGATTTGTGGTAAAATATATAATAATAAATTATCTTAGGTTATGATTTATTTATCATTATGTTTTATTGGATTTTGAGTTAATATTGTTTTCTTTGTTAAGATTTATATTTGGCATATATTGTATTATAAATAATTTAATTTATTTTTTTGAATGAGAAATTATTAGAATAAACTTTTCTTCAACTGTTATAACACTATTGTTGGATTGAATAAGTTTTGTTATATTAATTCCATCTTTAGTAATTTTATATAGTGGGAATTATATAATAAGAGATATTTCATTAAATCCATTTATTGTTTTAGTTTTAACATTTGTATTATCAATAATGTTTTAATTACTAGTTGAAATTTAATTAGAATATTACTGGGTTAAGTTGGATTAGGTTTAATTTCTTATTCTCTTGTTATTTATTATCAAAATGTGAAATACCATAATGCTGGAATATTAACTGCTTTATCTCATCGTGTTGGTGATGTTGCTTTATTAATAGCGATTGCACGACTATTAAACTTTGGAAGATGAAATTATATTTTTATCTGGATTGTTTAATAAATAAATATGAATTGTATTTAATTTCGTTTTAGTTATTTTAGCAGGGATAACAAAACGTGCACAAATTCCTTTTTTAGCTTGATCTGCTCCTACTCCTGTTTCAGCTTAGTTCATTAATATTTATTAATTCGATTTAGTAAACCTTTTTCGAATTGATTGTTAAATTTTGTATTAGTAATCTCTGTTTTTACAATATTTATTAAAGGATTAGGTGCAAATTTTGAATACGATTTAAAGAAATTATTGCTCTAACAACTTTGAGGCAGTTGAGATTAATTATAGGAATTTTAGGTTAGGATTTGCTGATTTTGCATTTTTTCATTTATTGACTGATGCATTAATTAACGCACTACTATTCATATGTGCAGGAAAAGTAATTCATAATGTAAAGAAATGTTAGCATATTCGTTTTATAGGAAATGATCAATTTTTATACCTTTTACTTCATTTTGTTTTATACTATCAAATTTTGCTTTATGTGGAATACCTTTTTTGGCTAAATATTTTTCAAAAGATATAATTTTAGATGTAGTTTCTTTAACAAATATAAATATGTTTATATTATTTTATATTTTTTATCTACTGGTTTCACCGTATGTTATTCCTTTCGTCTTTTGTATTGTGTTTTGTGAGGGGATTTTAATTTGGTACGTATAGGTATTTGAAGAGAAGGAAAGCATTTAATAGAAGAAAATTGAATAATAATTTATGCAATATTAGGTTTAATAATTTTTGCTGTAGTTGGTGGAGGAGTATTAAATTGAATATCTTTTTAACCTCTTATTTTAATTATTTATAATTATATATAAAATAATACCTCTATTAGTGCGATTTATTGGTTAATGATTAGGAAGAATTGTATTTAAACATAGATTGAATTATTATTTTAAATTATATATATTAATAATAAATATAAATATAATGAAATAATTATTTTTTGGTGCAGTATCATATATACCTTTAATTTTTACTAAATGCGTAAGAGAACGAACTTTGAAAATTGGTTTTAACTTGGTTAAATATATTCATTTAGGTTGAAGCGAATAATTTGGAGCACAAAACGTATATACTATATTTTAATGAAGTTAAGTGGTTTAAATCAATGATTTCAACATAGAGTCTAAAAATATTATTTAGCAGTTTTTATTACTTTAATTATGATTATATCTTTTGTTATTTATTAAAACATATTATACAGGTTATAAAATTGAAGCTGTTATTGAGATAATTTACTACCCTTGAATATATATATATATATATATATATATATATATAAACTTGAAATTTATTAATTTTCTACAATGAAAATGTAATGTATTGTTTTAAATTATATAAATTAAAATAAAGATGTAAATGGATTTAAACCACTTGAATAACAAGTTAGCAACTTTAATTCGATCAACACATCTTCTTAATTGGAATACAATACAATTTTATCATTAACAGTGATATACCTCTAATTTGGTTTCAATTAATATAAAAAATAAGAATATAATTGTATCTTATTATCATGTCGAAACTGACTACAATTGATTTGCTTCTTATTTATTTTAAGGAAAATTGATAATTCGATACTTTTTGAGTGCAAATCATATGTTATGATTAACTATAACCCTAGTAATAATTTAAGATGCTCATTCAAGGGATCTTTATTTCATTCATGGAATAAACCGACTGTTAAAATTAGTGGAAATAAAATTCTTGTAGCAATTCAAGTTAATATATTTGATTTAAAACGAATAACAGTTAGAGTAGCGTGGGGCAAGTGTACGCACTTAAACTTTCAAGGCCTCTGCAACGGTATCTATTTAACTAGTATATGTGAAAATTTTATTGTGCAATCTTTATTCTAACGTTTATCACAAACAGTGATTAAAACCTGTTTTTAAATGTGAAAAATAATTTTATAAATGTTTAATTAAAATGTGACCCATGCGAAATTTTGCCCCATAGATGGGGGTAAGAGTACGCATAAGGTGGGGTAAAAGTACGCAGAAAACACAAATGTTTAATTTTAATCCTTGGTGATGTAACTTTAATTACATTATAAGAATACATCAAGGACCTTAGTCTGACTAATATTGAACATAATTTATCTAAGAATAAGATGATAAACTAAATATAAAAACTTTGAATAAAGAAAAGATTGAAATATTCTCATTGTCTGTCATTTTTAACAATAGTCGCAGATAAATTTGCTGCCTCCCTCATGGTTGGAACAAGCTACATGCCACCATTCTACACACTTTTGGCACTGAATCCAGTCCTCTTCCGGTGGTTAAAGTACTACCTGTCGCATCCTGGACAGTGGATTTTCTCATTTGAAGTTGAAGCTTTGTGTAGGACTGAATGGCTTTTGGTCCTTTGGGGCCTCATTTCGTGCGTATTTTGATACATCACGCTTGACGTGTTTTGAAGAACTGGATGATTTAAGGCTTGATTCATTTCCAACCTTCTTTTAAAGGGTGAGCTAGTCAGTACTTCCGATTTTTGACTTCTCTTACTTCTTTGTTGTTCGTCTTTCATCTGCAATTGAAATTGTGTGATTACACGTCCTGGGCTATTTAGTAACCATTTGTCACACATTGCAGAATATAGATCTTTTAACGGCTTAAAAATGATCTGTCAAGGGGCTGCAACCTATGTGAAGTATTGGGAGGAATCGATAATAGATGAATACCATTGTGTCTGCAGTAGACAATTTCTTCCAAGTTTATATGGGATGTGTGGTTATCTAGCACCAGAAGTATTGTATTCTCCATGCTTCTGAAAATGCTTCAGCCACTCAGAAAATAGCTCACTGTTGATGTACCCACTGTCTGAGCACATCATGATTGAACCTGGTGGAGTTCCGTGCATGAGTTCTTATTTAGCTCTTTTTCTTGCAAATATTATGACTGGGGGAACATAATTTCCACTGCGCTGACTGCCAAACAAAAGATGTTAAATTTCCTCTTTCTGTAGAAACAATTGTTCCAACCGCTTTCTTACTAGTAGGTGATACAACCTTAGGAGTCTTATTAGGGGCAGTGCTTATTCCTGATTCATCCGTATTATTCATTCTTGATAGACAGAACTTGTATTGATTCATCATTTGTTCCAGATTATCAAAAAACAAGGAAACGTGAGCTTTATTAAAGCCCATAACTCGAGAAAGACTTGTTTTGGTGTGAACACGGAGTGATAGTTTGTGCAGTTTCATAAATTTTAGTGCCCAGTTTCTACCAGGTAATTTTCTTTCCTTGTTAAATGGATGGATTACCTTGTTAATGTCAGCAAACTGAAATGCCAGTTCTACGCAAATCCTTCAATGTTAAACTATAAAAGTGAGACTCAAGGAGTCTGCAAATCTGTGCCAATTCCTTCGCATGCTGTTCAGTAAATACTGCAGCAAAACGTCCCAGCTTTGACACACCGAAACCCTGCAAGAATAGAAATACACAGAGGTATGAGATACACATTTTAATTGCATTTTAACTTGAAAAATGAACTACAATTGCTTTGCTTCGCTGTGCATTTTAATATTTTATCTACTGTATTATAAAATTTTAAAATATTTGTCTATAGTATAGATTATATACAATAAAGTAAAAGAGACCATATACCAGTTTAAGTCATTTTCTTAGTGCTCCTTCGGATATACGAAGATGCTGTGCAACATTTCGTTTCGAAAACCCTTGAACTAGCTTCAGCTTTGTCATATGTTTTTCGGTCAATTTTTGTTTTATATACCCTGAAATACAAATTAAGATAAGAATTATCAAAGAAATATTAATTAGTAACATTATAAATACATGTACAGCGTTTAAATTAAATTTATTGTACAATTGAAACAGTGGGGCAAAAGTACGCGTGTGTACTTTTGCCCCACTCCACAGTTCGTACTCTTGCCCCGTTGTCGTCTTTAACATTTCCCAGACCGTACTGCCATCTGTAGCCAGTTTCACACAATGGCCAAGCCACCACAAGTTATTACAGAAATTTGTCTGAGAAATGACATAATGCTAAAATACCTGTCTCACATTTCTAATAGCTCAATCACGTTTCCAAAACCACGAAAAATAACATCAACATGAATGATTTTCAATCTTACCTCATAGTTTAAAGACGAAACACACCAGCACAAGGAAACTATGTAGAGAGGCTATCGGCAACGTAATTCTTCCAACATCATACAGTCCTGCCAATTGCACGGCCGTCTTCATATAAATATCCCTTGTGCGTACTCTTACCCGCCGCGTACTTTTGCCCCGCACTACTCTACTGGTAAAATTAAGGCGATTTCTACGTCAAAAATTAAAAAATAATGGCAATTAAGAAGAATTGTAAGGAAAATAGCAGTCGTGAAGATCTAATTGAATCAAATCCACATTCAAAGGGTGAGTTTTTTCTCGGTCTTCAAAATTTTTGGATAGTAAATTAGTTAATGATATAAGAATAAAAGAGATTGTTATGACAATGATATTACAAGATTTAAAATTTGAATTATTTATTATAATTAATTGTAGAATTTTAATTGGAAATCAAATGTATTTTTTATACTAACCAAAATTATTTTCCTCATCAATAATACTACCGCATTTACAAAATGTCAATATCAAGCAGCTGCTTCAAAGCCAAAATGATCATTGGACGTGAAATGTATAAATATTATTCGAAATAAGCATGTAATTAGATATGTAGTACAAATAATTACATGAAAGCAGTGAAATCCGGTTGCCACAACAAATATTAATCCGAAAACTGAATCTGCAATAGTGGATGAGGCTTCATAACACTCATATAGTTGTAGAATGGTAAAATAAATACCTAAAATGATAGAGAAAATTAGTCCTTGAGTAGCTTGGTCATAATTATTTTATAATAATCCATGATGACTTCATGTAATAATAATTCCTGAAGGTAGTATTAAGAAGTGGGATTGGAAGAGCATTAAAAGGGAGAATTCCAATGGGTGGTCCAAAGGATCCAAGTTCAGTAGTGGGTGCAAGTCTTCTATGACAAAAATTTCAAAAAATAATCATAATAAAATAATTTCTGAAACAAAAAGTAAGATTACTTCTCATCGTAATTCTATTATTACTTATTTGTATGATATCCTTGATAAGTACTTTCTCGTACTACATCTCGTCATCATTGAATTGTAACTAAAATTAATATTAGAATTCCTATAAATATTAATTGTTTATTAAATTAATATGTAAACTTAATGAATCCTAATATTGCAATTATAATTCTAAAAGCTGCTTTGATAGGTCAGGGACTATATGTGACTAAATGATAAGGGTATAAAGATGTATTAATTTTTAATAATTTTAGTTTAACATACTAATTTATGATTTAACTCACTCCGTAAATATTATTTTATCATTAGAAGTAATTACTATATTACTATAAATTGGTTTAACAGACCATTACTTGCTTTTCAGTCATCTAATATTTCAGATAAATTAGAGATTCAATTGAGGTAATTATTAGTTAAGGTGCTTTCAATTATAATAGGTGTAAATGTATGATTTGCACCACAAGTGCTGATATAAAATTGGATCTCCTCCTCCTGCAGGATCAGAGAAGGATGTATTATTTAAGTTTCAATCAGTTAGAAGTATAGTAATTGCTCCTGCAAGAACAGGTAAAGATAATAATAAAATAACAGCAGTAATTCCTACTGATCAAACAAATAAGGGTACCTGTGTTTGATTTATGTAAATTGATTTTATGTTAATTATAGTTGTAATAAAATTACCAGCTCCTATAGTACTAGATATTCCAGCTAAACAAAAAAAATTGTTAAGACAACTGCAGGTCCTGCCTGATCAATTCTACCTGAAAGAGGAGGGTAAACTGTTTATCCTGTTCCAGCACCGCCTTCTACAGTTCTTCTAATAATAAGAAATAGAATGGAAGGAGGTAATAATCAGAATCTTATACTAGTTATTCGAGTAAAAGCTATATCTGGGGCTCCAAGCATCAATTGCCAAATCCATCAATTATAATATGTATAACTATAAAAAGTATTAATAAAAGCGTGAGCAGTAAGAATAAAATTACAAATTTGACCATCCCCAATTAAAGATTCAAGTTGACCCAATTCATTTGGAACTAAAATTCTTAAAGATGTTCCTAGCATACCTGCTCATGCACCAAAAATAAAATATAATGTTCCAATATCTTTACGATTTGTTGAGAATAGTCATGATTGCAATATAGGAAGTAAAATGAATGAGATATGTGATAAATTGTAAATTTGTTAAGCGAACTTAAATTTCTTTTGTGCTAAGAAAGGTTTTATATTCATTTCATGATATTAAAATGCAATTCTAATGGTGTAGTTAATACTAACACTTAAAGAGAGTTCTTTATTTATAACGTTAAAGAACATTAGTTTATTTAACTTAAAATCTTAATAGATGATTAAGATTAAAGTGCAGATTTATATTCCAAAAATGAAAAAATAAGCTATTTTTGCAAAATTGGATTTTGGGTAAATTTAGATAATTCAAATAATTACAGAATTTGTAAGTGTTAATGGCGTGTATATGATACGCATATAGTAGTATGAAGTTAATAAGGCGGATACAATTAGAATTATTGACGTAAGGATTATAACATTTTGAATTATGAGTTGAATTGAAATTCATTTTTTGAAAAACCCTAAAAAGGAGGTAAACCTCCTAATGACAATAAAGATGTTAATAAAGTGAATTTTACATTTTTTTATTTAATGGGTTAAAGGTTTGAGAAATATAGGATAAATTAGTTATAGATGTTATTAAAATGGTGCAGGCAATATTAATAGTGTAAATGGTAAAGCATAATATTCATAAGTTTGAACCCATAGTTATAGTAGTTAATATTCATCCAATATGATTACTTGATAAGAATGCTAACATTTTTCGTAATGAAATTTGATTAAAGCCACCGATAGGATCAATAAGTGTGGATAATATAATTTTGATTTTAATAAAGTAGTTATAAATAATTATATAGGAAATTAGAATCAATGGTGCAATTTTTTAAATTGATAGAATAATAAAAGTATTTATTCAAGACAACCGCTCCATTACAGAATGTAATTATCAATAAAAAGGCGCAGATGTAATTTTTTATTAAAAGTGGGATGGTAATGAAATATTTCAAATTGTGGTTCTGTTAGATAAAATATTTCAAAAATGTTAATTTTTAAAATGATTAAAAATAGAAGGGTTTATGACGAAATTCGTTGAATAAGAAAATATTTAAATTAATTATCAGGTTAGGGTTCTTTTAAATACAAATAAGATAGGAATATAAATTAAATGGTAAATCCAAAAATATATTTAAATGTAAAGTAACTGTGAAAAGGGATTTTATCAATATTAGTATTTGTTGCTAAGGGATTGTTTGATCCTGTTTGATGAAGAAATAACAAATGAATTATAATACAGGCTGTTATAGTAAATGGAAGTACAAAGTGAAATGTGAAAAATCGATTTAAAGTTGAATTATCTACAGTAAAACCTACTCATACTCACTGTACTAATACAATTCCTAAGTAAGGAATAGCGGATAATAAATTAGTAATTTCTGTAGCACCTCAAATAATATTTGTCCTCATGTTAGAACATAAACTATAAAAGCTGTAACTATTACTAAACATAAAATTATAACTACAATTATTTATGTACAATAACATTTATATGAACCATAATGCAATCTCGTTCAATATGAAGGTAAATACAGATAAAAAATATAAAAGCACCATTGGCGTGTAAAGTTCCTAAAAGTCATCCATAATTTACGTCTCGACAAATGTGTACTACACTAAAGAAGGCTAAATTAAAATGGGCTGAATAATGTATAGCTAAAAATAGTCCTGTTATGATTTGGATGATTAATTTTAATTTTTGATTGGAGATATCAACCCGATCGTTTGCAAGCTGGAATTTATTTCTTATTTTGTACCTTATTTGCTTCACTACTATTATTAAGAATAATATATCTTTATAATAATTTAAAATATTTAGTTTTTTCATTGAATTAGAAGAATGACTTTATAACTTTCTGTTTATACCTTAGAATAATTTTGGCATTTCAGTTAAAATACCTATATACTTAGTGCATTTATGATTACCTTGGGTACGTGTGGAAGCTCCAGTTTCAGGCTCTATAATTTTAGCTGGGGTTTTATTAAAACTATCTGGTTATGATTTATTACTGGTTTTTGAATATTTAATGGAAATTGGGACATTAATTAATGTATTTTGATTATCTATTAGATTAGTTGAAGGGTTTTTAGTTAGTTTAATATGTTTACGTCAAGTAGGTAGATATAACAGAATTAATTGCTTATTCATCTGTAGCTCATATATGATTAATTGTTGGAGGTTTATTAACATTAAATATCTGAGGATTCTATATAATTTTTCTTTTAATAATTGCTCATGATTTATGTTCAATACGTTTTTCATTTTTGTAAATTGCAGTCGCTGTTCACTTGTTTCTCGCGAATATCATTATATGCGTTTGGCATTCCAGACCAGCGTATAGCTTTTCGCTTTTAAAGGCCGGACCTCGTACCCGTGGTCGTTGACGTGCATATCTTTGGTGCTTCGCCAAGTTGAGGGTTGAGGGTTCGAGTCCCGCTGTGTGCATGGACATGGGCGTTTGTGCGTTTCTCTGTTTTGTGTAATTGCGGTAATAAGCTGTAAAAATGCATTAAAACACAATAATGGTAAACAAGGGTACTAAAAAAGAAAAGGACACTTGTTAGAGATTTGGGTTCAAAAAAATTGATTATTGTTTTTGTTGTAATGGATTGTGAATGGTATAAGAACATAACAATGTAATTTATATTGCTATTTAGACAGTTCAAAGGCTCTTATGGCCCAGAGATATTATAATATATTGGTATGTAACAATGTGCTCACTTTGGGTTTTGCCATTTTCAGTAAATTTTATTCTTTAAATACCAAGTACACTGTTCTTAACATCTATTAAATAGAGAAGGCTTAAATTTGTTGTTGTTATACAAAATGTTCAGCGGCATTTAGTAGGTTAAAACATTTGATCCTAAATTACATGGGGTCCACAAAATTACAAAAGTGTTACATTAAAAATTATTTCCTTGCGACTATTTTTTTAAAATAAAAGTAGACCCTCAAGCGCAGAAGCAGTTAACCAGCCGTCATAAGCTACTTATAAAAAACTCAAATAAAAAATGTGTAGAGTTCTGATTTGTATTTTCACGAAAACTGTACCTTAAATGAAAGTGAAATTTTTATAAATTATTTTACAATATTCAAATATTTATAATTAAAAGATATAAAGCTAGCCAAAAAGCTCTATACTAGTATATTTAGAAAACCTTCTTTAAAAAACAGTAAATAATTCATTGTGTAATTCCGGAAAAAAACTGAATTTTTTCAATTGCGAAAAAGCGTAAAAATACCCTGCGATCTCTACCAAGGTGCTTGGACGTCAGACTATTAATTTGGTTTCCTCAACCCCCCTGTACCTAAAACAGAATATGTAGATAATGAAACTATTTCTGCAAACGTTTATCTCTATTAACACGAAGTAGATAGAAAAACAAGCTTCCGTTAAAATAAGTTGCACAAGCTATACAGAAATAAAACATATTGGGTAGAGAAAATCGTGTGAATATGACTCAACCGTATTTTTAATTGCCTTCTAGAACATTTGTCATGTTGCACAACATTCCTGGCTATTAACGATTACTAAGGCAGTGACTGTGCCCAGTTGCCGGCAAGTCGGAATACTTTCCGATTTCGAAAACAAAAGCTACTTAAATGAATGTATTTGAGCTGAGTCTTGAAAGTACATATTTGTGATATATATTCACTGCCATATCAAAATACACCTCATGCTGAGGGTTCCCTTATTTATTTCAGAATTGGTATTTTTAAGTGTAGGCAAAGATTTTTATGTTTAAAATATAACACGATTTACAGATATATGTACCTTTCGTCCCTTAATTACTTATAGTTAAATGTGTGTATCTTTACAGAAATTTTTTTGGTTTGAAGAACATATACATTTAATATACATTCCAAACTTCGTATATAAGTCCATGATATTTGATGTACTTTTCTCAAAGACTTTCATGAAATTTCGCAGAAGCAGTGATTATATGCAAATATTTTCTTTATTGCTTTTTTTTAAAAATAGGATATCAAAGTTTCGATAAAAATACCACAGGAACAGTTAACGTTAGGTCTTCATTGTGAGCTGTGGCCTCCCAGAGGGACACAAGGAACATTTAGGGCAATAACGTGCAGAAATGTTTGCTGCCCCACCTTATGGCATTAAACGATCAATGCTATTTTTCTTGCATCACCCGTTGCTACCATTAAAAGTCCTGAGCCAGAAATTCGGAAGAATTATCTACATGTATTTACAAAGTACTTCGAGACGCAAAGCTTAAAATCGCTCACAAGATTACTTAAATCTCGAGGCAGGTATATCTTGGATGCGTATTTGGTGTGTCTGTTGCCTTCAACGATTCAAATAAAGTATATCTCAGCAATGGAAGTGAAATATCAATGAGGTGAAATTATTGCAACGTATAGCTACTTAAGTAGCAAATGTGGTAACAAGAGAAATAAAGGAACATTGTTTTACAATTCTGAATATCATTTCAGTATGCTCACCTCAATTTTCCAATATGTATACTGCCTTAAAACCACAAGAGAAACAAAAACTGACACTTGGAGTTGCTAACTCTCCAACGAACAACTAATGAATGAGTGAGCCCAGCGTGTCTGCAAATGCGATATCGCAGAGGTATTTCTATGACATCATTATGTAATTAGCGCTAGGTCACTCCAAGTTGTATATGACGTAAAAAGTGCACTACTTACTACGCGTTTATTAAAACAAATAATTGATTTGCCTCTAACTTTCTCATGCATAATGATTTTGCTACGTAACATTGTTCAGAAACCACATGCAAGAGTATTAATATAAATACTTAGGATCAAGCAACATATTAAAATCATACTATTGCCCGCGGCTTCACTTTTTTCGCGGGAATGGGCTCTTAAGTATTAAAAGGAATAGTAAAATACAACGTTAAAGGTTGATCATCTAAGTCTAATTATGCTTTATTCAGCAAAGAATTTCTAAGAGGTAAGATTGGCATTAATTTTGTTATCTTTTATTTTTTTAATTATAAGTTATACATTTTTAGATTTTTTTTATTATAAAATGAGAATCTGTATTTGTTTTTATGTCTACCTTTATGTAATGTATGGTTTGTATCTTTTTTAGCTGAAACAATTCGTAGTCCTTTTGATTTTGCTGAAGGGGAATCAGAATTACTTTCAGGTTTTAATATTGATATGGAAGAGGAGGGTTTTCTTTAATTTTTAGGAGAATATTCAAGGACTTTATTCACAAGTATATTAATATGTATTATCTTTCTTGGTTCTGATTTAAATTCATTTATATTATACTGAAAACTAGTTTTTATTACTTTTATATATATTTGAGCTCTTGGAAATTTACCGCGTATCGATATGCTAAATTAATATATTTGGCATGAAAGATATTTTTTGCATTTGTCTTTAAATTTTTTAATTTGTGATTAAGTATTAATCTGTTAGAGTCACACCTGTGATTTACTCTTAAAGTTATATCTTTAAGTTTACTTGTGAGAGTATCATTGTTATTACAACATATATTCAATGCTAAATCATCAGCAAATAAAAACGTTTTTAGGCATTCATCTTGTATAGCTTCCGGAAGATCATTGATATACACCAGAAAGAAAACAGGTCCCAGTACTGAGCCCTGCCGGACAACATGCTTTATCCTTTTAAAACAAGATTTTCTCTAACATAAGTAGCCTGATATCTGTCACTTAGGTAAGAACGTATTAAATTTATACTAATATCATAAAAACCATAGTAGACTAACTCTTTTAAAAGTATTTCATGTGAAATTGTATCAATGGCCTTTTTTAGATCAAAGAAACGGCCATGGGATGGAAAACTACCTTCAAAAGCATCCAAAGCTCGTATAAAAAAAACTATTACAGCATTAGTAGTATCGTGTCCTGTTCTAAAACCAAATTGACTGGGAAAAAACAGAAAGTTCTCTTCACAGTACTGAGTTATCTGTTTATTTAATAAGACCTCAAAAACCTTAGACACAACTGGGATAATAATTATTGATCTATAGTTAGCATAGTCAATTCTGCTACCTTTCTTACAGATGGGAATGACTTTAACAAGTTTAAAAGAATCCGGAAAATTACCGTTGACAATACGCATATTGAAGATGTGTGTCAGAGGCTCACTTATAAAAGGGGCAGCATACTTTAAAATTTGTGAATTTAACTCAAATATGTACATCTATACAAGAACTATTGCTAAGCCCCATTGTAACAGCATAAACATCCTCTACAGTTACATGGTTAAATTTAAAAACACTAGTTGACTTATTTATATTCATCATTAAATCAACAGGATTAATGTTGGTAGCTTTACTGTTAACACTTTCGTCCACAAAATCAAGGAAATAAGAATTTATTTCCTCAACATTTAGATAAACTTCTCAAATATTCTTTGAGATACTATTTATTACATTTGAAATAACTGACCATAATGTTTTTGAATTATTTTTAGAATTTGTAAGAAGTTTAGAAAAATAATCGGCCTTGGTAGTCTTCAACAGTTGCTTGTAATCTTTGCTAAGATTAATAAAAGTACCTTTATATTCCGTCATTCTATGGTGAGTGTATAAATTATAATAAAAGAGACATTTATCTTTTAAAGATTTGAGTTCGCCAATATACCACATTTTATTTATAGTTTTCCTCTTTGGCCTAGGATTACAAACAGTAAGTCGAAAAGCTTTATCAGTAATATCAGATACAATCGATAAAAAATAATTAACTTTCTCATTTAAGTTTTTTATACTATACAGTGTTATCCAACTTATTTGTTTTAACAAAAACATAAAATAATACAAGCTATGGGCGATATAAAAACGTTTAAATTTGAAATTACAATTTTTATTCGAGTTAACATTACTTAAAATATTAGTTTTCAGAAGTACTGCATTGTGGTTATAAACAGTAAAATTGACTTTCAGAATTAAGTTCATTGTATATATTTGAGGCTTGTGCAACATAAACTAATACAAAACCTCAAAGCTCTAGCTCAAATACCTTTTCATATAAGGTACTAAAAGGTGTACCTAAAATGATCCCTTTACAGACCTGCACCATCAACGACTGAAGATCAACTTATCCAGTTCTTGAAGTCAAAATGTCTGGAGGCTTGTGCAACCTATATTAATAATTACAACACAATTTGCATTTCCATATATCGTCGTGACAATTCTTGCTTTGATAGTTTCTTAAATAAATAAATTATACGAACTTCTTCATTTTGTTTTTAAAGACAATTTTAATAGACACGTTGTGCTAACTGCTGATTTTAATGTTGAATTTAAATCAAACAGTAATGAGGTCAACAACCTTTTTAACATATTTGACACTTACGGTCTTAGACCTCTGATTTTTAATCTACTAGACCTGGACGCGAGAGCTCAGTTGGTACGTGCATTGACAATATAATAAGTATGAGAGGTAAAGAACTGAAATTTTCAGTACATGTATACAACACACGGTTTAACTTTCTGAACCACAATCCTAGTTTTATAATGTATATTAGTGATATTAAGAAAGCAAAAACATTGCAAATTTTCCACATTTTTACTTTTTTTACCTTGCAAATATGTGCTTTTCAATTTCAACTGATACAGATAACTAAATAACTGAGATTCAGAAAATAGCAGATTATACTAAGAACAAGCATGCAAAAGTGTGATTCTGTATTGCAAGTAGTATCAGAGAAACAGGTAGGGGAAAGGTCCCTATATTGAACCACTTACGCCTAAATAGTAAATAATAATGATAATTTCAAATAAAAATTTTCAGAAACACAAGCATTAAAGCGACAAATCCTTGCGCTATAAATATCCTCAACACAATTTAAAATTAATACAGTTATCAATCAAATAGCATTTAAAAAGTGAGATGGTGTAAATCGGTTCAAATTAGGAACGTGGTCCTTAAATTGTACCACCCTAGTCTTAAAATGAACCACATACTTTTAAGTTTAAAAGTATTTTTATTAATACAAAATACACATATTTTATTGTACACTCAAAACAAATACGCTATCAGCAACAAAAGTAGAGTCCAAAATTGTGATTAGAATAGCAATTGCCTCGAACATTTTGAATTTTTATATAATGGCAATCACTTGGTTTTTGGAATAGGTATTATTTGCAAATATATAGCTTTTACTCTGATACAAAAGAGTACAATTATACACAGTGTTCACAATAAAACAATTTCTTCTTGCCACTAACTTTTGCACATTTTTGGTGAAGCTTATATCCTACATCTCATACACTGGATCATATCTATTTCAGACAATTCACAATTCACATATTTATGTCATCCACTGTGTTTAACGCGATTTTTTTTAACATAGCATATTATGTGGATATTTTTCACACGATATACTATCCCCAGTTGAGCAATCCTAGAATTTCAATAGGTTTCCTAAATTGGACCAGTTCAATATAGGGTTCAAACACTGGTTCAATTTACGAGCCACGCCATTTTGGAAGCTTTAGCATCTACGTGACAAGGAGAGATGCTGCTTGAAAAAACGTGTGCATGAATATTGTTGCTAAATAAACACTTCATAACATGTAATATATATATATAGATCATCTCAAACTTATCTAATTGGTCGTACAATATTAGCTAGATGAGTCAAGTATCACTTCTGAAGCACCAAAAGCACACAACAATCCAAACAACTGAAACAACTCAGAATGCAAGGTCAACAATTCCTAGCATTCATAGCTGTACACACCACGCTAGGGCTAGGGTTACTGTGACATCTGTCGAATAGTTTAGAAAATATCGGGCGGTTCAATTTAAGAGGCGGTTCAAATAGGGACCTTACCCCTACATGAATTAACATGTTTTATGAGTAAATTTTATTATTTTTATGCTGAATGAAATAATTTTACGGACTCATTTTCATAAGCTATCAATACAAACAACCAGTTAAAATACTTGTAATTATTTATAGAATAATCATAAAAATTTCAGGAAAAACCATTGAGAACTTTAAGAGCAGTGGTAAGTTAATACACTTAAGGTGTAATTTCCAGTGTTCAGACTACCTTATCCCCTTAAATGGATCACCAATAAAGGCTTACATGCCCAAAACATACGGTTAGGGATATTTTCGGAGAGAAAAAATCCCAGGAAGGCTCTCTACTCTAGTATGAAATATAAGGCGGTACAATTAGAACATTCAACATTCTAAAGATTTCCTCATATGCCTACATAGTGTGTTTTCCTTTCAACGTAGACCACGAATAAAGGTGTTAGTCCGTATCTATGAGAGAGAGAAAGAGAGAGGGAGAGGGAGGGAGAGAGAGATGGGAAACCACTAGGCTGATTTTTATCATTATTTCACCATTGTTATCCTGTTGTTTCTGAAGTTCAAGGCTATACGACAGCTTCTAACTTGAATTTACAACCCCAAATACCATAATACGAACAGCCTGGAGTCATAAAAGAAGTTGTTTGCGAAAAAGGCTTTGATTTGTCGTTAAAAATGCCATGAAGTAGAAAATAGTTAAAAATAAGACCAAGTCCACGGATGTATTCATTCCGAGCATCATAAATAGACTGTTCAACAACTGAGGAAAAATATGATACAAGAATACAAATGGATCTGCTTTTATCATTACGACATGTATACGGCAGGAGATATCTATATTTTGATAACAGTTTTGCTGTATTTCCTCCGGACTCTGTAATTGAGTTCATTGCTAGCGTATACCACCTATACTAATATTATAAATAGACAGCTTTTGCACACCCTAAATGACGATGGTGATAATGATTACCTCCGAAATCACTCCAAAGATGTTAATAATTCTTTCGCAAATGAAACGCACTGTTCTTCCAGACGGACAAGGCTGTAAAATATTTCCAAAAATGTTAAAACAGCCAGGATTTAGGAGTGTCTTCATATTCATCAATCACATTTCGTTGAATTTGAATATCAGTGCACATTTTGGTCACTTTATAGCAAATACGGCCCATTTTTAATGACTTAGCCAAAGGATCTAAATGAGGAACATTATAATTTTCTCAAATTAGGTTATTTGAGGAGTAGAGTCTATTCACATGGCCAAATTTCTTTCCAATTTCGCTGAACTTTGCTACCCAGGAGTAATTTTTATATAATTTTGACAAATTTGGTTACATATTGACAAAACTATGTACACGTATAATACAACAGCCAACAAAACCTTTAGGCTACCTTCAATCTCCCTAAAATAATTCCTATCATTATTTCAAAACCCTTTGTAGGAATCTGCCCTGTTTGACCCATGTTGTCAATATATTTTACATATTTTTCAATTAAACTATAGGATTTGGTATTAAAGCTAACTTGCATCTTCCAAAAGCTACCCGACCCTTATTTTCTATCACATAGTCCTTCAGTTCTATATAAAATACTCTTATCTTATTTTTCTGCCCATTATAGAAAATACTACACTGCTGTTGAATCATGGCACAAATTTGTACTATAGGACTCTGTGAGAATAGATTTATAGTTACCTTATAACTTTAAATAGCCACCCCGTTTTAAATTTTCATGGCATGAAACTTCAGGCGTTGAAGAATCAGGATCAAATTGCAGTCTTACTGTTCTGGCCATTAAAATTCCCGAACGCGACCATGAAGTTGTGCATTAAGTTTAAAACTTGATTTTCTCATAATCTTGTTTTTCTACGTTTTTGCCGCTTTAAAATGTTCCTGATTATGCGACTTCCAAACCGTGTATTTCAGATATTGGGTATACGTTCTCTGGAGGCTGACATCTTTTGAATAAGGGATTTTAGTAACTTAGTATCTATTGTTTTTTGTAAATTAAAACTACTGCATACATATTTCCTAGGAAAAGCTTTACTTTGGAAACGTACGAGGCGTGCTTTTAAAGTAGGTACCGATAATTTTTTAAACAATAACAGAACATTATTTTCCAAATACCTTACACTACATCTCCACATAGGCACCGTCGTTATTTAGACACTTGTGACGGGAAATCAGTTGTTGTATGCCTTTGTCAAAGAATGAAGCCACCTGTGATGAAAGCCAAGTCTGCACTTCCGGTTTCACAACATCGTCGTCGTTGAAATGTTTTCCACTATGGAATTTCTTCAAATGAAGAAACAGATGAAAATCGTTTGCTGGCATATCCGGCCGTAGAGAGGATGATCGAATTGTTCCCAGCCGATCACATCTTGAGTTTGTTTGGCTGTATATGTCCGGGCATTGTCACCCATTATTGTGTCCCCATAAACCTCACACAATTGCTGATGAATGTTTGCTGGTGTAACATTTCTCGCATTCAAAAAACGAATCACTGATCTGACTTCACGGTTGGCGGGTCGCTCGATTGTTTTCAACATTTCCAAACGCTCTAAACGCAAGAAAGGACAACGAGAGGATCTCTCACACCTGCGCCTGTCTTCCTATTGAATGGAGGAATGCATGCTCAAAATCGCGACTGCAGCGGCAAATATTAAAACGGTACTTACTTTTAAAAACACGCTTCGCACGTAAAATGTAATCTTTGACTGCAAAGACGAATGGTATGCAAAATTTAAAACATTTAACAATGGACTATTATTTTTTTTTTGAAAATTATTTTCTTGGAACCTTAAGTATACAGGATATGGCAATTAGCTTTATTCTATAGGTAGTTATGTTGAACATATATGTTCAATGGGACGAGCATTGCATTGTGGATGTCTGTTTTGTTTCATTTGCAATCACAAAATGTCATTTACAAACTCGAACAACACAGTAATGCTAGCACAAAGTGTACATAAAATAGTAATTTCAATGTGTAATTAGTAAAGATCAAAAATCGTATACGTACCCAAAATAAAGTCTGATAAACGGATAAACGATGTTGTTGAACAGGTAGTTTTAAGCGAACAAGGTACTCTGAAATGGTAAAAACTTATATTTTTTGTTTTAGGCAGTAATAAAATCTCTATTATTTCCAGTTTCAGAAAATATATACTTCTTTGGGGTTAAGAGGTTTTTGAGACATTTAAACACCATTTAAATGCTAGTCCCCATTCCTTTAAAGCTGCCATTCAACGCCCCTTTTTAGAACACTTTGGTATCTTTCAACAACGAACGAATATATCATGTCCAGCGAGAAGTTCAGGAATCAACAAAAGAGGCCAGGACCAAGAGAAGGCAATTAGAAATGCTGAAGCAATCTATGAATGAAGGTGCAGATGATTATGACCCTGGAATGTACTGAAGTGTGTGTCAGAATATTAATGTTAAAACCTTAAACTCAGTTTTCTCAAAACAACAGTTTTGAATACTTATGTACCTTTTTCTCAGAAAGTATGAGAGGTAGAAAGTTGAAATTTTCAGTACATATAAAAAACACATAGCTAAACTTTCTGAACTACAATTATAGTTTTATAATGTATATTAGTGATATTAAGAAAGCAAACAACTTTGCAAATTTTCCTCATTTTTACTTTTTTGACTTTGCAAATAGTTTTTTCCAATTTCTATTGAACTGATATACATAACTAAATAACTGAGGTTCAGAAGATAGCTGATTATACTAGGAACAAGCATGCAAAGGTGTGATTCTGTATTGCAAGTAGTATCACAGAAAAAGGTCAATGAATTCACATGTGTTAAGAGTAAATTTTATTATTTTTCTACTGGAAGAAATAATTTTATGGACTCAACTACGTAAACTATCAATGAAAATAACCACTTGTACCCAGGTTTGCACTTCTTGCTCTTGTGTTGGGTTGGTGTTGTGCTCGGTAAATCCGTCTTCCAGACAACCGCAAACACCTCGGCTTTCTCCTCGGAGGAGAAGTGCAGGCCGAGGTGAGTGTGGAGTGCCTCAGTGCCAGTGATAACGATTGTGGAGGTGTTAAATGCCCTTAATAATTTCCACAAAGAATGGTCCGAATGGGTGGTACTCAGCATTTTGTTTTCCCACTGTTTAATTTTGTTTAATCTAATTTGATGCCGAATGGTGTTGCGTAGTCAATTTGCTAGCATTTTAACCTCGGGTTGGCGGGTTTGCCTCCAGAGCCTCATCAGGCGTCGCCGCCTGGCAATGAGTTGCTCCACTTCGGGGTACGTGCAGAAGCTGGATGGGCTTGAGGTCTATGCGGTAGCGCTTCGCTTGCCTGTGTGTAGTGAGGCGGTAAAGTTTTCTATGGCGGCGTCAATTTCCGCTTCGCTGCGGTATGATAGCCTGGGCTTCGCCATCTTGTGCATTTCGACTGTGTATTTATCCCCATTTACTTCTGCGCGTTTTGCAGATCTGGGTGCCTGAGCTGTGATGGCACCACAGATTTCGAAATGCACTGGAAGATGGTCGGAGTCCAGGCTATGATAGACATTGAAAATTTGTGAGATTGCCACAATTTTTTTTTTTTTGTTAAAACGAAGTCCAAACCCTCAGGGTGAAATTGATCTGTGCGGTACCAAAAAGTGGGGTAAAGGGGGATGTGTACCACTACATAGTCATGTTCAATTAAAAACCCTACCAGGATAATTTTCTCTAATAGTTTATTTATTGATTGTAGTAAAGAATTTTCAAAATAATTTACAGGATTTTGATTTTCTAGAAGGGATTTGTTTTGATAAGATAACGAGGTTCCTTAGAATTAAAATAAGGGTACTGTTTTCTTTATTGGTTTAAGATTGTTATGTTTTCTATATTTTTTAAAAAAAATATAAACCTTTTCAGCATAATGATTGTAAAATATGTAGGTATAATTAGTTAACATATTTAAAACCTTTACTTACATTGTGGATAATACTGCGATGAAGGCTCTCTTGCAACACGTAAAAGGGTGATGATTTTCCTTGCAGTATTGCGTTATTTATAGCAAAGACACGCCTTTCTAATAGATAATTTCAAGGGCAGGTCTGACTAAAGGATGTAGTCGAATACGCCTAGATAAAAACCACGAGCAGAAACCATCGGCCGGAGTTGTCTAGGTAAGCATAACTTGTTCAGTATTTGTAATTGCATTATTCTTAGCTTTAAAACAAAATATTCAAACAAACCGGTCCTTGCAGATAATGGAGCTAGCAAAGAAATTTTAAATGCTTGGTAACCAGAAGTTAATTAGCATAAAGGACTTGAAACTTAACTTTCAATATGCAACAATTAAATCTGAAAACGTTTTAAACGAAGTACGGAAGTAATGTATTGCTGACATTAAAAGAAAATGACAAAGATGTAGCTGTCATTGCATATTTTCCTAGAAAATATACAGATGCATTTTCTGATTTACTCGTTGTGAAAATAAATAATGGGATGCTAATTTCCAAACTTACATACCTTGGAACATCAACTGCAGGGGTTTATAATTTGTCTTTGACAGCTTCGGAGTGATGTTTTAAAAATTGTGTTCTTTTCAGAAAATGGCACCGATATTGTATTTTACTAAACTTGCAGGAAGAGCCTTCACACCGTCTCGTGCAGCTCCATGCAGTGCTGGGTTACACTTGTATTCTACATTCACATATACATTAAAAACAGTGTTAAGACAGTGAGAACTGACATAGCTGTTGAAATTCCTGTTGGTTACTGCGGAAGAATTGTCGGAAGATCACGATCAGCACGGTTTAATTTCATATCCATTGGTGGAGATGTGAAATGTAGTAAGTATTGTATTTAATAATCATTTTAATCATTTTAAGCTACATCGGGGGCACAAAGCAGCCCAAATTATTTCGGAAAAAATTAGTATTCCTAAATTAAAGCAAGTAAGCATTTTAAGAGCAACTATAAGAAACACTGAAGGTTTTGGATCTAGTGAATAATTATGTTTGATTTGACGAACAGACTAACAAGATTTCAGAAAAAAGCAATGAAATCTTGTGGCAATGTTATCTGATTTGACAATTCAGAACTATAAGACGGATCATTTGCCGATAATTCAAATGTAGCGGGAAATCGTTGTGAATCATTTGTAGCAGGAAAACGTTGTTCCTCTGGTTGATGCCCTCTGCTGCAGTGTTCTTGTCTCCGGCTATTGCTGCTCGTCGGCTGCTGTATTCTCCATCCTAATCATTACCTATCTTGTTAATTTCAACTGTCTTAGGTTTTTCGTAGGTGAGGAAAATTAAAATACACTGCATCTCCCTGTGGTTTATTATCCAATTAATATTTATGGGCGGCTAGCTTTTCCCATTATACCAATTCCCACCATTATAATAAATTAGGAGTCTAGTCTAACTGCACACGTCTTCCCACCCCAACACGTGCATTTTTCATCCTACTGTGGGTCGACGAGATTCTATAAGAAAGTGAAAATCTGGGGCTTTCTTCCCCTTTTTATACTAAGCTTAGTGACGCTTACCTCAGCGCCTCAAAATGTAACGACATTTGTAATTGGTCCTCAGACCGCGTTACCTTATTATGTATGAGAATATTCTACTCCAAAAGATTTCGCATATGCGTTCTAGTGACGCGTCCGGAAGCAGATCCAATATCTCTCTTTCCTATCGCAGTTCCCTGCTCATTAGCTTGGTGAAAGGTGGGCTCTATTAGCTAGCTCGCCCGTTCCTTACTTATGTAAGTTACAATCTGCTTTTGTACAATTCTTGGTTGCTAAATATTTTAACATCTTTCTTGGTGAATTATATTATTATATACAATTCTTGTTTAATATTGATTTTTGTGTGTGTGTGTGTGTGCGTGTGTGTGTTGTTTATCCCCTTTCACAGTGTTCGCTCTCTCAACTGTATGAACATATTATAGTTGCTGGAATCGTTGGATTATATTTATTATTGGAATGTGTGCGTGGCACGATGATCCAAGGTTATGCTACCGGAAGGACAACAAATAATAATAATAATAATAATAATAATAACAATAATAGTTTAATTCACAATTTTATCACATCCAATGCTTGCTATTGTTCATGATCAATTTGTCAGCGATCCTGTTTGTATACTGTTCATTTAGTTTGACACTCTAGTACTTTATGTACTCGATAAATATCTGCCTTTTAACACTTGACACACACAGTACATTCTTACTACACTTAATGGCAATTAAAACAACTTTCGATGCGACAATTAATTTCACGTGTAAAATTCTTGCGCCGAATGCTACGTATGATACAAGAAACTGGGAAAAAGTGACCCGACGTTACTTTACTCGGCTTCGTATAAAAAAGTTAAACTATTTACGTCACACCACTTTATTATTGGCTACAATTCCATGCCTTTGTAAGCGTCTACTTTCGCGTCATCTTATTACAGGAATCTTATTGGCTTTTTCCTATACCATGTGACTTTTATTTAAAGCGTTAACTGAATCCTCTTGACTTTGGACGCCGATTCACTTTTCACCCCGTGATTAAATAACTGAACTAATACGACGGAAGAATAGAAGTTTCCCCTAACACAATAACAATAGTGTTGCACCCACATAGCAATGTAAGACGTGGTTATTTCACTAGAATGTTACCCTTCTAGAGCGCCTTTTGACATTATCGCCAACATTTTAGTATTTAGTTGCAATAATCTTAGCTCATTTTTAATAGTTTACCCCATAAAAGCATATCTAAATATTTTTACTTACCGCTAACAATTTTATTACCCATAATAATTCTATTCCTAAGATTATTGCCATAGCTGGGCAATATTACTACCTCAATTTATGCTAGTATTATTAAAAAAATGGTACTGAAATTTAATGACAAGAATGAAAAAAATCACAAAACTGCCCAATTTTAAAAATTTTGAAAAAATGTAACCTCTGTCTCTCAGGATGAAGATTACTTTTCATTTATGATAAAATTATTAAAATTGGTTTAGTTATTTTTTAGTTCACTCTGCATACATACACACGCGAGCGCACATATGTGCACAGAAAGACTCGCACATGCACTTTCATACGCATCCACAGATGTCCGATATTTCTAATATTATTATCATTAGATTATGCAGTAATCCAGGAAAATAATACGTATGATAAGGACAATATATTTTAAACTAAAGCATTTATAAAAAAATATATCGCCATATAGTTTCATTTCCTGCACAGATAAGTTCACTTTTATCAGAATGGTGTGAGCCTATGCTCTGGTAAAGGATTATTACTATATGAAATGGATAAAATAGAAGTGGATTTTTAAACACTTTTGTATTTAATAATTTTCAATACAGAAATATATCTCAATATCGTACAGTAATATTTTAGTAGAAAGGCATCACTGTATTTATCATGAGATTTTATAGCTAATATTGAACACATTAATGTGGTTACATAATTGAAAAATGAAACTCGTTTTTTGCAGTTTAGTGCGTCTGAATGAAGCACTACTAAAATGTATATGGTTTTCAATAGATTATATGAAATAGATGAAAAGTGTTCAAAGGATATTTAGGAACCTCCATTTGGGTAGCACAGTCGTAGAATTTGTGCTCATGAAGCCGGAGACTCTTGGTCCTAGTCCATGGCATGCAGTTGTAGTTGCTGATTAATTGGTGACCTTGAGACGAATGGCAGCTTGCATCATGGTTTTTGCTTTCCTTAGAAAGCTGGTTCTCCACATTTCTTAATATGACATATTCTGAAGGTTGACCTGCTACAGAAGAAAGAATTAGCTGTAAATGGGTATATTGTGGATCTGAACTGCTTATTACTTCTGATGCTAAAGTCCATAGAACAGCCCTCATTAAACGTGTTCCACGAACAACCTATGATTACATCATTACTTTATTATGTACAATTAATAAAATTTATTAATTATAGTTTTAACGGCCTGACTGGCTTGGGAATGTGATATAGAGCGAGCTGTAAAATTCAATGTCATAGCCGGAATTTGAATACGGTTCTCCCGCTTTCCGTGCGGTTGCTCTAACCATTGAGCTACTAATGTCGTACTGGCATGTTGTCATAGTAGCTCAATGGTTAGAGCAACCACAGGGAAAGCGGAAGAACCATGTTTAAATCCCGGTTATGACATTGAATTTTTGCAACTGGCTCTATATAACTTATGGTTATTTGATACATTATCACTGCTTGCAACCATGCCAGAGAAGAAACCTCTACAGAACGCACAGCTACCGCCCAGCCGTAACCCGTCGATTCATACAACCCTGAAACAGACGCAAGGAAGATGATAAGTACAGGAAATGAGAAGCAGGAAAGTCGTGTTAAAGGATGAACCACCCAGCATTCGCCTGCCGACCGGGGAAACTTCGGAAAACCCGCGAGTGGAGTGGGCGATCGTCGGGATCAAACCTGGAAATTGAAATTGAGTTTTATTTTTGGATGCTCTTTAACTACTATGGTTCTTAGCGTCCCATTCTATATTGGGCGTGAAACACTGGTAATTTTGCTCAGAGGCCTGTTATCAGGCTTGAGGTTCTTTTACGTGCCGTAAATCTACGACACGGAGCCACCGGCTTTACTTCCCTTCCGAAGGAAGCCGTGCTAAGGATATTTACGCCCGAAAAAATCCATCGCCCTCCGCCGGGTTGCACGTACCGTGAGGTGGAGCAGTTCATTGCTAGGCGGCGACGATTGATGAGGCTATGTACATACACTCACGCGTACCCAGTGATTAAGATCTCATGCTCGAGCAGCCGTGGCAAAGTATAAAAAAACAACTAGGAGGAGAAAAGCAGCAATCGTGAGGCAAAGGTATTGCTTCAGTTGTTGGAGGACGTAGCGTGGCTGCGTCAATGACTCGGTACATGTTTTCTACTGCACGGCGTGTAGTTATTTATGATTCGTATGTGTTAACTCAGTCAGCTCGCCAAGTAAAAGTACGATTTGCAGAAAGATTTCCATGTGTAAAAGTTTCAGGCCATAAAAAATATCCATTAACTTTACAATAAGGTTCAGGCCCCAGGAAGTGTTCAGTCTAAGAAATCTTAAAGACGGTGTACGGTTCTTACCGAAGAAACATTAGACGACATCGGTCATCGTTTGGAGAATCCCCCCCCCAAAGATCACTTAGGCGTCTTTCACGACAGACAGGCTTTTCTTATGGCTCTGCGCGAAGAGCAACCAAATTGCTGAAGTTAAAATGATATAAAATAACTGTGGCACATGCTCTTCAACCAGGTGTTCCTGTAATTAGACGCACATTTTGTGAGTGGAGTCTCAATAGTGTACACAATGGCGAAATAGACCCACATTCAATATTTTAGCGGACGCGGCTTGGTTCCAACTTCATGGATATAGGTGTACACAAAATAATCGTTAATGACAAAACTAATATTGCTCATGACGAAAAAACTGGTGTATGATGCGCCATGATCGGAGAAAGAGTTATAGGGCGAATTTTTACCCAATCAACAGTTGACGTCAGTACATAGGTGAATACAATTTTGCCCCCCTTTTTTAGAGAATTAACATACAGGGAGCGTGATTTTGTCTTTTTTCAAACAAGACTCTGCAACAGCTCATAGGCCAATATTTTGATGAGAACAATTGCAAGTGTGTTTGAGGACAGAATTATTAGTAGAGATTTGTGGCCCCCTCGGTCCCCCGACCTAAGCCCCTGCGATTTCTATCTCTGGGGTGACTTAAAACATAAAGTGTACAAGACAAACCCACACACACACTGGAAGAATTAAAACAAAATATCCGCCAGGAAATTGCCAGCGTTTCTCAACTTGAACTACGGCTAGTGATGGATAGTTTCCTAAAGAGGTGCCAAAAATGTGTGGACAACGACGATGGCCAGTTCCAGCATCTCCTTTCATAAAGTTGGTAAGTAAAGTCTTTAAAAGGAGTTTCAAAAATGTATGGTTTCATCCGCAGCTTTCTATGATAGCCGCAAACGGCAATCGGTGCCGAGGACGCGGACAGGAAAAACACCGCGCAGCCGGTTCATAATTTTTGGTTCTCTCTGTACAAGGCTATTATCTCATAGCTTGAAACATTACCCTCTGCTGGCTGCGGTAAGCCATCAAATAAAACGATAGTTTTACAATTTCAAAGTATACGGATCATTATAATTTAATAATGCCAAGATATTACTTCCGTTTCCTCTGAAGAGAAATCTGAATATAGGTGACAAAGAAATTTATCATATATTGGAGATGGTATGCTTATATTAATGATGGCAACATAGTAATGCCTTTTAATTACAGCCTGTATCTATACTAACGTACATGTAAGCTAACTGGGGATTTTAAGAATATTTCAGAGTTTTTATATTAGCTTGAATTTTTGGGAATGAATATCGAATTTTCCTTGTATACAAACTTAGGTTTCACTGTAACCTAATGTTTAAGCTATGTGAGCGAATATTTCGTATCATATTTCTGCAAAATTTTTGTAATTTTTGCCACCAGAAAGTTAAAAAAATATCTGCTGTAAATCATGCTATGGCTACTTACCTGATTTTATATTACGACTGTTGCCCGAAAATGGAATCCTTTTTCCTTGAAACTAATCTAGTTGACGAAGCAGATTCAACAAGTTCTTCTCCATTTCCTCATTTTTGTAGTAGAGGTACAACGTGTACTGCCCCATTTCCATAATTTTTGCGTTTGTCTTCAGCATATCCTTCCCCATTTCCTGACGTTTCCTGGTGGAGGTCAACAAGTGATCCGGTATTTCCAGACGTTTTTCGTGGAGTTTCAACACGTGCTGCCGTATTCCCAGATGTTTGCTGTTGAGATTCAACATCTGGTCCCCCATTTCCATAGTTTTGCTGTTGAGGTTCAACACGTAATGACCTATTTTCAGATTTTTTTTGTAGAGGTTCAAAATTTCCAGATTTCTGCGGTTGATATTCATCATGTGCTCCCCTGTTTTCGTATATTTCCTGTTAAGGTTCAACATGTCATCCTCCTTTTCCTGATATTTTGGTTTGAGATTCAATGCGTTCTCCCCTATTTCCATATTTTTGCTTCTGAGGTTCAACATCTGATCACACCAGGCGTGTTTGTTGTAGAGGGTCAAAATCTGGGACCCCATTTCCAGATTTTTGCAATAGAGGTTCAAGATGTACCTCCCCAATTCCAGATTTTTCTTGCAGATGTTGAACATGTCAGCTCCTATTTCCGGATCTTTGTAGAGTTTAAACATGTCCTCCGCCGTTTCCAAATTTTTTCTGTAGATATTCAACAAGTGGATCCCCATTTGCTGATTTTTGAAAAAAATGATCAAAATCTGCTCCCCAGTCCCAGATTTGTGCATTTGAGGTTCCACATGTGCTTCCCCATATCCAGAATGTTGCTGTTGGGGTTCTGCTTGTGCTCCTCCAATTCCGCAATTTTGCTGTTGGGGTTCGTGATGTTCTCCCCGATTTACAGCTTTTATCTGTTGAGGTACAAATGGAAATGGGGTATGTGCTTGTTCAGGAGCTGCAGAAACCGTTGCATTAGCCGGACATTTCTGGGATCCTGAAGATTTAAAGGGTGGAATGTTTGGAGGGCTCAGATCACCTGATACTCCACAGCGGCTGATATTTGCCTGATTTGAGGCAATGTCTGCATCTGTGTTCTCAGCGGGCACCGACATTTCTGAAGATACCTGTATGAATATATTGAATCATTAATATTTTATCAACGGTAAACTCACTGGAGATTTTGTTATATCTAGGGAAAATAAAAAAAAGGTTTAGCCTTAATTGTCTATTTCACAATTAGTGGAAAGCATATACAGACCAGAAGAAATAAATACAGTAAAATATTAATTTGCTCAATAAAACACTAAACTGCTTTGAAAATGTACCTAATATTTTACCATATCATCTTAATAAATGTTTCACTAGATGGCTGTAGTGTGGGTGTTATAATGAGTTGTTCTTATGTTACCATTTGTGCCAACTATACAATGTTCATTGAACACTATGAATTATTACTCATCAAGAAGGTTTTATTTGTACCATTTCGCTTTCATTCAAACATTACGCACCTATCCACAATCTCAAACAGCAGAAGCTATAATATATCTTAACTAAATAAACGAGATAACAACTACTAAAAAGTGATAAACAACAAATGCTAAGGAGATGACAAGAACTGTGGGGATAAGAAGACATGATTTGTCGAAACATGTCATTCCGTACCACTTTGTTAGTCAGATATAGTATAGCAAAGTAAGCATCAAGTAGTGACCTTAAGAAGGACGTATGGGATTTTACTAACTTATGTGTTTCGCCCATCATATTACAGTTAATCAAATGGATGAAGGCAGGTGAAAAAGGAGAGGGAAACAAAAAAGACAAGGTAGTTAGTGCGCATATACATAGAACTTCAATGTTCTCTTTTTGCGGCGAAAATAATACTGTAGCAATAATACAGCTTATTACGAATATTTCCGGGTGTAACATAAAAAACGCAATATTTTGGAGGTTTTCTCTATAAACTATACTTAATTTTATATTTCTTTGAACCAACTTTAAAATATGTTGAAATTTTTTCAAAGTTTTACACATGCAATCCAAACTATTGACATGCAATGTTTCATTATTAGTTTTATCATACATACAATTAGGCAATCCTTTGATTAAGAAACGCATCTGAAAATTGACCTTTTTTAAAACAAGTAAAGGGTTTAGGGAATTTCAGAATATTTGTGGAACCCTGGGATCAAAAATAAACTACCTATATAGGTGTCAACATAATGCTGACTTTGCTTAATTTTTTGTCGGAAACTATATCATGGTACCTAGTTGAGTTTCGAGACCTCAAATTATCAATCATTATTGTTCCTTTAGATTTGTGGAGTACTATAGCCAGACGGGAATACCATCCAAAGAGAAGGGTAAAATTAATAATAGCAGATAAGAATACTTCAGAGAGAGAGTGTGTGCGTGATTGTGGGCATGTTGGGGCGAGTGAGCGTGCGAGAGAGAGAATGTGTGAGAGAGAGAGAGACAGAGAGAGAGAAAGAGAGAAAATAACATTACCTATAAACGAAAAGTCTGATGAATAGGAACCTTCGTATTTATTTCTAGCATCCTTCAAAGATGGAAGTGAAGCTTTTCAAAGTAATTTCCTCCATCCAAACAACCTTTTATATAGAATATTTCCATTATTTTTTTCTTTTTAAAATTGCTTATGTGGTTTTAATTAAAATATATCTAGAGGCTTCATCATTAGGCTCTGAAATTCTCTCAAGTCCAATAGACTGGGTAATAATAAAGAGACAAAGAGCTGTTATAGAAAAATAAATTTAGAATTAATTAAAGTATGTCATTTGGGTCAAATAGTTAAGTCCTTTGTGCCAGCTGTTTCCCACATATTTTCATCTGTTTCGTTCAATTATCCAATGTTTTAAGCAATCCACTTTATAAAGTATAGTACCCATTCGTTTGTTCCTCATTATCCTATACGAGGAGTATCAAATATCAAGACTTGCATATTTGACTAGCTTTTTAACTGTAGATTGTCGACCTCACATTCTCTATGTGGGTTTTTGCCTATAATAATATATTGAAAAAGATTCCTGGAAAGTATTCGTATGATTAAATTTATGTATAGTAATTTTTAGAATAGCACTCAGAGAAAGCCGTATGATTGCTAAACATTTTATTTATTCAACTCCTAAATATAATTTACTTCAACTTATGTTGATATCGGTGGTTTTGACATCAGAAACTATCACGTGATATTAACTCGCGCACATAGTGTTTTTGCATCAAGCTTAAATTATTTTATTTTACGCCGAATATACTCACATTACTCTCATATTTTCCTTCCATCCTCAGCGGAGAGTTAGTTAGTAGGAATGGAAAGGGATGAAACAATCACTGCATAATCTAACATAGCATTTAGAGCACATTGTTCATACAATCGATTTACGTTTCATGCAGGGGCACAATCTCTCTTCCTTTCCTACTGCATTTGGAATAAAATGATGTTCTCAAACAACTCGTATGAAATAGGAATAACTAACATTTGCAGATAAAGATGATCTTTGTTACCCTTTGAGTAGGACTTCACCTTTACATAACGACAAGATTGTATTTGTACCCTTTGTGTAGGACTTCACATCTTCATAAGGGCACATTCGCCACTTCTAGCTCCATTAAGGTTGAAGCAGTCCGAGTGAGACTGTACTATTTTACAATAGCCAATTATTCTGCATAGTTACGTCGAGCATCAATGTATTATCACTGCTTGCTATAAATTTCAGATTTGCAGTATCATTATGTATTGATAGCAATTGCTTACAACTGTTAGTTAATCTTTATTATCCTAAAAAGAACATCTTGACTTGATCTGTTGTTGATTACCGAAAAAGTGAACATTGTGACCACTGCACTGTCCATAGTGAACATAAATTAAAATGATGATTTTAACAATCCAGTTTTCAAGCCACCCATGATCGTTATTTGAAAACTCATTTTTACTTTCCAAGATATAGATTTTGGAATTCAATTCTCCTGTAAGATTACAATGGCTGAATACCGGTAAAATATAAAAATGAAAAATGTGGAGCACCAGGAAATAACTGTTATAGAAATATGTAATTTCATTAACTCTTCTGCACTGGAATTCCATGGAACAGTAGTTATGAGTAACACAATGGAAAATAATATTTGATACTCTGGGTTACGTTCAAGGCATTTACCCTGGCAAAGTTCAAGATTGACTAAATACACATACCCCCTAGGGGCTCAACTTTTGTGAGTACGGGTTAGGCGCACCCGGTGTACCCGAGCCATTCATAGCCATTTTCACCCATTCATCCCCGTCCGGTCGAGGTGGGTTCGTTCTCGTGACCGGGGGACTCAAGGTAGGCTCTCGTACGTTCTGTGCACTTCATTCCATGTCGCCCGTCGCCATCGCTTCTTTCTTCTCTTCTATTTATGCACATTTCGACTCACGCCCATTCATTTACACATCTCTTTTACTTCTTCGCCGGCCTACCTTGAGTGCGAAACGCCCACACAGTTTTAGTTTCTTTTAACCTTTTATTTTAATCCACCGTGGACACAGCCTGACGGATACCCGCGTACTGGGTGCGCAGCTGGGTGAGTGGGTAATGGCGTCATCCCCACCACCCGGGGTCGTCATGTCGGGTTTGTGTTCGTATCCGCTGTTCAACTGCAGTCCCGCGGGGGGGCCATTGCATGAGCTGCTGACTTCCGACGGCCATTGGGTCCCTCTGTCTATGTTCTGGGAGGTGTGACCCTAAGGTGAGCTTGGTATAGATAGGCCACTCACCCAAGCCCGGGGAACGCCCGGGAAGTCAGAGCCCGAGGTCGGAGACGGTTGCAATGGTGGAGGATGTATTTCGCTATGGAGCACCCTTTCTCCATTAATACCAACAAGCGCCGAAAAGTTTACGTAACAGAAGTGACACCACCGACAACTGGTTGTTACTTGGTCATTTCACGAACCGAAGAAGGACAAAGTTTTGAGAAGGTGAACCCTTTCATCATTCAAAAGGGCATTGATGCTATTGCTGGTGCGGTTCAGTCCTGCACTCGTCTACGGAACGGTTCCTTATTAGCTCAAACGAAGTCCAATCAGCAAAGCAAGACCTTGTTGCGCGCTATCCCATCCGTGTGGCGAAGCACGTACATTGAATTCCTGTCGAGGCGTTATTACCACCCATAGCCTCGATGGTATGTCGGACGATGAACTCGTAGACTATCTTTCAGACCAAAAGGTGACAGTGCATAGAGTGCAGGTCCAACGCGACGGCGTATTGGTACCCACTCGTACCCTGTTTCTAACATTTGATGGCGTCGATCTGCCCACGAGCATTTCCGCAGGTTACGAACGAACTTCTGTGAGGCCTTATATTCCTAGACCTCTGCGTTGTTTTAAATGCCAACGTTTTGGGCATACGCAAGTCTCATGCAGGAGTGCCGTTAACATCTGTGCAACATGTAGCCAGCCCTCACACGAAGGTACCTGTTCAACAGCCCCCGTCTGCGTTAATTGTAAAGGGTCTCATTCTGCGTCGTTTGCCGACTGCCCGCGGTACTTGGACGAGAAGGCGATCCAGGAGATCCGGGTGAAGGAAAAACTCTCCTTTGCTGAAGCCCGGAGGCGTTATCATGCGCGCTAACCTTCACTCCTGCTATCTGGCACATTTTGTTCTGTTGTTGCCTCGCCAGTACCACGAGTAGATGCTGAAACTCAGACCTGGACAATGACTGCATTAACCGCCGCTTCCATCCTGCCGTCCATTAAAGCTACTGTTACCAAGCCCTATAAACCTGGTCCAAAGTCCATGAAGTCGCAAGCCGCTGAAAAGAAACCCAAGCAGAAACTTCGTAGGGAAGATTTTCTGAAGGACCCTCAGCGTGCGCGCGGTAAGAAAAGTTCACCTTCTCCTCCTCGGAGGTCGCAGTCCCAGGAAGCTCCTGGGACAAGCCGCGCTCAGCGGCCCCCCTCACCCATTGCCACCCAGAACCGGTTCACGACGCTTGAATCGCTTTCTGGCTCTGAGCGCGTGGGGCCTCCCTTCGAGGAGGCCATGGAGTCTGACCAACTCCATACAAAAATCCCGAGCCCAAAGGTTAAACAAAAGATAATTTTAAGCCGCCCTTCTAAGTAGACAGTTTATCCCCATTTTCTTAATGGCTATCCTGAGGTGGAATGTACGTGGTGTACGATCGCATAGGGCGGAACTGCAACTTTTATTGCGTTCCCATTCACCTATGGTCGTGTGTTTGCAGGAGACCAAGCTTCGCCCTAATGATCCTTTTGATCTCCAAGGATATACGCCGGTTCGCTACGACCTTGAACCGAGGGAGGGTACTCCTGCTCATAGTGGTGTCATGATTTTGGCGCATAACGACGTTCACTTTCAAACTATCACACTTACATCCGACTTGCAAGTTGTTGCCGTTCGCCTTCACTTGCCCGGCTTTTTGTTTTCTGTTTGCTCTGTGTATTCACCTCCATCGTCTCCCCTCGCTCCCGCAGACATTCGAGCTCTCCTGTCCGCTCTCCCAACACCATTTCTTCTGTTGGGAGATTTTAATGCCCATCACCCACTGTGGGGTTCGCCAAGGGCTTGTGCGAGGGGAACCCTTCTGTCCGAAATTTTTTATCAGCTCAATCTTTCCATCCTCAATAGCGGTGAACCTACTTTTGTTTCTGATTCTTCTGGTACATTCTCTCACATGGACCTAGCCGTTTGCTCACTCCAGCTTGCTCGTCGTCTGCAGTGGAACGTCGTCGCTGACACCTACTCCAGCCACCATTACCCCTGCGTCGTTTCTCTTCTATCTCACCACGTCCAGCATTCCAGAGTACCTACCTGGATATTCAGAAAAGCCGACTGGAGCTTGTATTCCAGCCTCGTGCATTTTGACGATCAGCCCTTCGTAAACATTAACCAACTAGTGCAGCACCTTACGTCTACGATTTTCTCTGCCGCCGAACGTGCAATTCCCCGTTCATCCTGTCAACCTCGGCGACCGCCTGTTCCGTGGTGGAACGAGGATTGTCGGGACGCCGTTCGTGCTAGTAGAACTGCACTTAGGTTGTTTCGGCGACACCCTACACTTGCTAATTTGGTGACTTTTATACAATCGCGCGCAAGGGCTCGTCGCATTATTCAGGATAGCAAGAAGGCGTCGTGGACTCGTTTTGTCGAGTCTTTTAATCGCTTTACACCTTCATCTGTTGTTTGGGATAAACTTCGTCGCTTCTCAGGTAAAGTGTCGCATTGTACTGTTTCTGGCCTTCAGGTTTCCAATGCCACCATAGTGGATCCGGCTGCCATCGCTAACACTCTTGGTGCTGCCTTTGAGGCGGTTTCCAGTTCACACCATTATTCCGCCGGCTTTCGCTGTATCAAAGACCGGCTGGATTCCGACACCTTTAATTTTCGGTCTGCTAATAATGAGTGTTATAATGAACTTTTCACACTGAGGGAGCTGGAGCACGCTCTTCATTGCTCTAGGCACTCCGCTCCTGGCCCGGACGGCATTCATGTCCTGATGTTAAAGAACCTTTCAGCCGACAGTAAACTCCTTCTCTTACAGGTCTATAACCGTATTTGGCAAGACGGCTTTTTTCCTTCCGTTTGGTGCGAAGCCACCATTGTCCCTATACTTAAGCGTGGGAAGGATCGCCAACTTCCTTCCAGCTACCGCCCTATCTCCCTCACCAGTTGCGTTTGCAAGGTGACGGAGCGCATGATTAACGGACGGTTGACATGGTGGCTTGAGTCTCAGAAACTTCTAGGGAACGCTCAGTGCGGGTTTCGCCGCTATCGCTCTACCGTAGACCGTCTGGTGTCCCTGTCGACGCATATTATGAATGGATCTCTGAGAAAGTGTCAAACAGTGGCTGTGTATTTTGACCTGGAGAAAGCTTATGACACTTGTTGGAGGGGCGGCATTTTACGTACACTTCACGCATGGAATAACCGCGGTCGTCTTCCCATATTTCTTCGGGAGTTCATGACGGATTGCGTTTTTCGTCTACGTGTCGGTTCGGTTTTATCTCGTCGTTTTATTCAAGAGAACGGAGTACCGCAGGGCTCTGTACTCGGTGTCACACTTTCTGCGATTGCTATCAACCCCATTGTTGATTGTATTCCACCTGGCATGTCATCGTCCCTTTTTGTTGAAGATTTTGCCATTTATTGCAGTTCACGGCGGACCTGTCTACTCGAACGCCGTCTCCAGAGCTGTATCGACCGTCTCTACGCCTGGAGTAACGCCAACGGCTTTAATTTCTCCGCTGAGAAATCCGTCTGCATCAACTTCTGGAGCCGGAAGTATTTCCCTCCGCCCTCTCTCCATCTTGGGTCTGAGGTCCTTCCATTTGCAGACGAGATGAAATTTTTGGGGTTGGTCTTTGACCGGAAGCTGAGGTGGACTTCTCACGTTTCCTTTTTAAAAGCAAAGTGTGACCGTTCTCTTAATATTTTACGTGTTTTAAGTGGCACATCCTGGGGAGCTGATCGGACCGTCCTTCTTCGCCTTTATCGCTCTTTGGTCCGATCCAAGCCTGATTACGGGTGTATTCTTCGGCACGTCCATCTGTGTTACGTCGATTGAATGCCATTCACCATCGTGGCATAAGAGTCGCTACAGGGGCCTTTCCAACTAACCCTGTACCCAGTCTGTACGCAGAAGCTGCAGAGCCTCCGCTGTCCTTCCGGCGTGAGATGCTTTTATGCAGCTATGCTTGTCGACTCTCAAGCATGCCTAAACACCCGTCCTTCGATTTATTTTACGAGGATTCGCTTGATCGACAATATTTCGTTAGCTCCTCTGCATTACTACCTCCAGGGGTTCTATTTCGAAAGCTTCTTCGGCATTTGGACTTTACGCCAGCGCCGGCCCTTCCCAGGGGGAAAACGCGCTTTCCTCCATGGTTGCGCGCTGAGGCCCAGTGTCACCTTGGGTTGACGTCTATGTCGAAGAATGAGACCTCTTCTTCAGTTCTTAGATCGGTCTTTTTAGAACTTCGGTCGCAGTTCGGGGACTTTCGTTTTATATATACTGATGGGTCTAAGACTGATGTTGGAGTAAGGTGTGCCATTGTTGGTGATAATCGTAGTTTTACATTTCGTTTACCCGGGCAATGTTCGATTTTTACCGCCGAACTTTTTTAGTATTTATCAGTCACTTTTATACGTCCAGCGGTACGACCTACGACTCTGTTTTATTTGTTCAGACTCCCTGAGTGCTCTTCAAAGTATTCGCGCACTGTACAATTACCACCCCCTCGTACAGCGCATACATGACCCGGTCCACTCGCTTGGTGCCTCTGGCATCAGCGTCTCTTATATGTGGATTCCAGGTCATGTGGGCATCTCAGGGAACGAGTCGGCCGACGCCGTTGCGAAATCGGCGATTTTATTACCCAGATTTTTTACCTCTGTTGTTCTCTCGTCAGATTCGTGTGTTATTTTACGTCCCCGCATCCTCTCGCTTTGGCGCGATGAGTGGACGGCCCTACGGGGGAACAAATTGCGGGAAATTAAAAATGTCCCGTTAGTCTGGGGTACCTCTTCTCGTTCTACACGTCGGGAAGAGGTACTTTTAGCCCGTTTACGAATTGGACATTGCCTTTTTAGTCATAGATACTTGCTCAGTGATGACCCCGCTCCACTGTGTCAGCTGTGTGGTGCGCCCTTAACGGTGCGCCACATTTTAACTGAGTGTAAAGATTTAGCTCCACTGCGCGTTCGCGTGGGTCTGCCTGTTGGCATAGCCAACGTTTTGGCAGACGACCCGCATGCTGTAGAATGCCTTTTACGTTTTATAAGTGACATTGGTTTTATCCGTCGCATTTGATGCGCTGAGCGCCTTTTAGCTGTTTGATTTTACATCATCTTTTAATGGGGGCACTCCTCCCCAGTGGACATCTGGCGCTCGTGTCCCTCGCATTCTACAGTTCTTGACACGTTGTTTTATTCTCTTGTTGACCAAGAGTTTAGTGTGTAGAGCTTAGTATTTGGTCTGTTGTGTTTTTTTAGTGTTTTTTTCCCAAGCGTTTTGTGTGGGGTTTTTACTTTTTTGACTTTTGCATTTATATTTTACACATAGAAAGGGCGCTAATAACCCTAGTATTTGAGCGCTCTTAAACCCCACCTCATCATCACACCTGTCTACTCGAACGCCGTCTCCAGAGCTGTATCGACCGACTCTACGCCTGGAGTAACGTTAACGGCTTTAATTTCTCCGCCGAGAAATCCGTCTGCATCAACTTCTGGCGCCGGAAGGCTTTCCCTCCGCTCTCTCTCCATCTTGGGTCGGAGGTCCCTCCATTTGCAGACGAAGTGAAATTTTTGGGGTTGGTCTTTGACCGGAAGCTGAGCTGGACTTCTCACGTTTCCTTTTTAAAAGCAAAGTGTGACCGTTCTCTTAATATTTTACGTGTTTTAAGTGGCACATCCTGGGGAGCTGATCGGACCCTCCTTCTTCGCCTTTATCGCTCTTTGGTCCGATCCAAGCTTGATTACAGGTGTATTGTTTATTCTTCGCCACGTCCATCAGTGTTATGTCGATTGAATGCCATTCACCATCGTGGCATAAGAGTCGCTACAGGGGCCTTTCTAACTAGCCCTGTACCCAGTCTGTACGCAGAAGCTGCAGAGCCTCCGCTGTCCTTCCGGCGTGAGATACTTTTGAGCAACTATGCTTGTCGACTCTCAAGCTTGCCTGACCACCCGTCTTTCGAGTTATTTTTCGAGGAGTCGCTTGATCGCCACTATTTGATTAGCTCCTCTGCATTGCTCCCTCCAGGGGTTCGATTTCGACAGTCCTTCGGCATTTAGACGTTACGCCAGCGCCGGCCCTTCCTCGGGGTGAAACGCGTTTTCCTCCTTGGTCGCGCGCTGAGGCCCACTGTCACCTTGGGTTAACGTCAATGCCGAAAAATGGGACCCCTGCTGCCGCACCTAGATCCGCTTTTTTAGAACTCCGGGCACAATTCGGGGACTGTCATTTTATATATACCGATGGGTCTAAGACTGGTGGCGGAGTAGGATGTGCCTTTGTTTTTGTAACACAGAGTTTTACTTTTCGTTTACCTGAACAATGTTCGATTTATACCGTCGAACTTTTTAGTATATATCAATGTGTTTTATACATTCAGCGGCACGTCTTACGGCGCTGTGTGATTTGTTCGGACTCTCTGAGTGCCCTTCAGAGTATTCACGCGCTGTATAGTTACCACCCGCTCGTACAACGCATTCATGAGTCTGCCGACGCCGCTGCCAAATCGGCCATTTTATCACCCAGATGTTTTACCTGTGTTGTTCCTTCCTCAGATTTTTATGTTATTTTACGTTACCGTATCCTCTCGCGCTGGCGCGATGAGTGGGCGGCTCTTAGGGGGAACAAGTTGCGGGAGGTTAAACCTCATCCGTTAGTCTGGGGTACCTCTTCTCGTTCTTCTCTTCGGGAAGAGGTACTTTTAGCTCGTTTATGAATCGGACATTGTCGTTTTAGTCATAGATACCTGCTCAGTGGTGACCCCGCACCACTGTGTGAGCAGTGTGATGCGCCCTTAACGGTGCGTCACATTTTAACAGAGTGTCAAGTTTTCTCTCCGTTGCGCCTTCCTGTTGGTCTGCCTGTTGTCGTAGCCAAAGTTTTAGCAGACGACGCGCATGCTGTAGAATGTCTTTTACGTTTTATCACTGACATTGGTTTTAGACGTCACATTTGATGCGCTGAGCGCCTTTTAGCTGTTTGCTTTTACATTATCTTTTAATGGGGGCACTCCTCCCCAGAGTACATCTGGCGCTCGTGGCCCTCGCATTCTACAGTTCTTGACACGTACTTTTATTCTCTAGTTGACCATGATTTTAGTGTGTGGATTTTAGTATTCCGTCTGTGTTTTTTTTAGTGTTTTTGACCAAGCGGTTTGTATGGGGTTTTTTACTTTTTAGGCTGTTCCTTTTATATTTTACACATCGTAAGGGCGCTAATAACCTTGGCAGTTGAGCGCCCTTAAGCCCCATCTCATCATCATCATTTAATTACATTGCTCTTATCGGTAGACTTTTTTTGTAACCTTTGCCTATAGGCAATGGTGTTAGCTTTTATTCTCTTGTCGGTGGATTTCTTGCACCTTTGGGCTCTTAATCATTAGATTACACACACATTCACACTCTCGTTCATACTTCCGAACCCTAGGGAATAGGCAATAATCTTGTCAAGAGAAAAATTCCCACCCCACAGCCTGGAAGAGAACCCGGGACCCCTCGCACACCAGGCAGGTACACTACCGACTGTACTACGGGGCCAGCCATTTATATGATTATGAACGGCATAAAAAGCGAAAAGTAGGATAAATTCCAAACTTCCTATATAGATCCATGCTATTTGATGGACTTTTTTCAAAGATTTTCATGAACTTTCCAACGAAACAGTGATTTATATTGAAGTATTTTGTTTAGTACTTATTTTTCAAAAATGGATATGAAAATTTCGAAAAAATACCACAAGAACAGTTAACGTTACGTCTTCATTGTGAGTGGTGGTCTCCCAGAGGGAGAGAAGGAAAACCTTCACAGTTAGGGCTATTGCAGAAATGCTTACTGCACCACCTTATGGTATTAAATGATCAATGCTATTTTTCTTGCTTCACCCGTTGCTAACATTAAAAGTCATGTGCCAGAAATTCAGAAGAATTATCTACATGTATTTACAAAGTACTTCCAGACGCAAAGCTGAAAAACGCTCACAAAAATACTTAAATGTCGAGGAAGGTATATATTTTGGACACATGTTTAGTGTGTCTGATGCATTCAACGATTCAAATAAAGTATATATCAACATGTGAAGTGAAATAACATTGAGGTGAAATTATTGCAACTTATAGCTACTTAAGCATCAAGTGTGGTAACAATAAACAAGCAGAGAAATAAAGAAACATTGTTTTACAATTCTGAATATCATTTCAGTATGATCACCTCAATTTTCCAATATGTATACTGCCTTAAATCCACAAGAGAAATAAAAATTGACACTTCGAGTTGCTTCGTCTCTAACAAACAACTGAAGAATGAGTTAGCCTGCAAATGCGATAACGCAGCGCTATTTCTATAACATCATTATGTAATTAGCGCTAGATATTCCCAAGTTGTATTTGACGTAAAATTTTCACTACTTACTGCGCGTTTATTAAAACAAATAATTAATTTGCACTCATGTTTCTCATGCATTTCAGACATTTGTTAATGCTTTTGCTACGTAATATTGTTCAGAAACCACATACAAGGAGTATTAGTATAAATACGATGGATCAAGCGACATATTAAAACGACAGTACTGGCCACGTAGTCACATTTTTGGTGGGTGTGGGCTCTTAAGTATTAAAAGCAATAGTAAAACGCAACGTTAAAGGTTGACCATCTAATTCTAATTATGCTTCATTAGGTGGCTTACGGGCTGTTGCACAAAGAGTTTCTTATGAGGTAAGATTGGCATTAATTTCGTTATCCTTTATTTTTTTAATTAGAAGTTATTCATTATTAGACTTTTTATTATCAAATTTGAATTTGATTTTTGTTTTTATTTAGTTTTTTCATTGATTTATAAAAATGAATTTATAAATTTTTGTTTTCTGAATAATTTTGGCATTTTTAGTTAAATAACTATATATTTAGTGAATTTATGATTACGTAGGGCACATGTGGAAGCTCCAGTTTCAGAATCTATAATTTTAGCTGGAGTTTTATTAAAACTAGTTGGTTATGCTTTATTACGGGTGTTCTAATATTTAATGGAAATTGAGATATTAATTAATGTATTTTGATTATTTTTTATTAATTGGAGGGGCTTTGGTAGTTTAATATGTTTACGTCAAGTAGACATAAAAGCATTAATTGCTTATTCATCTGTAGCTCATATAGGATTAATTGTTGGAGGTCTAATAATATTAAATATGCGAGGATTCTATATAACCTTTGTTTTAATAATTGCTCATGGTTTATGTTCATCTGCATTGTTTTGTTTAGCTAATATTAGTTATGAACGTTTAGGAAGACAAAGATTACTGTTTGGTAAAGGTTTATTAAATTTAATAACATTATGATGATTTTTACCTTCGTAGTTTAATATAGCAGCTCCTCCCTCTTTAAATTTATTAGGAGAGATTGGTTTATTAATAGTATAATGGGTTGAATATAAATAGTAATATTATTTGTTATATTCATTTATACCTTATATTTATATTCATATAGTAAACATTGAATTATTATTCTGGAGTTTATAGTAAAATAAGTGGATAATGTCGTGAATACTTATTATTAATATTACACTCATTAGCTTTAAATTTATTAATTTTAAAAAGGGATTATCTATTAATTTGATTTTAAATGTTATTACTTGAATAGTTTATAATAAACCCTTGATTTGTGGTAAAATAGATAATAATAAATTATCTTAGGTTATGATTTATTTATCATTATGTTTTATTGGATTTTGAGTTAATATTGTTTTCTTTGTTAAGATTTATATTTGGTATATATTGTATTATAAATAATTTAATTTATTTTGTTGAATGAGAAATTATTAGATTAAATATTTCTTCAACTGTTATAACACTATTGTTGGATTGAATAATTTTGTTATTTATAAGTTTTGTTATATTAATTCCATCTTTAGTAATTTTATATAGTGGAAATCATATAATAAGAGATATTTCATTAAATCCATTTATTGTTTTAGTTTTAACATTTGTATTATCAATAATGTTTTTAATTACTAGTCGAAATTTAATTAGAATATTACTGGGTTAAGATGGATTAGGTTTAATTTCTTATTCTCTTGTTATTTATTATCAAAATGTGAAATCCCATAATGCTGGAATATTAACTGCTTTATCTCATCGTGTTGGTGATGTTGCTTTATTAATAGCGATTGCATGACTGTTAAACTTTGGAATCTAAAATTATATTTTTATCTGGATTGTTTAATAAATAGATATGAATTGTATTTAATTTAGTTTTAGTTATTTTAGCAGGGATAACAAAACGTGCACAAATTCCTTTTTTAGGGTGATCTGCTCCTACTCCTGTTTCAGCTTAATTCATTAATATTTATTAATTCGATTTAGTAAACCTTTTTCGAATTGATTGTTAAATTTTTTATTAGTAATCTCTGTTTTTACAATATTTATTAAAGGATTAGGTGTAAATTTTGAATACGATTTAAAGAAATTATTGCTTTAAAAACTTTGAGACAGTTTAGATTAATTATAAGAATTTTAGGTTAGGATTTGCTGATTTTGCATTTTTTCATTTATTAACTCCTGCGTTGTTTAACGCACTACTATTCATATGTGCAGGAAAAGTAATTCATAATGTAAAGGAATGTTAGCATATTCGTTTTATAGGAAATGATCAATTTTTATACCTTTTACTTCATTTTGTTTTATAGTATCAAATTTTGCTTTATGAGGAATACCTTTTTTAGCTAAATATTTTTCAAAAGATATAATTTTAGAAGCATTTCCTTTAACGGATTTAAATATGTTTATATTTTTTTATATTTTTTATCCACTGGTTTCACAGTATGTTATTCCTTTCGTCTTTTTTATTGAGTTTTGTGAGGGGATTTTAATTTGGTACTTATAGGTATTTGAAGAGAAGGAAAGCATTTAATAGAAGAAAATTGAATAATAATTTATGGAATATTAGGTTTAATAATTTTTGCTGTAGTTGGTGGAGGATTATTAAATTGAATATCTTTTTAACCTCTTATTTTCATTATTTATAATTATATATGAAAATAATACCTCTATTAGTGAGATTTATTGGTTAATGATTAGGAAGAATTGTATTTGAACATAAATTGAATTATTATTTAAAATTATATATATTCATAATAAATATAAATATAATGAAATAATTATTTTTCGGTGCAATATCATATATACCTTTAATTTTTACTAAATGCGTAAGAGAACGAACTTTGAAAATTGGTTTTAACTTGGTTAAATATATTCATTTAGGTTGAAGCGAATAATTTGGAGCACAAAACGTATACTATATTTTAATGAAGTTAAGTGGTTTAAATCAATGATTTCAACATAAAGACTTAAAATATTATTTAGCAGTTTTTTATTACTTTAATTATGATTATATCCTTTGTTATTTATTAAAACATATTATACCGGTTATAAAATTGAAGCTGTTATTGAGTTAATTTACTACCTTTGAATATATATATATATATATATATATATATATATATATATATATAAACTTGAAATTTATGAATTTTCTGCAATGAAAATGTAATGTGTTGTTTTAAATTATATAAATTAAAATAAAGATGTAAATGTATTTAAACCACTTGAATAACAAGTTAGCAACTTTTATTCGATCAACACATCTTCTTAATTGGTATACAATACAATTTTATCAATAACAGTGATATACCTCTAATTTGGTTTCAATTAATATAAAAAATAAGAATATAATTATATCTTATTATCATGTCGAAACTGACTACAATTGATTTCCTTCTTACTTATTTTAAGGAAAATTGATAATTCGATACTTTTTGAGTGCAAATCAAATGTTATGATTAACTATAACCCTAGTAATAATTTAAGATGCTCATTCAAGGGATCTTTATTTCATTCATGGAATAAACCGGATGTTAAAATTAGTGGAAATAAAATTCTTGTAATAATTCAAGTTAATATATTTGATTTAAAACGAATAACAGTTACTGGTAAAATTAAGGCGATTTCTACGTCAAAAAATAAAAAATAATGGCAATTAAGAAGAATTGTAAGGTAAATAGCACTCGTGAAGATCTAATTGAATCAAATCCACATTCAAAGGGTGAGTTTTTTCTCGGTCTTCAACATTTTTGGATACTAAATTATTTAATGATATAAGAATAAAAGAGATTGTTATGATAATGACTTAAAATTTGAATTATTTATTCTAATTAATTGTAGACTTTTAATTGGAAATCAAATGCACTTTTTATACTAAACAAAATTATCTTCCTCATCAATAAATGGAAATATATAAAACTAATAACACCGCATTTACAAAATGCCAATATCAAGCAGCTGCTTCAAAGCCAAAATGATGATTGGACGTGATATGTATAAAAATTATTCGAAATAAGCATGTAATTAGATATGTAGTACAAATAATTACATGAAAGCAGTGAAATCCGGTTGCCACAACAAATATTAATCCGAAAACTGAATCTGCGATAGTGAATGAGGCTTCATAACACTCATATAGTTGTAGAATGGTAAAATAAATACCTAAAATGATAGAGAAAATTAGTCCTTGAGTAGCTTGGTCATAATTATTTTATAATAATCCATGATGACTTCATGTAATAATAATTCCTGAAGGTGGTATTAAGAAGTGGGATTTGAAGAGCATTAAAAGGGAGAATTCCAATGGGTGGTCCAAAGGATCCAAGTTCAGTAGTGGGTGCAAGTCTTCTATGACAAAAATTCCCAAAAAAAATCATAATAAAATAACTTCTGAAACAAAAAGTAAGATTATTTCTCATCGTAATTCTATTATTACTTTTTGTATGATATCCTTGATAAGTACTTTCTCGTACTACATCTCCTCATCATTGAATTGTAACTAAAATTAATATTAGAATTCCTATAAATATTAATTGTTTATTAAATTCATATGTAAATTTAATGAATCCTAATATTGCAATTATAATTCTAAAAGCTGCTTTGATAGGTCAGGGACTATGTGTGACTAAATGATAAGGGTATAAAGATGTATTAATTTTTAATAATTTTAGTTTAAGATACTAATGTTATGATTTAACTCACTCCGTAAATATTAATTTTATCATTAGAGGTAATTACTATATTACTATAAATTGGTTTAACAGACCATTACTTGCTTTTCAGTCATCTAATATTTCAGATAAATTAGAGATTCAATTGAGGAAATTATTAGTTAAGGTGCTTTCAATTATAATAGGTATAAATGTATGATTTGCACCACAAGTGCTGATATAAAATTGGATCTCCTCCTCCTGCAGGATCAGAGAAGGATGTATTATTTAGGTTTCAATCAGTTAGAAGTATAGTAATTCCTCCTGCAAGAACAGGTAAAGATAATAATAAAAGAACAGCAGTAATTCCTACTGATCAAACAAATAAGGGTACCTGTGTTTGATTTATGTAAATTGATTTTATGTTAATTATAGTTGTAATAAAATTAGCAGCTCCTATAGTACTAGATATTCCAGCTAAACAAAAAAAAATTGTGAAGACAACTGCAGGTCCTGCATGATCAATTCTACCTGAAAGAGGAGGGTAAACTGTTTATCCTGTTCCAACACCGCTTTCTACAGTTCTTCTAATAATAAGAAATAGAATGGAAGGAGGTAATAATCAGAATCTTATACTAGTTATTCGAGGAAAAGCTATATCTGGGGCTCCAAGCATCAATTGCCAAATCCATCAATTATAATAGGTATAACTATAAAAAGTATTAATAGAAGCGTGAGCAGTAAGAATAACATTACAAATTTGACCATCCCCAATTAAAGATCCAGGTTGACCCAATTCATTTGGAACTAAAATTCTTAAAGATGTTCCTAGCATACCTGCTCATGCACCAAAAATAAAATATAATGTTCCAATATCTTTACGATTTGTTGAGAATAGTCATGATAGCAATATAGGAAGTAAAATGACTGAGATAGGTGATAAATTGTAAATTTGTTAAGCGAACTTAAATTTCTTTTGTGCCAAGAAAGGTTTTATATTCATTTCATGATATTAAAATGCAATTCTAATGGTGTAGTTAATACTAACACGTAAAGAGAGTTCTTTATTTATAACGTTGAAGGACATTAGTTTATTTAACTTAAAATCTTAATAGATGATTAAGATTAAAGTGCAGATTTATATTCCAAAAATGAAAAAATAAGCTATTTTTGCAAAATTGGATTTTGGGTAAATTTAGATAATTCAAATAATTACAGAATTTGTAAGTGTTAATGGTGTGTATATGATACGCATATAGTAGTATAAAGTTAATAAGGCGGATACAATTAGAATTATTGACGTAAGGATTATAACATTTTGAATTATGAATTGAATTGAAATTCATTTTTTGAAAAACCCTAAAAAGGAAGTAAACCTCCTAATGACAATAAAGATGTTAATAAAGTGAATTTTACATTTTTTTATTTAATGGGTTAAAGGTTTGAGAAATATAGGATAAGTTAGTTATAGCTGTTATTAAAATGGTGCTGGCAATATTAATAGTGTAAATGGTAAAGCATAATAATCATAAGTTTGAACCCATAGTTATAGTTGTTAATATTCATCCAATATGATTACTTGATGAGAATGCTAACATTTTTCGTAAAGAAATTTGATTAAAACCACCGATAGGACCAATAAGTGTGGATAATATAATTTTGATTTTAATAAAGTAGTTATAAATAATTATATAGGAAATAAGAATCAATGGTGCAATTTTTTAAATTGATAGAATAATAAAACTATTTATTCAAGACAACCGCTCCATTACAGAATGTAATTATCAATAAAAAGGTGCAGATGTAATTTTTATTAAAAGTGGGATGGCAATTAAAATATTTCAAATTGTGGTTCTGTTAGATAAAATATTTCAAAGATGTTAATTTTTAAAATGATTAAAAATAGAAGGGTTTATGACGAAATGCGTTGAATAAGAAAATATTTAAATTAATTATCAGGTTAGGGTTCTTTTAAAGACAAAAAAGATAGGAATATAAATTAAATGGTAAATTCAAAAATATATTTAAATATAAAGTAGCTGTGAAAAGGGATTTTATCAATATTAGTATTTGTTGCTAAGGGAATGTTTGATACTGTTTGATGAAGAAATAACAAATGAATTATAATACAGGCTGTTATAGTAAATGGAAGTACAAAGTGAAATGTGAAAAATCGATTTAAAGTTGAATTATCTGCAGTAAAACTTCCTCATACTCACTGTACTAATTCAATTCCTAAGTAAGGAATAGCGGATAATAAATTAGTATTTTCTGTAGCACCTCAAATGATATTTGTCCTCATGTTAGAACATAAACTATAAAAGCTGTAACTATTACTAAACATAAAATTATAACTACAATTATTTATGTACAATAACATTTATATGAACCATAATGTAATCTCGTTCAATATGAAGGTAAATACAGATAAAAAAATATAAAAGCACCATCGGCATTTAAAGTTTGTAAAAGTCATCCATAATTTACGTCTCGACAAATGTGTACTACACTAAAGAAGGCTAAATTAAAATGGGCTGAATAATGTATAGCTAAAAATAGTCCTGTTATGATTTGGATGATTAATTATAATTTTTGATTGGAGATATCAACCCGAACGTTTGCAAGTTGGAATTTATTTATTATTTTGTACCTTATTTGCTTCACTACTATTATTAAGAATAATACATCTTTATAATAATTTAAAATATTTAGTTTTTTCATTGAATTATATGAATGATTTTATAACTTTCTGTTTATACCTTAGAATAATTTTGGCATTTCAGTTAAAATACCTATATACTTAGTGCATTTATGATTACCTTGGGTACGTGTGGAAGCTCCAGTTTCAGGCTCTATAATTTTAGCTGGGGTTTTATTACAACTGGCTGGTTATGGTTTATTACTGGTTTTTGAATATTTAATGGAAATTGGGATATTAATTAATTTATTTTGATTATCTATTAGATTAGTTGAAGGGTTTTTAGTTAGTTTAGTATGTTTAAGTCATGTAGGTAGATATAACCGAATTAATTGCTTATTCATCTGTAGCTCATAGAGGATTAATTGTTGGAGGTTTATTAACATTAAATATCTGAGGATTCTATATAATTTTTCTTTTAATACTTGCTCATGATTTATGTTCAATACGTTTTTCATTTTTGTAAATTGCAGTCGCTGTTCACTTGTTTCTCGCGAATATCATTATATGAGTTTGGCATTCCAGACCAGCGTATAGCTATTCGCTTTTAAAGGCCGGACCTCGAAGCCGTGGTCGTTGACGTGCATATCTTTGGTGCTTCGCCAAGTTGAGGGTTGAGGGTTCGAGTCCCACTGTGTGCATGGACATGGGCGTTTGTGCGTTTCTCTGTTTTGTGTAATTGCGGTAATAAGCTGTAAAAATGCATTAAAACACAATAATGGTAAACAAGGGTACTAAAAAAGAAAAGGACACTTGTTAGAGATTTGGGTTCAAAAAAATTGATTATTGTTTTTGTTGTAATGGATTGTGAATGGTATAAGAACATAATAATGTAATTTATATTGCTATTTAGACAGTTCAAAGGCTCTTATGGCCCAGAGATATTATAATATATTGGTATGTAACAATGTGCTCACTTTGGGTTTTGCCATTTTCAGTAAATTTTATTCTTTAAACACCAAGTCCACTGTTCTTAACATCTATTAAATAGAGAAGGCTTAAATTTGTTGTTGTTATACAAAATGTTCAGCGGCATTTAGTAGGTTAAAACATTTGATCCTAAATTACATGGGGTCCACAAAATTACAAAAGTGTTACATTAAAAATTATTTCCTTGCGACTATTTTTTTAAAATAAAAGTAGACCCTCAAGCGCAGAAGCAGTTAACCAGCCGTCATAAGCTACTTATAAAAAACTCAAATAAAAAATGTGTAGAGTTCTGATTTGTATTTTCACAGAAAAGTGTACCTTAAATGAAAGTGAAATTTTTATAAATTATTTTACAATATTCAAATATTTATAATTAAAAGATATAAAGCTAGCCAAAAAGCTCTATACTAGTATATTTAGAAAACCTTCTTTAAAAAACAGTAAAGAATTCATTGTGTAATTCTGGAAAAAAACTGAATTTCTTTCAACTGCGAAAAACCGTAAAAATACCCTGCGATCTCTACCAAGGTGCTTGGACGTCAGACTATTAATTTGGTTTCCTCAACCCCCCTGTACCTAAAACAGAATATGTAGATAACGAAACTATTTCTGCAAACGTTTATCTCTATTAACACGAAGTAGATAGAAAAACAAGCTTCCGTTAAAATAAGTTGCACAAGCTATACAGAAATAAAACATATTGGGTAGAGAAAATCGTGTGAATATGACTCAACCGTATTTTTAATTGCCTTCTAGAACATTTGTCATGTTGCACAACATTCCTGGCTATTAACGATTACTAAGGCAGTGACTGTGCCCAGTTGCAGGCAAGTCGGAATACTTTCCGAATTCGAAAACTAACGTTACTTAAGTGAATGTATTTGAGCTGAGTCTTAAAGATACATATTTGTGTCATATATTCACTACCCCAATCAAAACACACCTCATGCTGAGGGTTCACTTATTAACTTCAGGATTGGTATTTATAAGTATAGGCAAGGATTTCTATGTTTAAAATAACACAATTTACAGATATCCGAGTATGTGCCTTTCGCCCCTTAATTACCTATAGTTTGTTCTATTCATAAGTTCGATATTGGGTTTTAATGGAAACACGAATTTCCAGGACCACAAAAAGAAAACCTTATAGAAATATTCGTTTGCTTATAACGTTTGCTTTGCTTATTGTTGGGTTTCTTGCAATTTTAGTCATTAGATCACACACATTCACACTCTCGCTCATACTTCCAGACTCTAGGGAATATGGAATAGTCTTGTCTAGAGAAAAATTCCCATCCCGTAGCCAGGAACCGAACCCGGGATCCCTCGCACAGCAGGCAGGTTCTCTACCAACTGTGCTACGGGGCCAGTCATTTGTAATTTTATGAACCGCATAAAACGCGAAAAGTAGTATACATTCCAATCTTCGTATATAAGTCCATGATATTTGATGCACTTTTCTCAAAGACAAGAGAAATAAAGGAACATTGTTTTACAATTCTGAATATCATTTCAGTATACTCACCTCAATTTTCCAATATGTATACTGCCTTAAAACCACAAGAGAAACAAAAACTGACACTTGGAGTTGCTTCCTCTCCAACGAACAACTAAAGAATGAGTGAGCCCAGTGTGTCTGCAAATGCGATAACGCAGAGGTATTTCTATGACATCATTATGTAATTAGCGCTTGGTCACTCCAAGTTGTATTTGACGTAAAAAGTGCACTACTTACTACGGTTTATTAAAAGAAATAATTAATTTGCCTCTAACTTTCTCATGCATTTCAGAGATTTGTTAATGGTTTTCGTATGTAATATCGTTCAGAAAACACATGCAAGTGTATTACTATAAATACGTATGATCAAGCAACATATTAAAATCATATTACTGCCGGCAGCGTCACATTTTTGGCGGGGATGGGCTCTTAAGTATTAAAAGGAATAGTAAAATGCAACGTTAAAGGTTGATCATCTAAGTATAATTATGCTTTATTAGCTGGCTTACGGGCTGTTGCACAAAGAATTTTTAAGAGGTAAGATTGGCATTAATTTTGTTATGTTTTATTTTTTTAATTATAAATTATTCATTTTTACATTTTTTTATTATAAAATGAGAATCTGTATTTGTTTTTATGTCTACCTTTATGTAATGTATGGTTTGTATCTTTTTTAGCTGAAACAATTCGTAGTCTTTTTGATTTTGCTAAAGGGGAATCAGAATTACTTTCAGGTTTTAATATTGATATGGAAGAGGAGGGTTTGCTTTAATTTTTAGGTGAATATTCAAGGAATTTATTCACAAGTATATTAATATGTATTGTCTTTCTTGGTTCTGATTTAAATTCATTTATATTATATTCAAAACTAGTTTTTATTGCTTTTATATATATTTGAGCTCTTGGAAATTTACCGCGTATCGATATGCTAAATTAATATATTTGGCATGAAAGATATTTTTTGCTTTTGTCTTTAAATTTTTTAATTTGTGATTAAGTATTAATCTGTTAGAGTCACACCTGTGATTTACTCTTAAAGTTATATCTTTAAGTTTACTTGTGAAAGTATCATTGTTATTACAACATATATTCAATGCTAAATCATCAGCAAATAAAAACGTTTTTAGGCATTCACCTTGTATAGCTTCCGGAAGATCATTGATATACACCAGAAAGAAAACAGGTCCCAGTACTGAGCCCTACGGGACAACATGCTTTATCCTTTTAAAACAAGATTTTCTCTAACATAAGTAGCCTGATATCGGTCACTTACGTAAGAACGTATTAAATTTATACTAATATCATAAAAATCAAAGTAGACTAACTCTTTTAAAAGTATTTCATGTGAAATTGTATCAATGGCCTTTGTTAGATCAAAGAAACGGCCATGGGATGCAAAACTACCTTCAAAAGCATCCAAAGTTGGTTTAAAAAAAAAAACCTATTACAGCATTAGCAGTATCGCGTCCTGTTCTAAAACCAAATTGACTGGGAGAAAACAGAAAGTTCTCCTCAAAGTGCTGAGTTATCTGTTTATTTAATAAGACCTCAAAAACCTTAGACACAACTGGGATGATAGTTAGCATAGTCAATTCTGCTACCTTTCTTACAGATGGGAATGACTTTAACAAGTTTAAAAGAATCCGGATAATTACCGTTGACAATACGCATATTGAAGATGTGTGTCAGAGGCTCACTTATAAAAGGGGCAGCATACTTTAAAATTTGTGAATTTAACTCAAATATGTACATCTAGACAAGAACTATTGCTAAGCCCCATTGTAACAGCATAAACATCCTCTACAGTTACATGGTTAAATTTAAAAACACTAGTTGGCTTATTTATATTGATCATTAATGTTGGTAGTTTTACTGTTAACACTTTCATCCACAAAATCCAGCAAATAAGAATTTATTTCCTCAACATTTAGATGAACTTCACAAATACTCTTTGAGGTACTATTTATTACAGTTGAAATAACTGACCATAATGACCATGTTTTTTAATTATTTTTAGAATTTGTAAGAAGTTTAGAAAAATAATCGGCCTTGGTAATGTTCAACAGTTACTTGTAATATTTTCTAAGATTAATAAAAGTACCTTTATATTCCGTCATTCTATGGTGAGTGTATAAATTATAATAAAAGAGACGTTTATCTTCTAAAGATTTGAGTTCGCTAATATACCACATTTTATTTATAGTTTTCCTCTTAGGCCCAGGATTACAAACAGTAAGTAGAAAAGCTTTATCAGTAATATCAGATACAATCGATAAAAGATAATTAACTTTCTCATTTAAGCTTTTTATACTATACAGTGTTATCCAACTTATTTGTTTTAACAAAAACATAAAATAATACAAGCTATGAGCGTTATAAAAACGTTTAAATTTGAAATTACAATTTTTATTCGAGTTAACATTACTTAAAATTATAGTTTTCAGAAGTACTGCATTGTGGTTATAAACAGTAAAATTGACCTTCAGAATTAAGTTCATTGTATATATTTGAGGCTTGTGCAACACAAACTAATACAAAACCCGAAAGCTCTACCTCAAATACCTTTTCATATAAGGTACTAAAAGGTGTACCTAAAATGATTCCTTTACATATATATATAGCCCTGCATCATCAACGACAGAAGATCAACTTATCCAGTTCTTGAAGTCAAAATGTCCGGAGGCTTGTGCAACCTATATTAATAATTACAACACAATTTACATTTCCATATATCGTCGTGGCATTTCTTGCTTTGATAGTTTCTTAAATAAATTATACGAACTTCTTCGTTTTGTTTATAAAGACAATTTTAATAGACACGTTGTACTAACGGCTGATTTTAATGGTGATTTTAAATCAAACAGTAATGAGGTCATCAACCTTTTGACATATTTGACAGTTACGGTCTTAGACCTCTGATTTTGAATCTACTAGACCTGGACGCGAGAGCTCAGTTGGTACGTGCATTGACAATAAAGAACTGAAATTTTCAGTACATGTACACAACACACGGTTTAACTTTCTGAACCACAATCATAATTTTATAATGTATATTAGTGATATTAAGAAAGCAAAAACATTGCAAATTTTCCACTTTTTACTTTTTTGACCTTGCAAATAAGTGCTTTTCAATTTCTAGTGAACTGATACAGATAACTAAATAACTGAGATTCAGAAGATAGCAGATTATACTAAGAACAAGCATGCAAAAGTGTGATTCTGTATTGCAAGTAGTATCAGAGAAACAGGTAGGGGAAAGGTCCCTATATTGAACCACTTACGCCTAAATAGTAAATAATAATGATAATTTCAAATAAAAATTTTCAGAAACACAAGCGTTAAAGCGACAAATCCTTGCGCTATAAATATCCTCAACACAATTTAAAATTAATACAGTTATCAATCAAATAGCATTTAAAAAGTGAGATGGTGCAAATCGGTTCAAATTAGGAACGTGGTCCTTAAATTGTACCACCCCTATCTTAAAATAAACCACACACTTTTAAGTTTAAAAGTATTTTTATTAATACAAAATACACATATTTTATTGTACACTCAAAACAAATACGCTATCAGCAACAAAAGTAGAGTCCAAAATTGTGATTAGAATAGCAATTTCCTCGAACATTTTGAATTTTTATATAATGGCAATCACTTGGTTTTTGGAATAGGTATTATTTACAAATATATAGTTTTTACTCTCATAAAAAAGAGTACAATTATACACAGTGTTCACAATAAAACGCTTTCTTCTTGCCACTAACTTTTACACATTTTTGGTGAAGCTATATACTACACCTCATACACTGGATTATATCTATTTCAGACAATTCACAATTCACATATTTATGTCATCAACTGTGTTTAACGCGATTTTTTTTAACATAGCATATTATGTGGATATTTTTCACACGATATACTATCCGCAGTTGAGCAATCCTAGAATTTCAAAAGGTTTCCTAAATTGGACCAGTTCACTATAGGGTTCAAGCACTGGTTCAATTTACGAGCCACGCCATTTTGGAAGCTTTAGCATCTATGTGACAAGCAGAGACGCTGCTTGAAAAAACGTGTGCATGAATATTGTTGCTAAGTAAACACTTCATAACATGTAATATATATAGATCACCTCAAACTTATCTAATTGGTCGTATAAACTTAGCTAGATGCATCAAGTATCACTTCTGAAGCACCAAAAACACCAACACTCCAAACAACTGAAACAACTCAATGCAAAGTCAACAACTCCTTGCATTCATAGCTGTACACACCACGCTAGGGCTAGCGTTACTGTGACATCTGTCGAATAGTTTAGAAAATATCGGGCGGTTCAATTTAAGAGGCGGTTCAAATTAGGGACATTACCCCTACATGAATTAACATGTTTTATGAGTAAATTTTATTATTTTTATGCTGAATGAAATAATTTTACGGACTCATTTTCATAAGCTATCAATGCAAACAACCAGTTAAAATACTTGTAATTATTTATAGAATATTCATAAAAATTTCAGGAAAAACCATTGAGAGCTTTAAGAGCAGTGGTAATTTAATACACTTAAGGTGTAATTTCCAGTGTTCAGACTACCTTATCCCCTTAAATGGATCACCAATTAAGGCTTACATGCCCAAAACAAAATGTTAGGGATATTTTCGGAGAGAAAAGTCCCAGGAAAGCTCTCTACTCTAGTATGAAACATAAGGCGGTACAATTAAAACATTCAACATTCTGAAGATTTCCTCATATGCATACATAGTGTGTTTTCCTTTCAACGTATAACACGAATATAGGTGTTAGCCCGTATCTATGAGAGAGAGAGAGAGACAGAGAGAGGGAGAGGGAGGGAGAGAGAGAGAGAGATGGGAAACCACTAGGCTGATTTTGATCATTATTTCACTATTGTTGTCCTGTTGTTTCTGAAGTTCAAGGCTATACGACAGCTTCTAAATTGAATTTACAACCCTGAATACCATAATACAAACAGCCTGAAGTCATAAAAGAAGTTGCTTGCGAAAAAGGCTTTGATTTGTCGTTAAAAATGCCATGAAGTAGAAAATAGTTAAAACTTAGACCAAGTCCACGGACTGTTCAACAACTGAGGAAAAATATGATACAAGAATACAAATGGATCTGCTTATATCATTACGACATGTATACGGCAGCAGATATCTATATTTTGATAACAGTTTTGCTGTATTTCCTCTGGACTCTGTAATTGAGTTCATTGCTAGCGTATACCATCTATAGCAATATTATAAATAGACAGCTTTTGCACACCCTAAAAGACTATGGGGATAATGATTTCCTCCGAAATCACTCCAAAGATGTTAATAATTCTTTCGCTAATGAAACGCACTTTTCTTCCAGACGGACAAAGCCTATAAATTATTTCCAAAAATGTTAAAACAGCCAGGATTTAGAAGTGTCTTCATATTCATCAATCACATTTCGTTGAATTTGAATATCAGTGCACATTTTGGTCACTTTATAGCAAATACGGCCCATTTGAGGAGTAGAGTCTATTCACATGGCCAAATTTCTTTCCAATTTCGCTGAACTTTGCTATCCAGGAGTAATTTTTATATAATTTTGACAAATTTGGTTACATCTTGAAAAAACTAAGTACACGTATAATACAACACCCAACAAAACTTTTAGGCTACCTTCAAACTCCCAAAAATTATCCCTATCATTATTTCAAAACCCTATATAGGAATCTGCCCTCTTTGACCGATGTTGTATTTTTTACATATTTTTCAATTTAACTATAGGATTTGGCATAAAAGCTAACTTGCCTCTTCCAAAATCTATCCAACCCTTATTTTCTATCACATAGTCCTTCAGTTTTTTATAAAATACTCTTATCTTATTTTTCTGCCCATTAAAGAAAATACTACACTACTGTTGAATCATGGCACAAATTTGTACTATAGGACTCTGTGAGAATAGATTTATAGTTAACTTATAACTTTAAATAGCCACCCCGTTTTAAATTTTCATGGCATGAAACTTCAGGCGTTGAAGAATCAGGATCAAATTGCAGTCTTACTGTTCTGGCTATTAAAATTCCCGAACGCGACCATGAAGTTGTGCATTAAGTTTAAAACTTGATTTTCTCATAATCTTGTTTTTCTACGTTTTTGCCGCTTTAAAATGTTCCTGATTATGCGACTTCTGCCCCGTGTATTTCAGATATTGGGTATACGTTCTCTGGATGCTGACATCTAAAAGCCTTTTCTTGATACCGGTGTAGTTTTGAATTAGGGATTTTAGTAACTTAGTATCTATTGTTTTTTGTAAATTAAAACTACTGCATACATATTTCCTAGGAAAAGCTTTACTTTGGAAACGTACGAGGCGTGCTTTTAAAGTAGGTATCGATAATTTTTTAAACAATAACAGAACATTATTTTCCAAATATTTTATCAGTCATTACCTTACACTACATCTCCACATAGGCACTGTCGTTATTTAGACACTTGTGACGGGAAATCAGTTGTTGTATGCCATCGTCAAAGAATGAAGCCACCTGTGGTGAAAGCCAAGTCTGCACTTCCTGTTTCATAACATTGTCGTCGTTGAAATGTTTTCCACTATGGAATTTCTTCAAATGAAGAAACAGATGAAAATCGTTTGCTGTCATATCCGGCTGTAGGGAGGGTGATCGAATTGTTCCCAGCCGATCACATCTTGAGTTTTTTTTTTTTTTGCTGTATGAGTCCGGGCATTGTCACCCATTATTGTGGCCCCATAAACCTCACACAATTGGCGATGAATTTTTGTTGGCGTAGCATTTCTCTCATTAAAAACGAATCACTGATCTGACTTCACAGTGGGCGGGTCGCCCGATTGTTTTCAACATTTCGAAACGCTCTAACAGCAAGAAAACACAAAGTGAGGATCTCTCACACCTGCGTCTGGCTTCCTAAGGAATGGAGGAATGCATGTTCAAAATCGCGGCAAATATTAAAACGGTACTTACTTTTAAAAACTCGCTTCGCACGTAAAATGTAATCTTTGACTGCAAAGACGAATGGTATGCAAAATTGAAAACTTTGATTTTTCCGAATATTCATCACACCTGACATTTAACCATGGACTGTTATTTTTCTTTTTTGAAAATTATTTTCTTGGAACCCTAAATATACAGGATATGGCAATTAGCTTTATTCTATAGGTAATTATGTTGAACAAATATGTTCAATGGGACGAGCATTGCACTGTGAATGTCCGTTTTGTTTCATTTGCAATCACAAGATGTAATATACAAAGTCGAATAACATAGTAATGTTTGCACAAAGTGTACATAAAATAGTGATTTCAATGTGTAATTAGTGAAGTTCAAAATCGTATCCGTCCCAAAATAAAGCCAGATAAACGGATAGACGATATTGTTGAACAAGAAGTTTTAAGGGGACAAGGTACTCTGAAGTGGTCGAAAATTATATTTTTTGTTTTAGGCACTAATAAAATCTCTATTATTTCCAGTTTCAGAAAATTAATACTTTTTGAGGGTTAAGAAGTTTTTAAGACACTTAAACACAATTTAAATGCTGGACCCATTCCTTTAAAGGTGCCATTCAACGCATCCTTTTAGAATACTTTGGTATCTTTCAACAACGAACGAATATATCATGTCCAGCGAGCAGTTCAGGAATCAACAAAAGAGACCAGGACCAAGAGAAGGCAATTAGAAATGCTGAAGCAATCTATGAATGAAGGGGCAGATGATTATGACCCTAGAATGTACTGAAGTGTGTGTCAGAATTTTAATGTTCAAACCTTAAACTCAGTTTATTCAAAACAACAGTTTTGGATACTTATGCACCTTTTTCTCAAAATGTATGAGAGATAGAGAGCTGAAATTTTCAGTACATATATAAAACACATATTTAAACTTTCTGAACTACAATCATATTTTTATAATGTATATTAGTGATATTAGGAAAGCAACAGTATTGCAAATATTCCTCATTTTTACTTTTTTGACTTTGCAAATAATTGTTTTTCAATTTCTAGTGAACTGATGCAGATAAATAAATAATTGAGGTTCAGAAGATAGCTGATTATACTAAAAACAAGCATGCAAAAGTGCAATTCTGTATTTCAAGTAGTATCAGAGAAAAACTACATGAATTCACATGTTTTAAGAGTACATTTTATTATTTTTCTGCTGGAAGAAATAGTTTTTATGGACTCAACTGCGTAAGCTACCAATGAAAATAACCACTTGAAATAATTGTCACGATTTATAGAATAATTCGTAAAATTTTCAAGAAAAACCATTGAAAAATTTAAGAGCATGGTAATTTTACACAGGTGTAATTTCCATGTGTTCAGACTACATTGTCCCTTTAAGCTCTATTAGAAAAAAACCATTAGTGTCGTGTAGAAAGGAATGGGCGGTTCTGAAGCGATTCTCGTTGTCTTGTCGCAGTCGCCTTACCTGCGTCGTTGACGTTCTCGACGCTACGTCGTAGGGGTCGTCTTCAGGAATCGCTGTCACCGATATCAGCAGGAAGCTCTTGGCGTATCTCAGGGTTCAACTGTCTACGAATCGATCTGAAATTCCCTACGGTCATTTTGTTAGAGTAGGATACAAAAGTGGTGACATATGGATGTTGTCTAGAAAGAAACACTGTTTGCACTTTTCTCACTTATCTCTTCACTTTTCTCACATGTCTTTACTCTAGAAATCCTGCAAGATTCTCTTGTTTTCCCTAACACGTACGATTCTTCAACATTGACTTCCCACAATTACCTCTTGGTCCACTAACGTCTGCTAAGGCTAATTATTGAATATATCGGTACTCTATCACCGTTCTTTAGACTCGCGTGAATTTGAAGTAGTCTCAGGACAAATATTAAATCTTTCATAAGCATGGATAAAAATTATCTCAAGGAATACTACCTATTAGCACATTAGATATATATTCCTCACAAATCACTTTGTAGTTACATAATTGCGCGACACTTCGCAAATTCCCCATTCTGCGAAGAAGTGCGATATTGTGTCTGCTTGTGGTTTTCTTTTATACAGCTTCAAGAAAGGAAGCATCATGTCTATTATTAGAATCTGATTGGCACATTGTGTTTTCTTCTTTGAATCCTAGTAAAGCCGGTTATCGACACCCAGGAGAGAAAACAACAACAATAATAATAATAATAATAATAATAATAATATACGATCAAAACCCAAAATAGACAACAAAACGTGAAAAGCATAATCAAGCATAACGACAAATAATGCTGAACAATGAGATAAAGTTATAAAGGGAATCATTTATTAAAACAAAGATGCCCGCTCTGTAAATTCATACTTGGAATGGGTTTTGTTGAAAACGCAATAAAACAATTTTTGCTTTCCTCGAAAGGAAAGCAGATGTACCTGCTATCGGCGACAAGAAGTCTACCGGAAGTTTCACTTTTGTACTTTGGCTCGGACGTGAAGTTAACAATAGCCTCAAAGCTTAGCGGGGTCAGAAAGTATACGTGTTTTATCTCCGATCTAAGAATATTCGTGGGAAGATTTTATACTCAAAATAAGTTGTAAGAAGCAGACGTAAAAGTTGTCAAAGTGGGGGTAGCCAATAATAAAATCATGAAACAAAAATGATAGGCAAAAAAAGATCGCGTATACATCACATGATACGTTTGAACTTAAAACGGAACGAAACATAATAAGGGTGGGGGGAAATTCTACGTTTGGCGAAAGACGTGAGAAAAGCAAAGAAACACCGAGCGAGCAGTCGGGTAAAAACTAACCACGAGGACGGTTGATGAAACAAAAAAGAAGAAAATAATCAGAAAATTTGAAGTGTGAAATTGAAATGACGAAATCAAGGAAATTCGAGGGCTAGTCGGAGGAACATATAAGTAACAACTTCGCGAAAGTGATGACAATAATAACAGTGGGCTTGACGACGAAGGTGGCGGGTTGACCAGATAGCAAAATAAAGAAATAATAACTCAATCTTCGCCGACAGCATTATTTAAATTATCAAGGCAGTGTCACAACCCCTGAAAACCAAACCTCAGCTCTACCAGAACAAGTTCCTAATTCCTGCCACCCAACAATCGAAACCGGAACTCCGAGTCTCCTCGAAGTAGCAGCAAGAAACAATATAGATGCAGCTAAGGTCAGCGTCACTAGATGCATTATCCATCTAAACAGCGAATGTGTATGCTTGCATGCGCAATGTGTAGAATAAAATTTATGTCAGGGTAATCTACTATGACTTTTATAATAGACCTTTTCGGACTTGAGACAATGGGATTCGGTCTGTAGATTTATGAAGGTTCGATTTGTTAACTCCGATAGAAAAGAGAACTTTTCATCTCATAGATATATAATGATATGTGTCGAGTGACACCTTCAAGAACGGTTTTTTACATGCTATAAGGAAAACCATCGTTAAAGGTAATACCATTTTTACTATACTTATTCAAATTTTCCAAGTTATATCTCCAAGGATATGGACCGGTAAAGGGAAAAGTTTGAAGTGAGGTTCGCCAGCAATGGCCAACTCTTTTATTATTATTATTATTATTATTATTATTATTATTATTATTATTATTATTATTATTATTATTATTATTGTTATTAATATTATTATTATTATTATTATTTATATTATTATTATTTCATTATTATTATTACCCTTAAGTGCCCATATGCTACTAAACGTCCAGGCATCTCGCCTCTCTGCAGTAAGTGACAAATAGGCAAGTGACACACTTACCTTTTATAGACGGCTTTTACAAGATTGACCACCATTTCGTTTGCGCAAAAGTCAAAACTCTCGGCGAAACATCCTCACGGCTTGGAGGTCTGGGTTCCTCGAGTTGAACATGGCAACAAACTCCTTCATGGTGTACCCTCTTGTGCAGATGTAGAGTGTGTACAGCCATACACACTGGCCGCACACGTCGAAGAAAATACCTTGGAATTGACATTGCTTATAGGTGAAATTAGGAGCATGGGATGATGCAAATCATTTTAAGGATTTTATGAGTGGTGGTTAATCATTCGAATAAAAATAGTATGCCAAAGGATTGTTTTTGAAGGTAACAGCTATCCAGTGCAAACCATGCAGATTAAATGAATTCAAATTTACAAAAATTTGTTAAAATGTGAAGGCAACAACATGTCAGAAGGAAGGACGCCTTTAAAAGAAGGGATTTTTTTTGCAAAGTATACATTTAAAAATATGCAAAATCGCGTCTTTGTTTATCAATTTGGACACTATTACCATATTCACAATACATAAGGCATGTAATAGCTTCAGCTAATTTTTTCTTTAAATTTAAGCTCTAATCGGACGCTACCGCTGGTGGGCAGGCCACCATGACCTTCCGATTTTTTTTTTATTTAGTCATTCATGGACGCTCTTTAACTGCTGTGGTTCTTAGCGTCCCATTCTATATTGGACGTGAATGGCCGGTAATTTTGCTCAGAGACCTGTTTATCAGTCTTGAGGTTGTTTTACGTGCCGCAAATGTATGACACGGGACCACCGGCTTTACTTCCCTTGCGAAGGAAGCCATGCTAAGGATTTTTACAACCGAAAAAATGATCCGGTAAAGAGTGTTTGGTATGCCAAAGTGGAGTCTTTTTCGTGGCTTGTGTCTAGGGACAGTCCCTCCGAAGGTGTTTGTTGCGTTTAAATACTGAGCAAAATTTGTGGGTTTAAAATTTTGAAATTCAAAAGGATTTGAATCAAATGTTTCAGAAAAATTGTTATTTTTGTTCATTCCGAACAAGACTCTATCAGTAAAGGGCCCCAACACGGCATTGTAGATGGATATGGTACTCTAACCGGGGCCGACGGTAAAAGGCCTTAAATCGACACGAATGAAATTGTATATTATATAAGCGTTCAGTAATGCTTTCAAATGAGATTGTACAATGCTAGGAGAGGCTTTAACTTTTGTAATATATAATGTTGCATCCTGGAAGTGAAATTTTGCTTTTGGATCCGCAGTTTCGCTAAGCAAATAGAAAAATTCTTTAGATTTTGTTAGTTTTACATGGTCGTTTACTTCAGGAAGAAGAAGCATGGAAACGTTAAACGAATCACCATGTAATTTACCGTACATTATAAAGATTTTGGATGTTTTGCTTTTTCCCCACGGTTCCTTCCAACACAAGTTTGAATCTCCGGCTGCCAATGTTCCTTTCTTTCTTACATCATTTCCCGTAAGTCCATGAAGGGCGTTGTCTATACACCAAAAACTATTTTTGGGATGACTCTTGGCGCCATCCTGGCCATAAGTTAACACGGTCTCCAGATAACACCTGCAATTGTACAAATCCTCAGAAGGGGTGATGGAAAATTCATTTAAAGATACGCTTAATTGACTAATCAATGAATGTAACAAATTGTTAACCCACGTAACTTTTTCATTTACCATGTCTGTTCCGTCAAGTTTCGTGAATTTACCTTTGACCATTAGATAGAAATTTAAATCTATGTAGTGCTCTTTGTCTCCTGGAACAACATATTCCAAAAAAGATTGCTCTACGGGTGAAGTGGGTTTTTACAAGCCTTGGACATTTCCTACAACCGCCGATTGCAGTGGTTTCTTTGCAAAAATATGAAATTCCGGCTTAATTATGATACTGCCCCTCAATAATCTGCATAGAATGTACTGTAGCTAAGACTATTTAAGAACAGATGTCTCTTTGCATTCGAATTTTTAAAGAGCTTTCTTAATATGTTTGCATGTTCTGGTTTTACCTTTGCCTCGTTGAAGTCTGCTGGCAAAGTCTGTTGTAGATTCCGTGATTCTATTTGCCACAATGTCTTTGATTTTGGTACCTGGTTGTTTGGTGACTATATCGCTAAGAATGTTGGCTCACGTAGCGAGGGCTGTATTTACGAGAGCTCTGCAGAAGAGAATGGGTTTAAGGATTCTAAAGAGGCCAAGAAAACTGCCCAATCGCTGCCCTTGTTGCACGTAAGGATTCCCGACGAAAATGGGCCCCATGAGGTGCCCAAGACGTCCCCCATTCTGGTTTACATAGTAAGCTGTCAGAGTATCCATTGATGAATGTGTTATTTACAGGTGCACAAATCAATGAATATTAAATTCCCACCTGTTGCTCCACACCCATTCCGCGATGGCTAACGCTGTCGAGCGGGCGCAGTTTACTGTGTCGATGAAAACTACATTTGGAAGTATGTTTTATTTTGATATTTCAGCCAAGATCCTCAAACCGATGGATGATAAATTGGAAAATAAACTTTTCGGGGGATCTTCCTTTGACAAAATAAAGGCCATTGGGTATTGTCTCTATTCTAGTTTGATACCCATGTCCTCCCAGGCAATACCGAGAAACTTATTTGTTAACCAATTATTGGTCTTTTGCGCCTTTGCAGTAAGCGAGTCCCAGGGGCATGTTGGGGCCTGCAAATCATGAAGAATGACTTACGGCGACACATTCACGGTTGCCACAGTCCGTTCTTTAACAATAATTTTCTCCTCCGAATCGAAAAATCCTTCAAATCCTGCGGAGTAATTCTTGAAGGCAACATTAATTATTGGAATTAATTGTTCCTTCACACAAGCCGTGTGTTGGACAGAGTTGGAAAGGTAGAATCAGATGACTGAAAAATTCAATGCCATAGCCGGGATTTGAACCACCGTAGATCCGTGGTTCAAATCCCGGCCATGGCTTTGAATTTTTCAGTCATCTGATTCTACCTTTCCAAACATTAATTATTTTAAATGTAGTACCACCACTGTTGGTTTTATGCTACTTCTAAGTCACCAAATTTGGTTACTAGTTCTATAGTGATAGTTCGAAAGACATTTTTTTTTCTACAGGTACGTAGTATATTTTATTAGAAATGTGCTGACTAGAGAAGGATGGAAATTTAGTTATCCTTAAACAGCGAACGTAAGCGTCGTCTATTAATTGAAGTTCTATTATACTACAGTAGACATATATGGTTTCTGTGTCGATAACGAATTGAAATCCTATTTCTCTACGCGTTCTCAGAAAGAGGGTTTTAATGTCGTTTTTTACTTCAACAAATATGGTGTTATTGGCAAGCTTATAAACAACTAAACTATGCAGAGAATTTTTTATTGTGTTTAAAAGGTCACCCAAACCATAGTATATGCTAGCTGGAAAATAAATCCTTTCGTAAGACGCAATTTTATTGTTATTATTTTTTTTTTGTAAAAGTCATATGAATGCTGTTTGCCTTACTGGTTTCGCTCACCGGTACCCGATGTGTGGGAACCTATTCTTTCTTAGAGGCTTCCAAGTCCGGTGTCTCCTTTTGATGCGACATGAGATATCCCTCAATCTCGGTCAGTAAAAGCTCTTTTAAATCCTCGTCTATAACTCCATCCTTTATGGTGGTGTATAGATGCTTAAACCGATTAAATTTCTTCTTATCAAATACAATTCTTCCCGCTGTGATTATAATCAGGTTTTTGTCTAGTTCGCCAGTTTAATTTAAAGTGTTTTCTTCTAAGCATTCATAACGATAATTCGGCTAAAACAACCGCACATTCATGCGGTCTAAATTAACCGAATGCGCTAAGTCATTTCTAAAACTTGCCAGAGAATTACCTGGGTACAAATTACTACTAGTATGGCTCAAGAGCGTGACGAAAAATTCAACCCTTCAGATTTTTAGCATTAATCCAGGCTATCAAGCTCAGGTACGTATCCTTTACACTTGACAAGAAATTGTTTAATACCCCTAAACACTCAGTTCTTCAATATTTTATCTATTTTTAAAACAGTGTTGTTGTTTTTTTGCTAATTTAACGGGTGTGAGTTCGTAGCTGTAGAGTTAAACTTTGTCGGGTTTTGTTGGCATCTTCAAATTCATAGACCGGTTGAGGTGAATGTTTAATAACCTTAGTAATTTTAAGAATTTGCGTGGAATACTTTTGTTCCAAACATTTGGCAAACTTAATCGTTTCTTTGCCTATCCTAACCGTTTGCCGCGGTGTAAATTTAACAGGTCCGTCTCTCATTCTGTCCCAATCTTCTTTTAATTTTTTCTATACTTGCAGAATATATCTAGGATTAACATCAGAGTGTGCCATAACCATAGAGGAGTGAATTATGTTGTAAGTGTTGACAAATTTACTCAACACATCAACGTATCGGTAAGAGTTTCTATGCATTGAAATATTTAAAAATTTTTGTCTTCAATTTGCAAATGAATCGTTCAGCCATGGAGAATTTTTCGTCTGGATTTAAACATACCTGATGTTCGATCCTTTTCGTTTTAACAGTTTTTAAAAACTTGACCCAAAAAGTTCTTTTCCCTTATCAAATCTCACGGATAGATGTCTGACAGTACTCAAAATGAAAGCAAAAGTCGTAGCTGTGACAGAGCTACACAATGATTTTAATGGTTCTACGTGCACGTATATAGAAGAACAACCCACGCAAGTTAAAAAAAAATTGGTTCCGTCGTTCCATTTAGACAGGCTCTGAAGATCTGCGAAATCAATTTCCCAGATGTCATAATGTGGTTTGTAGTATAAAAAAGTTTCTCTGAAATGCTCCTCTAGTTGGTTTGTGCAATGTGTAGGCATCTTGCTGTAAGAGCCAGTCTTAAGGTCTTCCTCCTTCCATTTTTGTTAAGAATATTGGAGATTTTAGAGAACGTGGTAAATGCATCAGGTTTAACGGATCATAGGAGTGTTTTTATACATTGTGTTTATACGTGGTCAAAATGTGGAAAACGCATCAGGATTTAACGGATCATAAGAATGCTTTTTATACATTTGGCTTCTATATGGTCCATTGCTCGGCCTCAATGTCCTTTTAAGGAAATAATTTCGCTATTATCTCCGTGTACATCTTTCCCATACTGGATTTGGTCTGATTAAAAGGTTCGTTATTTTGCAAATGACCATTCGTTAGCAAAAGTATTTGTTTATATTTATTTATATCTGTTGAAGACACAGCAGACATGTTAACATTTTTTCTCGTTAACAGCACCCAAAGCTCTTTCGTACCCTTAAAATGTGCATCTTTAATGTAAAGGTTATTGTTTTCATAGAGCCTTCAGTTTTAGAGCTTCCCTCGTTATCTCTACAAATGCCAAAAACACTGACAATAGCACAAGAAGTGTGTAAATATGGAACCAAATAGGGTCCTGCAGGATAACCGAATTTTCTTTTGTAAATTTTTCAAACTCCTGTTTCTCTTCCTTTCTTAAATCAACTACCCTTGATGGGGCGCTGCTTTCGTAAACCTCCTCCTCGTCGTCGTCGAAGGAGGAGGAGGAGAAAGCTAACTCTTTCCTGACAGGTGGCGACGGTGGCGGCTGCGATGATGGTGACGCTAAAGGTGTTGAGGGGTGGCAACGGCACGGCGACGTTGGCGGCAGCTTGATCTTCTTTTAAAGAATGCCTTGTATGGATATCTACTATTTTCTTATCTTTCCTTTTCTTCCTCTTCCAGGCGTAAGCGTTTAAATGTTCTTGGGAAACCAATAATAACTTTTGCAACATTAGGATTTGATTAAATGCGTTAATCCCACAAAGACAGCCGACAGCAAAGGTATAAAAAAAACCACCCTTTTGTATTATACATTTTCCTTTATCGGAAACGCTTTCCTTTTCATTAACCGGTCCTCTATGGGAATTTATGTATTCTTCGAGTTTCCTTTTTGAACAATTATTTGATTTGCAATTACCATTCAGAACATTCAAGGTACATTGAAAGATTGTATATACTAAATCCTTGGGGGCCGTCTGTAATATGACATTTCGTAATTTAGGTTTGACTTTATGAAGCACCTGTAACAGATTATAATTAGATTCTACGCACTTGCTAATTCTTTTTTAAAGGCACATAGTCTGTCGTAGGATCATCAGAGGGAAATACAGGGTGAAGCATTTAAATTGACACTGTGCAATATCTCCAAAACTAAGCGTTGTAGAAACAAAAGTCTTGATAAAAGTTGCTTGATATTATGGGGAAAGTAAATACCATTGGTCGTGTTTTGTTTGGAGGACGTTATGGTGGTCATTTAATTTTTACTTTCTCTACTACGTATAGTAAGTAGGGGAAGTATTGTATTCCACCCAAAAATTCGATACCGAGATTTCACCGGAAATATATGTTTTGAGACCCCCTGAATCCAAAAAAAAGAATTTTTGGTAACATGTCCTTGTGTGTTCTTGTGTGTGTATGTGTGTGTGTGTCTGTGAACAGCATAACTCAGAAAAGAACAGTCGGATAAACACCAAACCTGGTATTTAGTTTCAGTATCTTCCAGAGATACGACACGAAAGTTTTCGAGAAAATCCCCCCACCCCAGATTACCCTTTACATTGAACATTTTTCGAAAAGTTTACTTTTCTCAAAAATGGCTCTAACGATTTTGATTAAAATATCATATTTTTAAGATATTTTTATGACAAATGAGATGTATATCTCGAATTTTCTGGGAATAACTCCAAAAGTCTCTCCACTCTCATTCATACACACACACACACACACACACACACACGCACACACACACGCCACTGCATTCGCCCGCACTATTTACACTACTTACACTGTTCAGTTGCCGCTGGTTGTCCGATGGTCAGTGCCTCCTTGATTCGTTCGGAGGTACGCGGCCCCTCCTGTAGGTTTTGCGTGGCCGTGAGTCAATGGGGGTGGGCGCGCAAAGCGTCGAGCGGCGGTTCAGTGTGTTTAAAAGTCTTTGATTCTATTATTCTTTCGAGGATTTGGTTCGCCGCTGCCGAATTTTGAGATTAGAGTGTATGTATGTTGTCGTATGCGCGCCCACGTGGTGGTGGCTCGTTTTTGCAACGATTCTGTGATACATGGCGTGCAGAGTTCGTTGTGAATTTGCTGGTTGGAGGTAAGGATTGGGGGTCGGAGTATTTTCCGAAGTGTTAGGTTTTGTATTGTTTGGAGCTTTTTTAACATTGTTTGGGATGCATTAGCCCAGGCCACACATGCGTAAAGCATGACAGAGAGGATAAAAGATTTGTACAAAATGAGCTTGGAGCGGGTCTTTAACTCTTTTATTTCTGAGGACGGGGGCGCACATCTTCAAGCGTTGCCGCCCTCTGTTGGCTGTATCAGTGAGGTGGGCATTCCAAGAGAGTCCGGCTATCTAACGTGACTCCTAAGTACTTCACTTGCTGTCGACATTGCAAAATTTGATCACCGACCGAGAGGTCCATAGCCGGAAGGTTCAGCTTCTTTGAAAAATAAATGAGCTGGCAGTTGTTTGCATTAATCTGGATTTTCCATTCATGGAGCCAAGAAAGGAAGTAAGTATATCGCTGCATCTCTAGGAGGCCAAAACGTGGATTTTGATGGTGATTGTAAATTGCAGTGTCGTCAGCGTACATGGCGACCTTGCATCGGGCGTCCACAGGGAAGTCGTTTGTGAAAAGAATGTAAAGGAGGGGGGAGATGAATGCCCCTTGTGGTACGCCTGCCCGCATAGCTCGCTCACGTGATGAAGAGCGACCCACCTGGACGTAGAAGCGCCGATTTTCTAAAAAGCTGTAAATCAAGTACAGGTAATTTTGGAGGCCGGGAAAGTTGCGGTGTAGTTTGTAGATCAGGCCATCGTGCCAGCACCGATCGAATGTGGCTTCTACGTCCAAAAATAAGCCAACTTTGAAGCCCCATTGTTGAATTGTTCGGTGACGTCATCAACAAGTCTTAATAGTTGTAAATCAGTGAAATGACCTTTTCTAAATCCAAATTGAGCATTACAAATTTCAAGTAGCTCTGAGATTTGTTTTTTCAGCCGAAAAAGTAAAAGTCTTGCGAACAATTTTCCAATGTTGGACAGAAGACTAATGGGCCTGTAATTTTGAGGGTGCCTGGTACTTTTCCCTGGCTTTGGGAGCATAATAACCTTGGCTCGTTTCCAAGTGTTTGGGAGGTAACTGCTTCTCAGGCAGGCATTGGGAATTTTTGTAATGTGTGTCCGGGCCGGCGGCTTTCCCATTAGACAGCTGCTTAATGGGTTTGAAAACTTCCTGAGGTGTGATGTGTGTTAGCGGTTGCTCGTGCTTCCGCGCCACCCAAGTTTGTACCCAGATTTGCACTTGTTGCTCTTGTGTTGGGTTTGTGTTGTGCTCGGTAAATCCGTCTTCTAGACAACCGCAAACAGCTCGGCTTTCTCCTCGGAGGAGAAGTGCAGGCCGAGGTGAGTGTGGAGTGCCTCAGTGCCAGTGTTAACGATTGTGGAGGTGTTACATGCCCTTAATAATTTCCACAAAGAATTGTCCGAGTGGGTGGTACTCAGTATTTTGTTTTCCCACTGTTCAATTTTGTTTAATCTAATTTGTTGTCGAATGGTGTTGCTTAGTCAATTTGCTGGCATTTTGACCTCGGGTTGGCGGGTTTGCCTCCAGAGCCTCATCAAGCGTCGCCGCCTGGCAACGAGTTGCTCCACTTCGGGGTACGTGCAGAAGCTGGGTGGGCTTGAGGTCTATGCGGTAGCGCTTCGCTTGCCTGTGTGCAGTGAAGCGGTAAAGTTTTCTATGGCGGCGTCAATTTCCGCTTCGCTGCGGTATGATAGCCTGGGCTTCGCCATCTTGTGCATTTCGACTGTGTATTTATCCCAATTTATTTCTGCGCGTTTTGCAGATCTGGGTGCCTGAGCTGTGATGGCACCACAGATTTCGAAATGCTCTGGAAGATGGTCGGAGTCCAGGCTATGATAGACATTGAAAATTTGCTAGATTGCCGCATTTTTTTGTTTAAACGAAGTCTAAAACCTCAGGGTCAAATTGACCTGTGCGGTACCAAAAAGTGGGGTAAAGGGGTGCGTGTACCTCTACATAGTCATGTTCAATTAAAAAATCTACCAGGATAATTTTTTTCTAATAGTTTATCTATTAATTGTGGTAAAGAATTTTCAAAATAATTTACAGGATTTTGATTTTCTGGAAGGGATTTATTTTGATAAGATAACGAGGATCTTGAGAATTAAAATAAGGATACTGTTTTCTTTCTTGCTTTAAGATTGTTATGTTTTCTATATTTTTTAAAAAAGACATAGATTTTCAGCCTAATGATTGTAAAATATGTAGGTATAATTAGTTAATATATTTAAAACCTTTACTTGCATCGTGGATAATCACTGCGATGAAAGCTCTCTTGCAACACGTAAAAGGTTGATGATTTTCCTTGCAGTATTGCGTTTTTTATAGCAAAGACACGCCTTTCTAATAGATAATTTCAAGGGCAGGTCTGACTAAAGGATGTAGTCGAATACGCCTAGATAAAAACCACGAGCAGAAACCATCGGCCGGAGTTGTCTAGGTAAGCATAACTTGTTCAGTATTTGTAATTGCATTATTCTTAGCTTTAAAACAAAATATTCAAACAAACCGGTCCTTGCAGATAATGGAGCTAGCAAAGAAATTTTAAATGCTTGGTAACCAGAAGTTAATTAGCATAAAGGACTTGAAACTTAACTTTCAATATGCAACAATTAAATCTGAAAACGTTTTAAACGAAGTACGGAAGTAATGTATTGCTGACATTAAAAGAAAATGACAAAGATGTAGCTGTCATTGCATATTTTCCTAGAAAATATACAGATGCATTTTCTGATTTACACGCTGCGAAAATAAATAATGGGACGCTAATTGCCAAACTTACATACCTTGGAACATCAACTGCAGGAATTTATAGTTTGTCTTTGTAAAAATTGTGTTCTTTTCAGAAAATGGCACCGATATTGTATTTTACTAAACTTACAGGAAAAGCGTTCACACCGTCTCGTGCAACTCCATGCAGTGCTGGGTTAGACTTGTATTCTACATTCACATATACATTAAAAACAGTGTTAAGACAGTGAGAACTGACATAGCTGTTGAAATTCCTGTTGGTTACTGCGGAAGAATTGTCGGAAGATCACGATCAGCACGGTTTAATTTCTTATCCATTGGTGGAGATGAGAAATGTAGTAAGTATTGTATTTAATAATCATCTTAATAAGTATTTTAAGCTTCAACGGGGGCACAAAGCAGCCCAAATTATTTCGGAAAGAATTAGTACTCCTAAATTAAAGCAAGTAAGTATTTAAAGAGCAACTAAAAGAAACACTGAAGGTTTTGGATCTAGTGAATAATTATGTTTGATTTGACGAACAGACTAACAAGATTTCAGAAAAAAGCAATGAAATCTTGTGGCAATGTTATCTCATTTGACAATTCAGAACTATAAGACGGATCATTTGCCGATAATTCAGTTGTAGCGGGAAATCGTTGTGAATCATTTGTAGCAGGAAAACGTTGTTCCTCTGGTTGATGCCCTCTGCTGCAGTGTTCTTGTCTCCGTCTATTGCTGCTCGTCGGCTGCTGTATTCCCCATCCTAATCATTACCTATCTTGCTAATTTCAACGGTCTTAGGTTTTTCGTAGGTGAGTAAAATTAAAATACACTGCATCTCCCTGTGGTTTATTATCCAATAAATATTTATGGGCGGCTAGCTTTTCCCATTATACCAATTCCCACCATTATAATAAATTAGGAGTCTAATCTAACTGCGCACGTCTTCCCACCCCAACACGTGCATTTTTCACCCAGAGAGTAACACTGTGTGTCGACGAGATTCTATAAGTAAGTGACAATCTGGGGCTTTCTTCCCCTTTTTATACTAAGCTTAGTGACGCTTACCTCAGCGCCTCAAAATGTAACGACATTTGTAATTGGCCCTCAGACCGCGTTACCTTATTATGTATGAGAATATTCTGCACCAAAAGATTTTGCATATGCGTTCTAGTGACGCGTCCGGAAGCAGATCAATATCTCTGTCTCTTTCCTTTAGCAGTCCCCTGCTCATTAGCTTGGTGAAAGGTGGGCTCTACCCAGAATTATCTTTTACCTGGAATTAGCTAGCTCGCCCGTTCCTTACTTATCTAAGTTACAATCTGCATTTGTACAATTCTTGGTTGCTAGATATTCTAACATCTTTCTTGGTGAATTATATTTTATGTACAATTCTTGTTTAATATTGTTTGTGTGTGTGTGTGTGTGTGCGTACGTGTGTTTTTTATCCCCTTTCACAGGGTTTGCTCTCTGAACTGTATGAACATAATGTAGTTGCTGGAATCGTTGGACCATATTTATTATTGGTGCGTGTGCGTGGCACGATGATCCCAGGTTATGCTACCGGAAGGACAACAAATAATAATAATAATAATAATAGTTTAATTCACAATTTTACCACATCCAATGCTTGCTATTGTTCATGATCAATTTATCAGCGATCCTGTTTATATACTGTTCATCTAGTTCCACAGTCCAGTACTGTATGTACTCGATAAATATCTGCCTTTTAACACTTGACACACACAGTACATTACCTGAAAGCCATCACACTTGTAAACTACACTTGTTGGCGACTAAAAGAAGTCTTACGATGCGACAATTAATTTCACGTGTAAAATTCTTGCGCCGAATGCTACGTATGATACAAGAAACTGGGAAAAAGTGACCCGACGTTACTTTTTTCGGCTTCGTATAAAAAAAGTTACACTATCTACGTCACACCACTTTATTATTACTATTGGCTACAATTCCACTCCTTTCTAAGCGTCTATTTTCGCGTTATCTTATTACAGGCATCTTATTGGCTTTTTCCTATACCATGTGACTTTTATTTAAAACGTTTACTGAAGCCTCTTGTCTTCGGAAGCCGATTCACTTTTCACCCCGTGATTAAATAACTGAACTAATACGACGGAAGTATAGAAGTTTCCCCTAACACAATAACAATAGTGTTGCACCCACATAGCAAAGTAAGACCTGGTTCCTTCACTAGAATGTTACCTTTCTAGAGCGCCTTTTGACATTATCGCCAACATTTTAGTATTTGGTTGCAAAATTCTTACATTATTTTTACTATTTTACCCCATAAAAGCATATCTAAATATTTTTACTTACCGCTAACAATTTTATTACCCATAATAATTCTATTCCTAAGATTATTGCCATAGCTGGGCAATATTACTACCTCAATTTATGCTAGTATTATTAAAAAAATGCTACTGAAATTTAGTGACAAGAATGAAAAAATCACAAAACTGCCCGATTTTAAAGATTTTGAAAAAAATGTAACCTCGGTCTCTCAGGATGAAGAATAATTTTCATTTATGATAAAATTATTAAAATTGGTTTAGTTATTTTTTAGTTCACTCTGCATACATACACACGCGCGCGCATATGCACATGCACTTTCAGACGCATCCACAGATGTCCGATATTTCTAATATTATTATCACTAGATTATGCAGTAATCCAGGAAAATAATACGTATGATAAGGACAATATGTTTTAAACTAAAGCATTTATAAAAAAAAATATATCGCCATATAGTTTCATTTCCTGCACAGATAAGTTTACTTTTATCAGAATGGTGTGAGCCTGTGCTCTGGTAAAGGATTATTACTATATGTAATTGATAAAATAGAAGTGGATTTTTAAACACTTTTGTATTTAATAATTTTCAATACAGAAATATATCTCAATATCGTACAGTAATATTTTAGTAGAAAGGCATCACTGTATTTATCATGAGATTTTATAGCTAATATTGAACACATTAATGTGGTTACATAATTGAAAAATGAAACTCGTTTTTTGCAGTTTAGTGCGTCTGAATGAAGCACTACTAAAATGTATATGGTTTTCAATAGATTATATGAAATAGATGAAAAGTGTTCAAAGGATATTTAGGAACCTCCATTTGGGTAGCACAGTCGTAGAATTTGTGCTCATGAAGCCGGAGACTCTTGGTCCTAGTCCATGGCATGCAGTTGTAGTTGCTGATTAATTGGTGACCTTGAGACGAATGGCAGCTTGCATCATGGTTTTTGCTTTCCTTAGAAAGCTGGTTCTCCACATTTCTTAATATGACATATTCTGAAGGTTGACCTGCTACAGAAAAAAGAATTAGCTGTAAATGAGTATATTGTGGATCTGAACTGCTTATTACTTCTGATGCTAAAGTCCATAGAAAAGCCCTCATTAAACATGTTCCACGAACAACCTATGATTACATCATTACTTTATTATGTACAATTAATAAAATTTATTAATTATAGTTTTAACGGCCTGACTGCCTTGGGAATGTGATATAGAGCGAGCTGTAAAATTCAATGTCATAGCCGGAATTTGAATACGGTTCTCCCGCTTTCCGTGCGGTTGCTCTAACCATTGAGCTACTAATGTCGTACTGGCATGTTGTCATAGTAGCTCAATGGTTAGAGCAAACACAGGGAAAGCTGAAGAACCATGTTTAAATCCCGGTTATGACATTGAATTTTTGCAACTGGCTCTATATAACTTATGGTTATTTGATACATTATCACTGCTTGCAACCATGCCAGAGAAGAAACCTCTACAGAACGCACAGCTACCGCCCAGCCGTAACCCGTCGATTCATACAACCCTGAAACAGACGCAAGGAAGATGATAAGTACAGGAAATGAGAAGCAGGAAAGTCGTGTTAAAGGATGAACCACACAGCATTCGCCTGCCGACCGGGGAAACTTCGGAAAACCCGCGAGTGGAGTGGGCGATCGTCGGGATCAAACCTGGAAATTGAAATTGAGTTTTATTTTTGGATGCTCTTTAACTACTATGGTTCTTAGCGTCCCATTCTGTATTGGGCGTGAAACACCGGTAATTTTGCTCAGAGGCCTCTTTATCAGGCTTGAGGTTCTTTTACGTGCCGTAAATCTACGACACGGAGCCACCGGCATTACTTCCGTTCCGAAGGAAGCCGTGCTAAGGATTTTTATGCCCGAAAAAATCCATCGCTCTTCGTCTTGTTGCACGTACCGTGAGGTGGAGCAGCTCATTGCTAGGCGGCGACGATTGATGAGGCTATGTACATACACTCACGCATACCCAGTGATTAAGTTCTCATCCTCGAGCAGCCGTGGCAAAGTATAAATAAAACAACTAGGAGGAGAAACGCAGCAATCGTGAGGCAAAGGTATTGCTTCAGTTGTTGGAGGACGTAGCGTGGCTGCGTCAATGACTCGGTACATGTTTTCTACTGCACGGCGTGTAGTTATTTATGATTCGTATGTGTTAACTCAGTCAGCTCGCCAAGTAAAAGTACGATTTGTAGAAAGATTTCCATGTGTAAAGGTTCCAGGCCATAAAAATATTTATTAACTTTACAATAAGGTTCAGGCCCCAGGAAGTGTTCAGTCTAAGAAATCTTAAAGACGGTGTACGGTTCTTACCGAAGAAACATTAGACGACATCGGTCATCGTTTGGAGAATGCCCCCCCCCCCAAAGATCACTTATGCGTCTTTCACGACACACAGGCTTTTCTTATGGCTCTGCGCGAAGAGCAACCAAATTGCAGAAGTTAAAATGATATAAAATAACTGTGGCACATGCTCTTCAACCAGGTGTTCCTGTAATTAGCCGCACATTTTGTGAGTGGAGTCTCAATAGTGTACACAATGGCGAAATGGACCCACATTCAATATTTTAGTGGACGCGGCTTGGTTCCAACTTCATGGATATAGCTGTACACAAAATAATCGTTAATGACAAAACTAATATTGCTTATGACGAAAAAATTGGTCTATGATGCGCCATGATCGGAGAAAGAGTTATAGGGCCAATGTTTACCCAATCAACAGTTGCCGTCAGTACATAGGTGAATACAATTCTTCACCCCCCCTTTTTAGAGAATAACATACAGGGAGCGTGATTTTGTCTTTTTTCAAACAAGACTCTGCAACAGCTCATAGGCCAATATTTTGATGAGAACAATTGCAAGTGTGTTTGAGGACAGAATTATTAGTAGAGATTTGTGGCCCCCTCGGTCCCCTGACCTAAGCCCCTGCGATTTCTATCTCTGGGGTGACTTAAAACATAAAGTGTACAAGACAAACCCACACACACTGGAAGAATTAAAACAAAATACCCGCCAGGAAATTGCCAGCGTTTCTCAAGTTGAACTACGGCGAGTGATGGATAGTTTCCTAAACAGGTGCCAAAAATGTGTGGACAACGACGGTGGCCAGTGCCAGCATCTCCTTTCATAAAGTTGGTAAGTAAAGTCTTTAAAAGGAGTTTAAAAATGTATGGTTTCTTCCGCGCCTTTCTATGATAGCCGCAAACGACAATCGGTGCCGAGGCTGCGGACAGGAAAAACACCGCGCAGCCGGTTCATAATTTTTGGTTCTCTCTGTCCAAGGCTATTATCTCATAGCTTGAAACATTACCCGCTGCTGGCTGCGGTCAGCCAGCAAATAAAACGATGGTTTTACAATTTCAAAGTATACGGATCATTATAATTTAATAATGCCAAGATATTACTTTCGTTTCCTCTGAAGAGAAATCTAACATAGGTGACACAGAAATTTATCATATATTGGAGATGGTATACTTATATTAATGATGGCAACATAGTAATGCCTTTTAATTACAGCCTGTATCTATACTAACGTACATGTAAGCTAACTGGAGATTTTAAAAATATTTCATACTTTTTATATTGGCTTGAATTTTTGGGAATGAATATCGAATTTTCGTTGGATACAGACATAGGTTTCACTGTAACCTAATGTTTAAGCTATGCGAGCGAATATTTCTTATCATATTTCTGCAAAATGTTTGTAATTTTTCCCAACAGAAAGTTAAAAAAATATCTGTTGTAGATCATGCTGTGGCTACTTACCTGATTTTATATTACGACTGTTGCCCGAAAATGGAATCCTTTTCCTTGGAAAATAATCATCCAGTTGACGAAGCAGATCCAACAAGTGGTCCTCCATTTCCACATTTTTTGTTGTAGAGGTCCAACGTGTACTCCCCCTTTTGCATAATTTTTGCTTTTATCTTCAGCATATCCTCCCCTATTTCCAGATTTTTGCTGGTAGAGTTCAACAACTGGTCCCCTATTTCCAGATGTTTTTTGTGGAGTTTCAACAGGTGCTGCCCCATTCCCAGATGATTGCTGTTGAGATTCAACATCTGGTCCCCCATTTCCATAGTTTTTTTGTTGAGGTTCAACACGTAATGACCTATTTTCAGATTTTTTTTGTGGAGGTTCAACATGTGCTCCCCTATTTCCATATTTCTGCGCTTGATATTCATCATAAGCTCCCCTGTTTTCATATATTTCCTGTTAAGGTTCAACATGTCATCCCCCATTTCCAGATTTTTTCGTTTGAGATACAATACGTGCTCCCCTATTTCCATATTTTTGCAATTGATGTTACACATGTGATCCATTTCCAGATTTTTGCTTCTGAGGTTCAACAGGTGCTCACGCCTAGCGTGTTTGTTGTAGAGGGTCAAAATCTGGGACCCCATTTCCAGAGTTTTGCAATGGAGGTTCAAGATTTGCCAACCCATTTCCAGATTTTTCTTGCAGATGTTGACCATGTCAGCTTCTATTTCCGGATTTTTGCGGAGTTTAAACATGACCTCCCCCGTTTCCACATTTTTTCTGTGGATGTTCAACAAGTGGTCCCCCATTTGCAGATTTTTGAAAAAAATGCTCATAATCTGCTCCCCATTCCCAGATTTGTGCTGTTGAGGTTCCACATGTGGTCGCTTATTTCCAGAATGTTGCTCTTGGGGTTCTGCTTGTGTTCCTCCAATTCCACAATTTATCTGTTGGGGTTCCAGATGTTCTCCCCCATTTGCAGCTTTTATCTGTTGAGATACAAATTGAAATGGGGCTATTGCTTGTTCAGGAGCTGCAGAAACCGTTGCATTAGCCGGACATTTCTGGGATCCTGAAGATTTAAAGGGTGGAATGTTTGGAGGGCTCAGATCACCTGATACTCCACAGCGGCTGATATTTGCCTGATTTGAGGCAAAGTCTCCATCTGTGTTCTCAGCGGGCACCGACATTTCTGAAGATACCTGTATGAATATATTGAATCATTAACATTTTATCAACGGGAAACTCACTGGAGATTTTGTTATATCTAGAGAAAATAAAAAAAACGTTTACACTTAATTGTCTATTTCACAATTATTGGAAAGCATATACAGACCAGAAGAAATAAATACAGTAAAATATTAATTGGCTCAATAAAACACTAAACTGCTTTGAAAATGTAGCTATTATTTTACCATATCATCTTAATAAATGTTTCATTAGATGGCTGTACCGTGGGTGTTATAATGAGTTTTTCTTTTGTTACCATTTGTGCAACTATACAATATTCATTGAACACTATGAATTATTACTGATCAAGAAGGTTTTATTTGTACCATTTCGCTTTCATTCAAACATTACGTACCTATCCACAATCTCAAACAGCAGAAGCTATAATATATCCTAACTAAATAAACGAGATAACAACTACTAAAAAGTGATAAACAACAAATGCTAAGGAGATGACAATTGTAGGGATAAGCAGACCTGATTTGTCGAAACATGTCATTCCGTACCGTTTTGTTAGTCAGATATAATATAGCAAAGTAAGCATCAAGTAGTGATCTTAAGATGGACGTATGGGTTTTTACTGACCTATGTGTTTCGCCCATCATATTACAGTTAATCAAATGGATGAAGGCAGGTGAAAAAGGACAGGGAAACAAAAAAGACAAGGTAGTTAGTGCGCATATACATAGAACTTCAATGTTCTCTTTTTGCGGTGAAAATAATACTGTAGCTACATCTTATTACGAATATTTCCGGTTGTAACATAAAAAACGCAATATTTTGGAGGTTTTCTCTATAAACTATACTTAATTTTATACTTCTTTGAACCAACTTTAAAATATGTTGAAATTTTTTCAAAGTTTTACACATGCAATCCAAACTATTGACATGCAATGCTTAATTATTAGTTTTATCATACATACAATTAGGCAATCCTTTGATTAAGAAACGCATCTGAAAATTGACCTTTTTTAAAACAAGTAAAGGGTTTAGGGAATTTCAGAATATTTGTGGAACCCTGGGATCAAAAATAAATTACCTATATAGGTGTCAACATAATGCTGACTTTGCTTAATTTTTTGTCGGAAACTATATCATGGTACCTAGTTGTGTTGCGAGACCTCAGAATTATCAATCATTATTGTTCCTTTAGATTTGTGGAGTACTATAGCCAGACGGGAATACCAGCCAAAGAGAAGGGTAAAATTAATAATAGCAGATAAGAATACTTCAGAGAGAGAGTGTGTGTGTGTGATTGTGGGCTTGTTGGAGTGAGTGAGCGTGCGAGAGAGAGAGTGTGTGAGAGAGAGAGATAGAGAGAGAGAAAGAGAGAATAACATTACCTATAAACGAAAAGTCTGATGAATAGGAACCTTCGTATTTATTTCTAGCATCCTTCAAACATGGAAGTGAAGCTTTTCAAAGTAATTTCCTCCATCCAAACAATCTTTTATATAGAATATTTCCATTATTTTTTTCTTTTTAAAATTGCTTATGTGGTTTTAATTAAAATATATCTAGAGGCTTCTTGATTAGGCTCTGCAATTCTCTCAAATCCAATAGACTGGGTAATAATAAAGAGACAAAGAGCTGTTATAGAAAAATAAATTTAGAATTAATTAAAGTATGTCATTTGGGTCAAATAGTTAAGTCCTTTGTGCCAGCTGTTTCCCACATATTTTCATCTGTTTCGTTCAATTTTCCAATGTTTTAAGCAATACACTTTATAAAGTATAGTACCCATTCGTTTGTTCCTCATTATCCTATACGAGGAGTATCAAATATCAAGAATTGCATATTTGACTAGCTTTTTAACTGTAGACTGTCAACCTCACATTATCTATGTGGGTTTTTGCCTATAATAATATATTGAAAAAGATTCCTGGAAAGTATTCGTATGATTCAATTCAAGTATAGTAATTTTTAGAATAGCACTCAGAGAAAGCCATATGATTGCTAAACATCTTATTTATTCAACTCCTAAATATAATTTACTTCAACTTACGTTGATATCGGTGGTTTTGACATCACAAACTATCACGTGATATTAACTCGCCCACATAGTGTTTTTGCATCAAGCTTATATTATATTATTTTACGCCCAATATACTCATTTTACTCTCATATTTTCCTTCCAGACTCAGCGGAGAGTTAGTTAGTAGGAATGGAAAGGGATGAAACAATCACCGCATAATCTAACATAGCATTTAGAGCACATTGTTCATACAATCGATTTACGTTTCATGCTGGCGCACAATCCCTCTTCATTTCCTACTGCATTTGGAATAAAATGATGTTCTCAAACAACTCGTATGAAATAGGAACAACTAACATTTGCAGATAAAGATGAACTTTGTTACCCTTTGAGTAGGACTTCGCCTTTCCATAAGGACAAGATTGTATTTGTACCCTTTATGTAGAACTTCACATGTTCATAAGGGCACATTCGCCACTTCTACCTCAATTAAGGCTGAAGCAGTCCGAGTGAGCCTGTACTATTTTACAATAGCCAATTATTCTGCATAGTTACGTCGAGCATCAATGTATTATCACTGCTTGCTATAAATTTCAGATTTGCAGTATCATTATGTATTGATAGCAATTGCTTACAACTGTTAGTTAATCTTTATTATCCTAAAAAAACATCTTGACTTGATCTGTTGTTGATTACCGAAAAAGTGAACATTGTGACCACTGCACTGTCCATAGTGAACATAAATTAAAATGATGATTTTAACAATCCAGTTTTCAAGCCACCCATGATCGTTATTTGAAAACTCATTTTTACTTTCCAAGATATAGATTTTGGAATTCAATTCTCCTGTAAGATTACAATGGCTGAATACTGGTAAAATATAAAAATGAAAAATGCGGAGCACCAGGAAATAACTGTTACAGAAATATATAATTTCATTATCTCTTCTGCACTGGAATTCCATGGAACATTAGGTATCAGTAACACAATGGAAAATAATATTTGATACTCTGGGTTACGTTCAAGGCATTTACTCTGGCAAAGTTCAAGATTGACTAAATACACATACCCCCCAGGGGCTCACCTTTTGTGAGTACGGGTTAGGCACACCCGGGGTACCAGAGCCATTCATAGACATTTTCACCCATTCATCCCCGTCCGGTCGAGGTGGGTTCGTTCTCGTGACCGGGGGACTCAAGGTAGGCTCTCGTGCGTTCTGTGCACTTCATTCCATGTCGCCCCTCGCCATCGCTTCTTTCTTCTCTTCTATTTATGCACATTTCGACCCACGCCCATTCATTTACACATCTCTTTTACTTCTTCGCCGGCCTACCTTGAGTGCGAAACGCCCACACAGTTTTAGTTTCTTTTAACCTTTTATTTTAATCCTCCGTGGACACAGCCTGACGGATACCCGCGCACTGGGTGTACAGCTGGGTGAGTGGGCAATGGCGTCATCCCCACCACCCGGGGTCGTCATGGTCGGGTTTGTGTTCGTATCCGCTGTTCAACTGCAGTCCCGCGGGGGGGCCATTGCATGAGCTGCTGACTTCCTACGGTCATTGGGTCCCTCTGTCTATGTTCTGGGAGGTGTGGCCCTGGGGTGAGCTAGGTATAGATAGGCCACTCACCCAAGCCGGGGTAACGCCCGGGAAGTCAGAGGTCGGAGACGGTTGCAATGGTGGAGGATTTATTTCGCTATGGAGCACACTTTCTCCATTAATACAAACAAGCGCCGAAAACTTTACGTAACAGAAGTGACACCACCGACAACTGGTTGTTACTTGGTCATTTCACGAACCGAAGAAGGACAAAGTTTTTAGAAGGTGAACCCTTTCATCATTCAGAAGGGCATTGATGCTATTGCTGGTGCGGTTCAGTCCTGCACTCGTCTACGGAACGGTTCCTTATTAGCACAAACGAAGTCCGATCAGCAAAGTAAGACCTTGTTGCGCGCTATCCCATCCGTGTGGAGAAGCACCGCACATTGAATTCCTGTCGAGGCGTCATTACCACCCATAGCCTCGATGGTATGTCGGACGATGAACTCGTAGATTATCTTTCAGACCAAAAGGTGACAGTGCATAGAGTGCAGGCCAAACGCGACGGAGTATTGGTACCCACTCGTACCCTTTTATAACATTTGATGGCGTCGATCTGCCCACGAGCATTTCCGCAGGATACGAACGGATTTCTGTGAGGCCTTATATTCCTAGACCTCTGCGTTGTTTTAAATGCCAACGTTTTGGGCATACGCATGTCTCATGTAAGAGTGCCGGTAACATCTGCGCAACATGTAGCCATCCCTCACACGAAGGTACCTTTTCAACAGCCCCCGTCTGCGTTAATTGTAAAGGGTCTCATTCTGCGTCCTTTGCCGACTGTCCGCGGTACTTGGACGAGAAGGCGATCCAGGAGATCCGGGTGAAGGAAAAACTCTCCTTTGCTGAAGCCCGGAAGCGTTATCATGCGCGCCAACCTTCACTCCTGCGATCTGGCACATTTAGTTCTGTTGTTGCCTCGCCAGTACCACGAGTAGATGCCGAAACTGAGACCTGGACCATGACTCCATTAACCGCCACTACCATCCGGCCGTCCATTAAAGCTACTGTTACCAAGCCCAATAAACCTGGTCCAAAGTCCATGAAGTCGCAAGCCGCTTAAAAGAAACCCAAGCAGAAACTTCGTAGGGAAGATGTTTTGAAGGACCCTCCGCGTGCGCGCGGTAATAAAAGTTCACCTTCTCCTCCTCGGAGTTCGCAGTCCCAGGAAGCTCCTTGGACAAGCCGCGCTCAGCGGCCACCTCACCCATCGCCACCCAGAACCGATTCACGGCGCTTGAATCGGTTTCTGGCTAGGAGCGCGTGGGCCCTACCTTCGAGGAGGCTATGGAGTCTGACCAACTCCATACAAAAATCCCGAGCCCAAAGGTTATACAAAAGGTAATTTTAAGCCGCCCTTCTAAGTAGACAGTTTATCCCCTTTTTCTTAATGGCTATCCTGAGCTGGAATGTACGTGGTGTACGATCGCATAGGGCGTAACTGCAACTTTTATTGCGTTCCCATTCACCTATGGTCGTGTGTTTGCAGGAGACGAAGCTTCGCTCTCACGACCCTTTCGATCTCCTAGGGTACACTCCGGTTCGCTACGATCTTGAACCGGAGGAGAGTACTCCTGCTCATGGTGGTGTCATGATTTTGGCGCGTAACGACGTTCACTTTCAAACTATCACACTTACATCCGACTTGCAAGCTGTTGCCGTTCGCCTTCACTTACCCGGCTTTTTGTTTTCTGTTTGCTCTGTGTATTCACCTCCATCGTCTCCCCTCGCTCCCGCGGACATTCGAGCTCTCCTGTCCGCTCTCCCAACACCATTTCTTCTGTTGGGAGATTTTAATGCCCATCACCCACTGTGGGGTTCGCCAAGGGCTTGTGCGAGGGGAACCCTTCTGTCCGACATTTTTTATCAGCTCAATCTTTCCATCCTCAATAGCGGTGAACCTACTTTTGTTTCTGATTCTTCTGGTACATTCTCTCACCTGGACCTAGCCGTTTGCTCACTCCAGCTTGCTCGTCGTCTGCAGTGGAACGTCGTCGCTGACACCTACTCCAGCGACCATTACCCCTGCGTCGTTTCTCTTCTATCTCACCACGTCCAGCGTTCCAGAGTATCTACCTGGATATTCAGAAAAGCCGACTGGAGCTTGTATTCCAGCCTCGTGCATTTTGACGATCAGCCCTTCGCAGACATTAACCAACTAGTGCAGCACCTTACGTCTACGATTTTCTCTGCCGCCGAACGTGCAATTCCCCGTTCATCCTCTCAACCTCGGCGATCGCCTGTTCCGTGGTGGAACGAGGATTGTCGGGACGCCGTTCGTGCCCGTAGAACTGCACTTAGGTTGTTTCGGCGACACCCTACACTTGCTAATTTGGTGACTTTTAAACAATCGTTCGTCTCATTATTCAGGATAGCAAGAAGGCGTCGTGGACTATTTTTGTCGAGTCTTTTAATCGCTTTACTCCTTCATCTGTTGTTTGGGATAAACTTCATCGCTTCTCAGGTAAAGTGTCGCATAGTATTCTTTCTGCCCTTCAGGTTTCCAATGCCACCATAGTGGATCCGGCTGCCATCGCTAACACTCTTGGTGCTGCCTTTGAGGCGGTTTCCAGCTCAGACCATTATTCCGCCGGCTTTCGCTGTATCAAAGACCGGCTGGATTCCGACACCTTTAATTTTCGGTCTGCTAATAATGAGTGTTATAATGAACTTTTCACACTGAGGGAGCTGGAGCACGCTCTTCATTGCTCTAGGCACTCCGTCTCTGGCCCGGACGGCATTCATGTCCTGATGTTAAAGAACCTTTCAGCCGACAGTAAACTCTTTCTCTTACAGGTCTATAACCGTATTTGGCAAGACGGCTTTTTTCCTTCCGTTTGGCGCGAAGCCACCATTGTCCCTATACTTCAGCCTGGGAAGGATCGCCAACTTCCTTCCAGCTACCGCCCTATCTCCCTCACCAGTTGCGTTTGCAAGGTGATGGAGCGCATGATTAACGGACGGTTGAGATGGTGGCTTGAGTCTCAGAAACTTCTAGCGAACGCTCAGTGCGGGTTTCGCCGCTATCGCTCTACCGTCGACCATCTGGTGTCCCTGTCGACGCATATTATGAATGGATTTCTGAGAAAGTGTCAAACCGTGGCTGTGTTTTTTGACCTGGAGAAAGCTTATGACACTTGTTGGAGGGGCGGCATTTTACGTACACTTCACGCATGGAATATCCGCGGTCGTCTTCCCAAATTTCTTCGGGAGTTTATGACGGACCGCGTCTTTGGTGTACGTGTGGGCTCGGTTTTATCTAGTCGTTTTATTCAACAGAACTTTAGTTGACGATTTTGCCATTTATTGTAGTTCACGGCGGACCTGTCTACCTCAACGCCGTCTCCAGAGCTGTATCGACCGTCTCTACGCCTGGAGTAACGCTAACGGCTTTAATTTCTCCGCCGAGAACTCCGTCTGCATCAACTTCTGGCGCCGAAAGGCTTTCCCTCCGCCCTCTCTCCATCTTGGGTCGGAGGTCCTTCCATTTGCAAACGAGGTGAAATTTTTGGGGTTGGTCTTTGACCGGAAGCTGAGCTGGACTTCTCACGTTTCCTATTTAAAAGCAAAGTGTGACCGTTCTCTTAATATTTTACGTGTTTTAAGTGGCACATCCTGGGGCGCCGATCGGACCGTCCTTCTTTGCCTTTATCGCTCTTTGGTCCGATCCAAGCCTGATTACGGGTGTATTCTTCGGCACGTCCATCTGTGTTACGTCGATTGAATGCCATTCACCATCGTGGCATAAGAGTCGCTACAGGGGCCTTTCCAACTAGCCCTGTACCCAGTCTGTACGCAGAAGCTGCAGAGCCTCCGCTGTCCTTCCGGCGTGAGATGCTTTTGAGCAACTATGCTTGTCGACTCTCAAGCTTGCCTGACCACCCGTCTTTCGAGTTATTTTTCGAGGAGTCGTTTGATCGCCACTATTTGATTAGCTCCTCTGCATTGCTCCCACCGGGGGTTCGATTTCGACAGCTCCTTCGGCATTTAGACGTTACGCCAGGGCCGGCCCTTCCTCGGGGTGAAACGCGTTTTCCTCCTTGGTCGCGCGCTGAGGCCCGCTGTCACCTTGGGTTAACGTCAATGCCGAAAAATGCGACCCCTGCTTCCGCACTTAGATCCGGTTTTTTAGAACTCCGGGCACAGTTCGGGGACTGTCATTTTATATATACCGATGGGTCTAAGACTGGTGGCAGAGTAGGATGTGCCTTTGTTTTTGGTGCACAGAGTTTTACTTTTCGTTTACCTGAACAATGTTCGATTTATACCGCCGAACTTTTTAGTATATATCAATGTGTTTTATACATTCAGCGGCACGTCTTACGGCGCTGTGTTTTTGTTCTGACTCTCTGAGTGCCCTTCAGAGTATTCACACGCTGTATAGTTACCACCCGCTCGTATAGCGCATTCATGACCTGCTCCACTCGCTTGGTGCATCTGGCATCAGCGTCTCCTTCGTTTGGATTCCAGGTCATGTGGGCATCTCAGGCAACGAGTCTGCCGACGCCGCTGCCAAATCGGCCATTTTATCACCCAGATGTTTTACCTGTGTTGTTCCTTCCACAGATTTTTATTTTACGTTACCGTATCCTCTCTCGCTGGCGCGATGAGTGGGCGGCTCTTAGGGGGAACAAGTTGCGGGAGGTTAAACCTCTTCCGTTAGTCTGGGGTACCTCTTCTCGTTCTTCTCGTCGGGAAGAGGTACTTTTAGCTCGTTTACGAATCGAGCATTGTCGTTTTGGTCATAGATACCTGCTCAGTGGTGACCCCGCACCACTGTGTGAGCAGTGTGATGCGCCCTTAACGGTGCGTCACATTTTAACAGAGTGTCAAGTTTTATCTCCGTTGCGCGTTCGTGTTGGTCTGCCTGTTGGCCTAGCCAACGTTCTGGCAGACGACGCGCATGCTGTAGAATGTCTTTTACGTTTTATCACTGCCATTGGTTTTAGCCGTCGCATTTGATGCACTGAGCGTCTTAGCTTTGAGATTTTATATTGTCTGTTTTAATGGGGCTCTTCTCCCCTACGGACATAAGGCGCTCATGTGCCTTGCATTCTACAGTTCTTGACACGTTGTTTTATTCTTTTAGTGACCATCATTTTAGTGTGTAGATCATCGTCTTTGGTTTTTTGTGTTTTTTGGTGCTTTTGACCAAGCGGGTTTGTGTGGGGTTTATTAGTTTTTGGACCTTTCAATTTTCTAATTTATACATTGTAAGGGCGCTAATAACCATTGCAGTTGAGCGCCCATAAGCCCCACCTCATCATCATCATGATTTACATTTTTATGTGGTTAATGGCTTTTTTCTTCCAAGCGTAAACATTTACTAATAACTTTATTGGGTTTGGAATTTATTGTTTTAGTATTATCATTGTTTTATACCTTCATTTAATTATGATACGAGGGGAATTTATATAACTTTTGTCATTTATTTATAACTTTTTTGCCAATTGCATTTTGTGAAAGTGTATTAGAACTATCAATTTTAGTTTCAATAATTCTAACTTATGAAAAGGTTTATTTTAATCCATTTGATTGGTTACAATGATAATATATGTTGTATCTATAGTATTTTGATTCCATTGTCTTATAAGTAAAAGTTGATGATTAATCTTTTTTTGTTTTTTATATCATTTACATGTTTAATTAATATACTTTTTTGTTGACTAACTTTAGGATTTATTTTTGTATATGATTATTTGTGGTATGGTTTAATTATATTAAGATTTTGAGTTTGTGTTTTAATAATTTTAGCTAGCTCTTCTGTGGTGCAGTATAAGTTTTATAATAACTTTTATTTATGATTTTAATGTTATTGTTAATGTTGATTTATACTTTTTGTAGAATAAATTTAACTTAATTTTTTTTAGGGAACCTTAATTCCAAATTTATTTTTAACTTTTGCTAGGGGATATCAACCTGAATGATTGCAAGTTGTAATTTATTTATTATTTTATACCTTATTTGCTTCACTACTATTATTGAGAAGAATATATCTTTACAATAATTTAAATTGCCTAGTTTTTTCATTGATTTATAAGAATGGTTTTATAAAATTTTATTTCTATCTTAGTACAACTTCGACATTTTTAGTTATAATACCTGTATATTTAGCGCATTTATGATTGCCTAGGGTAGGTGTGGAAGCTCCAGTTTCAGGATCTATAATTTTAGCTGGAGTTTTATTAAAACTAGCTGGTTGTGGTTTATTACGTGTTTTTGAATATTTACTGGAAATTGGGATATTAATTAATGTATTTTGATATCTATTAGATTAATTGGAGGGTTTTAGTTAGTTTAATATGTTTACGTCAAGTAGATATAACAGAATTAATTGCTTATTCATCTATAGCTCATATAGGATTAATTGTTGAAGGTCTAATAATATTAAATATCTCAGGAATCCATATGACTTTTATTTTAATAACTCCTGATGATTTATGTTCATCTTGTTTGTTTTGTTTAGCTAATATTAGTTATGAACGTTTAGGAAGACGAAGATTATTAATTAACAAATGTTTATTAAATTTAATACCAGGAACAACACTATGATTATTTTTACTTTCGTTATCTAATAGAGCAGCTCCTCTCTCTTTAAATTCATTACGAGATATTCGTTTATTCAACCGTATAATGAGTTGAATATGAATAGTAATATTATTTCTTATATTCATTTCTGTTTTTAGAGCTGCTTATACTTTATATTTATATTCCTATAGCCAACATGGAGTTTATTATTCTGAAATTTATAGAAGAGTAAGTGAATATTGTCGTGAATATTTATTATTAATATTACATTGATTATCTTTAAATTTGTTAATTTTAAAAGAATTTATGTATTAATTTGATTTTAAATGTTATTACTTGAGTAGTTTATAATAAACCCTTGATTTGTGGTAAAATAGATAATAATAAATTATCTTAGGTTGTGATTTATTTATCATTATGTTTTATTGGATTTTGAGTTAATATTGTTTTCTTTGTTAAGATTTATATTTGGCATATATTGTATTATAAATAATTTAATTTATTTTTTTGAATGAGAAATTATTAGATTAAACTTTTCTTCAACTGTTATAACACTATTGTTGGATTGAATAAGTTTTGTTATATTAATTCCATCTTTAGTAATTTTATATAGTGGGAATTATATAATAAGAGATATTTCATTAAATCCATTTATTGTTTTAGTTTTAACATTTGTATTATCAATAATGTTTCAATTACTAGTTGAAATTTAATTAGAATATTACTGGGTTAAGTTGGATTAGGTTTAATTTCTTATTCTCTTGTTATTTATTATCAAAATGTGAAATACCATAATGCTGGAATATTAACTGCTTTATCTCATCGTGTTGGTGATGTTGCTTTATTAATAGCGATTGCACGACTATTAAACTTTGGAAGATGAAATTATATTTTTATCTGGATTGTTTAATAAATAAATATGAATTGTATTTAATTTCGTTTTAGTTATTTTAGCAGGGATAACAAAACGTGCACAAATTCCTTTTTTAGCTTGATCTGCTCCTACTCCTGTTTCAGCTTAGTTCATTAATATTTATTAATTCGATTTAGTAAACCTTTTTCGAATTGATTGTTAAATTTTGTATTAGTAATCTCTGTTTTTACAATATTTATTAAAGGATTAGGTGCAAATTTTGAATACGATTTAAAGAAATTATTGCTCTAACAACTTTGAGGCAGTTGAGATTAATTATAGGAATTTTAGGTTAGGATTTGCTGATTTTGCATTTTTTCATTTATTGACTGATGCATTAATTAACGCACTACTATTCATATGTGCAGGAAAAGTAATTCATAATGTAAAGAAATGTTAGCATATTCGTTTTATAGGAAATGATCAATTTTTATACCTTTTACTACATTTTGTTTCATACTATCAAATTTTGCTTTATGTGGAATACCTTTTTTGGCTAAATATTTTTCAAAAGATATAATTTTAGATGTAGTTTCTTTAACAAATATAAATATGTTTATATTATTTTATATTTTTTATCTACTGGTTTCACAGTATGTTATTCCTTTCGTCTTTTTTATTGTGTTTTGTGAGGGGATTTTAATTTGGTACGTATAGGTATTTGAAGAGAAGGAAAGCATTTAATAGAAGAAAATTGAATAATAATTTATGCAATATTAGGTTTAATAATTTTTGCTGTAGTTGGTGGAGGAGTATTAAATTGAATATCTTTTTAACCTCTTATTTTAATTATTTATAATTATATATAAAATAATACCTCTATTAGTGCGATTTATTGGTTAATGATTAGGAAGAATTGTATTTAAACATAGATTGAATTATTATTTTAAATTATATATATTAATAATAAATATAAATATAATGAAATAATTATTTTTCGGTGCAATATCATATATACCTGTAATTTTTACTAAATGCGTAAGAGAACGAACTTTGAAAATTGGTTTTAACTTAGTTAAATATATTCATTTAGGTTGAAGCGAATAATTTGGAGCACAAAACGTATATACTATATTTTAATGAAGTTAAGTGGTTTAAATCAATGATTTCAACATAGAGTCTAAAAATATTATTTAGCAGTTTTTATTACTTTAATTATGATTATATCTTTTGTTATTTATTAAAACATATTATACAGGTTATAAAATTGAAGCTGTTATTGAGATAATTTACTACCTTTGAATATATATATATATATATATATATATATAAACTTGAAATTTATTAATTTTCTACAATGAAAATGTAATGTATTGTTTTAAATTATATAAATTAAAATAAAGATGTAAATGGATTTAAACCACTTGAATAACAAGTTAGCAACTTTAATTCGATCAACACATCTTCTTAATTGGAATACAATACAATTTTATCATTAACAGTGATATACCTCTAATTTGGTTTCAATTAATATAAAAATTAAATAAAAATTATAAAATTATTATCATGTCGAAACTGACTACAATTGATTTGCTTCTTACTTATTTTAAGGAAAATTGATAATTCGATACTTTTTGAGTGCAAATCAAATGTTATGATTAACTATAACCCTAGTAATAATTTAAGATGCTCATTCAAGGGATCTTTATTTCATTCATGGAATAATCCGACTGTTAAAATTAGTGGAAATAAAATTCTTGTAGCAATTCAAGTTAATATATTTGATTTAAAACGAATAACAGTTAGAGTAGCGTGGGGCAAGTGTACGCACTTAAACTTTCAAGGCCTCTGCAACGGTATCTATTTAACTAGTATATGTGAAAATTTTATTGTGCAATCTTTATTCTATCGTTTATCACAAACAGTGGTTAAAACCTGTTTTTACATGTGAAAAATAATTTTATAAATGTTTAATTAAAATGTGACCCATGCGAAATTTTGCCCCATAGATGGGGGTAAGAGTACGCATAAGGTGGGGTAAAAGTACGCAGAAAACACAACTGTTTAATTTTAATCCTTGGTGATGTAACTTTAATTACATTATAAGAATACATCAAGGACCTTAGTCTGACTAATATTGAACATAATTTATCTAAGAATAAGATGATAAACTAAATATAAAAATTTTGAATAAAGAAAAGATTGAAATATTCGCATTGTCTGTCATTTTTAACAATAGTCGCAGATAAATTTGCTGCCTCCCTCATGGTTGGAACAAGCTACATGCCACCATTCTACACACTTTTGGCACTGAATCCAGTCCTCTTCCGGTGGTTAAAGTACTACCTGTCGCATCCTGGACAGTGGATTTTCTCATTTGAAGTTGAAGCTTTGTGTAGGACTGAATGGCTTTTGGTCCTTTGGGGCCTCATTTCGTGCGTATTTTGACACATCACGCTTGACGTGTTTTGAAGAACTGGATGATTTAAGGCTTGATTCATTTCCAACCTTCTTTTAAAGGGTGAGCTAGTCAGTACTTCCGATTTTTGACTTCTCTTACTTCTTTGTTGTTCGTCTTTCATCTGCAATTGAAATTGTGTGATTACACGTCCTGGGCTATTTAGTAACCATTTGTCACACATTGCAGAATATAGATCTTTTAACGGCTTAAAAATGATCTGTGAAGGGGCTGCAACCTATGTGAAGTATTGGGAGGAATCGATAATAGATGAATACCATTGTGTCTGCAGTAGACAATTTCTTCCAAGTTTATATGGGATGTGTGGTTATCTAGCACCAGAAGTATTGTATTCTCCATGCTTCTGAAAATGCTTCAGCCACTCAGAAAATAGCTCACTGTTGATGTACCCACTGTCTGAGCACATCATGATTGAACCTGGTGGAGTTCCGTGCATGAGTTCTTATTTAGCTCTTCTTCTTGCAAATATTATGGCTGGGGGAACATAATTTCCACTGCGCTGACTGCCAAACAAAAGATGTTAAATTTCCACTTTCTGTAGAAACAATTGTTCCAACTGCTTTCTTACTAGTAGGTGATACAACCTTAGGAGTCTTATTAGGGGCAGTGCTTATTCCTGATTCATCCGTATTATTCATTCTTGATAGACAGAACTTGTATTGATCCATCATTTGTTCCAGATTATCAAAAAACAAGGAAACGTGAGCTTTATTAAAGCCCATAACTCGAGAAAGACTTGTTTTGGTGTGAACACGGAGTGATAGTTTGTGCAGTTTCATAAATTTTAGTGCCCAGTTTCTACCAGGTAATTTTCTTTCCTTGTTAAATGGATGGATTACCTTGTTAATGTCAGCAAACTGAAATGCCAGTTCTACGCAAATCCTTCAATGTTAAACTATAAAAGTGAGACTCAAGGAGTCTGCAAATCTGTGCCAATTCCTTCGCATGCTGTTCAGTAAATACTGCAGCAAAACGTCCCAGCTTTGACACACCGTAACCCTGCAAGAATAGAAATACACAGAGGTATGAGATACACATTTTAATTGCATTTTAACTTGAAAAATGAACTACAATTGCTTTGCTTCGCTGTGCATTTTAATATTTTATCTACTGTATTATAAAATTTTAAAATATTTGTCTATAGTATAGATTATATACAATAAAGTAAAAGAGACCATATACCAGTTTAAGTCATTTTCTTAGTGCTCCTTCGGATATACGAAGATGCTGTGCAACATTTCGTTTCGAAAACCCTTGAACTAGCTTCAGCTTTGTCATATGTTTTTCGGTCAATTTTTGTTTTATATATCCTGAAATACAAATTAAGATAAGAATTATCAAAGAAATATTAATTAGTAACATTATAAATACATGTACAGCGTTTAAATTAAATTTATTGTACAAATGAAACAGTGGGGCAAAAGTACGCGTGTGTACTTTCGCCCCACTCCACAGTTCGTACTCTTGCCCCGTTGTCGTCTTTAACATTTCCCAGACCGTACTGCCATCTGTAGCCAGTTTCACACAATGGCCAAGCCACCACAAGTTATTACAGAAATTTGTCTGAGAAATGACATAATGCTAAAATACCTGTCTCACATTTCTAATAGCTCAATCACGTTTCCAAAACCACGAAAAATAACATCAAGATGAATGATTTTCAATCTTACCTCATAGTTTAAAGACGAAACACACCAGCACAAGGAAACTATGTAGAGAGGCTATCGGCAACGTAATTCTTCCAACAGCATACAGTCCTGCCAATTGCACGGCCGTCTTCATATAAATATCCCTTGTGCGTACTCTTACCCGCCGCGTACTTTTGCCCCGCACTACTCTACTGGTAAAATTAAGGCGATTTCTACGTCAAAAATTAAAAAATAATGGCAATTAAGAAGAATTGTAAGGAAAATAGCAGTCGTGAAGATCTAATTGAATCAAATCCACATTCAAAGGGTGAGTTTTTTCTCGGTCTTCAAAATTGTTGGATAGTAAATTAGTTAATGATATAAGAATAACAGAGATTGTTATGATAATGATATTACAAGATTTAAAATTTGAATTATTTATTCTAATTAATTGTAGAATTTTAATTGGAAATCAAATGTATTTTTTATACTAAACAAAATTATTTTCCTCATCAATAATACCGCATTTACAAAATGCCAATATCAAGCAGCTGCTTCAAAGCCAAAATGATGATTGGACGTGATATGTATAAAAATTATTCGAAATAAGCATGTAATTAGATATGAAGTACAAATAATTACATGAAAGCAGTGAAATCCGGTTGCCACAACAAATATTAATCCGAAAACTGAATCTGCGATAGTGAATGAGGCTTCATAACACTCATATAGTTGTAGAATGGTAAAATAAATACCTAAAATGATAGAGAAAATTAGTCCTTGAGCAGCTTGGTCATAATTATTTTATAATAATCCATGATGACTTCATGTAATAATAATTCCTGAAGGTGGTATTAAGAAGTGGAATTTGAAGAGCATTAAAAGGGAGAATTCCAATGGGTGGTCCAAAGGATCCAAGTTCAGTAGTGGGTGCAAGTCTTCTATGACAAAAATTTCAAAAAATAATCATAATAAAATAATTTCTGAAACAAAAAGTAAGATTATTTCTCATCGTAATTCTATTATTACTTATTTGTATGATATCCTTGATAAGTACTTTCTCGTACTACATCTCGTCATCATTGAATTGTAACTAAAATTAATATTAGAATTCCTATAAATATTAATTGTTTATTAAATTAATATGTAAACTTAATGAATCCTAATATTGCAATTATAATTCTAAAAGCTGCTTTGATAGGTCAGGGACTATATGTGACTAAATGATAAGGGTATAAAGATGTATTAATTTTTAATAATTTTAGTATAACATACTAATTTATGATTTAACTCACTCCGTAAATATTAGTTTTATCATTAGAAGTAATTACTATATTACTATAAATTGGTTTAACAGACCATTACTTGCTTTTCAGTCATCTAATATTTCAGATAAATTAGAGATTCAATTGAGGTAATTATTAGTTAAGGTGCTTTCAATTATAATAGGTGTAAATGTATGATTTGCACCACAAGTGCTGATATTAAATTGGATCTCCTCCTCCTGCAGGATCAGAGAAGGATGTATTATTTAAGTATCAATCAGTTAGAAGTATAGTAATTGCTCCTGCAAGAACAGGTAAAGATAATAATAAAAGAACAGCAGTAATTCCTACTGATCAAACAAATAAGGGTACCTGTGTTTGATTTATGTAAATTGATTTTATGTTAATTATAGTTGTAATAAAATTACCAGCTCCTATAGTACTAGATATTCCAGCTAAACAAAAAAAATTGTTAAGACAACTGCAGGTCCTGCCTGATCAATTCTACCTGAAAGAGGAGGGTAAACTGTTTATAATCTTCCAGCATCGCCTTCTACAGTTCTTCTAATAATAAGAAATAGAATGGAAGGAGGTAATAATCAGAATCTTATACTAGTTATTCGAGGAAAAGCTATATCTGGGGCTCCAAGCATCAATTGCCAAATCCATCAATTATAATAGGTATAACTATAAAAAATATTAATAAAAGCGTGAGCAGAAAGAATAACATTACAAATTTGACCATCCCCAATTAAAGATCCAGGTTGACCCAATTCAGTTGGAACTAAAATTCTTAAAGATGTTCCTAGCATACCTGCTCATGCACCAAAAAAAAATATAATGTTCCAATATCTTTACGATTTGTTGAGAATAGTCATGATTGCAATATAGGAAGTAAAATGACTGAGATATGTGATAAATTGTAAATTTGTTAAGCGAACTTAAATTTCTTTTGTGCTAAGAAAGGTTTTATATTCATAACATTATATTAAAGTGCAATTCAAATGGTGTAGTTAATACTAACACTTAAAGAGAGTTCTTTATTTATAACGATAAAGGACATTAGTTTATTTAACTTAAAATCTTAATAGATGATTAAGATTAAAGTGCAGATTTATATTCCAAAAATGAAAAAATAAGCTATTTTTGCAAAATTGGATTTTGGGTAAATTTAGATAATTCAAATAATTACAGAATTTGTAATTGTTAATGGTGTGTATATGATACGCATATAGTAGTATAAAGTTAATAAGGCGGATACAATTAGAATTATTGACGTAAGGATTATAAAATTTTGAATTAGGATTTGAATTGAAATTCATTTTTTGAAAAACCCTAAAAAGGAAGTAAACCTCCTAATGACAATAAAGATGTTAATAAAGTGAATTTTACATCTTTTTATTTAATGGGTTAAAGGTTTGAGAAATATAGGATAAATTAGTTATAGATGTTATTAAAATGGTGCAGGCAATATTAATAGTGTAAATGGTAAAGCATAATATTCATAAGTTTGAACCCATAGTTTTAGTTGTTAATATTCATCCAATATGATTACTTGATAAGAATGCTAACATTTTTCGTAAAGAAATTTGATTAAAACCACCGATAGGACCAATAAGTGTGGATAATATAATTTTGATTTTAATAAAGTAGTTATAAATAATTATATAGGAAATAAGAATCAATGGTGCAATTTTTTAAATTGATAGAATAATAAAAGTATTTATTCAAGACAACCGCTCCATTACAGAATGTAATTATCAATAAAAAGGTGCAGATGTAATTTTTTATTAAAAGTGGGATGGTAATTGAAATATTTCAAATTGTGGTTCTGTTAGATAAAATATTTCAAAAATGTTAATTTTTAAAATGATTAAAAATAGAAGGGTTGATGATGAAATGCGTTGAATAAGAAAATATTTAAATTAATTATCAGGTTAGGGTTCTTTTAAATACAAATAAGATAGGAATATAAATTAAATGGTAAATCCAAAAATATATTTAAATGTAAAGTAGGTGTGAAAAGGGATTATATCAATAATAGTATTTGTTGCTAAGGTATTGTTTGATCCTGTTTGATGAAGAAATAACAAATGAATTATAATACAGGCTGTTATAGTAAGTGGAAGTACAAAGTGAAATGTGAAAAATCGATTTAAGGTTGAATTATCTACAGTAAAACCTACTCATACTCACTGTACTAATACAATTCCTAAGTAAGGAATAGCGGATAATAAATTAGTAATTTCTGTAGCACCTCAAATAATATTTGTCCTCATGTTAGAACATAAACTATAAAAGCTGTAACTATTACTAAACATAAAATTATAACTACAATTATTTATGTACAATAACATTTATATGAACCATAATGCAATCTCGTTCAATATGAAGGTAAATACAGATAAAAAATATAAAAGCACCATTGGCGTGTAAAGTTCGTAAAAGTCATCTATAATTTACGTCTCGACAAATGTGTACTACACTACAGAAGCCTAATCAAAATGGGCTGAATAATGTATAGCTAAAAATAGTCCTGTTATGATTTGGATGATTAATTATAATTTTTGATTGGAGATATCAACCCGAACGTTTGCAAGCTGGAATTTATTTATTATTTTGTACCTTATTTGCTTCACTACGATTATTAAGAATAATATATCTTTATAATAATTTAAAATATTTAGTTTTTTCATTGAATTATAAGAATGATTTTATAACTTTCTGTTTATACCTTAGAATAATTTTGGCATTTCAGTTAAAATACCTATATACTTAGTGCATTTATGATTACCTTGGGTACGTGTGGAAGCTCCAGTTTCAGGCTCTATAATTTTAGCTGGGGTTTTATTGAAACTATCTGGTTATGATTTATTACTGGTTTTTGAATATTTAATGGAAATTGGGACATTAATTAATGTATTTTGATTATCTATTAGATTAGTTAAAGGGTTTTTAGTTAGTTTAGTATGTTTAAGTCATGTAGGTAGATATAACAGAATTAATTGCTTATTCATCTGTAGCTCATAGAGGATTAATTGTTGGAGGTTTATTAACATTAAATATCTGAGGATTCTATATAATTTTTCTTTTAATAATTGCTCATGATTTATGTTCAATACGTTTTTCATTTTTGTAAATTGCAGTCGCTGTTCACTTGTTTCTCGCGAATATCATTATATGAGTTTGGCATTCCAGACCAGCGTATAGCTATTCGCTTTTAAAGGCCGGACCTCGAAGCCGTGGTCGTTGACGTGCATATCTTTGGTGCTTCGCCAAGTTGAGGGTTGAGGGTTCGAGTCCCGCTGTATGCATGGACATGGGCGTTTGTGCGTTTCTCTGTTTTGTGTAATTGCGGTAATAAGCTGTAAAAATGCATTAAAACACAATAATGGTAAACAAGGGTACTAAAAAAGAAAAGGACACTTGTTAGAGATTTGGGTTCAAAAAAATTGATTATTGTTTTTGTTGTAATGGATTGTGAATGGTATAAGAACATAACAATGTAATTTATATTGCTATTTAGACAGTTCAAAGGCTCTTATGGCCAAAAGATATTATAATATATTGGTATGTAACAATGTGCTCACTTTGGGTTTTGCCATTTTCAGTAAATTTTATTCTTTAAACACCAAGTCCACTGTTCTTAACATCTATTAAATAGAGAAGGCTTAAATTTGATGTTGTTATACAAAATGTTCAGCGGCATTTAGTAGGTTAAAACATTTGATCGTAAATTAATTTGGGTCCACAAAATTACAAAAGTGTTACATTAAAAATTATTTCCTTGCGACTATTTTTTTAAAATAAAAGTAGACCCTCAAGCGGAGAAGCAGTTAACCAGCTGTCATAAGCTACTTATAAAAAACTCAAATAAAAAATTTGTAGAGTTCTGATTTGTATTTTCACAGAAAAGTGTACCTTAAATGAAAGTGAAATTTTTATAAATTATTTTACAATATTCATATATTTATATTTAAAAGATATAAAGCTATCCAAAAAGCTCTATACTAGTATATTTAGAAAACCTTCTTTAAAAAACAGTAAAGAATTCATTGTGTAATTCTAGAAAAAAACTGGATTTCTTTCAATTGCGAAAAAGCGTAAAAATAAGCTGCGATCTCTACCAAGGTGCTTGGACGTCAGACTATTAATTTGGTTTCCTCAACCCCCCTGTACCTAAAACAGAATATGTAGATAACGAAACTATTTCTGCAAACGTTTATCTCTATTAACACGAAGTAGATAGAAAAACAAGCTTCCGTTAAAATAAGTTGCACAAGCTATACAGAAATAAACCATATTGGGTAGAGATAGTCGTGTAAATATGACTCAACCGTATTTTTAATTGCCTTCTAGAACATTTGTCATGTTGCACAACATTCTTGGCTATTAACGATTACTAAGACAGTGACTGTGCCCAGTTGCCACCAGGTCGGAATACTTTCCGATTTCGAAAACAAAAGCTACTTAAATGAATGTATTTGAGCTGAGTCTTGAAAGTACATATTTGTGATATATATTCACTGCCATATCAAAATACACCTCATGCTGAGGGTTCCCTTATTTATTTCAGAATTGGTATTTTTAAGTGTAGGCAAAGATTTTTATGTTTAAAATATAACACGATTTACAGATATATGTACCTTTCGTCCCTTAATTACTTATAGTTAAATGTGTGTATCTTTACAGAAATTTTTTTGGTTTGAAGAACATATACATTTAATATACATTCCAAACTTCGTATATAAGTCCATGATATTTGATGTACTTTTCTCAAAGACTTTCATGAAATTTCGCAGAAGCAGTGATTATATGCAAATATTTTCTTTATTGCTTATTTTTTTAAAATAGGATATCAAAGTTTCGATAAAAATACCACAGGAACAGTTAACGTTAGGTCTTCATTGTGAGCTGTGGCCTCCCAGAGGGACACAAGGAAAACCTTCACATTTAGGGCAATAACGTGCAGAAATGTTTGCTGCCCCACCTTATGGCATTAAACGATCAATGCTATTTTTCTTGCATCACCCGTTGCTACCTTTAGAAGTCCTGTGCCAGAAATTCGGAAGAATTATCTACATGTATTTACAAAGTACTTCGAGACGCAAAGCTTAAAATCGCTCACAAGATTACTTAAATCTCGAGGCAGGTATATCTTGGATGCGTATTTGGTGTGTCTGTTGCCTTCAACGATTCAAATAAAGTATATCTCAGCAATGGAAGTGAAATATCAATGAGGTGAAATTATTGCAACGTATAGCTACTTCAGTAGCAAATGTGGTAACAAGAGAAATAAAGGAACATTGTTTTACAATTCTGAATATCATTTCAGTATGCTCACCTCAATTTTCCAATATGTATACTGCCTTAAAACCACAAGAGAAACAAAAACTGACACTTGGAGTTGCTACCTCTCCAACGAACAACTAATGAATGAGTGAGCCCAGCGTGTCTGCAAATGCGATATCGCAGAGGTATTTCTATGACATCATTATGTAATTAGCGCTAGGTCACTCCAAGTTGTATATGACGTAAAAAGTGCACTACTTACTACGCGTTTATTAAAACAAATAATTGATTTGCCCCTAACTTTCTCATGCATAATGATTTTGCTACGTAACATTGTTCAGAAACCACATGCAAGAGTATTAATATAAATACTTAGGATCAAGCAACATTTTAAAATCATACTATTGCCCGCGGCTTCACTTTTTTCGCGGGTATGGGCTCTTAAGTATTAAAAGGAATAGTAAAATACAACGTTAAAGGTTGATCATCTAAGTCTAATTATGCTTTATTAGCTGGCTTACGGGCTGTTGCACAAAGAATTTCTAAGAGGTAAGATTGGCATTAATTTTGTTATCTTTTATTTTTTTAATTATAAGTTATACATTTTTAGATTTTCTTATTATAAAATGAGAATCTGTATTTGTTTTTATGTCTACCTTTATGTAATGTATGGTTTGTATCTTTTTTAGCTGAAACAATTCGTAGTCCTTTTGATTTTGCTGAAGGGGAATCAGAATTACTTTCAGGTTTTAATATTGATATGGAAGAGGAGGGTTTTCTTTAATTTTTAGGAGAATATTCAAGGACTTTATTCACAAGTATAATAATACGTATTATCTTTCTTGGTTCTGATTTAAATTCATTTATATTATACTGAAAACTAGTTTTTATTGCTTTTATATATATTAGAGCTCTTGGAAATTTACCGCGTATCGATATGCTAAATTAATATATTTGGCATGAAAGATATTTTTTGCTTTTGTCTTTAAATTTTTTAATTTGTGATTGAGTATTAATCTGTTAGAGTCACACCTGTGATTTACTCTTAAAGTTATATCTTTAAGTTTACTTGTGAGAGTATCATTGTTATTGCAACATATATTCAATGCTAAATCATCAGCAAATAAAAACGTTTTTAGGCATTCATCTTGTATAGCTTCCGGAAGATCATTGATATACACCAGAAAGAAAACAGGTCCCAGTACTGAGCCCTACGGGACAACATGCTTTATCCTTTTAAAACAAGATTTTCTCTAACATAAGCAGCCTGATATCTGTCACTTAGGTAAGAACGTATTAAATTTATACTAATATCATAAAAACCATAGTAGACTAACTCTTTTAAAAGTATTTCATGTGAAATTGTATCAATGGCCTTTGTTAGATCAAAGAAACGTCCATGGGATGGAAAACTACCTTCAAAAGCATCCAAAGTTCGTTTTAAAAAACCTATTACAGCATTAGTAGTATCGTGTCCTGTTCTAAAACCAAATTGACTGGGAGAAAACAGAAAGTTCTCTTCACAGTACTGAGTTATCTGTTTATTTAATAAGACCTCAAAAACCTTAGACACAACTGGGATGATAATTATTGATCTATAGTTTGCATAGTCAATTCTGCTACCTTTCTTACAGATGGGAATGACTTTAACAGGGTTTAAAAGAATCCGGAAAATTACCGTTGACAATACGCATATTAAAGATGTGTGTCAGAGGCTCACTTATAAAAGGGGCAGCATACTTTAAAATTTGTGAATTTAACTCAAATATGTACATCTATACAAGAACTATTGCTAAGCCCCATTGTAACAGCATAAACATCCTCTACAGTTACATGGTTAAATTTAAAAACACTAGTTGACTTATTTATATTCATCATTAAATCAACAGGATTAATGTTGGTAGCTTTACTGTTAACACTTTCGTCCACAAAATCAAGGAAATAAGAATTTATTTCCTCAACATTTAGATAAACTTCTCAAATATTCTTTGAGATACTATTTATTACATTTGAAATAACTGACCATAATGTTTTTGAATTATTTTTAGAATTCGTAAGAAGTTTAGAAAAATAATCGGCCTTGGTAATCTTCAACAGTTGCTTGTAATCTTTGCTAAGATTAATAAAAGTACCTTTATATTCCGTCATTCTATGGTGAGTGTATAAATTATAATAAAAGAGACATTTATCTTTTAAAGATTTGAGTTCGCCAATATACCACATTTTATTTATAGTTTTCCTCTTAGGCCCAGGATTACAAACAGTAAGCAGAAAAGCTTTATCAGTAATATCAGATACAATCGATAAAAAATAATTAACTTTCTCATTTAAGTTTTTTATACTATACAGTGTTATCCAACTTATTTGTTTTAACAAAAACATAAAATAATACAAGCTATGGGCGTTATAAAAACGTTTAAATTTGAAATTACAATTTTTATTCGAGTTAACATTACTTAAAATATTAGTTTTCAGAAGTACTGCATTGTGGTTATAAACAGTAAAATTGACTTTCAGAATTAAGTTCATTGTATATATTTGAGACTTGTGCAACATAAACTAATACAAAACCTCAAAGCTCTAGCTCAAATACCTTTTCATATAAGGTACTAAAAGGTGTACCTAAAATGATCCCTTTACAGACCTCCACCATCAACGACTGAAGATCAACTTATCCAGTTCTTGAAGTCAAAATGTCTGGAGGCTTGTGCAACCTATATTAATAATTACAACACAATTTGCATTTCCATATATCGTCGTGACAATTCTTGCTTTGATAGTTTCTTAAATAAATAAATTATACAAACTTCTTCATTTTGTTTTTAAAGACAATTTTAATAGACACGTTGTGCTAACTGCTGATTTTAATGTTGATTTTAAATCAAACAGTAATGAGGTCAACAACCTTTTTAACATATTTGACACTTACGGTCTTAGACCTCTTATTTTTAATCTACTAGACCTGGACGCGAGAGCTCAGTTGGTACGTGCAGTGACAATATAATAAGTATGAGAGGTAAAGAACTGAAATTTTCAGTACATGTATACAACACACGGTTTAACTTTCTGAACCACAATCCTAGTTTTATAATGTATATTAGTGATATTAAGAAAGCAAAAACATTGCAAATTTTCCACATTTTTACTTTTTTTACCTTGCAAATATGTGCTTTTCAATTTCTAGTGAACTGATACAGATAACTAAATAACTGAGATTCAGAAAATAGCAGATTATACTAAGAACAAGCATGCAAAAGTGTGATTCTGTATTGCAAGTAGTATCAGAGAAACAGGTAGGGGAAAGGTCCCTATATTGAACCACTTACGCCTAAATAGTAAATAATAATGATAATTTCAAATAAAAATTTTCAGAAACACAAGCATTAAAGCGACAAATCCTTGCGCTATAAATATCCTCAACACAATTTAAAATTAATACAGTTATCAATCAAATAGCATTTAAAAAGTGAGATGGTGTAAATCGGTTCAAATTAGGAAAGTGGTCCTTAAATTGTACCACCCTAGTCTTAAAATGAACCACATACTTTTAAGTTTAAAGGTATTTTTATTAATACAAAATACACATATTTTATTGTACACTCAAAACAAATACGCTATCAGCAACAAAAGTAGAGTCCAAAATTGTGATTAGAATAGCAATTGCCTCGAACATTTTGAATTTTTATATAATGGCAATCACTTGGTTTTTGGAATAGGTATTATTTGCAAATATATAGCTTTTACTCTGATACAAAAGAGTACAATTATACACAGTGTTCACAATAAAACAATTTCTTCTTGCCACTAACTTTTGCACATTTTTGGTGAAGCTATATCCTACAACTCATACACAGGGTCATATCTATTTCAGACAATTCACAATTCACATATTTATGTCATCCACTGTGTTTAACGCGATTTTTTTTAACATAGCATATTATGTGGATATTTTTCACACGATATACTATCCGCAGTTGATCAATCCTAGAATTTCAATAGGTTTCCTAAATTGGACCAGTTCAATATAGGGTTCAAACACTGGTTCAATTTACGAGCCACGCCATTTTGGAAGCTTTAGCATCTACGTGACAAGGAGAGATGCTGCTTGAAAAAACGTGTGCATGAATATTGTTGCTAAATAAACACTTCATAACATGTAATATATATCGATCATCTCAAACTTATCTAATTGGTCGTACAATATTAGCTAGATGAGTCAAGTATCACTTCTGAAGCACCAAAAGCACACAACAATCCAAACAACTGAAACAACTCAGAATGCAAGGTCAACAATTCCTAGCATTCATAGCTGTACACACCACGCTAGGGCTAGGGTTACTGTGACATCTGTCGAATAGTTTAGAAAATGTCGGGCGGTTCAATTTAAGAGGCGGTTCAAATAGGGACCTTACCCCTACATGAATTAACATGTTTTATGAGTAAATTTTATTATTTTTATGCTGAATGAAATAATTTTACGGACTCATTTTCATAAGCTATCAATACAAACAACCAGTTAAAATACTTGTAATTATTTATAGAATAATCATAAAAATTTCAGGAAAAACCATTGAGAACTTTAAGAGCAGTGGTAAGTTAATACACTTAAGGTGTAATTTCCAGTGTTCAGACTACCTTATCCCCTTAAATGGATCACCAATAAAGGCTTACATGCCCAAAACATACGGTTAGGGATATTTTCGGAGAGAAAAAATCCCAGGAAGGCTCTCTACTCTAGTATGAAATATAAGGCGGTACAATTAGAACATTCAACATTCTAAAGATTTCCTCATATGCCTACATAGTGTGTTTTCCTTTCAACGTAGACCACGAATAAAGGTGTTAGTCCGTATCTATGAGAGAGAGAAAGAGAGAGGGAGAGGGAGGGAGAGAGAGATGGGAAACCACTAGGCTGATTTTTATCATTATTTCACCATTGTTATCCTGTTGTTTCTGAAGTTCAAGGCTATACGACAGCTTCTAACTTGAATTTACAACCCCAAATACCATAATACGAACAGCCTGGAGTCATAAAAGAAGTTGTTTGCGAAAAAGGCTTTGATTTGTCGTTAAAAATGCCATGAAGTAGAAAATAGTTAAAAATAAGACCAAGTCCACGGATGTATTCATTCCGAGCATCATAAATAGACTGTTCAACAACTGAGGAAAAATATGATACAAGAATACAAATGGATCTGCTTTTATCATTACGACATGTATACGGCAGGAGATAGCTATATTTTGATAACAGTTTTGCTGTATTTCCTCCGGACTCTGTAATTGAGTTCATTGCTAGCGTATACCACCTATACTAATATTATAAATAGACCGCTTTTGCACACCCTAAATGACGATGGTGATAATGATTACCTCCGAAATCACTCCAAAGATGTTAATAATTCTTTCGCAAATGAAACGCACTGTTCTTCCAGACGGACAAGGCTGTAAAATATTTCCAAAAATGTTAAAACAGCCAGGATTTAGGAGTGTCTTCATATTCATCAATCACATTTCGTTGAATTTGAATATCAGTGCACATTTTGGTCACTTTATAGCAAATACGGCCCATTTTTAATGACTTAGCCAAAGGATCTAAATGAGGAACATTATAATTTTCTCAAATTAGGTTATTTGAGGAGTAGAGTCTATTCACATGGCCAAATTTCTTTCCAATTTCGCTGAACTTTGCTACCCAGGAGTAATTTTTATATAATTTTGACAAATTTGGTTACATATTGACAAAACTATGTACACGTATAATACAACAGCCAACAAAACCTTTAGGCTACCTTCAATCTCCCTAAAATAATTCCTATCATTATTTCAAAACCCTTTGTAGGAATCTGCCCTGTTTGACCCATGTTGTCAATATATTTTACATATTTTTCAATTAAACTATAGGATTTGGTATTAAAGCTAACTTGCATCTTCCAAAAGCTACCCGACCCTTATTTTCTATCACATAGTCCTTCAGTTCTATATAAAATACTCTTATCTTATTTTTCTGCCCATTATAGAAAATACTACACTGCTGTTGAATCATGGCACAAATTTGTACTATAGGACTCTGTGAGAATAGATTTATAGTTACCTTATAACTTTAAATAGCCACCCCGTTTTAAATTTTCATGGCATGAAACATCAGGCGTTGAAGAATCAGGATCAAATTGCAGTCTTACTGTTCTGGCCATTAAAATTCCCGAACGCGACCATGAAGTTGTGCATTAAGTTTAAAACTTGATTTTCTCATAATCTTGTTTTTCTACGTTTTTGCCGCTTTAAAATGTTCCTGATTATGCGACTTCCAAACCGTGTATTTCAGATATTGGGTATACGTTCTCTGGAGGCTGACATCTTTTGAATAAGGGATTTTAGTAACTTAGTATCTATTGTTTTTTGTAAATTAAAACTACTGCATACATATTTCCTAGGAAAAGCTTTACTTTGGAAACGTACGAGGCGTGCTTTTAAAGTAGGTACCGATAATTTTTTAAACAATAACAGAACATTATTTTCCAAATACCTTACACTACATCTCCACATAGGCACCGTCGTTATTTAGACACTTGTGACGGGAAATCAGTTGTTGTATGCCTTTGTCAAAGAATGAAGCCACCTGTGATGAAAGCCAAGTCTGCACTTCAGGTTTCACAACATCGTCGTCGTTGAAATGTTTTCCACTATGGAATTTCTTCAAATGAAGAAACAGATGAAAATCGTTTGCTGGCATATCCGGCCGTAGAGAGGATGATCGAATTGTTCCCAGCCGATCACATCTTGAGTTTGTTTGGCTGTATATGTCCGGGCATTGTCACCCATTATTGTGTCCCCATAAACCTCACACAATTGCTGATGAATGTTTGCTGGTGTAACATTTCTCGCATTCAAAAAGCGAATCACTGATCTGACTTCACGGTTGGCGGGTCGCTCGATTGTTTTCAACATTTCCAAACGCTCTAACAGCAAGAAAGGACAACGAGAGGATCTCTCACACCTGCGCCTGTCTTCCTATTGAATGGAGGAATGCATGCTCAAAATCGCGACTGCAGCGGCAAATATTAAAACGGTACTTACTTTTAAAAACACGCTTCGCACGTAAAATGTAATCTTTGACTGCAAAGACGAATGGTATGCAAAATTTAAAACATTTAACAATGGACTATTATTTTTTTTTTGAAAATTATTTTCTTGGAACCTTAAGTATACAGGATATGGCAATTAGCTTTATTCTATAGGTAGTTATGTTGAACATATATGTTCAATGGGACGAGCATTGCATTGTGGATGTCTGTTTTGTTTCATTTGCAATCACAAAATGTCATTTACAAACTCGAACAACACAGTAATGCTAGCACAAAGTGTACATAAAATAGTAATTTCAATGTGTAATTAGTAAAGATCAAAAATCGTATACGTACCCAAAATAAAGTCTGATAAACGGATAAACGATGTTGTTGAACAGGTAGTTTTAAGCGAACAAGGTACTCTGAAATGGTAAAAACTTATATTTTTTGTTTTAGGCAGTAATAAAATCTCTATTATTTCCAGTTTCAGAAAATATATACTTCTTTGGGGTTAAGAGGTTTTTGAGACATTTAAACACCATTTAAATGCTAGTCCCCATTCCTTTAAAGCTGCCATTCAACGCCCCTTTTTAGAACACTTTGGTATCTTTCAACAACGAACGAATATATCATGTCCAGCGAGAAGTTCAGGAATCAACAAAAGAGGCCAGGACCAAGAGAAGGCAATTAGAAATGCTGAAGCAATCTATGAATGAAGGTGCAGATGATTATGACCCTGGAATGTACTGAAGTGTGTGTCAGAATATTAATGTTAAAACCTTAAACTCAGTTTTCTCAAAACAACAGTTTTGAATACTTATGTACCTTTTTCTCAGAAAGTATGAGAGGTAGAAAGTTGAAATTTTCAGTACATATAAAAAACACATAGCTAAACTTTCTGAACTACAATTATAGTTTTATAATGTATATTAGTGATATTAAGAAAGCAAACAACTTTGCAAATTTTCCTCATTTTTACTTTTTTGACTTTGCAAATAGTTTTTTCCAATTTCTATTGAACTGATATACATAACTAAATAACTGAGGTTCAGAAGATAGCTGATTATACTAGGAACAAGCATGCAAAGGTGTGATTCTGTATTGCAAGTAGTATCACAGAAAAAGGTCAATGAATTCACATGTGTTAAGAGTAAATTTTATTATTTTTCTACTGGAAGAAATAATTTTATGGACTCAACTACGTAAACTATCAATGAAAATAACCACTTGTACCCAGGTTTGCACTTCTTGCTCTTGTGTTGGGTTGGTGTTGTGCTCGGTAAATCCGTCTTCCAGACAACCGCAAACACCTCGGCTTTCTCCTCGGAGGAGAAGTGCAGGCCGAGGTGAGTGTGGAGTGCCTCAGTGCCAGTGATAACGATTGTGGAGGTGTTAAATGCCCTTAATAATTTCCACAAAGAATGGTCCGAATGGGTGGTACTCAGCATTTTGTTTTCCCACTGTTTAATTTTGTTTAATCTAATTTGATGCCGAATGGTGTTGCGTAGTCAATTTGCTAGCATTTTAACCTCGGGTTGGCGGGTTTGCCTCCAGAGCCTCTACAGGCGTCGCCGCCTGGCAATGAGTTGCTCCACTTCGGGGTACGTGCAGAAGCTGGGTGGGCTTGAGGTCTATGCGGTAGCGCTTCGCTTGCCTGTGTGTAGTGAGGCGGTAAAGTTTTCTATGGCGGCGTCAATTTCCGCTTCGCTGCGATATGATAGCCTGGGCTTCGCCATCTTGTGCATTTCGACTGTGTATTTATCCCCATTTACTTCTGCGCGTTTTGCAGATCTGGGTGCCTGAGCTGTGATGGCACCACAGATTTCGAAATGCACTGGAAGATGGTCGGAGTCCAGGCTATGATAGACATTGAAAATTTGTGAGATTACCACAATTTTTTTTTTTTTTTGTTAAAACGAAGTCCAAACCCTCAGGGTCAAATTGATCTGTGCGGTACCAAAAAGTGGGGTAAAGGGGGATGTGTACCACTACATAGTCATGTTCAATTAAAAACCCTACCAGGATAATTTTCTCTAATAGTTTATTTATTGATTGTAGTAAAGAATTTTCAAAATAATTTACAGGATTTTGATTTTCTAGAAGGGATTTGTTTTGATAAGATAACGAGGTTCCTTAGAATTAAAATAAGGGTACTGTTTTCTTTATTGGTTTAAGATTGTTATGTTTTCTATATTTTTTAAAAAAAAATATAAAGCTTTTCAGCATAATGATTGTAAAATATGTAGGTATAATTATTTAACATATTTAAAACCTTTACTTACATTGTGGATAATACTGCGATGAAGGCTCTCTTGCAACACGTAAAAGGGTGATGATTTTCCTTGCAGTATTGCGTTATTTATAGCAAAGACACGCCTTTCTAATAGATAATTTCAAGGGCAGGTCTGACTAAAGGATGTAGTCGAATACGCCTAGATAAAAACCACGAGCAGAAACCATCGGCCGGAGTTGTCTAGGTAAGCATAACTTGTTCAGTATTTGTAATTGCATTATTCTTAGCTTTAAAACAAAATATTCAAACAATCCGGTCCTTGCAGATAATGGAGCTAGCAAAGAAATTTTAAATGCTTGGTAACCAGAAGTTAATTAGCATAAAGGACTTGAAACTTAACTTTCAATATGCAACAATTAAATCTGAAAACGTTTTAAACGAAGTACGGAAGTAATGTATTGCTGACATTAAAAGAAAATGACAAAGATGTAGCTGTCATTGCATATTTTCCTAGAAAATATACAGATGCATTTTCTGATTTACTCGTTGTGAAAATAAATAATGGGATGCTAATTTCCAAACTTACATACCTTGGAACATCAACTGCAGGGGTTTATAATTTGTCTTTGACAGCTTCGGAGTGATGTTTTAAAAATTGTGTTCTTTTCAGAAAATGGCACCGATATTGTATTTTACTAAACTTGCAGGAAGAGCCTTCACACCGTCTCGTGCAGCTCCATGCAGTGCTGGGTTACACTTGTATTCTACATTCACATATACATTAAAAACAGTGTTAAGACAGTGAGAACTGACATAGCTGTTGAAATTCCTGTTGGTTACTGCGGAAGAATTGTCGGAAGATCACGATCAGCACGGTTTAATTTCATATCCATTGGTGGAGATGTGAAATGTAGTAAGTATTGTATTTAATAATCATTTTAATCATTTTAAGCTACATCGGGGGCACAAAGCAGCCCAAATTATTTCGGAAAAAATTAGTATTCCTAAATTAAAGCAAGTAAGCATTTTAAGAGCAACTATAAGAAACACTGAAGGTTTTGGATCTAGTGAATAATTATGTTTGATTTGACGAACAGACTAACAAGATTTCAGAAAAAAGCAATGAAATCTTGTGGCAATGTTATCTGATTTGACAATTCAGAATTATAAGACGGATCATTTGCCGATAATTCAAATGTAGCGGGAAATCGTTGTGAATCATTTGTAGCAGGAAAACGTTGTTCCTCTGGTTGATGCCCTCTGCTGCAGTGTTCTTGTCTCCGGCTATTGCTGCTCGTCGGCTGCTGTATTCTCCATCCTAATCATTACCTATCTTGTTAATTTCAACTGTCTTAGGTTTTTCGTAGGTGAGGAAAATTAAAATACACTGCATCTCCCTGTGGTTTATTATCCAATTAATATTTATGGGCGGCTAGCTTTTCCCATTATACCAATTCCCACCATTATAATAAATTAGGAGTCTAGTCTAACTGCACACGTCTTCCCACCCCAACACGTGCATTTTTCATCCTACTGTGGGTCGACGAGATTCTATAAGAAAGTGAAAATCTGGGGCTTTCTTCCCCTTTTTATACTAAGCTTAGTGACGCTTACCTCAGCGCCTCAAAATGTAACGACATTTGTAATTGGTCCTCAGACCGCGTTACCTTATTATGTATGAGAATATTCTACTCCAAAAGATTTCGCATATGCGTTCTAGTGACGCGTCCGGAAGCAGATCCAATATCTCTCTTTCCTATCGCAGTTCCCTGCTCATTAGCTTGGTGAAAGGTGGGCTCTATTAGCTAGCTCGCCCGTTCCTTACTTATGTAAGTTACAATCTGCTTTTGTACAATTCTTGGTTGCTAAATATTTTAACATCTTTCTTGGTGAATTATATTATTATATACAATTCTTGTTTAATATTGATTTTTGTGTGTGTGTGTGTGTGTGTGCGTGTGTGTGTTGTTTATCCCCTTTCACAGTGTTCGCTCTCTCAACTGTATGAACATATTATAGTTGCTGGAATCGTTGGATTATATTTATTATTGGAATGTGTGCGTGGCACGATGATCCAAGGTTATGCTACCGGAAGGACAACAAATAATAATAATAATAATAATAATAATAATAATAATAATAACAATAATAGTTTAATTCACAATTTTATCACATCCAAAGCTTGCTATTGTTCATGATCAATTTGTCAGCGATCCTGTTTGTATACTGTTCATTTAGTTTGACACTCTAGTACTTTATGTACTCGATAAATATCTGCCTTTTAACACTTGACACACACAGTACATTCTTACTACACTTAATGGCAATTAAAACAACTTTCGATGCGACAATTAATTTCACGTGTAAAATTCTTGCGCCGAATGCTACGTATGATACAAGAAACTGGGAAAAAGTGACCCGACGTTACTTTACTCGGCTTCGTATAAAAAAGTTAAACTATTTACGTCACACCACTTTATTATTGGCTACAATTCCATGCCTTTGTAAGCGTCTACTTTCGCGTCATCTTATTACAGGAATCTTATTGGCTTTTTCCTATACCATGTGACTTTTATTTAAAGCGTTAACTGAATCCTCTTGACTTTGGACGCCGATTCACTTTTCACCCCGTGATTAAATAACTGAACTAATACGACGGAAGAATAGAAGTTTCCCCTAACACAATAACAATAGTGTTGCACCCACATAGCAATGTAAGACGTGGTTATTTCACTAGAATGTTACCCTTCTAGAGCGCCTTTTGACATTATCGCCAACATTTTAGTATTTAGTTGCAATAATCTTAGCTCATTTTTAATAGTTTACCCCATAAAAGCATATCTAAATATTTTTACTTACCGCTAACAATTTTATTACCCATAATAATTCTATTCCTAAGATTATTGCCATAGCTGGGCAATATTACTACCTCAATTTATGCTAGTATTATTAAAAAAATGGTACTGAAATTTAATGACAAGAATGAAAAAAATCACAAAACTGCCCAATTTTAAAAATTTTGAAAAAATGTAACCTCTGTCTCTCAGGATGAAGATTACTTTTCATTTATGATAAAATTATTAAAATTGGTTTAGTTATTTTTTAGTTCACTCTGCATACATACACACGCGAGCGCACATATGTGCACAGAAAGACTCGCACATGCACTTTCATACGCATCCACAGATGTCCGATATTTCTAAGATTATTATCATTAGATTATGCAGTAATCCAGGAAAATAATACTATGATAAGGACAATATCTTTTAAACTAAAACATTTATAAAAAAAATATATCGCCATATAGTTTCATTTGCTACACAGATAAGTTCACTTTTATCAGAATGGTGTGAGCCTATGCTCTGGTAAAGGATTATTACTATATGTAAAACAGATTTACACAGATTTTTAAACACTTTTGTATTTAATAATTTTCAATACAGAAATATATCTCAATATCGTACAGTAATATTTTAGTAGAAAGGCATCACTGTATTTATCATGAGATTTTATAGCTAATATTGAACACATTAATGTGGTTACATAATTGAAAAATGAAACTCGTTTTTTGCAGTTTAGTGCGTCTGAATGAAGCACTACTAAAATGTATATGGTTTTCAATAGATTATATGAAATAGATGAAAAGTGTTCAAAGGATATTTAGGAACCTCCATTTGGGTAGCACAGTCGTAGAATTTGTGCTCATGAAGCCGGAGACTCTTGGTCCTAGTCCATGGCATGCAGTTGTAGTTGCTGATTAATTGGTGACCTTGAGACGAATGGCAGCTTGCATCATGGTTTTTGCTTTCCTTAGAAAGCTGGTTCTCCACATTTCTTAATATGACATATTCTGAAGGTTGACCTGCTACAGAAAAAAGAATTAGCTGTAAATGGGTATATTGTGGATCTGAACTGCTTATTACGTCTGATGCTAAAGTCAATAGAACAGCCCTCATTAAACGTGTTCCACGAACAACCTATGATTACATCATTACTTTATTATGTACAATTAATAAAATTTATTAATTATAGTTTTAACGGCCTGACTGGCTTGGGAATGTGATATAGAGCGAGCTGTAAAATTCAATGTCATAGCCGGAATTTGAATACGGTTCTCCCGCTTTCCGTGCGGTTGCTCTAACCATTGAGCTACTAATGTCGTACTGGCATGTTGTCATAGTAGCTCAATGGTTAGAGCAAACACAGGGAAAGCTGAAGAACCATGTTTAAATCCCGGTTATGACATTGAATTTTTGCAACTGGCTCTATATAACTTATGGTTATTTGATACATTATCACTGCTTGCAACCATGCCAGAGAAGAAACCTCTACAGAACGCACAGCTACCGCCCAGCCGTAACCCGTCGATTCATACAACCCTGAAACAGACGCAAGGAAGATGATAAGTACAGGAAATGAGAAGCAAGAAAGTCGTGTTAAAGGATGAACCACCCAGCATTCGCCTGCCGACCGGGGAAACTTCGGAAAACCCGCGAGTGGAGTGGGCGATCGTCGGGATCAAACCTGGAAATTGAAATTGAGTTTTATTTTTGGATGCTCTTTAACTACTATGGTTCTTAGCGTCCCATTCTGTATTGGGCGTGAAACACCGGTAATTTTGCTCAGAGGCCTCTTTATCAGGCTTGAGGTTCTTTTACGTGCCGTAAATCTACGACACGGAGCCACCGGCTTTACTTCCCTTCCGAAGGAAGCCGTGCTAAGGATATTTACGCCCGAAAAAATCCATTGCCCTCCGCCGGGTTGCACGTACCCCGAGGTGGAGCAGCTCATTGCTAGGAGGCGACGATTGATGAGGCTATGTACATACACTCACGCATACCCAGTGATTAAGATCTCATGCTCGAGCAGCCGTGGCAAAGTATAAAAAAAAGAACTAGGAGGAGAAACGCAGCAATCGTGAGGCAAAGGTATTGCTTCAGTTGTTGGAGGACGTAGCGTGGCTGCGTCAATGACTCGGTACATGTTTTCTATTGCACGGCGTGTAGTTATTTATGATTCGTATGTGTTAACTCAGTCAGCTCGCCAAGTAAAAGTACGATTTGCAGAAAGATTTCCATGTGTAAAAGTTTCAGGCCATAAAAAATATCCATTAACTTTACAACAAAGTTCAGGCCACAGGAAGTGTTCAGTCTAAGAAATCTTAAAGACGGTGTACGGTCCTTACCGAAGAAACATTAGACGACATCGGTCATCGTTTGGAGAATCCCCCCCCCAAAGATCACTTAGGCGTCTTTCACGACAGACAGGCTTTTCTTATGGCTCTGCGCGAAGAGCAACCAAATTGCTGAAGTTAAAATGATATAAAATAACTGTGGCACATGCTCTTCAACCAGGTGTTCCTGTAATTAGACGCACATTTTGTGAGTGGAGTCTCAATAGTGTACACAATGGCGAAATAGACCCACATTCAATATTTTAGTGGACGCGGCTTGGTTCCAACTTGATGGATATAGCTGTACACAAAATAATCGTTAATGACAAAACTAATATTGCTCATGACGAAAAAACTGGTGTATGATGCGCCATGATCGGAGAAAGAGTTATAGGGCGAATGTTTACCCAATCAACAGTTGACGTCAGTACATAGGTGAATACAATTTTGCCCCCCCCCTTTTTTAGGGAATTAACATACAGGGAGCGTGATTTTGTCTTTTTTCAAACAAGACTCTGCAACAGCTCATAGGCCAATATTTTGATGAGAACAATTGCAAGTGTGTTTGAGGACAGAATTATTAGTAGAGATTTGTGGCCCCCTCGGTCCCCCGACCTAAGCCCCTGCGATTTCTATCTCTGGGGTGACTTAAAACATAAAGTGTACAAGACAAACCCACACACACTGGAAGAATTAAAACAAAATATCCGCCAGGAAATTGCCAGCGTTTCTCAACTTGAACTACGGCGAGTGATGGTTAGTTTCCTAAAGAGGTGCCAAAAATGTGTGGACAACGACGATGGCCAGTTCCAGCATCTCCTTTCATAAAGTTGGTAAGTAAAGTCTTTAAAAGGAGTTTCAAAAATGTATGGTTTCATCCGCAGCTTTCTATGATAGCCGCAAACGGCAATCGGTGCCGAGGACGCGGACAGGAAAAACACCGCGCAGCCGGTTCATAATTTTTGGTTCTCTCTGTACAAGGCTATTATCTCATAGCTTGAAACATTACCCTCTGCTGGCTGCGGTAAGCCATCAAATAAAACGATAGTTTTACAATTTCAAAGTATACGGATCATTATAATTTAATAATGCCAAGATATTACTTCCGTTTCCTCTGAAGAGAAATCTGAATATAGGTGACAAAGAAATTTATCATATATTGGAGATGGTATGCTTATATTAATGATGGCAACATAGTAATGCCTTTTAATTACAGCCTGTATCTATACTAACGTACATGTAAGCTAACTGGGGATTTTAAGAATATTTCAGAGTTTTTATATTAGCTTGAATTTTTGGGAATGAATATCGAATTTTCCTTGTATACAAACTTAGGTTTCACTGTAACCTAATGTTTAAGCTATGTGAGCGAATATTTCGTATCATATTTCTGCAAAATTTTTGTAATTTTTGCCACCAGAAAGTTAAAAAAATATCTGCTGTAAATCATGCTATGGCTACTTACCTGATTTTATATTACGACTGTTGCCCGAAAATGGAATCCTTTTTCCTTGAAACTAATCTAGTTGACGAAGCAGATTCAACAAGTTCTTCTCCATTTCCTCATTTTTGTAGTAGAGGTACAACGTGTAGTGCCCCATTTCCATAATTTTTGCGTTTGTCTTCAGCATATCCTTCCCCATTTCCTGACGTTTCCTGGTGGAGGTCAACAAGTGATCCGGTATTTCCAGACGTTTTTCGTGGAGTTTCAACACGTGCTGCCGTATTCCCAGATGTTTGCTGTTGAGATTCAACATCTGGTCCCCCATTTCCATAGTTTTGCTGTTGAGGTTCAACACGTAATGACCTATTTTCAGATTTTTTTTGTAGAGGTTCAAAATTTCCAGATTTCTGCGGTTGATATTCATCATGTGCTCCCCTGTTTTCGTATATTTCCTGTTAAGGTTCAACATGTCATCCTCCTTTTCCTGATATTTTGGTTTGAGATTCAATGCGTTCTCCCCTATTTCCATATTTTTGCTTCTGAGGTTCAACATCTGATCACACCAGGCGTGTTTGTTGTAGAGGGTCAAAATCTGGGACCCCATTTCCAGATTTTTGCAATAGAGGTTCAAGATGTACCTCCCCAATTCCAGATTTTTCTTGCAGATGTTGAACATGTCAGCTCCTATTTCCGGATCTTTGTAGAGTTTAAACATGTCCTCCGCCGTTTCCAAATTTTTTCTGTAGATATTCAACAAGTGGATCCCCATTTGCTGATTTTTGAAAAAAATGATCAAAATCTGCTCCCCAGTCCCAGATTTGTGCATTTGAGGTTCTACATGTGCTTCCCCATATCCAGAATGTTGCTGTTGGGGTTCTGCTTGTGCTCCTCCAATTCCGCAATTTTGCTGTTGGGGTTCGTGATGTTCTCCCCGATTTACAGCTTTTATCTGTTGAGGTACAAATGGAAATGGGGTATGCGCTTGTTCAGGAGCTGCAGAAACCGTTGCATTAGCCGGACATTTCTGGGATCCTGAAGATTTAAAGGGTGGAATGTTTGGAGGGCTCAGATCACCTGATACTCCACAGCGGCTGATATTTGCCTGATTTGAGGCAATGTCTCCATCTGTGTTCTCAGCGGGCACCGACATTTCTGAAGATACCTGTATGAATATATTGAATCATTAATATTTTATCAACGGTAAACTCACTGGAGATTTTGTTATATCTAGGGAAAATAAAAAAAAGGTTTAGCCTTAATTGTCTATTTCACAATTAGTGGAAAGCATATACAGACCAGAAGAAATAAATACAGTAAAATATTAATTTGCTCAATAAAACACTAAACTGCTTTGAAAATGTACCTAATATTTTACCATATCATCTTAATAAATGTTTCACTAGATGGCTGTAGTGTGGGTGTTATAATGAGTTGTTCTTATGTTACCATTTGTGCCAACTATACAATGTTCATTGAACACTATGAATTATTACTCATCAAGAAGGTTTTATTTGTACCATTTCGCTTTCATTCAAACATTACGTACCTGTTCACAATCTCAAACAGCAGAAGCTATAATATATCTTAACTAAATAAACGAGATAACAACTACTAAAAAGTGATAAACAACAAATGCTAAGGAGATGACAAGAACTGTAGGGATAAGAAGACATGATTTGTCGAAACATGTCATTCCGTACCACTTTGTTAGTCAGAAATAATATAGCAAAGTAAGCATCAAGTAGTGACCTTAAGAAGGACGTATGGGATTTTACTAACTTATGTGTTTCGCCCATCATATTACAGTTAATCAAATGGATGAAGGCAGGTGAAAAAGGAGAGGGAAACAAAAAAGACAAGGTAGTTAGTGCGCATATGCATAGAACTTCAATGTTCTCTTTTTGCGGCGAAAATAATACTGTAGCAATAATACAGCTTATTACGAATATTTCCGGGTGTAACATAAAAAACGCAATATTTTGGAGGTTTTCTCTATAAACTATACTTAATTTTATATTTCTTTGAACCAACTTTAAAATATGTTGAAATTTTTTCAAAGTTTTACACATGCAATCCAAACTATTGACATGCAATGTTTCATTATTAGTTTTATCATACATACAATTAGGCAATCCTTTGATTAAGAAACGCATCTGAAAATTGACCTTTTTTAAAACAAGTAAAGGGTTTAGGGAATTTCAGAATATTTGTGGAACCCTGGGATCAAAAATAAATTACCTATATAGGTGTCAACATAATGCTGACTTTGCTTAATTTTTTGTCGGAAACTATATCATGGTACCTAGTTGAGTTTCGAGACCTCAAATTATCAATCATTATTGTTCCTTTAGATTTGTGGAGTACTATAGCCAGACGGGAATACCATCCAAAGAGAAGGGTAAAATTAATAATAGCAGATAAGAATACTTCAGAGAGAGAGTGTGTGCGTGATTGTGGGCATGTTGGCGCGAGTGAGCGTGCGAGAGAGAGAGTGTGTGAGAGAGAGAGAGACAGAGAGAGAGAAAGAGAGAAAATAACATTACCTATAAACGAAAAGTCTGATGAATAGGAACCTTCGTATTTATTTCTAGCATCCTTCAAAGATGGAAGTGAAGCTTTTCAAAGTAATTTCCTCCATCCAAACAACCTTTTATATAGAATATTTCCATTATTTTTTTCTTTTTAAAATTGCTTATGTGGTTTTAATTAAAATATATCTAGAGGCTTCATCATTAGGCTCTGAAATTCTCTCAAGTCCAATAGACTGGGTAATAATAAAGAGACAAAGAGCTGTTATAGAAAAATAAATTTAGAATTAATTAAAGTATGTCATTTGGCTCAAATAGTTAAGTCCTTTGTGCCAGCTGTTTCCCACATATTTTCATCTGTTTCGTTCAATTATCCAATGTTTTAAGCAATCCACTTTATAAAGTATAGTACCCATTCGTTTGTTCCTCATTATCCTATACGAGGAGTATCAAATATCAAGACTTGCATATTTGACTAGCTTTTTATCTGTAGATTGTCGACCTCACATTCTCTATGTGGGTTTTTGCCTATAATAATATATTGAAAAAGATTCCTGGAAAGTATTCGTATGATTAAATTTATGTATAGTAATTTTTAGAATAGCACTCAGAGAAAGCCGTATGATTGCTAAACATTTTATTTATTCAACTCCTAAATATAATTTACTTCAACTTATGTTGATATCGGTGGTTTTGACATCAGAAACTATCACGTGATATTAACTCGCGCACATAGTGTTTTTGCATCAAGCTTATATTATTTTATTTTACGCCGAATATACTCACATTACTCTCATATTTTCCTTCCATCCTCAGCGGAGAGTTAGTTAGTAGGAATGGAAAGGAATGAAACAATCACTGCATAATCTAACATAGCATTTAGAGCACATTGTTCATACAATCGATTTACGTTTCATGCAGGGGCACAATCTCTCTTCCTTTCCTACTGCATTTGGAATAAAATGATGTTCTCAAACAACTCGTATGAAATAGGAATAACTAACATTTGCAGATAAAGATGATCTTTGTTACCCTTTGAGTAGGACTTCACCTTTACATAACGACAAGATTGTATTTGTACCCTTTGTGTAGGACTTCACATCTTCATAAGGGCACATTCGCCACTTCTAGCTCCATTAAGGTTGAAGCAGTCCGAGTGAGACTGTACTATTTTACAATAGCCAATTATTCTGCATAGTTACGTCGAGCATCAATGTATTATCACTGCTTGCTATAAATTTCAGATTTGCAGTATCATTATGTATTGATAGCAATTGCTTACAACTGTTAGTTAATCTTTATTATCCTAAAAAGAACATCTTGACTTGATCTGTTGTTGATTACCGAAAAAGTGAACATTGTGACCACTGCACTGTCCATAGTGAACATAAATTAAAATGATGATTTTAACAATCCAGTTTTCAAGCCACCCATGATCGTTATTTGAAAACTCATTTTTACTTTCCAAGATATAGATTTTGGAATTCAATTCTCCTGTAAGATTACAATGGCTGAATACCGGTAAAATATAAAAATGAAAAATGTGGAGCACCAGGAAATAACTGTTATAGAAATATGTAATTTCATTAACTCTTCTGCACTGGAATTCCATGGAACAGTAGTTATGAGTAACACAATGGAAAATAATATTTGATACTCTGGGTTACGTTCAAGGCATTTACCCTGGCAAAGTTCAAGATTGACTAAATACACATACCCCCCAGGGGCTCAACTTTTGTGAGTACGGGTTAGGCGCACCCGGTGTACCCGAGCCATTCATAGCCATTTTCACCCATTCATCCCCGTCCGGTCGAGGTGGGTTCGTTCTCGTGAAAGGGGGACTCAAGGTAGGCTCTCGTACGTTCTGTGCACTTCATTCCATGTCGCCCGTCGCCATCGCTTCTTTCTTCTCTTCTATTTATGCACATTTCGACCCACGCCCATTCATTTACACATCTCTTTTACTTCTTCGCCGGCCTACCTTGAGTGCGAAACGCCCACACAGTTTTAGTTTCTTTTAACCTTTTATTTTAATCCTCCGTGGACACAGCCTGACGGATACCCGCGTACTGGGTGCGCAGCTGGGTGAGTGGGTAATGGCGTCATCCCCACCACCCGGGGTCGTCATGTAGGGTATGTGTTCGTATCCGCTGTTCAACTGCAGTCCCGCGGGGGGGCCATTGCATGAGCTACTGACTTCCGACGGCCATTGGGTCCCTCTGTCTATGTTCCGGGAGGTGTGACCCTAAGGTGAGCTTGGTTTAGATAGGCCACTCACCCAAGCCCGGGGAACGCCCGGGAAGTCAGAGCCCGAGGTCGGAGACGGTTGCAATGGTGGAGGATGTATTTCGCTATGGAGCACCCTTTCTCCATTAATACCAACAAGCGCCGAAAAGTTTACGTAACAGAAGTGACACCACCGACAACTGGTTGTTACTTGGTCATTTCACGAACCGAAGAAGGACAAAGTTTTGAGAAGGTGAACCCTTTTATCATTCAAAAGGGCATTGATGCTATTGCTGGTGCGGTTCAGTCCTGCACTCGTCTACGGAACGGTTCCTTATTAGCTCAAACGAAGTCCAATCAGCAAAGCAAGACCTTGTTGCGCGCTACGCTTCTCCACGGCTATCCCATCCGTGTGGCGAAGCACGTAAATTGAATTCCTGTCGATGCGTTATTACCACCCATAACCTCGATGGTATGTCGGACGATGAACTCGTAGACTACCTTTCAGACCAAAAGGTGACAGTGCATAGAGTGCAGGTCCAACGCGACGGCGTATTGGTACCCACTCGTACCCTGATTCTAACATTTGATGGCGTCGATCTGCCCACGAGCATTTCCGCAGGTTACGAACGAACATCTGTGAGGCCTTATATTCCTAGACCTCTGCGTTGTTTTAAATGCCAACGTTTTGGGCATACGCAAGTCTCATGCAGGAGTGCCGTTAACATCTGTGCAACATGTAGCCAGCCCTCACACGAAGGTACCTGTTCAACAGCCCCCGTCTGCGTTAATTGTAAAGGGTCTCATTCTGCGTCGTTTGCCGACTGTCCGCGGTACTTGGACGAGAAGGCGATCCAGGAGATCCGGGTGAAGGAAAAACTCTCCTTTGCTGAAGCCCGGAGGCGTTATCATGCGCGCTAACCTTCACTCCTGCTATCTGGCACATTTTGTTCTGCTGTTGCCTCGCCAGTACCACGAGTAGATGCCGAAACTCAGACATGGACAATGACTGCATTAACCGCCGCTTCCATCCTGCCGTCCATTAAAGCTACTGTTACCAAGCCCTATAAACCTGGTCCAAAGTACATGAAGTCGCAAGCCGCTGAAAAGAAACCCAAGCAGAAACTTCGTAGGGAAGATTTTCTGAAGGACCCTCAGCGTGCGCGCGGTAAGAAAAGTTCACCTTCTCCTCCTCGGAGGTCGCAGTCCCAGGAAGCTCCTGGGACAAGCCGCGCTCAGCGGCCCCCCTCACCCATTGCCACCCAGAACCGGTTCACGACGCTTGAATCGCTTTCTGGCTCTGAGCGCGTGGGGCCTCCCTTCGAGGAGGCCATGGAGTCTGACCAACTCCATACAAAAATCCCGAGCCCAAAGGTTAAACAAAAGATAATTTTAAGCCGCCCTTCTAAGTAGACAGTTTATCCCCATTTTCTTAATGGCTATCCTGAGGTGGAATGTACGTGGTGTACGATCGCATAGGGCGGAACTGCAACTTTTATTGCGTTCCCATTCACCTATGGTCGTGTGTTTGCAGGAGACCAAGCTTCGCCCTAATGATCCTTTTGATCTCCAAGGATATACGCCGGTTCGCTACGACCTTGAACCGAGGGAGGGTACTCCTGCTCATGGTGGTGTCATGATTTTGGCGCGTAACGACGTTCACTTTCAAACTATTACACTTACATCCGACTTGCAAGTTGTTGCCGTTCGCCTTCACTTGCCCGGCTTTTTGTTTTCTGTTTGCTCTGTGTATTCACCTCCATCGTCTCCCCTCGCTCCCGCAGACACTCGAGCTCTCCTGTCCGCTCTCCCAACACCATTTCTTCTGTTGGGAGATTTTAATGCCCATCACCTACTGTGGGGTTCGCCAAGGGCTTGTGCGAGGGGAACCCTTCTGTCCGAAATTTTTTATCAGCTCAATCTTTCCATCCTCAATAGCGGTGAACCTACTTTTGTTTCTGATTCTTCTGGTACATTCTCTCACATGGACCTAGCCGTTTGCTCACTCCAGCTTGCTCGTCGTCTGCAGTGGAACGTCGTCGCTGACACCTACTCCAGCCACCATTACCCCTGCGTCGTTTCTCTTCTATCTCACCACGTCCAGCATTCCAGAGTACCTACCTGGATATTCAGAAAAGCCGACTGGAGCTTGTATTCCAGCCTCGTGCATTTTGACGATCAGCCCTTCGCAGACATTAACCAACTAGTGCAGCACCTTACGTCTACGATTTTCTCTGCCGCCGAACGTGCAATTCCCCGTTCATCCTGTCAACCTCGGCGACCGCCTGTTCCGTGGTGGAACGAGGATTGTCGGGACGCCGTTCGTGCTAGTAGAACTGCACTTAGGTTGTTTCGGCGACACCCTACACTTGCTAATTTGGTGACTTTTATACAATCGCGCGCAAGGGCTCGTCGCATTATTCAGGATAGCAAGAAGGCGTCGTGGACTCGTTTTGTCGAGTCTTTTAATCGCTTTACACCTTCATCTGTTGTTTGGGATAAACTTCGTCGCTTCTCAGGTAAAGTGTCGCATTGTACTGTTTCTGGCCTTCAGGTTTCCAATGCCACCATAGTGGATCCGGCTGCCATCGCTAACACTCTTGGTGCTGCCTTTGAGGCGGTTTCCAGTTCAGACCATTATTCCGCCGGCTTTCGCTGTATCAAAGACCGGCTGGATTCCGACACCTTTAATTTTCGGTCTGCTAATAATGAGTGTTATAATGAACTTTTCACACTGAGGGAGCTGGAGCACGCTCTTCATTGCTCTAGGCACTCCGCTCCTGGCCCGGACGGCATTCATGTCCTGATGTTAAAGAACCTTTCAGCCGACAGTAAACTCCTTCTCTTACAGGTCTATAACCGTATTTGGCAAGACGGCTTTTTTCCTTCCGTTTGGTGCGAAGCCACCATTGTCCCTATACTTAATCCTGGGAAGGATCGCCAACTTCCTTCCAGCTACCGCCCTATCTCCCTCACCAGTTGCGTTTGCAAGGTGACGGAGCGCATGATTAACGGACGGTTGACATGGTGGCTTGAGTCTCAGAAACTTCTAGGGAACGCTCAGTGCGGGTTTCGCCGCTATCGCTCTACCGTAGACCGTCTGGTGTCCCTGTTGACGCATATTATGAATGGATCTCTGAGAAAGTGTCAAACAGTGGCTGTGTATTTTGACCTGGAGAAAGCTTATGACACTTGTTGGAGGGGCGGCATTTTACGTACACTTCACGCATGGAATAACCGCGGTCGTCTTCCCATATTTCTTCGGGAGTTCATGACGGATTGCGTTTTTCGTCTACGTGTCGGCTCGGTTTTATCTCGTCGTTTTATTCAAGAGAACGGAGTACCGCAGGGCTCTGTACTCGGTGTCACACTTTCTGCGATTGCTATCAACCCCATTGTTGATTGTATTCCACCTGGCATGTCATCGTCCCTTTTTGTTGAAGATTTTGCCATTTATTGCAGTTCACGGCGGACCTGTCTACTCGAACGCCGTCTCCAGAGCTGTATCGACCGTCTCTACGCCTGGAGTAACGCCAGCGGCTTTAATTTCTCCGCTGAGAAATCCGTCTGCATCAACTTCTGGAGCCGGAAGTATTTCCCTCCGCCCTCTCTCCATCTTGGGTCTGAGGTCCTTCCATTTGCAGACGAGGTGAAATTTTTGGGGTTGGTCTTTGACCGGAAGCTGAGCTGGACTTCTCACGTTTCCTTTTTAAAAGCAAAGTGTGACCGTTCTCTTAATATTTTACGTGTTTTAAGTGGCACTTCCTGGGGAGCTGATCGGACCGTCCTTCTTCGCCTTTATCGCTCTTTGGTCCGATCCAAGCTTGATTACGTGTGTATTGTTTATTCTTCGCCACGTCTATCTGTGTTACGTCGATTGAATGCCATTCACCATCGTGGCATAAGAGTCGCTACAGGGGCCTTTCCAACTAACCCTGTACCCAGTCTGTACGCAGAAGCTGCAGAGCCTCCGCTGTCCTTCCGGCGTGAGATGCTTTTATGCAGCTATGCTTGTCGACTCTCAAGCATGCCTAAACACCCGTCCTTCGATTTATTTTACGAGGATTCGCTTGATCGACAATATTTCGTTAGCTCCTCTGCATTACTACCTCCAGGGGTTCTATTTCGAAAGCTTCTTCGGCATTTGGACTTTACGCCAGCGCCGGCCCTTCCCAGGGGGGAAACGCGCTTTCCTCCATGGTTGCGCGCTGAGGCCCAGTGTCACCTTGGGTTGACGTCTATGTCGAAGAATGAGACCTCTTCTTCAGTTCTTAGATCGGTCTTTTTAGAACTTCGGTCGCAGTTCGGGGACTTTCGTTTTATATATACTGATGGGTCTAAGACTGATGTTGGAGTAAGGTGTGCCTTTGTTGGTGATAATCGTAGTTTTACATTTCGTTTACCCGGGCAATGTTCGATTTTTACCGCCGAACTTTTTTAGTATTTATCAGTCACTTTTATACGTCCAGCGGTACGACCTACGACTCTGTTTTATTTGTTCAGACTCCCTGAGTGCTCTTCAAAGTATTCGCGCACTGTACAATTACCACCCCCTCGTACAGCGCATACATGACCCGGTCCACTCGCTTGGTGCCTCTGGCATCAGCGTCTCTTATATGTGGATTCCAGGTCATGTGGGCATCTCAGGGAACGAGTCGGCCGACGCCGCTGCGAAATCGGCGATTTTATTACCCAGATTTTTTACCTCTGTTGTTCCCTCGTCAGATTCGTGTGTTATTTTACGTCCCCGCATCCTCTCGCTTTGGCGCGATGAGTGGACGGCCCTACGGGGGAACAAATTGCGGGAAATTAAAAATGTCCCGTTAGTCTGGGGTACCTCTTCTCGTTCTACACGTCGGGAAGAGGTACTTTTAGCCCGTTTACGAATTGGACATTGCCTTTTTAGTCATAGATACTTGCTCAGTGATGACCCCGCTCCACTGTGTCAGCTGTGTGGTGCGCCCTTAACGGTGCGCCACATTTTAACTGAGTGTAAAGATTTAGCTCCACTGCGCGTTCGCGTGGGTCTGCCTGTTGGCATAGCCAACGTTTTGGCAGACGACCCGCATGCTGTAGAATGCCTTTTACGTTTTATAAGTGACATTGGTTTTATCCGTCGCATTTGATGCGCTGAGCGCCTTTTAGCTGTTTGATTTTACATCATCTTTTAATGGGGGCACTCCTCCCCAGTGGACATCTGGCGCTCGTGTCCCTCGCATTCTACAGTTCTTGACACGTTGTTTTATTCTCTTGTTGACCAAGAGTTTAGTGTGTAGAGCTTAGTATTTGGTCTGTTGTGTTTTTTTAGTGTTTCTTTCCCAAGCGTTTTGTGTGGGGTTTTTACTTTTTTGACTTTTGCATTTATATTTTACACATAGAAAGGGCGCTAATAACCCTAGTATTTGAGCGCTCTTAAACCCCACCTCATCATCACACCTGTCTACTCGAACGCCGTCTCCAGAGCTGTATCGACCGTCTCTACGCCTGGAGTAACGCTAACGGCTTTAATTTCTCCGCCGAGAAATCCGTCTGCATCAACTTCTGGCGCCGGAAGGCTTTCCCTCCGCTCTCTCTCCATCTTGGGTCGGAGGTCCCTCCATTTGCAGACGAAGTGAAATTTTTGGGGTTGGTCTTTGACCGGAAGCTGAGCTGGACTTCTCACGTTTCCTTTTTAAAAGCAAAGTGTGACCGTTCTCTTAATATTTTACGTGTTTTAAGTGGCACATCCTGGGGAGCTGATCGGACCGTCCTTCTTCGCCTTTATCGCTCTTTGGTCCGATCCAAGCTTGATTACGGGTGTATTGTTTATTCTTCGCCACGTCCATCAGTGTTATGTCGATTGAATGCCATTCACCATCGTGGCATAAGAGTCGCTACAGGGGCCTTTCTACCTAGCCCTGTACCCAGTCTGTACGCAGAAGCTGCAGAGCCTCCGCTGTCCTTCCGGCGTGAGATGCTTTTGAGCAACTATGCTTGTCGACTCTCAAGCTTGCCTGCCACCCGTCTTTCGAGTTATTTTTCGAGGAGTCGCTTGATCGCCACTATTTGATTAGCTCCCCTGCATTGCTCCCTCCAGGGGTTCGATTTCGACAGTCCTTCGGCATTTAGACGTTACGCCAGCGCCGGCCCTTCCTCGGGGTGAAACGCGTTTTCCTCCTTGGTCGCGCACTGAGGCCCACTGTCACCTTGGGTTAACGTCAATGCCGAAAAATGGGACCCCTGCTGCCGCACCTAGATCCGCTTTTTTAGAACTCCGGGCACAATTCGGGGACTGTCATTTTATATATACCGATGGGTCTAAGACTGGTGGCGGAGTAGGATGTGCCTTTGTTTTTGTAACACAGAGTTTTACTTTTCGTTTACCTGAACAATGTTCGATTTATACCGTCGAACTTTTTAGTATATATCAATGTGTTTTATACATTCAGCGGCACGTCTTACGGCGCTGTGTGATTTGTTCGGACTCTCTGAGTGCCCTTCAGAGTATTCACGCGCTGTATAGTTACCACCCGCTCGTACAACGCATTCATGAGTCTGCCGACGCCGCTGCCAAATCGGCCATTTTATCACCCAGATGTTTTACCTGTGTTGTTCCTTCCTCAGATTTTTATGTTATTTTACGTTACCGTATCCTCTCGCGCTGGTGCGATGAGTGGGCGGCTCTTAGGGGGAACAAGTTGCGGGAGGTTAAACCTCATCCGTTAGTCTGGGGTACCTCTTCTCGTTCTTCTCTTCGGGAAGAGGTACTTTTAGCTCGTTTACGAATCGGACATTGTCGTTTTAGTCATAGATACCTGCTCAGTGGTGAACCCGCACCACTGTGTGAGCAGTGTGATGCGTCCTTAACGGTGCGTCACATTTTAACAGAGTGTCAAGTTTTATCTCCGTTGCGCGTTCCTGTTGGTCTGCCTGTTGTCGTAGCCAAAGTTTTAGCAGACGACGCGCATGCTGTAGAATGTCTTTTACGTTTTATCACTGACATTGGTTTTAGACGTCGCATTTGATGCGCTGAGCGCCTTTTAGCTGTTTGCTTTTACATTATCTTTTAATGGGGGCACTCCTCCCCAGAGTACATCTGGCGCTCGTGGCCCTCGCATTCTACAGTTCTTGACACGTAGTTTTATTCTCTAGTTGACCATGATTTTAGTGTGTGGAGTTTAGTATTCCGTCTGTGTTTTTTTTAGTGTTTTTGACCAAGCGGTTTGTATGGGGTTTTTTACTTTTTAGGCTGTTCCTTTTATATTTTACACATCGTAAGGGTGCTAATAACCTTGGCAGTTGAGCGCCCTTAAGCCCCATCTCATCATCATTTAATTATATTGCTCTTATCGGTAGACTTTTTTGTAACCTTTGCCTATAGGCAATGGTGTTAGCTTTTATTATCTTGTCGGTGGATTTCTTGCACCTTTGGCCTCTTAATCATTAGATTACACACACATTCACACTCTCGTTCATACTTCCGAACCCTAGGGAATAGGCAATAATCTTGTCAAGAGAAAAATTCCCACCCCACAGCCTGGAAGAGAACCCGGGACCCCTCGCACACCAGGCAGGTACACTACCGACTGTACTACGGGGCCAGCCATTTATATGATTATGAACGGCATAAAAAGCGAAAAGTAGGATAAATTCCAAACTTCCTATATAGATCCATGCTATTTGATGGACTTTTTCCAAAGATTTTCATGAACTTTCCAACGAAACAGTGATTTATATTGAAGTATTTTGTTTAGTACTTATTTTTCAAAACTGGATATGAAAATTTCGAAAAAATACCACAAGAACAGTTAACGTTACGTCTTCATTGTGAGTGGTGGTCTCCCAGAGGGAGAGAAGGAAAACCTTCACAGTTAGGGCTATTGCAGAAATGCTTACTGCCCCACCTTATGGTATTAAATGATCAATGCTATTTTTCTTGCTTCAACCGTTGCTAACATTAAAAGTCATGTGCCAGAAATTCAGAAGAATTATCTACATGTATTTACAAAGTACTTCCAGACGCAAAGCTGAAAAACGCTCACAAAGATACTTAAATGTCGAGGAAGGTATATATTTTGGACACATGTTTAGTGTGTCTGATGCATTCAACGATTCAAATAAAGTATATATCAACATGTGAAGTGAAATAACATTGAGGTGAAATTATTGCAACTTATAGCTACTTAAGCATCAAGTGTGGTAACAATAAACAAGCAGAGAAATAAAGAAACATTGTTTTACAATTCTGAATATCATTTCAGTATGATCACCTCAATTTTCCAATATGTATACTGCCTTAAATCCACAAGAGAAATAAAAATTGACACTTCGAGTTGCTTCGTCTCTAACAAACAACTGAAGAATGAGTTAGCCTGCAAATGCGATAACGCAGCGCTATTTCTATAACATCATTATGTAATTAGCGCTAGATATTCCCAAGTTGTATTTGACGTAAAATTTTCACTACTTACTGCGCGTTTATTAAAACAAATAATTAATTTGCACTCATGTTTCTCATGCATTTCAGACATTTGTTAATGCTTTTGCTACGTAATATTGTTCAGAAACCACATACAAGGAGTATTAGTATAAATACGATGGATCAAGCGACATATTAAAACGACAGTACTGGCCACGTAGTCACATTTTTGGTGGGTGTGGGCTCTTAAGTATTAAAAGCAATAGTAAAACGCAACGTTAAAGGTTGACCATCTAATTATAATTATGCTTCATTAGGTGGCTTACGGGCTGTTGCACAAAGAGTTTCTTATGAGGTAAGATTGGCATTAATTTTGTTATCCTTTATTTTTTTAATTAGAAGTTATTCATTATTAGACTTTTTATTATCAAATTTGAATTTGATTTTTGTTTTTATTTAGTTTTTTCATTGATTTATAAAAATGAATTTATAAATTTTTGTTTTCTGAATAATTTTGGCATTTTTAGTTAAATAACTATATATTTAGTGAATTTATGATTACGTAGGGCACATGTGGAAGCTCCAGTTTCAGAATCTATAATTTTAGCTGGAGTTTTATTAAAACTAGGTGGTTATGCTTTATTACGGGTGTTTTAATATTTAATGGCAATTGAGATATTAATCAATGTATTTTGATTATTTTTTATTAATTGGAGGGGCTTTTGGTAGTTTAATATGTTTACGTCAAGTAGACAAAAAAGCATTAATTGCTTATTCATCTGTAGCTCATATAGGATTAATTGTTGGAGGTCTAATAATATTAAATATGCGAGGATTCTATATAACCTTTGTTTTAATAATTGCTCATGGTTTATGTTCATCTGCATTGTTTTGTTTAGCTAATATTAGTTATGAACGTTTAGGAAGACAAAGATTACTGTTTGGTAAAGGTTTATTAAATTTAATAACATTATGATGATTTTTACCTTCGTAGTTTAATATAGCAGCTCCTCCCTCTTTAAATTTATTAGGAGAGATTGGTTTATTAATAGTATAATGGGTTGAATATAAATAGTAATATTATTTGTTATATTCATTTATACCTTATATTTATATTCATATAGTAAACATTGAATTATTATTCTGGAGTTTATAGTAAAATAAGTGGATAATGTCGTGAATATTTATTATTAATATTACACTCATTAGCTTTAAATTTATTAATTTTAAAAAGGGATTATGTATTAATTTGATTTTAAATGTTATTACTTGAGTAGTTTATAATAAACCCTTGATTTGTGGTAAAATAGATAATAATAAATTATCTTAGGTTATGATTTATTTATCATTATGTTTTATTGGATTTTGAGTTAATATTGTTTTCTTTGTTAAGATTTATATTTGGTATATATTGTATTATAAATAATTTAATTTATTTTGTTGAATGAGAAATTATTAGATTAAATATTTCTTCAACTGTTATAACACTATTGTTGGATTGAATAATTTTGTTATTTATAAGTTTTGTTATATTAATTCCATCTTTAGTAATTTTATATAGTGGGAATCATATAATAAGAGATATTTCATTAAATCCATTTATTGTTTTAGTTTTAACATTTGTATTATCAATAATGTTTTTAATTACTAGTCGAAATTTAATTAGAATATTACTGGGTTAAGATGGATTAGGTTTAATTTCTTATTCTCTTGTTATTTATTATCAAAATGTGAAATCCCATAATGCTGGAATATTAACTGCTTTATCTCATCGTGTTGGTGATGTTGCTTTATTAATAGCGATTGCATGACTATTAAACTTTGGAATCTGAAATTATATTTTTATTTGGATTGTTTAATAAATAGATATGAATTGTATTTAATTTAGTTTTAGTTATTTTAGCAGGGATAACAAAACGTGCACAAATTCCTTTTTTAGGGTGATCTGCTCCTACTCCTGTTTCAGCTTAATTCATTAATATTTATTAATTCGATTTAGTAAACCTTTTTCGAATTGATTGTTAAATTTTTTATTAGTAATCTCTGTTTTTACAATATTTATTAAAGGATTAGGTGTAAATTTTGAATACGATTTAAAGAAATTATTGCTTTAAAAACTTTGAGACAGTTTAGATTAATTATAAGAATTTTAGGTTAGGATTTGCTGATTTTGCATTTTTTCATTTATTAACTCATGCATTGTTTAATGCACTACTATTCATATGTGCAGGAAAAGTAATTCATAATGTAAAGGAATGTTAGCATATTCGTTTTATAGGAAATGATCAATTTTTATACCTTTTACTTCATTTTGTTTTATAGTATCAAATTTTGCTTTATGCGGAATACCTTTTTTAGCTAAATATTTTTCAAAAGATATAATTTTAGAAGCATTTCCTTTAACGGATTTAAATATGTTTATATTTTTTTATATTTTTTATCCACTGGTTTCACAGTATGTTATTCCTTTCGTCTTTTTTATTGAGTTTTGTGAGGGGATTTTAATTTGGTACCTATAGGTATTTGAAGAGAAGGAAAGCATTTAATAGAAGAAAATTGAATAATAATTTATGGAATATTAGGTTTAATAATTTTTGCTGTAGTTGGTGGAGGATTATTAAATTGAATATCCTTTTAACCTCTTATTTTAATTATTTATAATTATATATGAAAATAATACCTCTATTAGTGAGATTTATTGGTTAATGATTAGGAAGAATTGTATTTAAACATAAATTGAATTATTATTTAAAATTATATATATTCATAATAAATATAAATATAATGAAATAATTATTTTTCGGTGCAATATCATATATACCTTTAATTTTTACTAAATGCGTAAGAGAACGAACTTTGAAAATTGGTTTTAACTTGGTTAAATATATTCATTTAGGTTGAAGCGAATAATTTGGAGCACAAAACGTATACTATATTTTAATGAAGTTAAGTGGTTTAAATCAATGATTTCAACATAGAGACTTAAAATATTATTTAGCAGTTTTTTATTACTTTAATTATGATTATATCCTTTGTTATTTATTAAAACATATTATACAGGATATAAAATTGAAGCTGTTATTGAGATAATTTACTACCTTTGAATATATATATATAAACTTGAAATTTATGAATTTTCTACAATGAAAATGTAATGTGTTGTTTTAAATTATATAAATTAAAATAAAGATATAAATGTATTTAAACCACTTGAATAACAAGTTAGCAACTTTTATTCGATCAACACATCTTCTTAATTGGTATACAATACAATTTTATCAATAACAGTGATATACCTCTAATTTGGTTTCAATTAATATAAAAAATAAGAATAAAATTATATCTTATTATCATGTCGAAACTGACTACAATTGATTTCCTTCTTACTTATTTTAAGGAAAATTGATAATTCGATACTTTTTGAGTGCAAATCAAATGTTGAGATTAACTATAACCCTAGTAATAATTTAAGATGCTCATTCAAGGGATCTTTATTTCATTCATGGAATAAACCGGATGTTAAAATTAGTGGAAATAAAATTCTTGTAATAATTCAAGTTAATATATTTGATTTAAAAGGAATAACAGTTACTGGAAAAATTAAGGCGATTTCTACGCCAAAAATTAAAAAATAATGGCAATTAAGAAGAATTGTAAGGAAAATAGCAGTCGTGAAGATCTAATTGAATCAAATCCACATTCAAAGGGTGAGTTTTTTCTCGGTCTTCAAGATTTTTGGATACTAAATTATTTAATGATATAAGAATAAAAGAGATTTTTATGATAATGACTTAAAATTTGAATTATTTATTCTAATTAATTGTAGACTTTTAATTGGAAATCAAATGCACTTTTTATACTAAACAAAATTATCTTCCTCATCAATAAATGGAAATATATAAAACTAATAACACCGCATTTACAAAATGCCAATATCAAGCAGCTGCTTCAAAGCCAAAATGATGATTGGACGTGATATGTATAAAAATTATTCGAAATAAGCATGTAATTAGATATGAAGTACAAATAATTACATGAAAGCAGTGAAGTCCGGTTGCAACAACAAATATTAATCCGAAAACTGAATCTGCGATAGTGGATGAGGCTTCATAACACTCATATAGTTGTAGAATGGTAAAATGAATACCTAAAATGATAGAGAAAATTAGTCCTTGAGTAGCTTGGTCATAATTATTTTATAATAATCCATGATGACTTCATGTAATAATAATTCCTGAAGGTGGTATTAAGAAGTGGGATTTGAAGAGCATTAAAAGGGAGGATTCCAATGGGTGGTCCAAAGGATCCAAGTTCAGTAGTGGGTGCAAGTCTTCTATGACAAAAATTCCCAAAAAAAATCATAATAAAATAATTTCTGAAACAAAAAGTAAGATTATTTCTCATCGTAATTCTATTATTACTTTTTGTATGATATCCTTGATAAGTACTTTCTCGTACTACATCTCCTCATCATTGAATTGTAACTAAAATTAATATTAGAATTCCTATAAATATTAATTGATTATTAAATTCATATGTAAACTTAATGAATCCTAATATTGCAATTATAATTCTAAAAGCTGCTTTGATAGGTCAGGGTCTATGTGTGACTAAATGATAAGGGTATAAAGATGTATTAATTTTTAATAATTTTAGTTTAACATACTAATGTTATGATTTAACTCACTCCGTAAATATTAATTTTATCATTAGAGGTAATTACTATATTACTATAAATTGGTTTAACAGACCATTACTTGCTTTTCAGTCATCTAATATTTCAGATAAATTAGAGATTCAATTGAGGAAATTATTAGTTAAGGTGCTTTCAATTATAATAGGTATAAATGTATGATTTGCACCACAAGTGCTGATATAAAATTGGATCTCCTCCTCCTGCAGGATCAGAGAAGGATGTATTATTTAGGTTTCAATCAGTTAGAAGTATAGTAATTCCTCCTGCAAGAACAGGTAAAGATAATAATAAAAGAACAGCAGTAATTCCTACTGATCAAACAAATAAGGGTACCTGTGTTTGATTTATGTAAATTGATTTTATGTTAATTATAGTTGTAATAAAATTAGCAGCTCCTATAGTACTAGATATTCCAGCTAAACAAAAAAAAATTGTTAAGACAACTGCAGGTCCTGCATGATCAATTCTACCTGAAAGAGGAGGGTAAACTGTTTATCCTGTTCCAACACCGCTTTCTACAGTTCTTCTAATAATAAGAAATAGAATGGAAGGAGGTAATAATCAGAATCTTATACTAGTTATTCGAGGAAAAGCTATATCTGGGGCTCCAAGCATCAATTGCCAAATCCATCAATTATAATAGGTATAACTATAAAAAGTATTAATAGAAGCGTGAGCAGTAAGAATAACATTACAAATTTGACCATCCCCAATTAAAGATCCAGGTTGACCCAATTCAGTTGGAACTAAAATTCTTAAAGATGTTCCTAGCATACCTGCTCATGCACCAAAAATAAAATATAATGTTCCAATATCTTTACGATTTGTTGAGAATGGTCATGATTGCAATATAGGAAGTAAAATGACTGAGATAGGTGATAAATTGTAAATTTGTTAAGCGAACTTAAATTTCTTTTGTGCCAAGAAAGGTTTTATATTCATTTCATGATATTAAAATGCAATTCTAATGGTGTAGTTAATACTAACACGTAAAGAGAGTTCTTTATTTATAACGTTGAAGGACATTAGTTTATTTAACTTAAAATCTTAATACATGATTAAGATTAAAGTGCAGATTTATATTCCAAAAATGAAAAAATCAGCTATTTTTGCAAAATTGGATTTTGGGTAAATTTAGATAATTCAAATAATTACAGAATTTGTAAGTGTTAATGGTGTGTATATGATACGCATATAGTAGTATAAAGTTAATAAGGCGGATACAATTAGAATTATTGACGTAAGGATTATAACATTTTGAATTATGAATTGAATTGAAATTCATTTTTTGAAAAACCCTAAAAAGGAAGTAAACCTCCTAATGACAATAAAGATGTTAATAAAGTGAATTTTACATTTTTTTATTTAATGGGTTAAAGGTTTGAGAAATATAGGATAAGTTAGTTATAGCTGTTATTAAAATGGTGCTGGCAATATTAATAGTGTAAATGGTAAAGCATAATAATCATGTTTGAACCCATAGTTATAGTTGTTAATATTCATCCAATATGATTACTTGATGAGAATGCTAACATTTTTCGTAAAGAAATTTGATTAAAACCACCGATAGGACCAATAAGTGTGGATAATATAATTTTGATTTTAATAAAGTAGTTATAAATAATTATATAGGAAATAAGAATCAATGGTGCAATTTTTTAAATTGATAGAATAATAAAACTATTTATTCAAGACAACCGCTCCATTACAGAATGTAATTATCAATAAAAAGGTGCAGATGTAATTTTTATTAAAAGTGGGATGGCAATTAAAATATTTCAAATTGTGGTTCTGTTAGATAAAATATTTCAAAAATGTTAATTTTTAAAATGATTAAAAATAGAAGGGTTTATGACGAAATGCGTTGAATAAGAAAATATTTAAATTAATTATCAGGTTAGGGTTCTTTTAAATACAAATAAGATAGGAATATAAATTAAATGGTAAATCCAAAAATATATTTAAATGTAAAGTAGGTGTGAAAAGGGATTATATCAATAATAGTATTTGTTGCTAAGGTATTGTTTGATCCTGTTTGATGAAGAAATAACAAATGAATTATAATACAGGCTGTTATAGTAAATGGAAGTACAAAGTGAAATGTGAAAAATCGATTTAAGGTTGAATTATCTACAGTAAAACCTACTCATACTCACTGTACTAATACAATTCCTAAGTAAGGAATAGCGGATAATAAATTAGTAATTTCTGTAGCACCTCAAATAATATTTGTCCTCATGTTAGAACATAAACTATAAAAGCTGTAACTATTACTAAACATAAAATTATAACTACAATTATTTATGTACAATAACATTTATATGAACCATAATGCAATCTCGTTCAATATGAAGGTAAATACAGATAAAAAATATAAAAGCACCATTGGCGTGTAAAGTTCGTAAAAGTCATCTATAATTTACGTCTCGACAAATGTGTACTACACTACAGAAGCCTAATCAAAATGGGCTGAATAATGTATAGCTAAAAATAGTCCTGTTATGATTTGGATGATTAATTATAATTTTTGATTGGAGATATCAACCCGAACGTTTGCAAGCTGGAATTTATTTATTATTTTGTACCTTATTTGCTTCACTACTATTATTAAGAATAATATATCTTTATAATAATTTAAAATATTTAGTTTTTTCATTGAATTATAAGAATGATTTTATAACTTTCTGTTTATACCTTAGAATAATTTTGGCATTTCAGTTAAAATACCTATATACTTAGTGCATTTATGATTACCTTGGGTACGTGTGGAAGCTCCAGTTTCAGGCTCTATAATTTTAGCTGGGGTTTTATTGAAACTATCTGGTTATGATTTATTACTGGTTTTTGAATATTTAATGGAAATTGGGACATTAATTAATGTATTTTGATTATCTATTAGATTAGTTAAAGGGTTTTTAGTTAGTTTAGTATGTTTAAGTCATGTAGGTAGATATAACAGAATTAATTGCTTATTCATCTGTAGCTCATAGAGGATTAATTGTTGGAGGTTTATTAACATTAAATATCTGAGGATTCTATATAATTTTTCTTTTAATAATTGCTCATGATTTATGTTCAATACGTTTTTCATTTTTGTAAATTGCAGTCGCTGTTCACTTGTTTCTCGCGAATATCATTATATGAGTTTGGCATTCCAGACCAGCGTATAGCTATTCGCTTTTAAAGGCCGGACCTCGAAGCCGTGGTCGTTGACGTGCATATCTTTGGTGCTTCGCCAAGTTGAGGGTTGAGGGTTCGAGTCCCGCTGTATGCATGGACATGGGCGTTTGTGCGTTTCTCTGTTTTGTGTAATTGCGGTAATAAGCTGTAAAAATGCATTAAAACACAATAATGGTAAACAAGGGTACTAAAAAAGAAAAGGACACTTGTTAGAGATTTGGGTTCAAAAAAATTGATTATTGTTTTTGTTGTAATGGATTGTGAATGGTATAAGAACATAATAATGTAATTTATATTGCTATTTAGACAGTTCAAAGGCTCTTATGGCCCAGAGATATTATAATATATTGGTATGTAACAATGTGCTCACTTTGGGTTTTGCCATTTTCAGTAAATTTTATTCTTTAAACACCAAGTCCACTGTTCTTAACATCTATTAAATAGAGAAGGCTTAAATTTGTTGTTGTTATACAAAATGTTCAGCGGCATTTAGTAGGTTAAAACATTTGATCCTAAATTACATGGGGTCCACAAAATTACAAAAGTGTTACATTAAAAATTATTTCCTTGCGACTATTTTTTTAAAATAAAAGTAGACCCTCAAGCGGAGAAGCAGTTAACCAGCCGTCATAAGCTACTTATAAAAAACTCAAATAAAAAATGTGTAGAGTTCTGATTTGTATTTTCACAGAAAAGTGTACCTTAAATGAAAGTGAAATTTTTATAAATTATTTTACAATATTCAAATATTTATAATTAAAAGATATAAAGCTAGCCAAAAAGCTCTATACTAGTATATTTAGAAAACCTTCTTTAAAAAACAGTAAAGAATTCATTGTGTAATTCTGGAAAAAAACTGAATTTCTTTCAATTGCGAAAAACCGTAAAAATACCCTGCGATCTCTACCAAGGTGCTTGGACGTCAGACTATTAATTTGGTTTCCTCAACCCCCCTGTACCTAAAACAGAATATGTAGATAATGAAATTATTTCTGCAAACGTTTATCTCTATTAACACGAAGTAGATAGAAAAACAAGCTTCCGTTAAAATAAGTTGCACAAGCTATACAGAAATAAAACATATTGGGTAGAGAAAATCGTGTGAATATGACTCAACCGTATTTTTAATTGCCTTCTAGAACATTTGTCATGTTGCACAACATTCCTGGCTATTAACGATTACTAAGGCAGTGACTGTGCCCAGTTGCCGGCAAGTCGGAATACTTTCCGAATTCGAAAACTAAAGTTACTTAAGTGAATATATTTGAGCTGAGTCTTAAAGATACATATTTGTGTCATATATTCACTACCCCAATCAAAACACACCTCATGCTGAGGGTTCACTTATTAACTTCAGGATTGGTATTTATAAGTATAGGCAAGGATTTCTATGTTTAAAATAACACAATTTACAGATATCCGAGTATGTGCCTTTCGCCCCTTAATTACCTATAGTTTGTTCTATTCATAAGTTCGATATTGGGTTTTAATGGAAACACGAATTTCCGGGACCACAAAAAGAAAACCTTATAGAAATATTCGTTTGCTTATAACGTTTGCTTTGCTTATTGTTGGGTTTCTTTCAATTTTAGTCATTAGATCACACACATTCACACTCTCGCTCATACTTCCAGACTCTAGGGAATATGGAATAGTCTTGTCTAGAGAAAAATTCCCATCCCGTAGCCAGGAACCGAACCCGGGATCCCTCGCACAGCAGGCAGGTTCTCTACCAACTGTGCTACGGGGCCAGTCATTTGTAATTTTATGAACCGCATAAAACGCGAAAAGTAGTATACATTCCAATCTTCGTATATAAGTCCATGATATTTGATGCACTTTTCTCAAAGACAAGAGAAATAAAGGAACATTGTTTTACAATTCTGAATATCATTTCAGTATACTCACCTCAATTTTCCAATATGTATACTGCCTTAAAACCACAAGAGAAACAAAAACTGACACTTGGAGTTGCTTCCTCTCCAACGAACAACTAAAGAATGAGTGAGCCCAGTGTGTCTGCAAATGCGATAACGCAGAGGTATTTCTATGACATCATTATGTAATTAGCGCTTGGTCACTCCAAGTTGTATTTGACGTAAAAAGTGCACTACTTATTACGGTTTATTAAAAGAAATAATTAATTTGCCTCTAACTTTCTCATGCATTTCAGAGATTTGTTAATGGTTTTCGTATGTAATATCGTTCAGAAAACACATGCAAGTGTATTACTATAAATACGTATGATCAAGCAACATATTAAAATCATATTACTGCCGGCTGCGTCACATTTTTGGCGGGGATGGGCTCTTAAGTATTAAAAGGAATAGTAAAATGCAACGTTAAAGGTTGATCATCTAAGTATAATTATGCTTTATTAGCTGGCTTACGGGCTGTTGCACAAAGAATTTTTAAGAGGTAAGATTGGCATTAATTTTGTTATGTTTTATTTTTTTAATTATAAATTATTCATTTTTACATTTTTTATTATAAAATGAGAATCTGTATTTGTTTTTATGTCTACCTTTATGTAATGTATGGTTTGTATCTTTTTTAGCTGAAACAATTCGTAGTCTTTTTGATTTTGCTAAAGGGGAATCAGAATTACTTTCAGGTTTTAATATTGATATGGAAGAGGAGGGTTTGCTTTAATTTTTAGGTGAATATTCAAGGAATTTATTCACAAGTATATTAATATGTATTGTCCTTCTTGGTTCTGATTTAAATTCATTTATATTATATTGAAAACTAGTTTTTATTGCTTTTATATATATTTGAGCTCTTGGAAATTTACCGCGTATCGATATGCTAAATTAATATATTTGGCATGAAAGATATTTTTTGCTTTTGTCTTTAAATTTTTTAATTTGTGCATTAAGTATTAATCTGTTAGAGTCACACCTGTGATTTACTCTTAAAGTTATATCTTTAAGTTTACTTGTGAAAGTATCATTGTTATTACAACATATATTCAATGCTAAATCATCAGCAAATAAAAACGTTTTTAGGCATTCACCTTGTATAGCTTCCGGAAGATCATTGATATACACCAGAAAGAAAACAGGTCCCAGTACTGAGCCCTACGGGACAACATGCTTTATCCTTTTAAAACAAGATTTTCTCTAACATAAGTAGCCTGATATCGGTCACTTACGTAAGAACGTATTAAATTTATACTAATATCATAAAAATCAAAGTAGACTAACTCTTTTAAAAGTATTTCATGTGAAATTGTATCAATGGCCTTTGTTAGATCAAAGAAACGGCCATGGGATGCAAAACTACCTTCAAAAGCATCCAAAGTTGGTTTAAAAAAAAAACCTATTACAGCAAAAGCAGTATCGTGTCCTGTTCTAAAACCAAATTGACTGGGAGAAAACAGAAAGTTCTCCTCAAAGTGCTGAGTTATCTGTTTATTTAATAAGACCTCAAAAACCTTAGACACAACTGGGATGATAGTTAGCATAGTCAATTCTGCTACCTTTCTTACAGATGGGAATGACTTTAACAAGTTTAAAAGAATCCGGATAATTACCGTTGTCAATACACATATTGAAGATGTGTGTCAGAGACTCACTTATAAAAGTGGCAGCATACTTTAAAATTTGTGAATTTAACTCAAATACATCTAGACAAGAACTATTGCTAAGCCCCATTGTAACAGCATAAACATCCTCTACAGTTACATGGTTAAATTTAAAAACACTAGTTGGCTTATTTATATTGATCATTAATGTTGGTAGCTTTACTGTTAACACTTTCATCCACAAAATCCAGCAAATAAGAATTTATTTCCTCAACATTTAGATGAACTTCACAAATACTCTTTGAGGTACTATTTATTACAGTTGAAATAACTGACCATAATGACCATGTTTTTTAATTATTTTTAGAATTTGTAAGAAGTTTAGAAAAATAATCGGCCTTGGTAATGTTCAACAGTTACTTGTAATCTTTTCTAAGATTAATAAAAGTACCTTTATATTCCGTCATTCTATGGTGAGTGTATAAATTATAATAAAAGAGACTGTTTATCTTCTAAAGATTTGAGTTCGCTAATATACCACATTTTATTTATAGTTTTCCTCTTAGGCCCAGGATTACAAACAGTAAGTAGAAAAGCTTTATCAGTAATATCAGATACAATCGATAAAAGATAATTAACTTTCTCATTTAAGCTTTTTATACTATACAGTGTTATCCAACTTATTTGTTTTAACAAAAACATAAAATAATACAAGCTATGAGCGTTATAAAAACGTTTAAATTTGAAATTACAATTTTTATTCGAGTTAACATTACTTAAAATTATAGTTTTCAGAAGTACTGCATTGTGGTTATAAACAGTAAAATTGACCTTCAGAATTAAGTTCATTGTATATATTTGAGGCTTGTGCAACACAAACTAATACAAAACCCGAAAGCTCTACCTCAAATACCTTTTCATATAAGGTACTAAAAGGTGTACCTAAAATGATTCCTTTACATATATATATAGCCCTGCATCATCAACGACAGAAGATCAACTTATCCAGTTCTTGAAGTCAAAATGTCCGGAGGCTTGTGCAACCTATATTAATAATTACAACACAATTTACATTTCCATATATCGTCGTGGCATTTCTTGCTTTGATAGTTTCTTAAATAAATTATACGAACTTCTTCGTTTTGTTTATAAAGACAATTTTAATAGACACGTTGTACTAACGGCTGATTTTAATGGTGATTTTAAATCAAACAGTAATGAGGTCAACAACCTTTTGACATATTTGACAGTTACGGTCTTAGACCTCTGATTTTGAATCTACTAGACCTGGACGCGAGAGCTCAGTTGGTACGTGCATTGACAATAAAGAACTGAAATTTTCAGTACATGTACACAACACACGGTTTAACTTTCTGAACCACAATCATAATTTTATAATGTATATTAGTGATATTAAGAAAGCAAAAAAATTGCAAATTTTCCACATTTTTACTTTTTTGACCTTGCAAATAAGTGCTTTTCAATTTCTAGTGAACTGATACAGATAACTAAATAACTGAGATTCAGAAGATAGCAGATTATACTAAGAACAAGCATGCAAAAGTGTGATTCTGTATTGCAAGTAGTATCAGAGAAACAGGTAGGGGAAAGGTCCCTATATTGAACCACTTACGCCTAAATAGTAAATAATAATGATAATTTCAAATAAAAATTTTCAGAAACACAAGCGTTAAAGCGACAAATCCTTGCGCTATAAATATCCTCAACACAATTTAAAATTAATACAGTTATCAATCAAATAGCATTTAAAAAGTGAGATGGTGCAAATCGGTTCAAATCAGGAACGTGGTCCTTAAATTGTACCACCCGTATCTTAAAATAAACCACATACTTTTAAGTTTAAAAGTATTTTTATTAATACAAAATACACATATTTTATTGTACACTCAAAACAAATACGCTATCAGCAACAAAAGTAGAGTCCAAAATTGTGATTAGAATAGCAATTTCCTCGAACATTTTGAATTTTTATATAATGGCAATCACTTGGTTTTTGGAATAGGTATTATTTAAAAATATATAGTTTTTACTCTCATAAAAAAAGAGTACAATTATACACAGTGTTCACAATAAAACGCTTTCTTCTTGCCACTAACTTTTACACATTTTTGGTGAAGCTATATACTACACCTCATACACTGGATTATATCTATTTCAGACAATTCACAATTCACATATTTATGCCATCAACTGTGTTTAACGCGATTTTTTTTAACATAGCATATTATGTGGATATTTTTCACACGATATACTATCCGCAGTTGAGCAATCCTAGAATTTCAATAGGTTTCCTAAATTGGACCAGTTTAATATAGGGTTCAAACACTGGTTCAATTTACGAGCCACGCCATTTTGGAAGCTTTAGCATCTATGTGACAAGCAGAGACGCTGCTTGAAAAAACGTGTGCATGAATATTGTTGCTAAATAAACACTTCATAATATGTAATATATAGATCACCTCAAACTTATCTAATTGGTCGTATAAACTTAGCTATATGCGTCAAGTATCACTTCTGAAGCACCAAAAACACCAACACTCCAAACAACTGAAACAACTCAATGCAAAGTCAACAACTCCTAGCATTCATAGCTGTACACACCACGCTAGGGCTAGCGTTACTGTGACATCTGTCGAATAGTTTAGAAAATATCGGGCGGTTCAATTTAAGAGGCGGTTCAAATTAGGGACATTATCCCTACATGAATTAACATGTTTTATGAGTAAATTTTATTATTTTTATGCTGAATGAAATAATTTTACGGACTCATTTTCTTAAGCTATCAATGCAAACAACCAGTTAAAATACTTGTAATTATTTATAGAATATTCATAAAAATTTCAGGAAAAACCATTGAGAGCTTTAAGAGCAGTGGTAATTTAATACACTTAAGGTGTAATTTCCAGTGTTCAGACTACCTTATCCCCTTAAATGGATCACCAATTAAGGCTTACATGCCCAAAACAAACGGTTAGGGATATTTTCGGAGAGAAAAGTCCCAGGAAAGCTCTCTACTCTAGTATGAAACATAATGCGGTACAATTAAAACATTCAACATTCTGAAGATTTCCTCATATGCATACATAGTGTGTTTTCCTTTCAACGTATAACACGAATAAAGGTGTTAGCCCGTATCTATGAGAGAGAGAGAGACAGAGAGAGGGAGAGGGAGGGAGAGAGAGAGAGATGGGAAACCACTAGGCTGATTTTGATCATTATTTCACCATTGTTGTCCTGTTGTTTCTGAAGTTCAAGGCTATACGACAGCTTCTAAATTGAATTTACAACCCTGAATACCATAATACAAACAGCCTGAAGTCATAAAAGAAGTTGCTTGCGAAAAAGGCTTTGATTTGTCGTTAAAAATGCCATGAAGTAGAAAATAGTTAAAACTTAGACCAAGTCCACGGACTGTTCAACAACTGAGGAAAAATATGATACAAGAATACAAATGAATCTGCTTATATCATTACGACATGTATACGGCAGCAGATATCTATATTTTGATAACAGTTTTGCTGTATTTCCTCTGGACTCTGTAATTGAGTTCATTGCTAGCGTATAACATCTATAGCAATATTATAAATAGACAGCTTTTGCACACCCTAAAAGACTATGGGGATAATGATTTCCTCCGAAATCACTCCAAAGATGTTAATAATTCTTTCGCTAATGAAACGCACTTTTCTTCCAGACGGACAAAGCCTATAAATTATTTCCAAAAATGTTAAAACAGCCAGGATTTAGAAGTGTCTTCATATTCATCAATCACATTTCGTTGAATTTGAATATCAGTGCACATTTTGGTCACTTTATAGCAAATACGGCCCTTTGAGGAGTAGAGTCTATTCACATGGCCAAATTTCTTTCCAATTTCGCTGAACTTTGCTATCCAGGAGTAATTTTTATATAATTTTGACAAATTTGGTTACATCTTGAAAAAACAAAGTACACGTATAATACAACACCCAACAAAACTTTTAGGCTACCTTCAAACTCCCAAAAATTATCCCTATCATTATTTCAAAACCCTATATAGGAATCTGCCCTGTTTGACCCATGTTGTCAATATATTTTACATATTTTTCAATTAAACTATAGGATTTGGCATAAAAGCTAACTTGCCTCTTCCAAAAGCTACCCGACTCTTATTTTCTATCACATAGTCCTTCAGTTTTTTATAAAATACTCTTATCTTATTTTTCTGCCCATTATAGAAAATACTACACTACTGTTGAATCATGGCACAAATTTGTACTATAGGACTCTGTGAGAATAGATTTATAGTTAACTTATAACTTTAAATAGCCACCCCGTTTTAAATTTTCATGGCATGAAACTTCAGGCGTTGAAGAATCAGGATCAAATTGCAGTCTTACTGTTCTGGCCATTAAAATTCCCGAACGCGACCATGAAGTTGTGCATTAAGTTTAAAACTTGATTTTCTCATAATCTTGTTTTTCTACGTTTTTGCCGCTTTAAAATGTTCCTGATTATGCGACTTCTGCCCCGTGTATTTCAGATATTGGGTATACGTTCTCTGGATGCTGACATCTAAAAGCCTTTTCTTGATACCGGTGTAGTTTTGAATTAGGGATTTTAGTAACTTAGTATCTATTGTTTTTTGTAAATTAAAACTACTGCATACATATTTCCTAGGAAAAGCTTTACTTTGGAAACGTACGAGGCGTGCTTTTAAAGTAGGTATCGATAATTTTTTAAACAATAACAGAACATTATTTTCCAAATACTTTATCAGTCATTACCTTACACTACATCTCCACATAGGCACTGTCGTTATTTAGACACTTGTGACGGGAAATCAGTTGTTGTATGCCTTCGTCAAAGAATGAAGCCACCTGTGGTGAAAGCCAAGTCTGCACTTCCTGTTTCATAACATTGTCGTCGTTGAAATGTTTTCCACTATGGAATTTCTTCAAATGAAGAAACAGATGAAAATCGTTTGCTGTCATATCCGGCTGTAGGGAGGGTGATCGAATTGTTCCCAGCCGATCACATCTTGAGTTTTCTTTTTGCTGTATGAGTCCGGGCATTGTCACCCATTATTGTGTCCCCATAAACCTCACACAATTGGCGATGAATTTTTGTTGGCGTAGCATTTCTCTCATTAAAAACGAATCACTGATCTGACTTCACAGTGGGCGGGTCGCCCGATTGTTTTCAACATTTCGAAACGCTCTAACAGCAAGAAAACACAAAGTGAGGATCTCTCACACCTGCGTCTGGCTTCCTAATGAATGGAGGAATGCATGCTCAAAATCGCGGCAAATATTAAAACGGTACTTACTTTTAAAAACTCGCTTCGCACGTAAAATGTAATCTTTGACTGCAAAGACGAATGGTATGCAAAATTGAAAACTTTGATTTTTCCGAATATTCATCACACCTGACATTTAACCATGGACTGTTATTTTTCTTTTTTGAAAATTATTTTCTTGGAACCCTAAATATACAGGATATGGCAATTAGCTTTATTCTATAGGTAATTATGTTGAACAAATATGTTCAATGGGACGAGCATTGCACTGTGAATGTCCGTTTTGTTTCATTTGCAATCACAAAATGTAATATACAAAGTCGAATTACATAGTAATGTTTGCACAAAGTGTACATAAAATAGTGATTTCAATGTGTAATTAGTGAAGTTCAAAATCGTATCCGTCCCAAAATAAAGCCAGATAAACGGATAGACGATATTGTTGAACAAGAAGTTTTAAGGGGTCAAGGTACTCAGAAGTGGTCGAAAATTATATTTTTTGTTTTAGGCACTAATAAAATCTCTATTATTTCCAGTTTCAGAAAATTAATACTTTTTGAGGGTTAAGAGGTTTTTAAGACACTTAAACACAATTTAAATGCTGGACACATTCCTTTAAAGGTGCCATTCAACGCATCCTTTTAGAATACTTTGGTATCTTTCAACAACGAACGAATATATCATGTCCAGCGAGCAGTTCAGGAATCAACAAAAGAGACCAGGACCAAGAGAAGGCAATTAGAAATGCTGAAGCAATCTATGAATGAAGGGGCAGATGATTATGACCCTAGAATGTACTGAAGTGTGTGTCAGAATTTTAATGTTCAAACCTTAAACTCAGTTTATTCAAAACAACAGTTTTGGATACTTTTGCACCTTTTTCTCAAAATGTATGAGAGATAGAGAGCTGAAATTTTCAGTACATATATAAAACACATATTTAAACTTTCTGAACTACAATCATATTTTTATAATGTATATTAGTGATATTAGGAAAGCAACAGTATTGCAAATATTCCTCATTTTTACTTTTTTGACTTTGCAAATAATTGTTTTTCAATTTCTAGTGAACTGATACAGATAAATAAATAATTGAGGATCAGAAGATAGCTGATTATACTAAAAACAAGCATGCAAAAGTGCAATTCTGTATTTCAAGTAGTATCAGAGAAAAACTACATGAATTCACATGTTTTAAGAGTACATTTTATTATTTTTCTGCTGGAAGAAATAGTTTTTATGGACTCAACTGCGTAAGCTACCAATGAAAATAACCACTTGAAATAATGGGCACGATTTATAGAATAATTCGTAAAATTTTCAAGAAAAACCATTGAAAAATTTAAGAGCATGGTAATTTTACACAGGTGTAATTTCCATGTGTTCAGACTACATTGTCCCTTTAAGCTCTATTAGAAAAAAACCATTAGTGTCGTGTAGAAAGGAATGGGCGGTTCTGAAGCGATTCTCGTTGTCTTGTCGCAGTCGCCTTACCTGCGTCGTTGACGTTCTCGACGCTACGTCGTAGGGGTCGTCTTCAGGAATCGCTGTCACCGATATCAGCAGGAAGCTCTTGGCGTATCTCAGGGTTCAACTGTCTACGAATCGATCTGAAATTCCCTACGGTCATTTTGTTAGAGTAGGATACAAAAGTGGTGACATATGGATGTTGTCTAGAAAGAAACACTGTTTGCACTTTTCTCACTTATCTCTTCACTTTTCTCACATGTCTTTACTCTAGAAATCCTGCAAGATTCTCTTGTTTTCCCTAACACGTACGATTCTTCAACATTGACTTCCCACAATTACCTCTTGCTCCACTAACGTCTGCTAAGGCTAATTATTGAATATATCGGTACTCTATCACCGTTCTTTAGACTCGCGTGAATTTGAAGTAGTCTCTTGACAAATATTAAATCTTTCATAAGCATGGATAAAAATTATCTCAACGAATACTACCTATTAGCACATTAGATATATATTACTCACAAATCACTTTGTAGTTACATAATTGCGCGACACTTCGCAAATTCCCCATTCTGCGAAGAAGTGCGATATTGTGTCTGCTTGTGGTTTTCTTTTATACAGCTTCAAGAAAGGAAGCATCATGTCTATTATTAGAATCTGATTGGCACATTGTGTTTTCTTCTTTGAATCCTAGTAAAGCCGGTTATCGACACCCAGGAGAGAAAATAATAATAATAATAATAATAATAATAATAATAATAATAATATACGATCAAAACCCAAAATAGACAACAAAACGTGAAAAGCATAATCAAGCATAACGACAAATAATGCTGAACAATGAGATAAAGTTATAAAGGGAATCATTTATTAAAACAAAGATGCCCGCTCTGTAAATTCATACTTGGAATGGGTTTTGTTGAAAACGCAATAAAACAATTTTTGCTTTCCTCGAAAGGAAAGCAGATGTACCTGCTATCGGCGACAAGAAGTCTACCGGAAGTTTCACTTTTGTACTTTGGCTCGGACGTGAAGTTAACAATAGCCTCAAAGCTTAGCGGGGTCAGAAAGTATACGTGTTTTATCTCCGATCTAAGAATATTCGTGGGAAGATTTTATACTCAAAATAAGTTGTAAGAAGCAGACGTAAAAGTTGTCAAAGTGGGGGTAGCCAATAATAAAATCATGAAACAAAAATGATAGGCAATAAAAGATCGCGTATACATCACATGATACGTTTGAACTTAAAACGGAACGAAACATAATAAGGGTGGGGGGAAATTCTAAGTTTGGCGAAAGACGTGAGAAAAGCAAAGAAACACCGAGCGAGCAGTCGGGTAAAAACTAACCACGAGGACGGTTGATGAAACAAAAAAGAAGAAAATAATCAGAAAATTTGAAGTGTGAAATTGAAATGACGAAATCAAGGAAATTCGAGGGCTAGTCGGAGGAACATATAAGTAACAACTTCATGAAAGTGATGACAATAATAACAGTGGTCTTGACGACGAAGGTGGCGGGTTGACCAGATAGCAAAATAAAGAAATAATAACTCAATCTTCGCCGACAGCATTATTTAAATTATCAAGGCAGTGTCACAACCCCTGAAAACCAAACCTCAGCTCTACCAGAACAAGTTCCTAATTCCTGCCACCCAACAATCGAAACCGGAACTCCGAGTCTCCTCGAAGTAGCAGCAAGAAACAATATAGATGCAGCAAAGGTCAGCGTCACTAGATGCATTATCCATCTAAACAGCGAATGTGTATGCTTGCATGCGCAATGTGTAGAATAAAATTTATGTCAGGGTAATCTACTATGACTTTTATAATAGACCTTTTCGGACTTGAGACAATGGGATTCGGTCTGTAGATTTATGAAGGTTCGATTTGTGAACTCCGATAGAAAAGAGAACTTTTCATCTCATAGATATATAGTGATATGTGTCGAGTGACACCTTCAAGAACGGTTTTTTACATTCTATAAGGAAAACCATCGTTAAAGGTAATACCATTTTTACTATACTTATTCAAATTTTCCAAGTTATATCTCCAAGGATATGGACCGGTAAAGGGAAAAGTTTGAAGTGAGGTTTGCAAGAAATGGCCAACTCTTTTATTATTATTATTATTATTATTATTATTATTATTATTATTATTATTATTATTATTATTATTTCATTATTATTATTACCCTTAAGTGCCCATATGCTACTAAACGTCCAGGCATCTCGCCTCTCTGCAGTAAGTGACAAATAGGCAAGTGACACACTTACCTTTTATAGACGGCTTTTACAAGATTGACCACCATTTCGTTTGCGCAAAAGTCAAAACTCTCGGCGAAACATCCTCACGGCTTGGAGGTCTGGGTTCCTCGAGTTGAACATGGCAACAAACTCCTTCATGGTGTACCCTCTTGTGCAGATGTAGAGTGTGTACAGCCATACACACTGGCCGCACACGTCGAAGAAAATACCTTGGAGTTGACATTGCTTATAGGTGAAATTAGGAGCATGGGATGATGCAAATCATTTTAAGGATTTTATGAGTGGTGGTAAACCATTCGAATGAAAATAGTATGCCAAAGGATTGTTTTTGAAGGTAACAGCTATCCAGTGCAAACCATGCAGATTAAATGAATTCAAATTTACAAAAATTTGTTAAAATGTGAAGGCAACAACATGTCAGAAGGAAGGAAGCCTTTAAAAGAAGGGATTTTTTTTGCAAAGTATACATTTAAAACTATGCAAAATCGCGTCTTTGTTTATCAATTTGGACACTATTACCATATTCACAATACATAAGGCATGTAATAGCTTCAGCTAATTTTTTCTTTAAATTTAAGCTCTAATCGGACGCTACCGCTGGTGGGCAGGCCACCATGACCTTCCAATTTTTTTTTATTTAGTCATTCATGGACGCTCTTTAACTGCTGTGGTTCTTAGCGTCCCATTCTATATTGGACGTGAATGGCCGGTAATTTTGCTCAGAGACCTATTTATCAGTCTTGAGGTTGTTTTACGTGCCGCAAATGTATGACACGGGACCACCGGCTTTACTTCCCTTGCGAAGGAAGCTATGCTAAGGATTTTTACAACCGAAAAAATGATCCGGTAAAGAGTGTTTGGTATGCCAAAGTGGAGTCTTTTTCGTGGCTTGTGTCTAGGGACAGTCCCTCCGAAGGTGTTTGTTGCGTTTAAATACAGAGCAAAATTTGTGGGTTTAAAATTTTAAAATTCAAAAGGATTTGAATCAAATGTTTCAGAAAAATTGTTATTTTTGTTCATTCCGAACAAGACTCTATCAGTAAAGGGCCCCAACACGGCATTGTAGATGGATATGGTACTCTAACCGGGGCCGACGGTAAAAGGCCTTAAATCGACACGAATGAAATTGTATATTACATAAGCGTTCAGTAATGCTTTCAAATGAGATTGTACAATGCTAGGAGAGGCTTTAACTTTTGTAATATATAATGTTGCATCCTGGAAGTGAAATTTTGCTTTTGGATCCGCAGTTTCGCTAAGCAAATAGAAAAATTCTTTAGATTTTGTTAGTTTTACATGGTCGTTTACTTCAGGAAGAAGAAGCATGGAAACGTTAAACGAATCACCATGTAATTTACCGTACATTATAAAGATTTTGGAAGTTTTGCTTTTTCCCCACGGTTCCTTCCAACACAAGTTTGAATCTCCGGCTGCCAATGTTCCTTTCTTTCTTACATCATTTCCCGTAAGTCCAGGAAGGGCGTTGTCTATACACCAAAAACTATTTTTGGGATGACTCTTGGCGCCATCCTGGCCATAAGTTAACACGGTCTCCAGATAACACCTGTAATTGTACAAATCCTCACAAGGGATGATGGAAAATTCATTTAAAGATACGCTTAATTGACTAATCAATGAATGTAACAAATTGTTAACCCACGTAACTTTTTCATCTGCCAAGTCTGTTCCGTCAAGTTTCGTGAATTTACCTTTGACCATTAGATAGAAATTTAAATCTATGTAGTGCTCTTTGTCTCCTGGAACAACATATTCCAAAAAAAATTGCTCTACGGGTGAAGTGGGTTTTTACAAGCCTTGGACATTTCCTACAACCGCCGATTGCAGTGGTTTCTTTGCAAAAATATGAAATTCCGGCTTAATTATGATACTGCCCCTCAATAATCTGCATAGAATGTACTGTAGCTAAGACTATTTAAGAACAGATGTCTCTTTGCATTCGAATTTTTAAAGAGCTTTCTTAATATGTTTGTATGTTCTGGTTTTACCTTTGCCTCGTTGAAGTCTGCTAGCAAAGTCTGTTGTAGATTCCGTGATTCTATTTGCCACAATGTCTTTGATTTTGGTACCTGGTTGTTTGGTGACTATATCGCTAAGAATGTTGGCTCACGTAGCGAGGGCTGTATTTACGAGAGCTCTGCAGAAGAGAATGGGTTTAAGGATTCTAAAGAGGCCAAGAAAACTGCCCAATCGCTGCCCTTGTTGCACGTAAGGATTCCCGACGAAAATGGGCCCCATGAGGTGCCCAAGACGTCCCCCATTCTGGTTTACATAGTAAGCTGTCAGAGTATCCATTGATGAATGTGTTATTTACAGGTGCACAAATCAATGAATATTAAATTCCCACCTGTTGCTCCACACCCATTCCGCGATGGCTAACGCTGTCGAGCGGGCGCAGTTTACTGTGTCGATGAAAACTACATTTGGAAGTATGTTTTATTTTGATATTTCAGCCAAGATCCTCAAACCGATGGATGATAAATTGGAAAATAAACTTTTCGGGGGATCTTCCTTTAACAAAATAAAGGCCATTGGGTATTGTCTCTATTCTAGTTTGATACCCATGTCCTCCCAGGCAATACCGAGAAACTTATTTGTTAACCAATTATTGGTCTTTTGCGCCTTTGCAGTAAGCGAGTCCCAGGGGCATGTTGGGGCCTGCAAATCATGAAGAATGACTTACGGCGACACATTCACGGTTGCCACAGTCCGTTCGTTAACAATAATTTTCTCCTCCGAATCGAAAAATCCTTCAAATCCTGCGGAGTAATTCTTGAAGGCAACATTAATTATTGGAATTAATTGTTCCTTCACACAAGCCGTGTGTTGGACAGAGTTGGAAAGGTAGAATCAGATGACTGAAAAATTCAATGCCATAGCCGGGATTTGAACCACCGTAGATCCGTGGTTCAAATCCCGGCTATGGCTTTGAATTTTTCAGTCATCTGATTCTACCTTTCCAAACATTAATTATTTTAAATGTAGTACCACCACTGTTGGTTTTATGCTACTTCTAAGTCACCAAATTTGGTTACTAGTTCTATAGTGATAGTTCGAAGAACATTTTTTTTTCTACAGGTACGTAGTATATTTTATTAGAAATGTGCTGACTAGAGAAGGATGGAAATTTAGTTATCCTTAAACAGCGAACGTAAGCGTCGTCTATTAATTGAAGTTCTATTATACTACAGTAGACATATATGGTTTCTGTGTCGATAACGAATTGAAATCCTATTTCTCTACGCGTTCTCAGAAAGAGGGTTTTAATGTCGTTTTTTACTTCAACAAATATGGTGTTATTGGCAAGCTTATAAACAACTAAACTATGCAGAGAATTTTTTATTGTGTTTAAAAGGTCACCCAAACCATAGTATATGCTAGCTGGAAAATAAATCCTTTCGTAAGACGCAATTTTATTGTTATTATTTTTTTTTTTTTTGTAAAAGTCATATGAATGCTGTTTGCCTTACTGGTTTCGCTCACCGGTACCCGATGTGTGGGAACCTATTCTTTCTTAGAGGCTTCCAAGTCCGGTGTCTCCTTTTGATGCGACATGAGATATCCCTCAATCTCGGTCAGTAAAAGCTCTTTTAAATCCTCGTCTATAACTCCATCCTTTATGGTGGTGTATAGATGCTTAAACCGATTAAATTTCTTCTTATCAAATACAATTCTTCCCGCTGTGATTATAATCAGGTTTTTGTCTAGTTCGCCAGTTTAATTTAAAGTGTTTTCTTCTAAGCATTCATAACGATAATTCGGCTAAAACAACCGCACATTCATGCGGTCTAAATTAACCGAATGCGCTAAGTCATTTCTAAAACTTGCCAGAGAATTACCTGGGTACAAATTACTACTAGTATGGCTCAAGAGCGTGACGAAAAATTCAACCCTTCAGATTTTTAGCATTAATCCAGGCTATCAAGCTCAGGTACGTATCCTTTACACTTGACAAGAAATTGTTTAATACCCCTAAACACTCAGTTCTTCAATATTTTATCTAATTTTAAAACAGTGTTGTTGTTGTTTTTTTGCTAATTTAACGGGTGTGAGTTCGTAGCTGTAGAGTTAAACTTTGACGGGTTTTGTTGGCATCTTCAAATTCATAGACCGGTTGAGGTGAATGTTTAATAACCTTAGTAATTTTAAGAATTTGCGTGGAATACTATTGTTCCAAACATTTGGCAAACTTAATCGTTTCTTTGCCTATCCTAACCGTTTGCCGCGGTGTAAATTTAACAGGTCCGTCTCTCATTCTGTCCCAATCTTCTTTTAATTTTTTCTATACTTGCAGAATATATCTAGGATTAACATCAGAGTGTGCCATAACCATAGAGGAGTGAATTATGTTGTAAGTGTTGACAAATTTACTCAACACATCAACGTATCGGTAAGAGTTTCTATGCATTGAAATATTTAAAAATTTTTGTCTTCAATTTGCAAATGAATCGTTCAGCCATGGAGAATTTTTCGTCTGGATTTAAACATACCTGATGTTCGATCCTTTTCGTTTTAACAGTTTTTAAAAACTTGACCCAAAAAGTTCCTTTCCCTTATCAAATCTCACGGATAGATGTCTGACAGTACTCAAAATGAAAGCAAAAGTCGTAGCTGTGACAGAGCTACACAATGATTTTAATGGTTCTACGTGCACGTATATAGAAGAACAACCCACGCAAGTTAAAAAAAATTGGTTCCGTCGTTCCATTTAGACAGGCTCTGAAGATCTGCGAAATCAATTTCCCAGATGTCATAATGTGGTTTGCAGTATAAAAAAGTTTCTCTGAAATCCTCCTCTAGTTGGTTTGTGCAATGTGTAGGCATCTTGCTGTAAGAGCCAGTCTTAAGGTCTTCCTCCTTCCATTTTTGTTAAGAATATTGGAGATTTTAGAGAACGTGGTAAATGCATCAGGTTTAACGGATCATAGGAGTGTTTTTATACATTGTGTTTATACGTGGTCAAAATGTGGAAAAGGCATCGGGACTTAACGGATCATAAGAATGCTTTTTATACATTTGGCTTCTATATGGTCCATTGCTCGGCCTCAATGTCCTTTTAAGGAAATTATTTCGCTATTACCTCCGTGTACATCTTTCCCATACTGGATTTGGTCTGATTAAAAGGTTCGTTATTTTGCAAATGACCATTCGTTAGCAAAAGTATTTGTTTATATTTATTTATATCTGTTGAAGACACAGCAGACATGTTAACATTTTTTCTCGTTAACAGCACCCAAAGCTCTTTCGTACCCTTAAAATGTGCATCTTTAATGTAAAGGTTATTGTTTTCATAGAGCCTTCAGTTTTAGAGTTTCCCTCGTTATCTCTACAAATGCCAAAAACACTGACAATAGCACAAGAAGTGTGTAAATATGGAACCAAATAGGGTCCTGCAGGATAACCGAATTTTCTTTTGTAAATTTTTCAAACTCCTGTTTCTCTTCCTTTCTTAAATCAACTACCCTTGATGGGGCGCTGCTTTCGTAAACCTCCTCCTCGTCGTCGTCGAAGGAGGAGGAGGAGAAAGCTAACTCTTTCCTGACAGGTGGCGACGGTGGCGGCTGCGATGATGGTGACGCTAAAGGTGTTGAGGGGTGGCAACGGCACGGCGACGTTGGCGGCAGCTTGATCTTCTTTTAAAGAATGCCTTGTATGGATATCTACTATTTTCTTATCTTTCCTTTTCTTCCTCTTCCAGGCGTAAGCGTTTAAATGTTCTTGGGAAACCAATAATAACTTTTGCAACATTAGGATTTCATTAAATGCGTTAATCCCACAAAGACAGCCGACAGCAAAGGTATAAAAAAAAACCACCCTTTTGTATTATACATTTTCCTTTATCGGAAACGCTTTCCTTTTCATTAACCGGTCCTCTATGGGAATTTATGTATTCTTCGAGTTTCCTTTTTGAACAATTATTTGATTTGCAATTACCATTCAGAACATTCAAGGTACATTGAAAGATTGTATATACTAAATCCTTGGGGGCCGTCTGTAATATGACATTTCGTAATTTAGGTTTGACTTTATGAAGCACCTGTAACAGATTATAATTCGATTCTACGCACTTGCTAATTCTTTTTTAAAGGCACGTAGTCTGTCGTAGGATCATCAGAGGGAAATACAGGGTGAAGCATTTAAATTGACACTGTGCAATATCTCCAAAACTAAGCGTTGTAGAAACAAAAGTCTTGATAAAAGTTGCTTGATATTATGGGGAAAGTAAATACCATTGGTCGTGTTTTGTTTGGAGGACGTTATGGTGGTCATTTAATTTTTACTTTCTCTACTACGTATAGTAAGTAGGGGAAGTATTGTATTCCACCCAAAAATTCGATACCGAGATTTCACCGGAAATATATGTTTTGAGACCCCCTGAATCCAAAAAAAAGAATTTTTGGTAACATGTCCTTGTGTGTTCTTGTGTGTGTATGTGTGTGTGTGTGTGTCTGTGAACAGCATAACTCAGAAAAGAACAGTCGGATAAACACCAAACCTGGTATTTAGTTTCAGTATCTTCCAGAGATACGACACGAAAGTTTTCGAGAAAATCCCCCCACCCCAGATTACCCTTTACATTGAACATTTTTCGAAAAGTTTACTTTTCTCAATAATGGCTCTAACGATTTTGATTAAAATATCATATTTTTAAGATATTTTTATGACAAATGAGATGTATATCTCGAATTTTCTGGGAATAACTCCAAAAGTCTCTCCACTCTCATTCATACACACACACACACACACACACACACACGCACACACACACGCCACTGCATTCGCCCGCACTATTTACACTACTTACACTGTTCAGTTGCCGCTGGTTGTCCGATGGTCAGTGCCTGCTTGATTCGTTCGGAGGTAGGCGGCCCCTCCTGTAGGTTTTGCGTGGCCGTGAGTCAATGGGGGTGGGCGCGCAAAGCGTCGAGCGGCGGTTCAGTGTGTTTAAAAGACTTTGATTCTTTTATTCTTTGGAGGATTTGGTTCGCCGCTGCCGAATTTTGAGATTAGAGTGTATGTATGTTGTCGTATGCGCGCCCACGTGGTGGTGGCTCGTTTTTGCAACGATTCTGTGATACATGGCGTGCAGAGTTCGTTGTGAATTTGCTGGTTGGAGGTAAGGATTGGGGGTCGGAGTATTTTCCGAAGTGTTAGGTTTTGTATTGTTTGGAGCTTTTTTAACATTGTTTGGGATGCATTAGCCCAGGCCACACATGCGTAAAGCATGACAGAGAGGATAAAAGATTTGTACAAAATGAGCTTGGAGCGGGTCTTTAACTCTTTTATTTCTGAGGACGGGGGCGCACATCTTCAAGCGTTGCCGCCCTCTGTTGGCTGTATCAGTGAGGTGGGCATTCCAAGAGAGTCCGGCTATCTAACGTGACTCCTAAGTACTTCACTTGCTGTCGACATTGCAAAATTTGATCACCGACCGAGAGGTCCATAGCCGGAAGGTTCAGCTTCTTTGAAAAATAAATGAGCTGGCAGTTGTTTGCATTAATCTGGATTTTCCATTCATGGAGCCAAGAAAGGAAGTAAGTATATCGCTGCATCTCTAGGAGGCCAAAACGTGGATTTTGATGGTGATTGTAAATTGCAGTGTCGTCAGCGTACATGGCGACCTTGCATCGGGCGTCCACAGGGAAGTCGTTTGTGAAAAGAATGTAAAGGAGGGGGGAGATGAATGCCCCTTGTGGTACGCCTGCCCGCATAGCTCGCTCACGTGATGAAGAGCGACCCACCTGGACGTAGAAGCGCCGATTTTCTAAAAAGCTGTAAATCAAGTACAGGTAATTTTGGAGGCCGGGAAAGTTGCGGTGTAGTTTGTAGATCAGGCCATCGTGCCAGCACCGATCGAATGTGGCTTCTACGTCCAAAAATAAGCCAACTTTGAAGCCCCATTGTTGAATTGTTCGGTGACGTCATCAACAAGTCTTAATAGTTGTAAATCAGTGAAATGACCTTTTCTAAATCCAAATTGAGCATTACAAATTTCAAGTAGCTCTGAGATTTGTTTTTTCAGCCGAAAAAGTAAAAGTCTTGCGAACAATTTTCCAATGTTGGACAGAAGACTAATGGGCCTGTAATTTTGAGGGTGCCTGGTACTTTTCCCTGGCTTTGGGAGCATAATAACCTTGGCTCGTTTCCAAGTGTTTGGGAGGTAACTGCTTCTCAGGCAGGCATTGGGAATTTTTGTAATGTGTGTCCGGGCCGGCGGCTTTCCCATTAGACAGCTGCTTAATGGGTTTGAAAACTTCCTGAGGTGTGATGTGTGTTAGCGGTTGCTCGTGCTTCCGCGCCACCCAAGTTTGTACCCAGATTTGCACTTGTTGCTCTTGTGTTGGGTTGGTGTTGTGCTCGGTAAATCCGTCTTCTAGACAACCGCAAACAGCTCGGCTTTCTCCTCGGAGGAGAAGTGCAGGCCGAGGTGAGTGTGGAGTGCCTCAGTGCCAGTGTTAACGATTGTGGAGGTGTTACATGCCCTTAATAATTTCCACAAAGAATTGTCCGAGTGGGTGGTACTCAGTATTTTGTTTTCCCACTGTTCAATTTTGTTTAATCTAATTTGTTGTCGAATGGTGTTGCTTAGTCAATTTGCTGGCATTTTGACCTCGGGTTGGCGGGTTTGCCTCCAGAGCCTCATCAAGCGTCGCCGCCTGGCAACGAGTTGCTCCACTTCGGGGTACGTGCAGAAGCTGGGTGGGCTTGAGGTCTATGCGGTAGCGCTTCGCTTGCCTGTGTGCAGTGAAGCGGTAAAGTTTTCTATGGCGGCGTCAATTTCCGCTTCGCTGCGGTATGATAGCCTGGGCTTCGCCATCTTGTGCATTTCGACTGTGTATTTATCCCAATTTATTTCTGCGCGTTTTGCAGATCTGGGTGCCTGAGCTGTGATGGCACCACAGATTTCGAAATGCTCTGGAAGATGGTCGGAGTCCAGGCTATGATAGACATTGAAAATTTGTTAGATTGCCGCATTTTTTTGTTTAAACGAAGTCTAAAACCTCAGGGTCAAATTGACCTGTGCAGTACCAAAAAGTGGGGTAAAGGGGTGCGTGTACCTCTACATAGTCATGTTCAATTAAAAAATCTACCAGGATAATTTTTTTCTAATAGTTTATTTATTAATTGTGGTAAAGAATTTTCAAAATAATTTACAGGATTTTGATTTTCTGGAAGGGATTTATTTTGATAAGATAACGAGGATCTTGAGAATTAAAATAAGGATACTGTTTTCTTTCTTGCTTTAAGATTGTTATGTTTTCTATATTTTTTAAAAAAGACAAAGATTTTCAACCTAATGATTGTAAAATATGTAGGTATAATTAGTTAATATATTTAAAACCTTTACTTGCATCGTGGATAATCACTGCGATGAAAGCTCTCTTGCAACACGTAAAAGGTTGATGATTTTCCTTGCAGTATTGCGTTTTTTATAGCAAAGACACGCCTTTCTAATAGATAATTTCAAGGGCAGGTCTGACTAAAGGATGTAGTCGAATACGCCTAGATAAAAACCACGAGCAGAAACCATCGGCCGGAGTTGTCTAGGTAAGCATAACTTGTTCAGTATTTGTAATTGCATTATTCTTAGCTTTAAAACAAAATATTCAAACAAACCGGTCCTTGCAGATAATGGAGCTAGCAAAGAAATTTTAAATGCTTGGTAACCAGAAGTTAATTAGCATAAAGGACTTGAAACTTAACTTTCAATATGCAACAATTAAATCTGAAAACGTTTTAAACGAAGTACGGAAGTAATGTATTGCTGACATTAAAAGAAAATGACAAAGATGTAGCTGTCATTGCATATTTTCCTAGAAAATATACAGATGCATTTTCTGATTTACACGCTGCGAAAATAAATAATGGGACGCTAATTGCCAAACTTACATACCTTGGAACATCAACTGCAGGAATTTATAATTTGTCTTTGTAAAAATTGTGTTCTTTTCAGAAAATGGCAACGATATTGTATTTTACTAAACTTACAGGAAGAGCGTTCACACCGTCTCGTGCAACTCCATGCAGTGCTGGGTTAGACTTGTATTCTACATTCACGTATACATTAAAAACAGTGTTAAGACAGTGAGAACTGACATAGCTGTTGAAATTCCTGTTGGTTACTGCGGAAGAATTGTCGGAAGATCACGATCAGCACGGTTTAATTTCTTATCCATTGGTGGAGATGTGAAATGTAGTAAGTATTGTATTTAATAATCATCTTAATAAGTATTTTAAGCTTCAACGGGGGCACAAAGCAGCCCAAATTATTTCGGAAAGAATTAGTACTCCTAAATTAAAGCAAGTAAGTAAGTATTTAAAGAGCAACTAAAAGAAACACTGAAGGTTTTGGATCTAGTGAATAATTATGTTTGATTTGACGAACAGACTAAAAAGATTTCAGAAAAAAGCAATGAAATCTTGTGGCAATGTTATCTGATTTGACAATTCAGAACTATAAGACGGATCATTTGCCGATAATTCAGTTGTAGCGGGAAATCGTTGTGAATCATTTGTAGCAGGAAAACGTTGTTCCTCTGGTTGATGCCCTCTGCTGCAGTGTTCTTGTCTCCGGCTATTGCTGCTCGTCGGCTGCTGTATTCCCCATCCTAATCATTACCTATCTTGCTAATTTCAACGGTCTTAGGTTTTTCGTAGGTGACGAAAATTAAAATGCACTGCATCTCCCTGTGGTTTATTATCCAATAAATATTTATGGGCGGCTAGCTTTTCCCATTATACCAATTCCCACCATTATAATAAATTAGGAGTCTAATCTAACTGCGCACGTCTTCCCACCCCAACACGTGCATTTTTCACCCAGAGAGTAACACTGTGTGTCGACGAGATTCTATAAGTAAGTGACAATCTGGGGCTTTCTTCCCCTTTTTATACTAAGCTTAGTGACGCTTACCTCAGCGCCTCAAAATGTAACGACATTTGTAATTGGCCCTCAGACCGCGTTACCTTATTATGTATGAGAATATTCTGCACCAAAAGATTTTGCATATGCGTTCTAGTGACGCGTCCGGAAGCAGATCAATATCTCTGTCTCTTTCCTTTAGCAGTCCCCTGCTCATTAGCTTGGTGAAAGGTGGGCTCTACCCAGAATTATCTTTTACCTGGAATTAGCTAGCTCGCCCGTTCCTTACTTATCTAAGTTACAATCTGCTTTTGTACAATTCTTGGTTGCTAGATATTCTAACATCTTTCTTGGAGAATTATATTTTATGTACAATTCTTGTTTAATATTGTTTGTGTGTGTGTGTGCGTACGTGTGTTTTTTATCCCCTTTCACAGGGTTTGCTCTCTGAACTGTATGAACATAATGTAGTTGCTGGAATCGTTGGACCATATTTATTATTGGTGCGTGTGCGTGGCACGATGATCCCAGGTTATGCTACCGGAAGGACAACAAATAATAATAATAATAGTTTAATTCACAATTTTACCACATCCAATGCTTGCTATTGTTCATGATCAATTTATCAGCGATCCTGTTTATATACTGTTCATCTAGTTCCACAGTCCAGTACTGTATGTACTCGATAAATATCTGCCTTTTAACACTTGACACACACAGTACATTACCTGAAAGCCATCACACTTGTAAACTACACTTGTTGGCGACTAAAAGAAGTCTTACGATGCGACAATTAATTTCACGTGTAAAATTCTTGCGCCGAATGCTACGTATGATACAAGAAACTGGGGAAAAGTGACCCGACGTTACTTTTTTCGGCTTCGTATAAAAAAAGTTAAACTATCTACGTCACACCACTTTATTATTACTATTGGCTACAATTCCACGCCTTTCTAAGCGTCTATTTTCGCGTTATCTTATTACAGGCATCTTATTGGCTTTTTCCTATACCATGTGACTTTTATTTAAAACGTTTACTGAAGCCTCTTGTCTTCGGAAGCCGATTCACTTTTCACCCCGTGATTAAATAACTGAACTAATACGACGGAAGTATAGAAGTTTCCCCTAACACAATAACAATAGTGTTGCACCCACATAGCAAAGTAAGACCTGGTTCCTTCACTAGAATGTTACCCTTCTAGAGCGCCTTTTGACATTATCGCCAACATTTTAGTATTTGGTTGCAAAATTCTTACATTATTTTTACTATTTTACCCCATAAAAGCATATCTAAATATTTTTACTTACCGCTAACAATTTTATTACCCATAATAATTCTATTCCTAAGATTATTGCCATAGCTGGGCAATATTACTACCTCAATTTATGCTAGTATTATTAAAAAAATGCTACTGAAATTTAGTGACAAGAATGAAAAAAATCACAAAACTGCCCGATTTTAAAGATTTTGAAAAAAATGTAACCTCGGTCTCTCAGGATGAAGAATAATTTTCATTTATGATAAAATTATTAAAATTGGTTTAGTTATTTTTTAGTTCACTCTGCATACATACACACGCGCGCGCATATGCACATGCACTTTCAGACGCATCCACAGATATCCGATATTTCTAATATTATTATCATTAGATTATGCAGTAATCCAGGAAAATAATACGTATGATAAGGACAATATGTTTTAAACTAAAACATTTATAAAAAAATATATCGCCATATAGTTTCATTTGCTACACAGATAAGTTCACTTTTATCAGAATGGTGTGAGCCTGTGCTCTGGTAAAGGATTATTACTATATGTAATGGATAAAATAGAAGTGGATTTTTAAACACTTTTGTATTTAATAATTTTCAATACAGAAATATATCTCAATATCGTACAGTAATATTTTAGTAGAAAGGCATCACTGTATTTATCATGAGATTTTATAGCTAATATTGAACACATTAATGTGGTTACATAATTGAAAAATGAAACTCGTTTTTTGCAGTTTAGTGCGTCTGAATGAAGCACTACTAAAATGTATATGGTTTTCAATAGATTATATGAAATAGATGAAAAGTGTTCAAAGGATATTTAGGAACCTCCATTTGGGTAGCACAGTCGTAGAATTTGTGCTCATGAAGCCGGAGACTCTTGGTCCTAGTCCATGGCATGCAGTTGTAGTTGCTGATTAATTGGTGACCTTGAGACGAATGGCAGCTTGCATCATGGTTTTTGCTTTCCTTAGAAAGCTGGTTCTCCACATTTCTTAATATGACATATTCTGAAGGTTGACCTGCTACAGAAGAAAGAATTAGCTGTAAATGAGTATATTGTGGATCTGAACTGCTTATTACTTCTGATGCTAAAGTCCATAGAACAGCCCTCATTAAACGTGTTCCACGAACAACCTATGATTACATCATTACTTTATTATGTACAATTAATAAAATTTATTAATTATAGTTTTAACGGCCTGACTGGCTTGGGAATGTGATATAGAGCGAGCTGTAAAATTCAATGTCATAGCCGGAATTTGAATACGGTTCTCCCGCTTTCCGTGCGGTTGCTCTAACCATTGAGCTACTAATGTCGTACTGGCATGTTGTCATAGTAGCTCAATGGTTAGAGCAAACACAGGGAAAGCTGAAGAACCATGTTTAAATCCCGGTTATGACATTGAATTTTTGCAACTGGCTCTATATAACTTATGGTTATTTGATACATTATCACTGCTTGCAACCATGCCAGAGAAGAAACCTCTACAGAACGCACAGCTACCGCCCAGCCGTAACCCGTCGATTCATACAACCCTGAAACAGACGCAAGGAAGATGATAAGTACAGGAAATGAGAAGCAAGAAAGTCGTGTTAAAGGATGAACCACCCAGCATTCGCCTGCCGACCGGGGAAACTTCGGAAAACCCGCGAGTGGAGTGGGCGATCGTCGGGATCAAACCTGGAAATTGAAATTGAGTTTTATTTTTGGATGCTCTTTAACTACTATGGTTCTTAGCGTCCCATTCTATATTGGGCGTGAAACACTGGTAATTTTGCTCAGAGGCCTCTTTATCAGGCTTGAGGTTCTTTTACGTGCCGTAAATCTACGACACGGAGCCAGCGGCTTTACTTCCGTTCCGAAGGAAGCCGTGCTAAGGATATTTACGCCCGAAAAAATCCATTGCTCTTCGTCTTGTTGCACGTACCCCGAGGTGGAGCAGCTCATTGCTAGGCGGCGACGATTGATGAGGCTATGTACATACACTCACGCATACCCAGTGATTAAGTTCTCATGCTCGAGCAGCCGTGGCAAAGTATAAATAAAACAACTAGGAGGAGAAACGCAGCAATCGTGAGGCAAAGGTATTGCTTCAGTTGTTGGAGGACGTAGCGTGGCTGCGTCAATGACTCGGTACATGTTTTCTATTGCACGGCGTGTAGTTATTTATGATTCGTATGTGTTAACTCAGTCAGCTCGCCAAGTAAAAGTACGATTTGCAGAAAGATTTCCATGTGTAAAAGTTTCAGGCCATAAAACATATCCATTAACTTTACAATAACGTTAAAGCCGCAGGAAGTGTTCAGTCTAAGAAATCTTAAAGACAGTGTACTGTCCTTACCGAAGAAACATTAGACGACATCGGTCATCGTTTGGAGAATCCCCCCCCCCAAAAATCACTTAGGACAGGCTTTTCTTATGGCTCTGCGCGAAGAGCAACCAAATTGCTGAAGTTAAAATGATATAAAATAACTGTGGCACATGCTCTTCAACCAGGTGTTCCTGTAATTAGACGCACATTTTGTGAGTGGAGTCTCAATAGTGTACACAATGGCGAAATAGACCCACATTCAATATTTTAGCGGACGCGGCTTGGTTCCAACTTCATGGATATAGGTGTACACAAAATAATCGTTAATGACAAAACTAATATTGCTCATGACGAAAAAATTGGTGTATGTTGCGCCATGATCGGAGAAAGAGTTATAGGGCCAATGTTTACCCGATCAACAGTTGCCGTCAGTATATAGGTGAATACAATTTTGCCCCCCCCCTTTTTAGAGAATTAACATACAGGGAGCGTGATTTTGTCTTTTTTCAAACAAGAATCTGCAACAGCTCATAGGCCAATATTTTGATGAGAACAATTGCAAGTGTGTTTGAGGACAGAATTATTAGTAGAGATTTGTGGCCCCCTCGGTCCCCTGACCTAAGCCCCTGCGATTTCTATCTCTGGGGTGACTTAAAACATAAAGTGTACAAGACAAACCCACACACACACTGGAAGAATTAAAACAAAATATTCGCCAGGAAATTGCCAGCGTTTCTCAACTTGAACTACGGCTAGTGATGGATAGTTTCCTAAACAGGTGCCAAAAATGTGTGGACAACGACGGTGGCCAGTTCCAGCATCTCCTTTCATAAAGCTGGTAAGTAAAGCCTTTAAAAGGAGTTTCAAAAATGTATGGTTTCATCCGCGGCTTTCTATGTTAGCCGCAAACGGCAATCGGTGCCGAGGACGCGGACAGGAAAAACACGCGCAGCCGGTTCATAATTTTTGGTTCTCTCTGTACAAGGCTATTATCTCATAGCTTGAAACATTACCCTTTGCTGGCTGCGGTCAGCCATCAAATAAAACGATGGTTTTACAATTTCAAAGTATACGGATCATTATAATTTAATAATGCCAAGATATTACTTTCGTTTCCTCTGAAGAGAAATCTGAACATAGGTGACATAGAAATTTAGCATATATTGGGGATGGTATACTTATATTAATGATGGCAACATAGTAATGCCTTTTAATTACAGCCTGTAGATATACTAACGTACATGTAAGCCAACTGGGGATTTTAAGAATATTTCAGAGTTTTTATATTGGCTTGAATTTTTGGGAATGAATATAGAATTTTCCTTGTATACAGACTTAGGTTTCACTGTAACTTAATGTTTAAGCTATGTGAGCGAATATTTCTTATCATAATTCTGCAAAACTTTGTAATTTTTGCCACCAGAAAGTTAAAAAAATATCTGCTGTAGATCATGCTGTGGCTACTCACCTGATTTTATATTACGACTGTTGCCCGAAAATGGAATCCTTTTTCCTGGAAACTAATCTAGTTGACGAAGCAGATTCAACAAGTTCTTCCCCATTTCCTCATTTTTGTAGTAGAGGTCCATCGTGTACTGCCCCATTTCCATAATTTTTGCGTTTGTCTTCAGCATATTCTTCCCCATTTCCTGATGTTTCCTGGTGGAGGTCAACAAGTGATCCGGTATTTCCAGAAGTTTTCTGTGGAGTTTCAACACGTGCTGCCGAAATCCCAGATGTTTGCTGTTGAGATTCAACATCTGGTCTCCCATTTTCATAGTTCTGCTGTTGAGGTTCAACAAGTAATGACCTATTTTCAGATTTTTTTTGAAGAGGTTCAAAATTTCCAGATTTCTGCGCTTGATATTCGTCATGTGCTCCCCTGTTTTCATATATTTCCTGTTAAGGTTCAACATGTCATCCTCCGTTTCCTGATGTTTTCGTTTGAGATTCAATACGTTCTCCCCTATTTCCATATTTTTGCAATTGATGTTAAACATGTGATCATTTTCCACATTTTTGCTTCTGAGCTTCAACATCTGCTCACGCCAGGCGTGTTTGTTGTAGAGGGTAAAAATCTGGGACCCCATTTCCATATTTTTGCGATGGAGGTTCAAGATGTACCTCCCCAATTCCAGATTTTTCTTGCAGATGTTGTACATGTCATCTCCTATTTCCGGATCATTGAAGAGGTTAAACATGTCCTCTGCCGTTTCCAAATTTTTTCTGTGGATGTTCACCAAGTGGATCCCCATTTCCTGATTTTTGAAAAAAATGATCAAAATCTGCTCCCCAGTCCCAGATTTGTGCTGTTGAGGTTCCACATGTGCTTCCCCATTTCCAGAAATTTGCTGTTGGGGTTCTGCTTGTGCTCCTCCAATTCCACAATTTATCTGCTGGGGTTCCAGATGTTCTCCCCCATTTGCAGCTTTTATCTGTTGAGGTACAAATGGAAATGGGGCTATTGCTTGTTCAGGAGCTGCAGCAACCGTTGCATTAGCCGGACATTCCTGGGATCCTGAAGATTTAAAGGCTGGAATGTTCGGAGGGCCCAGATCACCTGATACTCCACAGCGGCTGATATTTGCCTGATTTGAGGCAATGTCTCCATCTGCGTTCTCAGCGGGCACCGACATTTCTGAAGATACCTGTATGAATATATTAAATCATTAACATTTTATCAATGGTAAACTCACTGGAGATTTTCTTATATCTAGAGAAAATAAAAAAAACGTTTACACTTAATTGTCTATTTCACAATTAGTGGAAAGCATATACAGACCAGAAGAAATAAATGCAGTAAAATATTAATTGACTCAATAAAACACTAAACTGCTTTGAAAATGTACCTATTATTTTACCATATCATCTTAATAAATGTTCCACTAGATGGCTGTAGTGTGGGTGTTATAATGAGTTGTTCTTATGTTACCATTTGTGCCAACTGTACAATGTTCATTGAACACTATCAATTATTACTCATCAAGAAGGTTTTATTTGTACCATTTCGCTTTCATTCAAACCTTACGTACCTGTTCACAATCTCAAACAGCAGAAGCTATAATATATCTTAACTAAATAAACGAGATAACAACTACTAAAGAGTGATAAACAACAAATGCTAAGGAGATGACAATTGTAGGGATAAGCAGACATGATTTGTCGAAACATGTCAGTAGGAATAATAAGCCGATTCAAGAACATAGGAAGATGCCGCCCACTGATAAGGGTAATTACATGTGTTTTAACACATGTAAACACATGTAAACACGTGTAACCCGCTAATGACCGCCGCTAATGTCACGTCTAATGGATATGTGTGGTAATACATATGTAAACATATGTAACCCGCTAATGACCGCCGAAGATGTCGACAGGTGATAAGATATAATCGACATCGTTTGTTCTGTGTTGTCGCCTCCCGCCGGCTCCCTTTGAGGTCTTAGATACCGCATGGTCTCGTGTCGCTAGGCCCCGTCATCTCTCTCTTTGTGAACTTACCTAATTGTCTTGAGATGTGCGGTAGGGAATGATTTTCTCGATGCCTGCCGCCCCTCGGCAAATCAATTAGGTAATATTCGTCAAACATTATTCAATTAAGTTTTTTTGATTAATTAATTGTATATTAATTGACTCGAATGCAAGTGGTGGCTTGTGTATAAGTAGCACGCTCACGAGAACAGTCCACTATGTAATGAAAACCCTGCAACCTACTTCACGGTAATGTCCATTAGCTAACAACGTTAGACGCTTTCACCACATTAATAGACTTTTAAGATTGCATCCTGGATCTGTATACATACATTAGCGTACAATGTTAGCAATTGATTTCCTAAGTATTCTGAAAAACCCGCAGACACTCAATGTAAATACCTTTTAGCCCGTAGAATTTCAATCACAAACTACATATGTTATTAAAAATAAATACGGATAACATTATAGTTAAATATTATAAATGTTATTAAAAATAAATGATTCGGTTAACATTATAGTTGAATACTATATATGTTATTAAAAAATAAATACGGTTAACATTATAGGTGAATATTACATACGTTAGTAAAAATAAAAAGTGGCTTCGCTGATCAATGAATACAATTAAATATTTTTTATTAATTAATTGTATATGAATTGACTTGAGCATTTTGGTTATTGCGCTGTGTCTCCCTAACGTTTCCAGATCTAGGATCGTTCCAGCTATTTGCGCGCTTCTGCCATCTACCTTCTAAAGTAAAGTTCCGAGCTTCTACCATTTTCATTCTAAAGTAGAACAATGAGATAAAAACTAATCAATTCTTTGGAATGCGCAGCGTGATTAGGGGATTGTTCCAAGTTATCGGGGATGCCTGGGGTCGAATCCTAGGAGTGATTACAAATTCAGATTCTAATAACTCAGAGGCTAATTACGATAAAGACGTCAAATAAAGTTTATTACATTAGTGTCATTAGGTAGTTTCTTGTGGATGTATATTTGGGTACCTGGTGTCCTGGGTTCGAAAACCGATAAAATGTAATTTAATTATAAATTTAATAATTCCTAAACTATATATGGAAAACGGAGACAGACGGTATTATAGACAGAAGGTGGTCCACTTTTGCGTTTATATGGGAAAGGATTGGGAAAACGAGGGTAGATGCAGAGGAAAATGCATTTATAAGGGAGAGATAGGGAATACCAGGGCTGATGCTAGGCTATTCAGTAGCTAAAGGAGGGAGGGATATGCTTTATACGAGAGAGATAGGGAATACAAGGAAAGATGCTATACTAAATAGGACTTGAAGGGTAGAATATGAGCGATATTGCGAACCGAGGAGAGGTATTAGGATAGGAGTTTTGAATGATAGAGTAGGCGTTTATATGCGAGAGATAGGGAATACGAGGGTCGATGCTAGGCTAGACGGTGTTGAAGGAGGGAAGGCGTCTTATATATGAGAGAGGTAGGGAATATGAGGAGAAGTGCTAGGCTAGTCAGGAAGGTCTGAATGACAGAGTATACGTCTATATGGGAAAAGATAGGGAAAACGAAGGTAGGTGCTAGGTTGACAGAGTCTTCAAGGAGGAAAATGCATTTATATGAGAGCGGTAGGGCATACGAGGAGAGGTGCTAGTCTAGACATGGTTTGAGGAGTAGAGTATAGGTTTATATGGGAGAAATATGGAAAACGGGAGAGATACAAGGATACACAGGGTTGAAGGAGGAGGAATGTAGGTTTATACGGTAATATAGAGAGTAATTCGATTATAAAACTTCGCTCATCCAGCGTTAAAACACTTTTGTATACTTATTTTCTAAACCTTGCAAACTTTATATATGTTAAACAGAAGTGCGCGAGACGGAGAGGGACAAACTGTATAACTTGAAGGGTAGAATATGAGCGATATAGCGAATCGAGGAGAGGTATTAGGATAGGGGTTTTGAATGATAGATTAGGCGTTTATATGCGAGAGATAGGGAATACGAGGGTCGATGCTAGGCTAGACGGTGTTGAAGGAGGGAATGCATCTTATATATGAGAAAGGTAGGGAATATGAGGAGAAGTGCTAGGCTAGTCAGGAAGGTCAGAATGACAGAGTATACGTCTATATGGGAAAATATAGGGAAAACGAAGGTAGGTGCTAGGTTGAGAAAGTCTTCAAGGAGGAAAATGCATTTATATGAGAACGGTAGGGCATACGAGGAGGGGTGCTAGTCTAGACATGGTTTGAGGAGTAGAGTATACGTTTATATGGGAGAAATATGGAAAACGGGAGAGATACAGGATAGACGGGGTTGAAGGAGGAGGAATGTAGGTTTATACGGTACTATACAGAGTAATTCGATTATAAAACATTTCTCATCCAGCGGTACAACACTTTTATATACTTATTTTCTAAACCTTACAAACATTATATATGTTAAACAGTAGTGCGCGAGACGGAGAGGGACAAACTATATAACTTGAAGGGTAGAATATGAGCGATATAGCCAACCGAGAAGGGGTATTAGGATAGGAGCTTTGAATGATAGAGTAGGCGTTTATATGCGAGAGATAGGGAATATGAGGGTCGATGCTAGGCTAGACGGTGTTGAAGGAGGGATTGCATCTTATATATCAGAGAGGTAGGTAATATGAGGAGAAGTGCTAGGCTAGTCAGGAAGGCCTGAATGACAGGGTATACGTCTATATGGGAAAAGATAGGGAAAACGAAGGTAGGTACTAGGTTGAGAGAGTCTTCAAGGAGGAAAATGCATTTATATGAGAGCGGTAGGGCATACGAGGAGAGGTGCTAGTCTAGACATGGTTTGAGGAGTAGAGTATACGTTTATTTGGGAGAAGTATGGAAAACGGGAGAGATACAAGGATAGACGGGGTTGAAGGAGGAGGAATGTAGGTTTATACGTTAATATAGAGAGTAATTCGATTATAAAACGTTTCTCATCCAGCGTTACAACACCTTTATATAGTTATTTTTTAAACCTTACAAGCTTTATATATGTTAAACAGTAGTGCGCGAGACAGAGAGGGACAAACTCTATAACTTGAAGGGTAGAATATGAGCGATATAGCGAACCGAGAAGAGGTATTAGGATAGGAGTTTTGAATGATAGAGTAGGCGTTTATATGCGAGAGATAAAGAATACGAGGGTTAATGCTAGGCTAGACGGTGTTGAAGATCTTATATATGAGAGAGGTAGGGAATATGAGGAGAAGTGCTAGGCTGTTCAGGAAGGTCTGAATGACAGAGTATACGTCTATATGGGAAAAGATACGGAAAACGAAGGTAGGTGCTAGGTTGACAGAGTCTTCAAGGAGGAAAATGCATTTATATGAGAGCGGTAGGGCATACGAGGAGAGGTGCCAGTCTAGGCATGGTTTGAGGAGTAGAGTATACGTTTATATGGGAGAAATATGGAAAACGGGAGAGATACAAGGATAGAAAGGGTTGAAGGAGGAGGAATGTAGGTTTATACGGTACTATAGAGAGTAATTCGATTATAAAACTTTTCTCATCCAGCGTCACAACACTTTTATATACTTATTTTCTAAACCTTGCAAACTTTATATATGTTAAACAGAAGTGCGCGAGACGGAGAGGGACAAACTGTATAACTTGAAGGGTAGAATATGAGCGATATAGCGAATCGGGGAGAGGTATTAGGATAGGAGTTTTGAATGATAGAGTAGGCGTTTTATGCGAGAAATAGGGAATACGAGGGTCGATGCTAGGCTAGACGGTGTTGAAGGAGGGAATGCATCTTATATATGAGAGAGGTAGGGAATATGAGGAGAAGTGCTAGGCTAGTCAGGAAGGTCAGAATGACAGAGTATACGTCTATATGGGAAAAGATAGGGAAAACGAAGGTAGGTGCTAGGTTGAGAGAGTCTTCAAGGAGGAAAATGCATTTATATGAGAGCGGTAGGGCATACGAGGAGGGGTGCTGGTCTAGACATGGTTTGAGGAGTAGAGTATACGTTTATATGGGAGAAATATGGAAAACGGGAGAGATACAAGGATAGAAGGGGTTGAAGGAGGAGGAATGTAGGTTTATACGGTACTATAGAGAGTAATTCGATTATAAAACGTTTCTCATCCAGCGGTACAACACTTTTATATACTTATTTTCTAAACCTTACAAACTTTATATATGTTAAACAGTAGTGCGCGAGACGGAGAGGGACAAACTGTATAACTTGAAGGGTAGAATATCAGCGATATAGCGTACCGAGGAGAGGTATTAGGATAGGAGTTTTAAATGATAGAGTAGGCGTTTATATGCGAGAGATAGGGAATAAGAGGGTCGATGCTAGGCTAGGCGGTGTTGAAGGAGGGAATGCATCTTATATATGAGAGAGGTAGTGTATATGAGGAGAAGTGCTAGGCTAGTCAGGAAGGTCAGAATGACAGAGTATACGTCTATATGGGAAAAGATACGGAAAACGAAGGTAGGTGCTAGGTTGAGAGAGTCTTCAAGCAGGAAAATGCATTTATATGAGAGCGGTAGGGCATACGAGGAGAGGTGCTAGTCTAGACATGGTTTGAGGAGTAGAGTATACGTTTATATGGGAGAAATATGGAAAACGGGAGAGATACAAGGATAGACAGGGTTGAAGGAGGAGGAATGTAGGTTTATACGTTAATATAGAGAGTAATTCGATTATAAAACTTTTCTCATCCAGCGTTAAAACACTTTTGTATACTTATTTTCTAAACCTTGCAAACTTTATATATGTTAAACAGAAGTGCGCGAGACGGAGAGGTACAAACTATATAACTTGAAGGGTAGAATATGAGCGATATAACGAATCGAGGAGAGGTATTAGGATAGGGGTTTTGAATGATAGAGTAGGCGTTTATATGCGAGAGATAGGGAATACGAGGGTCGATGCTAGGCTAGACGGTGTTGAAGGAGGGAATGCATCTTATATATGAGAAAGGTAGGGAATATGAGGAGAAGTGCTAGGCTAGTCAGGAAGGTCAGAATGACAGAGTATACTTCTATATGGGAAAAGATAGGGAAAACGAAGGTAGGTGCTAGGTTGAGAGAGTCTTCAAGGAGGAAAATGCACTTATATGAGAGCGGTAGGGCATACGAGGAGGGGTGCTAGTCTAGACATGGTTTGAGGAGTAGAGTATACGTTTATATGGGAGAAATATGGAAAACGGGAGAGATACCAGGATAGACGGGGTTGAAGGAGGAGGAATGTAGGTTTATACGGTACTATAGAGAGTAATTCGATTATAAAACATTTCTCATCCAGCGGTACAACACTTTTATATTCTTATTTTCTAAACCTTACAAACATTATATATGTTAAACAGTAGTGCGCGAGACGGAGAGGGACAAACTATATAACTTGAAGGGTAGAATATGAGCGATATAGCGAACCGAGAAGGGGTATTAGGATAGGAGTTTTGAATGATAGAGTAGGCGTTTATATGCGAGAGATAGGGAATATGAGGGTCGATGCTAGGCTAGACGGTGTTGAAGGAGGGATTGCATCTTATATATCAGAGAGGTAGGTAATATGAGGAGAAGTGCTAGGCTAGTCAGGAAGGCCTGAATGACAGGGTATACGTCTATATTGGAAAATATAGGGAAAACGAAGGTAGGTGCTAGGTTGAGAGAGGCTTCAAGGAGGAAAATGCATTTATATGAGAGCGGTAGGGCATACGAGGAGCCCCCTCAGGGGCTCACCTTATGTGAGTACGGGTTTTTGGCGCACCCGGGGGTTCCCGAGCCAATCATCGCCACATTCATCCCCTCACCCCCATCCGGTCGCGGTGGGTTCTTCAAGTGACCGGTGGACCCAAGGTAGGCTCTCGTGCGTTCGTTACATTCCATTCATACCGCACCTCACCATCGTTTCTTTCTTCTCTTGTCACTTTCCGGCCATTTCGCACCACGACATTTGCATATCTCTCTTTTTCTTCCCCGCCGGCCTACCTTGCGTGCGAAACGCCCACACAGTATTAGTTTCTTTTATCTTTTTATTTAAATCCTCCGTGGACACAGCCTGACGGATACCCGCGCACCGCGTGCGCAGCTGGGTGAGTGGGTAATGGCGTCATCCCCACCACCCGGGGTCGTCATGTAGGGTTGTTGTTCGTATCCGCTGTTCAACTGCAGTCCCGCGGGGGGGCCATTGCATGAGCTGCTGGCTTCCGACGGCGATTGGGTCCCTCTGTCAATGTTCTGGGAGGTGTGACCCTGGGGTGAGATCGGTATAGATAGGCCACTCACCCAAGCCGGGGTAACGCCCGGGAAGTCAGAGCCCGAGGTCGGAGACGGTTGCAATGGTGGAGGATTTCTTTTCGCTATGGAGCACCCTTTCTCCATTAATACAAACAAGCGCCGAAAAACTGTTGTAACAGAAGTAGCACCGCCGACATCTGGTTGTTACTTAGTCATTTCAAGAACAGAAGAAGGACAAAATTTTGAGAAGGTGAACCCTTTTATAATTCAGAAGGGAATAGATGCTATTGCTGGTGCGGTTCAATCATGCACTCGTCTACGGAATGGTTCCTTATTGCCACAAACTAAGTCCGATCAGCAAAGTAAGACCTTGCTGCGCGCTACGCTTCTCCACGGTTACCCCATCCGTGTTGAGAAGCACCGCACATTGAACTCCTGTCGGGGCGTCGTTACCACCCATAGCCTCGATGGTATATCGGACGAGGATCTCGTAGAATATCTATCCGATCAAAAGGTGACTGCAGTGCATCGAGTGCAGGCCAAACGCGACGGCGTATTGGTACCCACTCGTACCCTGTTTATTACATTTGATGGCGTCGATCTGCCCACGAGCATTTCCGCAGGGTACGAACGGATTTCTGTGAGGCCTTATATTCCTAGACCTCTGCGTTGTTTTAAATGCCAACGTTTTGGGCATACGCAAGTCTCCTGTAAGAGTGCCGTTAACATCTGTGCAACATGTAGCCAGCCCTCACACGAAGGTACCTGTTCAACAGCCCCCGTCTGCGTTAATTGTAAAGGGTCACATTCTGCTTCGTTTGCCGACTGTCCGCGGTATTTGGACGAGAAGGCGATCCAGGAGATCCGGGTAAAGGAAAAACTCTCCTTCGCTGAAGCCCGGAGGCGTTTCCATGCGCGCCAACCTTCACTCCTGCGATCTGGCACATTTAGTTCTGTTGTTGCCTCGCCAGTACCACGAGTAGATGCCGAAACTCAGACCTGGACCTTGACTGGATTAACCGCCACTACCATCCGGCCGTCTATTAAGGCTACAGTTACCAAGCCGTATAAACCTGGTCCCAAGTCAATGAAGTCGCAAGCCGTTGAAAAGAAGCCCAAGCAGAAACTTCGTAGGGAAGATTTTTTAAAAGACCCTCCGCGTGCGCGCGGTAACAAAGGTTCACCTTCTCCTCCTCGGAGGTCGCTGTCCCAGGATGGTCCTGGGACAAGCCGCGCTCAGCGGCACCCTTCACCCATCGCCACCCAGAACCGATTCACGGCGCTTGAATCGGTTTCTGGCACTGAGCGCGTGGGCCCTCCCTCCGAGGAAGCTCTGGAGTCTGACCAACTCCATACAAAAAGCCCGAGCCCAAAGGTTAAACAAAAGGTAATTTTAAGCCGCCCTTCTAAATAGACAGTTTATCCCCTTATTCTTAATGGCTATCCTGACCTGGAATGTACGTGGTGTACGATCGCATAGGGCGGAACTGCAACTTTTATTGCGTTCCCATTCGCCTATGGTCGTATGTTTGCAGGAGACTAAGCTTCGCCCTCACGATCCTTTTGATCTCCGAGGATATACTCCGGTTCGCTACGACCTTGAACCGGAGGAGGGTACTCCTGCTCATGGTGGTGTCATGCTTTTGGTCCGAAATGATGTTCATTTTACACCTGTCACACTTACATCTGACTTGCAAGCTGTTGCCGTTCGCCTTCACTTACCCGGCTTTTTGTTTTCTGTTTGCTCTGTGTATACACCTCCATCGTCTCCCCTCGCTCCCGCGGACATTCGATCTCTCCTGTCCGCTCTCCCAACACCATTTCTTCTGTTGGGAGATTTTAATGCCCATCACCCACTATGGGGTTCGCCAAGGGCTTGTGCGAGGGGAACTCTTCTTTCCGACATTTTTTATCAGTTCAATCTTTCCATCCTCAATACAAGTGCACCTACTTTTATTTCTGATTCTTCTGGTACATTTTCTCACCTGGACCTTGCAATTTGCTCACTCCAGCTTGCACGTCGTCTTCAGTGGAACGTCGTCGCTGACACCTACTCCAGCGACCATTTCCCCTGCATCGTTTCTCTTCTGTCGCACCACGTACAGCATTCCAGAGTACCTACCTGGACATTCGCAAAAGCCGACTGGAGCTTGTATTCCAGCCTCGTGCATTTTGACGACCAGCCCTTCTCCGACATTAATCAACTAGTGCAGCGCCTTACGTCTATTATTTTCTCAGCTGCCGAACGTGCAATACCCCGTTCATCCTCCCAACCTCGGCGGCCACCTGTTCCGTGGTGGAACGAGGATTGTCGGGACGCCGTTCGTGCCCGTAGGACTGCACTTAGGGTGTTTCGGCGCCACCCTACACTTGATAATTTGGTGACTTTTAAACAATCGCGCGCCAGGGCTCGTCGCATTATTCAGGATAGCAAGAAGGCATCTTGGGCTCGTTTTGTCGAGTCTTTTAATCGTTTTACGCCTTCATCCGTTGTTTGGGATAAACTTCGTCGCTTCTCAGGTAAAGTGTCACATTGTACTGTTTCTGGCCTTCAGGTTTCTAATGCCACCATAGTGGATCCGGCTGCCATCGCTAACACTCTGGGTTCTGCCTTTGAGGCGGTTTCCAGTTCAGACCATTATTCCGCCGGCTTTCGCTCTATTAAAGACCGGCAGGATTCCGCATCATATACTTTTCGGTCTGCTAATGATGAATGCTATAACGAACTATTCACAATGAGGGAGCTGGAGCACGCTCTTCATTGCTCTCGGCACTCCGCTCCCGGGCCGGACGGCATTCATGTCCTGATGTTAAAGAACCTTTCAGCCGACAGTAAACTATTTCTCTTACAGGTCTACAACCGTATTTGGCAAGACGGCATTTTTCCTTCCGTTTGGCGCGAAGCCACCATTGTCCCTATACTTAAGCCTGGGAAGGATCGCCAACTACCTTCCAGCTACCGCCCTATCTCCCTCACCAGTTGCCTTTGCAAGGTGATGGAGCGCATGATCAACGGGCGGTTGACATGGTGGCTTGAGTCTCAGAAACTTCTAGCGAACGCTCAGTGCGGGTTTCGTCGCTATCGCTCTACCGTCGACCATCTGGTGTCCTTGTCGACGCATATTATGAATGGATTTCTGAGAAACTGTCAAACCGTGGCTGTATTTTTTGACCTGGAGAAAGCTTATGACACTTGTTGGAGGGGCGGCATTTTACGTACACTTCACGATTGGAATATCCGCGGTCGTCTTCCCATATTTCTTCGGGAGTTTATGACGGACCGCGTCTTTCGTGTACGTGTGGGCTCGGTTTTATCTCGTCGTTTTATTCAAGAGAACGGAGTACCGCAGGGCTCTGTACTCAGTGTCACACTTTTTGCGATTGCTATCAACCCCATTGTTGATTGTATTCCACCTGGCATTTCATCGTCCCTTTTTGTTGACGATTTCGCTATTTATTGCAGTTCACGGCGGACCTGTCTACTCGAACGCCGTCTCCAGAGCTGTATCGACCGTCTCTACGCCTGGAGTAACGCCAACGGCTTTAATTTCTCCGCCGAGAAATCCGTCTGCATCAACTTTTGGCGCCGGAAGTATTTCCCTCCGCCCACTCTCCATCTTGGGCCAGGGATACTTCCGTTTGCAGACGAGGCGAAATTTTTGGGGTTGATTTTTGACAGGAAGTTGTGTTGGACCTCGCACGTTTCCTTTTTAAAAGCAAAGTGTGACCGTTCTCTTAATCTTTTACGTGTTTTAAGTGGCACATCCTGGGGAGCTGATCGGACCGTCCTTCTTCGCCTTTATCGCTCTTTGGTCCGATCCAAGCTTGATTACGGGTGTATTGTTTATTCGTCGGCACGTCCATCTGTGTTACGTCGATTGAATGCCATTCACCATCGTGGCATAAGAGTCGCTACAGGGGCCTTTCCAACTAGCCCTGTACCCAGTCTGTACGCAGAAGCTGCAGAGCCTCCGCTGTCCTTCAGGCGTGAGATGCTCTTGTGCAGCTATGCTTGTCGACTCTCAAGCTTGCCTAACCACCCGTCCTTCGATGTATTTTACGAGGATTCGCTTGACCGGCAATATTTAGTTCGCTCCTCTGCATTGCTCCCTCCAGGGGTTCGATTTCGACTGCTACTTCGGCATTTGGACGTTACGCCAGCGCCGGCCCTTCCACGGGGGGAAACGCGTTTTCCTCCATGGTCCCGCGCTGAGGCCCACTGTCACCTTGGGCTAACGTCAATGTCGAAGACTGAGACCCCTGCTTCAGTCTTTAGATCGGCTTTTTTAGAAGTACGGGCTCAATTCGGGGACTTCCATTTTATCTTTACCGATGGATCTAAGACTGAAGCTGGAGTTGGATGTGCCTTTGTTTCTGGTCACTGTAGTTTTAAGTTTCGTTTACCTGCACAATGTTCAATTTTTACCGCCGAACTTTTTAGCATTTATCAATCTATTTTATACATTCAGCGGCACGCCTTACAGCACTGTTTTATTTGTACGGACTCTCTGAGTGCCCTTCAGACTATTACTGCGCTGTACCATTACCACCCGCTTGTACAGCGCATACATGACCTGCTCCACTCGCTTGGTGTCTCTGGCATCAGCGTGTCCTTCATGTGGATTCCAGGTCATGTGGGCATCTCAGGGAATGAGTCTGCCGACGCCGCTGCGAAATCGGCGATTTTATTACCCAGATTTTTTACTTCTGTTGTTCCCTCGTCTGATTCGTGTATTATTTTACGTCGCCGCATCCTCTCGCGCTGGCGCGATGAGTGGACGGCCCTCCGGGGGAACAAATTGCGGGAAGTTAAGCCTTTCCCGTTGATCTGGGATACCTCTTCTCGTTCTTGTCGTCGGGAAGAGGTAATTTTAGCTCGTCTACGGATTGGACATTGTGTTTTTAGTCATAGGTATTTGCTCAGTGGTGACCCCGCACCACTCTGTGGGCAGTGTGTCGTGCCCTTAACGGTGCGTCACATTTTAACAGAGTGTCAGGTTTTAGCTGCATTGCGTGCTCGTGTTGGTCTGCCTGTTGGCCTAGCCAACGTTTTGGCAGACGACACGCGTGCTGTAGAATGTGTTTTACGTTTTATTCATGACAGTGATTTTAATCTGCGCATTTAATGCGTTGGGCGCCTGTTGGCTTAGTACTTTTATTCTGTCTGTTTTTATGGGAACTCTTATCCCCAGTGGACATATGGCGCTCATGTCCCTCGCATTCTACAGTTCCTGACACGTTTTAATCGTTTCTTGCCCTTGCTTTTAGTGTGTTGATTTTTCAGAACTTTGTATTGTTATTGTTATTCTTGTTGTTCTTGTTATTATTGTTGTTATTGTTATAGTTATTGTTATTTTGTTATTGTTCTGTTGTTAGTTTTAGCTTTTTGAACATCGCGGGTTTGTGTCCCGTTTTTAACTATGCGGTTTTTTTACCTGTTTTATATTGTGACCTTATCTTTTATACATTGTAAGGGCGCTGATGACCGTAGCAGTTTAGCGCCCTTAAACCGCATATCATCATCATCATACGAGGAGAGGTGCTAGTCTAGGCATGGTTTGAGAAGTAGAGTATACGTTTATATGGGAGAAATATGGAAAACGGGAGGGATACAAGGATAGACAGCGTTGAAGGAGGAGGAATGTAGGTTTATACGGTAATATAGAGAGTAATTCGATTATAAAACTTTTCTCATCCAGCGTTACAACACTTTTATATACTTATTTTCTAAACCTTGCAAACTTTATATATGTTAAACAGTATTGCGCGAGACGGAGAGGGACAAACTGTATAACTTGAAGGGTAGAATATGAGCGATATAGCGAACCGAGGAGAGGTATTAGGATAGGAGTTTTGAATGATAGAGTAGGCGTTTATATGCGAGAGATAGGGAATACGAGGGTCGATGCTAGGCTAGACGGTGTTGAAGGAGGGAATGCATCTTATATATGACAGAGGTAGGGAATATGAGGAGAAGTGCTAGGCTAGTCAGAAAGGTCTGAATGACAGAGTATACGTCTATATGGGAAAAGATAGGGAAAACGAAGGTAGGTGCTAGGTTGAGAGAGTCTTCAAGGAGGAAAATGCATTTATATGAGAGCTTTAGGGCATACGAGGAGAGGTGCTAGTCTAGACATGGTTTGAGGAGTAGAGTATACGTTTATATGGGAGAAATATGGAAAACGGGAGAGATACAAGGATAGACAGGGTTGAAGGAGGAGGAATGTAGGTTTATACGGTAATATAGAGAGTAATTCGATTATAAAACTTTTCTCATCCAGCGTTACAACACTTTTATATACTTATTTTCTAAACCTTGCAAACTTTATATGTGTTAAACAGAAGTGCGCGAGACGGACAGGGACAAACTGTATAACTTGAAGGGTAGAATATGAGCGATAACGCGAATCGGGGAGAGGTATTAGGATAGGAGTTTTGAATGATAGAGTAGGCGTTTATATGCGAGAAATAGGGAATACGAGGGTCGATGCTAGGCTAGACGGTGTTGAAGGAGGGAATGCATCTTATATATGAGAGAGGTAGGGAATATGAGGAGAAGTGCTAGGCTAGTCAGGAAGGTCAGAATGACAGAGTATACGTCTATATGGGAAAAGATAGGGAAAACGAAGGTAGGTGCTAGGTTGAGAGAGTCTTCAAGGAGGAAAATGCATTTATATGAGAGCGGTAGGGCATACGAGGAGGGGTGCTAGTCTAGACATGGTTTGAGGAGTAGAGTATACGTTTATATGGGAGAAATATGGAAAACGGGAGAGATACAAGGATAGACGGGGTTGAAGGAGGAGGAATGTAGGTTTATACGGTAATATAGAGAGAAATTCGATTATAAAACGTTTCTCATCCAGCATTACAACACCTTTATATACTTATTTGTAAACCTTACAAGCTTTATATATGTTAAACAGTAGTGCGCGAGACGGAGAGGAACAAACTCTGTAACTTGAAGGGTAGAATATGAGCGATATAGCGAACCGAGAAGAGGTATTAGGATAGGAGTTTTAAATGATAGAGTAGGCGTTTATATGCGAGAGATAGGGAATAAGAGGGTCGATGCTAGGCTAGGCGGTGTTGAAGGAGGGAATGCATCTTATATATGAGAGAGGTAGTGTATATGAGGAGAAGTGCTAGGCTAGTCAGGAAGGTCAGAATGACAGAGTATACGTCTATATGGGAAAAGATACGGAAAACGAAGGTAGGTGCTAGGTTGAGAGAGTCTTCAAGCAGGAAAATGCATTTATATGAGAGCGGTAGGGCATACGAGGAGAGGTGCTAGTCTAGACATGGTTTGAGGAGTAGAGTATACGTTTATATGGGAGAAATATGGAAAACGGGAGAGATACAAGGATAGACAGGGTTGAAGGAGGAGGAATGTAGGTTTATACGTTAATATAGAGAGTAATTCGATTATAAAACTTTTCTCATCCAGCGTTAAAACACTTTTGTATACTTATTTTCTAAACCTTGCAAACTTTATATATGTTAAACAGAAGTGCGCGAGACGGAGAGGTACAAACTATATAACTTGAAGGGTAGAATATGAGCGATATAACGAATCGAGGAGAGGTATTAGGATAGGGGTTTTGAATGATAGAGTAGGCGTTTATATGCGAGAGATAGGGAATACGAGGGTCGATGCTAGGCTAGACGGTGTTGAAGGAGGGAATGCATCTTATATATGAGAAAGGTAGGGAATATGAGGAGAAGTGCTAGGCTAGTCAGGAAGGTCAGAATGACAGAGTATACTTCTATATGGGAAAAGATAGGGAAAACGAAGGTAGGTGCTAGGTTGAGAGAGTCTTCAAGGAGGAAAATGCACTTATATGAGAGCGGTAGGGCATACGAGGAGGGGTGCTAGTCTAGACATGGTTTGAGGAGTAGAGTATACGTTTATATGGGAGAAATATGGAAAACGGGAGAGATACCAGGATAGACGGGGTTGAAGGAGGAGGAATGTAGGTTTATACGGTACTATAGAGAGTAATTCGATTATAAAACATTTCTCATCCAGCGGTACAACACTTTTATATTCTTATTTTCTAAACCTTACAAACATTATATATGTTAAACAGTAGTGCGCGAGACGGAGAGGGACAAACTATATAACTTGAAGGGTAGAATATGAGCGATATAGCGAACCGAGAAGGGGTATTAGGATAGGAGTTTTGAATGATAGAGTAGGCGTTTATATGCGAGAGATAGGGAATATCAGGGTCGATGCTAGGCTAGACGGTGTTGAAGGAGGGATTGCATCTTATATATCAGAGAGGTAGGTAATATGAGGAGAAGTGCTAGGCTAGTCAGGAAGGCCTGAATGACAGGGTATACGTCTATATTGGAAAATATAGGGAAAACGAAGGTAGGTGCTAGGTTCAGAGAGGCTTCAAGGAGGAAATTGCATTTATATGAGAGCGGTAGGGCATACGAGGAGAGGTGCTAGTCTAGGCATGGTTTGAGAAGTAGAGTATACGTTTATATGGGAGAAATATGGAAAACGGGAGGGATACAAGGATAGACAGCGTTGAAGGAGGAGGAATGTAGGTTTATACGGTAATATAGAGAGTAATTCGATTATAAAACTTTTCTCATCCAGCGTTACAACACTTTTATATACTTATTTTCTAAACCTTGCAAACTTTATATATGTTAAACAGTATTGCGCGAGACGGAGAGGGACAAACTGTATAACTTGAAGGGTAGAATATGAGCGATATAGCGAACCGAGGAGAGGTATTAGGATAGGAGTTTTGAATGATAGAGTAGGCGTTTATATGCGAGAGATAGGGAATACGAGGGTCGATGCTAGGCTAGACGGTGTTGAAGGAGGGAATGCATCTTATATATGACAGAGGTAGGGAATATGAGGAGAAGTGCTAGGCTAGTCAGAAAGGTCTGAATGACAGAGTATACGTCTATATGGGAAAAGATAGGGAAAACGAAGGTAGGTGCTAGGTTGAGAGAGTCTTCAAGGAGGAAAATGCATTTATATGAGAGCTTTAGGGCATACGAGGAGAGGTGCTAGTCTAGACATGGTTTGAGGAGTAGAGTATACGTTTATATGGGAGAAATATGGAAAACGGGAGAGATACAAGGATAGACAGGGTTGAAGGAGGAGGAATGTAGGTTTATACGGTAATATAGAGAGTAATTCGATTATAAAACTTTTCTCATCCAGCGTTACAACACTTTTATATACTTATTTTCTAAACCTTGCAAACTTTATATGTGTTAAACAGAAGTGCGCGAGACGGACAGGGACAAACTGTATAACTTGAAGGGTAGAATATGAGCGATAACGCGAATCGGGGAGAGGTATTAGGATAGGAGTTTTGAATGATAGAGTAGGCGTTTATATGCGAGAAATAGGGAATACGAGGGTCGATGCTAGGCTAGACGGTGTTGAAGGAGGGAATGCATCTTATATATGAGAGAGGTAGGGAATATGAGGAGAAGTGCTAGGCTAGTCAGGAAGGTCAGAATGACAGAGTATACGTCTATATGGGAAAAGATAGGGAAAACGAAGGTAGGTGCTAGGTTGAGAGAGTCTTCAAGGAGGAAAATGCATTTATATGAGAGCGGTAGGGCATACGAGGAGGGGTGCTAGTCTAGACATGGTTTGAGGAGTAGAGTATACGTTTATATGGGAGAAATATGGAAAACGGGAGAGATACAAGGATAGACGGGGTTGAAGGAGGAGGAATGTAGGTTTATACGGTAATATAGAGAGAAATTCGATTATAAAACGTTTCTCATCCAGCATTACAACACCTTTATATACTTATTTGTAAACCTTACAAGCTTTATATATGTTAAACAGTAGTGCGCGAGACGGAGAGGAACAAACTCTGTAACTTGAAGGGTAGAATATGAGCGATATAGCGAACCGAGAAGAGGTATTAGGATAGGAGTTTTAAATGATAGAGTAGGCGTTTATATGCGAGAGATAGGGAATAAGAGGGTCGATGCTAGGCTAGGCGGTGTTGAAGGAGGGAATGCATCTTATATATGAGAGAGGTAGTGTATATGAGGAGAAGTGCTAGGCTAGTCAGGAAGGTCAGAATGACAGAGTATACGTCTATATGGGAAAAGATACGGAAAACGAAGGTAGGTGCTAGGTTGAGAGAGTCTTCAAGCAGGAAAATGCATTTATATGAGAGCGGTAGGGCATACGAGGAGAGGTGCTAGTCTAGACATGGTTTGAGCAGTAGAGTATACGTTTATATGGGAGAAATATGGAAAACGGGAGAGATACAAGGATAGACAGGGTTGAAGGAGGAGGAATGTAGGTTTATACGGTAATATAGAGAGTAATTCGATTATAAACATTTTCTCATCCAGCGTTACAACACTTTTATATACTTATTTTCTAAACCTTACAAACTTTATATATGTTAAACAGTAGTGCGCGAGACGGAGAGGTACAAACTCTATAACTTGAAGGGTAGAATATGAGCGATATAGCGAACCGAGGAGAGGTATTAGGATAGTATTTTTGAATGATAGAGTAGGCGTTTATATGCGAGAGATAGGGAATATGAGGGTTGATGCTAGGCTAGACGGTGTTGAAGGAGGAAATGCACCTTATATATGAGAGAGGTAGGGAATATGAGGAGAAGTGCTAGGCTAGTCAGGAAGGTCTGAATGACAGAGTATACGTCTATATGGGAAAATATAGGGAAAATGAAGGTAGGTGCTAGGTTGAGAGAGTCTTCAAGCAGGAAAATGCATTTATATGAGAGCGGTAGGGCATACGAGGAGAGGTGCTAGTCTAGACATGGTTTGAGTAGTAGAGTATACGTTTATATGGGAGAAATATGGAAAACGGGAGAGATACAAGGATAGACAGGGTTGAAGGAGGAGGAATGTAGGTTTATACGGTAATATAGAGAGTAATTCGATTATAAAACTTTTCTCATCCAGCGTTACAACACTTTTATATACTTATTTTCTAAACCTTACAAACTTTATATATGTTAAACAGTAGCGCGCGAGACGGAAAGGGACAAACTCTATAAACTAAAGGGTAGAATATGAGCGATATAGCGATCCGAGGAAAGGTATTAGGATAGGAGTTTTGAATGATAGAGTAGGCGTTTATATGCGAGAGATAGGGAATACGAGGGTTGATGCTAGGCTAGACGGTGTTGAAGGAGGGAATGCATCTTATACATGAGAGAGGTAGGGAATATGAGGAGAAGTGCTAGGCTAGTCAGGAAGGTCTGAATGACAGAGTATACGTCAATATGGGAAAATATAGGGAAAATGAAGGTAGGTGCTAGGTTGAGAGAGTCTTCAAGGAGGAAAATGCATTTATATGAGAGCGGTAGGGCATACGAGGAGAGGTGCTAGTCTAGGCATGGTTTGAGGAGTAGACTATACGTTTATATGGGAGAAATATGGAAAACGGGAGAGATACAAGGATAGACAGCGTTGAAGGAGGAGGACTGTAGGTTTATAGGGAAATATAGAGAGTAATTCGATTATAAAACTTTTCTCATCCAGCGTTACAACACTTTTATATACTTATTTTCTAAACCTTAAAAACTTTATATATGTTAAACAGTAGTGCGCGAGACGGAGAGGGACAAACTCTATAATTTGAAGGGTAGAAAATGAGAGATATAGCGAACCGAGAAGAGGTATTAGGATAGGAGTTTTGAATGATAGAGTAGGCGTTTATATGCGAGAGATAGGGAATATGAGGGTCGATGCTAGGCTAGACGGTGTTGAAGGAGGGAATGCATGTTATATATCAGAGAGGTAGGGAATATGAGGAGAAGTGCTAGGCTAGTCAGGAAGGTCTGAATGACAGAGTATACGTCTATATGGGAAAAGACAGGGAAAACGAAGGTAGGTGCTATGTTGAGAGAGTCTTCAAGGAGGATAATGCATTTATATGAGAGCGGTAGAGCATACGAGGAGAGGTGCTAGTCTAGACATGGTTTGAGGAGTAGAGTATACGTTTATTTGGGAGAAGTATGGAAAACGGGAGAGATACAAGGATAGACGGGGTTGAAGGAGGAGGAATGTAGGTTTATACGTTAATATAGAGAGTAATTCGATTATAAAACGTTTCTCATCCAGCGTTACAACACCTTTATATAGTTATTTTTTAAACCTTACAAGCTTTATATATGTTAAACAGTAGTGCGCGAGACAGAGAGGGACAAACTCTATAACTTGAAGGGTAGAATATGAGCGATATAGCGAACCGAGAAGAGGTATTAGGATAGGAGTTTTGAATGATAGAGTAGGCGTTTATATGCGAGAGATAAAGAATACGAGGGTTAATGCTAGGCTAGACGGTGTTGAAGATCTTATATATGAGAGAGGTAGGGAATATGAGGAGAAGTGCTAGGCTGTTCAGGAAGGTCTGAATGACAGAGTATACGTCTATATGGGAAAATATAGAGAAAACGAAGGTAGGTGCCAGGTTGAGAGAGTCTTCAAGGAGGAAAATGCATTTATATGAGAGCGGTAGGGCATACGAGGAGAGGTGCTAGTCTAGACATGGTTTGAGGAGTAGAGTATACGTTTATATGGGAGAAATATGGAAAACGGGAGAGATACAAGGATAGACAGGGTTGAAGGAGGAGGAATGTAGGTTTATACGGTAATATAGAGAGTAATTCGATTATAAAACTTTTCTCATCCAGCGTTACAACACTTTTATATACTTATTTTCTAAACATTACAAACTTTATATATGTTAAACAGTATGCGCGCGAGAAGGAGAGGGACAAACTCTATAACTTGAAGGATAGAATATGAGCGATATAGCGAACCGAGGAGAGGTATTAGGATAGGAGTTTTGAATGATAGAGTAGGCGTTTATATGCGAGAGATAGGGAATACGAGGGTTGATGCTAGGCTAGACGGTGTTGAAGGAGGGAATGCATCTTATATATGAGAGAGGTAGGGAATATGAGGAGAAGTGCTAGGCTAGTCAGGAAGGTCTGAATGACAGAGTATACGTCTATATGGGAAAATATACGGAAAACGAAGGTAGGTGCTAGGTTGAGAGAGTCTTCAAGGAGGAAAATGCATTTATATGAGAGCGGTAGGGCATACGAGGAGAGGTGCTAGTCTAGGCATGGTTTGAGGAGTAGAGTATACGTTTATATGGGAGAAATATGGAAAACGGGAGGGATACAAGGATAGACAGCGTTGAAGGAGGAGGAATGTAGGATTATACGGTAATATAGAGAGTAATTCGATTATAAAACTTTTCTCATCCAGCGTTAAAAAACTTTTATATACTTATTTTCTAAACCTTGCAAGCTTTATATATGTTAAACAGAACTGCGCGAGACGGAGAGGGACAAACTGTATAACTTGAAGGGTAGAATATGAGCGATATAGCGAATCGAGGAGAGGTATTAGGATAGGAGTTTTGAATGATAGAGTAGGCGTTTATATGCCGGAGATAGGGAATACGAGGGTCGATGCTAGGCTAGACGGTGATGAAGGAGGGAATGCATCTTATATATGACAGAGGTAGGGAATATGAGGAGAAGTGCTAGGCTACTCAGGAAGTTCAGAATGACAGAGTATACGTCTATATGGGAAAAGATAGGGAAAACGAAGGTAGGTGCTAGGTTGAGAGAGTCTTCAAGGAGGAAAATGCATTTATATGAGAGCGGTAGGGCATACGAGGAGAGGTGCTAGTCTACGCATGGTTTGAGGAGTAGAGTATACGTTTATATGGTCGAAATATGGAAAACGGGAGAGATACAAGGATAGACAGGGTTGAAGGAGGAAGAATGTAGGTTTATACGGAAATATAGAGAGTAATTCGATTATAAAACTTTTCTCATCCAGCGTTAAAACACTTTTATATACTTATTTTCTAAACCTTACAAACTTTATATATGTTAAACAGTAGTGCGCGAGACGGAGAGGGACAAACTCTATAACTTGAAGGGTAGAATATGAGCGATATAGCGAACCGAGGAGAGGTATTAGGATAGTATTTTTGAATGATAGAGTAGGCGTTTATATGCGAGAGATAGGGAATACGAGGGTTGATGCTAGGCTAGACGGTGTTGAAGGAGGAAATGCACCTTATATATGAGAGAGGTAGGGAATATGAGGAGAAGTGCTAGGCTAGTCAGGAAGGACTGAATGACAGAGTATACGTCTATATGGGAAAATATAGGGAAAATGAAGGTAGGTGCTAGGTTGAGAGAGTCTTCAAGCAGGAAAATGCATTTATATGAGAGCGGTAGGGCATACGAGGAGAGGTGATAGTCTAGACATGGTTTGAGTAGTAGAGTATACGTTTATATGGGAGAAATATGGAAAACGGGAGAGATACAAGGATAGACAGGGTTGAAAGAGGAGGAATGTAGCTTCATACGGTAATATAGAGAGTAATTCGATTATAAAACTTTTCTCATCCAGCGTTACAACACTTTTATATACTTATTTTCTAAACCTTACAAATTTATATATGTTAAACAGTAGTGCGCGAGACGGCGAGGGACAAACTGTATAACTTGAAGGGTAGAATATGAGCGATATAGCGAACCGAGGAGAGGTATTAGGATAGGAGTTTTGAATGATAGAGTAGGCGTTCATATGCGAGAGATAGGGAATACGAGGGTTGATGCTAGGCTAGACGGCGTTGAAGGTGGGAATGCATCTTATATATGAGAGAGGTAGGGAATATGAGGAGAAGTGCTAGCTTAGCCCGGAAGGTCTGAATGACAGCGTATACGTCTATATGGGAAAATATAGGGAAAACGAAGGTAGGTGCTATGTTGAGAGAGTCTTCAAGGAGGAAAATGCATTTATATGAGAGCGGTAGGGCATACGAGGAGAGGTGCTAGTCTAGACATGGTTTGAGGTGTAGAGTATACGTTTATATGGGAGAAATATGGAAAACGGGAGAGTTACAAGGATAGACAGGGTGTAAAGAGGAGGAATGTAGGTTTATACGGTAATATAGAGAGTAATTCGATTATAAAACTTTTCTCATCCAGCGTTACAACACTTTTATATACTTATTTTCTAAACCTTACAAACTTTATATATGTTAAACAGTATGCGCGCGAGACGGAGAGGGACAAACTCTATAACTTGAAGGATAGAATATGAGCGATATAGCGAAACGAGGAGGGGTATTAGGATAGGAGTTTTGAATGATAGAGTAGGCGTTTATATGCGAGAGATAGGGAATACGAGGGCTAGGCTAGACGGTGTTGAAGGAGGGAATGCATCTTATATATGAGACAGGTAGGGAATATGAGGAGAAGTGCTTGGCTAGTCAGGAAGGCCTGAATGACAGAGTATACGTCTATATGGGAAAATATAGGGAAAACGAAGGTAGGTGCTAGGTAGAGAGAGGCTTCAAGGAGGAAAATGCATTTATATGAGAGCGGTAGGGCATACGTGGTGAGGTGCTAGTCTAGGCATGGTTTGAGGAGTAGAGTATAGGTTTATATGGGAGAAATATGGAAAACGGGAGAGATACAAGGATAGACAGCGTTGAAGGAGGGGGAATGTAGGTTTATACGGTAATATAGAGAGTAATTCGATTATAAAACTTTTCTCATCCAGCGTTAAAACACCTTTATATACTTATTTTCTAAACCTTGCAAACGTTATATATGTTAAACAGAAGTGCGCGAGACGGAGAGGGACAAACTGTATAACTTGAAGGGTAGAATATGAGCGATATAGCGAATCGAGGAGAGGTATTAGGATAGGAGTTTTGAATGATAGAGTAGGCGTTTATATGCGAGAGATAGGGAATACGAGGGTCGATGCTAGGCTAGACGGTGTTGAAGGAGGGAATGCATCTTATATATGACAGAGGTAGGGAATATGAGGAGAAGTGCTAGGCTAGTCAGGATGGTCAGAATGACAGAGTATACGTCTATATGGGAAAAGATAGGGAAAACGAAGGTAGGTGCTAGGTTGAGAGAGTCTTCAAGGAGGAAAATGCATTTATATGAGAGCGGTAGGGGATACGAGGAGAGGTGCTAATCTAGACATGGTTTGAGGAGTAGAGTATACGTTTATATGGGAGAAATATGGAAAACGGGAGAGATACAAGGATAGACAGGGTTGAAGGAGGAGGAATGTAGGTTTATACGGTAATATAGAGAGTAATTCGATTATAAACATTTTCTCATCCAGCGTTAAAAAACTTTTATATACTTATTTTCTAAACCTTACAAACTTTATATATGTTAAACAGTAGTGCGCGAGACCGGGAGGGACAACTCTATAACTTGAAGGGTAGAATATGAGCGATATAGCGAACCGAGAAGAGGTATTAGGATAGGAGTTTTAAATGATAGAGTAGGCGTTTATATGCGAGAGATAGGGAATACGAGGGTTGTTGCTAGGCTAGACGGTGTTGAAGGAGGGAATGCATCTTATATATGAGAGAGGTAGGGAATATGAGGAGACGTGCTTGGCTAGTCAGGAAGGTCTGAATGACAGAGTATACGTCTATATGGGAAAAGATAGGGAAAACGAAGGTAGGTGCTAGGTTGAGAGAGTCTTCAAGGAGGAAAATGCATTTATATGAGAGCGGTAGGGCATACGAGGAGAGGTGCTACTCTAGGCATGGTTTGAGGAGTAGAGTATACGTTTATATGGGAGAAATATGGAAAACGGGAGAGATACAAGGATAGACAGGGTTGAAGGAGGAGGAATGTAGGTTTATACGGTAATATAGAGAGTAATTCGATTATAAACATTTTCTCATCCAGCGTTACAACACTTTTATATACTTATTTTCTAAACCTTACAAACTTTATATATCTTAAACAGTAGTGCGCGAGACGGAGAGGGACAAACTCTATAACTTGAAGGGTAGAATATGAGCGATATAGCGAACCGAGGAGAGGTATTAGGATAGGATTTTTGAATGATAGAGTAGGCGTTTATATGCGAGAGATAGGGAATACGAGGGCTAGGCTAGACGGTGTTGAAGGAGGGAATGCATCTTATATATGAGAGAGGTAGGGAATATGAGGAGAAGTGCTAGGCTAGTCAGGAAGGTCTGAATGACAGAATATACGTCTATATGGGAAAAGATAGGGAAAACGAAGGTAGGTGCTACGTTGAGAGAGTCTTCAAGGAGGAAAAAGCATTTATATGAGAGCGGTAGGGCATACGAGGAGAGGTGCTAGTCTAGGCATGGTTTGAGGAGTAGAGTATACGTTTATATGGGAGAAATATGGTAAACGGGAGACATAGAAGGATAGACAGGGTTGAAGGAGGAGGCATGTAGGTTTATACGGTAATATAGAGAGTAATTCGATTATAAAACTTTTCTCATCCAGCGTTAAAACACTTTTATATACTTATTTTCTAAACCTTACAAACTTTATATATGTTAAACAGTAGTGCGCGAGACGGAGAGGGACAAACTGTATAACTTGAAGGGTAGAATATCAGCGATATAGCGTACCGAGGAGAGGTATTAGGATAGGAGTTTTGAATGATAGAGTAGGCGTTTATATGCGAGAGATAGGGAATACGAGGGTTGATGCTAGGTTAGACGGTGTTGAAGGAGGGAATGCATCTTATATATGAGAGAGGTAGGGAATATGAGGAGAAGTGCTAGACTAGTCAGGAAGGTCTGAATGACAGAGTATACCTCTATATGGGAAAATATAGGGAAAACGAAGGTAGGTGCTAGGTTGAGAGAGTCTTCAAGGAGGAAAATGCATTTATATGAGAGCGGTAGGGCATACGAGGAGAGGTGCTAGTCTAGACATGGTTTGAGTAGTAGAGTATACGTTTATATGGGAGAAATATGGAAAACGGGAGAGATACAAGGATAGACAGGGTTGAAGGAGGAGGAATGTAGCTTCATACGGTAATATAGAGAGTAATTCGATTATAAAACTTTTCTCATCCAGGGTTACAACACTTTTATATACTTATTTTCTAAACCTTACAAACTTTATATATGTTAAACAGTAGTGCGCGAGACGGAGAGGGACAAGCTCTATAATTTGAAGGGTAGAATATGAGCGATATAGCGAACCGAGAAGGGGTATTAGGATAGGAGTTTTGAATGATAGAGTAGGCGTTTATATGCGACAGATAGGGAATACCAGGGTTGATGCTAGGCTAGACGGTGTTGAAGGAGGGAATGCATCTTATATATGAGAGAGGTAGGGAATATGAGGAGAAGTGCTAGGCTAGTCAGGAAGTTATGAATGACAGAGTATACGTCTATATGGGAAAATATAGGGAAAACAAAGGTAGGTGCTATGTTGAGAGAGTCTTCAAGGAGGAAAATGCATTTATATGAGAGCGGTAGGGCATACGAGGAGAGGTGCTAGTCTAGACATGGTTTGAGGAGTAGAGTATACGTTTATATGGGAGAAATATGGAAAACGGGAGAGTTACAAGGATAGACAGGGTTGAAAGAGGAGGAATGTAGGTTTATACGGTAATATAGAGAGTAATTCGATTATAAAACTTTTCTCATCCAGCGTTACAATACTTTTATATACTTATTTTCTAAACCTTACAAACTTTATATATGTTAAACAGTATGCGCGCGAGACGGAGAGGGACAAACTCTATAACTTGGAGGATAGAATATGAGCGATATAGCGAACCGAGGAGAGGTATTAGGATAGGAGTTTTGAATGATAGAGTAGGCGTTTATATGCGAGAGATAGGGAATACGAGGGCTAGGCTAGACGGTGTTGAAGGAGGGAATGCATCTTATATATGAGAGAGGTAGGGAATATGAGGAGAAGTGCTAGGCTAGTCAGGAAGGCCTGAATGACAGAGTATACGTCTATATGGGAAAATATAGGGAAAACGAAGGTGGGTGCTAGGTTGAGAGAGGCTTCAAGGAGGAAAATGCATTTATATGAGAGCGGTAGGGCATACGAGGAGAGGTGCTAGTCTAGGCATGGTTTGAGGAGTAGAGTATACGTTTATATGGGAGAAATATGGAAAACGGGAGAGATACAAGGATAGACAGGGTTGAAGGAGGAGGAATGTAGGTTTATACGGTAATATAGAGAGTAATTCGATTATAAACATTTTCTCATCCAGCGTTACAACACTTTTATATACTTATTTTCTAAACCTTACAAACTTTATATATCTTAAACAGTAGTGCGCGAGACGGAGAGGGACAAACTCTATAACTTGAAGGGTAGAATATGAGCGATATAGCGAACCGAGGAGAGGTATTAGGATAGGATTTTTGAATGATAGAGTAGGCGTTTATATGCAAGAGATAGGGAATACGAGGGCTAGGCTAGACGGTGTTGAAGGAGGGAATGCATCTTATATATGAGAGAGGTAGGGAATATGAGGAGAAGTGCTAGGCTAGTCAGGAAGGTCTGAATGACAAAATATACGTCTATATGGGAAAAGATAGGGAAAACGAAGGTAGGTGCTACGTTGAGAGAGTCTTCAAGGAGGAAAAAGCATTTATATGAGAGCGGTAGGGCATACGAGGAGAGGTGCTAGTCTAGGCATGGTTTGAGGAGTAGAGTATACGTTTATATGGGAGAAATATGGTAAACGGGAGAGATAGAAGGATAGACAGGGTTGAAGGAGGAGGAATGTAGGTTTATACGGTAATATAGAGAGTAATTCGATTATAAAACTTTTCTCATCCAGCGTTAAAACACTTTTATATACTTATTTTCTAAACCTTACAAACTTTATATATGTTAAACAGTAGTGCGCGAGACGGAGAGGGACAAACTGTATAACTTGAAGGGTAGAATATCAGCGATATAGCGTACCGAGGAGAGGTATTAGGATAGGAGTTTTGAATGATAGAGTAGGCGTTTATATGCGAGAGATAGGGAATACGAGGGTTGATGCTAGGTTAGACGGTGTTGAAGGAGGGAATGCATCTTATATATGAGAGAGGTAGGGAATATGAGGAGAAGTGCTAGACTAGTCAGGAAGGTCTGAATGACAATGTATACGTCTATATGGGAAAATATAGGGAAAACGAAGGTAGGTGCTAGGTTGAGAGAGTCTTCAAGGAGGAAAATGCATTTATATGAGAGCGGTAGGGCATACGAGGAGAGGTGCTAGTCTAGACATGGTTTGAGTAGTAGAGTATACGTTTATATGGGAGAAATATGGAAAACGGGAGAGATACAAGGATAGACAGGGTTGAAGGAGGAGGAATGTAGCTTCATACGGTAATATAGAGAGTAATTCGATTATAAAACTTTTCTCATCCAGTGTTACAACACTTTTATATACTTATTTTCTAAACCTTACAAACTTTATATATGTTAAACAGTAGTGCGCGAGACGGAGAGGGACAAGCTCTATAATTTGAAGGGTAGAATATGAGCGATATAGCGAACCGAGAAGGGGTATTAGGATAGGAGTTTTGAATGATAGAGTAGGCGTTTATATGCGAGAGATAGGGAATACCAGGGTTGATGCTAGGCTAGACGGTGTTGAAGGAGGGAATGCATCTTATATATGAGAGAGGTAGGGAATATGAGGAGAAGTGCTAGGCTAGTCAGGAAGTTATGAATGACAGAGTATACGTCTATATGGGAAAATATAGGGAAAACGAAGGTAGGTGCTATGTTGAGAGAGTCTTCAAGGAGGAAAATGCATTTATATGAGAGCGGTAGGGCATACGAGGAGAGGTGCTAGTCTAGACATGGTTTGAGGAGTAGAGTATACGTTTATATGGGAGAAATATGGAAAACGGGAGAGTTACAAGGATAGACAGGGTTGAAAGAGGAGGAATGTAGGTTTATACGGTAATATAGAGAGTAATTCGATTATAAAACTTTTCTCATCCAGCGTTACAATACTTTTATATACTTATTTTCTAAACCTTACAAACTTTATATATGTTAAACAGTATGCGCGCGAGACGGAGAGGGACAAACTCTATAACTTGGAGGATAGAATATGAGCGATATAGCGAACCGAGGAGAGGTATTAGGATAGGAGTTTTGAATGATAGAGTAGGCGTTTATATGCGAGAGATAGGGAATACGTGGGCTAGGCTAGACGGTGTTGAAGGAGGGAATGCATCTTATATATGAGAGAGGTAGGGAATATGAGGAGAAGTGCTAGGCTAGTCAGGAAGGCCTGAATGACAGAGTATACGTCTATATGGGAAAATATAGGGAAAACGAAGGTGGGTGCTAGGTTGAGAGAGGCTTCAAGGAGGAAAATGCATTTATATGAGAGCGGTAGGGCATACGAGGAGAGGTGCTAGTCTAGGCATGGTTTGAGGAGTAGAGTATACGTTTATATGGGAGAAATATGGAAAACGGGAGAGATACAAGGATAGACAGGGTTGAAAGAGGAGGAATGTAGGTTTATACGGTAATATAGAGAGTAATTCGATTATAAAACTTTTCTCATCCAGCGTTACAACACTTTTATATACTTATTTTCTAAACCTTACAAACTTTATATATGTTAAACAGTAGCGCGCGAGACGGAAAGGGACAAACTCTATAAACTAAAGGGTAGAATATGAGCGATATAGCGATCCGAGGAAAGGTATTAGGATAGGAGTTTTGAATGATAGAGTAGGCGTTTATATGCGAGAGATAGGGAATACGAGGGTTGATGCTAGGCTAGACGGTGTTGAAGGAGGGAATGCATCTTATATATGAGAGAGGTAGGGAATATGAGGAGAAGTGCTAGGCTAGTCAGGAAGGCCTGAATGACAGAGTATACGTCTATATGGGAAAATATAGGGAAAACGAAGGTAGGTGCTAGGTTGAGAGAGTCTTCAAGGAGGAAAATGCATTTATATGAGAGCGGTAGGGCATACGAGGTGAGGTGCTAGTGTAGACATGGTTTGAGGAGTAGAGTATACGTTTATATGGGAGAAATATGGAAAACGGGAGAGATAATTTCATTATCTCTTCTGCACTGGAATTCCATGGAATAGTAGGTATCAGTAACACAATGGAAAATAATATTTGATACTCTGGGGTACGTTCAAGGCATTTACCCTGGCAAAGTTTAAGATTGACTAAATACACATATTATGTAAACAAGTGAAATGCTTGCACTACGTCCAATACTTTGGCAAGAGGGGAAAATCCCTTTCCAAAGATATAAAAATGAAAATAAATTAAATACTGAGTTTTATTTGTGGTGATCCTTAACTAGTAGCTCTTTGCGTCTCTTTATCAGGCATGAGGTTCTTTTATGTGCCGTAAATCCACGACACGGGACCACCGGCTTTAGTTCCCTTGTGAAGGAAGCCATGCTGAGGATTTTACGCTCAAAAAAATCCATTACCCTCCGCCGGATTTGAAACGCAACCTCGGGAGCTAGAGGCTGAGATACCATTAGATAAATGAAACACCGAAATTTGACACATGGTAACAGCGTTGTTTAAACAAATGCAGTAAGGGTTTTAAATATTTTTGGGGAATTTAACTGAAATTTGTATTATTTGTTGTTTTTAAAAAAACATTATGTTGAGCCATTGTCTAAACTTTCATTTAATATATTAGTTAAATGAATAGACTTTAAAATTTTATATGTTCCATTATTTTATTTTAATAATTAAATTATATTTAAAATTATTCTTGCTTGAACATGTTTGTTTTAATATTAATTCATTCATTCATTCAGTATCTGTTTACCCTCCTCTGATGTAGGACTTACACCCCCCAGGACTTACAAGCGGGTGCCTGGGGTCAGAGGCCCGTCGAGGAGCAGATACTCATGGATCAGACAGAGCATCCAGGATGGGTGATCAGCCCGATGCCTGGTATGGGATGAAGGAAGTAGATGAAGCGAAATGTTAGTGAAATGGATGAAAGGAAAGGTGATGATGGAGCAGTTGGTGGAATGAATGGCGGGGGAAACCGGAGAACCCGGAGAAAACCCGCCCAGACGCCGCTTCGTCCACCACAAATCCCACATGCAGGTCCCTGGGATTGAACCCGGGCCGCCTAGATGGGAGGCGAGCGGTCTAACCACTCGGCCACGGCGCCGCCACTGTTTTAATATTAAGCTATATGTAAATGTATGCAATATTAAGTTTTCTTAAAGAGAGTTGTAATTTGATTATGCAATAGATAACATTATTGATATTTAGTTAATTTATATTTGGTAAATGTTATAAAAGTTTGGTGAAGATTGTGCCATCTTCTGCGGTTATACACTAAGGTTAAATAAATATTACTGGTTTTTAAGTAATTGGTTGATTAAGTATATAATAGTTGAAATATTTTAAATGTTTTAATAAATATATATGTAATTAGTGTGATTATTATGAAGTTAAAAGTATAAACTAGGATTAGATACGCTATTATTTTTATAGTAAATTTATAAGCTAATTTATTAGTAGTTATGATCTTAAAACTTAAAGAATTTGGCGGTACTATAATCTATTTAGAGGAGTCTGTTACGTAATCGATAATCCACGTTAAACCTTACTTATGTTAATTCTTGTATACCGCTGTTTAAGAATATATGTTTAGATAAATATCTGAATGTAATAGTAATTGATATTTCAAGTCAAGGTACAGTAATATATAAATTGAATAATGAACTACAATAAATTGTATTTATTATGAATAATTGTTGTAAAATAATTTAAAGGTGGATTTAATTGTAATTTTATGAAGATTATTAAAAGGATTAATAGCTCTATAATATGTACACATCGCCTGTCACTCTCATTATTAAGATGATATAAGTCGTAACAAAGTGGGTGTACAGATAAGTGTAACTAGAGACAATGTTAACAGAATCAACTTTAAGTTAAGATTTTCATTTACACTGAGGTTAATATCGTGCAATTCGATGTAATCTGAAATTAATAAAATAGTTTATATTAATTAATTTTTTTGGTATGTAAATTAAGTAAAATTTTGTGGTTGTACAATAAATTGGTGTAATAATTTTTACTGTAGTATATTAGTATTGTGCAGGAAACTAATTATTATATGATTAATCAAAGTTAATTTATTTTGTTGTATCTTGTGTATCAGAGTATATTGAAACTAATTATAATTTATTTCCTTGAACTTGAAAGATTTAGTTAGTTTAGTAAAAGTTAATGATAATTTTTTTTTGATTTTATTTATATGTTTAATTAAGACCTTAGGATTTATTTTTCGATATGAATATTTGTGTTATGGTTTAATTATATTAAGATTTTGAGTTCGTATTTTAAGAATTTAAGCTACCACTTCTGTGGTTGCAGTATAAGTTTTATAATAACTTATTTTTATTTATGATTTTAATGTTATTGTTAATGTTGATTTGTACTTTTTGTAGAATCAATTTAACTTCATTTTTTTAGGGAAGCTTAATTCCAAATTTATTTTTAACTTTTGCTAGGGGATATCAACCTGAATGATTGCAAGTTGTAATTTATTTATTATTTTATACCTTATTTGCTTCACTACTACTATTATTGAGAAGATTGCTTAGTTTTTTCATTGATTTATAAGAATGGTTTTATAAAATTTTATTTCTATCTTAGAACAATTTCGGAATTTTTAGTTATAATACCTGTATATTTAGAGCATTTATGATTGCCTAGGGTAGGTGTGGAAGCTCCAGTTTCAGGATCTATAACTTTAGCTGGATTTTTATTAAAACTAGCTGGTTATGGTTTATTACGTGTTTTTGAATATTTAATGGAAATTGGGATATTAATTAATGTATTTTGATATCTATTAGATTAATTGGAGGGTTTTAGTTAGTTTAAAATGTTTACGTCATGTAGATATAACAGAATTAATTGCTTATTCATCTATAGCTCATATAGGAATAGTTGTTGAAGGTCTAATAATATTAAATATCTCAGAAAACTATATGACTTTTATTTTAATAGCTCCTCTTGATTTATGTTCATCTCGTTTGTTTTGTTTAGCTAATATTAGTTATGAACGTTTAGGAAGACGAAGATTATTAATTAATAAATGTTTATTAAATCTAATACCAGGAACAACACTATGATTATTTTTACTTTCGTTATCTAATATAGCAGCTCCTCTCTCTTTAAATTTATTACGAGATATTCGTTTATTTAACCGTATAATGACTTGAATATGAATAGCAATATTATTTCTTATATTCATTTCTGTTTTTAGAGCTGCTTATACTTAAATTTATATTTCTATATAGAAGAGTAAGTGAATATTGTCGTGAATATTTATTATTAATATTACATTGATTATCTTTAAATTTATTAATTTTAAAAGAATTTATGTATTAATTTGATTTTAAATGTTATTACTTGAGTAGTTTATAATAAAATTTCGATTTGTGGTATAATAGATATAAAAAATTAAATTACCTTATGTTATGATTTATTTATCAATATGTTTTATTAGATTTTCTGTTAATATTATTTTCTTTGTTAAGATTTATATTTGGTATATATTGTATTAAATTTATTGTTAATACAATACAATAGTGAGATTTAGTGGTTTATGATTAGGAAGAATTTTTATTAAATTTAGATTGAATTATTATGTTAAACTATACAAATATTATGAAATGATTTTTTTAGTTCATTTTGATATATACCTTTAATATTTACTAAAGGAGTAAGAGAACTATCTTTGCAAATTGGTTTTAACTCAATTAAATATATTGATTTAGTTTCAAGACAATACTTATATTATATTTTAATGTAGTTAAGTGGTTTAAATCAATGATTTCAATATAATGACTTAAAATCTTATTTAGTTGTTTTTATTAATTTAATTATGATTATATCATTTGTTATTTATTCAAATATCTTATATGGAGTATAACATTGAAGCTGTTATTGAGATAATTCGATCCTAAATTACACGGCTTCCACGAAAATACAAAAGACTTACAATAAAATTAGTTTCTTGCGACTATTCTTTTAAAATTAAATTAGTCCCTCAAACTGAGAAATAGTTAACCGGCTGTCTTAAGCTACTTATAAAAACTCACATTAAAAATTGGTAGAGTTCTGATTTGTATTTTCACAGAAAAGTGTATCTTGAATGAAAGTGAAAACATTTTAGAAATTATTTTAAATTATTTAAATATTTTTAAATTAAAAGATTTAAAGCTAGCTAAAAAAAGCTGGATACTAGTATATTCAGAAAATCCTTAATAAGCACTAAAAAGTTCATTGATATAGATGGTGTAATTATAGAAAGAAGTGAATTGTTTCAATTGCGAAAAAGCGTAAAAATACCCTGGGATGTCTACCAAGGTGCTTAAACTTCAGACTATTATATAAGTGTTCTTTACCCCCCCCCCTTGTACCTACAACAGAATATGTAATGAAACTATTTCTTCAAACGTTTATCTCTATTAACACGAAGTAGGTACAAAAACAAGCTTCGGTAAAAATAAGTTGCACAAGCTATACAGAAATAAACCATATTGGATAGAGAACGTCATGTGATATAGATATATATAAACTTGAAATTTATTAATTTTCTACAATGAAAATGTAATGTATTGTTTTAAATTATATAAATTAAAATAAAGATGTAAATGGATTTAAACCACTTGAATAACAAGTTAGCAACTTTTATTCGATCAACACATCTTCTTAATTGGAATACAATACAATTTTATCATTAACAGTGATATACCTCTAATTTGGTTTCATTTAATATAAAAAATAAGAATAAAATTATATCTTATTATCATGTCGAAACTGACTACAATTGATTTGCTTCTTACTTATTTTAAGGAAAATTGATAATTCGATACTTTTTGAGTGCAAATCAAATGTTGTGATTAACTGTAACCCTAGTAATAATTTAAGATGCTCCTTCAAGGGATCTTGATTTCATTCATGGAATAAACCGACTGTTAAAATTAGTGGAAATAAAATTCTTGTAGTAATTCAAGTTAATATATTTGATTTAAAACGAATAACAGTTACTGGAAAAATTAAGGCGATTTCTACGTCAAAAATTAAAAAAATAATGGCAATTAAGAAGAATTGTAAGGAAAATAGCAGTCGTGAAGATCTAATTGAATCAAATCCACATTCAAAGGGTGAGTTTTTTCTCGGTCTTCAAAATTTTTGATAGTAAATTAGTTAATGATATAAGAATAAAAGAGATTGTTATGATAATGACTTAAAATTTGAATTATTTATTCTAATTAATTGTAGACTTTTAATTGGAAATCAAATGTACTTTTTATACTAAACAAAATTATCTTCCTCATCAATAAATGGAAATATATAAAACTAATAATACCGAATTTACAAAATGTCAATATCAAGCAGCTGCTTCAAAGCCAAAATGATCATTGGACGTGAAATGTATAAATATTATTCGAAATAAGCATGTAATTAGATATGTAGTACAAATAATTACTTGAAAGCAGTGAAATCCGGTTGCCACAACAAATATTAATCCGAAAACTGAATCTGCAATAGTGAATGAGGCTTCATAACACTCATATAGTTGTAGAATGGTAAAATAAATACCTAAAATGATAGAGAAAATTAGTCCTTGAGTAGCTTGGTCATAATTATTTTATAATAATCCATGATGACTTCATGTAATAATAATTCCTGAAGGTGGTATTAAGAAGTGGGATTTGAAGAGCATTAAAAGGGAGAATTCCTATGGGTGGTCAAAAGGATCCAAGTTCAATAGTGGGTGCAAGTCTTCTATGACAAAAGGTAAAAAAAATTATACAAAAATAATTTCTGAAACAATAAATAAGATTATTTCTCATCGTAATCCTATTATTACTTTTTGTATGATATCCTTGATAAGTACTTTCTCGTACTACACCTCGTCATCATTGAATTGTAACTAAAATTAATAATAGAATTCCTATAAATATTAATTGTTTATTAAATTCATATGTAAATTTAATGAATCCTAATATTGCAATTATAATTCTAAAAGCTGCTTTGATAGGTAAGGGACTATATGTGACTAAATAATAAGGGTATAAAGATGTATTAATTTTTAATAATTTTAGTTTAACATACTAATGTTATGATTTAACTCACTCCGTAAATATTAATTTTATCATTAGAAGTAATTACTATATTACTATAAATTGATTTAACAGACCATTACTTGCTTTTCAGTCATCTAATATTTCAGATAAATTAGTGATTCAATTGAGGAAATTATTAGTTAAGGTGCTTTCAATTATAATAGGTATAAATGTATGATTTGCACCACAAGTGCTGATATAAAATTGGATCTCCTCCTCCTGCAGGATCAGAGAAGGATGTATTATTTAGGTTTCAATCGGTTAGAAGTATAGTAATTGCTCCTGCAAGAACAGGTAAAGATAATAATAAAAGAACAGCAGTAATTCCTACTGATCAAACAAATAAGGGTACCTGTGTTTGATTTATGTAAATTGATTTTATGTTAATTATAGTTGTAATAAAATTAGCAGCTCCTATAGTACTAGATATTCCAGCTAAACAAAAAAAAATTGTTAAGACAACTGCAGGTCCTGCATGATCAATTCTACCTGAAAGAGGAGGGTAAACTGTTTATCCTGTTCCAACACCGCTTTCTACAGTTCTTCTAATAATAAGAAATAGAATGGAAGGAGGTAATAATCAGAATCTTATACTAGTTATTCGAGGAAAAGCTATATCTGGGGCTCCAAGCATCAATTGCCAAATCCATCAATTATAATAGGTATAACTATAAAAAGTATTAATAAAAGCGTGAGCAGTAAGAATAACATTACAAATTTGACCATCCCCAATTAAAGATCCAGGTTGACCCAATTCAGTTGGAACTAAAATTCTTAAAGATGTTCCTAGCATACCTGCTCATGCACCAAAAATAAAATATAATGTTCCAATATCTTTACGATTTGTTGAGAATAGTCATGATTGCAATATAGGAAGTAAAATGACTGAGATAGGTGATAAATTGTAAATTTGTTAAGCGAACTTAAATTTCTTTTGTGCTAAGAAAGGTTTTATATTCATAACATGATATTAAAATGCAATTCTAATGGTGTAGTTAATACTAACACTTAAAGAGAGTTCTTTATTTATAACGTTAAAGGACATTAGTTTATTTAACTTAAAATCTTAATAGATGATTAAGATTAAAGTGCAGATTTATATTCCAAAAATGAAAAAATACGCTATTTTTGCAAAATTGGATTTTGGGTAAATTTAGATAATTCAAATAATTACAGAATTTGTAAGTGTTAATGGTGTGTATATGATACGCATATAGTAGTATAAAGTTAATAAGGCGGATACAATTAGAATTATTGACGTAAGGATTATAACATTTTGAATTATGAATTGAATTGAAATTCATTTTTTGAAAAACCCTAAAAAGGAAGTAAACCTCCTAATGACAATAAAGATGTTAATAAAGTGAATTTTACATTTTTTTATTTAATGGGTTAAAGGTTTGAGAAATATAGGATAAATTAGTTATAGATGTTATTAAAATGGTGCAGGCAATATTAATAGTGTAAATGGTAAAGCATAATAATCATAAGTTTGAACCCATAGTTATAGTTGTTAATATTCATCCAATATGATTACTTGATGAGAATGCTAACATTTTTCGTAAAGAAATTTGATTAAAACCACCGATAGGACCAATAAGTGTGGATAATATAATTTTGATTTTAATAAAGTAGTTATAAATAATTATATAGGAAATAAGAATCAATGGTGCAATTTTTTAAATTGATAGAATAATAAAAGTATTTATTCAAGACAACCGCTCCATTACAGAATGTAATTATCAATAAAAAGGTGCAGATGTAATTTTTTATTAAAAGTGGGATGGTAATTGAAATATTTCAAATTGTGGTTCTGTTAGATAAAATATTTCAAAAATGTTAATTTTTAAAATGATTAAAAATAGAAGGGTTGATGATGAAATACGTTGAATAAGAAAATATTTAAATTAATTATCAGGTTAGGGTTCTTTTAAAGACAAATAAGATAGGAATATAAATTAAATTGTAAATCCTAAATTATCTTTAAATGTAAAGTAGGTGTGAAAAGGGATTTTATCAATATTAGTATTTGTTGCTAAGGGATTGTTTGATCCTGTTTGATGAAGAAATAACAAATGAATTATAATAAAGCCTGTTACAGTAATTGGAAGTACAAAGTTAAATGTGAAAAATCGATTTAAAGTTGAGTTATCTACAGTAAAACCTACTCATACTCACTGTACTAATTCAATTCCTAAGTAAGGAATAGCGGATAATAAATTAGTAATTTCTGTAGCACCTCAAATGCAATTGGTCCTCATGTTAGAACATAAACTATAAAAGCTGTAACTATTACTAAACATAAAATTATAACTGCATTTATTTATGTACAATAACATTTATATGAACCATAATGTAATCTCGTTCAATATAAAGGAAATACAGATAAAAAATATAAAAGCACCATTGGCGTGTAAAGTTCGTAAAAGTCATCCATAATTTACGTCTCGACAAATGTGTACTACACTAGAGAAGGCTAAATTAAAATGGGCTGAATAATGTATAGCTAAAAATAGTCCTGTCATGATTTGGATGATTAATTATAATTTTTGATTGTAGATATCAACCCGAACGTTTGCAAGCTGGAATTTATTTATTATTTTGTACCTTATTTGCTTCACTACTATTATTAAGAATAATATATCTTTATAATAATTTAAAATATTTAGTTTTTTCATTGAATTATAAGAATGACTTTATAACTTTCTGTTTATATCTTAGAATAATTTTGGCATTTCAGTTAAAATACCTATATATTTAGTGCATTTATGATTACCTTGGGTACGTGTGGAAGCTCCAGTTTCAGGCTCTATAATTTTAGCTGGGGTTTTATTAAAACTATCTGGTTATGTTTTATTACTGGTTTTTGAATATTTAAAGGAAATTGATATATTAAATAATGTATTTAGATTATCTATTAGATTAGTTGAAGGTTTTTAGCTAGTTTAATATGTTTACGTCAAGTAGGTAGACATAACAGAATTAATTGCTTATTCATCGTGGTTCATATATGATTAATTCTTGGAAGTTTAATAACATTAAATGTCTGAGGCTTCTATATAATCTTTCTTTTAATAATTGCTCATCGTTTATGTTCAATACGTTTTTCAAACCTTTGTCATTTTTTGTAAATTGCAGTCGCTGTTCACTTGTTTCTCGCGAATATCATTATATGAGTTTGGAATTCCAGACCAGCATATAGCTATTCGCATTTAAAGGCCGGACCTCGTACCCGTGGTCGTTGCCGTGCATATCTTTGGCGCTTCACCAAGTTGAGGGTTGCGGGTTCGAGTCCCGCTATGGACATGGTTATGGGTCTTTGTGCGTGTCTGTGTTTTGTGTAATTGCGGTAATAAGCTGTAAAAATGCAGTAAAAACACAATAATGGTAAACAAGGGTACTAAAAAAGAAAAGGACACTTGATAGAGATTTGGGTTCAAAAAAATTTATTATTTTTTTTGTTGTCATGGATTGTGAATGGTATAACAACATAATTTTTTTGCTATTTAGACATTTAAAAGGCTCTTATGGTCCAGACATATTATAGTATATTGGTATGTAACAAAGTGCTCACTTTGGGTTTTGCCATTTTCAGTAAATTTTATTCTTTAAACACCAAGTACACTGTTCTGAACATCTATTAAATAGAGAAGGCTTAAATTTGTTGTTATACAAAATGTTCAGCGGCATTTAGTAGGTTAAAACATTTGATCGTAAATTACTTTGGGTCCACAAAATTACAAAAGTGTTACATCGAAAATTATTTTCTTGCGACTATTTTTTTAAAATTAAATTAGTCCCTCAAGCGGAGAAATAGTTAACCTGCTGTCATAAGCTACTTATAAAAAATTCATAATAAAAAATTGGTAGAGTTCTGATTTGTATTTTCACAGAAAAGTGTACCTTAAATGAAAGTGAAATATTTATAAATTATTTTAAAATATTCAAATATTTATAATTAAAAGATATAAAGCTAGTCAAAAAGCTTTATACTAGTATTTTTAGAAAACCTTCTTTAATAAGCAGTAACAAATTCATTGTGTAATTCTAGAAAAAAACTGGATTTCCTTTAATTGCGAAAAAGCGTAAATATACTCTGCGATCTGTACCAAGGTGCTTGGACGTCAGATTATTAATTTGGTTTCCCCTAGCCCCCACCCTGTACCTACAACAGAGTATGTAGATAATAAAACTATTTCTGCAAACGTTTATCTCTATTAACACGAAGTAAATAGGAAATCAAGCTTCCGTAAAAATAAGTTGCACAAGCTACACAGAAATAAACCATATTGGGTAGAGAAAGTCATGTGAATTTGACTCAACCGTATTTTTAATGGATTCTAGAACATTTGTAATGTTGCCCAACATTCCTGGTTATTAACGATTACTAAGGCAGTGACTGTGCCCAGTTGCCTGCAGGTATGAATACTTTCCGATTTCGAAAACAAAAGCTACTTAAATGAATGTATTTGAGCTGAGTCCTGAAAGTACATATTTGTGATATATATTCACTGCCATATCAAAATACACCTCATGCTGAGGGTTCCCTTATTTATTTCAGAATTGGTATTTTTAGGTATAGGCAAAGATTTTTATGTTTAAAATATAACACGATTTACAGATATATGTACCTTTCGTCCCTTAATTACCTATAGTTAAATGTGTGTATTTTTACAGAAATGCTTTTCAGTTTGAAGAACATTACATATTACCAAAACGTTTTAAACACATTCAATTGCATATTTAAGTTATAAAAAATTGGTTTTTAAGTAAAATTACTTATACTTTTCTGCCGCTCACTTATGGTAGCTAGAGGGCCTATTTTGTTCTATTCATAAGTTCGATATTGGGTTTTAATGGAAACACGAATTTCCAGGACCACAAAAAGAAAACCTTATAGAAATATTCGTTTGCTTATAACATCTGTATGTTAACTCTAGTTCCACCTATACCCCGCCTTTAATTACATTGGTCTTATCGGTTGCCTTTCTTTTGTAACTTATTGCCTATTGCCAATGGTGTTAGCTCGTATTCTGTTCTCGTTCCGTTTGTTGCACGTTTGGGATTTTAATCATTAGATCACACACATTCGCACTGTCGTTCCTACTTCCAGACTCTAGGGAATATGGAATAGTCTTGTCTAGAGAAAAATTCCCATCCCGTAGACAGGAACCGAACACGGGATCCCTCGCACAGCAGGCAGGTGCCCTACCAACTGTGCTACAGGCCCAGCCATTTGTAAGTTTATGAACCGCATTTAAAGCGAAAAGTATATACATTCCAAACTTCGTATATAAGTCCATGATATTTGATGTACTTTTCTCAAAGACAAGAGAAATAAAGGAATTGTTTTACAATTCTGAATATCATTTCAGTATGCTCACCTCAATTTTCCAATATGTATACTGCCTTAAAACCACAAGAGAAACAAAAAATGACACTTGGAGTTGCTTCCTCTCCAACGAACAACTAAAGAATGAGTGAGCCAGCGTGTCTGCAAATGCGATAACGCAGAGGTCTTTCTATGACATCATTATGTAATTAGCGCTAGGTCGCTCCAAGTTGTATTTGACATAAAAAGTGCACTACTTACTACGCGTTTTCTTAAAACAAATAATTAATTTGCCTCTAACTTTCTCATGCATTTCAGATATTTGTTAATGGTTTTCGTATGTAATATCGTTCAGAAACCACATGTAAGTGTATTACTATAAATACTTATGATCAAGCAACATATTAAAATTATATTACTGCCGGCAGCGTCACATTTTTGGCGGGGATGGGCTCTTAAGTATTAAAAGGAATAGTATAACGCAACGTTAAAGGTTGATCATCTAAGTATAATTATGCTTTATTAGCTGGCTTACGGGCTGTTGCACAAAGAGTTTCTAAGAGGTAAGATTGGCATTAATTTTGTTATCTTTTATTTTTTTAATTATAAGTTATTCATTTTTACATTTTTTATTATAAAATGAGAATCTGTATTTGTTTTTATGTGTACCTTTATGTAATGTATGGTTTGTATTTTTTTTAGCTGAAACAATTCGTAGTCTTTTTGACTTTGCTGAAGGGGAATCAGAATTACTTTCAGGTTTTAATATTGATATGGAAGAGGAGGGATTGCTTTAATTTTTAGGTGAATATGCAAGAAATTTATTCACAAGTATATTAATATGTATTATCTTTCTTGGTTCTGATTTAAATTTATTTATATTATATTGAAAACCAGTTTTTATTGCTTTTATATATATTTGAGCTCTTGGAAATTTACCGCGTATCGATATGCTAAATTAATATATTTGGCATGAAAGATATTTTTTGCTTTTGTCTTTAAATTTTTTAATTTGTGATTAAGTATTAATCTGTTAGAGTCACACCTGTGATTTACTCTTAAAGTTATATCTTTAAGTTTACTTGTGAAAGTATCATTGTTATTACAACATATATTCAATGCTAAATCATCAGCAAATAAAAACGTTTTTAGGCATTCACTTTGTATAGCTTCCGGAAGATCATTGATATACACCAGAAAGAAAACAGGTCCCAGTACTGAGCCCTACGGGACAACATGCTTTATCCTTTTAAAACAAGATTTTCTCTAACATAAGTAGCCTGAGATCTGTCACTTACACAAGAACGTATTAAATTTATACTAATATCATAAAAATCATAGTAGACTAACTCTTTTAAAAGTATTTCATGTGAAATTGTATCAATGGCCTTTGTTAGATCAAAGAAACGGCCATGTGATGGAAAACTACCTTCAAAAGCATCCAAAGTTGGTTTAAAAAAACCTATTACAGCATTAGTAGTATCGTGTCCTGTTCTAAAACCAAATTGACTGGGAGAAAACAGAAAGTTCTCCTCAAAGTGCTGAGTTATCTGTTTATTTAATAAGACCTCAAAAACCTTAGACACAACTGGGATGATAATTATTGATCTATAGTTAGCATAGTCTATTCTGCTACCTTTCTTACAGATGGGAATGACTTTAACAAGTTTAAAAGAATCCGGAAAATTACCGTTGACAATACGCATATTGAAGATGTGTGTCAGAGGCTCACTTATAAAAGGGGCAGCATACTTTAAAATTTGTGAATTTAACTCAAATACATCTAGACAAGAACTATTGCTAAGCCCCATTGTAACAGCATAAACATCCTCTACAGTTACATGGTTAAATTTAAAAACACTAGTTGGCTTATTTGTATTGATCATTAAATCAACAGGATTAATGTTGGTAGCTTTACTGTTAACACTTTCATCCACAAAATCCAGGAAATAAGAATTTATTTCCTCAACATTTAGATCAACTTCTCAAATATTCTTTGATGTACTATTTATTACAGTTGAAATAACTGACCATAAAGTTTTTTAGTTATTTTTAGAATTAGTAAGAGGTTTAGAAAAATAATCGGCCTTGGTAATCTTCAACAGTTGCTTATAATCTTTTCTAAGATTAATAAAAGTACCTTTATATTCCGTCATTCTATGGCGAGTGTATAAATTATAATAAAAGAGACATTTATCTTTTAAAGATTTGAATTCGCCAAAATACCACATTTTATTTATAGTTTTCCTCTTAGGCCCAGGATTACAAACAGTAAGCAGAAACGCTTTATCAGTAATATCAGATACAATCGATAAATATAATTAACTTTCTCATTTAAGTTTTTTATACTATACAGTGTTATCCAACTTATTTGTTTTAACAAAAACATAAAACAATACAAGCTATGAGCGATATAAAAACGTTTAAATTTGAAATTACAATTTTTATTCGAGTTAACATTACTTATAATATTAGTTTTCAGAAGTACTGCATTGTGGTTATAAACGGTAAAATTGACCTTCAGAATTAAGTTCATTGTATATATTTGAGACTTGTGCAACATAAACTAATACAAAACCTCAAAGCTCTAGCTCAAATACCTTTTCATATAAGGTACTAAAAGGTGTACCTAAAATGATCACTTTACATATATATATATATATATATATATATATATATAGCCCTGCATCATCAACGACAGAAGACCAACTTATCCAGTTCTTGAAGTCAAAATGTCCGGAGGCTTGTGCAACCTATATTAATAATTACAACACAATTTGCATTTCCATATATCGTCGTGACAATTCTTGCTTTGATAGTTTCTTAAATAAATAAAATATACGAACATCTTCATTTTGTTTTTAAAGACAATTTTAATAGACACGTTGTACTAACGGCTGATTTTAATGTTGATTTTAAATCAAACAGTAATGAGGTCAACAACCTTTTTAACATACTTGACAGTTACAGTCTTAGACCTCAGATTTTGAACCTACTAGACCTTTACGAGAGGGCTCAGTTGGTTCGTGCATTGACAATATAATAAGTATGAGAGGTAAAGAACTGAAATTTTCAGTACATGTATACAACACACGGTTTCACTTTCTGAACCACAATCATAGTTTTATAATGTATATTAGTGATATTAAGAAAGCAAAAACGTTGCAAATTTTCCACATTTTTACTTTTTTGACCTTGCAGATAAGTGCTTTTCAATTTCTAGTGAACTGATACAGATAACTAAATAACTGAGATTCAGAAGATAGCAGATTATACTAAGAACAAGCATGCAAAAGTGTGATTCTGTATTGCAAGTAGTATCAGAGAAACAGGTAGGGGAAAGGTCCCTATATTGAACCACTTACGCCTAAATAGTAAATAATAATGATAATTTCAAATAAAAATTTTCAGAAACAAGCGTTAAAGCGACAAATCCTTGCGCTATAAATATCCTCAACACAATTTAAAATTAATACAGTTATCAATCAAATAGCATTTAAAAAGTGAGATGGTGTAAATCGCTTCAAATTAGGAACGTGGTCCTTAAATTGTACCACCCTAGTCTTAAAATGAACCACATACTTTTAAGTTTAAAAGTATTTTTATTAATACAAAATACACATATTTTATTGTACACTCAAACCAAATACGCTATCAGCAACAAAAGTAGAGTCCAAAATTGTGATTAGAATAGCAATTTCCTCGAACATTTTGAATTTTTATATAATGGCAATCACTTGGTTTTTGGAATAGGTATTATTTACAAATATATAGTTTTTACTCTCATAAAAAAAGAGTACAATTATACACAGTGTTCACAATAAAACACTTTCTTCTTGCCACTAACTTTTGCACATTTTTGGTGAAGCTTATATCCTACATCTCATACACTGGATCATATCTATTTCAGACAATTCACAATTCACATATTTATGTCATCCACTGTGTTTAACGCGATTTTTTTTAACATAGCATATTATGTGGATATTTTTCACACGATATACTATCCCCAGTTGAGCAATCCTAGAATTTCAATAGGTTTCCTAAATTGGACCATTTCAATATAGGGTTCAAACACTGGTTCAATTTACGAGCCACGCCATTTTGGAAGCTTTAGCATCTATGTGACAAGGAGAGATGCTGCTTGAAAAAACGTGTGCATGAATATTGTTGCTAAATAAACACTTCATAACATGTAATATATATAGATCATCTCAAACTTATCTAATTGGTCGTATAAACTTAGCTAGATGCGTCAAGTATCACTTCTGAAGCACCAAAAGCACACAACACTCCAAACAACTGAAACAACTCAGAATGCAAAGTCAACAATTCCTAGCATTCATAGCTGTACACACCACGCTAGGGCTAGTGTTACTGTGACATCTGTCGAATAGTTTAGAAAATATCGGGCGGTTCAATTTAAGAGGCGGTTCAAATAGGGACCTTACCCCTACATGAATTAACATGTTTTATGAGTAAATTTTATTATTTTTCTGCTGAATGAAATAATTTTACGGACTCATTTTCATAAGCTATCAATGCAAACAACCAGTTAAAATACTTGTAATTATTTATAGAATAATCATAAAAACTTCAGGAAAACCACTTTAAGAGCAGTGGTAATTTAATACACTTAAGGTGTAATTTCCAGTACTCAGACTACCTTATCCCCTTAAATGGATCACCAATTAAGGCTTACATGCCCAAAACATACGGTTAGGGATATTTTCGGAGAGAAAAATCCCAGGAAGGCTCTCTACTCTAGTATGAAATATAAGGCGGTACAATCAAAACATTCAAATTTCTGAAGATTTCCCCATATGCATACATAGTGTGTTTTCCTTTCAACGTAGAACACGAATAAAGGTGTTAACCCGTATCTATGAGAGAGAGGGAGAGGGAGGGAGAGAGAGATGGGAAACCACTAGGCTGATTTTGATTATTATTTCACCATTGTTGTCCTGTTGTTTCCGAAGTTCAAGGCTATACGACAGCTTCTAACTTGAATTTACAACCCCGAATACCATAATACGAACAGCCTGGAGTCATAAAAGAAGTTGCTTGCGAAAAAGGCTTTGATTTGTCGTTAAAAATGCCATGAAGTAGAAAATAGTTAAAAATAAGACCAAGTCCAGGGATGTATTCATTCCGAGCATCATAAATAGACTGTTCAACAACTGAGGAAAAATATGATACAAGAATACTAATGGATCTGCTTATATCATTACGACATGTATACGGCAGTAGATATCTACATTTTGATAACAGTTTTGCTGTATTTCCTCTGGACTCTGTAATTGAGTTCATTGCTAGCGTATACCACCTATACTAACATTATAAATAGACAGCTTTTGCACACCATAAATGACGATGGTGATAATGATTACCTCCAAAATCACTCCAAAGATGTTAATAATTCTTTCGCAAATGAAACGCACTGTTCTTCCAGACGGACAAAGGCTGTAAAATATGTCCAAAAATGTTAAAACAGCCAGGATTTAGGAGTGTCTTCATATTCATCAATCACATTTCGTTGAATTTGAATATCAGTGCACATTTTGGTCACTTTATAGCAAATACGGCCCATTTTTAATGACTTAGCCAAAGGGTCTAAATGGGGAACCTTAAAATTTTCTCAAATTAGGTTATTTGAGGAGTAGAATCTATTCACATGGCCAATTTTCTTTCGAATTTCGCTGAACTTTGCTATCCAGGAGTAATTTTTATATAATTTTGACAAATTTGGTTACATCTTGACAAAACTATGTACACGTATACTACAGGACTCTAAAAAACCTTTAGGCTACCTTAAAACTCCCAAAAATTATCCCTATCATTATTTCAAAACCTTATGTAGAAATCTAACCTGTTTGACCCATGTTGTCAATATATTTCACATTTTTTTCAATTAAACTATAGGAATTGGCAAAAAAATTAACTTGCATCTTCCAAAAGCTACCCGACCCTTATTTTCTATCATATAGTCCTTCAGTTCTTTATAAAATACCTAATAGCTACCCGGTTTTAAATTTTCATGGCATGAAACTTCAGGCGTTGAAGAATCAGCATCAAATTGCAGCTTTACTGTTCTGGGCCATTAAAATTCCCGAACGCGACCATGAAGTTTTCTATTAATTTTTAAACTTGATTTTCTCATAATCTTGTTTTTCTACGTTTTTGCCGCTTTAAAATGTTCCTGATTATGCGACTTCTGAACCGTGTATTTCAGATATTGGGTATACGTTCTCTGGAGGTTGACATCTAAAAGCCTTTTCTCGATACCGGTGTAGTTTTGGATTAGGGTTTTTAGTAAGTTAGTATCTATTGTTTTTTGTAAATTAAAACTACTGCATACTTATTTCCTAGGAAAAGCTTTACTTTGGAAACGTACGAGGTGTGCTTTTAAAGTAGGTACCGATAATTTTTTAAACAATAACAGAACATTGTTTTCCAAATACTTTATCATTCATTACCTTACACTACATCTCCACTCCTCTCTAACGAACAACTAAAGAATGAGTGAGCCCAACGTGCCTGCAACTGCGAATACGCAGCGGTATTGCTATGACATCATTATGTAATTAGCACTAGATCACTCCATGTTGTATTTGAGGTAAAATGCTCACTACTTACTGCGCGTTTATTAAAATAAATAATTAATTTGCACCTAATTTGTTAATGATTTTGCTACGTAATATTGTTCAGAAACCACATGCAGGAGTATTAATATAAATACCTAGGATCAAGCAACATATTTAAATGACATAACTGCCCGTGGCGCCACATTTTGGGCAGGGGTGGGCTCTTAAGTATTAAAAGCAATTGTAAAATGCAACGTTAAAGGTTGACCATCTAATTCTAATTGTGCTTCATTAGGTGGCTTACGGGCTGTTGCACAAAGAATTTCTTATGAGGTAAGATTGGCATTAATTTTATTATCGTTTATTTTTTTAATTAAAGTTATTCATTATTAGATTTTTTATTATCAAATTCCGAACTTGATTTTTGTTTTTATTTAGTTTTTTCATTGATTTATAAAAATGATTTTATAAATTTTTGTTTTGTGAATAATTTTGGCATTTTTAGTTAACATAACTATATATTTAGTGAATTTATGATTACGTAGGGCACATGTGGAAGCTCCAGTTTCAGAATCTATAATTTTAGCTGAAGTTTTATTAAAACTAGGTGGTTATGCTTTATTACGCGAGTTTTAATATTTAATGGAAATTGAGATATTAATTAATGTATTTTGATTATTTTTGATTAATTGGAGGGTCTTTAGGTAGTTTAATATGTTAACGTCAAGCAGATATAAAAGCATTAATTGCTTATTCATCTGTAGCTCATATAGGATTAATTGTTGGAGGTCTAATAATATTAAATATCCGAGGATTCTATATAACCTTTGTTTTAATAATTGCTCATGGTTTATGTTCATCTGCATTGTTTTGTTTAGCTAATATTAGTTATGAACATTTAGGAAGACGAAGATCATTGTTTGGTAAAGGTTTATTAAATTTAATAACATTATGATGATTTTTACCTTCGTAATTTAATATAGCAGCTCCTCCCTCTTTAAATTTATTAGGAAGATTGGTTTATTAATAGTATAATGGGTTGAATATAAATAGTAATATTATTTGTTATATTCATTTATACCTTATATTTATATTCATATAGTCAACATTGAATTATTATTCTGGAGTTTATAGAAAAATAAGTGGATATTGTCGTGAATATTTATTATTAATATTACACTCATTAGCTTTAAATTTATTAATTTTAAAAAGTGATTATGTACTAATTTGATTTTAAACGTTATTACTTGAGTAGTTTATAATAAACCCTTCATTTGTGGTAAAATAGATAATAATAAATTATCTTAGGTTATGATTTATTTATCATTATGTTTTATTGGATTTTGAGTTAATATTGTTTTCTTTGTTAAGATTTATATTTGGTATATATTGCATTATAAATAATTAAATTTATTTTGTTGAATGAGAAACTAATAGATTAAATTTTGCTTCAACTGTTATAACACTATTGTTGGATTGAATAATTTTGTTATTTATAAGTTTTGTTATATTAATTCCATCTTTAGTAATTTTATATAGTGGGAATCATATAATAAGAGATATTTCATTAAATCCATTTATTGTTTTAGTTTTAACATTTGTATTATCAATAATGTTTTTAATTACTAGTCGAAATTTAATTAGAATATTACTGGGTTAAGATGGATTAGGTTTAATTTCTTATTCTCTTGTTATTTATTATCAAAATGTGAAATCCCACAATGCTGGAATATTAACTGCTTTATCTCATCGTGTTGGTGATGTTGCTTTATTAATAGCGATTGCACGACTATTAAACTTTGGAAGATGAAATTATATTTTTATTTGGATTGTTTAATAGCTAAATATGAATTGTATTTAATTTCGTTTTTAGTTATTTTAGCAGGGATAACAAAACGTGCACAAATTCCTTTTTTAGTAATTCATTAATATTTATTAATTCGATTTAGTAAACCTTTTTCGAATTGATTGTTAAATTTTGTATTAGTAATCTCTGTTTTTACAATATTTATTAAAGGATTAGGTGCAAATTTTGAATACGATTTAAAGAAATTATTGCTTTAACAACTTTGAGACAGTTGAGATTAATTATAAGAATTTTAGGTTAGGATTTGCTGATTTAGCATATTTTCATTTATTAACTCATGCATTGTTTAACGCACTACTGTTCATAAGTGCAGGAAAAGTAATTCATAATGTAAAGAAATGTTAGCATATTCGTTTTATAGGAAATGATCAATTTTTATACCTTTTACTTCATTTTGTTTTATAGTATCAAATTTTGCTTTCTGTGGAATACCTTTTTTTGGCTAAATGCTTTTCAAAAGATATAATTTTAGAATTAGTTTCTTTAAGAAATTTAAATATGTTTATATTTTTTATATCTTTATCTACTGGTTTAACAGTGTTATTCCTTTCGACTTTTTTATTGTTTTGTGAGGGGATTTTAATTTGGTACCTATAGGTATTTGAAGAGAAGGAAAGCATTTAAGAGAAGAAAATTGAATAATAATTTATGGAATATTAGGTTAATAATTTTTGCTGTAGCTGGTGGAGGAGTATTGAATTGTATATCTTTTTAACCTCTTATGTTAATTATTTATAATTATATATAAAAATAATACCTCTATTAGTGAGATTTATTGGTTAATGATTAGGAAGAATTGTATTTAAACATAGATTGAATTATTATTTTAAATTATATATATTTATAATAAATATACATATAATGAAATAATTATTTTTGGTGCAATATCATATATACCTTTAATTTTTACTAAATGCGTAAGAGAACCAACTTTGAAAATTGGTTTTAACTTGGTTAAATATATTCATATAGGTTGAAGCGAATAATTTGGAGCACAAAACGTATAGTATATTTTAATGAAGTTAAGTGGTTTAAATCAATGATTTCAACATAGAGACTTAAAATATTATTTAGCAGTTTTTTATTACTTTAATTATGATTATATCTTTTGTTATTTATTAAAACATATTATACAGGTTATAAAATTGAAGCTGTTATTGAGATAATTTACTACCTTTGAATATATATATATATAAACTTGAAATTTATTAATTTTCTACAATGAAAATGTAATGTATTGTTTTAAATTATATAAATTAAAATAAAGATGTAAATGGATTTAAACCACTTGAATAACAAGTTAGCAACTTTTATTCGATCAACACATCTTCTTAATTGGAATACAATACAATTTTATCATTAACAGTGATATACCTCTAATTTGGTTTCATTTAATATAAAAAATAAGAATAAAATTATATCTTATTATCATGTCGAAACTGACTACAATTGATTTGCTTCTTACTTATTTTAAGGAAAATTGATAATTCGATACTTTTTGAGTGCAAATCAAATGTTATGATTAACTGTAACCCTAGTAATAATTTAAGATGCTCCTTCAAGGGATCTTGATTTCATTCATGGAATAAACCGACTGTTAAAATTAGTGGAAATAACATTCTTGTAGTAATTCAAGTTAATATATTTGATTTAAAAGGAATAACAGTTACTGGTAAAATTAAGGCGATTTCTACGTCAAAAATTAAAAAAATAATGGCAATTAAGAAGAATTGTAAGGAAAATAGCAGTCGTGAAGATCTAATTGAATCAAATCCATATTCAAAGGGTGAGTTTTTAGTGAATATTTCAAGGAGAAATGAAATTGGCGCCAGTTGGGTATTTAGCTGTAAAAAAACAGGTTTGTGTTTATTATTTCCAAGACTAAGTCTAGTTATCGATGCGATTTTGTTTCAAGTAGTATAGGATCGAAACAGATCGTATAACGAGAATATTATCCGAACTTTCATGCCGAAAAGTACGGTGCAGAATACTGGCTAGCTAAAACTTCACTCTCAATGACGTCATGCAGCAGGCTGACCGAAACCAGTACAAGCGAAGACGGTGCGGGAAGAGACCCCCCTGGATTCTGATGGTGATTGTAAATTGCAGTGTCGTCAGCGTACATGGCGACCTTGCATCGGGCGTCCACAGGGAAGTCGTTTGTGAAAAGGATGTAAAGGAGGGGTTAGATGATTGCCCCTTGTGGTACACCTGCCCGCATAGCTCGCTCACGTGATGAAGAGCGACCCACCTGGACGTAGAAGCGCCGATTTTCTAAAAAGCTGTAAATCAAGTACAGGTAATTTTGGAGGCCGGGAAAGTTGCGGTGCAGTTTGTAGATCAGGCCATCGTGCCAGCAGCGATCGAATGCGGCTTCTACGTCCAAAAATAAGCCAACTTTGAAGCCCCATTGTTGAATTGTTCGTTGACGTTATCAACAAGTCGTAATAGTTGTAAATTAGTGAAATGAACTTTTCTAAACCCAAATTGAGCATTACAAATTTCAAGTAGCTCTGAGATTTGTTTTTTCAGCCGCAAAAGTAAAAGTCTTGCGAACAATTTTCCAATGTTGGACAGAAGACTAATGGGCCTGAAATTTTGAGGGTGCCTGGTACTTTTCCCTGGCTTTGGGAGCATAATAACTTTGGCTCGTTTCCAAGTTTTTGGGAAGTAACTGCTTCTCAGGCAGGCAATTTTTGTAATGTGTACCAGGGCTTTTCTCGGGAGGTGTTTTAGCTCTTCATTAGTCACCCTGTCCGGGCCGGCGGCTTTTCCATTAGGCAGCTGCCTAATGTGTTCGAAAACTTCCTGAGGTGTGATGTGTGTTAGCGGTTGCTCGTGCTTCCGCGCCACCCAAGCTTGTACCCAGATTTGCACTTGTTGCTCTTGTGTTGGGTTGGTGTTGTGCTCGGTAAATCCGTCTTCTAGACAACCGCAAACAGCTCTGCTTTCTCCTCGGAGGAGAAGTGCAGGCCGAGGTGAGTGTGGAGTGCCTCAGTGCCAGTGTTAACGATTGTGGAGGTGTTAAATGCACTTAATAATTTCCACAAAGAATTGTCCGAATGGGTTGTACTCAGCATTTTCTTTTCCCACTGTTCAATTTTGTTTAATCTAATTTGTTGTCGAATGGTGTTGCGTAGTCAATTTGCTGGCATTTTGACCTCGTGTTGGCGGGTTTGCCTCCAGAGCCTCATCAAGCGTCGCCGCCTGGCAATGAGTTGCTCCACTTCGGGGTACGTGCGGAAGCTGGGTGGGCTTGAGGTCTATGCGGTAGCGCTTCGCTTGCCTATGTGTGGTGAGGCGGTAAAGTTTTCTATGGCGGCGTCAATTTCCGCTTCGCAGCGGTATGATAGCCTGGGCTTCGCCATCTTGTGCATTTCGACTGTGTATTTATCCCCATTTATTTCTGCGCGTTTTGCAGATCTGGGTGCCTGAGCTGTGATGGCACCACAGATTTCGAAATACTCTGGAAGATGGTCGGAGTCCAGGCTATGATAGACATTGAAAATTTGTGAGATTGCCGCATTTTTTTTTGTTAAAACGAAGTCCAAAACCTCAGGGTCAAATTGACCTGTGCGGTACCAAGAAGTGGGGTAAAGGGGGGTATGTACCTCTACATAGTCATGTTCAATTAAAAAATCTACCAGGATAATTTTATAATAGTTTAATATAATAGTTTATTTATTAATTGTAGTAAAGAATTTTCAAAATAATTTACAGGATTTTTGATTTTCTGGAAGGGATTTATTTTGATAAGATAACGAGGATCCTGAGAATTAAAATAAGGATACTGTTTTCTTTCCTGCTTTAAGATTGTTATGTTTTCTATATTTTTTAAAAAAGATAAAGCTTTTCAGCATAATGATTGTAAAATATGTAGGTATAATTAGTTAATATATTTAAAACCTTTACTTGCATTGTGGATAACACTGCGATGAAAGCTCTCTTGCAACACGTAAAAGGTTGATGATTTTCCTTGCAGTATTGCGTTTTTATAGCAAAGACACGCCTTTCTAATAGACAATTTCAAGGGCAGGTCTGACTAAAGGATGTAGTCGAATACGCCTAGATAAAAACCACGAGCAGAAACCATCGGCCGGAGTTGCCTAGGTAAGCATAACTTGTTGAGTATTTGTAATTGCATTATTCTTAGCTTTAAAACAAAATATTTAAACAAACCGTTGCTTGCAGATACTGGAGCTAGCAAAGAAATTTTAAATGCTTGGTAACCAGAAGTTAATTAGCATAAAGGACTTGAAACTTAACTTTCAATATGCAACAATTAAATCTGAAAACCTTTTAAACGAAGTACGGAAGTAATGTATTGCTGACATTAAAAGAAAATGACAAAGATGTAGCTGTCATTGCATATTTTCCTAGAAAATATACAGATGCATTTTCTGATTTACTCGTTGTGAAAATAAATAATGGGGCGCTAATTTCCAAACTTACATACCTTGGAACATCAACTGCAGGGGTTTATAATTTGTCTTTGACAGCTTCGGAGTGATGTTTTAAAAATTGTTTTCTTTTCAGAAAATGGCAACGATATTGTATTTTACTAAACTTACAGGAAAAGCGTTCACACCGTCTCGTGCAACTCCATGCAGTGCTGGGTTAGACTTGTATTCTACATTCACATATACATTAAAAACAGTGTTAAGACAGTGAGAACTGACATAGCTGTTGAAATTCCTGTTGGTTACTGCGGAAGAATTGTCGGAAGATCACGATTAGCACGGTTTAATTTCATATCCATTGGTGGAGATGTGAAATGTAGTAAGTATTGTATTTAATCATCAACTTAATAAGTATTTTAAGCTTCAACGGGGGCACAAAGCAGCCAAAATTATTTCGGAAAAAATTAGTACCCCTAAATTAAAGCAAGTAAGTATTTAAAGAGCAACTAAAAGAAACACTGAAGGTTTTGGATCCAGTGAACACTTATGTTTGATTTGACAAACAGACTAACAAGATTTCAGAAAAAAGCTATGAAATCTTGTGGCAATGTTATCTGATTTGACAATTCAGAACTATAAGACGGATCATTTGCCGTTAATTCAGTTGTAGCGGGAAATCGTTGTGAATCATTTGTAGCAGGAAAACGTTGTTCCTCTGGTTGATGCCCTCTGCTGCAGTGTTCTTGTCTCCGGCTATTGCTGCTCGTCGGCTGCTGTATTCTCCATCTGCACACGTCTTCCTACCCCAACCCGTGCATTTTTCACCCAGAGAGTAACACTGTGTGTCGACGAGATTCTATAAGAAAGTGAAAATCTGGGGCTTTCTTCCCCTTTTTATACTAAGCTTAGTGACGCTTACCTCAGCGCCTCAAAATGTAACGACCTTTGTAATTGGCCCTCAGACCGCGTTACCTTATTATGTATGAGAATATTCTGCTCCAAAAGATTTCGCATATGTGTTCTAGTGACGCGTCCGGAAGCAGATCCAATATCTCTGTCTCTTTCCTTTCGTAGTTCCCTGCTAATTAGATTGGTGAAATGGGTTCTACCCAGAATTATCTTTTACCTGGAATTAGCTAGCTCGCCCGTTCCTTACTTATCTAAGTTACAATCTGCTTTTGTACAATTCTTGGTTGCTAAATATTCTAACATCTTTCTTAGTGAATTATATTTTATGTACAATTCTTGTTTAATATTGATTTTGTGTGTGTGTGTGTGTGTGTGTGTGTGTGTGTGTGTGTGTGTGTGTGTGTGTGTGTGTGGGTACGTGTGTTTTTTTATCCCCTTTCACAGTGTTTGCTCTCTGAACTGTATGAACATAATGTAGTTGCTGGAATCGTTCGATTATATTTATTATTGGTGCGTGTGCGTGGTACGATGATCCCAGGTTATGTTACCGGAAGGACAACAAATAATAATAATAGTTTAATTCACAATTTTACCACATCCAATGCTTGCTATTGTTCATGATCAATTTGTCAGCGATCCTGTTTATATACTGTTCATCTAGTTCCACACTCTGGTACTTTATGTACTCGATAAATATCTGCCTTTTAACACTTGACACACACAGCACATTCCCTGAAAGCCATCACCCTTGTAAACTACACTTGATGGCGACTAAAAGAAGTCTTACGATGCGACAATTAATTTCGCGTGTAAAATTCTTGCGCCGAATGCTACGTATGATACAAGAAACTGGGAAAAAGTGACCCGACGTTACTTTTTTCGGTTTCGTATTGAAAAAGTTAAACTATCTACGTCACACCACTTTATTATTAATATTGACTACAATTCCACGCCTTTCTAAGCGTCTATTTTCGCGTTATCTTATTACAGGCATCTTATTGGCTTTTTCCTATTCCATTTGACTTTTATTTAAAACGTTTACTGAAGCCTCTTGACTTCGGACGCCGATTCACTTTTCACCCCGTGATTAAATAACTGAAAAAATACGACGGAAGAATAGCAGTTTCCCCTAACACAATAACAATAGTGTTGCACCCACATAGCAAAGTAAGACGTGGTTCCTTCACTAGAATGTTACCCTTCTAGAGCGCCTTTTGACATTATCGCCAACATTTTAGTATTTGGTTGCAAAAATCTTACATTATTTTTACTATTTTACCCCATAAAAGCATATCTAAATATTTTTAATTACCGCTAACAATTTTATTACCTATAATAATTCTATTCCTAAGATTATTGCCATAGCTGGGCAATATTACTACCTCAATTTATGCTAGTATTATTAAAAAAATGCTACTGAAATTTAGTGACAAGAATGAAAAAAATCACAAAACTGCCCAATTTTAAAAATTTTGAAAAAAAATGTAACCTCTGTCTCTCAGGATGAAGAATACTTTTCATTTATGATAAAATTATTCAAATTGGTTTAGTTATTTTTTAGTTCACTCTGCACACATACACACGCGAGCGCACATATGCGCACAGAAAGACTCGCACATGCACTTTAAGACGCATCCACAGATGTCCGATATTTCTAATATTATTAGCATTAGATTATGCAGAAATCCAGGAAAATAATACGTATGATAAGGACAATATCTTTTAAACTAAAACATTTATAAAAAAATATATCGCCATATAGTTTCATTTCCTGCACAGATAAGTTCACTTTTATCAGAATGGTGTGACCCAGTGCTCTGGTAAAGGATTATTACTATATGTAAAACAGATTTACACAGATTTTTAAACACTTTTGTATTTAATAATTTTCAATACAGAAATATATCTCAATATCGTACAGTAATATTTTAGTAGAAAAGGCATCACTGTATTTGTCATGAGATTTTATAGCTAATATTGAACACATTAATGTGGTTACATAATTGAAAAATGAAACTCGTTTTTTGGCAGTTTAGTGCGTCTGAATGAAGCACTACTAAAATGTATATGGTTTTCAATAGATTATATGAAATAGATGAAAAGTGTTCAAAGGATATTTAGGAACCTCCATTTGGGTAGCACAGTCGTAGAATTTGTGCTCATGAAGCCGGAGACTCTTGGTCCTAGTCCATGGCATGCAGTTGTAGTTGCTGATTAATTGGTGACCTTGAGACGAATGGCAGCTTGCATCATGGTTTTTGCTTTCCTTAGAAAGCTGGTTCTCCACATTTCTTAATATGACATATTCTGAAGGTTGACCTGCTACAGAAGAAAGAATTAGCTGTAAATGGGTATATTGTGGATCTGAAATACTTATTACTTCTGATGCTAAAGTCCATAGAACAGCCCTCTTTAAACGTGTTCCACGAACAACCTATGATTACATCATTACTTTATTATGTACAATTAATAAAATTTATTAATTATAGTTTTAACGGCCTGACCGGCTTGGGAATGTGATATAGAGAGAGTTGACGACACGGGACCACCGGCTTTACTTCCCTTCCGAAGGAAGCCGTGCTAAGGATTTTTACGCCCGAAAAAATCCATCGCCCTCCGCCGGGTTGCACGTACCGTGAGGTGGAGCAGTTCATTGCTGGGAGGCGACGATTGATGAGGCTATGTACATACACTCACGCATACCCAGTGATTAAGATCTCATGCTCGAGCAGCCGTGGCAAAGTATAAAAAAACAACTAGGAGGAGAAACGCAGCAATCGTGAGGCAAAGGTATTGCTTCAGTTGTTGGAGGACGTAGCGTGGCTGCGTCAATGACTCGGTACATGTTTTCTACTGCACGGCGTGTAGTTATTTATGATTCGTATGTGTTAACTCAGTCAGCTCGCCAAGTAAAAGTACGATTTGCAGAAAGATTTCCATGTGTAAAAGTTTCAGGCCATAAAAAATATCCATTAACTTTACAATAAGGTTCAGGCCCCAGGAAGTGTTCAGTCTAAGAAATCTTAAAGACGGTGTACGGTTCTTACCGAAGAAACATTAGACGACATCGGTCATCGTTTGGAGAATTCCTACCCCCCCCCCAAAAAAATCACTTAGGCGTCTTTCACAACAGGCAGGCCTTTCTTATGGCTCTGCGCGAAGAGCAACCAAATTGCTGAAGTTAAAATGATATAAAATAACTGTGGCACATGCTCTTCAACCAGGTGTTCCTGTAATTAGGCGCACATTTTGTGAGTGGAGTCTCAATAGTGTACACAATGGCGAAATAGACCCACATTCAATATTTTAGCGGACGCGGCTTGGTTCCAACTTCATGGATATAGCTGTACACAAAATAATCGTTAATGACAAAACTAATATTGCTCATGACGAAAAAATTGGTCTATGATGCGCCATGATCGGAGAAAGAGTTATAGGGCGAATGTTTACCCGATCAACAGTTGACGTCAGTACATAGGTGAATACAATTCTTTCCCCCCCCCTTTTTTAGAGAATTAACATACAGGGAGCGTGATTTTGTCTTTTTTCAAACAAGACTCTGCAACAGCTCATAGGCCAATATTTTGATGAGAACAATTGCAAGTGTGTTTGAGGACAGAATTATTAGTAGAGATTTGTGGCCCCCTCGGTCCCCTGACCTAAGCCCCTGCGATTTCTATCTCTGGGGTAACTTAAAACATAAAGTGTAGAAGACAAACCCACACACACTGGAAGAATTAAAACAAAATATCCGCTAGGAAATTGCCAGCGTTTCTCAACTTGAACTACGGCGAGTGATGGATAGATTCCTAAAGAGGTGCCAAAAATGTGTGGACAACGATGGTGGCCAGTTCCAGCATCTCCTTTCATAAAGTTGGTAAGTAAAGTCTTTAAAAGGAGTTTCAAAAATGTATGGTTTCATCCGCGGCTTTCTATGTTAGCCGCAAACGGCAATCGGTGCCGAGGACGCGGACAGGAAAAACACCGCGCAGCCGGTTCATAATTTTTGATTCTCTCTGTACAAGGGTATTATCTCATAGCTTGAAACATTACCCTCTGCTGGCTGCGGTCAGCCATCAAATAAAACGATGGTTTTACAATTTCAAAGTATACGGATCATTATAATTTAATAATGCCAAGATATTACTTTCGTTTCCTCTGAAGAGAAATCTGAACATAGGTGACACAGAAATTTATCATATATTGGAGATGGTATACTTATATTAATGATGGCAACATAGTAATGCCTTTTAATTACAGCCTGTAGCTATACTAACGTACATGTAAGCTAACTGGGGATTTTAAGAATATTTCAGAGTTTTTATATTGGCTTGAATTTTTGGGAATGAATATCGAATTTTCCTTGGATACAGACATAGGTGTCACTGTAACGTAATGTTTAAGCTATGTGAGCAAATATTTCTTATCATATTTCTGCAAAATGTTTGTAATTTTTGCCAACAGAAAGTTAAAAAAATGTCTGCTGTAGATCATGCTGTGGCTACTTACCATATTTTATATTACGACTGTTGCCCGAAAATGGAGTCCTTTTCCTTGGAAGCTAATCATCTAGTTGACGAAGCAGATCCAACAAGTGCTGCTCAATTTCCACATTTTTGTAGTAGACGTTCAACGTGTACTTCCCCAATTCCATAATTTTTGCGTTTATCTTCAGCATATCCTCCCCCATTTCCAGATTTTTGCTGGTGGAGTTCAACAACTCCTCACCTATTTCCAGATGTTTTTTGTGGAGTTTCAACAGGTGTTGCCCCATTCCCAGATGTTTGCTGTTGAGATTTAACATCTGGTCCCCCATTTCCATAGTTTTGTTATTGAGGTTCAACACGTTATGACCTATATTCAGATTTTTTTTGTAGAGGATCAACATCTCCTCCCCTATTTCCATATTTCTGCGGTTGATATTCATCATGTGTTCCCCTGTTTTCATATATTTACTGTTGATATTCAACATGTCATCCCCCATTTCCAGATTTTTTCGTTTGAGATTCAATAAGTCCTCCCCTATTTCCATATTTTTGCAATTGACGTTAAACATGTGATTCATTTCCAGATTTAGGCTTCTGAGGTTCAACAGGTGCTCACGCCTAGCGTTTTTGTTGTAGAGGGTCAAAATCTGGAACCCCATTTCCAGATTTTTGCAATGGAGCTTCAAGATGTGCCCCCCCAATTCCAGATTTTTCTTGCAGATGTTGAACACGTCATCTCCTGTTTCCGGATTTTTGTAGAGTTTAAACATGTCCTCCCCCGCTTCCACATTTTTTCTGTGGATGTTCAACAAGTGGTCCCCCATTTGAATATTTTTTAAAAAAATGCTCATAATCTGCTCCCCATTCCCGGATTTGTGCTGTTGAGGTTCCACATGTGGTCGCCCATTTCCAGAATGTTGCTGTTGGGGTTCCAGATGTTCTCCCACATTTGCAGCTTTTATCTGTTGAGGTACAAATGGAAATGGGGTATGTGATTGTTCAGGAGCTGCAGCAACCGTTGCATTAGCCGGACATTTCTGGGATCCTGAAGATTTAAAGGCTGGAATGTTCGGAGGGCCCAGATCACCTGATACTCCACAGCGGCTGATATTTGCCTGATTTGAGGCAATGTCTCCATCTGTGTTCTCAGCGGGCACCGACATTTCTGAAGATACCTGTATGAATATATTAAATCATTAACATTTTATCAATGGTAAACTCACTGGAGATTTTGTTATATCTAGAGAAAATAAAAAAAACGTTTACACTTAATTGTCTATTTCACAATTAGTGGAAAGCATATACAGACCAGAAGGAATAAATGCAGTAAAATATTAATTGGCTCAATAAAACACTAAACGTCTTTGAAAATGTACCTATTATTTTACCATATCATCTTAATAAATGTTCCACTAGATGGCTGTAGTGTGGGTGTTGTAACGAGTTCTTCTTATGTTACCATTTGTGCCAACTATACAATGTTCATTGAACACTATGAATTATTACTCATCAAGAAGGTTTTATTTGTACCATTTCGCATTCATTCAAACATTACGTACCTATCCAAAATCACAAACAGCAGAAGCTATAATATATCCTAACTAAATAAACAAGATAACAACTACTAAAAAGTGATAAACAACAAATGCTAAGGAGATGACAATTGTAGGGATAAGCAGACATGATTTGTCGAAACATGTCATTCCGTACCGCTTTGTTAGTCAGATATAATATAGCAAAGTAAGCATCAAGTAGTGATCTTAAGATGGACGTATGGGATTTTACTAACTTATGTGTTTCGCCCATCATATTACAGTTAATCAAATGGATGAAGGCAGGTGAAAAAGGAGAGGGAAACAAAAAAGACAAGGTAGTTATTGCGCATATGCATAGAACTTCAATGTTCTCTTTTTGCGGCGAAAATAATACTGTAGCAATGCTAAAGCTTATTACGAACATTTCCGGGTGTAACATAAAAAACGCAATATTTTGGAGGTTTTCTCTATAAACTATAGTTAATTTTATACTTCTTTGAACCAACTTTAAAATATGTTGAAATTTTTTCAAAGTTTTACACATGCAATCCAAACTATTGGCATGGAATGCTTCATTATTAGTTTTATCATACATACAATTAGACAATCCTTTGATTAAGAAACGCATCTGAAAATTGGCCTTTTTAAAACAAGTAAAGGGTTTAGGGAATCTCAGAATATTTGTGGAACCCTGGGATCAAAAATAAATTACCTATATAGGTGTCAACATAATGCTGACTTTGCTTAATTTTTTGTCGGAAACTATATCATGGTACCTAGTTGTGTTTCGAGACCTCAGAATTATCAATCATTATTGTTCCTTTAGATTTGTGGAGTACTATAACCAGACGGGAATACCATCCAAAGAGAAGGGTAAAATTAATAATAGCAGATAAGAATATTTCAGAGAGAGAGTGTGTATGTGTGATTGTGGGCTTGTTGGAGTGAGTGAGCGTGCGAGAGAGAGAGAGAGAGAGTGAGAGAGAGATAGAGAGAGAGAAAGAGAGAAAATAACATTACCTATAAACGAAAAGTCTGATGAATATGAACCTTCGTATTTATTTCTAGCATCCCTCAAAGATGGAAGTGAAGCTTTTCAAAGAATTTCCCTCCATCCAAACAATCTTTTATATAGAATATTTCCATTATTTTTTCTTTTTAAAATTGCTTAAGTGGTTTTAATTAAAATATATCTAGAAGCTTCTTGATTAGACTGTGAAATTCTCTCAAGTCTATTAGACTGGGTAATAATAAAGAGACAAAGAGCTGTTATAGAAAAATAAATTTAGAGATAATTAAAGTATGTCATTTGGGTCAAATAGTTAAGTCCTTTGTGCCAGCTGTTTCCCACATATTTTCATCTGTTTCGTTCGATTTTCCAATGTTTTAAGCAATCCACCTTATAAAGTATAATACCCATTCGTTTGTTCCTCATTATCCTATACGAGGAGCATCAAATATCAAGATTTGCATATTTGACTAGCTTTTTAACTGTAGACTGTCGACCTCACATTCTCTATGTGGGTTTTTGCCTGTAATAATATATTGAAAAAGATTCCTGGAAAGTATTCGTATGATTAAATTCAAGTATGGTAATTTTAGAATAGCACGCCATATGATTGCTAAACATCTTATGTATTCAACTCCTAAATATAATTTACTTCAACTTATGTTCATATCGGTGGTTTTGACATCAGAAACTATCACGTGATATTAACTCCCGCACATAGTGTTTTTGCATCAAGCTTATATTATTTTATTTTACGCCCAATATACTCAATTTACTCTCATATTTTGCTTCCAGACTCAGCGGAGAGTTGGAAGAATTCTCCTTAATCTGTTAATGCCTGAATTCTTATTTTTTAAATTATAACTTCTACAGGATTGTGTCCTTCAGTAATATGGGAACCCGAAATTGTAAATAATTATTTGTGTTTAATTTGCAAAGTGGCAGCTAAGCACTTAGAGGAACACATTTTGGACGTTTACAAATGTTATGCCAAAGCATAATAACTATAAATAAGGGCTTTCAATATTCATTCCCTAAACTTAGAATTAGCTAATATAGGTGGTGTGGTTGTAGATCGGAATACAAAAGAGGGATTTGAACGTCACACAATAATATAATGAGGAAAACTAAGCATACATAAGTAATCATGGAGTAAATGCATTACTGGATGAACCAACATATAGTTAGTATGAATGTAAAGGGATGAAACAATCACTGCATAATCTAACATAGCATTTAGAGCACATTGTTCATACAATCGATTTACGGTTCATGCGGGCGCAAAATCTCTCTTCCTTTCCTACTGCATTTGGAATAAAATGATGTTCTCAAACAACTCGTATGAAATAGGAATAACTAACATTTGCAGATAAAGATGATCTTTGTTACCCTTTGAGTAGGACTTTGAAGCCGGTTATCGAGACCCAGGAGAAATAATAATAATAATAATAATAATAATAATAATAATAATAATAATAATATACGATCGAAATCAAACATAACGACAAAAATGTGCTGAAAAGAGATAAAGGATATAAAGAGAATCAATTTATAAAATAAAAAGACCCCCGCTCTGTAAATTCATACTAGGAATGGGTTTTGTTGAAAAGGCAGAAAAACAGTTTTTGTTTTCCTCGAAACGAAAGCAGATGTATCTACCTGCTATCGGCGCAAGAAGTCTACCGGAATTTTCGCTTTGTACTTTGGCTCGGCCGTATAGTTTACAATGGTTTTAAGCTTAGCAGGGTCAGAAAGTATACGTGTCTTATCTACGATCTAAGAATATTCGTGGGAAGATTTTAAAACTCAAAATAAGCTGTAAGAAGTAGACGTGAAAGTTGTCAAAGTGGGGGTAGCCAATAATAAGATCATGAGATAAAAATGATAGCCAATCAAAGATCGCGTATACATCACATGATACGTTTGAACTTAAAACCGAACGAAAAATAAGAAAGGTGGGGGAAATTCTAAGTTCGACGAAAGGCGTGAAAAAATAAAAGAAATGCCGAGACACATTCCGGTACAAACTAACCACGACGACGGTTGACGAAACAAAATAAGAAGAAAATAATCAGAAAGTTTATAGTGTGAAAATGAAGTTGTGAAATCTAGGCAATTCGAGGGCTAGTCAGAGGACCACCTAAGTAGCGACTTCGAAAGTGACGACAATAATAACAGTGGTTTAGACAACGAAGGTGGCGGGTCGACCAGATAGAAATATTCGTAACAAAATAAAGTAATAAATCAATCTTCGCCGACAGCATTATTAATATTTTCAAGGTAGTGTCACCACCCCTGAAAGCCAGATCCTCAACTCTACCAGAACAAGTTCCTAATCCCTGCCATCTAAAAATCGAACCCGGGACTCTGAGTCACCTGAATCGACAGCAAGGAACAACACAGATGTGTCAAAGGTCAGCGTCAACTTCACCGTTTCATAAGGACGAGATTGTATTTGTACCCTTTGTGTAGGACTTCACATCTTCATAAGGGCACATTCGCCACTTCTAGCTCAATTAAGGCTGAAGCAGTCCGAGTGAGCCTGTACTATTTTACAATAGCCAATTATTCTGCATAGTTACGTCGAGCATCAATGTATTATCACTGCTTGCTATAAATTTCAGATATGCAGTATCATTATGTATTGATAGCAACTGCTTACAACTGCTAGTTAATCTTTATTATCCTAAAAAAAAACATCTTGACTTGATCTGTTGTTGATTACCCCATAAAGTGAACATTGTGACCACTGCACCGTCCATAGTGAACATAAATTGAAATGATGATTTTCACAATCGGGTTTCAAGCCACCCATGATCGTTATTTGAAAACTCATTTTTACTTTCCAAGATATAGATTTTGGAATTCAATTCTCCTGTAAGGTTACAATGGCTGAATACTGGTAAAATATAAAAATGAAAAATGCGGAGTACGAGAAAATAACTATTAAAGAAATATGTAATTTCATTATCTCTTCTGCACTGGAATTACATGGAATAGTAGGTATCAGTAACACAATGGAAAATAATATTTGATACTCTGGGTTACGTTCAAGGCATTTACCCTGGCAAAGTTCAAGATTGACTAAATACACATATTATGTAAACAAGTGAAATGCTTGCACTACGTCGAATACTTTGGCAAGAGGGGAAAATCCCTTTCCAAAGATATAAACATGAAAATAAATTAAATACTGAGTATTATTTATGGTGATCCTTAACTAGTAGCTCTTTGCGTCCCATTCTATATTGGGCGTGAAAGACAGGAAATTTTGCTCACAGGTCTCTTTAATCAGGCATGAGGTTCTTTTATGTACCGTAAATCTACGACACGGGACCACCGCCTTTAGTTCCCTTGTGAAGGAAGCCATGCTGAGGATTTTACGCTCAAAAAAATCCATTACCCTCCGCCGGATTTGAACACGCAACCTCGGGAGCTAGAGGCTGAGATACCATTAGATAAATGAAACACCGAAAGTTGACACACGGTAACAGCGTTGTTTAAACAAATGCAGTAAGAGTTTTAATTATTTTTGGGGAATTTAACTGAAATTTGTATTATTTGTTGTTTTTAAAAAAACATTATGTTGAGCCATTGTCTAAATTGTCATTTAATATATTAGTTTAATGAATATACTTTTTTCTTCCAAGCGTAAACATTTACTAATAACTTTATTGAGTTTGGAATTTAAGGTTTTAGTATTATCATTGTTTTAATACCTATATTTAATTATGATAAGTGGGGAATTTATATAACTTTTGTCAATTATTTATAACTGTTTTGTCATTTGCAGTTTGTGAAGGTGTATTAGGAATATCAATTTTGGTTTCAATAATTCTAACTTATGAAAATGTTTATTTTAATCCATTTGATTTGTTACAATGTTAAGATATGTTGTATATATAGTATTTTAATTCCATTGTGTCTTATAAGTAAAAGTTGATGATTAATTCATTTTTTGTTTTGTTTTTTATACCATTTATATGTTTAATTAATATAGTTCTTTTTTTGTTGACTAATTTTTAGGATTTATTTTTGGATATGATTATTTGTGGTATGGTTTAATTATATTAAGATTTTGAGTTTGTATTTTAATAATTAATCAAGCGACATATTAAGACGACAATACTGGCCACGGCGTCACATTTTGGGTGGGTGTGGGCTCTTAAGTATTAAAAGCAATAATAAAACGCAACGTTAAAGGTTGACCATCTAATTCTAAATATGCTTTATTAGGTGGCTTACGGGCTGTTGCACAAACAATTTCTTATGAGGTAAGATTGACATTAATTTTGTTATCCTTTATTTTTTTTAATTAAAAGTTATTCATTATTAGATTTTTTTATTATCAAATGCGAATTTGATTTTTGTTTTTATTTAGTTTTTTCATTGATTTATAAAAATGATTTTTAAATATTTGTTTATATCTTAGAATAATTTTGACATTTTTAATTAAAATAACTATATATTTAGTGAATTTATGATCACCTAGGGCACATGTGTAAGCTCCAGTTTCAGAATCTATAATTTTAGCTGGATTTTATTAAAACTAGGTGGTTATGCTTTGTTACGTGTGTTTTAATATTTAAAGGAAATTGGGATATTAATTAATGTTTTTGATTATCTATTATACTAATTGGAGGGCTTTTATTTAGTTTAATATGTTTACGTCAAGTAGATATAAAAGCATTAATTGCTTATTCATCTGTAGCTCATATAGGATTAATTGTTGGAGGTTTAATAACATTAAATATCTAGGATTCTATATAATCTTTGTTTTAATTATTGCTCATGGTTTATGTTCATTTGGTTTGTTTTGTGTAGCTAATATTAGTTATGAAGATTTAGGAAGACGAAGATTATTAATTAATAAAGGTTTAGTAAATATAATACCAGGAATAACACTATGATGATTTTTACTTTCGTCATCTAACATAGCAGCTCCTCCCTCTTGAGAGATTGGCTTATTAATAGTATAATGAGTTGAATATAAATAGTAATATTATTTCTTATACTCATTTCTTTTTTAGAGATGCTTATACGTTATATTTATATCCATATAGTCAACATGGAATTATTGTTCTGGAGTTTATAGAAGAATAACTGGATATTGTCGTGAATATTTATTATTAATATTACATTCATTACCTTTAAATTTTTTAATTTTAAAAAGAGATTATGTATTAATTTGATTTTAAGTGGTATACTTAAGCAGTTTATAATAAAATTGTGATTTGTGGTAAAATGTATAATAATAAATTAAATTATCTTAGGTTATGATTTATTTATCATTATGTTTTATTGGATTTTTGTTAATATTATTTTCCTTGTTAATATTTATATTTGGTATATATTGTATTATAAATAATTTAATTTATTTTGTTGAATGAGAAATTATTAGATTAAATTCTTCTTCAACTTTTATAACAATAATGTTGGATTGAATAATTTTGTTATTTATAGCTTTTGTTATATTAATTCTATTTTAGTAATTTTATGTAGTGGGGATTACATAATAAGAGATATTTCATTAAACCCATTTATTGTTTTAGTTTTAACTTTTGTATTATCAATAATGTTTTTAATTACTAGTCGAAATTTAATTAGAATTTTACTGGGTTAAGATGGATTAGGTTTAATTTCTTAGTGTCTTGTTATGTATTATCAAAATGTGAAATCCCATAATGCTGGAATATTAACTGCTTTATCTCATCGTGTTGGTGATGTTGCTATATTAATAGCGATTGCACGACTATTAAACTTTGGAAGATGAAATTATATTTTTATTTGGATTGTTTAATAAATAAATATGAATTGTATTTAATTTCGTTTTTAGTTATTTTAGCAGGGATACAAAAAGTACACAAATTCCTTTTTTAGCTTGATTACCAGCAGCAATAAGCTGCTCCTACTCCTGTTTCAGCTTAATTCATTAATATTTTTAATTCAATTTATTAAACCTTTTTCGAATTGATTGTTAAGTTTTTTACTAGTAATCTCTGCTTTAACAATATTTATATCAGGATTAGGTGCAAATTTTGAATATGATTTTAAAAAATTATTGCCTTAACAACTTTGAGACAGTTGAGATTAATTATAAGAATTTTAGGTTAGGATTTGCTGATTTAGCATTTTTTTCATTTATTAACTCATGCATTATTTAACGCACTACTATTCATATGTGCAGGAAAGTAATTCATAATGTAAAGAAACGTTAGCATATTCGTTTCATAGGAAATGATCAATTTTTATACCTTTTACTTCATTTTGTTTTATAGTATCAAATTTTGCTTTATGGGGAATACCTTTTTTGGCTCAATTGTTTCCAAAAGATATAATTTTAGAATTAGTTTCTTTAAGAAATTTAAATATTTTTATAGTTTTTATATTTTTTATCTACTTGTTTAACATTATGTTATTACTTTCGTCTTTTTTATTGTGTTTTGTGATGGGATTTTAATTTGGTACCTATAGGTATTTGAAGAGAAGGAAAGCATTTAAGTGAAGAAAATTGAATAATAATTTATGGAATATTAGGTTTAATAATTTTTGCTGTAGTTGGCGGAGGTGTATTAAATTGAATACCGTTTTTAACCTCTTATTTTAATTATCTATATATATATATATATATATATATATATATAAACATAATACCTCTATTGGTGAGATTTATTGGTTTATGATTAGGAAGAATTGTATTTAAACATAGATTGAATTATTATTTTAAACTATATATATATATATATATAAAATTAAATAATTATTTTTGGTTCAATATCATATATACCTTTAATGTTTACTAAATGTGTAAGAGAACTACCATTGAAGATTGGTTTTAACTCAGTTAAATATATTCATTTAGGTTGAAGAGAATAATTTGGAGCACAAAACTTATATTATATTTTAATGAAGTTAAGTGGTTTAAATCAATGATTTCAATATAAAGAATTAAAATGGAGAATTCCTATGGGTGGTCAAAAGGATCCAAGTAAAAGACTTCAGGACCATTAAATCAAAATGTTGCTTGATTTAATCGACCTGAAGTACCATCAGCTTTAACCCCAATTCTTGGGTCAGTTCATGAGTAAATTACATCTTCTGAGGTAATTAGAATTCGTGTTAATGTATTTATAGGTAATAAAGTTTGGTTATCAACTTCAAATAAACGAATATTATATGAATATAATTAATTTTGGGGAATTATATAAGAATCAATATTCGTAAAATCTGAATATTCATAACTTCAATATCATTGGTGTACGATTGTTTTTAAAGTTAGTCTTGGATTAGTATTTTCATCAATTAAACACAGAATTCGAAGAGAAGGTAGGCCAATAAAAATTAAAACCGCAGCTGGAAGAACTGTTCAAAGGATTTCTAAATATTGTCCATCTATTACATGTCGATCACTAAGTTTATTTGTTATTAAGGATATAATTATTTAACATACTGTTATTACAATTATCATAATAATAAATATAGTGTAATCATGAAAATATATGTTGTTCTATCAAAGAAGAAGCTCTATCATGTTGACCTAAATTTAAACCTGTAGTCAATAGATTCTAAAAAAAAGTGTTGTATTTATTTATGGAGTTTAATCCCATTGCACTATTCTACCATATTAGAAAGGACTCTTGGAAATATTAATTAGTAATTAAAGTTAATTCACCATAAGTATGTTCTGCGGGAGGGAAATTATGTATTCATTCAATAGATCTATTTATTTGAAATGAAAATAATATTCATCGATTTGAACTAATTCTTTCTCATAAAATGTAAATAAATATGACGACAGCAATAAAGGAAGTTATTGATCCTATTGATGATAAAATATTTCATGATGTGTAACCATCAGGATAGTCTGAATATCGTCGAGGTATTCCTGTTAATCCTAAACAATGTTGGGGTAAGGATGTTAAATTAACTCCTACAAATATTGTAAAAAATTGACTTTTTAGTCAGTTTGAATTTAATCATAATCCGGTAAATAGGGGATATCAATGAACAAATCCTCTTATGATAGCAAAAACTGCTCATATTGAAGGAACATAATGAAAATGGGCTACTGCATAATAGGTATCGTGTAAAGTAATATCAATAGCTGAGTTAGTTAACATTCCTCCTGTTTTTGCACCATATATTGTTGCAAGTCAACTAAAAAGTTTTGATACCAGCTGGGACAGCAATAATCATGGTTGCTCCTGTAAAAAAGGCTCGAGTATCTACATCTATTCCTACTACGAATATATGATGAACTCATACAACAAATCCTAGAAAACCATAGCTGATATGGCTCAAATTATTCCATAATTACCAAAGATCCTTTTTTCCTCTTTCGTGGGAAATAAAGTATGAAATTATACCACATCCTGGTAAAATTAAAATATAAACTTCAGGATGTAATTTATTTAATGTTTAAGTATGTGAATATTTTATTTTCTTAACCTTAAACGGGAAAAACGTTTTAATGTAGGTTTATAGTAATTTGTTGCTGTGAATAGTTTTGTATATTCAGAACTTGTTATTAATTTAATGAAGTTAAATTTTAACGCATATTTTAATTGCAATTGTTATTTAAATAGTAAAATGTGAATTGTTATATTGATTAAATGTAATGTTAATATAAAGAATTAGGCAAATAACTTACTTAGGTGTTTATTAAGAAAATGGTTTCTTGAATAAAATTAAGAGATTTAACCTACCCACTGAAAATATTTTGAAGGGCCGCAGTATTTTGACTGTGCAAAGGTAGCATAATCATTAGTCTCTTAATTCAGGGCTGGTATGAATTGTTGGAAGAGGTAAATCCTGTTTTATATTAATTTAGTTGAATTTAGATTTTAAGTAAAAATACTTAAATTAAATTAAGGGACAACAATATCCTATAGAGTTTAATATTTAAAGTAACTAATTAAGTTAAGAATAAATTTTTCTTTATTATGGAATAATATTTAATTAGGGTGATTTGAAGATAAAATAAACTCTTCTTTAAGTTTGATATTATAAGTAATTTTAAGATCCATATTTAAGGATTAACACGTTAAATTACCTTAAGCATAACAGCATAATTCTTTTTGAGAGTTCATATTACAAAAGAGATTCTGACCTTCATGTTGGATTAAGATTAGTTTTGGATGTAGAGGTTTAATAACTAGGTCTGTTCGTCATTTAAAATCTTACATGATCTGAGACCTAAACCGGTGTGAGCCAGATTGGTTTCTATCTTTAATTTTGTTAAATATTCTAGCACGAGAGAGCCAAATATTAAAAACAATTTTTTGGGGTTCGAACTTTATTAATAGAACTATTTTGGCAGAAAAGAAGAAGTGCAAAAGGTTTAGAATCTGTATATATCATAAATAATCATAGATAGTAAATGCTAAGAAAGGAAATATTTATAATAATATTAGTAGGGTAAGTTTTAATTATTTTTGTTATGGTTGGAGTTGCCTCTTTTACTTCATTAGAACGGAAAGTCTTGGGTTATATTCATCTTCGTAAAGGCCCTAATAGGGTTGGATTTATAGGAATTTTACAGCCTTTTGTTGATGCTATTAAATTGTTTTGTAAAGAACATGTAAATCCTTTAGTTTCAAATTATTTATTATATTATGTGTGTCCAGTATTTTCTTTATTTTTATCTTTAATGTTATGAATATTAATTCCTCATATAAGAGGTTCAATAACTCTTAATTTGTTTTTTTTAGTGTGTACAAGTATAGGAGTATATATTGTAATGTTGGCTGGTTGATCATCTAATTCTTATTATGCCTTATATGGTGGCCTATGGGCTGTTACACAAACAATTTCTTATGAGGTAAGATTGGCATTAACTTTGTCACCTTTTAGTTTTTTAATTAGAAGTTATTATTATATTTCTGTTATGAAATGAGAATTTGATTTTTGTTTTTATGTCTACCTTTATGAAATGCATGCTGAAAACAATCGTAGTCCTTTTGATCGTAATCTAAAGATAAAAGGTGATTTAGAAATAAGAAAAAAACGTTAAGAAATAAATGAATTGTTAATTAATTGTACATAATGTTCAGCAGCATTTGGTAGGTTAAAACATTTGATCCAAAATTACACGGCGTCCACAAAATTACAAAAGAGCTACATTAAAAATTATTTTCTTGCGACTATATTTTTAAAATTAAATTAATCACTCAAATCGGAGAAATGGTTAACCAGCTGTCATAAGCTACTAATAAAAATTGGTAGAGTTGTGATTTGTATTTTCACAGAAAAGTGTACCTTAAATGAAAGTGAAATATTTTATAAATTATTTTACAGTATTTAAATGTTTATAATTAAAAGATATGAAGCTAGCATAAAAGCTTGATACCAGTATATTCAGAAAACCTTCATTAATAAGCAGTAACATATTCATTGTCCGAGATGGCGTAATTCTAGGAAAAACTGGATTTTTTTCAACTGCGAAAAAGCATAAAAATACCCTGCGATCTCTACCAAGGTGCTTAAACTTAAGACTAGTAATTTCGTTTCCTCTACCCCCCCCCCCTTGTACCTACAACAGAACAGTAATGAAACTATTTCTGCAAACGTTTATCTCGATTAACACGAAGTAGGTAAAAAACAAGCTTCTGTAAAAATAAGCTGCACAAGCTATACAGAAATAAACCATATTCGGTAGAGAAAGTCATGTGAATATGACTCAACCGCATTTTTAATTGCCTTCTAGAACATTTGTAATGTTGCACAACATTCCTGGTTATTAACGATTACTAAGGCAGTGACCGTGCCCAGTTGCCAGCAGGTCGGAATATTTTCCGATTTCGAAAACAAAAGTTACTTAAGTGAATGTATTTGAGCTGAGTCTTGAAGATACATATTTGTGTCATATATTCACTGCCCTATCAAATCACACTCATGCTGAGGGTTCACTTATTTATTTCAGGATTGGTATTCTTAAGTATAGGCAAGGATTTTTATGTTTAAAATAACACGATTTACCTTTGGTCCCTTAATTATAGCTAAATGTTCATTCTTACTGAAATGCTTTTCAGCTTAAAGAACGTTACACATCTATCACTAAAATATTTTATTCATAGACAATTGCATATTTAAGTTACTAAAAATTGGCTTTTAAATGAAATTAGTCTTACTTTTCTACCACTCACTTATGGTAGCTAGAGGGCATATTCTGATCTATTAATAACTTCGATATTGGGTTTTAACACAAACACAAACTGCCAGGAGCACAAGAAGAGCTTCTAGAAATATTCCTTTGTTTATAATCTATGTATGTCTTCTTTAGTTCCATCTATTCCCCGCCTTTAACTACCATGGTCTTAACGCTTGCCTATCTTTTGGAACTTATTGCCAAATGGCAATGGTGTTAGCTCGTATTCTCTTGTCGTTGGGTTTCTTGCACTTTTGGAGCTTTAAGCATTAGATTACACACACATTCACACTCTGCTTCATATTTCCAACCCTAGGGAATAGGTACAATCTTGGCTAGAGAAAATTCCCACCCCCGAGCATAAAAAGCGAAAAGTAGGATAAATTCTATATTTCGTAAATAAGTCCTTGATATTTCATGGACTTCTGGCATTAAACGATAAATGCTATTTTTCTTGCTTCACATGTTGCTAACATTAAAAGTCATGTGCCAGAAATTCAGAAGAATTATGTATACGTATTTACAAGGTACTTCGAGGCGCAAAGCTGAAAATCGCTCACAAGGTTACTTAAATCTCGAGGCAGGTATATCTTGGACACATGTTTGGTGTGTCTGATGCCTTCAACGATTCAAATGAAGTATATCTCAACATGTGAAGTGAAACATCAATGAGGTGAAATTATTGCAACGTATAGCTACTTAAGCAGCAAGTTTAGGTAACAATAAAGAAGCAGAGAAATAAAGAAACATTGTTTTACAATTCTGAATATCATTTCAGTATACTCACCTCAATTTTCCAATATGTATACTGCCTTAAAACCACAAGAGAAACAAAAACTGACACTTGGAGTTGCTTCATACGCAGCGGTATTGCTATGACATCATTATGGAATTAGCACTAGATCACTCCATTTTGTATTTGACGTAAAATGCCCAATACTTACTGCGCGTTTATTAAAATAAATAATTAATTTGCACCAAATTTGTTAATGATTTTGCTACGTAATATTGTTCAGAAACCACATGCAAGAGTATTAATATAAATACCTAGGATCAAGCAACATATTTAAATGACATAACTGCCCGCGGCGTCACATTATGAGCGGGGGTGGACTCTTAAGTATTAAAAGCAATAGTAAAATGCAACGTTAAAGGTTGACCATCTAATTCTAATTATGCTTCATTAGGTGGCTTACGGACTGTTGTACAAACAATTTCTTATGAGGTAAGATTGGCATTAATTTTGTTATCCTTTATTTTTTTTAAATAGAACTTATTCATTATTAAAGTTTTTTATTATCAAATGAGAATTTCTTTTTTTTTTTTTTTTTGTCCACCTTTATGTAATGTATGGTTTGTATCTTTTTAGGTGAAACAATTCCTAGTCCTTTTGATTTTGCTGAAGGAGCATCAGAATTAGTTTCAGGTTTTAATATTGAATATGGAAGAGGAGGTTTTGCTTTTTTTGGGTGAATATTCAAAACATTTGTTCATAAGTATATTAATATGTATTATCTTTCTTGGTTCTGATTTAAATTCATTTATATTTTATTTAAAACTAATTTTTATTGCTTTTATATATATTTGAGTTCTTGGAAATTTAACGCGTTATCGATATATTAAATTAATATATTTGGCATGAAAGATATTTTTCCCTTTGTCTTTAAATTTTTTATTTTTCAATATGGGATTAAAATTTTCTTTTAAAGGTTTAAGTAAGTAAAAAGTTAATAAGGGAATTATACCCTTTATTATAATTTCTAGACATAATGTTATTATTAAGTTTGTAACTTATTTATCTATTTTACTTAAAAGTACAGAGTATTATCTCATATTTTAATGATTAAGATATTTAAAATATAATAAAGAAAGCATGAAGTAGTAAGCATTTGTTCTGTTAAGATATAAAGATATTCTGTTGGTTAAGCTCCAATTCACGTTAAAACAATTACTATCATTACTATGAATCAAAACATGAATTTATTAATTGGGTAATATGATAATCGTCGTGATTTTCTAATTATTAAGAATATAAAAAATGAAATAGCAATAGATATTACTAAAGCAATTACTCCTCTTTAATTTATTAGGAACACAGCGTAAAATAGCATAAGCGTATAGAAAATAGCATTCTGGTTGAATGTGTCCTGGGTGACAAGTGGATTAGCTGGAATAAAAGTATAAGGTTAAGGTTCTTTTAAAGACAAACAAGATAGGAATATAAAGAAAATGCTAAATCCTAAAATATCTTTAAATGTAAAGCAGGACTGTAAAGGGATTATATCAATATTACTATTTGTGATTGTTTGATACTATTTGATGAAGAAATAACAAATGAATTATAATAAAGGCTGTTACAATAAATGGAAGTACAAAATGAATGTGAAAAATCGATTTAAAGTTTCATTATCAACTGCAAAACCTCCTCATACTCATTGTACTAATTCAATTCCTAAGTAAGCAAAAACGGATAATAAATTAGTAATTTCTGTAGCACCTCAGAATGATATTTGTCCTCATAGTAGAACATAACACATAAAAACTGTTACTATTACAAGTATAAAATTATAACTCCAATTATATATGTATAATAAGATGTATTTGAACCATAATATAAGCCTCGTCCAATATGAAGATAAATACAGTAAAAAATATAGAAGCACCATAGGCGTGTCAAGTTCGTAAAAGTCATTCATAATTTACGTTTTGACAAATGTGTACTACTCTAGAGAAGGCTAATTCAAAATTCGAAATCATGGAAATGATTATTTTAATTCATTTGATTTGTTACAATGTTAAGATATATTGCATATATAGAATTTTAATTTCATTATGTTTCATAAATAAAAGTTGATTAATCCCAAATTTTCTGTTTTATATATATCATTGCTATTTTTAATTAATATCGATTTTTTTGGAAATAATTGTTCTTTCACACAAGCCGTGTGTTGGACAGGGTTGGAAAGGTAGAATCAGACAACTGAAAAATTCAATGCCATAGCCGGGATTTGAACCACGGATCTGCCGATCTCCGGCCGGTGGCTCTAACCATTGAGCTACCATGGCAACATGCTGGCATGCCATTAAATTCTCCAGCTGACTCGAATTTTTCCCGGTAAACCACAAGGAGATCTCAAATGTATTGAGATGTCATCCCCCAATGGCGACTTACATTCTTTGTAAGTACTTAAGTCCCGGGCTTTTAGTTTTAACCGCTGTTAGGTCAATTAATGAAAATATTTATTGATATAAAATTGTTTATATTAGTTAATTTTTTGTGAGTAAATTAAGTAAAATTCTGTGTTTGTACAATAAATTAATGGAATAATTTTCACTATAGTATATTAGTATTGTGAAGGAAGTTAAATTTTTATATGATTAATCAAAGTCAATTTATTTTGTTGTATCTTATGTATCAGAGTATACAGAATTTAATTATAATTTTTACTTTCTTTATTACGTATAGTAAGTAGGGGAAGTATTGTATTCCACTCAAAAATTCGATACCGAGATTTCACCGGAAAAACATGTTTTGAGATCCCTTGCATCCAAAAAAGCATTTTTGGATACATGTCCGTGTGTGTCTGTGTGTCTGTCTGTGTGTCTGTCTGTGTGTCTGTGTGTCTGTCAGTCTGTCTGTGTGTGTGTCTGTCTGTCTGTCTGTGTGTTTGTGTGTCTGTGTGTCTGTCTGTCTGTCTGTCTGTGTGTCTGTCTGTCTGTCTGTGTGTCTGTGAACAGCATAACTCAGGAACGAACAGTCGGATAAACACCAAACCTGATATTTAGGCTCAGTATCTTCCAGGGATGCGACACGAAGGTTTTCAAGAAAATCCCCCCACCCCAGGATACCCTTTACATGGAAGATTTTTTGAAAATTTTAATTTTCTCAAAGTCGGCTCTAACGATTTTGATTAAAATATCATATGTTTAAGATATTTTCATGACAAATAAAACGTATATCTTGAATTTTCTGGGAATGTCTCCAAAAGTGTTCTTCATTGTGAACGACTTTTGCATAACCGGTAAACCATAAGAGATAGAGAAAAATTTACTACACAAAAAATGTAGATCGCGTTAAAATACACAATTTATGTCATACATTTTTTTTGTTGAGTGAACCATTTTCGAGATATTGCTTGTTATTCTCTTAAATTTTTCAATACTTATTTTCTTAAAAGGGAATTCGTTAATCATTATTTTGTCTTTGATATGCAAAGAGTATTAATCTGTGGCAAAGGGAATGGTGCTGCACCTAGCAACCAGCTATTAAGAGATATGTATATGCTTAAAGGCTACTGTATTTCTATATTACCCTTGTAACTATATATTCCCCTTACCTCTACAAGAAAATTAGCAATAAGATAGAGTCTGCAAATGTTTATCTCGATTAACATGAAGCATATGGAGAATAAGCGTTTGTAAAAATAGTTTGTACAAGAGTAGAGAAAGTCATGTGAGTGTAACACATCAGATTTTTTTTCTTGAATTTGAAAGATTTAATGACATGTTTTAATTATTGTGTCATAAATATTAAAACATTTTAATTTGTAATCAAATATTAATCGCTTTCACGGATATCTAGATTTTTAATAAATGAATTTAATTTAGGGAATGTAATTATTTAATGTTTAAGTATGTGAATGTTTTATTTTCTTAACCTTAAACGGGAAAAACGTTTTAATGTAGGTTTATAGTATTTTGTTGCTGTGAATAGTTTTGTATATATAGAACTTGTTATTAATTTAATGATGTTAAATTTTAACTCTTATTTTAATTACAATTCTTATTTAATTAGTAAAATGTGAATTGTTATATTGATTAAATGTAATTTAGTATAAAGAATTAGGCAAAAAAAATTACTTAGATGTTTATTAAGAAAATGGTTTCTTGAATAAAATTAAGAGATTTAACCTGTCCACTGAAAATATTTTGAAGGGCCGCAGTATTTTGACTGTGCAAAGGTAGCATAATCATTAGTCTCTTAATTCAGGGCTGGTATGAATTGTTGGAAGAGGTAAATACTGTTTTATATTAATTTAGTTGAATTTAGATCTTAAGTAAAAATACTTAAATTAAATTAAGGGACAACAATATCCTATAGATTTTAATATTTAAAGCAACTAATTAAGTTAAGAATAAATTTTTCTTTATTATGGAATAATATATAGTTAGGGTGATTTGAAGATAAAATAAACTCTTCTTTAAGTTTGATATTATAAGTAATTTTAAGATCCATATTTAAGGATTAAAAGGTTAAATTACCTTAGGCATAACAGCATAATTCTTTTTGAGAGTTCATATTACAAAAGAGATTCTGACCTTCATGTTGGATTAAGATTAGTTTTGGATTTAGATGTTTAATAACTAGGTCTGTTCGTCATTTAAAATCTTACACGATCTGAGATCTAAACCGGTGTGAGCCAGATTGGTTACTATCTTTAATTTCCTTAAATATTCTAGCACGAGAGGGCCAAATATTTAAAACAATTTTTGGGGGGTTCGACTTTTATTAATAAAACTATTTTGGCAGAAAAGAAGAAGTGCAAAATGTTTAGAATCTGTATATATGATAAATAATCATAAGAAAGGAAATATTTATAATAGTATTAGTAGGATTAGTTTTAATTATTTTTTTATGGTTGGAGTTGCCTTTCTTTATTACAACGGAAAGTCTTGGGTTATATTCATCTTCGTAAAGACCCTAACAGGGTTGGATTTATAGGAATTTTACAGCCTTTTGGTGATGCTATTAAATTGTTTTGTAAAGAACATGTAAATCCTTTAGTTTCAAATTATTTATTATATTATGTGTGTCCAGTATTTTCCTTATTTTTATCTTTAATGCTATGAATATTAATTCCTCATATAAGAGGTTCATTAACTCTTAATTTGTTTTGTTTTTTTTTGTTTTTTTTAGTGTGCACAAGTAGCGGAGTATATATTGTAATGTTGGCTGGTTGATCATCTAATGCTTATTATGCTTTATATGGTGGCCTATGAGCTGTTATACAAACAATTTCTTATGAGGTAAGATTGGCATTAACTTTGTTACCTTTTAGTTTTTTTAATTAGAAGTTATTCATTATTATATTTCTGTTATCATCAAATGAGAATTTGATTTTTGTTTTTATGTCTACCTTTATGTAATGTATGGTTTGTATCTTGTTTAGCTCAAACAAATCGTAGTCCTTTTGACCGTATCCTATAGATAAAAGGTGATTTAGAAATAAGAAAAGAAAGTTAAGAATTAAATGAATTGTTAATTATTTGCAGCATTTAGTAGGTTAAAACATTTGATCCTAAATTACACTGCGTCCACAAAATTACAAAAGAGCTACATTAAAAATTATTTTCTTGCGACTATATTTTTAAAATTAAATTAATCACTCAAACGGAGAAATGGTCAACCAGCTGTCATAAGCTACTAATAAAATTGGTAGAGTTGTGATTTGTATTTTCACAGATAAGTGTACCTTAAATGAAAGTGAAATGTTTTATAAATTATTTTACAGTATTTAAATTTTTATAATTAAAAGATATGAAGCTAGCATAAAAGCTTGATACCAGTATATTCAGAAAACCTTCATTAATAAGCAGTAACATATTCATTGTCCGAGATGGCGTAATTCTAGGAAAAACTGGATTTTTTCAACTGCGAAAAAGCATAAAAATACCCTGCGATCTCTACCAAGGTGCTTAAACTTAAGACTAGTAATTTCGTTTCCTCTACCCCCCCCTTGTACCTACAACAGAATAGTAATGAAACTATTTCTGCAAACGTTTATCTCGATTAACACGAAGTAGGTAAAAAACAAGCTTCTGTAAAAATAAGCTGCACAAGCTATACAGACATAAACCATATTCGGTAGAGAAAGTCATGTGAATATGACTCAACCGCATTTTTAATTGCCTTCTAGAACATTTGTAATGTTGCACAACATTCCTGGTTATTAACGATTACTAAGGCAGTGACTGTGCCCAGTTGCCAGCAGGTCGGAATATTTTCCGATTTCGAAAACAAAAGTTACTTAAGTGAATGTATTTGAGCTGAGTCTTGAAGATACATATTTGTGTCATATATTCACTGCCCTATCAAATCACACTCATGCTGAGGGTTCACTTATTTATTTCAGGATTGGTATTCTTAAGTATAGGCAAGGATTTTTATGTTTAAAATAACACGATTTACCTTTGGTCCCTTAATTATAGCTAAATGTTCATTCTTACTGAAATGCTTTTCAGCTTAAAGAACGTTACACATCTATCACTAAAATATTTTATTCATAGACAATTGCATATTTAAGTTACTAAAAATTGGCGTTTAAATGAAATTAGTCTTACTTTTCTACCACTCACTTATGGTAGCTAGAGGACATATTCTGATCTATTAATAACTTCGATATTGGGTTTTAACACAAACACAAACTGCCAGGAGCATAAGAAGAAGAGCATCTAGAAATATTCCTTTGTTTATAATCTATGTATGTCTTCTTTAGTTCCATCTATACCCCGTCGTTAACTACCATGGTCTTAACGCTTGCCTATCTTTTGGAACTTATTGCCAAATGGCAATGGTGTTAGCTCGTATTCTCTTGTCGTTGGGTTTCTTGCACTTTTGGAGCTTTAAGCATTAGATTACACACACATTCACACTCTGCTTCATATATCCAACCCTAGGGAATAGGTACAATCTTGGCTATAGAAAATTCCTACACCCGAGCATAAAAAGCGAAAAGTAGGATAAATTCTATATTTCGTAAATAAGTCCTTGATATTTCATGGACTTCTGGCATTAAACGATAAATGCTATTTTTCTTGCTTCACATGTTGCTAACATTAAAAGTCATGTGCCAGAAATTCAGAAGAATTATGTACACGTATTTACAAGGTACTTCGAGGCGCAAAGCTGAAAATCGCTCACAAGGTTACTTAAATCTCGAGGCAGGTATATCTTGGACACATGTTTGGTGTGTCTGATGCCTTCAACGATTCAAATGAAGTATATCTCAACATGTGAAGTGAAATATCAATGAGGTGAAATTATTGCAACGTACAGCTACTTAAGCAGCAAGTTTAGGTAACAATAAAGAAGCAGAGAAATAAAGAAACATTGTTTTACAATTCTGAATATCATTTCAGTATACTCACCTCAATTTTCCAATATGTATACTGCCTTAAAACCACAAGAGAAACAAAAACTGACACTTGGAGTTGCTTCCTCTCCAACGAACAACTAAAGAATGAGTGAGCCCAGCGTGTCTGCAACTGCGAATACGCAGCGGTATTGCTATGACATCATTATAGAATTAGCACTAGATCACTCCATTTTGTATTTGACGTAAAATGCCCAATACTTACTGCGCGTTTATTAAAATAAATAATTAATTTGCACCAAATTTGTTAATGATTTTGCTACGTAATATTGTTCAGAAACCACATGCAAGAGTATTAATATAAATACCTAGGATCAAGCAACATATTTAAATGACATAACTGCCCGCGGCGTCACATTTTGAGCGGGGGTGGACTCTTAAGTATTAAAAGCAATAGTAAAATGCAACGTTAATGGTTGACCATCTAATTCTAATTATGCTTCATTAGGTGGCTTACGGACTGTTGCACAAACAATTTCTTATGAGGTAAGATTGGCATTAATTTTGTTATCCTTTATTTTTTTTAAATAGAACTTATTCATTATTAAAGTTTTTTATTATCAAATGAGAATTTCTTTTTTTTTTTTTTTTGTCTACCTTTATGTAATGTATGGTTTGTATCTTTTTAGGTGAAACAATTCCTAGTCCTTTTGATTTTGCTGAAGGAGCATCAGAATTAGTTTCAGGTTTTAATATTGAATATGGAAGAGGAGGTTTTGCTTTTTTTTGGGTGAATATTCAAAAATTTGTTCATAAGTATATTAATATGTATTATCTTTCTTGGTTCTGATTTAAATTCATTTATATTTTATTTAAAACTAATTTTTATTGCTTTTATATATATTTGAGTTCTTGGAAATTTAACGCGTTATCGATATATTAAATTAATATATTTGGCATGAAAGATATTTTTCCCTTTGTCTTTAAATTTTTTATTTTTCAATATGGGATTAAAATTTTCTTTTAAAGGTTTAAGTAAGTAAAAAGTTAATAAGGGAATTATACCCTTTATTATAATTTCTAGACATAATGTTATTATTAAGTTTGTAACTTATTTATCTATTTTACTTAAAAGTACAGAGTATTATCTCATATTTTAATGATTAAGATATTTAAAATATAATAATGAAAGCATAAAGTAGTAAGCATTTGTTCTGTTAAGATATAAAGATATTCTGTTGGTTAAGCTCCAATTCACGTTAAAACAATTACTATCATTACTATGAATCAAAACATGAATTTATTAATTGGGTAATATGATAATTGTCGTGATTTTCTAATTATTAAGAATATAAAAAATGAAATAGCAATAGATATTACTAAAGCAATTACTCCTCTTTAATTTATTAGGAACACAGCGTAAAATAGCATAAGCATATAGAAAATAGCATTCTGGTTGAATGTGTCCTGGGTGACAAGTGGATTAGCTGGAATAAAAGTATAAGGTTAAGGTTCTTTTAAAGACAAACAAGATAGGAATATAAAGAAAATGCTAAATCCTAAAATATCTTTAAATGTAAAGCAGGACTGTAAAGGGATTATATCAATATTACTATTTGTGATTGTTTGATACTATTTGATGAAGAAATAACAAATGAATTATAATAAAGGCTGTTACAATAAATGGAAGTACAAAATGAATGTGAAAAATCGATTTAAAGTTTCATTATCAACTGCAAAACCTCCTCATACTCATTGTACTAATTCAATTCCTAAGTAAGCAAAAACGGATAATAAATTAGTAATTTCTGTAGCACCTCAGAATGATATTTGTCCTCATAGTAGAACATAACACATAAAAACTGTTACTATTACAAGTATAAAATTATAACTCCAATTATATATGTATAATAAGATGTATTTGAACCATAATATAAGCCTCGTCCAATATGAAGATAAATACAGTAAAAAATATAGAAGCACCATAGGCGTGTCAAGTTCGTAAAAGTCATTCATAATTTACGTTTTGACAAATGTGTACTACTCTAGAGAAGGCTAATTCAAAATTCGTAATCATGGAAATGATTATTTTAATTCATTTGATTTGTTACAATGTTAAGATATATTGCATATATAGAATTTTAATTTCATTATGTTTCATAAATAAAAGTTGATTAATCCCAAATTTTCTGTTTTATATATCATTGCTATTTTTAATTAATATAAATTTTTTTGTTGAATGAGATTAAGATGTATTTTTGGATATGATTATTTGTCGTATGGTTTAATTATGTTAAGCTTTTGAGTTTGTATTTTAATAATTTTAGCTAGTTATTCTATGGTTCAGTATAAATTTTATAACACCTTATTTCTACTTATGAATTTAATATTATTGTTAATGTTGATTTGTACTTTTTGTAGAATAAATTTAATTTAATTTAATTTCTTTTTTTTAAGGTAAGTTTAAATCCATCTTTATTTTTAATTGTTGGTTGCAGATATCAACCTGAACCATTGCAAGCAGGAATTTGTGCATTTTTTATACTTTATTTACTTCACTACCACTATTATTAAGAATAATATATCTTTATAATAATTTAAATCATTTACTTTTTTCATTGATATAGAAGAATGATTTTATAAATTTTTATTTATATCTTAGAATAATTTTGGCATTTTTAGTTAAAATACCTATATATTTAGTGCATTTATGATTACATAGGGCACATGTGGAAACTCCAGTTTCAGGATCTATAATTGTAGCCGGAGTTTTATTAAAACTAGCTTGTTATTGTTTATTACCTGTTTGTAAATATTTAATGGAAATTGGTATATTAATGTATTTTGATTATGTACTAGATTAATAGGAGGTTTTTAAGTTAGTTTAATATGATTCTATATAACGTTTGTTTTGATAATTGCTGATGACTTATGTTCATCTGGTTTGTTTTATTTAGCTAATATTAGTTATGAACGTTTAGGAAGTCGAGGATTATTAATTAATAAAGGTTTATTAAATTTAATACCAGGAATAATCTCATGATGATTTTTACTTTCGTCATTTAGTATAGCAGCTCCTCGCTCATTAAATGTATTAGGAGAGATTGGTTTATTTAATAGTATAATGGGTTGAATGTGAATAGTATTATTATTTATTATTTTCATTTCTTTTTTTAGAGCCGCTTATACCTTATATTTATATTCATATAGTCAACATGGAATTTATTATTCTGGAATTTATAGAAGAGTAAGCGGATATTGTCGTGAATATTTATTATTCATATTATATTGATTACCTTCACATGTATTAATTTTAAAATTAGATTTTGTATTAATTTGATTTTAGATGTTATTGCTTGAGTAGTTTATAATAACATTGCGATTTTTGGTATCATAGAAATAATAAATGAAATTATCTTGGGTTATGATTTATTCATCATTGTGTTTCATTAGAGTTTTTTTTAATATTATTTTCTTTGTTAAGATTTATATTTGTTATATATTGTATTATAAATAATTTAATTTATTTTGCTGAATGCAGGAGTTATTAGATTAAATTCTTTTTCAATTGTTATAATATTATTGTTGGATTGAATACCTTTGTTATATATAAGTTTTGTTATATTAATTTCATCTTTAATAAATTTGTATAGTAAGGATTATATGAGAGGAGATATTTCATTAAATCAAATTTATTGTTTTAGTTTTAATACGTGTATTATCAATAATATTTTTAATTGTTAGTCCAATTTTAATTAGAATTTTACTGCGTTGTAATGGATTAGGTTTAATTTCTTATTTTCTTACTATTTATTATCAAAATGTGAAATCCTATAATACTGGAATATTAACTTCTTTATTTAATCGTTACTTTTCTACATTTTAGTGTAGGTTGCACAAAAATATTTTATATTTTAAGATACTGTTAAATTCTGTTAAATGCAAAATAATTAGTAAAAGTAATAATTTACATGGTTTATCCTATACATATAGTCCTTTTTAATCAGGCATTTTACTTTTTCATTTAAATAAATTTTAAATTTATTGGTTTAATAATGAATTTTATTGATTACTTATTTTTGTCTGTTAAATTGAGTAAACTCTGTTCAGAACATAACAAGGACATGATTATAAGTATAATCTTTTAAATATATAAGATCTTATCAAAGAAGATTTACTTACATTATTCGTATTAATTATCATCTATATTTATATTTGTAGGTATAATAACCTATATGGGAAAAAATAAATAGGCGTCTTAATAATAAATACATAAGTGTGATCCTTACAATTATATTTAGTAAATTCAATAAGATAAATATATTCCAATAAATATATCATTATATACTATTATAAGATAAGAAAACATGGAATCTGTCTATTTGTAAGAAGAAAGTACTTTAGTAGAACAAGTGCTTTGAAAGATTATTTAAATCGAATTGGGTAAATTCGCCTTTTTCGGGAGAAAATGATTTTGGGCAGTTTTACTCAAATTTAAATTTTTTATTGATTTTTAAAAAAAAATTGTGCTGATCCATTTTATAAAATTTTATTTAATATATTAGTTAAGTGAATATACTTTAACATTTTATATATTGCATTGATTCATTTTAATAATTAAATTATATTTTAAGTTTTATTCTTGCTTGAATTTGTTGGTTTTAATATTAAACTATGTGTAAATTTATGTAATATTAAGTTTTCTTAAAGATAGTTGTAATTTGATTATGCAGTAGATAACATTATTTATATTTAGTTAATTCAGATCTGGTAAATGTTATAAAAGTTTGGTGAAGTTTGTGCCATCTTCCGGTTATATAATAAGGTTAAATAAAAATTATTCGTTTTTAAGTAATTGATATTGATTAAGTATATAATAGTTTAAGTATTTTAAATTTGTTAATATATATATATATATATATATATAATTAGTGTGACCATTATGATGTTAAAAGTATAAACTAGGATTAGATACACTATTATTTTATAGTAAATTTATAAGCTAGTTTATTAGTAGTTATGATCTTAAAACTTAAAGAATTTGGCGCTATTATAATCTATATAGAGGAGTCTGTTACGTAATCGATAATCCACGTTAAACCTTACTTATGTTAATCCCTGTATACCGCTGTTTAGAATATATTTTTTAGATATTTTTCTGAATGTAATAATAATTAATATTTCAAGTCAAGGTACAGTAATATAATGGGCTACAATAAATTGTATTTATTATGAATAATTGTTATAAAATAATTTAAAGGTGGGCTTAATTGTAATTTTATGAAGATTATTAAAATGATTAATAGCTCTATAATATGTACACATCGCCGGTCACTCTCATTATTAAGATGAGATAAGTTGTAACAAACTGGATGTACCGGAAGGTGTACCTAAAGACAATGTTAACAGAATAAACTTAAAGTTAAGATTTTGATTTTCACTGAAGTCAATATCGTGCAATTCGATGTTATCTGAAATTAATAAAAAAATTATGTTAATTAATTTTTTGTATGTAAATTAAGTAAAATTTTGTGTTTGTACAATAAATTGATGCAATAATTTTCACTATAGTATATTAGTATTGTGAAGGAAGTTAAATTTTTATATGATAAATCAAAGTCAATTTATTTTGTTCTATCTTATGTAACAGAGTATACTGAAATTAATTATAATTTTTAATTCTAATTTATTTAATGTTTAAGTATGTGAATATTTTATTTTCTTAACCTTAAAGGGTACCTTTTAAAGTATGTTTACAGTAATTTGTTGCTGTGAATAGTTTTGTAAATGTAGAACTTGTTATTAATTTAATGATGTTAAATTTTAACTCTTATTTTAATTACGATTTTTAATTTTTATTTAATTAGTAAAATATGAATCGTTATATTGATGAAATGTAATGTTAATATAAAGAATTAGGGAAATAATTTACTTAGATGTTTATTAAGAAAATGGTTTCTTGAATAAAATTAAGTGATTTAACCTGTCCACTGAAAATATTTTGAAGGGCCGCAGTATTTTGACTGTGCAAAGGTAGCATAATCATTAGTCTCATAATTCATGGCTGGTGTGAATAGTTGGAAGAGGTAAATACTGTTTTATATTAATTTAGTTGAATTTAGATTTTAAGTAAAAATACTTAAATTAAATTAAGGGAAAACAGTATCCTATAGAGTTTAATATTTAAAGCAACTAATTAAGTTAAGAATAAATTTTTCTTTATTATGGAATAATATTTAATTAGGGTGATTTGAAGATAAAATAAACTCCTCTTTAAGTTTGATATTATAATTAATTTTGAGATCCATATTTAATGATTAAAAGGTTAAATTACCTTAGGGATAACGGCATAATTCATTTTCAGAGTTCATATTGAAGAAAGAGATTGTGACCTCGATGTTGGAATAAGATTAGTTTTGGATGTAGATGTTTAATAACTAGGTCTGTTCGAACTTGAAAATCTTACATGATCTGAGATCTAAACCGGCGTGAGCCAGGTTAGTTTCTATCTTTAATTTCGTTAAATATTTTAGCACGAGAGAACCAAGTATTTATAACAATCCTTTTTTGGTTCAAATTTTATTACTAGAACTATTTTGGCAGAAAAGAAGAAGTGCAATAGGTTTATAATCTGTATATATGATAAATAATCATAGATAGTAAATGTTAAGAAAGGAAATATTTATAATAATATTAGTAGGATTAGTTTTAATTATTTTTGTTATGGTTGGAGTTGACTTTTTTACTTTATTAGAACGGAAAGTCTTGGGTTACATTCATCTTCATAAAGGCGCTATTATGGTTGGATTTATAGGAATTTTACAGCCTTTTGGTGATGCTATTAAATTATTTTGTAAAGAACATGTAAATTCTATAGTTTCAAATTATTTATTATATTATGTGAGTCCAGTATTTTCTTTATTTTTATTTTTAATTTTATGAATATTAATTCCTCATATAAGATGTTTATTATCTCTTAATTTGGGTTTTTTTAGTGTGCACAAGTAGGGGAGTATATACTGTAATGTTGGCTGGTAGATCATCTAATTCTTATTATGCTTTATTAGGTGGCCTATGGGCTGTTACAAAAACAATTTCTTATGAGGTAAGATTGGCATTAACTTTGTTACCTTTTAGTTTTTTAATTAGAAATTATTCATTATTATATTTCTGTTATTATCAAATGAGAATTTGATTTTTGTTTTTATGTCTACCTTTATGTAATGTATGGTTTGTATCTTGTTTAGCTCAAACAGATCGTAGTCCTTTTGACCGTATCCTATAGATAAAAGGTGATTTAGAAATAAGAAAAGAACGTTAAGAATTAAATGAATTGTTAATTATTTGCAGCATTTAGTAGGTTAAAACATTTGATCCTAAATTACACTGCGTCCACAAAATTACAAAAGAGCTACATTAAAAATTATTTTCTAGCGACTATATTTTTAAAATTAAATTAATCACTCAAACGGAGAAATGGTCAACCAGCTGTCATAAGCTACTAATAAAATTGGTAGAGTTGTGATTTGTATTTTCACAGATAAGTGTACCTTAAATGAAAGTGAAATGTTTTATAAATTATTTTACAGTATTTAAATATTTATAATTAAAAGATATGAAGCTAGCATAAAAGCTTGATACCAGTATATTTAGAACATTTTCTTTAATAACCAGTAAAAAATTCATTGTCCTAGATGGCGTAATTCTAGAAAAAACTGGATTTCTTTCAACTGCGAAAAAGCGTAAAACTACCCTGCAATCTCTACCAAGGTGCTTAAACTTCAGACTAGTAATTCGGTGTCCTCCCTTTGTACCTACAAAAGAATAGTAATGAAACTATTTCTGCAAACGTTTATCTTCATTAACACGAAGTAGGTAAAAAAACAAGCTTCCGTAAAAATAAGTTGCACAAGCTATACAGAAATAAACCATATTGGGTAGAGAACGTCATGTGAATATGACTCAACCGTATTTTAATTGCCTTCTAGAACATTTCTAATGTTGCACATTCCTGATTATTAACGATTACGAAGGCAGTGACTGTGTCCATTGCCAGCAGGTCGGAATACTTTCCGATTTCTAAAACAAAACTTACTTAAGTAAATGTATTTGAGCTGAGTCTTGAAGATACATATTTGTGTCATATATTCACTGCCCTATCAAATCACACCTCATGCTGAGGGTTCACTTATTTATTTCAGGATTGGTATATTTAAGTATAGGCAAGGATTTTTATGTTTAAAATAACACGATTTACAGATATATGTACCTTTGGTCCGTTAATTATAGCTAAATGTGCACATTGTTACTGAACTGCTTTTCAGCTTAAATAACATTACTTATCTATCACTAAAATATTTTAATCATACACAATTGCATATTTAAATTACTAAAAATTGGTTTTTAAGTAAAATTAATTTTACTTTTCTGCCGCTCACTTATGGTTGCTAGAGGGCATATTTTGTTCTATTCATAAGTTCGATATTGGGTTTTAAGGCAAACACGAATTTCCAGCACCACAAAAAGAAAACCTTTTAGAAATATTCCTTTAGATGTTTACGAAGGTTTCCAAGGCCGGTGTCCATTATTGTTGTAGCCTCTTCCGGTGTAGGCCGCGTCATAAAGGCATTGGTTGCCGACGTTTCACCGACCTGGGAAACGTCGGCAACCAACGCCTTTATGACGCGGCCTACACCGGAAGAGCCTAGAACAACAAAATATTCCTTTATTTATAACATATGTAAGTTTTCTACCGCGCCTTTAGCTACATTGGTCTTATCGGTGGCCTTTCTTTTGGAACTTATTGCCCATTGGCAGTGGTGTTAGCTCGTATTCTCTTGTCGTTGGGTTTCTTGCACTTTTGGAGTTTTAATTATTAGATTACAGACACATTCACACTCTGGTTCATATTTCCAGACATTAGGGAATAGGGAATAATCCTGGCTAGAGAAAAATTCTCACCCCCCAGCCAGGAACCGAACCCGGGACTCGTTGCACAGCAGGCAGGTGCTCTATCGACTGAGCTACGGGGCCAGCCATTTGTATGTTTTTGAACCGCATAAAAAGCGAAAAGTAGGATAAATTCCATACTTCGTATATTTCATGGACTTATGGCATTAAACGATCAATGCTATTTTTCTTCCATCGCCCGTTGCTAACATTAAAAATAATGTGCCAGAAATTCGGTAGAAATATCTACACGTATTTACAAAGTACTTCGAGACGCAAAGCTGAAAATCGCTCACAAGGTTACTTAAATCTCGAGGCAGGTATATCTTGGATACATGTTTGGTGTGTCTCATGCCTTCAACGATTCAAATAAAGTATATCTCAACATGTGAAGTGAAATATCAATGAGGTGAAATTATTGCAACTTATAGCTATTTAAGCAGTAAGTGTGCTAACAATAAAGAAGCAGAGAAATAAAGAAACATTGTTTTTACAATTCTGAATATCATTTCAGCATGCTCACCTCAATTTTCCAATATGTATCCTGCCTTAAAACCACAAGAGAAATAAAGTAGCACTTCCTCTCTAACGAACAAGTGAAGAATGAGGGAGCCCAGCGTGCCTGCAAATGCGATAACGCAGAGCTATTTCTATAACATCATTATGTAATTATCGTTAGATAACTCAAAGTTGTATTTGACGTAAAATGTTCTCTACTTGCTACGCGTTTATTAAAGCAAATAATTAATTTGCCTCTAAGTTTCCCATGCATTTTAGACATTTATTATGATTTTGCTACGTAATATTGTTCAGAAACCATATGCAAGAGTATTAATATAAATACATCGAGCAACATATATCAATGATATTACAGTCCAAGGCGTCACATTTTGGGCGGGGGTGGGCTCTTAAGTATTAAAACCAATAGTAGAATGTAACGTTAAAAGTTAATCATCTAATTCTAATTATGCTTTATTAGGTGGCTTACGGGCTGTTGCACCAAGAATTTCTAAGAGCTAAGATTGGCATTAATTTTGTTCTTTTGTTTTTTGAATTAGAAGTTATTCATTACTAGATTTTTTTATTATGAAATGAGAATTTCATTTTTGTTTTTATGTCTACATTTATGTAATGTATGGTTTGTATCTTGTTTAGCTGAAACAATTCGTAGTCCTTTTGATTTTGCTGAAGGAGAATCAGAATTATTTTCAGGTTTTAATATTGAATATGGAAGAGGAGGGTTTGCTTTAATTTTTAGGTGAACATTCAAGAATATTAATCTTAAGTATATTAGTATGTATTATCTTTCTTGGTTCTGATTTAAATTCATTTATATTGAATTTAAAACTAATTTTTATTGCTTTTATATATATTTCAGTTCGAGGAACTTTGCCACGTTATAGATAGAATAAATTAATATATTTGGAATTAAAATGTTGTTTGACTTTGTCTTTAAAATTTTTATTTGTTTATTTGGGATTAAAAATTTTCTTTTAAAGGTTTAGGTATGTAAAATATTAATAAGGGAAATAAACCTTTATAACGATTTCAAGACATAATCTTATCATTAGGTTTATTACTTATTTATTTATTTTACTTAAAAATAAAGAGTATTATTTCATATTTTAATAATTAAGATATTTAAAATATAATAAATAAAGTATAAGATAGTAACAATTTGTCCTGTTAAGATATCAGGATCTTCTACTGGTCATGTTAAAAGAATTACTGATATTACTATGAATCAAAATATGCGTTGATTAATTGGGTAATATGGTAATTCTCGTGAATTTGTAATTAATTATTAAGGGTATAAAAATAAAATAGCAATAGATATTGCTAAAGCAAATACTCCTCCTAATTTATTAGGAATAGAGCATAAAATAGCATAAGCGAATAGAAAATAGCATTCTGGTTGAATGTGTACTGGGATGACAAGTAGATTAGCTGGAATAAAATTATCACGATCTCCAAGTATATAACGCTCTTTTAAAGACAAAAAAGATAAGAATGTAAATAAAATGCTAAATCCTAAAATATCTTTAAATTTAAAGTAGGGATGAAAAGGGATTTTATGAATATTACTATTTGTTCCTAAGGGGTTGTTTGATCGTGTTTGATGAAGAAATAACAAATGAATTATAATAATGGCCGTTACAATAAATGGAAGTACAAATTGAAATGTGCAAAATCGATTTAAAGTTGCATTATCTGCTGCAAAACCTCCTCATACTCATTGTACTAGCAGAATAGCAGATAATAAATTACTGTAACACCTCAGAATGATATTTGCTCTCATGGTAGAACATAACCTATAAAAGCTGTTGCTATTACTAAAAATAAAATTATAACTCTAATTATTCATGCATAATAAAATTTTTATGAACCATAATATAATCCTCGTCCACTATGAAGTTAAACACAGATAAAAAATATAGAAGCAACATTGGCATGTAAAGTTCGTAAAAGTCATCCATAATTTAGGTCTCGACAAATGTGTACTACTCTAGAGAAGACTAAATCAATATGAGCTGAATAATGTATAGCTAAAACTAATGCTGTTATGATTTGAATAATTAAACATAAATCTAGGAGAGAACCTGCATTTCATCATGCAGTAATATTTGAAGGTGTTGGGAAATCTACTAATGCATTATTACAAATTTTAATTACTGGATGATTTTTACTAAAGGTTTATACATTAATTTATTTATAGTAAAGGCCCTTTATAAATATTAATAATTTTAACTACGGAAATTAAAGTTAAAAATAAGTAAGGAGCCATTAAGGTTGTAATAATATTAGTGGGTTGATTATATATTTTCAATAAGAAGTTATTTGATATAAGGGTTAAATTTAATCTAATTTCTATATTTTCATGTAAATTTATAGCATAAGTAAAGTTTATATAATAAATATAAAAATATCTGGTAAAAATAATTACTAATAATATTATATTTGAATAGAAAAATATTTCATTTCAGGCAAGGCTGGTAACATATACAAATAGAATTAATATTCCTCCTAAATAAATTAAAAGTAGTACATAGGAGAATTAAAATTTTAATGATATAAATCCTCTAATTAAACTTATACATAATGTTTGAAGAAAGAGAATTAGTCCTATTATTGTTTTACTATTGTTCATTGATTTATACTTTTATTTAATTATAATAAGAGGGGAATTGTATGTAACAATTTTTGTCATTTGTAGTTTGTGAAGGTGTATTAGGTGTATTAGTTTCAATAATTCGAACTCATGGAAATAATTATTTTAATTCATTTGGTTTGTTACAATGTTAAGATATATTAATTCCATTCTGTTTTATAAGTAAAAGTTGATGACTAATTCAAAATCTATGGTTTTTATATCATTGATATTATTAATTAATATAGATTTTTTTGTTGAATGAGATTAAGATGTATTTTTGGATATGATTATTTGACGTATGATTTAATTATATTAAGCTTTTGAATTTGTATTTTAATAATTTTAGCTACTATTCTGTGGTTCAGTATAAGTTTTATAATAGCTTATTTTTCTTTATGATTTTAATATTATTGTTAATGTTGAATTGTACTTATGGTAGAACAAACTTAATTTAATTTTATTTTTTTAGGGAAGTTTAATTCCGACTTTATTTTTAATTTGTGTTGGGGATATCAACCTGAACGATTGCAAGCTGGAATTTATTTATTATTTTATACTTTATTTGTTTCACTATCACTATTATTAAGAATAATATATGTTTATAATAATTTAAATTATTTAGTTTTTTCATTGATTTATAAAAATGATTTTATAAATTTTTATTTACATCTTAGAATACTTTTTGCATTTTTAGTTAAAATACCTACATATTTAGTGCATTTATGATTACCTAGGGCACATGTGGAAGCTCCAGTGTCAGGTTCTATAATTTTAGCTGGAGTTTTAGTAAACCTACCTGGTTATGCTTTATTACAGATTTTTGAATATTTAATGGAAATTGGGATATTAATTAATGTATTTTGATTATCTATTAGATTAATTGGAGGGTTTTTATTTAGTTTAATATACGTCAAGTGGATATAAAAGCATTAATTGCTTATTCATCTGTGGCTCATATAGGATTAATTTTTGGAGGTTTAATAACACTAAAGATCTGAGGATTCTATATAACCTTTGTTTTAATAATTGCTCATGGTTTGTGTTCATTCTGGTTTGTTTTGTGTAGCTAATATTAGTTATGAACGTTTAGGAAGACGAAGATTATTAATTAATAAAGTTTTATTAAATTTAATACCAGAAATAACACTATGATGACTTTTACTTTCGTCATTTAACATAGCAGCTCCTCCCTCTTTAAATTTATTAGGAGAGATTGGTTTATTTAATAGTATAATGAGTTGAATATAAATAGTAATATTATTTCTTATATTTATTTCTGCTTTTAGAGCTGCTTATACTTTATATTTATATTCATACAGTCAACATTGAATTTATTATTCTGGAATTTATAGAAGAGTAAGTGGATATTGTCGTGAATATTTATTATTAATATTACATTGATTACCTTTAAATTTATTAATTTTTAAAAGAGATTTTGTATTAATTTGATTTTAAATGTTATTAGTTGAGTAGTTTATAATAAAATTTTGATTTGTGCTATCATAGATGTAATGAATTAAATTATATTAGGTTATGATTTATTTATCAATATATTTTATTAAGCTTTTGTTAATATTACTTTCTTTGTTAAGATTTATATTTGGTATATATTGTATTAAAATAAATAATTTAATTTGTTTTGTTGAATGAAAAATTATTAGATAGATTAAATTCTTCTTCAATTGTTATAACATTATTGTTGGATTGAATATCTTTGATATTTATAAGTTTTGTTATATTAATTTCATCTTTAGTAATTTTATATAGTGAGGATTATATGATAGGAGATATTTCATTAGATCGATTTATTTTTTAGTTTTAATACCTGTATTATCAATAATGTTTTTAATTATTAGTCCAGATTTAATTAGAATTTTACTGGGTTGAGATGGATTAGGTTTAATTTCTTATTGTCTTGTTATTTATTGTCTAAATGTGAAAGCCTATAATGCTGGAATATTAACTGCTTTATCTAATTGTGTTGGTGATGTTGCTTTATTAATAGCGAGATGAAATTAGCTATATTTTTTATTTGGATTGTTTAATAAAAAATATGACTTGTATTTAATTTCGTTTTTAGTTATTTTAGTAAGGATAACAAAAAGTGCACAAATTCCTTTTTCAGCTTGATTACCAGCAGCAATAGCTGCTCCTACTCCTGTTTCAGCTTTAGTTCATTCTTCAACTTTAGTTACAGCTGGAGTATATTTATTAATTCGATTTAGTAAATATTTTCCGAATTGATTGTTAAATTTGTTATTAGTAATCTCTGTTTTAACAATTTCTAGTGAACTGATACACATAACTAAATAATTGAGGTTCAGAAGATAGCTGATTATACTAAGAACAAGCATGCAAAAGTGCGATTCTGTAATGCAAATAGTGTCAGAGAAAAAGGTACATGAATTCACATGTTTTAAGAGTACATTCCATTACTTTATGCTGAACGAAATAATTTTTACGGACTCAACTACATAAGCTATCAATGCAAACAACCACTTGAAATAATTTTCATGATTTATAGAATAACTCATAAAAATTTCAGGAAAAAACCATTGAGTACTTTAAGAGCAGTGGTAATTTAACATACCTTAAGGCGTAATTTCCATGTGTTTAGACTACCTTGTCCCCTTAAATTAAACTTTCAGAAAAACTTAGGAATTGTTACACAGTTAACATTCCAGTTTTTGCTTCCTCTACATGGTAGATAAGAAAGTATTGTATTCCAACCAAACGTTGCACTGTCCTTGCATATTAATATTCGGCTCAAAATGTTAGGCTAGAAATGATTTCAAATGAAGCTACATGACTGCTGTATTTATTTCTCCATGCCCTTGCTTATGCAAGAAGGTCAACTTGCTTTCTCTACAGCCTACCTTAGACGAGTTTTCGCTGGAAAATACACGTTTTGAAGTCCCCTGAGTTAATTAAGTTCTACGTTTTACAAGGATGTGACATGAAGGTTTTCGAGAAATTCCATCCACTACTTTTTACATGGAAGAATTTTAATTACTTTTTATTTTGTTAAAAACGGATGTTAAAGATTTTTATTAAAGTACGAGCTACTATATGTTTGTGAATATTACAAAACTGCATTTAACTGAGAAACCGTTGGAGATAGGCAAAAACATATATTTGAAAAGCCTAGAGCTCATTAAAATACATATCTTGCCCAAAATAACGTTTTTTCTAGTATCAACAGTTTTGGAAATAATTCATGCTATAATATATTTATATTTTGTCAAGTTAAGTACATTTGGCAGAAATAGATTAAAAATTCACGTCTGTTCATTTTTTTACCTCCGTGATCTTATGACAAATACAGAGAGAGGGAGAGAGTTGTAACAGCTCATTGCATTGTAGTGAGCATGTAGAAATTATTAATTCCCCTAAACTTGAAATCATTTCCACCCAAATATTTTATCGTAGTGAATGTAAGGAAATGGGAGAATTCCATTTTGTATGAATAGTAAATATCTGTGAAATAGTAAGGAATAAGAAAGTCATGTGAATGTACCACATCATATTTCTTGTTTTGATGAAATTATGGGGTGGAAAGAAAAGAAGAATCGCATACTTTTAAAGGATCCTTGTTCAGATATACTTTACATGTGGGAACTGTAAACATACGACGCGAAATATTTCTATAATCTTGGAGAAAAAAAATATTTTGAACATTTTCTTGAGATCAAATGTTTTATATAATAGGTTTTTGACTATTCCTTATGGTTTTGGGTTACATTAAATTCACATAGAGTAAATATGATTTTGTAGGTTATTCCTAGAAATTTCAAGATACACGTTTTCTTTCCCATTCTAATATCTGAAACTTTGATGAGCCATTTTTAGGAAAAGCAATAGGTAGGCTGCAGAGAAAGCAAAAATGTCGCACTGATATGCTCCATTGTAAGCAGCATTTTAAGTGCGAAAAATTCTGTAATACAATTCCTGAGAACATTGTTTTTAAGCTATATATATATATCCATAAACAGTACAACATGCAAACAGGAACTTTGGAACAATCGTTTAGCAAATACGGGATAGATGAGCGGTAGAGTTTTCGAGAAACGTACAAATTGCCTACCACGTCTCTCAGTAACATCATCACAGATGTTTGAGATGTTATTTCAAATTCATTGAGATAAATTGATTTATACAAAACTGTGCCTAAAGAATAACTATTAATATTAACTAAAACAAGTTGAATCTTCAACTATTTTCCCTAATTTCCCCTGCATGTAGTTTATACGTTGGTATGCATGTACGTATATATCACATAAAATTTTGCCCAAATATATAGGCATGCTAATGTTTTGTGAAGATTTGTTTAATTCCCTCCTTCCTTGTACTTGTGGTCATAGTTGCCTAATCGGGTAATTTTTCCTTCAACCACATTGACTGACAACTGCTTCCTAATGAACCTCATTAGCCGGGTGACTAATGGAAACTGGTCATCGGCGCAAAACGAATACGTGGGCGCCATAAGGATTTTCATAAAAATGTTTTAGAAATATTGGTTTTGTTAAAAATAGCTATAATGATTTTGATTAAAATTCCACATATTTGAGACATTCACATTGCCAATAAAACGTTTATCGTGAATTTTCTGGGAAACGATTCAGAAGACCTCTTCATTCAGAAGGAATTTTGTACAATTTTGTTCAAGAGCTAGACAAAAACGTACTACACAAAAAACGTGAAACACATTTCTTTGACATAACTTTCCTGTGCCATTAGCCATTTCCAAGACATGCATTGTTATTATTTGTTCAGTTTTTCAATACTTTGTCATTTTTTAAAGTGCTGTCACTATTCAGTTGTTTCTCGTAATGTCATGGAAAGGCAATGGAATTCAAGGCCAGTATATAGCTGCCAGCTTTTAAACATCTGACTATCGATTCGGTTTTCTCTATTCCCCCTGTACCTGCAACGGAAGTGAGTGAGATGGCTCCATAACGTGTGAGAGTCGCATTCGGGATGTCCCGGGTTCGATTCCCGGCGATTACCCACTCTGACCATGAATTTTTCGTGGTTTCAACAAGTTGATAGGCGATCATTTCGTACATCATGTGTTTCAGGGTTGAGGGACCAGGCGAGGGAGGCTCGGGGCTTTAGGACAGGCTTTAATGGCGTCAGATGAGTTCAATCTGGAATCGTTAGGGACACCGCCTGTGTTTGCGCATACTATCTCCCGGATCATCCCTCCCATCCAAGGGTCGCGTTTGAAGCGCAAAGGGTCATATTGGCTTACGTGCGTTTCTCTGCCTCGGTTTCGGAGGCCCCTACGGGGTATTTTCCTTTACCTACAACGAAATATTAATGAAACCATTTCCGAACCTAGGCATATATCGATGAATATGAAGTGGAGAGAAAAATAAGCTTTCGTAAGAATGTTTTGTAGAAGTGGGCAGAGCAATTAATTGATTGAGTTTTTTATTTATAGATGTTCTTTTAACTGCTGTGGTCTATTCTATATTGGACGTGAAAGACCGGTAATTTTGCTCAGAGGTCTCTTTGTCAGGCTTGAGGATCTTTTGGCTTTGTAAATCTACGACACGGGACCACACGCTTTACTGCCCTTCCGAAGGAAGCCATGCTAAGGATGCTTACGCCCGAAAAAATCCATCGCCCTTCGCCGGATTTGAACCCGCGACCTCCGAAGCTAGAGGCTAGCATGATAACCACTACACCACGGAGATGGGTAGAGAAATTCATGTGAATGTTACTATATATATAGTGTACCAAGTCTGATACCACAGAAACAGCCTATATCTGATTGGTTTGCAAGTATAAGGAAGAGAGACAGTTTATGTAATGTTGCACATTTTACTTTAGTCTTAATTGTTATTAACACTAAAGAAAACATGCTTTATTACCGGTTTTCAATCATCTCATGGCATGTACACTGTATTGCATTAAAAGCTGTATCAGATCTCTATGTGACTGGCCTGAAAAGCAGTTCGCGGATATAAATACTAACCTAGGATGCTTATAACTTATCTGAAATGTAGGGGTGATTCGGATACAACCTTTGTTAAAACGTTTTGCTACGATTGGTACATAAGGAAGGGCTAAACCAATTAGAGTAATATTCGGCCTTATAGAGGAAGGGGTGGAAGAATGATTTGCATTTGAGGTTAAACTTAAGTCAGCTACGACATTTACATATATGAGAGCTTTCATCAGTGACATAGAGACGGAGGTTAAAGTTGTTGCTGCTACTAAACGGCAATAAGAAAACTGGCATTAAACAAACAGTAGTGTACATGAAAATATAAGATTTAAGTTGTAATTTTACCCTTCGGCAGTTCGGCCATACTTTGGGGGGAGGTAAAGTATCCTACCAATCTGGTGGCTAGCATTATCCTTGAAAAATACAGGTGGTGACGCTGGTAGGGGGTGGGGCTAGATTTTTCCACTACCAACATAAACAGCTCCGTTCTATTATGGGCCACATTTTATGCACGCGAGTACACTCACTGATCGTTATGTACCGGTATGCAAGTGGTCTGATAGCAACCGTCACGTTTCCAACCATGAGCGGCGGGAGCGAGGCACCGAGGACGGCGCGGCAGTTTACAGCCCTGTTCAAGGGAGGATATGCTTTGTGCGTAACCTTGGGTCATAAGAATAAAATTCAAGTATCTACTTATTCAAAGTTTATACTCATGAGTATGAACACTTTCTGTGATTGCATACTCAGCTCATTGAGAGCATACTCGTTTTCATAACAATAAAATCCTACTACCTCATACGAGTATATACTTATCCCCACAGCCATCTTGTTCACTTAAATGTATGTATAAACCCATGTCATCTACACTTTTTGACCATATACTAGCTTCGTTGAGTTTGTGGTGTTGTGTTATTTGTTATTCTGAATTAGAGGAGTACATTTTGTTGTATTTGGTTCTGTCCCATCTCAATTGCTCAGCAATTATCCAGTGTTTTATAACAAGTTTCGGCAGAAATGTTAAAGAAAGTCTATTATCAGTAGGTAAATCAGACAAAAAGAAAATATTCACGGATTCTAAAGTCATAATTATAAGGTGCCAGATGCAAATTCAAATCAGACTGTTTCTAGAATCCGGGATGTTTACACTATTTTTCTGTGAAACAGTTTTGTTATAAGTAACCTAACTTCTTAAGCAACTGAATTGGGGTTAGGATTTTACTTAGTAAGCTTAATAAATCTGACTTTCAATGATACTTCTAGGTTATATTTTCATGCAACAATACCGGATTTTGAAACGCCTTGTATGTTCATGGCAAAGTTAAAAAACCAATAAATAAAATGCCTATAAGCAAAATTAAAGGAATAATTGTGGATTAGAAAGTCGTAACTCATGAGGTGCTGGGTGAAGTCATCCGACTGTTTTTAGAATCTCGGGATACTTATACTATTAAATATACTATGAAACAGTTTTCTTATAAAGTTATGAGTACGTATCTGGATTTTGAAGTTAACACTTTACATAGTAAGGTTAATTAATAAAGTTGGCTTTCAATGTTATTTCTAGGTTATGTTTTTCTGAAAAAATGTAGGATTTTGAAACTTCTTTAATAGATATGGCTATGTTTGTAACTTTTCCGCGAGTACTATACAGCTCATAAGCTGTGCCATTCTGTTCATATTGAGCTTTAAGTAAAAAAAAAATGAATATATACTCAGAAGTGAGCATGCATCTAAGCTCAGCTTGAGGGGAGAATAAACTCATAAAACTGAGAATATACTAGCTTTTATTCATACCAAATAAGAGTACATACTCTTGTAAGATGGAAGCCTTAGTATGTTCTACTCTGTTTCCATTACTTGAGTATGTTCTCAAAATGAAGTAGATACTTGGAAGGTTTTATTCTTACCAAACTAAGTATTTACTTGAAAAAGTGAAGCGTATACTATATACTCAGTTTTATTTATATAACCCCTTAGGTTAGGTGCACTGATCTTATTAATTGAGCCATGATCGATTGGCATATGTTAAAGCAACAAAACACTTAATACTCTTCGCGAACCGCAGCACACCTGCATGCTTTAAAATCAGAATGTAAAGTAAGGTCGACGTAGCATACACACAAGACTTTGCACCCATTTTATTTAATGGAAGTATTGACAGAAAGTCACGTAACGCGCTACGTAACTCCAAACTTTAAGCTTGCGTTGCGTGTACAGAGGAAGAATTCTGCGTTTCTTCCTCCATGTATTGCCCATTTTTCAACACACACAATCGCAAGCGAGATTTTGCGCCATCTACAACCCATACATACTGCAACATTGAAATTGAGTGTTATTTATGGACGCTCTTTGGCTACTATAGGGTTCTTAAGCACCCCATTCTATATTGGGCGTGAAGGACCGAAAATTTTGCTCAGAGGCCTCTTTATCAGGCTTGAGGATCTTTTTATGTGCTGTAAATCTACGACAGGGGACCACCGGCTTTACTTCCCTTCCGAAGGAAGCCACGCTAAGGATTTTTACGCCCGAAAAAAATCCATCGTCCTCCGCGGGGTTTGAACCCGCGACCTCAGGAACTAGAGGCTTGGAATGGTACTCCTAGACAACAGAGGACGACATACATACATATCGTAGCCATTCCTTTTGGCCTAGCCGCGTCATTTTAAGTGAAGAGGCTGCTTTGTGGTTTGTTTGGTTCAACATCCCTATGTGTGTAGTTATTTATAAAAAATTGTATGCGTTATGTTATTGAGTTTTGTTAGTTACGGTATTCAGTTTGAAAGCTGATGTACGCTCTGAAGATTTCCGTATACAATTTACGGATTTACAGAAGCATGCTAAGTTTTTGCATGCCACGTTATGTTAACGTTACGTCTTCATTTTGAGGTGTGGTCCCCCAAAGGGTCCTGAGGTCCTCCACAGTTAGGGCAATAACGTGCATAAATGCTTGCTGCCCTCCCTCTTTTGGCATTAATAGACCAACGCTATTTTTCTTGCATCACCCGTTGTTAACGTTAAAATTAAGTGCCAGAAATTCGGAAAAATTATTTATATGTATTCACAAAGTACTGTGAGACGCAAAGCTGAAAATCGCTCACAAGATTACTTAAATCTCGAGACATGTATATACATGTTTGCTGTGCCTGGTGTCTTCAAAAATTCAAATGAAGTATAACTCAACATGTGAAGTGAAATATCAATGAGGTGTAAATAATTATGATTCAAAATTTAATAATCCTTACATCAATAATTTTAATTATATCTTCCCTTCTAACCCAATGAGGATTATCAATTAAATAACAGACTCCTCTAGGTAGACTATAATACCGTCAAATTCTTTAAGTTTTAAGATCATATCTACTAATACTTTAGCTTATTAATTTACCATAAAAATAAAGTGGGGTAAAAACAAAGAAGCAGAGAAACAAAGAAACATCGTTTTATAATTCTGAATGTGATTTCAGTTTACTCACCTCAATTTTCCAAACTGTATACTGCCTTAAAGCCACAAGAGAAAATAAAAAGTGACACTAGAGTTGCTTCCTCTCCACCAAACCACTGAGGAATGAATGCGCACAGCTTGCCTGCAAATGCGATAACACAAGGCTATTTCTATGACATCACCGTATAATTAGGGAGTTCACCCCAATCGCAGTTCGACGCGTCTCCGGAATTCTAGAAGTTCCACTGTGTCACGGCATAAATGAATTTATAAAGGTATATATTATACAAGTTTATATATTGTTATAACGTGACAAAATTACGTATTTTAATAAGTCCTTAGTAAATTTTTGTCTATATCTTATGGTTTGCTATTTTACTTAAAATTTAACAAAAATAACCTCTCAGGCTACTTCCAACAAATTCATGACGTGTATTCTATTACTCATACCAATAACGTAAAATATATGATGTTTTAATCGAAACTTTACTCGTTTTTTGAAAAAATAAAATACAAAAAGAAATGATTTACACTCAGAGTTGTTTCTTGTGGGGAACATTCTGTAATAATCTTCGCCTTGTGTATTTCAGCACTTAATACAAAGTTAATGACTTACTCTGGGTTTTTCAGTAATGTTATTTATTAAAACACACATAATGCTATCAATGCATACTCATTGAAGCTTTTTCTAATGATGTATGGTGTTCATGACACTTCATGACTTCTAGTTCTGGTAAAATTCTGATATATGTTTTTGGTGGAACAAACACCCACCACTGGCAGGTAAACAGCAAATAGTTCGTTAGTCAATTTTTATTTAGTAAACTATTATGGAATAAAACAGTAAGAATCAAAAAGGAGATTTGTGTGTGGAATTTGAATCTTGCTTTGGGATTTATGCAACATGCAACATTTTTATGTAATCCAAATTTTTCTGTAACTTAGGGTTTTTAAATTATGATTTGTACACATATTTTGTGGCGAAATTTATACTTATTATGTAATATTTTGGAGTTCTTTTCACCACTAAAATCACAGCCATTAATATAGGATACAAGCTATTTAGAGAGAATTGTAATATTAGAAAATTAGGGGGTGCTCAATTTACGTAATTTTTATTAAATATGAGGATGGTTTATAACATTTCGGATCTAAGGGATAAAGACGAAGACATTAAAGGTGTAAAATCCTGAGCTTGATGTAATATTTGACACATTCTGGACAAATTTGGGACTTGACTTTTGGACTTTAGGACTCTACGATAAATACAGGATATCTTAGATATCAGTATTGGTCACTTACACTTTAGAACATGACAAATTATATCCATGTTGATTTACTTATAACTCCCAAAAACTACCCCTACCTTACCAATCCCGATCTACAAATACCACCGTCTGGCCAATCTGGAGAGGACCTAGGTTTATTAAGTCTTATGAGCCAGTAAAAATTGTAAACAGCCTTATATAATTTGAAAACTACCTCTGTTTTCACCTCCATGCCTTAAAAATCACATTGTTTTATTGATTTTAGAACATTGTGATTATTCATGTTTTAGTACAGGAAGAAATTATAGGATACCTTACAGTTATCAAATATTAGAAAGGTAGAATCAGACGACTGAAAAATCCAATGCCATCTCCAGGATTGATTCATGGATCTCCCGGTTTCCGTCCGGTTGCCCTAACCACTTTTTTTTAGATGTTATTTATGGGCGCTCTTTAACTGCTGTGGTCCTTAGCGTTCCATTCTATATTGGGCGTCAAAGACCGGAAATTTTGCTCAGACGCCTCTTTAACAAGTTTGAGGTTCTTTTACGTGCCGTAAATGTACGACACGGGACCACCGGCTTTACTTCCCTTCCGAAGGAAGCCATACTAAGGATTTTTACGCCCGAAAAAAATCTATCGCCCTCCGCCGGGTTTGAACCCGCGACCTCGGGAACGCTGGTATGGTTTGAGACCATTCCAAGAAAACATTTATCCTGCTAGGGAAAAAACACTTTAAATGAAAGGTACAACGTTATTACAGAGTGAATTGGTAATAGGCAGGACATTTTGTTTAAACATTATAAATCTGATATTTACCAATGGAATTCATCACCTCTTGCACATTGCTAAATTATCATTTATTTTGGCAAGATGTCTCCATAAACATGTGTGTTACACTTTGAACTCAGAGGGTTTCCGTCATCTTGCTCTGCCATGGGAAATCTTAGTTTCGTGAACTCGGAATTTCTATATGATTGAAATTAATTCTTAGTATAAACATAATTTCTGGCATTAACCTTTACCGACATGTAAGTAAAATGTTAATCGTCGAGCCATTCCTTTCTCATGTATTTAATGCTAAAACATCTGTTCTTGTTTTTATTTTTGCCTTAGGCCTTATCTGCAGCAAAATTGGATTAACTTAATTGAAATATTAAAGAGAAAATAACTTTTACGACCATAGGTAGAGGCAGAGGTGATTCAACATAGGGAGATTCCTCGTGTTCTTTAGAATCTATCTTTCTACCTGGCAGACTCTAAATTTATGTGCTTTCCCCATATTGCCTCAATACTACGTATAGGCAGGCAAGCAGATTATTTGGCAAAACGATTACTTTGTATAGCAATGTAAAGTACAAAAATGTAAAAAAATATTTGTAAATATTAATTGAGACAAAAAGGGGATTTCACAGCAAATTGTGCTTCACTGACTACTTAAAAGATTCAAAAGAACGAGTTTAGTATTATTAAAAGGCGTATTAAATAAATTAAGTGAAGAGAATTTTGGATTTTACTATAATGTAGATAGTTATAGAGAAGGCTCGAACAGGGAATCAAATGTTGCGTGTGTATTGCCAATATTGAGTAAGATGATGAAACGATGAGACACGACGTTGTGGGACACCGGGCTGTCCTGTCAGCAGACAAAAGAGTATTTAACGGCCACATCATACGCTCACTAATTTCTGTTCGACATTCTCGTGCGGCCAAGTTCTGGCATTCAACCTTCACCATAACTTTTGTCAGTGTGAACCTTAAGACTACCTTAACACAGATAAGATGCACTAGTGATAAGCTCCTGTTCGTACGATCTATCAGTCTGTCTGCCTATCTACCCTCCCCCGCTAACCATGCAAATTGAGTACAAATGTACCAGTTAGTTTTTATACCACCCCCGGGGTATTATTCGATGCCTCCTCCCCAGCTCACCGGCTACCTCGTTAATCCCGCTATGCCCCGGACCACCACCTCTACCGTTTGACGTTACCGTCCTACTGGTTGTAATCATCTCCTGGGCTAACCTCCCAAGGGTTGCTACAATTAATAGTGTAGACACCAGTTGCAAGTATGGCGTTAATATTCTGCATAATTATAGGGTATTCACAGGCTAAAACACCACTACAAACATGATTGGTTACTGGGTGTAGCGCCCTTGCAATGATAGGGTAGCATCGGGGCCACAGTTACAAAGATGGGTAGTTAAGCAACCCCCGTTGGAGAATATACTAAATTTTTTCTCTCCTTATCTCAATTAATCAGTTGTGAATTCTTGGCTCTAGCTAGCACACACATCAGCATTAGAGGACCCTCATTAATGTAAACATTAGAGCTACTTCTCGTGTAATGGTCATGAATCTCAGAACATTCCTATGGTATATTATTTATGAACATTTTTTAGTAATTACGAGGCAGTCTAGGACAACAAATTCCCTTCCAACTCCAAGTCTCGACTCCGTTATGCAGCCGTTGGCGGACAGACAGGCGAAGCGACGCTAATGTGACGAACGTACCTAAAAGCTAACGCTAATATGTTGCTGTATAACTCATACACACGAATGGTTGAACTGAATAAAAAGAAGTATTAGCTTTTACTTTCGCTTTTGCGGTTAAAGAGTTGCGTTCTAGTGAATAAAAGAAATAAATAGTTTCCACTGAAGTAAACCGGGGACAAGTATGCTCTGAAACCACGTTGAACAAAACACAATTGAATACTTGCCCGTTTGTACTTTGTTTATTTTTCCACTTTTAAATGCATTCAAAAATTGAAAACCCTTAGCAGTGCAACCGTGCCATGTCCCTTTTTCAAACATGCGTGATCTTTGTTTGTCAGTTTGAGCTTATATTGTAATTTATTTCAGTAAAACTACCAGCTTCTACCTGCCCTTTCACCATCCAGGCATGCCGTACCACCGATTTATTTAACCCACCACGCTCTGCGATACGTAAGGTGAAGGACAGGCCTCAAAACACCCCAGAAAACGATATAAATTCCGCCAAAGATTTCCTTTGGCGCTCTGTGTACAAAGAAAATGCTTACGTTTAAACAATAGTCAAATCTTTTAAAACCAGTTGCTATGTGTTGAATTTGAGATTCTATCACCTTCTATGACCACAAGCAAATAGCGAATTGCGATTTAGCAACAAAAGTACTTAAAAATTCCAGGAAATAAAGAAGAATATTTCGGAAATAGTAAATGCAACAAAAACATGTATTTGACATAAATGTTCTGTTTTAACGAATGCATTTTTGCCTATCTCATATATTTTACAATTCACGAAAAAATAATTTATCATGAAGACTTCAAGGGGGATTTGTAGAAGAATTAAGGTATTTATTTTTCATAGAAGTATCTTTAGTCACTTTTAACCAGATGTACATTTTTTGTGTCCTAAGCTTTTGCCTCTCATATGGGTTTTAATTTCCGAAAAATTAATTCATAATGAAGAACACTTCACGGACAATTTGGAGAAAATTTGACATATGTATTTTGTTTCTCTGGAAATATCTCAAGCATGGGGTACATTAATTATAATCGTTAGATCTATTTTTGAGAAAATAAAAAACAGAACAATTTTTCCGTCTACAATTAAGGAGTATTCTGGGTTTGGGGATCCTCCTCAAAGTCTTCGTTTGACATCGCTGGAAAACATTGAACTTAAATACCAATATTGGTATTTACCTGAGATTTCGTTTTTGTGTAATGCAGTTCAAAAACAGACACGCACCTGCTTCTAAAAATGCTATTTTTGGAATCAGGGGGGCACAAAACCTTTGGTGAATCGCGGAAGGAAGGCGTTTTCGCTACCCATGCTGTACAATATCTCCAAAACTAAGCGTTGTAGAAAATGTATTACAAACGTTGCTTGATATTATGGGGGAAAGTAAATGCCATTAGTCATGTTTTGTTTGAAGGACCTTGTGATGGTCATTTTAGGGTCAATTAATTCTTTTTTTTAAATGGGAACCAATATTTTGTATGTTTTCTCATACAAATGGTTTATAAAAAACTGTTTATTTTGTGATGTGGAATAAAGAAACAAAATAAAAGATGTTGGTTCCCAATTATGAAACGTAACTTGACCCTCAAATGAGCATCCATGGATGGTCCAACCATTCATTGCGCTCTTCGTACACAGTCATTCAGAATTTTCGTTGTTATTTACGTTGGTGTAAGAACAATTGCAAAGTGGTTTATACAAATGTTGTTTAGTTTTTTATGAGGAGTGAGAAAACAACATAAAAAGGTAGGTTACCATTTATAAACAATTAAATTTACCCTAAAATGACCATCACAACGTCCTCCAAATAAAGCACGACTAATGGCATTTACTTTCCCCATAATATCAAGCAACTTTTATCAAGACATTTCTTTCTACATCGCTTAGTTTTGGAGATATTGTACAGTCTGAACTTAAATGGTCCACCCTGTATAACGAAATGTGTAGGTAATGTAGCTATTTCTGCAAGGTTTATTTGGATTAAAATGAAGTATAGGCGGCGCCGTGGCCGAGTGGTTAACCGCTCGCCTCCCACCGAGGCGGCCCGGGTTCAATCCCAGGGATCTGCATGTGGGATTTGTGGTGGACGAAGCGGCGTCTGGGCGGGTTTTCTCCGGGTTCTCCGGTTTCCCCCGTCATTCATTCCACCAACTGCTCCATCATCACCTTTCCTTTCATCCATTTCACCAACATTTCGTTTCATCTACTTCCTTCATCCCCTACCAGGCATCGGGCTGATCACCCATCCTGGATGCTCTGTCTGATCCATGAGTGTCTGCTCCTCGACGGGCCTCTGAACCCAGGCACCCGCTTGTAAGTTCTGTGGGGGTGTAAGTCCTACATAAGAGGAGGGTAATGAATGAATGAAAAAAATGAAGTATACAGAAAAATAAGCTTTAGTAAGAATTGTTTGTATACGCACTAAAAACCCACAGAGGGTAGAGATGGTCGTGTGACTATTACATCAGATTTTTCTTTTTGGATGGAATGCAGTATTTTCTCTTTCTATAAGTAAAGTAAGTGTATTATATTCACGATTATCTGTTCACACTTTTCTAAACCCTATTCTTATAAAAGCTTATTTCTTCTACCTGTTTCATAGTTATCGAGATAAGCATTTGCAGAAATGGTTTTGCATTTCGTGATAGTTACAGGGGGAATACAATAGGCTTAAGCGAAATATTTTTAAAGCGGGTCGCTATGTGATAGCTTTAAAATTCCCTTCTCTTTCCATGACCACTAGAATACAACGAATTAATTATAATTATATAATATTAATATAATTATATATAAATATAATTATATTAATTATGAAACACTTAGTAAATGAAAAATTTTAAGTGCCTGGAAATTACAGGTATTTATTTATTTATTAACACTTCCCTTAATAGAGGGCTGCCATGTAGACAAAGTATAAATATATAATTACCAAATTTAAATTAGCAACAATAAAGACGATGTATAGTTAACTTATCAAAATAATGAAAATCAACTTAAAATATAAATATAAATGAATTTAAATCTTAACTTCTATTATGCAGTTAAAATAAATAAATATATAATAATTACAATGGCTTGTAAAGCGGTGTATCGATATTATATTGAATACAAATGATTTCTGAGAATGAGAATTGATCATCTCTAGCCATGATTGCTATTTAATAAAGTAGGCGCTTATCTAGGCCATAATCCACCCAAAACATTTTCACTTTCTCCACTACATAGTTACAATAAATAGAGGAAGTGTTGTAGAACACCCAAAACTGCAATAACGATATTCACCGGAAATACACATTTTATAGACCCCCTGAATCCAAAGAAAGAATTTTTATTTTCTCATCCACGAATTTACATTAAGAAGACGAAGTATTATATTCCAACCAAAAATTCAATATTGTGATTCACAGGAAATGCACGTTTTGAGAACCTTCGAATACAAAGAAGCATTTTTACTTTCTCAACCACTCACCTACAGTAAGTTGACGAAGTATTCTATTCCACCTATAAATTCAATAACGTGATTCAAAGGTAGTACAACATTTGAGAACTCCTGAATCCAAAGAAAGCATTTTTACTTTCCCCACTACATAGTAACTATAACTAGCAAAAGTATTGTATTACACCAAAAAATTCAATAACGCGATTCACTGGAAATTCACGTTTTGAGACCCCCAAAATCCAAAAAAGCACTTTTACGTTCCCTACGACGCAGTTACATTAAGTAGAGGAAGTGTTGTTTTCCACCCAACAATTCAATAATGAGAGTCACCGAAAATACGCGTTTTGAAACCACCCAAATCCAAACAAAGCATTTCTACCGTCTCAACCACGGACTTACATTCAGTAGAGCAAGTGCTGTGTTACACCCTAAAAATCAAAAATGAAAATCAACAAAAATACACATTTTGAGTCCCCCTGAATCCAAAGAAAACATTTTTACCTTCTCAACCACGCACTTAAAGTAGACGAAGTATTGTATTCCACCCAAAAATTCAATACAGAGATTCAACAGAAATACGCGTTTTAAATTCCCCTTAACCCAAAGAAAATATTTATACTTTCTCAACTACTCACCTACATTAAGTAGAGCAAGTGTTGTATTCCATCCAAAAAGTCAATAACGAGATTCACAGGAAATACACAATTTTATGCACCTTAATCCAAAGAAAGAACTTTTACCTTCTCAACCACGCACTTACATTAAGTAGAGCAATTGTTGTATTCCACCCAAAAATTCAATTACGAGATTCACCCGAAATACAAGTTTTTAGACCCCTGAATCCAATGAAAGCATTTATATCTTCTCAACCATTCACTTACGGTAACTAGACTAATTATTGTATCCAACCCTAAATTTCAATAACGAAGTTACAGGGAATAGACGTTTTGAAAACCTCTGAATCCAAAGAAAGAATTTTTTACCTTCTCAACCACGCACTTACATGAAACAGAGCAGGTGTTGTATTCCTCCCAAGAAATCAATAACGATATTCTCCTAAAATACACGTTTTGTGAATTCTCGTATCCAAAGAAAGCATTTTGACCTTCTCAAACACGCACTGATATTAAGTAGAGCAAGCGTTGTATTACACCCAAAAATTCAGTAACGATATTTACCTGAAATACACGTTTTATAGACCCCCTGAATCCTAAGAATGACATTTTATTTTCTCTACCACGCACTTGCAGTAAGTAGACGAAGTATTCTATTCCAACCGAAAATTCAATTTTGTGATTCTCAGGAAATACACGATTTCAGACCTCCTAGATTCAAAGAAAGCATTTTTACCTTTCCCACTATGTTGTCACAATTAGTAGGGGAAGTATTGTATTACACTAAAAAAGTCAATAACGCTATTCACTGGAAATTTACGTTTTGAGACCCCCTAAATCTAAAGAAAGCATTTTTACTTCCCTTACTACGCGCTTACATGAAGTAGAGGATGTGTTGTGTTTCACCCATAAATGAAATAACGAGATTTACCGAAAATACACGCTTTGAGACTCCTCGAATCCAAGAAAAGCATTTGTATCGCTCAACCACGCACTTACAGTGGTTAGACGAAGTGTTCCAATCCACCTAAAATTTCAATAACGAGCTTCACAGGAACTATACGTTTCGTAACGCCTCGAATTCAAAGAAACTACTTTAACCTTCTCAACCACGCACTAACACTAAGTTAACGAAGTATTGTATTCCAACGAAAAATTCAATAACGAGATTCACCGGAAATACACGTTTTGAGGCAGCCTGAATTCAAATAAAGCACTTTTAGCTTCTCAACCACGCACTTACATTAAGTAGGGCAAGTGTTGTAATCCAGCCAAAAATTGCATAAATGATACACCGGAAATACATCTTTTGAGACACCCTGAGTCCAAAGAAAGCATTTTTACCATTTCAACCTCACACTTACAGTAAGTAGATGATGTATTGTATTCCATTCAAAACTTCTATAACGATAATCACCGGAAATATAGGTTTTGAGAACCCTCGAAACCAAAAAAGTCATTTTTACTTTTTCAAACACGCACTTATAGAAAATAGACATGGTATTCTATTCCACCCAAAAATACATTAACGAGTTTAACCGGAAATACACGTTTTGGGAACCCTTAATCCAAAGAAAAAATGTTTACCTTCTCAAATACCCGCTTACATGAAGTAGAGCAAGTGCTGTGTTCCACCGAAAAATTTCAAACGATGGTTCTGTGCCGGTGACCTTGTTTCCTCGCGCACTGAAGCGAGTCTATGTCTAACGTCAGGCAGCTCTCTGTAAATGTGGTGTATGGAAACGGTAAACCAACAGTAAAACAAAAAACCCGGGAAAATAAACCGGCAAAAGAATAACTAAGTAGTATACTATCATGTGACTCACCGTATTGTTGTTCATTCCTAGAATGACGGCTGCTACGGCCAATCTCTTATCTCATGTCTTTCCTGTAACAAGACCTTATTGCTCCTTGTTTTCTTCCACGCGAAACCCATGTCACGTAAGATAATATTTAAACTAGTGCTTCCCCCTTTAAAGTTAATGGAATCCTTAAGCTTCAGGAGCAGATTTCTGACATTGGGCACGTTTTCTCCTGAATATAAAAATTGTAAATTGTTTGCCGAATCACACACCTATCAAACTCATCAATGTCTGTGATCCATTTTGGTACACGATGTACCTTTCCAGGTGTCCCAAAGGAGGTTCCCTGTTCCTCACATGTTCCCCCTTCTTTAATTATTTTACGTATTGTCCTCTCAGATACTTTTGTTGCTGCACTCACCCTCTCTTGCACTTTCTTCAATGGAATTAGAATATCGCCAGAAGCTGCTTCCCGTTTCATGAAGAAATGGACGTTATTAACAACTTCACGTGTTTGGCTTTGCAGTGTTTTTCCACCAAGTTTGCTTTGAATGGGAGGCATTTTAGTCTAAATAAGCAAATACATATACACCCGCACACACATACACACAAGACACAAAACACTAATCCAGATGCAATTAACAATCACTTTCTAAAACTTGTAAAACTTAACGTGTTGGCACCGAAGCGGTGGAAGACTGGTGTTGCAAGGTCAAAGCTCTCCACGATACTGGCCATTTCAGTATACTGCGCATGACCGAGAATATAGGCTCGGCAACTGGGCTCTAAACGATTGCGCACCCAGTCTTCACCGGCACAAATCCGTCGTTCCTGCTGTACAGGAATCACGTTTTGACACCTGAATCCAAAGAAAGAAATTTAACCTTCTCAACTAGGTACTTAAAGTTAGTAGACGAAGGATTGCATTCCACCCACGAATTCAATAACGAGATTCACCGGAAATACACGTTTAGAGATTCCCCTGAATCCAAAGAAAGCATTTTGACCTCAAATACGCACTTATATTAAGTAGAGCCAGTGTTGTATTACACCCAAAAATTCAATAATTATATTCACCAAAAATACAGTTTTATAGAACCCTGATTCCAAAGAAAGCATTTTTACTTTCTCAACCAAGCACTTACAGTAAGTACACGAAGTATTCTATACCAGCCAAAAATTCAATATTGTGATTCACAGGAAATACATGTATGAGAACCTTCGAATACAAAGAGGAACTTTTACTTTCACAACCACGCACCTCCAGTAAGTTGAGGTATTCTATTCCACCTAAAACTTCAATAACGTGATTCACATGTAGTACAAAATTTGAGACACCCTAAATCTAAAGAAAGCATTTTTACCTTCTCAACCACGCACTTACAGTAAGTAGACGAAGTATTGTATTCCACCCGAAAATTCCTTAACGAGATTCACCGGAAATGCACGTTTTGAGACACCGCGAATCTAAAGAAAGCATTTTTACCCTCTCAACCACGCACTTACAGTAAGTAGACGAAGTATTGTATTCCACTGAAACATTCAATAAGAGGTTACAGCGGAAATAAACCTTTGGAGACACCCTGAATCCAAATAAATATTTTTTCCAATCCAACCAAGCATTTACATTAAGCAGAGCAATTGTTGTATTCCACCCAAAAATGCAATAACGAGATTCACCGGAAATACACGTTTTGAGATCTTCTGGATTCACAGAAAGCTTTTTTACCTTCTCAACCACGCGCTTATATAAATTAGAGCAAGAGCTGAATTCCACCCAATAATTCAAATAACTGGAACACGGAAAATACACGTTTTGACACCCCCTGAATCCAAATAAGCTTTTTGACACCCTGAAATACTCACTCACAGAAAGTAGATGAACTAATGTATTCCACTAAACAATTAAATAACGATATTGACCTCAAATACACCTTTTGACACACCCCGAATCCAAAGAATCATTTTTACTTTCTCAACCACCCACCTACTATAAGTACACGAAATATTCCACCCAAAAAACTCAATATGGAGTTTAACCGAAAATACGCGTTTTGAGACCCCTTTATCCAAAGAAAGCTTTTTTACCTTCTCAAGTACGCAGCTAAATGAAGTAGAGCAAGTATTGTATTCTACCCAAAAATTCAATGACGTTATTCACCGGAAATACACGTTTTATCGACAATCTGAATCCAAAGAAAGATATTTTATTTTCTCTACCACGCATTACAGTAAGTAGACGAAGTATTCTATTCCACCAAAAATTCAATATTGTGATTCACAGGAAAACCACGTTTTGAGAGCCTTCGAATACAAAGAAGCATTCTTACTTTCACAACCCCGCATCTACAGTACGCTGACGAAGTATTCTATACTACCTAAAAATTCAATAACCTGATTCACAAATAGTACGAAATTTGAGACCTCCAGAATCCAACGAAAGCAATTTTTCTTCCCCCACTACATAGTTACTATAACTAGCAGAAGTATTGTATTACACCAAAAAAAAAAAAAAAGAATAACACGATTCACTGGGAATTCACGCTTTGATTCCCTCTAAATCCAAAGAAGACATTGTTACATTCCCTACTTCGTAGTTACATTAATAAGAGGAAGTGTTATATTCCAAGCAACAATTCAATATTGAGATTCACAGAAAATACGGTTTTGAGACACCTTAAATCAAAAGAAAGCATTTTTACCTCCTCAACCACATCCTTACAGTAAGTAGACGAAATATTGTATTCCACCCATAAAATGCTTAACGAGATTCACGGGAATTACAAGTTTTGAGACACCTCGAATACAAAGAAAGTATTTCTACCCTCTTAACCACGAATTTACTTTCAGTAGAGCAAGTGTTGTGTTCCACCCAAAAATTCAATAACGAGATTCAACCGAATTACAGGTTTTGAGACCCCCCTTAATCCAAAGGAAGCCTTTTTTCCTTCTTAACCACGCACCTCTAGTAAGTAGACGAAGTATTACATTCCACCCAAAAATTCAACAATGAGATTCACTGCAAATTCCCTGAATCCAAAGAAAGCATTTTTGCCTTCTCAAACACGCACCTACAGTAGTAAGACGAAGTACTCCATTCCACTTAAATATTAAATAACGTGATTTACAGGAAATACACGTTTGAAACTCCTCTATTCCCAAAAAATAAGCATTTTTACACTCCCAACAACGCACTTATTCCACCCAAACTTTCAATAAGAGTATACAGTGGAAATAAACGTGTTGAGACACCCTGAATCCAAATAAAGCATTTTACACTTCTCATTCAGGCACTTACTTTAAGTAGAGCAATTGTTGTATTCCACCCAAAAATTCAATAACGAGAACCACCGTAAAAGCTCGTTTTGGATTCCCTGAATTCAAAGAAAGCATTTTTTTCCTTCTCAACCACGCACTAATATTAATTAGAGCATGTGTTGTATACCACCCAATAATTCAAATACATGGTTCACGGGAAATACACGTTCTGACAACCCCTGAAACCAAAGTCAGCATTTTTACTTTCTCAACCAACCACTTACAATAACGAGACGAAGTATTACACCCAAAAATTCAATAACGAGTTTAACAGGAAATACGTTTTTCAGACACCTTAATCCAAAGAAAGCTATTTTTACCTTCTCAATTACGCACTTACATTAAGTAGGGCAAGTGTTGTAAAATGCCCAACAATTCAATAACGAGATTCACGGGAAATACACCTTTTGAGACACATCGATACCAAAGAAGGCATTTTTACCTTCTCAACCACGCGGTTACATTAAGTAGAGCAAGTGTTGCACTCGAACGAAAAAATTCAATAAGCAGATTCACCGTAAATACACGTTTTAAGACCCCTTAGTCCAAAGAAAGCATTTTTACCTTCTCAAATACGCACTCACAATAAGTAGAGCAAATGTTGTACTCCACCTAAAAATTCAATTACGAGATTCACCGAAAATACACGTTTTGAGACCCCTGAATAAAAAAAAAGCATTTTAACCTTCTCAACCACGCACTTACAGAAAGTAGACGATGTATTGTCTTCCACCAAAAAACTCAATAACGAGATTCCTCGGAGGTGCATGTTTTGAGACACCCCTGAATACAAAGAAAGTCTTTTTACCATTTTAACCACGCACTTACACTAAGTAGACGAAGTATTCTATTCCACCCAAGAATTCAATAACGTGTTTCATAGGAAATACACGTTTTGAGACAACCCTCAACCCAAAGAAAGCCTTTTTACTTTCTTAACCACGCACTTACAATATGTAGAGGAAGTATTACATTCCACCCAAGAATTTAGTAACGTGATTCACAGGAAATACACGTTTTGAGACCCCTTAATCCAAAGAAAGTTTATTTACCTTCTAAAGTACGTACTTACATAAAGCAGAGCAAGTATTATATTCCACCAAAAAATTCAATAACGAAATTCATCGAAATACACGTTTTGAGACATCCCTGAATCCAAAGGAAGCCTTTTTACCTTCTTAACCTCGCAGTTACATGAAGTAGAGCAAGTATTGCATTCCACCCAAACATTCAATATCGAGATTCACCTGAAATACACGTTTTGAGACCCCTCGAATCCAAAAAAAAAACATTTTGACCTTCTCAACCACGCACTTATTTTAAGTAGAACAAGTGTAGTACTACACCCAAAAATTCAATTAGGATATTCACCGGAAATACACGTTTTATAGACCCCCTCAATCCAAAGAAGGCATATATACTTTCTCAACCACGCACTTACAGTAAGTAGACGAAGTATTCTAATCCAATCTAAAATTCAATATTGTGATTCAAAGGAAATACACGTTTTGAGAACCTTCGAATACAAAGAAGCATTTTTACTTTCTCAACCACTCACCTACAGTAAGTTGACGAAGTATTCTATTCCACCTATAAATTCAATAACGTGATTCAAAGGTAGTACAACATTTGAGAACTCCTGAATCCAAAGAAAGCATTTTTACTTTCCCCACTACATAGTAACTATAACTAGCAAAAGTATTGCATTACACCAAAAAATTCAATAACGCGATTCACTGCAAATTCACGTTTTGAGACCCCCAAAATCCAAAAAAAGCACTTTTACGTTCCCTACGACGCAGTTACATTAAGTAGAGGAAGTGTTGTTTTCCACCCAACAATTCAATAATGAGAGTCACCGAAAATACGCGTTTTGAAACCACCCAAATCCAAACAAAGCATTTCTACCGTCTCAACCACGGACTTACATTCAGTAGAGCAAGTGCTGTGTTACACCCTAAAAATCAAAAATGAAAATCAACAAAAATACACATTTTGAGTCCCCCTGAATCCAAAGAAAACATTTTTACCTTCTCAACCACGCACTTAAAGTAAGCGAAGTATTGTATTCCACCCAAAAATTCAATACAGAGATTCAACAGAAATACGCGTTTTAAATTCCCCTTAACCCAAAGAAAATATTTATACTTTCTCAACCACTCACCTACATTAAGTAGAGCAAGTGTAGTATTCCATCCAAAAAGTCAATAACGAGATTCACAGGAAATACACAATTTTATGCACCTTAATCCAAAGAAAGAACTTTTACCTTCTCAACCACGCACTTACATTAAGTAGAGCAATTGTTGTATTCCACCCAAAAATTCAATTACGAGATTCACCCGAAATACAAGTTTTTAGACCCCTGAATCCAAAGAAAGCATTTATATCTTCTCAACCATTCACTTACGGTAACTAGACTAATTATTGTATCCAACCCTAAATTTCAATAACGAAGTTACAGGGAATAGACGTTTTGAAAACCTCTGAATCCAAAGAAAGAATTTTTTACCTTCTCAACCACGCACTTACATGAAACAGAGCAGGTGTTGTATTCCTCCCAAGAAATCAATAACGATATTCTCCTAAAATACACGTTTTGTGAATTCTCGTATCCAAAGAAAGCATTTTGACCTTCTCAAACACGCACTGATATTAAATAGAGCAAGCGTTGTATTACACCCAAAAATTCAGTAACGATATTTACCTGTAATACACGTTTTATAGACCCCCTGAATCCTAAGAATGACATTTTATTTTCTCTACCACGCACTTGCAGTAAGTAGACGAAGTATTCTATTCCAACCGAAAATTCAATTTTGTGATTCTCAGGAAATACACGATTTCAGACCTCCTAGATTCAAAGAAAGCATTTTTACCTTTCCCACTATGTTGTCACAATTAGTAGGGGAAGTAATCACGAATGCGATTAACAATCACTTTCTAAAACTTACCGTGTTGGCACCGAAGCGGTGGAAGACTGGTGTTGCAAGGTCAAAGCTCTCGACGATACTGGCCATTTCAGTATACTGCGCATGACCGAGAATATAGGCTCGGCAACTGGGCTCTAAACGATTGCGCACCCAGTCTTCACCGGCACAAATCCGTCGTTCCTGCTGTACAGGAATCACGTTTTGACACCTGAATCCAAAGAAAGAAATTTAACCTTCTCAACCAGGTACTTAAAGTTATTAGACGAAGGATTGCATTCCACCCATGAATTCAATAACGAGATTCACCGGAAATACACGTTTAGAGATTCCCCTGAATCCAAAGAAAGCATTTTGACCTCAAACACGCACTTATATTAAGTAGAGCCAGTGTTGTATTACACCCAAAAATTCAATAATTATATTCACCAAAAATACAGTTTTATAGAACCCTGATTCCAAAGAAAGCATTTTTACTTTCTCAACCAAGCACTTACAGTAAGTACACGAAGTATTCTATACCAGCCAAAAATTCAATATTGTGATTCACAGGAAATACATGTATGAGAACCTTCGAATACAAAGAGGAACTTTTACTTTCACAACCACGCACCTCCAGTAAGTTGAGGTATTCTATTCCACCTAAAACTTCAATAACGTGATTCACATGTATACAAAATTTGAGACACCCTAAATCTAAAGAAAGCATTTTTACCTTCTCAACCACGCACTTACAGTAAGTAGACGAAGTATTGTATTCCACCCGAAAATTCCTTAACGAGATTCACCGGAAATGCACGTTTTGAGACACCGCGAATCTAAAGAAAGCATTTTTACCCTCTCAACCACGCACTTACAGTAAGTAGACGAAGTATTGTATTCCACTGAAACATTCAATAAGAGGTTACAGCGGAAATAAACCTTTGGAGACACCCTGAATCCAAATAAATATTTTTTCCAATCCAACCAAGCATTTACATTAAGCAGAGCAACTGTTGTATTCCACCCAAAAATGCAATAACGAGATTCACCGGAAATACACGTTTTGAGATCTTCTGGATTCAAAGAAAGCTTTTTTACCTTCTCAACCACGCGCTTATATAAATTAGAGCAAGAGCTGAATTCCACCCAATAATTCAAATAACTGGAACACGGAAAATACACGTTTTACACTCCCTGAATCCAAATAAGCTTTTTGACACCCTGAAATACTCACTCACAGAAAGTAGATGAACTAATGTATTCCACTAAACAATTAAATAACGATATTGACCTCAAATACACCTTTTGACACACCCCGAATCCAAAGAATCATTTTTACTTTCTCAACCACCCACCTACTATAAGTACACGAAATATTCCACCCAAAAAACTCAATATGGAGTTTAACCGAAAATACGCGTTTTGAGACCCCTTTATCCAAAGAAAGCTTTTTTACCTTCTCAAGTACGCAGCTAAATGAAGTAGAGCAAGTATTGTATTCTACCCAAAAATTCAATGACGTTATTCACCGGAAATACACGTTTTATCGACAATCTGAATCCAAAGAAAGATATTTTATTTTCTCTACCACGCATTACAGTAAGTAGACGAAGTATTCTATTCCACCAAAAATTCAATATTGTGATTCACAGGAAAACCACGTTTTGAGAGCCTTCGAATACAAAGAAGCATTCTTACTTTCACAACCCCGCATCTACAGTACGCTGACGAAGTATTCTATACTACCTAAAAATTCAATAACCTGATTCACAAATAGTACGAAATTTGAGACCTCCAGAATCCAACGAAAGCAATTTTTCTTCCCCCACTACATAGTTACTATAACTAGCAGAAGTATTGTATTACACCAAAAAAAAAAAAAAGAATAACACGATTCACTAGGAATTCACGCTTTGATTCCCTCTAAATCCAAAGAAGACATTGTTACATTCCCTACTTCGTAGTTACATTAATAAGAGGAAGTGTTATATTCCAAGCAACAATTCAATATTGAGATTCACAGAAAATACGGTTTTGAGACACCTTAAATCAAAAGAAAGCATTTTTACCTCCTCAACCACATCCTTACAGTAAGTAGACGAAATATTGTATTCCACCCATAAAATGCTTAACGAGATTCACGGGAATTACAAGTTTTGAGACACCTCGAATACAAAGAAAGTATTTCTACCCTCTTAACCACGAATTTACTTTCAGTAGAGCAAGTGTTGTGTTCCACCCAAAAATTCAATAACGAGATTCAACCGAATTACAGGTTTTGAGACCCCCCTTAATCCAAAGGAAGCCTTTTTTCCTTCTTAACCACGCACCTCTAGTAAGTAGACGAAGTATTACATTCCACCCAAAAATTCAACAATGAGATTCACTGCAAATTCCCTGAATCCAAAGAAAGCATTTTTGCCTTCTCAAACACGCACCTACAGTAGTAAGACGAAGTACTCCATTCCACTTAAATATTAAATAACGTGATTTACAGGAAATACACGTTTGAAACTCCTCTATTCCCAAAAAATAAGCATTTTTACACTCTCAACAACGCACTTATTCCACCCAAACTTTCAATAAGAGTATACAGTGGAAATAAACGTGTTGAGACACCCTGAATCCAAATAAAGCATTTTACACTTCTCATTCAGGCACTTACTTTAAGTAGAGCAATTGTTGTATTCCACCCAAAAATTCAATAACGAGAACCACCGTAAAAGCTCGTTTTGGATTCCCTGAATTCAAAGAAAGCATTTTTTTCCTTCTCAACCACGCACTAATATTAATTAGAGCATGTGTTGTATACCACCCAATAATTCAAATACATGGTTCACGGGAAATACACGTTCTGACAACCCCTGAAACCAAAGTCAGCATTTTTACTTTCTCAACCAACCACTTACAATAACGAGACGAAGTATTACACCCAAAAATTCAATAACGAGTTTAACAGGAAATACCTTTTTCAGACACCTTAATCCAAAGAAAGCTATTTTTACCTTCTCAATTACGCACTTACATTAAGTAGGGCAAGTGTTGTAAAATGCCCAACAATTCAATAACGAGATTCACGGGAAATACACCTTTTGAGACACATCGATACCAAAGAAGGCATTTTTACCTTCTCAACCACGCGGTTACATTAAGTAGAGCAAGTGTTGCACTCGAACGAAAAAATTCAATAAGCAGATTCACCGTAAATACACGTTTTAAGACCCCTTAGTCCAAAGAAAGCATTTTTACCTTCTCAAATACGCACTCACAATAAGTAGAGCAAATGTTGTACTCCACCTAAAAATTCAATTACGAGATTCACCGAAAATACACGTTTTGAGACCCCTGAATAAAAAAAAAGCATTTTAACCTTCTCAACCACGCACTTACAGAAAGTAGACGATGTATTGTCTTCCACCAAAAAACTCAATAACGAGATTCCTCGGAGGTGCATGTTTTGAGACACCCCTGAATACAAAGAAAGTCTTTTTACCATTTTAACCACGCACTTACACTAAGTAGACGAAGTATTCTATTCCACCCAAGAATTCAATAACGTGTTTCATAGGAAATACACGTTTTGAGACAACCCTCAACCCAAAGAAAGCCTTTTTACTTTCTTAACCACGCACTTACAATATGTAGAGGAAGTATTACATTCCACCCAAGAATTTAGTAACGTGATTCACAGGAAATACACGTTTTGAGACCCCTTAATCCAAAGAAAGTTTATTTACCTTCTAAAGTACGTACTTACATAAAGCAGAGCAAGTATTATATTCCACCAAAAAATTCAATAACGAAATTCATCGAAATACACGTTTTGAGACATCCCTGAATCCAAAGGAAGCCTTTTTACCTTCTTAACCTCGCAGTTACATGAAGTAGAGCAAGTATTGCATTCCACCCAAACATTCAATATCGAGATTCACCTGAAATACACGTTTTGAGACCCCTCGAATCCAAAAAAAAAACATTTTGACCTTCTCAACCACGCACTTATTTTAAGTAGAACAAGTGTAGTACTACACCCAAAAATTCAATTAGGATATTCACCGGAAATACACGTTTTATAGACCCCCTCAATCCAAAGAAGGCATATATACTTTCTCAACCACGCACTTACAGTAAGTAGACGAAGTATTCTAATCCAATCTAAAATTCAATATTGTGATTCAAAGGAAATACACGTTTTGAGAACCTTCGAATACAAAGAAGCATTTTTACTTTCTCAACCACTCACCTACAGTAAGTTGACGAAGTATTCTATTCCACCTATAAATTCAATAACGTGATTCAAAGGTAGTACAACATTTGAGAACTCCTGAATCCAAAGAAAGCATTTTTACTTTCCCCACTACATAGTAACTATAACTAGCAAAAGTATTGCATTACACCAAAAAATTCAATAACGCGATTCACTGCAAATTCACGTTTTGAGACCCCCAAAATCCAAAAAAAGCACTTTTACGTTCCCTACGACGCAGTTACATTAAGTAGAGGAAGTGTTGTTTTCCACCCAACAATTCAATAATGAGAGTCACCGAAAATACGCGTTTTGAAACCACCCAAATCCAAACAAAGCATTTCTACCGTCTCAACCACGGACTTACATTCAGTAGAGCAAGTGCTGTGTTACACCCTAAAAATCAAAAATGAAAATCAACAAAAATACACATTTTGAGTCCCCCTGAATCCAAAGAAAACATTTTTACCTTCTCAACCACGCACTTAAAGTAAGCGAAGTATTGTATTCCACCCAAAAATTCAATACAGAGATTCATCAGAAATACGCGTTTTAAATTCCCCTTAACCCAAAGAAAATATTTATACTTTCTCAACCACTCACCTACATTAAGTAGAGCAAGTGTTGTATTCCATCCAAAAAGTCAATAACGAGATTCACAGGAAATACACAATTTGATGCACCTTAATCCAAAGAAAGAACTTTTACCTTCTCAACCACGCACTTACATTAAGTAGAGCAATTGTTGTATTCCACCCAAAAATTCAATTACGAGATTCACCCGAAATACAAGTTTTTAGACCCCTGAATCCAAAGAAAGCATTTATATCTTCTCAACCATTCACTTACGGTAACTAGACTAATTATTGTATCCAACCCTAAATTTCAATAACGAAGTTACAGGGAATAGACGTTTTGAAAACCTCTGAATCCAAAGAAAGAATTTTTTACCTTCTCAACCACGCACTTACATGAAACAGAGCAGGTGTTGTATTCCTCCCAAGAAATCAATAACGATATTCTCCTAAAATACACGTTTTGTGAATTCTCGTATCCAAAGAAAGCATTTTGACCTTCTCAAACACGCACTGATATTAAGTAGAGCAAGCGTTGTATTACACCCAAAAATTCAGTAACGATATTTACCTGAAATACACGTTTTATAGACCCCCTGAATCCTAAGAATGACATTTTATTTTCTCTACCACGCACTTGCAGTAAGTAGACGAAGTATTCTATTCCAACCGAAAATTCAATTTTGTGATTCTCAGGAAATACACGATTTCAGACCTCCTAGATTCAAAGAAAGCATTTTTACCTTTCCCACTATGTTGTCACAATTAGTAGGGGAAGTAATCACGAATGCGATTAACAATCACTTTCTAAAACTTACCGTGTTGGCACCGAAGCGGTGGAAGACTGGTGTTGCAAGGTCAAAGCTCTCGACGATACTGGCCATTTCAGTATACTGCGCATGACCGAGAATATAGGCTCGGCAACTGGGCTCTAAACGATTGCGCACCCAGTCTTCACCGGCACAAATCCGTCGTTCCTGCTGTACAGGAATCACGTTTTGACACCTGAATCCAAAGAAAGAAATTTAACCTTCTCAACCAGGTACTTAAAGTTATTAGACGAAGGATTGCATTCCACCCATGAATTCAATAACGAGATTCACCGGAAATACACGTTTAGAGATTCCCCTGAATCCAAAGAAAGCATTTTGACCTCAAACACGCACTTATATTAAGTAGAGCCAGTGTTGTATTACACCCAAAAATTCAATAATTATATTCACCAAAAATACAGTTTTATAGAACCCTGATTCCAAAGAAAGCTTTTTTACTTTCTCAACCAAGCACTTACAGTAAGTACACGAAGTATTCTATACCAGCCAAAAATTCAATATTGTGATTCACAGGAAATACATGTATGAGAACCTTCGAATACAAAGAGGAACTTTTACTTTCACAACCACGCACCTCCAGTAAGTTGAGGTATTCTATTCCACCTAAAACTTCAATAACGTGATTCACATGTATACAAAATTTGAGACACCCTAAATCTAAAGAAAGCATTTTTACCTTCTCAACCACGCACTTACAGTAAGTAGACGAAGTATTGTATTCCACCCGAAAATTCCTTAACGAGATTCACCGGAAATGCACGTTTTGAGACACCGCGAATCTAAAGAAAGCATTTTTACCCTCTCAACCACGCACTTACAGTAAGTAGACGAAGTATTGTATTCCACTGAAACATTCAATAAGAGGTTACAGCGGAAATAAACCTTTGGAGACACCCTGAATCCAAATAAATATTTTTTCCAATCCAACCAAGCATTTACATTAAGCAGAGCAACTGTTGTATTCCACCCAAAAATGCAATAACGAGATTCACCGGAAATACACGTTTTGAGATCTTCTGGATTCAAAGAAAGCTTTTTTACCTTCTCAACCACGCGCTTATATAAATTAGAGCAAGAGCTGAATTCCACCCAATAATTCAAATAACTGGAACACGGAAAATACACGTTTTACACTCCCTGAATCCAAATAAGCTTTTTGACACCCTGAAATACTCACTCACAGAAAGTAGATGAACTAATGTATTCCACTAAACAATTAAATAACGATATTGACCTCAAATACACCTTTTGACACACCCCGAATCCAAAGAATCATTTTTACTTTCTCAACCACCCACCTACTATAAGTACACGAAATATTCCACCCAAAAAACTCAATATGGAGTTTAACCGAAAATACGCGTTTTGAGACCCCTTTATCCAAAGAAAGCTTTTTTACCTTCTCAAGTACGCAGCTAAATGAAGTAGAGCAAGTATTGTATTCTACCCAAAAATTCAATGACGTTATTCACCGGAAATACACGTTTTATCGACAATCTGAATCCAAAGAAAGATATTTTATTTTCTCTACCACGCATTACAGTAAGTAGACGAAGTATTCTATTCCACCAAAAATTCAATATTGTGATTCACAGGAAAACCACGTTTTGAGAGCCTTCGAATACAAAGAAGCATTCTTACTTTCACAACCCCGCATCTACAGTACGCTGACGAAGTATTCTATACTACCTAAAAATTCAATAACCTGATTCACAAATAGTACGAAATTTGAGACCTCCAGAATCCAACGAAAGCAATTTTTCTTCCCCCACTACATAGTTACTATAACTAGCAGAAGTATTGTATTACACCAAAAAAAAAAAAAAGAATAACACGATTCACTGGGAATTCACGCTTTGATTCCCTCTAAATCCAAAGAAGACATTGTTACATTCCCTACTTCGTAGTTACATTAATAAGAGGAAGTGTTATATTCCAAGCAACAATTCAATATTGAGATTCACAGAAAATACGGTTTTGAGACACCTTAAATCAAAAGAAAGCATTTTTACCTCCTCAACCACATCCTTACAGTAAGTAGACGAAATATTGTATTCCACCCATAAAATGCTTAACGAGATTCACGGGAATTACAAGTTTTGAGACACCTCGAATACAAAGAAAGTATTTCTACCCTCTTAACCACGAATTTACTTTCAGTAGAGCAAGTGTTGTGTTCCACCCAAAAATTCAATAACGAGATTCAACCGAATTACAGGTTTTGAGACCCCCCTTAATCCAAAGGAAGCCTTTTTTCCTTCTTAACCACGCACCTCTAGTAAGTAGACGAAGTATTACATTCCACCCAAAAATTCAACAATGAGATTCACTGCAAATTCCCTGAATCCAAAGAAAGCATTTTTGCCTTCTCAAACACGCACCTACAGTAGTAAGACGAAGTACTCCATTCCACTTAAATATTAAATAACGTGATTTACAGGAAATACACGTTTGAAACTCCTCTATTCCCAAAAAATAAGCATTTTTACACTCTCAACAACGCACTTATTCCACCCAAACTTTCAATAAGAGTATACAGTGGAAATAAACGTGTTGAGACACCCTGAATCCAAATAAAGCATTTTACACTTCTCATTCAGGCACTTACTTTAAGTAGAGCAATTGTTGTATTCCACCCAAAAATTCAATAACGAGAACCACCGTAAAAGCTCGTTTTGGATTCCCTGAATTCAAAGAAAGCATTTTTTCCTTCTCAACCATGCACTAATACTAATTAGAGCATGTGTTGTATACCACCCAATAATTCAAATACATGGTTCACGGGAAATACACGTTCTGACAACCCCTGAAACCAAAGTCAGCATTTTTACTTTCTCAACCAACCACTTACAATAACGAGACGAAGTATTACACCCAAAAATTCAATAACGAGTTTAACAGGAAATACCTTTTTCAGACACCTTAATCCAAAGAAAGCTATTTTTACCTTCTCAATTACGCACTTACATTAAGTAGGGCAAGTGTTGTAAAATGCCCAACAATTCAATAACGAGATTCACGGGAAATACACCTTTTGAGACACATCGATACCAAAGAAGGCATTTTACCTTCTCAACCACGCGGTTACATTAAGTAGAGCAAGTGTTGCACTCGAACGAAAAAATTCAATAAGCAGATTCACCGTAAATACACGTTTTAAGACCCCTTAGTCCAAAGAAAGCATTTTTACCTTCTCAAATACGCACTCACAATAAGTAGAGCAAATGTTGTACTCCACCTAAAAATTCAATTACGAGATTCACCGAAAATACACGTTTTGAGACCCCTGAATAAAAAAAAAGCATTTTAACCTTCTCAACCACGCACTTACAGAAAGTAGACGATGTATTGTCTTCCACCAAAAAACTCAATAACGAGATTCCTCGGAGGTGCATGTTTTGAGACACCCCTGAATACAAAGAAAGTCTTTTTACCATTTTAACCACGCACTTACACTAAGTAGACGAAGTATTCTATTCCACCCAAGAATTCAATAACGTGTTTCATAGGAAATACACGTTTTGAGACAACCCTCAACCCAAAGAAAGCCTTTTTACTTTCTTAACCACGCACTTACAATATGTAGAGGAAGTATTACATTCCACCCAAGAATTTAGTAACGTGATTCACAGGAAATACACGTTTTGAGACCCCTTAATCCAAAGAAAGTTTATTTACCTTCTAAAGTACGTACTTACATAAAGCAGAGCAAGTATTATATTCCACCAAAAAATTCAATAACGAAATTCATCGAAATACACGTTTTGAAACATCCCTGAATCCAAAGGAAGCCTTTTTACCTTCTTAACCTCGCAGTTACATGAAGTAAGGCAACTATTGCATTCCACCCAAACATTCAATATCGAGATTCACCTGAAATACACGTTTTGAGACCCCTCGAATCCAAAAAAAAAACATTTTGACCTTCTCAACCACGCACTTATTTTAAGTAGAACAAGTGTAGTACTACACCCAAAAATTCAATTAGGATATTCACCGGAAATACACGTTTTATAGACCCCCTCAATCCAAAGAAGGCATATATACTTTCTCAACCACGCACTTACAGTAAGTAGACGAAGTATTCTAATCCAATCTAAAATTCAATATTGCGATTCAAAGGAAATACACGTTTTGAGAACCTTCGAATACAAAGAAGCATTTTTACTTTCTCAACCACTCACCTACAGTAAGTTGAGGAAGTATTCTATTCCACCTATAAATTCAATAACGCGATTCAAAGGTAGTACAACATTTGAGAACTCCTGAATCCAAAGAAAGCATTTTTACTTTCCCCACTACATAGTAACTATAACTAGCAAAAGTATTGCATTACACCAAAAAATTCAATAACGCGATTCACTGGAAATTCACGTTTTGAGACCTCCAAAATCCAAAAAAAGCACTTTTACGTTCCCTACGACACAGTTACATTAAGTAGAGGAAGTGTTGTTTTCCACCCAACAATTCAATAATGAGAGTCACCGAAAATACGCGTTTTGAAACCACCCAAATCCAAACAAAGCATTTCTACCGTCTCAACCACGGACTTACATTCAGTAGAGCAAGTGCTGTGTTACACCCTAAAAATCAAAAATGAAAATCAACAAAAATACACATTTTGAGTCCCCCTGAATCCAAAGAAAACATTTTTACCTTCTCAACCACGCACTTAAAGTAAGCGAAGTATTGTATTCCACCCAAAAATTCAATACAGAGATTCAACAGAAATACGCGTTTTAAATTCCCCTTAACCCAAAGAAAATATTTATACTTTCTCAACCACTCACCTACATTAAGTAGAGCAAGTGTTGTATTCCATCCAAAAAGTCAATAACGAGATTCACAGGAAATACACAATTTGATGCACCTTAATCCAAAGAAAGAACTTTTACCTTCTCAACCACGCACTTACATTAAGTAGAGCAATTGTTGTATTCCACCCAAAAATTCAATTACGAGATTCACCCGAAATACAAGTTTTTAGACCCCTGAATCCAAAGAAAGCATTTATATCTTCTCAAACATTCACTTACGGTAACTAGACTAATTATTGTATCCAACCCTAAATTTCAATAACGAAGTTACAGGGAATAGACGTTTTGAAAACCTCTGAATCCAAAGAAAGAATTTTTTACCTTCTCAACCACGCACTTACATGAAACAGAGCAGGTGTTGTATTCCTCCCAAGAAATCAATAACGATATTCTCCTAAAATACACGTTTTGTGAATTCTCGTATCCAAAGAAAGCATTTTGACCTTTTCAATCACGCACTGATATTAAGTAGAGCAAGCGTTGTATTACACCCAAAAATTCAGTAACGATATTTACCTGAAATACACGTTTTATAGACCCCCTGAATCCTAAGAATGACATTTTATTTTCTCTACCACGCACTTGCAGTAAGTAGACGAAGTATTCTATTCCAACCGAAAATTCAATTTTGTGATTCTCAGGAAATACACGATTTCAGACCTCCTAGATTCAAAGAAAGCATTTTTACCTTTCCCACTATGTTGTCACAATTAGTAGGGGAAGTAATCACGAATGCGATTAACAATCACTTTCTAAAACCTAACGTGTTGGCACCGAAGCGGTGGAAGACTGGTGTTGCAAGGTCAAAGCTCTCCACGATACTGGCCATTTCAGTATACTGCGCATGACCGAGAATATAGGCTCGGTAACTGGGCTCTAAACGATTGCGCACCCAGTCTTCACTCTCTCCGGCACAAATCCGTCGTTCCTGCTGTACAGGAATCACGTTTTGACACCTGAATCCAAAGAAAGAAATTTAACCTTCTCAACCAGGTACTTAAAGTTATTAGACGAAGGATTGCATTCCACCCATGAATTCAATAACGAGATTCACCGGAAATACACGTTTAGAGATTCCCCTGAATCCAAAGAAAGCATTTTGACCTCAAACACGCACTTATATTAAGTAGAGCCAGTGTTGTATTACACCCAAAAATTCAATAATTATATTCACCAAAAATACAGTTTTATAGAACCCTGATTCCAAAGAAAGCATTTTTACTTTCTCAACCAAGCACTTACAGTAAGTACACGAAGTATTCTATACCAGCCAAAAATTCAATATTGTGATTCACAGGAAATACATGTATGAGAACCTTCGAATACAAAGAGGAACTTTTACTTTCACAACCACGCACCTCCAGTAAGTTGAGGTATTCTATTTCACCTAAAACTTCAATAACGTGATTCACATGTAGTACAAAATTTGAGACACCCTAAATCTAAAGAAAGCATTTTTACCTTCTCAACCACGCACTTACAGTAAGTAGACGAAGTAATGTATTCCACCCGAAAATTCCTTAACGAGATTCACCGGAAATGCACGTTTTGAGACACCCCGAATCTAAAGAAAGCATTTTTACCCTCTCAACCACGCACTTACAGTAAGTAGACGAAGTATTGTATTCCACTGAAACATTCAATAAGAGGTTACAGCGGAAATAAACCTTTGGAGACACCCTGAATCCAAATAAATATTTTTTCCAATCCAACCAAGCATTTACATTAAGCAGAGCAATTGTTGTATTCCACCCAAAAATGCAATAACGAGATTCACCGGAAATACACGTTTTGAGATCTTCTGGATTCAAAGAAAGCTTTTTTACCTTCTCAACCACGCGCTTATATAAATTAGAGCAAGAGCTAAATTCCACCCAATAATTCAAATAACTGGAACACGGAAAATACACGTTTTGACACCCCCTGAATCCAAATAAGCTTTTTGACACCCTGAAATACTCACTCACAGAAAGTAGATGAACTAATGTATTCCACTAAACAATTAAATAACGATATTGACCTCAAATACACCTTTTGACACACCCCGAATCCAAAGAATCATTTTTACTTTCTCAACCACCCACCTACTATAAGTACACGAAATATTCCACCCAAAAAACTCAATATGGAGTTTAACCGAAAATACGCGTTTTGAGACCCCTTTATCCAAAGAAAGCTTTTTACCTTCTCAAGTACGCAGCTAAATGAAGTAGAGCAAGTATTGTATTCCACCCAAAAATTCAATGACGTTATTCACCGGAAATACACGTTTTATCGACAATCTGAATCCAAAGAAAGATATTTTATTTTCTCTACCACGCATTACAGTAAGTAGACGAAGTATTCTATTCCACCAAAAATTCAATATTGTGATTCACAGGAAAAACACGTTTTGAGAGCCTTCGAATACAAAGAAGCATTCTTACTTTCACAACCCCGCATCTACAGTACGCTGACGAAGTATTCTATACTACCTAAAAATTCAATAACCTGATTCACAAATAGTACGAAATTTGAGACCTCCAGAATCCAACGAAAGCAATTTTTCTTCCCCCACTACATAGTTACTATAACTAGCAGCAGTATTGTATTACACCAAAAAAAAAAAGAATAACACGATTCACTGGAAATTCACGCTTTTATTCCCTCTAAATCCAAAGAAGACATTGTTACATTCCCTACTTCGTAGTTACATTAATAAGAGGAAGTGTTATATTCCAAGCAACAATTCAATATTGAGATTCACAGAAAATACGGTTTTGAGACACCTTAAATCAAAAGAAAGCATTTTTACCTCCTCAACCACATCCTTACAGTAAGTAGACGAAATATTGTATTCCACCCATAAAATGCTTAACGAGATTCACGGGAATTACAAGTTTTGAGACACCTCGAATACAAAGAAAGTATTTCTACCCTCTTAACCACGAATTTACTTTCAGTAGAGCAAGTGTTGTGTTCCACCCAAAAATTCAATAACGAGATTCAACCGAATTACAGGTTTTGAGACCCCCCTTAATCCAAAGGAAGCCTTTTTTCCTTCTTAACCACGCACCTCTAGTAAGTAGACGAAGTATTACATTCCACCCAAAAATTCAACAATGAGATTCACTGCAAATTCCCTGAATCCAAAGAAAGCATTTTTGCCTTCTCAAACACGCACCTACAGTAGTAAGACGAAGTACTCCATTCCACTTAAATATTAAATAACGTGATTTACAGGAAATACACGTTTGAAACTCCTCTATTCCCAAAAAATAAGCATTTTTACACTCTCAACAACGCACTTATTCCACCCAAACTTTCAATAAGAGTATACAGTGGAAATAAACGTGTTGAGACACCCTGAATCCAAATAAAGCATTTTACACTTCTCATTCAGGCACTTACTTTAAGTAGAGCAATTGTTGTATTCCACCCAAAAATTCAATAACGAGAACCACCGTAAAAGCTCGTTTTGGATTCCCTGAATTCAAAGAAAGCATTTTTTTCCTTCTCAACCACGCACTAATATTAATTAGAGCATGTGTTGTATACCACCCAATAATTCAAATACATGGTTCACGGGAAATACACGTTCTGACAACCCCTGAAACCAAAGTCAGCATTTTTACTTTCTCAACCAACCACTTACAATAACGAGACGAAGTATTACACCCAAAAATTCAATAACGAGTTTAACAGGAAATACCTTTTTCAGACACCTTAATCCAAAGAAAGCTATTTTTACCTTCTCAATTACGCACTTACATTAAGTAGGGCAAGTGTTGTAAAATGCCCAACAATTCAATAACGAGATTCACGGGAAATACACCCTTTGAGACACATCGATACCAAAGAAGGCATTTTTACCTTCTCAACCACGCGGTTACATTAAGTAGAGCAAGTGTTGCACTCGAACGAAAAAATTCAATAAGCAGATTCACCGTAAATACACGTTTTAAGACCCCTTAGTCCAAAGAAAGCATTTTTACCTTCTCAAATACGCACTCACAATAAGTAGAGCAAATGTTGTACTCCACCTAAAAATTCAATTACGAGATTCACCGAAAATACACGTTTTGAGACCCCTGAATAAAAAAAAAGCATTTTAACCTTCTCAACCACGCACTTACAGAAAGTAGACGATGTATTGTCTTCCACCAAAAAACTCAATAACGAGATTCCTCGGAGGTGCATGTTTTGAGACACCCCTGAATACAAAGAAAGTCTTTTTACCATTTTAACCACGCACTTACACTAAGTAGACGAAGTATTCTATTCCACCCAAGAATTCAATAACGTGTTTCATAGGAAATACACGTTTTGAGACAACCCTCAACCCAAAGAAAGCCTTTTTACTTTCTTAACCACGCACTTACAATATGTAGAGGAAGTATTACATTCCACCCAAGAATTAAGTAACGTGATTCACAGGAAATACACGTTTTGAGACCCCTTAATCCAAAGAAAGTTTATTTACCTTCTAAAGTACGTACTTACATAAAGCAGAGCAAGTATTATATTCCACCAAAAAATTCAATAACGAAATTCATCGAAATACACGTTTTGAGACATCCCTGAATCCAAAGGAAGCCTTTTTACCTTCTTAACCTCGCAGTTACATGAAGTAGAGCAAGTATTGCATTCCACCCAAACATTCAATATCGAGATTCACCTGAAATACACGTTTTGAGACCCCTCGAATCCAAAAAAAAAAACATTTTGACCTTCTCAACCACGCACTTATTTTAAGTAGAACAAGTGTAGTACTACACCCAAAAATTCAATTAGGATATTCACCGGAAATACACGTTTTATAGACCCCCTCAATCCAAAGAAGGCATATATACTTTCTCAACCACGCACTTACAGTAAGTAGACGAAGTATTCTAATCCAATCTAAAATTCAATATTGTGATTCAAAGGAAATACACGTTTTGAGAACCTTCGAATACAAAGAAGCATTTCTACTTTCTCAATACCGCACCTACAGTATGCTTTGAAGTATTCTATACCACCTAAAAATTCAATAACCTGATTCACAGGTAGTACAAAATTTGAGACCTCCTGAATCCAAAGAAAGCAATTTTACTTTCCCCACTACGTAGTTACTACAAGTAGCAGAAGTATGTTATTACATCAAAAAATTGCATAACGCGATTCACTGGAAATTCACGCTTTGATTCCCCCTAAATCCAAAGAGGTCATTGTCACAATTCCCTACTTCGCAGTTACATTAAGAAGAGGAAGTGTTATATTCCAACCAACAAATCAATAATGAGATTCACAGAAAATACACGTTTTGAGACACCCTAAATCCAAATAAAGCATTTTTACCTTCTCAACCACGAACTTGCTGTAAGTAGACGAAATGTTGTATTCCACCCATAAATTGCTTAACGAGATTACCGGAAATACACGTTTTGAGACACCTCAGTCACGCACTTAATTTCAGTAGAGCAAGTGTTGTGTTACACCTTAAAATTCAATAACGAGAAGCACCAGAAATACACTTTTTGAGACCCCCTGAATTCACAGAAAGCATTTTTACCTTCTCAACCACGGACTTACGATAAGTAGACGAAGTATTATATTCCACCTAAAAGTTCAATTAAGACATTCAACGGAAATACACGCTTTAAATTCCCCTTAGTCCAAGGAATACATTTATACTTTCTCAACCACGCACTTTCATTAATTTGAGCAAGTGTTGTGTTCCAACCAAAAATTCAATAATGAGATTCAACGGAATTACACATTTTGAGAACCCGATCAATCCAAAAGAAGCCATTTTACCTTCTTAACCACGCACTTCCAGTAAGTAGACAAAGAATTACATTCCACCCTAAAATTCAATAATGAGATTCACAACAAATACACGTTTTGAGGTTCCCTGAATTCAAAGAAAGCATTTTTACGTTCTCAAACATGCAACTACAGTATTTGGACAAAGTACTCCATTCCACTTAAATATTCAATAACATGATTTACAAGAAATAAACGTTTTGAAACCCCTCGATTCTTAAGAAAGCATTTTTACATTCTCAACAACGCACTTACAGTAAGTAGACCAATTGTAATCCACCCAAAATTTCAATAAGAGGATACAGTGTAAATACACGTGTTGAGACACCCTGAATCCAAATAAAGCATTTTTTCCTTCTCAACTACGTGCTAATATTAATTAGAGCATGTGTTGTATACCACCCAATAATCGAAATCTGGTTCACGAGAAATACACGTTTTGACACCCCCTGAAACCAAAGTAAGCATTTTTACTTTCTCAACCAAACACTTACAATAACTAGATGAAGTATTCCACCCAAAAATTCAATAACGAGATTTACAGGAAATACACGTTTTCTGACAAATTAATCCAAAGTAAGCATGTTTACCTTCTCAAATGCGCACTTACATTAAGTAGGGCAAGTGTTGTAAAATATCCAAAAATTCAATAACGAGATTCACCGGAAATACGCGTTTTTAGACACCTCGATACCAAAGAAAGTATTTTTACCTCCTCAACCACGCACTTATAGTAAGTAGAGCAAGTGTTGTATTACACCCAAAAATTTAAAAACCATATTCACTGGAAAGACATGTTTTATAGACCACCTGAATCCAAAGAATGCATTTTTAACCTTTCCTACTACGTAGATACAATAAGTAGAGAAAGCATTGTATTAAACTAAAAAATAAAAAACACTATTCACTGGAAATACACATCTGAGACTCCCCAAATTCCAAAGAAGTGCTTTTACCTTCTCAACCACGCGGTTAAATTAATAAGAGCAAGTGTTGCACTCCATCGAAAAAAATTCAATACGAGATTCACCGGAAATACACGTTCTGAGACCCCCTGAAACCAAGGAAAGCATTTTTACCTTCTAAACCACGCATTTACAATAAGTAGAGCAAGTGTTGTGTTCCACCCAAATATTCAATAAACAGATTCAACGGAATTACAGGTTTTGAGACACCGCTCAACCCAAAGAAGGTCTTTTCACATTCTTAACCACGCACTTACAATATGTAGACGAAGTATTACATTCCGCGCAAGAATTTAATAACAGGAATCACATGAGTTACACATTTTGAGACCCCTTAATCCAAAAAAAGGTTTTTTAGCTTCTAAAGTACGTACTTACAAAAAGTAGAGCAAGTATTATATTCCACCAAAAAATTCAATATCGAGATTCACTTGAAATACACGTTTTGAGACCCCTCGATTCCAAAGAAAGCATTTTGACCTTCTCAACCACGCACTTATAATAAGTAGAGCAAGTGTTGTACTACACCCAAAAATTCAATAACGATGTTCGCCGGAAATACACGTTTTGTAGACCCGCTCAAGCCAAAGAAGGCATTTTTACTTTCTCAACCACGCACTTGCAGTAAGTAGACGAAGTATTCTAATCCAATCAAAAATTCAGTATTGTGATTCACAGGAAATACACGTTTTGAGAACCTTCGAATACAAAGAAGCATTTTTACTTTCTCAACACCGCTCGTACAGTATGCTGAAGATGTATTTTATACCAGCTAAAAGTTCAATAACGTGATTCACAGGTAGTACAAAATTTGAGACCTCTTGAATCCAAAGAAAGCATTTTTACTTTGCTCACTACGTAGTTACTATAACTAGCAGAAGTATTGTATTACATCAAAAAATTTAATAACGCGTGTCACTGGAAATTCACGCTTTGGTTCTCTCTAAATCCAAAGAAGTCATTGTCACTTTCCCTAGGATGCAGTTACATTAAGAAGAGGAAGTGTTTTATTCCAACCAACAAATCGATAATGAGATTCACAGAAAATACACGTTTTGAGACACCCTAAATCCAAAGAAAGCATTTTTTCCTTCTCAACCACGCACTTACAGTAACTAGACGAAGTATTATATTCCACCCAAAACTTCAATAAAGACATTCAACGGAAATACACGTTTTAAGTTACCCTTAATCCAAGGAAAACATTTATACTTTCTCAACCACGCACTTACATTAAGTAGAGCAAGTGTTGTGTTTCACCCAAAAATTCAGTTACGATATTCACAGGAAATACACGTTTTATAGACGCCCTGAATCCAAAGAATGCATTTTCAGCTTTCCCACTACGTAGATACAATAAGTAGAGGAAGCATTGTATTAAACTAAAAGATTATTTAAAGCTATTCACTGGTAATACACATATGATACTGCCTTAATCCAAAGAAAGTGCTTTTACCTTCTCAACCACGCGGTTACATTAATGAGAGCAAGTGTTGCATTCCACCGAAAAAAATCAATAACGATATTCACCGGAAATACACTTTCTGAGACCCCGAGAAACCAAAGAAAGCATTTTTACCTTCTAAACCACGCACTTACAATAAGTAGAGCAAGTGTTGTGTAAGCATTTTTACTTTCTCAATCACCCACTTACAATAACTAGACGAAGTATTCCACTCAAAAATTCAATAACGACTTTAACAAGAAATACACGTTTTAAGACACCTCTATACCAAAGATAGCATTTTTACCTTTTTAACCACTCGGTTACATTAAGAAGGGCGGCGCCGTGGCCGAGTGGTTAGACCGCTCGCCTCCCACCGAGGCGGCCCGGGTTCAATCCCAGGGACCTGCATGTGGAATTTGTGGTGGACGGGTTTTCTCCGGGTTCTCCGGTTTCCCCCACCATTCATTCCACCAACTGCTCCATCATCACCTTTCCTTTCATCCATTTCACCAACATTTCGTTTCATCTACTTCCTTCATCCCATACCAGGCCTCGGGCTGATCACCCATCCTGGATGCTCTGTCTGATCCATGAGTGTCTACTCCTCGACGGGCCTCTGACCCCAGACACCCGCTCGTAAGTCCTGGGGGGTGTAAGTCCTACATAAGAGGAGGGTAAACAGATAATGAATGAATGTTACATTAAGAAGAGCAAATGTTGCACTCCGCCGAAAAAAATTCACGGAAAATACACGTTCTGAGACCCCCTGAAACCAAAGAAAACATTTTTACCTTCTCAACCACGCACTTATAATAAGTAGAGCAAGTGTGGTGTTCCAGCCAAAAATTCAATGAGATTCAACGGATTTACATGTTTTGAGACACCCCTCAACCCAAAGAAAGCCTTTTTACCTCCTTAACCATGCACTTAGATTATGTAGACGAAGTATTACATTCCACCCAGGAATTTAATAACTGATTCACATGAAATACACGTTTTGATACCGCTTAAGCCAAAGAAAGTTTTTTCCCCCTCTAAAGTACGTACTTACATAAAGCAGACCAAGTATGGTATTCCACCCAAAAATTCAATAACAAGTTTCACCGCAAATCCACGTTTTGAGACCCCTCGAATCAAAAGAAACCATTTTGACCTTCTCATACACGCTCTTATATTAAGTAGAGCAAGTGAGGTATTACACCCAAAAATTCAATAACGATATTCACCGGAAATACACGTTTTATGGACCCCCTGAACCCAAAGAAAACATTTTTACTTTCTCAACCACACACTTACAGTAAGTAGACGAAGTATTCTAGTCCAACATAAAATTCAATATTTTGATTCACAGGAAATGTACGTTTTGAGAACCTTCGAATACAATGAAGCATTTTTACTTTCTCAACCACACACCTACAGTAAGTGGAGGAAGTATTCTATTCCACCTAAAAGTGCAATAACGCGATTAACAGGTAATACAAAACGTGAGACCTCCTGATTCCAGAAAACGCAATTTTGCTTTCCCAACTACGTAGTTACTATAACTAGCAGAAGTATTGTATTACACCAAAAAATTGATTCACTGGAAATTCACGCTTTGGTTCCCCCTAAATCCAAAGAAAGCATTGCTACTTTCTCTACGACGCAGTTACATTAATAATAGGAAGTGTTATATTCCAACCAACAATTCAATAATGAGATTCACGGAAAATACACGTTATGAGACACCCTAAATCCAAAGAAATAATTTTTACCTTCTCAACCACACACTTACATGAAGTAGAGCAAGTATTGTATTCCACCCAAGATTTCAATATCGTTGTTCACAAAAATACACTTTTTTTGACCACTGAATACAAAGAAACCAATTTTACTTTCTCCACCACTACTTACACTCGACTTCGTCTTGTATTTTCAAATTCTTCCTTGTTCTCCAATAATGCATTTTTCGAACTTGTATCGCAATATGCTGCTTTGTATTTGATTTAATACATGTTTATACGCTATTTAAATTATCCCAAACGTCAAACGATTTCTTACTTCCTATTGAAAATTTAATTTATAATTTTAATCACCTCTTATATATAAAACTGCATTGGAGTTTCTTAAAATTATCATTAAACTATACGAGGTACAAATAAAATGTTTCCATTTATGTGTTATTTTTATTTTGGTTGGAATTTATTTAAAATTAACAATTAATACAGATTCAAAATCAATCACTTGAGCCACTTTGGTAACCATTCCTACTGATTTATTGAAAATTAGGAGTTCATTGGTCAAAAGGTTTAACGAGTGCGGGCATTTTAAGCAAAGAAATATTCATTTAAATGTTTTGCAAAGTGACGTTTAAAATTGGGATGTGGATTACAGTAGATTTAGCAGTATGGCCGCGCAGTTTTAAATATTTCCTAAATTAGTAAACCAAAATGATCATATACAAATATGGGATATAAAAATAATAAAAAGCAAAAAAATACAATGTTCAACTCTTCTTTTTTTCAGTTTTTTCACCCACTTTCGCATCTACATTACCTCAACAAAGTTAAACTCCATTACAGATAGGAAAGCATTTTGATTATTATATAGTATATTGTTTTACAGGTAGAGGACAGGAAAAAGATCACTTTTATAAATAAATGTTAGAATACTGATGAAAATAGACTATAGCGTATAGAGAAAGTTGTTTTTCAGTAGTATTTAACGTCCGTTCTGCACCACAGGCGATTGACAGTGAAGATGCATAGAATTAAATGGCAATCGTAATGGTAAAGCTATAAAGACACATTGTCATCTATTAAAATGGCAGTAGTAATTGACAATTGTCAAAATAGCAAGCTCACAAAGGAGCAGCAGAGAAAATAGTGTCAGCCATTGTAGAACAATTTAATGTCCTACCACATGAAGAATGTCCCCAATTTCTTTCGTCGCACTTAGAAGCAGGTGCTTTTGTCCTAATCTGTGCGAACGAAATACTTAAAAATTGGTTTATAGAAACTATCCCAAAATTAAAACCTTAGGATAACTGAAATTACGAGCAGGTCATAGGAAGGAGATCCCGAGGGTGACTAGGGTGCTTTTTAAAGCGGCCAGGTATACTCAAAGCAGGAACCCTCCGCAATACAGAAACAAAACAAGGATCTAAATACATCCGATTGGAAAGTTGTTAGCTCCTACAAGAAAACACCATTCAGCGCAAATGATAGTTGCTCTAATTGTTAACACTTCACTTAAAGCTCCTAAAGCTAAAGTATGAAAGCATTTTTTGGACTAGGAAAAGTAAACTTCACCATCATTTCAGAAGAACAAAAGAAAGATGGAGAAGATAAAACACATCCAAGTGAACCTGCATCATATTAGGGCAGCTACGACTGCTCCATGTCAAAGTTCATAAAAGATGGCATCGACGAACCCCTAATAGAAGAACTATGGATAAGAAATGTTAGAATTATGGGGCTTGGAAATACTCAAGGTAAATTAATACACAATAGCTCTATACACAACTTGAGAACATGCATATTGCTACAAAGGCACATAGTGTTTTAATGCTCGTGAACTTATATTCTAGGGACATAACTAGTGCAGAATTTTTTTGGTTTCGGGCGTAACTAGAAGGAACGTAGTAATCAGTTCCTACTACTTGTCCTGCGACACCAGAGAACCTCCACTTACCAGAGAGCTTGACTCCCTGATTAGTTCTAGCATGACGAAGCGGAAACACCTTATCGTAGGAGTGGACTCTATGGGGCTCTAAGAATACAAACCCTAGAGGCGAGTCTCTTTTAAGATCCATTCTTGCTAATAATTTAATAATTTCATAATGTCGGAAATGAACCCACTTTCAGGAATAAACTAAGAGAGGAGGTTCTCGACATAACAATTTCTACAGAATTTACTGGAACTTTGATCGTCTCAAAAGACCCGTCGCTTCCAGAATTATATCAAAATCTGTTATTACTTAAACTCAGCTCAAGATAACTGATTGGCAATCCTATCATGATACCTTAGCTACAAGACTGGGTTACATGAATGGGAAAGTCAATTACCCCATCCGAACTAAACCCAAGCGTAGAGGTGCAGTTTGGTGGAATAAAGAACTAAAGCAAGCCAAACGTTAAGTTAGGCCCCCTTTCAACAAGGCGAAAAGAGAGGGTAACTGGGAAGATTATTACAATAATCTTACCAACTACAGTACACTCATAAGGAGAGCCAAACGGGCATCCCAGAGAAAATACCGTACAGAAATAAACTCTGTAAAATCAACATCCAGAGTTCAAAAATTATTAACCTATGATCCAAGGCCATCTTTAGGGACTCTCAAAAAATCTCGATGGTGAATAAACCACATCCAGAAGGAGTACACTAGAATTATTAGCAATGCCTCATTTTCCAGATTGTATATTCGTTGATGAAGAGAAAACACATCCAGATAATCTTTGGAATAGATATACTTTGAGAACATCCAAAGAGGATTGCAAAATAGCTCACCCATAGCCAATGTAACTAATATTAAATGCTCCATAAATAAATTTAAATAAGTCACCCGGTGGCGATGGCGTCGACCTTGTTTTGTTACAGAACCACTGTTCCATTTACTCTGTCAGATCTTCAGAGCCAGTCTGGTTTTGGCTACATACCAGTGGTCTGGAGAATTAACAGAGTAATATTAATTCCGGAGCCAGGTGAAAAGGACTATACTGATCCAAAAGGTTTTCGGCCAATCTGTCTTTCATCCCTTGTTCTGAAAGTACTTGAAAGACTGATTCATATACATATATGCCTATGTACTCAGCAGTCCATGCGATGCAGCGTTACATCAGCTGGTCAGCAGAATCGAAGAATTGCTAGAGTCTAAAGAACTAGAACTGCGTTTGGATGAAACCAAATGTAGATACATAAAATCCTCACTCCGTACAGTTTAATCCAAATAAACCAATTTGGTGATAGAATTGAAGTGTCAGCGTTGACAGGAACCCCTCAAGGAGGTATCCTCGCACTTACTATATGGAACACTAGGGCATTTTCACCAAAGGCTATCCGGACGACATAGTCTTATTAGTTAAAGGAGAATTTTCTAATACAGTTTCGGAAATCACAAATGGAGCTCTGAAAATTGTTTGAGTGGTGTAAAGAAGACGGTCTTGGCTTAAACTCCAAGAAGACCAGTATACTACCCTTCACCAGAAAAAGGAAAAAATAATCTAAATACTGACAACATAAAGGTTGAAATCTCAGCAAAAGTCAAGTATCTAGGAATTATGCTAGATGATAAGCTTACCTGGAATTCGCACCTAGAAAACATTACCTGTAATGCTAAATGGACACTTGTGTCTGGAAAAAGTTAAATAGGTAAAACTGCGATTTAAAGTCTAACTTGTACCGGTGGCTCTACGGGGTTGTGGTAAAACCACAAATCACTTATGGAACATTGGTGTGTTGGCCAACGAGTGCACAAACTTAATAGTCTCCATATATAGGATAGTTTAAGCATATCTGGAGCTTTTAGAAGCACACCTTTCTTCATTTTGGAAATCTTACTAAGCCTTACCCCGCTAGAACCTTGTATCCAAGCTGAGGCTGGCCTAACAGCATACAGGATCATCCAGGTAGGAATGCGGAGAGAGAACCGCCGTAAACCACGCCACCCCTCCATCTTCAACAAAATGCATCATTGCGTATTATCAATGAAATCTGATTTCATGTCAGAAGTAATTTAATTTTCCCAAACCTTCAAGCTAATGAAGAAAAGTCTCATTTAAGGCATAAGAACCACCTGGTAAATACGCTGATGGTTCACGCATAAATGGAAAAGCTGATGGAGGCATTTATTGCGAATCAATGGGTAAATCCTATAGCGTAAGCCTAGGAAGATACGCTTTTGTTTCTCAGGCAGAGATACTTGCTGTACTTGAAAGTGCATGCCTATGCTGGAAAAGAGCATCGTAGGGAAACATATCCCTATAAACTCTGACAGCCATACTGCATTAACAGCTCCGTTTTCCAACACGTTTAAATCAGTGTGGAAATCTTGTCAATATCTATTAAACATTTCTACCCACAATACCGTATAATTGCGGTGGGTACCTGGACACATAGGTACCGTGGGAAATGAAAAGGCTGATTCCTTAGCAAAGAAAGGAGTGTCTCTCCCTTTTATAGGAGTAGAACCAGCCTGTTGAATAACCATATTAAGTGCGAAGAACACAGATTTTGGTTCGAAAAGCAATCCAAAAGAAATGGAAAATTATACCCAAAAACAAACCCTATGCGCGATTTATTAATAAGCCTAGTGAAAAATTAAGTAATTTACTTAGTAAGCTTAACAAACCCTCACTTAGAAGAATTATAAGCTTCATATCTGGACATAATCAGTTCAGAAAATACCTGAAGTCATAAGCACAAGGGGACTGCGCCCCACGTGACTCAGGGGAGCGGGCGTCAGCCGAGTGACACTCTCACTCCCGAGAGCTTTACCATGGGCCGGCACCTGGTTATCTAATCTGACCTTCCCATTACAGGATGGAAGTGGATACGCCACTTACGCGCGTCAACCCCCGAAAGGGAAGACTACCGGTGGGGCCGACATGATCTAGCACCTGTCTACCGGCTATCCAGGGCGGTACCGGAGGACCTTGAGGCGTCTCACAACCCCGCCTGGACGGAAAACCGCCCAGACGTACCCAATCTCCCATGGGTATATGGAACCACTGCCCCGCCGAGTCCAACCCAATCCGAAAAACTCCCAATCGGGAGAGGCTCGAATGTTTGGCCCGGCGTACTTCCAGTAACGTCAGAAGTACCACGAGTGCTCAGGGTCCGCAGTGCCCCCACCACGGCAGCTGAAGTGGTCGGAACCCCCCTCCCTTACGGGGATACATGAAGACAATGGGATTGTACCATGTGGAACCCATTTGCCATCTGTGTTTACAAGCCGATGAAACGGCGAAACACATCCTACTAGAAAGCAAAGCCATAGAATGGACAGGTCTGCTGCTACTCGTGGTCTTGTTAAGTGGAAGAAATCCAGATAGCTACATTTTAAAAAGTCTAACGGACAACATTCTTATTTCTCGACATCTTTATAATGAAAAACTTCATCATTTTGAGTAGTCAGAGTTCAAATTAGCGAGGCTGCAGCAACTCAATATTCATCCCAAGCTTAAATAACCCCAGACAAAACTGTCAGTCACTACAAAATTGGGGATGCAATTCGTTACTAGCAAATAGCATATAGTACCAATACAGAAAACTCGGCAACTAGGCCTTGGGGAGTTTGACATGCGTTACAAGTATAAATATAGGCTGCCAGATAAGATGATAACATTTCTAACGCGCTATTTCTCATACCATAACCTTACAAGACAAATAATTTCGAACATAATAACACAGAACCAATTTTAAAAGATCATGAAGCAGAAACAGTTGTGTAGTATTTGTTAATGAAATAATGATAATGCTGTAATGATACATAGAAGCTCCTGCATAAAATAATCCAGCTAGTATATTTAATGATTTGGGAAGCAACGAATATTAGGAAAGTATCTTGTATGTAAATGACATTTTGACATGTTTATAATTTTATTTTATTTTCCTGAACGAAAACTGGGTACAAGCCTGAGGATCTTGTTTATGCCTCAGTGAGATCTCAAATATATTATACGTTACATAAATCAGGTTATAAGGCATCAGTAAGCTAAAAATACAATGTTAACAGACAAGAAAATACACTCAAATTCTAAGTACAGCGGCTTACTTCAGCAGTGGAACAGTTCAGATGCTGTAATTTATAAACAGCATTGAACTTCTAGAGGGGGGGAGAAAACACTAGAAATTGCTGAAAACGAAAAAGTATAAAAAGCTTATATTATTCAACCTATTAAACACAAAGTATCACTAAGGTAAGGAATTGTATAAACTGGTACAATGATCGGTTCTAATAGATTACTGTATATAAATCTACTGAAAAATGCACTAAACAAGCTTTATACATTCTTATGTACTTCGCACGTCAATTTATTTTCCAGCAATTTCATGGTACATTTGTGAGCCGAGGCACACCCTTTGGAAACCCCTGCCTAGAGGCAATCTTTAGAATGTAATGACTCAGACAGCTTTACTCCTTACAGAGGCAGTCCTAAAATCCTAATTGGGCTGTAAAATCCGTCTCACTCGTTCAAGAGATCCCAAAGAACTGAAGCTGTCAAAGATAAACTAAGAAAAGCCAACCTTGCAAGTTACCATCTGTGTCGAAGGTCATACTGTCCCATATTATACGACGTTCCTTACCATCAGCACAAATTATACCATAATACTGTCTCTGAGTAAGAAATATTACAATAAACGACTATTTTCATGCGAAGAGTTACTTGGCTTAACAATTAACTGGTAGGATGACATTGTCTGGGTACACATAAACTACAATATAGTATAATAGACATATCTCCAAGAGGTAACAATGAATTGTTGTACTTTAAGTACTTATTATAGCACTTAGTAATCAGCTCTTAACACACATATACAAATAAGTATAATAAAAATGGTGGTGTTTGTAAATTAAAAAGGTTAACATTTCTATCACCTACATATATAATACAAGCTTCCCACAACTCTTAGCTTAAAAAGGTTGACATATATATTCAATTTCAGGTTATATTAAATTTGTTTATGACAGAGGTTTAGATGTCAAGGTAATTTACTCTGAAGTAAAAAGCCTAAGGATTACACAGTATTGCAGGTATGTTATGCTTACATTCCCATTGTATGAGTGGAGGTGACTATCTCAAAGGGTATAGCCACGTAGCATTTTAATAGTTCTCTGTGTATAAGTAATATTTTCTCTTAATTTATTCTAGGACTTGAAATACTGATCATTTCCTTAGGAATGTGCATATGTGTTTAAAGCCAGCAACCAATTTTAGAATTGATGTAGGTACCTATGGAAATCTGTAAATAGGGAGATGTGGGGGTTATGTCTCGGACGAAAAATGTGGGTTGTAAAGGGCAATTCGGCAAGTTCATTACTTCCCCTAACTCCATGACGCCATTCCCTGGGAAGAGGAGGAACACCGAGTCATCGACCAACACAATTGTCGTACGAGCCTTTAGAAAAGTTTTGTCCCATGGTACCATCTCTGACTGATAGCTGATCTGAAAAATGTGCATAAACGTTATTGTAAATTAACTAGCAATCCCCAAATAAATTAAAAAATAAAAAAGTAGACACTTACATGAAGATGAAGAAGAAAAACACCGGATGCAGTCACATGCATCCTCCTGTATAGGAAGTGTTCCACCGAATGTCATGTGCAGTAGAGAGCATGAAATGTAGATTAAAATAAACACAAACAGGAGTAGTGGGAGGAAATGAGCAGATCTAGGAATTTGGAGGACGACAGCTACAAAAGGATACTTGAACATGTTCAAATGGGATGGGAATGCCGTTAATGTGGCAGATCCTAAAGGCTTGGCACTGCAGACATTTTGGTTGTAATTGACAATTGGATAATGGCAAATTTCTTTCGCGAGAACGGCGCAGGAACCAGAATATCGAGTTTGGTTGCTCAGGTACCCAGTAGTCAATTGCCGCATTCAGTTCCGGAAAGTATGAATAGAAGCAGCTACTGCTTCTTATTGGGCAATCAATTGTCCCACAAGCACAACACCTTTGGAAAATCTGTAAAGAAAAAGATAGTGTCTGTCACAAATTTTTGCGATTATCCAAAGGAGGACGGAAAACTAGTACTACTAGGAACCACGCTAAGGGATATGATACTAAGGGGTAAATATCCCATAAGGCAACATGTTAACGTTTAGTTGTAAGTGCCTAAGGCGGGGCAAAAGGTTCTGGGAAGTATAAGACAGGAAAACACAACACGAGCCCACTCTATCCATCCATCAAGCGTTGGCAATTTACATAAAATACCTATTAGCAAAGGATAGAGATCCATGAATCATACGGTTAAATTATAGGAAGTATTAGGATTAATATTATAGATAACACCAAACCATGTAAAGGGAATAAAAAGGAATGACATATCTGAAGTTGAAACCCAAGCTCCTCTCATGAACCACGTCGAATTGATGTTGTCTTAAATCTCTAGATCAACGCGATGATTGGCTTGTATGATATGGGAAATCAATATAAAGGTAGTCGTATTAATGTTACAATGAACATGAAGTTATGGAAACTAATTACATTTCAACCACCAATGCATCCATGAGTCGTTTTGCCTGACACTTCATCTCGGTTTTGTAACCTACTACCGGAAGCCGTAGTTGTGTACGGTTGGTGATAGGTGGCTTTTATCAAAATCAGATACTCCATTAGGTTTGACAACCAAACCAGCAACAGCAGCTCAAAGGGTTCCTACAGCTACTATATAGACAGTGTTGCCGCCAATCCCGTGCCATTTTGCCTTTACTTTGTAGCGAAAATCGGGGAGTGCTCGCTACGTGAAGATGTTGAGTGTGGGTGTGGCTGTGTCCACCTAGGAGATGATCGTCCTCCTTCGATGTTCCCCAGACGATGGAAGGATGTATCTCTGGGTCTGTCTTTTTGTGGTTTTCTGCTGTAAATGATGGCTTTGGTGGTGGAGGAAGTAATAGTCAGGTGCACTCCAACGAATACACCGGCGCATTTCAAGTCACCGACAGCTGTACAAACAGCACCAAAGAATATCTTTGGCGGATTTTACATCGTTTCCGGGGTCTTTTGAGGCGTGGCCTTCACCTTACCTATCGCAGAGCGTGGGGGCTTGATAATCAGCAATAAAGGGGAAAAGAGGGGAGGTTGATGCCTTTGCTTCTTCTGTCGTTATTGAAACCAAAACAGGTTTATTGGCTCAGAACCAGTCATGCCGTATACTAGCGAAATTACTAGTGGACGTATCGTGGGTATGTGGTCGCGCTGTTACAGCAATTGCAACGGCAGCGCATAAAAGTGTTTTTATAACAAATTACTGGATAAAAATATTCCAGGAAGGTGGGGAAGACTGTGTACATACTCGTCAGCTAGTGGGCACTCCCCGTAAAATAACAACAGATTATGGCATTGGTTTACTAAAGGCCAATTACCCTTTTGTTATCATTGACTAACCATGTTTAGAAACTAAAGACAAATATGTATATGGTTTACCGAATATGACATACATATTATTGTAATAAAATTGGGTTATATTTTTCTCTACAATTCTGTTGTATTCCCTTGATCAGCAATATGTTAGTAAAGGTATATGAACCAATTATAGTTTGCGTTAGAGGAAAAACATGCTGCTTTATTTATTTATTATTTAGTTATGTTTGCTTCTATGCAGCACCAGGCTTTGATACCATTATGAGAATGCGTTCTGTTTATTTTTTGTTATAAAGTTCTGCCTTGCTGTATATTTAATGAATACCATTCAAGCTTTTACACTGCACATTCTACATTTCGCTAAACTGGGCGCTCATCAAGCTTTCCCCTTAGCTTTTAACCCTTTCAAACGCATGTCCTGCACTAGCCGATAAGGTATGGGCTACCAATCACGATAAGAGGTCTGTATGACAAACAGAATGCACTCACTCTACCTCTTTCTCTTTTAGCCAATAGATCGAGAGCGTAAACATATATTACGTCTCTACGCCATCTTATAACCTTTGTTGTGGTTGTCGGTGTAACTATTTAGCAGCAGGAGTGGCGCACCCTTGCATCGTGGCCTAAAGTAGCCAATGAAATGGCCATGACTTCGCAAGGCCTGGTGCTACGATAAATAATGTGACATAGACGCGAGGTGCAGTGAGATTTTCTTTGGCGCTCTTTGTAGGATGTTTATGCGTTTCGCTTTAGTTCCGTCTCTCCGCGCGGTCGTTTACGCGTATAATACCACTCCACCAGGTACACTTTCTTTTACGTAATCATTATTACACCTTGATTTATAATCTGCCGACGCTAATGATGTCCTACTTCAGCACTATAATATATTTTAGGCTCTACGTTACTAGTGCGCGTTAATGTTATGCTAGATTTTATTATTACCTCACGAAAAATACATATTTATGTTATGTGTGCGGTGCGAATTTTGGTGACGCCATAGTCGCCTCCTATCGTATAGCGTGAAACAACTTAAACTTAATTACTGCCGAATAAACAATGAGCACATCATTTGGCAGAAGAAGAAGAAGCACCTCGTATCTGGACAACTCGTCTTATATAGCTTATCATGTCGACCTTCGTTAAACTATGCACGTAATCGAATACTGTTTCATACTTATTGGTTCTTTGCCTTCTGCTTACATCTCCCTTCGATTGGCTCAAACTCAAATATTTGAACAGGAACGCTTCCTTACGTGTTCGTTACAAAATAACTATCTGGCCTATAGCTCGAGGAAGTCCCTTTAGAATAAAAATAAAAGACACTTGCATTCCACCTAGGCAATGGGCACTGCTTATTTTTCACTGAAAACCTTGCATTAACAAAGCCCAGTGTTGACATTGATTATTTATCAAAATTTACACAACTTAAAACATTTATCATACGAGGGCTGATCAATAAAGACTGAGACTGGTTTTTTCCTGTAGCTTTCTTGAGAGTTTCCTGTCTCTACCATGAATATTTGAAAAGAGCGGGGTTTCATGTATAATGTCCATAGGCGGCAGCGCTCTTGTATCGGTAGGTTGGTAGTAATGCTGTATATTGTTGACCCTACTTGAATTTCGCATACCACTAGACACGAGAGGAGCAACAAAAATTTGTTTTCGTTTAAATCATACAGCCTCTGAAACTTTGGAAAAGCTGAAGCAAGCATACGGTAAAGATGCACTATCTCGTGCAACAATGTTTAGGTGGTTCAAGGACTTCAAAGAAGGGCGAGTCTTCTGTGCTAAGCAAGGTGGGCCTGGTGCTTCGGCTTCTGCTATGACTGAAGTCAACATCAACACAGCTGCTTTGATTGTTGTTCTTCCTCACACTACCTGCTACAGCAGCGTACTACACGCCAGTATTGGCTACACTGAGGAAGCACATTGCAAGGAAACATCCAGAACTTCGTCAGAATGGGTGGCGACTTCATCACAACGCATGGCCTCACGTCGCAAATCAAGTCCAGAAATTGAACATCACCTGCGTACTGCATCCGCCATATAACCCCAATCTTGCCCCCTTTGATTTCTTTTTTATTCCCATCACTAAAGGCAAAGCTCCGGGGCATTCGATTTGAGAGCACTGAAGCGTGCTGAGGAAAAGTGAGGCGATTCTCAAAGCCCTGACAAAGAATGGCCTGTACCATGTGTTCGAGGACTGGCAGAGACGTTATAAAAAGTGCATTCAAGTAGAAGGGGACTACTTTGAAAAATATCATGTCAACATTGAAATGGAGTAATAAATACTGTGAAAAAAAATCAGTCTCTCGTATTTTGTAAGGGCTTTCCAATGGTGTATATTGTGAGGCTAAAATTGTAGAAAACACATAAATTTAACATATTATATAAATTATTATAATTTGTTTATAAATAGTATTTAACTGTTGCCTTTTATGTAGATAAAAATACCACCTCAACTTGAATGACATCATTAAGGTTCCCCAAAAATGTGTGTGATATATAAACCACTGCACAGAAATGGACCTCGCTATCAAAGATTTGGTTCATATTATTGACATTCAGGGCTATTCTGTAGCTTCGTTGTTAACAGGGCGACTACAATTATAACATATGTGCCTCTATTTGACCTTCTGTAACTCGTTCGTTATAGCGGTATTTGTTTTCTCGCGGTTTGTTATCCAAGTGAAGATACTAATCGAAAATTCGTGCACTCTGCGATAACGTTTTGCTTTCTCATACGACCAGCGCGGGAATAACGACTAGCGAGCGATTTTATTGCTTTACCTTGCCGAGATGGAGACAAAGCATTCTGTGAAAACCTCACACGAAAAATATATATGTGTATTTTCAAAATTCGCACCCATTCCTCACAATAACAATTTTACTGTTTCTTGTGACCCCCCAAAAGTCACCTAGCTGGTGAACAGCTGTGGCAGTGCCCCTGTAAAATGAGTTTGAATTTTAGGTTAGGAAAGTCAGACAAAAGAAATAGCAGAGCAGTTTCATATTGTTGAGATGCAAGTTTCACTAATTCATATCAACCCGCATTATTGCTTAACCTTCTTTATGGATTTTGAGTTTGAATTATATTCTCTAAAGATGCCAGTTGTCATGCAGATTTTTCTCAAACTTTAATGCATACCATCAAGCATAAATAGGTACTATTTTTTTATTCATGATTGGGAATGTTCAGCTTTAATTCAGTTTAGTGGAAATGTTTCGCATCTTAACAATCCTTGAATGAAATTCATTATTGGTATCTGGTGATAACCCAATATTATTTTAGGTATTCGTTAAGTGAAATGTCGTAGTGAAAAGAAAGGTTAGTTTCACTAGTTGTATTATCTTAGGAGTGTTGCAGCTAAATGTATTTCATTTCCGGTTATTTTTCCTACGCAAATTTATTAAGTATAAACTACCACCTTATAACCCAACTGACTGCTTTGTGTTATGTTCTTCCTCTTCTACCAGCATCAGTAGAAATTCAATTTTCTATGGTTAAGAGAAACTGGTAAATAGCTTTCTGCTAGCCACTTTTACCAGCTTGAAAAGTATCTTAAGATGATACTGGGAAGGAAAACGTAACGTTGTACTATCCTACAGCTTTCAAAAGTGCACAGTTCCTAATCTTAGCCTAAAAATGGGGCAAATATATTCGTCAACCATGCAAATCAACACAAGATTTATCACTATTTGAACCAAAAATTCTTAAATCAATAACTGTTACTTTTTATTGCGATATGAGATTACACAACATTTGTTTTGCTATTAAAACTCGTCCTTTATAAGTTATATTGAGATCATCATTTACCAATGCTATCACACGGAGCATTGCTTACTCAAGCGTAATCCGTAACATTTATTTTTTATGCTACAACAAATAAATTAATATTTGATAAAATGTCAAATTTCTATCATGTTTTTCCTCTTACAGCAGCATTAAAACGACGTCTGTGCAAATGTGTTGTGTAACAAACGCGTTAACAAGAGGGTCTTGTGGTTTGCTGGGTTCAAAAATCAATATTTATACTTAACAAAGGTTTGTTTTGCTACGAATTTACAGAATGCCCAATAGCGCGTAACTAATCCTTAACAAAACGTTACAGAAAAACCCTGATTAATGGTCGACAGATGCTGGAAAACGTTAAAGGTTCATGTACTTAGGATTTACGCTTACGATGATCGGAAAATGGACGAAACATATTGACGTCAAGAAACACAAGCCAAGGGTGTAAATAGCAGGGGCTCTCCAGATACGTAGCAGAATTCCAGATACGAGTATCCGTTACGTTCTTGGAGGCCGTATATGGGCAGACAGATCCACGGTGACATAGGGTAGAAATGTGGGAGTGGGAAGAAAAAGGAAATTTGGCCCAAGTTAGGACCCGATTTTTGAAATAAATTCTAGGGTAAGGGAGGGGTACAGCCAACTGCGGAGTAATGAGGGAATTTGGGGCGTATATTGAGACGATAGAGTGCAAAATCAGAGCAGTTAAATATTGGATGAGAATCGTTCATAGAGACCAATTTATAATAATAGCGTCTTCTACCTTGAACAGTTGAGAATGCAAGGAAATTCGACATGGACATCAAAATTAAAAAAAAAAAAAAAAAAAACCTTAGGTATGGGCTACATTTGGATGTGGGTCAGGGAAATAGACGGAGTGTGTGGAGAAAGATTAAGAACTGCCTTTATCATATTGACAGGCAACAATGCACGGAGAAGGTTCCGTTGGAAGTACAATATGTGCTGAAATTTGAGTGGGGTGTGGAGCAATGCGTAAAACAGGCACCAAACTCATTTGACAGGGGCTCGTGTGCCTGGGATGACGGACGGAAAGGGTAAATTTCTATTTAAAGCGAGACAGCTAAGATTTGAGAAGGCTGATAGCAGGGGAAGGGGGGTGAATGAAGAGCTAAATGTTGGGGTTAGTGCTTTATTTAAGTCATTTTTTCAGCTGTTGTTAATGTGTTGTGTTTATTTATTTCTCTAACTGTTCTTTGATTACTGTAATAGAGCATAATAATGTATCGGAATACGGTTTAACGTTGTTCTGAGAGTTGTTTATGGTTAATATGCTATATTTCAATATGTTCGTCTTATTTCCTGCAATGGTGTTTTCTTGTAGCGATATCTTTTGTCTTTCCTTCTATTTTTTGTCGTATTTTAATCTTGCTTAGTATTCTTTTTATTATAACAGCACTTATATCTGTAGACCCGTGCGATTAATATAGATCTCTGTGCGTATACTGCTATTTAAGTAAATATATTCATTTATTCATATTTTCAAAACGTAATTTAGAGTCAGTGAACTCAACTAAGTTTACATATCATAGCTGTGTGACGTAACATCGTTCTCGGGGATTTGTTGGTAAGGGTTGGGGAGGAAAGGGAAGGGCAGGCTTTGTACCTTACAACCATGTGAGTACAAAACACAACATGCATTCACCTTCGTTTACGCTAGCTTTACCTTTCATCTTGATTTACCTGCCCTACGCTTTTTTCTGAGTTCCTAACTGAGAACCGGCAGCAACGAGAGACTTGCTCGCTGACGTCACAAAGCATTCAGTTGGCTGATAACGGTCTAACGATATATAGAGAGTAATTAAGTAAAAGTGGGATTTTTGTGTTCTGGAAGAGAACAGAATCTCTGGTGAAACGACTGAATTTTAATGAAGTCCACAGGGACCAAAAGTCAGAAGAACTGCTTCCTCCACGTTCTACCTTCCTGGGATCTTAAGATGAGAATAAAAGAGAGCAAGAGCAGGAGAAGGGTGTGTGGAAAGCAACGGGAAGACACCACATTCAATTTTCCTAGCAAAAATACACAAGGCATGGCTTGATGAGGAGACAGTGAATCTAACGGAGACCTTCAGATACTTGATAAGTACGCTAAACAGAAATTTAAGCTGCTGCCAAGAAGCTAAAGAGAAGAGAGCAATGGCAAAGAAAAACTTCTGACTGAAAAGAATCCTCTTGTGTTGAACCTTGATGAGAGAACTAAGGAAGAGAATAATGAAGTTATTTGTGTAGTGTGAAAACTTGGAAATTGTGACAAAGTATGGGAAAATGATACAAGATTTTGAAATGCAAATATGGAGCAGCAGAATGGTTTCAGTGAAGTGGACACTGAAAAAATAATAAAAACTGTTTTAGAAAGTCCGAGTGAAAGGAGAGCAATGCTATTTCGGATCAGGAAGGGAAAAGAATTTTCGGAGCCAGTACACAGAAAGAAATGTTTTGCTATAACATGCAGTGGAAAGAAGGGTGAATGGGTGAATTTTTTTTAAGTTCCCTTGTTTACCCAGTTTATGATTACTGTGTTTTACTGTTTAGTCTACCGATTATTACCGTAATTACACAAACAATGCGCACAAACACCAATGCCCATGGCGGGACTCGAACCCGCGGCCCTAAGCTTGGCGGAGCGCCAAAGCAGCATGCTACAGCGACCATGGCTAGGAGCGCCGGTTTTTTTTAAAAGTTCCAACCCCCAGCCGGGGCCGAACCCGGGACTCCTAGCACAGCAAGCAGGTGCTCTACCGACTGAGCTACGGGGCAGCCCAAATGTTCAAGGCGGAAGAGAATAGATAACACCAAAGGATAACACCAAAGACAACGTCTCTAGTGACAGTGAGCTCGCACTCTCCCTCTAGGCAGCAGCCTAACCGGGAGAATTAGATGCTAGTATGCTACCCACTAGACCATAGAGGGGGCAGATATTCCTGGCCATAGTTACTGAAGATTTTAGATTTGTTATCCGTCACGCGGAGGATCGTGGGATCTAGCCTGGCCTAGGGCATGGGTATTTTGTGTCGTTGTAAATATGTATGTTGTAAGGGTAAAAAAAGAACAGTGGCATAATAGGAAAAACTAATCATACAGCAAGCAGGAACAATAAAACCTACATATTACATGCAAAGAATTAGTGTATCGGAGAAAGAGGATAAAAATAATAATAATATAACAATAATAATAATAATAATAATAATAATAATAATAATAATAATAATAATAATAATAATAATAATTCTTACAGGAAAAATCAGTAGAAAAAGTAGCAGAGCAAGCGCCAGAGAACAGAGGATGGTGGTGAGCATGGTTACTGAAGCTTTTGGTCAGTATTCCGCCTGGAGGATCTTCGGATCAACCCCAGCTTCGAGCAGTGTGTTTTGTGTCCCTGTAAATATACGTGTTGTAAACGTAAAAATGCAAATACAAAACAAACAGAAGAATGGCAAAAAAGGAAATAGTAATCGTACAGCAAGCAGCAAAAAATAAAACTCACATATTACATGCAAATAGTTATTTTATCAGCTAAAGAGAATTAAATAAATGTATATAATAATAATAATAATAATAATAATAATAATAATAATAATAATAAATAAGATTTACTGGTAAAAAGTCTGTTGTCTTGACAACAAATCGCGTTTTTCCCAGAGAATGGTTTCTTAGAGTTCTGAATTGAATATTACCAATTAAATATAGTGACTCGCCTTTGGACAGTGTTGAGAATTGCTGCAGGGCTTGGAGTCACTATGTCGCGACGCTATAATCGTGAACATATCTTGTCCATTTTTTACCCTCAGTACGTACCAAAGCCATAATCCCTAAATATTCATTTGTTTCCGCTGAGCAAATATGCAGCGTAAGACATACGTAGCACAAACAAGCGAGCTCTGCATGTTGATTACGTTTTTCACGTAAGGCCTATAATACTAAACAAATATGTTTTTTCAATAGAAACCGTCTGGCGTTATCAATTAAATTAGTTTAATTGTTAGTGACACGTTTGATTAACTGCATATGGCCTCTTTAATAATTTTTTATATTGTAGGTCTTTCAATGTAAACTGTTCCTAATATTTTACTAATTCAAATACTGTTGCTGTAAAAAAAACACTATTTTTATAAGCACATACAACGTTTATAAATTTTCTTAGATGATTATAACAAACGCTATACAGTGTCTAGAAAGTAATTGCCATTCTTACAGCCAAATTAACTCTTTAATTTTTAATTTGTAGGAAGCACAAACGATATTAGGGTTTACGTGTTCTGACAACTTTCACGGTTTTTCATTTATTAGTTTTATAAGTGTTGTGTAAATCGCTATGAGTTTTCAGCTCTTACGTGTGGTGTTAATACGCTGGTGCTATATGCGTTTAGTAGAGCGATGTTTTATAATACCTAACAATTTCACAGATACCTACCTATTGAGGTAATTTAAATTGATGCAGGAATAAACAAAAAAACTAACAACTGGAGATGAGTTCAATGAACCTGAAGGCTGTATGCAGTCCTGCATTATAAACCAGTTCTTGATTGTTTAACTTTCACTACCACGTACACCTAGTAGGTAGGTAGGACTTAAAATTCGATTCCTATCGAGATATCACCGGAAATATTTGTTTTGAGCAGAATAAAAAGAAAGAATTTTTAGAAACAGGTCCATATATATGTGTGTGTGTGCGTGTGAACAGCATAACTCAAAAACGAAATTTCGCATAAATACCAAACTTGGTATTTGAGCTCAGTGCCTTTCATAGATGCCCTACGATGATATTCAAGAAAATTATACCAGCTCAAACCACCCTTTGCATGTAAAATTTGTGCATATTTTTATTTTCACAAAAATGGCCTCAACAAAATTCAATAATCACTAGTCAACAAATTTCAACTTTTTGTCTGCCTCATGAAGAAAAAGAGGTCACTTCAACTAAATCTAAGCTTCTGAATATGAAAATGACAGTAAAAACTTCGTAAATCGTAATGTTTTTGTGTGACGGGATCGAGGCGGATTCTTACAAAAGTAACAAAATATTTAGCATATGATTCTAATAATGTAATTAATATTCGTTTAAAACTACTCACCCTGTACATAAAATGTTCTAATGTTACATAGAGGATAAAACATAGTAAAATAAACTGATACCTCTCTTAGAAATGGCCTATATTTCCATTTCTTAATAAAATTATAGTTTTTACTTTAGTTTTAGAACCTGTTTTATCTCACTAAGAAACTTTAAAATGGGGCCAAAAGCAAAGTAAAATACGAGTAGTATCACAATTAAACAAAAACAAATCCTGTAATGGTAAACTGCTGAAATATGCCCCTATAATAAAATATATCTTAAGTACGAGGGTTATTTTAACGCTTACAGCTTTATTTCTTCCTTTTGTAGCATGTGTCATTTTAGCCCATCATACGGGGATCCTCTCTACCCTGGTACCTGTGCTCTATCCTCTGAATATCCTGATGGAATATTTCACTGTGTTCGTCACTCACAGCTCATAAGTTCTCGGGGAAGAAATTCAGGTGTGAATGGAGAAAGTGCATTTTGAGGGACATCCTAGATTTTGGTAACTGTGCAGCAGTTCTTGAACTATCTGTCTATAATTTTCTGCTTTATTATTTCCCAGAAATCCTTTCACTACTTCGCGAAAAGCTTTCCAGGCCGCTAGTTCCTAAGCACTTAACGCTCTTTCAAACTTCTTATCTTTTAAAGCTCCGAATTTGGGGGCCAAAGAAGATTCTTTCTTTTACTTTTGTATCGCTGAATTTGGAGACTGGCTTCTGAGGTAAACAAAGGCCTCTTCATTTTCCTCCATAGCCTTAACGAAATTCTTCATTAGGCCTAGTTTTATATGCAGAGGAGGTAGGAATACTTAAATTGGGTTTACTAATGGAACATACTTGACATTGTGTTGTCCTGGCGTTTGAGTTTCTCTTGAAGGCTAGTATTTTACTGTGTAGTGTGATCCAGTACCCGTACTATTTCAAAGCATAGAAAACAACATACTTTGTAAATGCCCCTTGTAGCCCTAATAAATGGTAATGGCCTTTAAATCTCCACATATTTGCCAGCCGTACTTGCTGTAATTAATCTATTTAATAGAATGGTCATACATGCGTACGATTCCTTCATTTCTACTGACCAGTGGTATTGATGGTTTAGTATTCCCGTTGTGGAGCAACACTGCTTTGAGGCTTGGCTCACAAGAGTCAATAAACAATCTCCATTATTTTGGGATGTGTTGAAATCCTAGCCCATTCATCATCTATATCTGTGCATGCACAAAAGGAATTTTTCACAGCATAGTAGTTGGAAAACTGTTCGTGCTCCTTTCTGAAATTCTGGTATTGGGAGCTAGTCAATTCCATTCTTGTAGTCGTGAACCCAACACCTCAGATTGCTGTTTTGTGAGATTCATATACTTCACTAAATCATTTATCTGGACTGATTCATCAGAAGGGTTTATTTGCAAGTTCTGGGCAATATTCTGCATCAAAGAAACTGGACAGGATGGGCTCAACAACTTGCTTATTTCCTGAAGCAGTTCCTTCTAAATGTGAGGGTGGCCTGGGAACTGGAAGCTAAGGTCTATGTGGAACAGGTTTTATTGCGGAGGGAACATTAGGATACTTAATTTATATTTTGTTCTTTTTGAATGTCCCCCAGTTTTTATTAGGCAGAAATAACAAATTGTTCGCGCCAGACCATTGGCACTGTGAAATGCATAGTGCGAGTTTTGTCACCACTCATCCATTCAATGAGATTGGAATAACACCTTATGCAACACACATGAGGAGCCCACTCGTTTGTCTTCATCTCCAACATGACAGCCAAAGTAATTGAAATATGCTCCTTTTAAAGTTTTTGTCAGATTGTTGCTTACGTTTGACAGTAAACTGCCCATACACGTAACAGAAATTGTTGGGCGAATTTATACAAGCACGACGGGATTCCTTTAGTGCAGATAAAATATATTACAGACGACAAAAACCACTTAAAGCCGCTTTTCATAAGCAAGACAAGTTTTGACCTGAACCCAAAATGTGATACCCCATCCTTTGTTATTTCCTGCTGGTCTGGCGTCGAGAGCAGTAAAGCAATAAATCAGTCATCCCTCTCCCTTAGCAAACCGCAAACTAGGTTGTTATTATTAAGTCTGAACCCTAAACATTAGAAAAGATAAGATATATTTGTGAAAGGTGGTTTAGAAAACATCTGGAACATTTATAGGGTGGTCATGGTTTACTTAGATTTTTGTCAAGTTATACTGCTTTAAGGGGACAAGATACCTACTCTGAAATGGTCAAAAATCACATTTTTTGTTTTAGGCACCAATGAAATCTCTATTATTTCCAGTTTCAGAAAATATATACTTTTTCGGGGTTAAGAGGATTTTAAGACATTTAAATATAATTTAAATGCTAATCTGCATTCCTTTAAAGCTGTCATGCAACGCCCCCTTTTAGAACATTTTTGTATCTTCCAACAACGAACGACTATATCATGCCTAGCGAGCAGTTCAGCAACTAACAAAAGAGGCCAGGACCAAGAGAAGGCAATCAGAAAAGCTGAAGCAATCCAGGAATGAGGTGCAGATGATTATGACCCTGGAATGTACTGAAATGTGTCAGAATTTTAATTTTCGAACTTTAAATTCAGTTTTCTCAAAACAACATTTTTGTGTACTTATGTACTTTTTGTCAAAAAGTATGAAAGTAGAGAGCTGAAATTTTCAGTACATGTATACAACACATAATTAAACTTTCTGAACCACAATAGTAATTTTATAATGTATATTAGTGATATTAAGAAAGCAACAACGTTGCACAATTTCCACGATTTTACTTTTTTGACTTTACAAATATTTTTTTTCAATTTCTAGTGAACTGATATACATAACTAAATAATTGAGGTTCAGAAGATAGCTGATTATACTACGAAAGGGCATGCAAAAGTGTGATTCTGTATTGCAAGTAGTATTAGCATAGAAAAGGATACATGAATTCACATGTTTTAAGAGTAAATTTTATTATTTTTCTGCTGAATGAAATAATTTTTATGGACTCGACTACATAAGCTATAAGTGCAAACAACCACTTGAAATAATTGTAATGATTTATAAAATAATTCATAAAAATTCCAAGAAAAACCATTGAGAAGTTTAAGAGCAGTGGTAATTTAACACACTTAAGGTGCAATTTCTATGTGTTCAGACTATCTTGTCTCCTTAAAATATATTTTAATGATTTACAAGAAAATGGAGGTTGATGGAGCATTTTTATGTTCATAATCGTTAACAGCCCATAACATCTGAGTTAATGTGCCTAATTTCACTTATGTGGCAAAAACTTTAATAATAACAGAATCAGATGACTGAAAAATTCAATGCCGTAGCCGGGATTTAAACCATGGATCTCCCGATCTCCGTCCGGTTGCTCTAACCACTGAGCTACCATTGCAACATGCCGACACGACATTAAATTCTCCAACTGATTCGCATTTTTCCCGGCAAACCACAAGGAGATCTCGAATTGTATTGAGATGTCATTCCCCAATGGCGACTTACATTCCTTGTAAGCACTTAAGTCCTGGGCTTTATAGTTACAACCACTATTAGGTCCATTAATGTAATTAATTGCTGTTTCACACAAGCCGTGTGTTGGACAGGGTTGGAAAGGTAGAATCAGATGACTGAAAAATTCAATGTCGTAGCCGGGATTTGAACCACGGATCTCCCGATCTCCGTCCGGGTGCTCTAACTACTGAGTTACCATGGCAACATGCCGTCATGACATTAAATTCTCCAACTGATTCGCATTTTTCCCGGTAAACCACAAGGAGATGCTCGCCTCGTATCTAGGTAATGTGACAGGCATAAGAGAATTACTAGGATAAAATCCTAAAGATTTCCTGATATGATCTCAAAAATTAAAGTGAAAAAAAAAACTCCAATGCAATTGCCTTTTATAGGATTTCATTTGGAAAATTCAAAAATGTTGAATATATTATCACTTTTTAAAAGAAATGAGATCACAAAAATACCAAACTTATAGCATATAAATGATAGTTATTACTAGTGAAATTAAGGAATTACGAGAAGCATTAAACATAACAAGAAGAAAAGTAACGGGAATTATAAATAATTTTGAGTTATTACATGCGGTGACTCTGTAATATAGAAGCATTTACAAATTTCAAAATTATGTAGGCAACATTTTAGGTGCATAAATAAATAATGGAAGATTGCCATAGCGATATCCTTATTTAAAAATAAGGGGTGGATTCAGTGCGATTCTACCCCTCCAACTTCAGTCTAAACACGCTTGTGTGAAAAAACATTAATACTGATTGACCTAATAGGGGTTAACTATGAACCCCGAGACTTTAAATAGTTACGAAATTGTAGGGTAAAGGCGGGATAGATGGCGCACCACGTGACTGACCTGCAAAGAAAGGGAAGACGGCTGGCTTTCTCTGTGGAAGTGATAACTAAGCCCCGGATTCTTAGGTTCTGACCTATTTTATTGCTGACCTCCTACATTCCAAACTTCGGTTTATTTTAATGTTTTAGTTACCAACGAGTAATATACTTCAATTTTATAGAGCCTAAATTGACCTAATTTTACGTTAGGACCTAATAAAACCTATTTTTCGTGATAGAACCTAAAAGTGCCTAATTCGCTTATTTAAGCAAATAAGAGTAGATTTATGATTATAAAAGTAGTTTTAAAACGAAGGGAGACCGTTCGAATAAGGAAACTATTAAATAATTAGATTATGAAATCTTGCGCAGTACCTTACAATAATAAACTTTAATTAAACCGTCCGCCACAATAATAAAGTAATTAAAACATTCGCCGCCTTCAGTTATCGTTTTCTAGCTATAGTCGAAAGAGGTGGTCAGTGGCACGCGGCATTTCTGAAAGGTGTGATGTTTACATGCCGCAACAATAGGTGAAAACAGAGGCAAACATTTTAATAGTGCTGTTGAGTAGTATGCATTATTGCTTCTTCCGTTATAGGGAGTTTCTAACACGACATTTTTGAATTTGGTACTTTCAAAAACATACTAAAGTTACAGTTAATTTAACTTTTTACAATTTAAAGTTAGTGTTTTAAACAAAGTGCCCAGTGATTTGCATGAATATATATATATATATATATATATATATATATATAAGATCCTATAAATTCCTAAATTCAACATATAAGATCCTATAAAATCCTAATACATAGAACCTAATTTTAACTTTTTAAAACCTAAAAATCCGGGGCTTAGTGATAACACTATAACAATAAGGAGTGTATTGTTCTCTTGCGATTTCAACTGTTTAATGAAGCCCAAGAGCGAAGGTTATACTATCAGACGATATCTGGTAAGTAGAAAAATTTATTAGTGTTATATATTTTGTATTATAGAGTTAATATAAGTTGTAATTATGTCGTATTGAAAGTCGATGCGGAAAACCTGATGTGTATCCTGCATTTTGACATATGAAATATTTAGTTCAACATTGCCATCTTATGAGCAATCAGGAAAATAGGTAGCTATACAGAATGGGGTGAGATGGCGCACTGGAGGTGGGGAATGATCGCGCGATACCTTATGGCGCGTTAGTTTCAATATTAAACTGCTACATGCATAGATGCTGTATGTTAACTGTGAATACATTTGTACTATATATTTAATATGGTTATTTATAGGATACGATACCCAGAAAGCACAAACGGACAACCCAACGAGCTGCATGTTCTCAAGAGGATTTACTGAATGCAGCACATTCTGTTATTGATGATAACAAGTCCGTGAGGGAAGCAGCCAGAAACTTCAATATGCCTGAATCAACTCTTCGCAGACGTCTGCTTTCAAAGAAATTAGATAAGAGTGGATTAGGACCATCATCATGTTTGGGTAATGATGCAGAGCGGAAACTGGTGCAGCAATCCAGAAACTGCTAACAGCAGGTTTCGCTCCTACTAGACAGGTACTGCAATCTCTTGCGTTTCAATTAGCTAATGCAATGGGATTAAAACATAAATTCAATGAAGAAAAACAAATTGCTGGGCGTAATTTTGTAAGATCATTTATGGATCGCAATCCTGATCTCTCATTCTGAAAAGTCGAGGGAATTTCCTTAGCAAGGGTCCAGGGAATGAACAGGGAAGAAGTATCCAAGTACTTTGAGCTACTTGAACATACTGTGAAAGAAAATAACCTATTCGATAAACCATGCAGCATATTCAATGTTGATGAATCCGGCTTCCAACTCAATAATAAACCTGGTAAGGTAGTTGCCAAAAAGGGCAGCAAAGATGTTCATCTGGCTACATCTGAAGAAAAACGGTTCACTCAACAAAAGAAATGTATATGACATAAGTTGTGTATTTTAACGCGATCTACAATTTTTGTGTAGTAAAATTTTGTCTATCTCTTATGGTTTACCAGTTATGCAAAAGTCATTCACAATGAAGAATACTTTTGGAGACATTCCCAGAAAATTCGAGATATACATTTCATTTCTCATGACATTATCTTAAACATATGATATTTTCATCAAAATCGTTAGAGCCATTTTTGAGAAAATTAAAATTTTCGAAAAATTTTCCATGTAAAGGGTAGTTTGGGGTGGGGGGATTTTCTTGAAAACCTTCGTGTCGCATCTCTGGAAGATACTGAACCTAAATACCAAGTTTGGTGTTTATCCGACTGTTCGTTTTTGAGTTATGCTGTTCACAGACACACAGACACACACACACACACACACACACACACACACACACAGACACACACACACACACAGACACACACACGGACATGTTTCCAAAAATGCTTTTTTTGGATTCAGGAGGTCTCAAAACATGTATTTCCGGTGAAATCTCGGTATCGAATTTTTGGGTGGAATGCAATACTTCCCCTACTTACTATACGTAGTAGAGAAAGTAAAAATGAATAACGAATTTGAGAAAAAGTATAAGTATTGGAAAATTTAAGGAAATAACAAGCAATATCTCGAAAACGGTTCACTCAACAAAAAATATGTATATGATATAAGTTGTGTATTTTAACGCGATCTACATTTTTTGTGCAGTAAAATTTTGTCTATCTCTTATGGTTTACCAGTTATGCAAAAGTCGTTCATAATGAAGAATACTTTTGGAGACATTCCCAGAAATTTCGAGATATACATTTCATTTCTCATGACATTATCTTAAACATATGATATTTTCATCAAAATCGTTAGAGCCATTTTTGAGAAAATTAAAATTTTCGAAAAATGTTCCATGTAAAGGGTAGTCTGGGTTGGGGGGATTTTCTTGAAAATCTTCGTGTCGCATCTCTGGAAGATACTGAACGTAAATACCAAGTTTGGTGTTTATCCGACTGTTAGTTTTTGAGTTATGCTGTTCACAGACACACACACACACACACACACACACACACAGACACACACACACGGACATGTTTCCAAAAATGCTTTTTTTGGATTCAGGAGGTCTCAAAACATGTATTTCCGGTGAAATCTCGGTATCGAATTTTTGGGTGGAATGCAATACTTCCCCTACTTACTATACGTAGTAGAGAAAGTAAAAAAGGTGAAACGGTAACTGTAGTAGCATGTTGCAATGCAGAAGGTCAGTTTATACCTCCTTTCTGTATCTTCAAGGGAGTCAATATGAAACCAGAATATGCCGATGGTCTGCCTCCTGTTTCAAAGATTGTTATGAATAGAAAATCAGCTTATATTAATAGAGAAATATTTTTGGATTGGTTAAAGAATCATTTTCCTCCAAGAAAACCACTTGGAAAAGTTTTGCTCATTTTAGATGGACATGGTAGCCACATGAATTCTATAAAAATGCTGGATTTTGCCGTGGAAAACAACATTATCCTACTTTGCATTCCAAGTCATACAACTCATTACCTACAACCACTGGATCGCTCATTCTTCAAGCCATTGAAAACCTACTTTTATCAGGCCTGCCAGTCTTGGATGCTGAAAAATCAGAATAGAAAGATGACACGCTTTCAATTTGGTAGCTTTTTATGCCGGGCATGGCAACTTGCAGCAACCACAGGGAATGGAATATCTGCATTTAAGGCTACAGGTATATTTCCTCTTGACAGACTTGCAATACCTGATCATGCTTATGCCATATCAGATATCTCTTCATCTGATGTTCTGCCAGAAGAACCAGCAAGGTGACCTGAAACACCTGAGCTAAGTACTTCTACAAATCAAGCAATTACGCCAAGCAAAGCTTTACGAATACTTTCTCCAGTTCCTGTCATACCAAAATCAAAAGCTTCTAAAAGAAAGCAATCAGGAGAAATCATCACAGAAGCAGCATTTGTTCAAAGCAAGCGAATGAAATCTAATACAAAGAAGAAAAATAAAAGTTCAAAGCAAAGGCCTAATAGGAAACGTACTCCCTCTCCATTGTTATCATCTTCTTCAGCGGAATCTTTAATTTCCTTACATGACAACAGTGATTCCTTGGCACAGTATGAAAACGAAAACGAATGTGTTGAATGCCTAGAAGACTATGAGAAGACAACATCCAGTTCAGATTGGATACAATGTGTAAACTGTGTGAGATGGTTTCATGAAACATGTTCAGTGTATTCAGACAAGTGCTCTGCATGTGGAAGAATAGAAAATAGGAAACTAAAATGCCATGTATGAACCTGTTAACCAGTTATGTATCATTACGTATGACAAAACAATCCTGCGCCACTTCTCCCACACCAATTTTGGTTATTAGGTGATGAGAAATGTTACTCTAAAGGTCATAAAATGTTCATTTAAGGCTGAAAATTTATGTTATGAACAAAAAAGAAATATAAACATAAGCAGTAAGGTATTATAAGACTATTTGTAAAAGTGCGTCATCTATCCCGCTTTACCCTACAGCCCAAGACAGAATAAATGAGCAACAGCGAGAGACGACGTCGGAAGCATTTGCTGACGCTGCGTTCACAATGCACGATTTAATACCACCCTGCGTTCATTTCAAAGCTACGCGATATCTAGGAAGATGCTTGTCAGTTTGGTTGTGTGTATGGTAGCGGAGCGGAGAAGCGTATGTGTTTCCTCCGTGGAACAACTTGGCTTCGAATCCCTAGTGTGAATGCTTTTTTTTTATTATTCAAATTTTAATTTCTTAATTATATGGCATTGGCGGCGCCGTGGCCGAGTGGTTAGACCGCTCGCCTCCCAGCGACGCGGCCCGGGTTCAATCCCAGGGACCTGCATGTGGGATTTGTGGTGGACGAAACGGCGGTTTTCTCCGGTTTCCCCCGCCATTCATTCCACCAACTGCTCCATCATCACCTTTCCTTTCATCCATTTCACCAACATTTCGTTTCATCTACTTCCTTCATCCCATACCAGGCATCGGGCTGATCACCCATCCTGGATGCTCTGTCTGATCCATGAGTGTCTGCTCCTCAACGGGCCTCTGACACAAGGCACCCGCTTGTAAGTCCTGGGGGGTGTAAGTCCTACATAAGTGGAGGGTAAACAGATAATGAATGAATTATATGGCATTGCCGTATGTTTTCCATGCATAAGATATCTATTAATTTTAAGACATTTATGCACAAAAACATAAACGAATTACTCTTTTCGTTTTCAAAATAACTGGCATAAGAGTTCTAAAACATCTGACTATCCCGGTTCCCTTTGCATCTATTACTAAATATGTAATGTAGCTACTTCTGCAAAGTTTATTTGGATTAAAATGAAGTAATCAGAAAAATAAGCTTTAGTAAGAAGTATTTATACCCACTAATAAACGATAGAGGGTAGAGAAAGTCATGTGAATGTATCACATCAGATTTTTCATTTAGGACTGTAATACTTATTTCTTATATAGTTTGGAAACGTAAAGGAGAGTTGTTTCGGTTTTTTTTTTATGTGAGCATAAGAAATTGCCTTAGCAATTGGCAATTATATTAGAGTAGGTACCTGTACGTAATAAATATTGCGTTTTTCTGGAATAAAAACAACAAAGTTTTGTTCGGCATACGAACCTCGGTAAGCCTCATTTATTACGTACTTTGTACCTACCTCTTGTAACCGCTCAGCTGTCAGCGCATATTGGTAGCGGACTCAATATTAAAGGTGACAACAGACCGAAGCTAAAGGTATGCGTCCCCAGACACCATTGTGAACCCATCGCGGGAACAACACACGCTTCGAGAGTCTGCTACGCATTTTTAGTTTCTCTACTAGTTGAAAAGTAGAAGTATTGCATTCCACCAAAAAATTCGATACCGAGATTTCACCGGAAATACTTGTTTTGAGGCCCCCTGAATCCAAAAAAAAGCATTTTTAGTAAAAGATCCGTGTGTGTGTCTGTGAACAGCATAACTCTAAACTTGGTATTTAGGTTCATATCTTTCAAAGATGCCATACGAAGATTTTCAAAAAAATCCCCACCACAGACTAACGTCTACGTGGAACATTTTTCGAAAATTTTTATTTTCTCAAAAACGACTCTAAAGATTTTGATTAAAATATCATATGTTTAAGATATTTTCATGACAAATGAAATGTATATCTTGAATTTTCTGGGAATGTCCCCAAAAGTCCTCTTCATTCTGAATAACTTTTGTATAACTGGTAAACCGTAAGAGATAGACAAAAGTTTACTACACAAAAAATGTAGATCTCGTTGAAACACCTAATTTATGTCATATACATTTTTTTGTCGAGATATTCCTTGTTGTTTGTTTGAATTTTCCAATACTTATAATTTTTCTCAAATGGGAATTCGTTAAGGAATGCTCCACATAGCGACCAGCTCTTAAAAGATTTGACTATCGCTTAAAGCCTAGTATATTCCCCTTGTACCTACAAGAAAATTGACATTAAGAGAGATGGAGAATAAGCGTTCTTAAAAATAGTTTTACAAGAGTAGAAAAAGTCATGTGAGTGTAACACATCAGACTTTTTTGTCTTAAAGTGTAAGTCGCCATAGGGATATATTATCTCAAAATGAAATTGAGAACGTCTCGTGGTTTACCAGGAAAAATGAGAGACATTTTGGGCAGTATATCGCTCCGACATGTTACCATGGTAGCTCGTTTGGTTATAGCAGCGGCACGGAAAGCCGAAGATCCGTGGTTGAAATCCCAGCTGTTATTGAATTTTTCAATGTGATACTACCTTTCCAACACAGAAACTTGCTGCTGAAGATTCTATCTCTTCAAAATATATAATTTGTGTAAAATAAGATTTTTAGTTATCATATTAAACAGTTTTGGACAATGAAAGAAGTGTCAGCAAATCTAGTGGAAGAAATAAAAGAAATGTATATAAAATAATTAAAATAAGTGTTCATTACCTTTTGCAGAATATGTATAAATAAGGAAGTTAAACAAAATGGTCCTTATTTAATTCATATAGACGAAGTCGTTTTTAATTCCCAAAATAGACTTAACAAGCTTTAAAAAACAATGGACCAAAAATGAACACTATTAATACGTTATTGGCAAAATATTAATTACGGAATCAGAAGATAATCTACAAACTAAGGTATCAGTGTTGACAAAATTATTGACGAACTAGAAATTGAAAATATTAAATAACAAAGTAAAAATGTTAACATTTAAATGTAAACAACTTGCTAGAAACAATGTCGTAATGAATGATGAAATCATCAGACAAGCTCCAATGTTTAGATACTTGGGCTATGTAGAAGAAACAGACGATAAACTCCATAAATTTAACCTTAGGTATATGCTGCACAATAAGAAGCATATTAAGTCCGACAAGGAAGGAGACACATAATAGCTACTGTACTCTTATATTCAAACGAAACTTGGGCCCTAAAAGAGGAATCGAATCGTCAGAAATGAAATGTTTACGATCTCTTGCTGGGATCCTTTTACTGGACTGAAAAAGGAGCCAGCACATAACAGACGAATAAAGTATACTTAAGCTTAAAAAAAGAATTATCCAGAGTAAAAAAAATAGAGACATCATGTTCAAACTGTAAATAAGAGGAGATTTCTAAACTATTAATACAGTACGAATCATCAGAGAAAAGGAATTAAGGAAGGTTAACGCGGAGATGGAGAGAAGAATTTCATTAATCGGATGGAGCGTGTGTTGAAAAAGGCCCAAACCTTCATTTTTTTTATTTAGTTTTGTTAAGACTCCGAGAGGGATGGCTCAGGTGGTAATGTGTATGGGCCGCAATCCGGATGTCTTGGGTTCGATTCCCATGGCCGATCTTCCTGATCCATTGGTTTCTTCGGGCTTTCCCCTGGTCTCAAGGCGAATGCTGGGAAGGATCACTACATCCCCCGAATTTCCTGTCCCTCCATTTCATCTCCATTCTCATTTCACTTCACCTCTCAACTGCTTGGTCTCTTTTAGGGTTGCAAGTGTCGGCGGGAGGTCTCGGCGTGTGCATGGGAGGGGAAAATTATGCTCTGAGGAAACCCCCGGACTGCGAGTGGTCTACGGGTCCCTGGCCCCCCAGGGGATGTGTAAGCCCACAGGAGGAGGGGTGCCGGCTGTACCATCTGTAAATGGTAGGGACCCTGCCCTCTGCTTGTGGTGCCTCCTGGTCCGGCCGCCCTCTGGCCCCTCTCACCTCAATCCCTCCCTCCCGGGGGCGCCCCGTCAGGTGCCTAGACACAAAAGATCTGTGTAGGTCGAGGGCTATGTCTCCATCCGCTTCTAGTGCTATCCTTATTTATGAACGCTCTTTAACTACTATGGTTCTTGGCGTCCCATTCTATGCTGGGCGTAAAAGACCCGAAATGTTTTTCAGAGGCCTCTTTATCAGACTTCTTTTACGTGCCGTAAATCTACGACAGGGGACCACCGCTTTCTTCCGGAAAATATTCACTGCCCTCCGCCGGGTTTGAACCTTAGTAACTAGAGGCTAGCATGGTACCCCTAGACCACAAAGGACGACAATGATGATGATTATGTAAACATTTACAAAATAATTACAGTTGTTCAATTGTCATCTTACATTTACAATTCACGTTCCTTCCTTTCTCATGAGCTCCCGCGGATAATTTGTAGCATTATGGCTAGCATGACTGGCACCTGCTTTTAAACAGCTGAACTATGTTTTCAGTCTAAAAAATGTGTATTTCCTTTGTATCCACTCAATGAAGCCCTTTTTGCAAATATTTACTTTCAACTTAACGAATACTTATCCACGCGCTGGCCGATTCTGGATTTAAAATGTTGTGTTATTGCTTATTTGCGTTCAGATTTTGCCAATTATTGGCATTTAAAGGTAAATTACAATGCTATGTCTACAATGTTAAACGTTTTAGATTAACGTTTCTTAGAAAGTATCCACTATCAAACCTTTCACTTACATAAAATAACCGTTTTCACGAAAATAAGGTACATTTGACTTTTCCACACTATATATTCATATTTTCGTTAATTTAGATTCCTTTTTTATTTTCCCTACTACGTACCTAGTAGGTAGAGAAGGTATTGCATTCCAGCCAAAATTTCTATATCAAGATTTCATCGGAAATACATGTTTTGAGTCCCCTGAATCTAAAACAAGCATTTTTACTTTCTCTATTACGTAGTGTAAGTAGGGGATGTATTACATTCCACCCAAAAATTCGGTATCGTGATTTCATCGGAAATACATGTTTTGAGGTGCTCTGAATCCAAATAAAGCATTTTTGGAAAAATGTCGGTATGTCTGTAAACAGCATAGCTCAAGCACGAAAATTTGAATAAATACCAAACTTGATATTTAAGTTTAGTATCTTCCAAGCATGCCACACGAAGATTTTCAAGAAAATCCCCCCACCCTAGACTACCCTTTACATATAACATTTTTCGAAAAATTTGATTTTCTCAAAAATGGCTTTAACGATTTTGGTTAACATATCATATCTTTAAGATACTTTTATGACAAATGAAATGTATACCTTGAACTTTCTGGCAATGTCCCCAAAAGTCCTCTTCATGCTGAATGACTTTCGCATAACTGGTAAGCAGTAAGAGATAAACAATATTTTACCACACGAAAAATGCAGATCTCCTCTCATATATTTTTGGTCCAGTGACCCATTTCCGACATATCCCTTGCTGTTTCATAAATTCTCCAATGTTTCTCAATTAGGAATTCGTTATTTTTTTTAATTTTATTTTTTTTAAATATGTCCTGGACATGCAAAGATAACAGAATGCTCCGCATAGCAACAAGCTCTTTAAAGATTTGACTATCACTTAAAGCCTGCCATATTCCCCTTACACCTACAAGAAAATTAGCAATGTTTATCTCGATTAACATAAACTACGTGGAGAATAATCGTTTGTGACAATAGTTTGTACAACAATAGAGAAAGTCACGTGAGTGCAACACATCAGATTTTTAGAAAAAGGTCCGTGCACTCGCGTGTGTATGTCTGTCTGTGAACAACATAACTCAAAAACGAAAAGTCGAATAAACACCAAACTTGGAATTTAGGTTCACTATCTTCCAAAGATGCAACACGAAGATTTTCTAGAAAATTCCTCCACCTCAACTACCCTTTACATGGAAGATTTTTTGCGAAATTTTTGATTTTCTCAAAAATGGCTCTGGCTATTTTGATTAAAGTACATATGTTTAAGATATTTTTGTGGCAAATAAAATGTATATCTTGAATTTTCTGAAAATGCCCAAAAGTCCGCATTATTCTGAATGGTTTTTGCATAACTGGTAAACCGTAAGAGATAGACAAAATTTTACTACAAAAAATTTAGAGGTCGTTAAAACACACCATGTATGTCATATACATTATTTTTTCGAGTGAATTAATTCCAATATTCCTTGTTATCTGTTTGAATTTTCCAATACTTATGCTTTTTCTCAAATGGGAATTCGTTATTAATGTTTTATATGTCCTGGACATATAAGGAGAATGGAATGCACCACATAGCGACAAGCTATTAAAAGATACAGTTGGCTATGTTAATTTATTAAAAAGTCCCTATTGAAATGTAAACGTCCAAATTTTAAATAAATTCTGTTTCACTGAGAGTGAAAAAGATTTTCCTGCAAGTTAATATATTAAAAGTAGGCGTTAAACTTTTATGTCAAGTAAATAAACTTTCTAGTGTAATGGTATGAATAGCTTTTGAGAAAATAAATCCAATATTTATGTCTTCAATCAAAGTTGCAGACAAAATCTGCATATCAGTAGCAACATTCAACTTATCAGCAATTCCAGTAACAATAATTTTCGTATGTACATAGATGATTCGCCTGCTATAAATAATTACTGTCAGAAATTAAATAAAGTGGTCTGTACTCCTAATATTAACATTGGTGTGTGTATTTTGTACCTTGGGCAAACGTAGTAATATAATGTTACCTATAAAAGGTTGTAATTTTGTAAACACAATGTTATTATTAATTCTCTGTTTTACCTTAAGATAACTTCCCCTTCTTAGTTCATATGCAGAGGGATAGACAGGGAACCATCTTCACATTTAACGCAATAACGTGATTAGAGCCGCGGATTTTGTTAGTTTTATAATGTTTAAACTCCAGTCGTGAGTTGACGTATGCAGACAAAGAGATGGACTGATAGATGATTTCCTCTTAATTATGCTAGTGTCTACTAATTAAAATTCTAACCACTTATAAATATCTATAATTAAAACTTACTGCTTAAGAGCCTGCTGAATCGGGAAGAAAAAATCACGTCTGAACTCAGGACAACTGTATCAGAAATGCACTGCACACAGTGACAACTACTACTGAAGTGAACAAACAAGTGACTAAAACCTTAAGGTAACAACTGAGCGTTTGTTTTAGTGTTCTGTTCTTTTTCCATTGTTGCCCATTCTCCAGCCAAGCGCTGAGATTGACAACAACAATTAGGTTGGCGGACTTTCTTCCCGCCCATTTCCGTAGATAAGCTAATACAGGAGGAGAAACTTACAGCTTTAAATAGGTTATTATGATGATGATTATTATTATTATTATTATTATTATTATTATTATTATTATTATTATTATTATTATTATTATTATTATTATTATTACAGAAAATATGATACGTTGTATTTATTAGCTAAACACTGCCGATACATGTAAACCAACCTTTAAAAAGAATAAAACACTAACAGTTGTTGCTATTTATGTATATAAAGTAATTATTTTGGCTCAAAACATACTACTTATTTTAAAACACAAAAGCGTTTACTCATGTAACACCAGGGGGAGCATAAAGTATCATAGATTACACATAAACAATGCTTCAACAAAAAAGGATCCAATTATAATGGGAATAATACTACATAATGCCCAACCAAAAAGTATAAAAGATCATTCGGGAAAAAACACTTTTGTTAAACAGCTAAAAAGGTATGTAATTGAAATGTGCCCATACAGACTAGAAGAGCTATTAAATTACTACCACTTTTTTAATTTCATTTGTAAGTTTTTTAATATCTTGTATTTTACATGTATTAGTTTTGACTATGTTCTAGGCTTGTAACACAAGTTATATGAGCAATAAAGAATTGAATTGAATGGCCCCGTAACTCAACAGCACCTGCCTGTCCCGGGTATTACGTAGAGTAAGTAGGGGATGTATTACATTCCACCCAAAAATTCGGTATCGTGATTTCATCGGAAATACATGTTTTGAGGTGCTCTGAATCCAAATAAAGCATTTTTGGAAAAATGTCCGTATGTCTGTAAACAGCATAGCTCAAGCACGAAAATTTGAATAAATACCAAACTTGATATTTAAGTTTAGTATCTTCCAAGCATGCCACACGAAGATTTTCAAGAAAATCCCCCCACCCTAGACTACCCTTTACATATAACATTTTTCGAAAAATTTGATTTTCTCAAAAATGGCTTTAACGATTTTGATTAACTTATCACATCTTTAAGATACTTTTATGACAAATGAAATGTATACCTTGAATTTTCTGGCAATGTCCCCAAAAGTCCTCTTCATGCTGAATGACTTTCGCATAACTGGTAAGCAGTAAGAGATAAACAACATTTTACCACACGAAAAATGTAGATCTCCTCTCATATATTTTTGGTCCAGTGACCCATTTCCGACATATCCCTTGCTGTTTCATAAATTCTCCAATGTTTCTCAATTAGGAATTCGTTATTTTTTTTAATTTTATTTTTTTTTAAATATGTCCTGGACATGCAAAGAGAACAGAATGCTCCGCATAGCAACAAGCTCTTTAAAGATTTGACTATCACTTAAAGCCTGCCATATTCCCCTTACACCTACAAGAAAATTAGCAGTGTTTATCTCGATTAATATAAAGTACGTGGAGAATAATCGTTTGTGACAATAGTTTGTACAACAATAGAGAAAGTCACGTGAGTGCAACACATCAGATTTTTAGAAACAGTCCGTGCACTCGCGTGTGTATGTCTGTCTGTGAACAACATAACTCAAAAACGAAAAGTCGAATAAACACCAAACTTGGAATTTAGGTTCACTATCTTCCAAAGATGCAACACGAAGATTTTCTAGAAAATTCCTCCACCTCAACTACCCTTTACATGGAAGATTTTTTGCGAAATTTTTGATTTTCTCAAAAATGGCTCTGGCTATTTTGATTAAAGTACATATGTTTAAGATATTTTTGTGGCAAATAAAATGTATATCTTGAATTTTCTGAAAATGCCCAAAAGTCCGCATTATTCTGAATGGTTTTTGCATAACTGGTAAACCGTAAGAGATAGACAAAATTTTACTACAAAAAATTTAGAGGTCGTTAAAACACACCATGTATGTCATATACATTATTTTTTCGAGTGAATTAATTCCAATATTCCTTGTTATCTGTTTGAATTTTCCAATACTTATGCTTTTTCTCAAATGGGAATTCGTTATTAATGTTTTATATGTCCTGGACATACAAGGAGAATGGAATGCACCACATAGCGACAAGCTATTAAAAGATACAGTTGGCTATGTTAATTTATTAAAAAGTCCCCATTGAAATGTAAACGTCCAAATTTTAAATAAATTCTGTTTCACTGAGAGTGAAAAAGATTTTCCTGCAAGTTAATATATTAAAAGTAGGCGTTAAACTTTTATGTCAAGTAAATAAACTTTCTAGTGTAATGGTATGAATAGCTTTTGAGAAAATAAATCCAATATTTATGTCTTCAATCAAAGTTGCAGACAAAATCTGCATATCAGTAGCAACATTCAACTTATCAGCAATTCCAGTAACAATAATTTTCGTATGTACATAGATGATTCGCCTGCTATAAATAATTACTGTCAGAAATTAAATAAAGTGGTCTGTACTCCTAATATTAACATTGGTGTGTGTATTTTGTACCATGGGCAAACGTAGTAATATAATGTTACCTATAAAAGGTTGTAATTTTGTAAACACAATGTTATTATTAATTCTCTGTTTTACCTTAAGATAACTTCCCCTTCTTAGTTCATATGCAGAGGGACAGACAGAGAACCATCTTCACATTTAACGCAATACCGTGATTAGAGCCGCGGATTTTGTTAGTTTTATAATGTTTAAACTCCAGTCGTGAGTTGACGTATGCAGACAAAGAGATGGACTGATAGATGATTTCCTCTTAATTATGCTAGTGTCTACTAATTAAAATTCTAACCACTTATAAATATCTATAATTAAAACTTACTGCTTAAGAGCCTGCTGAATCGGGAAGAAAAAATCACGTCTGAACTCAGGACAACTGTATCAGAAATGCACTGCACACAGTGACAACTACTACTGAAGTGAACAAACAAGTGACTAAACCCTTAAGGTAACAACTGAGCGTTTGTTTTAGTGTTCTGTTCTTTTTCCATTGTTGCCCATTCTCCAGCCAAGCGCTGAGATTGACAACAACAATTAGGTTGGCGGACTTTCTTCCCGCCCATTTCCGTAGATAAGCTAATACAGGAGGAGAAACTTACAGCTTTAAATAGGTTATTATGATTATTATTATTATTATTATTATTATTATTATTGTTATTATTATTATTATTATTACAGAAAATATGATACGTTGTATTTATTAGCTAAACACTGCCGATACATGTAAACCAACCTTTAAAAAGAATAAAACACTAACAGTTGTTGCTATTTATGTATATAAAGTAATTATTTTGGCTCAAAACATACTACTTATTTTAAAACACAAAAGCGTTTACTCATGTAACACCAGGGGGAGCATAAAGTATCATAGATTACACATAAACAATGCTTCAACAAAAAAGGATCCAAATATAATGGGAATGATACTACATAATGCCCTACCAAAAAGTATAAAAGATCATTCGGGAAAAAACACTTTTGCTAAACAGCTAAAAAGGTATCTAATTGAAATGTGCCCATACAGACTAGAAGAGCTATTAAATTAGTACCACCTTTTTAATTTTATTTGTAAGTTTTTTAATATCTTGTATTTTACATGCATTAGTTTTGACTATGTTCTAGGCTTGTAACACAAGTTATATGAGCAATAAAGAATTGAATTGAATGGCCCCGTAACTCAACAGCACCTGCCTGTCCCGGGTTTGATTCCCGGCGGAGGGGTTGGGAATTTTTCTCTAGCCAAGCTTATTCCTTATCCTCCCCAGAGTCTGGAAGTATGAACGAGAGAGTGAATGTGTGTATGGCCTAATGATTAAAAAAACCGAAAAGCAAGTAACCCAACAACAAGAGTTCCAAAGCAAAGGCCGCGGATAAGACCAATGCAGTTAAAGTCGGGGTATAAATGGAAACTAAAAAAATACAAGTGGGAGAGCGACTCACTCGTATAATGTAGCATGTAACATTGCAATGAAATAAGATGAACTTATTAATTTCTGTTACTCATGAATGAAAACAATTCCAGGACCAAATGCGTTGCAGTGCGGTCAAGTGTATTTTCATTCTGTATGTATGTTTAGTCTCCTGATGAAGGGATAAACACAAAATATTGAACATTCTTATTGTGTGACTTTGGATGTTAAATCTTTCACTCAGAATAATCTCGTTCTTTTATACACCAGCAGGTGGTCCAAAGAAACCGCGGATGCCAAAACATTTAGCCTAAGCAGAACTGCAGAGGTGACTTCATACCGACAGTGAGGAGACCGTTAAATGAATGACCAATGATTGAAAACGAACACTTTAACTCGTATTACTGGTCCCAGAGCTCATTCGGTAGAGAAACTGCCTGCTGGATGGGGTGCTCAGGGTTCGATTCTTGACTGGGCTCCAAAAAGTTATCTTTAATCAAAAACATTTAACGGTATGCCCAGAGTTTGGTGTTTGAATGTGAGAGCACCTATCTGTGTATGTGGGGGGGTGTTATGGAATTCGCTCATTAGCAAGAATTCAGGATGTTAAGTCATTTAATTCCGTGACAGTTAATCTAAAATCAGTACAACTATATCGCAAAGTTAACAAGATAAAACAAAATTCTATTGTTATTGTATTTATGTACGCTTAAAGGTACATTAGAATTGAATTATTTTGCATTATTCATAATAAGCACATACAAAAACATGACCGCCTTGGTGGGTGAATTGATGTAAGGGCCTCTCAGTCCCGTGTTCTACATGGAATGATTAACAGTTTCTAATATTGTTTCTCTACGTCAAAAATAGAAAAACTGCGCAGAAGACAGATGCCATATCTGAAAATGTTCAGAACACAGCCTTCGAGCCTCAGCTGAATTTTGTTCTTCTCCGCACACATCGTAACCATATATGTGTGTTTGTTATTGGTGAAAGTTACATTCTTGTTGAATGACTGGCTCGAACTGCATGCAGACGACCACGTGACGTTTATCGGTATGAAACTACGACGTAAGCAGCACTACCTCAGTGCTCTTTCGCTTTGTACCTGAACTGCCCCTTTGAACAGCAGTGATGCGACAGCTTCTTTTGCACCTATGTGCGCTGTATCGCATGGACTGCTGAGTACATAGGCATATATGTGTGTGAATCAGTCTTTCAAGTACTTTCAGAACAAGGGATGAAAGGCAGATTGGCCGAAAACCTTTTGGATCAGTATAGTCCTTTTCACCTGGCTCCGGAATTAATATTACTCTGTTAATTCTCCAGACCACTGGTATGTAGCCAAAACCAGACTGGCTCTGAAGATCTGACAGAGTAAATGGAACAGTGGTTCTGTAACAAAACAAGGTCGACGCCATCGCCACCGGGTGACTTATTTAAATTTATTTATAGAGCATTTAATACTAGTTACATTGGGTATGGATGAGCTATTTTGCAATCCTCTTTGGATGTTCTCAAAGTATATCTATTCCAAAGATTATCTGGATGTGCTTTCTCCTCATCAACGAATATACAATCTGGAAAATGAGTCATTGCTAATAATTCCAGTGTACTCCTACTGGATGTGGTTTATTCACCATCGAGATTTTTTGAGAGTCCGTAAAGATGGCGTTGGATCATGAGTTAATAATTTTTGAACTCTGGATGTTGATTTTACAGAGTTTATTTCTGTACAGTACTTTCTCTGGGATGCCCGTTTGGCTCTCCTTATGAGTGTACTGTAGTTGGTAAGATTATTGTAATAATCTTCCCAGATACCCTCTCTTTTCGCCTTGTTGAAAGGGGGCCTAACTTAACGTTTGGCTTGCTTTAGTTCTTTATTCCACCAAACTGCACCTCTACGCTTGGGTTTAGTTCGGATGGGGTAATTGACTTTCCCATTCATGTAACACAGTCTTGTAGCTAAGGTATCATGATAGGATTGCCAATCAGTTATCTTGACCTGAGTTTAAGTAATAACAGATTTTGATATAATTCTGGAAGCGACGGGTCTTTTGAGACGATCAAAGTTCCAGTAAATTCTGTAGAAATTGTTATGTCGAGAACCTCCTCTCTTAGTTTATTCCTGAAAGTGGGTTCATTTCCGACATTATGAAATTATTAAATTATTACCAAGAATGGATCTTAAAAGAGACTCGCCTCTAGGGTTTGTATTCTTAGAGCCCCATGGAGTCCACTCCTACGATAAGGTGTTTCCGCTTCGTCATGCTATAACTAATCTGCAGGGTTAGGAAGTTCATGCATTTGAATATTTTTTTCAAAGCATGTTATTGATATGCTGATGAATTATTTTCATGAATTATGAATTTTCTAGTGCTCTGAGTGATTTTTATTGGGCATATAATTGCATATTAATGCTGTTTTAAGTAACTGCATCATATTTAGTAAATACAATGATTATTTGGCATATTTTAGCACTTAAACGCGAAATATTTTTTAAAATGAGTTATTTTGGTTAAATGGCCAACTTGTTTTTCTGTGAACTGATGCTAACAAAAGGAGCCTGTTTCACCCTCTGTCAATGGGTGATATAAATAAAAACAAGCAAAAGCTTGTGAGCTGTAGCTCCAAGCAAGTGGAGAAAAGAGCAACAGGTCATGGTTTGTTATAAATAAAAATTTCCCCTCTTCGATGAGCTATTGCTATCACCTTCCAAGCTATTGCTCAGTGACCTTCACCACGACACATCATCTGAGTAAACAAACACGCCCTTTCTTTTGAGGAGGCGATTTAAATCTTTACTGCATCTAATTATACATATACTCATTCATGTTAATCATACTCTCATTTATGAAATCTAGTAGACATGCAAATTTTAAATAACACAATTATAATTAAAGATTTCACAAATGAAACAAACATTGAGATTCACCCAACTTTTAACAGACAACCTCATCCCCTTTCTAAATCCAATCCCTCATTTCCTTATTTGATAGTATTATAAACGTGTCAGCAACTGATATATTGAAAGTACTTCTGTTTTTGCACCTTTATATTGATATCCTCTGCATCTATATAAAATATCACTACGTAATTCCAAGAATTTATAAGATGTTATCATGAATTAAAGTTAAACTGGATTAAAGAGTTTCATTTGAAAGTTAAATTTAAGTTTGGTTTTAATTGAAATGATTTAGTTATAATCCGGTTTTGATTTGTGCGAACATTCTGCTCTGTGTAAGTTTATTTGTATATCGCTTTGATTATATTACCGTCTGTATATCGCTTTGATTATATTACCAGTCTTCCGGTAATAAGAGCGGCTCGCTATGACTTCACTCACATTCTGTTTAGCGTTATAGTTCCCAGATGAAAACACGTCAGGATCTTTTCAGCATTGTTAGAAGGTCCACCTCGTGCACTGACCTCGTGTTTCATTTGCCTCTGGAAGAAAATGTTGCGCAACCTTTTACATTTTCTCTTTTAAATAACTGTTTATATCAGCACACATCCGAGTCCTGCGTCTTGAAACAAATTTTAATTTCACTATCACTTACGTATAGCAAGTAGAGGAAGTATTGCACTCTACACAAAAATTCCATACCGAGATTTCATCAGAGATACACGTTTTGAGAGTGCTTGAATTAAAAAGAAACATCTTTAGCAAATGTGTGTGTGAACAGCACAAATAAAAAAAATAGTTCAAACTTAGTATCCTCCAAAATGTGATTAGATTTTCAAGAAAGTTCCTCTACCCCAAAACTAACCCTTTTCTCAAAAATGGCTCCAGCAATTTTGATTAAAATCCGCTATTGTTTAAGATATTTGCATGGCAAATATAATTAGGATATCTCGAATTTTCTGGGAATAGCCTGCGAAGTGCTCTTCATTCTGAATGACTTATGTAACGCTAAACTGTAAGAGATTCTAGTACAAGAGTCCTACTACGCATCTGTGTCTGAACAGCAAACTCAGAAAGGCAAAGTCGTTAAATGAGAAGTTTGGTATTTAAGTTCAGCACCTTCCAAACATGCGTCAGGAAGATTTTCAAGAAAGGTCCCCCACCCAAACTGCCCTTAACATGGAAACTTTTTCCAAAAGCTTTATTTTCTCAAAAATGACTCTTAACGATTTTGATTAAACACGACATGTTTAAAATGTTTTCATGTCAAATGCATATATTGCATTTCCTGGGAATATCCTCCGAAGTCCTCTTATTTCTCAGTAACTTTTGCACAATTGGTAAACCATAAGATAGGCAAATCTATCTACAAAAATCTTACTACAAAAAGAAAATTGTTCTCGTTAAAGCACACAATTTATGTCAAAGCATTTCTTTTTTACTTTCTTTTTTTTAACTTAATCATTCCTTTTATTGGTTTAAACTTTCAAATAACTAATAATTCTCTCAAATTGGGAAGTCGGTATCCGATATTTTCTCGTGGTCATCATGCAAACAGCATCGAATTTCAAAGCCCTCATATAGCCAGGCGCTCTTTAAAAAGCTGGCTCACTTTACCTACTGTATCGTATAACAAAATTGTAAATGTAAATTGAACATTTATCTGGATTAACAAGAAGAAGTATAGTTTGTAGAGGAATGATTAGAGAAAGCCATGTGAATTAGAACATCAGGATTTTTTCCTTTTTTCCGCGATCATCTGAAAAGAACGGAATTTCAAATCCATCAAATAGCGACCCACATTTAAAATATTTGACTATCCCTTTAGTTTACTGCATTCTTCTATTCCTACAATGATAGTTTATCTTGATTAACAAGAAGTAGCTACCAAGAATGAGGTTTTGTAAGAATTGTTTGTAAAAAGAGTGATGGAGAAAATCGTGTGATTTTTATTTTCCTCTCTGGAACCATGATCATGAACTCCACCAATGTATTAAAATGTAGTTGAGCAAGCTGAGGTACCTACGGAGGTACCTCAAGAAATAGCAAGCAAAAGCTTACTAAAGGCGAGCAGGACTTTTTATTTATACCGTCAGCAAGCTTTTGTTCACGAGGAGGTTGAGCAGAAAAGTTCATTTATACGAAACCGAGCAAATGCTTGGAATTAGTGAGAAATGAGCTAATGCTTGCTTTTATTTATACAATCCAATGTCACTGAGGCAAGAGATTCATGACACTGATTACGTGAAGAATGAGTGATGCAATGCTGGTATTACTCGCGCAAAACTTCTGGACTCGTGACCTTGATTGCCAACCCAGCTGCCGAGCCTAGGAATGGTTTATGTTTAGCTTTATCAACGAAAGCGATATAATACCTTTGCTTACTCACAGTGCGTAACACATACAGTCTGCATAGAAAGTGTCTGCATCTGGTTGTAATTTTAAAGAGAGCTGCAGTATCTAAATAGTACTTATTTCATATTTGTTATATTTATAACCATGGCTCCTATGTTTTCAAAGTTAAGTGGTAAGGTGTTACATAGTCAAAGTAGGGAAATAATTGCAAATGTCCTCGACTTCATGAAGCAAGGAGCAGAGATGAAGGAAGAAAATATATGTTCATCCGATTTCCACAAAAGCCTTAAGAGTGAAAGAAAGAGTAGTCAAAGCAACTGGTGTTTCACCGAGTTCCGATTCCAGAGTTCTCAAAGATAAGAAAAAAAACATATGGATGAAAGAGTACCATTTGACACACCTGGGAAGAAACATAAGGTCCCTAAACGTATTACAGAAATAGACGATTTCGAATCGTCATTCGGCGCACGATTCACAATTCCTATGTGGAAGAAAAAACTGTGCTAACAATAAGCAGATTGCTCATCCAGCTGAAACACAGCAGAAACTTACAAGGTTGTGCTACAAATCTCAGAAAAATTATTAAAGATTTAGGGTTCAAATGGAAGAAACCGAAATCAAATAGAACTCTAACAGAAAAGCAAAATAAATAAATAAATAAATAAATAAAATAAAAAAAATAAAAAGTAAATGTTGCCATGATAACTTAGTCGGTTAGAGCAACGGCACGGAAAGCCTAAGATCCGTGGTTCAAATCCCGGCTATGGCATTGAATTTTTCAGTCTGATTCTACCTTTCCAAATGAGTATAATTTTATATGTACTTATATCAGTGTGTACTTATATCAGCATTAATTTTTAAGGTGGTGCTACAAATTTCAGAAAAATAGTATAGTGTATGAAGATGAGTCATACATACACAGCAGTCGTACAGCATCTAAAAGTTGGAGTGACGATAGCGAATTAGGTTGCAGGTTCCTGTTGCTAAAGGGCAAATACTTATTATCGTTCGTGCTGTTGGAGAGATCGGCTTCGTTCCAAATGCCCTTCTTTACAAGTTGCAAAAACAACAGGAGATTTTCATCAAGAAATGAATACAGAAAAGTACATGAAGTGAATCAACGCCATGTTGAGACCTAATACGCCTGCTGGGTCTGTTCTGGTCATCGACAATGCTTCACAATGCATCAACACTCAATTGACAAACCACCTACCTCAAATTCATTGAAAGAAGAAATGAGAGCTTGGTTACTTAGACATAATATAGATTTAGATGAAAGTATGAGTAAAACAAAGCTATATAACTTAATTAAAACCAACAAACAGCTTCAGACGTCATACATACTTGACCAGATAGTAATACAACATCGCCATAATGTACTTAGACTCCCATCGCATCACCCAGATCTAAACCCAATCGAATTAATCTGGGCTGATATCAAAAATTGGGTGGCATGCAGAAATATGACTTTTAAATTAAAATATGTGGAGCAGTTATAACGCCAGCAATTTGCTGAAATTGGAAGGCCAGAATGGGAAAATGTATGTCGACATGTTGAATAAATTAAGAATCATTATTTCGAAAAATACGGAATTGCAGAAAATCAAATAGAAAGAATTCTCATCCAAGATAATGGTGCAGAAAGTAGTGACAGCAGCGCTGACGGCAATAATGTGAGTGATTCCGCAGAAGAGGAAGGGTTGTTAGGTGTGGAAGAATTGGAGGCAATGATTGACAGCGTTTTTTATATTAAGCGCTTTTTACAGCGTGGATTTTAATATACTGTATATAACTAAGTTTATCAGCGCAAAGCAGTGCATAACCGGTGAGGATATTTGACGATGACTGTCCCACGCACTCCTGCAGTATGCAGTCCACCGGTCACCACCTGATCTGGTAAGCAACTCGCATCATAGCTCTCATTAAGATTTTCACGTGTCTAGAACTGTTGCGCCTATTATAAGAATCATGTGATGTCTTGGAAGATAGGGAAATCCCCGCTGCACTGGGGAACATATTAAGCAATAAGGTAGCGTGTTGATCGAGCAGCCGCTGCAGTCGGTTTGTTTGTGACATTTGACGAGGTGATACGAATACTTACAGTATTAAAACTGCCGAAGGTGAAACCAAGTAATGCGAGCAGACTTAAGAATTTACAAAGTCAATTTTCTAGTGATCTTATTAGTACAGATGGTAGTGTTATACCGTAAGGCATGTGAAAAAAATATTGGGAGTGAAAAACGGTTTCAGGTCGTTCAACATATTAATACTGCAAAGCATAGGGAAATGATTGTGAAAAAAGTGACAGAAATGAAAGTGTCCAACGTCTACGAGTCGAATGTATGGGAAGTAGAGTTACACAGTTTTCCTATGACCTTTGTGAAGCATTCCTAGCAGTTGATATACCTTTATGGAAAATAAATAACCCAATTTTGCGTAATTTTTTTAGAAAAGTACACCAAGCAACACGTGCCTGACCAAAGTACCTTACGTAAAACATACATCCCTCGTTTTTACAACAATGTAATGTGTTCCTTGCAAACTAAGTTAGCAAATGAGTTTCTCTGGATATCAATAAATGAAACAACTGATATAGAAGGACGTTTCATTGCAAATGTAATAGTGGGTGTTCTAAATCAGCAAGAGGCAGGTATGCCCTATCTCTTAACTTGCTCTCAGTTCGACGTTACTAACAGTGCATCAGTAAGTCAACTTGTGATTGACTCTATGAAATTAATATGGCCTGTTGATATAAAATATGACAATGTACTTTTGTTTTTAACTGATGCAGCAAGCTATATGATCAAAGCAGGGAAAACAGTAAGAGATATTTTTCCTAAGAGCATTCATTTAACTTATCTTATTCATGCCCTTCATCGCATTGCAGAAACAATTAGGTTAAGTTTTCCTAAAGTAGATAAGTTAATCTCTAATGTGAAAAAAGTGTTTCTTAAATCTGCATCTAGGGTCAGCTTTTCAAAAAGATGCCGCCTAATATTCCACTACCACCTGAACCTGTTTTAACCCCTTGGGGGAGTTGGATAACAGCTGCATTGTATTATGCTAAACATTTAGCGTCAGTCAGAAGGGTTATTAATTCATTAGAATCAGATGATGCTGTTTCAATTCATATAGCACAGAATGTTCTCTCAGATGAAGAGCTTGAAGGAAATCTTGCCTTTATATTAACACATTTTTCCAATATGCCTGCAGCAATTAAATCCCTGGAAACAACAGTCTTCCCTTAAATCAGTCATTAAATGTATTTGATACTACCATTTCTGGTTTGGTGTCCATTCCAGGTAATGTAGGGCAGAAAATAAAAGACAACGTAAACTATGCTCTTTTAAGAATCCCTGGGTATAAACAAATCTCCAAAATAACGAGACATTCTTGGAGGAAAGCCTTTAGGGATACCTGAAGACTTGTCTCTTTCTGTGGAACAACTATCAACTTTTAAGTATGCACCAATATCCTCATGTGACGTTGAAACAAGTTTTTCAAGATACAAAACTATATTGAGAGACAACAGACGAAGATATACCATGGAAAGTCTCCGTCATGCAGTAGTGGTAAATTGTAATTCATCCCTCATTTTGGATGTGGAGTCATGTGCATCTACTTCTCAGCAATACATGTAAGTTTGCATGTGCACATTGTCTTTAAATATAATCATTTTAGGGCATATTTTGTTGCATATTTCGCACATTTTAAGGGCATATTTGCATGCATATTACAAGAGTTTTTAGAGCATGAACTTCCTAACCCTGCTAATCAGGGAGTCAAGCTCTCTGGTAAGTGGAGGTTCTCTGGTGTCGCAGGACAAGTAGTAGGAACTGATTACTACGTTCCTCCTAGTTACGCCCGAAACCAAAAAAATTCTGCACTAGTTATGTCCCTAGAATATAAGTTCACGAGCATTAAAACACTCTATGTGCCTTTGTAGCAATATGCATGTTCTCAAGTTGTGTATAGAGCTATTGTGTATTAATTTACCTTGAGTATTTCCAAGCCCCATAATTCTAACATTTCTTATCCATAGTTCTTCTATTAGGGGTTCGTCGATGCCATCTTTTATGAACTTTGACATAGAGCAGTCGTAGCTGCCCTAATATGATGCAGGTTCACTTGGATGTGTTTTATCTTCTCCATCTTTCTTTTGTTCTTCTGAAATGATGGTGAAGTTTACTTTTCCTAGTCCAAAAAATGCTTTCATACTTTAGCTTTAGGAGCTTTAAGTGAAGTGTTAACAATTAGAGCAACTATCATTTGCGCTGAATGGTGTTTTCTTGTAGGAGCTAACAACTTTCCAATCGGATGTATTTAGATCCTTGTTTTGTTTCTGAATTACGTAGGGTTCCTGCTTTGAGTATACCTGGCCGCTTTAAAAAGCACCCTAGTCACCCTCGGGATCTCCTTCCTATGACCTGCTCGTAATTTCAGTTATCCTAAGGTTTTAATTTTGGGATAGTTTCTATAAACCAATTTTTAAGTATTTCGTTCGCACAGATTAGGACAAAAGCACCTGCTTCTAAGTGCGACGAAAGAAATTGGGGACATTCTTCATGTGGTAGGACATTAAATTGTTCTACAATGGCTGACACTATTTTCTCTGCTGCTGCTTTGTGAGCTTGCTATTTTGACAATTATCAATTACTACTGCCATTTTAATAGATGACAATGTGTCATTATAGCTTTACCATTACGATTGCCATTTAATTCTATGCATCATCACTGTCAATCGCCTGTAGTGCAAAACGGACGTTAAATACTACTGAAAAACAACTTTCTCTATACGCTATAGTCTATTTTCATCAGTATTCTAACATTTATTTATAAAAGTGATCTTTTTCCTGTCCTCGACCTGTAAAACAATATACTATTTAATAATCAAAATGCTTTCCTATCTGTAATGGAGTTTAACTTTGTTGAGGTAATGTAGATGCGAAAGTGGGTGAAAAAACTGAAAAAAAAGAAGAGTTGAACATTGTATTTTTTCGCTTTTTATTATTTTTATATTCCGTATATGTATATGATCATTTTGGTTTACTAATTTAGGAAATATTTAAAACTGTGCGGCCATACTGCTAACTTTACTGTAATCCACATTGCAATTTTAAACGTCACTTTGCAAAACATTTAAATGAATATTTCTTTGCTTAAAATGACCGCACACGTTAAACCTTTTGACCAATGAACTCCTAATTTTCAATAAATCATTAGGAATGGTTACCAAAGTGGCTCAAGTGATTGATTTTGAATCTGTATTAATTGTTAATTTTAAATAAATTCCAACCAAAATAAAAATAACACATAAATGGAAACATTTTATTTGTACCTCGTATAGTTTGATGATAATTTTAAAGAAGTCCAATGCAGTTTTATATATAAGAGCAGATTAAAACCAAAAATTAAATTTTCGTATTAAGAAGTAAGAAATCGTTTGACATTTGGAATATTTTAAATAGTGTATAAACATGTATTATTGGAGAACAAGGAAGAATTTGAAAATACAAGACGAAGTCGAGTGTAAGTGGTGATGGAGAAAGTAAAATTGGTTTCTTTGTATTCAGTGGTCTAAAAACGTGTGATATTGAATTCTTGGGTGGAATACAATACTTGCTCTACGTCATGCAAGTATTTCTTTGGATTTAGGCTGTCTCAAGACGTGTATTTTCTGTGAATCTCATTATTGAATTGTTGGTTGGAATATAACACTTCCTCTTATTAATGTAACTGCGTCGTGGGGAAAATAACAATGCTTTCTTTGGATTTAGGGGGAACCAAAGCGTGAATTTCCAGTGAATCGCGTTATTTAATTTTTTGGTGTAATACAATACCTCTACTAGTTATACTAACTACGTAGTGGGGAAAGTAAAAATGCTTTCTTTGGAATCAGGAAGTCTAAAGTTTTGTATTACCTGTTAAATGGCGTTATTGAATTTTTAGGTGGAATATAATACTTCGTCCACTTACTGTAGGTGTGTTGTTGAGAAAGTAAAAATGCTTCATTGTATTCGAAGGTTCTCAAAACGTGCATTTCCTGTGAATCAAAATATTGAATTTTAGGTTGGACTAGAATACTTCGTCTACTTACTGTAGGTGTGTAGTTGAGAAAGTAAAAATGTTATCTTTGGATTCAGGGGATCCATAAAGCTTGTATTTCCGGTGAATATCGTTTTTGAAATTTAGGGTGTATTACCTCACTGCTCTGCTTAATATAAGAGAGTGTATGAGAAGGTCAAAATGGTTTGTTTTGATTTGAGGGGTCTCAATACGTGGATTTGCGGTGAATCTTGTTATTGACTTTTTGGGTGGAATACAATACTTGCTTTACTTTACTTTACGTACGTACTTTAGAAGATAAAAAAACCTTCTTTGGATTTAGGGGTGTCTCAAAACGTGTATTTCCAGTGAATCACGTTATTAAATTCCTGAGTGGAATGTAATACTTCGTCTACATATTGTAAGTGCGTGGTTAAGATTGTAAAAAGTCTTTCTTTGGGTTGAGGGGTGTCTCAAAACGTGTAATTCCGTTGAATCTCTTTATTGAATTTTTGGATGGAACACAATACTTGCTCTACTTATTGTAAGTGCGTGGCTTAGAAGGTAAAAATGCTTTCTTTTTCAGGGGGTGTCAGAACGTGTATTTCCGGTGAATAGCGCTATTTAATTTTTTAGTGTAATACAATGCTTCCTCCACTTATTGTATCTACGTAGTGGGAAAGGTGAAAATGCATTCTTTGGATTCAGGGGTCTATAAAACGTGTATTTCCTGTGAATATCGTTATTGAATTTTTGGATGTAATACAACACTTGCTCTTACATAATTTATGTGCGCGGTTTAGAAGGTCAAAATGCTTTCTTTGGATTCAGTTGGTCTCAAAACGTGTATTCTTTGTAACTTCTTCATTGAAATTAGGGGTTGAATACAATGCTTAGTTAGTAACCGTAAGTTGGTAGTTACGTAAGTAAAATGCTTTGTTTCGATTTAAGGGTGCTCAAAACGTGTATTTCCTATGAAACAAGTTATTGAATTCTACTTACTGTCTACTTAGATACTGTAAGTGTGTGGTTGAGAAAGTAAAAATGTTTTCTTTGGATTCGCGGGGTTCATAAAACGTGCATTTCCGGTGAATATCGTTTTTGAATTTTTGGGTGTATTACCTCACTTGCTCTGCTTAATATAAGAGCGTGTATGAGAAGGTCAAAATGGTTTCTTTGATTTGAGGGGTCTCAAAACGTGGATTTCCGGCGAATCTCGTAATTGAATTTTTGGGTGGAATAAAACATTTGCACTACCTATTGTGAGTGCGTATTTTAGAAAGTAAAAATGCTTTCTTTGGTCTAAGGGGTCTAAAAACGTGTAATTGCGGCTAATCTGGTTATTGAATTTTTTCGTTGGACTGCAACACTTGCTCTTCTTAATGTAACCGCGTGGTTGAGAAGATAAAAGCACTTTCTTTGGATATAGGGCGTCTCAAATGTGTATTTCCAGTGAATAGCGCTATTTAATTTTTTAGTGTAATACAATGCTTCCTCTAATTATTGTATCTACATAGTGGGAAAGGTAAAAATGCATTCTTTGGATTCAGGAGGTCCCGAAATGTGTACTTACGGTGAATCGCATTTTGGAATTGTTGGTTTGAACAGAATACTTCGTCTCTTTACTGTAAGTGCGCAGTAGAGAAGGTAAGAATACTTTTTTTGGATTCAGGGGTCTATAAAACGTGTATTTCAGGTGAATGTCGTTATTGAATTTTTGGGTGTATTACAACACTTGCTCTACTCATTATAAGTGCGTGGTTGAGAAGGTCAAAATGCTTTCTTTGGATTCGACGGGTCTCAAAACGTGTATTTCAGGTGAATCTCGATATTGAACCTTTGGGTGGAATGCAATACTTGCTCTACTTCATGTAAGTGCGTGTTTAAGAAGGTAAAAAGGCTTTCTTTGGATTCAGGGGTGTCTCAAAACGTGTATTACCTATGAATTTCTTTATTGAACTTTTTAGTGGAATATAAAACATCGTCTGCTTTCTCTAAGTGAGTGGTTGAGAAGGTTAAAATGCTGTTTTTGGATTCAGGGGTCTCAAAAAGTGTATTTTTGGTGAATCTTGTAATTGAATTTTTGCGTGGAATACCACACTTGCTCTACTTATTGTAAGTGCGTATTTGAGAAGTTGAAAATGCTGTCTTTGGACTAAGAGGTCTCAAAACGTGTATTTTCGGTGAATCTTGTAATTGAATTTTTGCGTGGAATACCACACTTGCTCTACTTATTGTAAGTGCGTATTTGAGAAGTTGAAAATGCTGTCTTGGGACTAAGAGGTCTAAAAACGTGTATTTGCGGCGAATTTGGTTATTGAACTTTTTCGTTGGAGTACACTTGCTCTTCTTAATGTAACCGCGTGGTTGAGAAGGTAAAAATGCATTCATTGGTATCGAGGTGTCTCAAAAACGTGTATTTCCCGTGAATCTCGTTATTCAATTGTTTGGTATTTTACAACACTTGCCCTAATTAACGGAAGGGCGGATTTGAGAAGGTAAACTGCTTTATTTGGATTAAGGTGTCTGAGAACGTGTATTTCCTGTTAAACTCGTTATCGAAATTTTGGGTGGAATACTTCTAGTTATTGTAAGGGCTTGGTAGAGGAAGCAAAAATGCTTACTTTGGTTTCAGGGGGTGTCAAAACGTGTATTTCCTATGAAGCAGGTATTTCCATTATTGGGTGGTATACAACAAACGCTCTAATTAATATTAGCACGTCGTTGACAGGGAAAAAACGCTTTCTTTGAATTCAGGGGATCTCAAAGCGAGTTTTTACGGTGGATCTCGTTATTAAATTTTTGGGTGGAATACTGAAATTGCTCTACTTAATGTAAGTGCCTGGTTGAGGTGGGTAAAATGCTTTATTGTATTCAGGGTGTCTCAAAACGTGTATTTAGGTAGAATATCATTATTATTGATGTTTTGGGTGGAATACAATTGGTCTACTTACTGTAAGTGCATGGTTGAGAAGCTAAAACTACTTTTTTGGATTCAGGGTGTTTTAAAACGTGTATTTCCGGTAAATCTCCTTAAGGATTTTATGGGTTAAATACAATACTTCGGCTTCTTACTGTAAGTGCGTTGTTGAGAAGGTAAAATCACTTTCTTCGGATAAAGGAGTCTCAAAACGTGTATTTCCTGTGAATCTCGTTATTGAATTTTTGGATGGAATACAAGACTTGCTCTATTTAATGTAAGTGCGTGGTTGAGATGGTGAAACTGCTTTTTTTGAATTCGAGGTGTCCCAAAACGTGCATTTCCGGAGAATCTCGATATTATATTTTTGGGTGGAAAACAACACTTGCTCTACTTAATGTAAGTGCGTAGTTGAGAAGGTAAAAAGCCTTCCTTTGGATTCAGGGGTGTCTCAAAACATGTAATTCCGTTGAATCTCGTTATTAATTTTTGGGTGGAACACAACATTTGCTCTACGTATTGTAAGTGCGTGATTGAGAAGGTAAAAATCTTTCATTGGTTTCAGGGTTCTCAGAACGTGTATTTATGGTGAATCTCGTTATTAAATTTTTTCGGTGGAGTGCAACACCTGCTCTTCTTAATGTAACCTCGTGGTTGAGAATGTAAAAGCACTCCTTTTGGATATAGGATGTCTCAAATGTGTATTTCCAGTGAATAGCTTTGTTTAATTTTTTAGTGTAATACAATGCTCCCTTTACTTATTGTATCTAGTAGTAGGAAAAGTAAAAATGCATTCTTTGGATTCCAGAGGTGTCAAAACGTGTATTTCCGGTGAATCGCATTTTGGAATTTTTGGTTGGAACCCAATACTTCTTCTATTTACTGTAAGTGCGTGGTAGCGAGGGTAAAAATGCTTTTTTGGATTCGAGGGGTCTCTAAACGTGTATTTCAGGTGAATCTCGATATTGAATTTTTGGGTGGAACACAACACTTGTTCTACTTATTAAAGTGCGTGGTTGAGAAGGTAAAATTGCTTTCTTTGGTTTCGGGGGGGGGTGGCTCAGAACGTGTATTTCCGGTGAATCTCATTATTGAATTTTGTCGGTGGAGTGCAACACCTGCTCTTCTTAATGTAACCTCGTGGTTGAGAAGGCAAAAACACTTTCTTTGGATTTAGGGTGTCTCAAATGTGTATATCCAGAGAATAGCGTTATTTAATTTTTTATTGTAATACAATGCTTCCTCTGCTTATTTTATCTACGTATCTGCACCCGCCTGCAAGTCCTGGGGGGTGTAAGTCCTACATAAGAGGAGGGTAAACAGATAATGAATGAAAAAAGTGGAAAAGGAAAAAATGCATTCTTTGGATTCAGGAGGTGTCAAAACGTGTATTTGCGTGAATCACATTTTGAAATTTTTGGTTGGAACAGAATACTTCGTCTATTTACTGTAAGTGTGTGGTAGAGAATGTAAAAATACCTTTTTAGGATTCAGGGGGTCTTTAAAAGGTGTATTTCCGGTGAATATCCTTATTGGATTTTTGGGTGTAGTACAATACTTGCTCTAGTTAATATAAACGCGTTTTTGAGAACTTCAGAATGCTTTCTTTGGATTTGAGGCGTCTCAAAGCGTGTATTTCAGGCGAATCTCGCTATTGAATTTCTGGGTGGAACACATTACTTGCTCTACTTCATGTAAGTGCGTGGTTAAGAAGGTAAAGAGGCTTTCTTTGGATTCAGGGGTGTCTCAAAGCGTGTATTTCCGATGAATTTCACTATTGAATTTTTTGGTCGAATATAATACATCGCCAACTTTCTCTAAGCGCGTGGTTGAGAAGGTTAAAATGCTTTTTTTTTATATAGGGGTCTCAAAGCGTGTATTTTAGGTGAATCTTGTAATTGAATTTTTGGGTGGAATACCACACTTGCTCTACTTATTGCAAGTGCGCATTGAGAAGGTAAAAATGCTTTCTTTGGACTAAGGGGTCTAAAAACGTGTATTTGGGGCGAATCTGCTTATTGAATTTTTTCGTTACATTTTAGATTAACTGTCACGGAACTAAATGACTTAACATCCTGAATTCTTGCTAATGAGCGAATTGCGTATTAAATAACTCATAACACCCCCCCCACATACACAGATAGGTGCCCTCACATTCAAACACCAAACTCTGGGCATATCGTGAAATGTTTTTGTTTAAAGATAACTTTCTGGAGCCCAGCCGGGAATCGAACCCGGAACACCTTATATCAGGCAGTTTCTCTACCGAATGAGCTCTGGGACCAGTAATACGAGTTAAAGTGTTCGTTTTCAATCATTGGTCATTCATTTAACGGTCTCCTCACTGTCGGTGTGAAGTCCCCTCTGCAGTTCTGCATAGGCAAATGTTTTGGCATCCGCAGTTTCTGTGGGCCACCTGGTGGTGTATAAAAGAACGAGATTATTCTGATTGAAAGGTTGAACACCCAAAGTCACAGAATAATAATGTTCTATATTTTGTGTTTATTCCTTCATCAGGAGACTAAAAATACATACAAAATGAAAATACACTTGACCACACTGCAACGCATTTGGTCCTGGAATTGTTTTCATTCATGAGTAACAGAAATTAAAAAGTTCCCCTTATTTCATTGCAGATCTTCCAAAGATGCGACACAAAGGTTTTCAAGAAAATCCCCCCACCCCAGATTACCCTTCACATGGAAGATTTTTTCGAAAATTTTAAATTTGTCAAAAATGGCTCTAACGATTTTGATTAAAATATCATATGTTTAAGTTATTTTTATGAAAAATAAAATGTATATCTTGAATTTCCTGGGAATGTCCCCAAAAGTATTCTTCATTGTGAACGACTTTTGCATAACTGGTAAACCATAAGAGATAGACAAAATTTTATTACACAAAAAATGTACATCGCGTTAAAATACACAATTTATGTCATATAAATTTTTTTTGTTGAGTGAACCATTTTCGAGATATTGCTTGTTATTCCCTTAAATTTTTCAATACTTATTTTCTCAAATGGGAATTCGTTATTCATTTTTTTGTCTTGGATATGCAAAGAGTATTAATCTGTGGGAAATGGAATGATGCTGCACCTAGCAACCAGCTATTAAGAGATATGTATGTGTTTATAGGCTACTGTATTTCCAAATTGCCCTTGTAAATAGGTATATATTCCCCTTACATCTACAAGAAAATTAGCAATAAGATAGACTCTGCAAATGTTTATCTCGATTAACATGAAGTATATGGAGAATAAGCGTTTGTAAAAATAGTTTGTACAAGAGTAGAGAAAGTCACGTGAGTGTAACACATCAGATATTTTTCTTTTCTGCCACTCGGCAAAAACTTAACTGCGTGCGCACCAGCTGATCCGGATATTGGATGTTTAATGTTATTGCCAGGGAGAGGCGAAATGACTTGTGTATTCTTTGAAGCTGGCGGTTTTAAAAGTCAGGGCAGTTCGTTTTACGTAGAAGCATACTTCATAGAATCATAAACATACGTTGTAAACCTCTGCCCACGCGAGAGCCCGGGAGAAGAAATGCGTGACTTGAACAAGTTTGGAAAAAACCACTTCCAGGCATATTGAACCAACGATAGAATTGTTAGTACACTGTGCTTAAAGGGCTCTAAAGGGAACAAATTATATTAGGTTTACATTGAACCAGGCATTAAATTATCAGATAATATAGAATAAATAAAATACTTCGAATTAATTTCAGTAGTGAAATAGTTTTCGATTAGCCTTAAGTTTTGAACAAATTTAACATAAGCATTTCGAGACTCTTTTTTGCCTTTCAGCTTTGAACTCTGACCAATTATTTCAATATTAATTTAATTGTGCAATATATTGCAAGTTATTTATACTGTTCTCCATTAGCAAAAACTGAAACTGAATTTTAATAGTCAGTTTATCTTGAATGACGGAGTGGGGGTCTGAATCCTAGGCATCGGGTTGAATGACCTCCCTCTGCGTCAACCTCGTTCACGTGCCTACGGAGGGTAACGGCATTTGCAGTTCAGTCTAATTTCGAAATAGTGTATACTGGGAATAACGTTATGAGAAGCTGTCTGTTGATTGTATTTTTTGTGTGTAGTTATGGGTATATTAGAGAACTCTGTGTTTATTAAGTTAACTTTCCTTCAACACAGCGGTGTGTGGATTGTCAGCGGAATTGATGCAGTAGTCCCCTCGTGTCACCGTTTCTAACACATCCAGAGTTTATAGGTTGTTGAAAAACTTTAAACAGACTGGTCGATGTTAGGCAAAAAAAAACAGACTCATTACACTTTACCGGCAAGAGAATGAAACTCTCTGAGCGTAGCAGAAGACATGGTAGAACTGGTTGATCCCCAAGGTCATGGGTTCTAACCCCATTAGATTTGTCAGTGTAAGGAATTTTGAGAAATTATGTTTCTTCGGAAAGGCCTACAAATTTGGAACAGTTTTCGAAAAAGAATTGAAGCGCAAGTGTGAAGATTAACAAAGAATTGTAAAAACATTGGGCTATTAATGTAGAACAACATTGGGAAAAATGTATCCAAGTAAATGGGAAACTTTTTAACAACTGCAGTAAGTTTTCCGCGGTTTAAATAATGGTCAAACTTAATTGCACAAATGTTGCTTCCTTGACTTTGTCATTTTCTCGTCAAGCGACATAATCACGTCTTCCTCTAATAGAAGGTTTACAAGCCAGCCATGCTTCTCGAAATGATTCCTGGTGGGAATGTAATAATTACGAAGAAAAGCAAGCTCGTAAGACGTTGCTCCACACTTAGCACAAAGTGAAGACACACTGAATTAGAGAGAAATACTCAGGGGCCACGGGAACGCAGCCCCCACACGCAAAAATTATGCACACGATACACCCCATTCGGGGCAATCGCAGGGGTCAACCCAACCGCAGAGCAATGAAAGGGCCTTTCCCTGGGGAAACCGCCTTCATGATCACGGTTTCCCTGGTGCCTTTGGTACAGCGAAATAAGATTTTCTTCGGTTTTATGTACCTCCCTGCTGGCATTCATTACCAATAATATCGAATCCCACGAAACAAATACCGGCATGTTCGTAAGCTTTATGGTGTATCAGCACACTCTGGTCTTTGATTTTCAAAATGATGTACTTAATTTCTTACTGTACGATTTATTAAAGTTATTCCCGTTTCCCAAAATTACACATTTTCTTACTATGTTGAAAAATTAAACGTGTGCTGCCATTTCTTGAAGCCTACACATGACCAGAATTTTTTAGAAGCAGAGCCATCTATCGAGAAGCGGCAATCGAAGACTTTGAAATTCAGAATCTCAACTTCGTTTCCACTGAAATGTTAGTAATGTTCCTCTGATAATAATTTTCTTCTTCTTTACTAGATGTCAACAAACGTAGAGCTATAAGAAGAAGCACGAGAGAAATAAGCACAACTTCACAAAATAATGTACGTTTAAGCAATAATCAAATCTTTTCAAAGCCAGTTGCTATGTGTTGGATTTGAGATTCTATCTCCTTGTATGACCACAAGCGAATAACGAATGGCGATTTAGCAAAAAAAGTACTTAAAAATTCCAGGAAATAATGAAGAATATTTCGGAAATAGTAAATGCAACAAAAACATGTATTTGACATAAATGCTCTGTTTTAACGAATGCATTTTTGCCTATCTCACATGCTTTACAATTCACGAAAAAATAATTCATCATGAAGACTTCAAGGGAGATTTGTTGAAGAATTAAGATATTTATTTTTCGTAGAAGTATCTTTAGTCACTTTTAACCAGATGTACATTTTTTGTGTCCTAAGCTTTTGCCTATCTCATATGGTTACAATTTCCGAAAACTTAATTCATATTGAAGAACACTTCACGGACAATTTGGAGAAAATTTGACATATGTATTTTGTTTCTCATGGAAATATCTCAAGCGTGGGGTACATTTATTATAATCGTTAGATCTATTTTTGAGAAAATAAAAAATGGAAGATTTTTCCGTCTACAATTAAGGAGTATTTTGAGTTTGGGGATCTTTCTCAAAGTCTTCGTTTGACATCGCTGCAAAACATTGAACTTAAATACCAAGGTTTGTATTTACCTGATATGCAGTTCAAAGACAGACACGGACCTGCTTCTAAAAATGTTATTTTTGGAATCAGGGGGACACAAAACATCTCTGTATTTTATTACTTTCTCTACCACATATACCAGGTATTACATTTCACCCAAAGATTCGATACCGAGATTTCACCGGAAATATATGTTTTGAGGTGTATCCGAAAAAACATTTTTAGAAAAAGGTCCGTTTGTGGAAGTGTCAGTGTGTCTGTGAACAGCATAACCTAAAAATGAAAAGTCGGATAAACACTAAACTTGGTCTATAGGTTCAGTGCTTTCTAAAGATGCAACATGAAGATTTCACCCTACCCTTTACATGGGACATTGTTCGTAATTTTTTATTTTCTAAAAATGGCTCTAACGATTTGGATTACAATACCACATTATTAATGATATTTACATGAGAAATAAAATGTATATCTTGAATTTTCTGGTAATAGCCTTTGAAGTCCTCTTCATTCAGAAGGAATTTTGTATAATCTTGTATAATTTGTAAGAGTTAAGCGATAGACGAAGACGTACTACACAAGAAATGTTGATCCCTTTAAAACACAGAATTTATTTCAAATAACTTTTTTGTGGCATACGCCATTTCAGAGATATCCGTTATTAATGATTCGAATTGTTCATTACTTGGTCACCCTTTTAAGTTCCTTTCAACATTCAGTGTTTTCTCGCGATTGCATGGAAACAGTATGGAATTTTTAGACAGCGTACAACAGACTGTACAAAAAAGATGGCGAAAACGGGACTCGCTAGTCATTTTGACTCGTAGGTGCCGTTCTCCCTCTCTGCTACTATCCCTGTTTTTCACATGCTGCTGAGTGATGCAGTGACTCGCGGAAGGAAGGCGTTTTCGCCACCCATGCTGTACAATATCTCCAAAACTAAGCGCTGTAGAAAATGTCTAATAAAATTTATGGGGGAAAGTAGATGCCATTAGTCTTGTTTTATTTGGAGGACGTTGTGATGGCATTTTAGGGCCAATTAATTTTTTTTAAATGGGAACCTATATTTTGTCTTATAAAAATGGTTTATAAAAAACTGTTTATTTTGTGATGTGGAATAAAGAAACAAAATAAAAGATGTTGGTTCCCTTTTATGAAACGTAACTTGACCCTCAACTGACCATCCATGGATGGTCCAACCATTCATTGCGCTGTTCGTACACAACCATTCAGAATTTTCGTTGTTATTCGTTCGTGTAAGAACAATTGCAAAGTGGTTTATACAAATGTTGTTTAGTTTTTTATGAGGAGTGAGAAAACAACATAAAAAGGCAGGTTACCATTTATAAACAATTAAATTGACCCTAAAATGACCATCACAACGTCCTCCAAATAAAGCACGACTAATGGCATTTACTTTCCCCATAATATCAAGCAACTTTTATCAAGACATTTCTTTCTACATCGCTTAGTTTCGGAGAAATTGTACAGTCTGAACTTAAATGGTCCTCCCTGTATAACGAAATGTGTAGGTAATGTAGTTATTTCTGCAAAGGTTTATTTGGATTAAAAAGAAGTATATAGAATAATAAGCTTTAGTAACAATAGTTTGTATACCCAGTAAAAAACCCACAGAGGGTAGAGAAGGTCGTGTGACTATTACATCAGATTTTTCTTTTTGGATGGAATGCAGTATTTTCTCTTTCTATAAGTAAAGTAAGTGTATTATATTCACGATTATCTGTTCACACTTTTCTAAAGCATATTCTTATAAAAGCTTATTTCTTCTACCTGTTTCATAGTTATCGAGATAAGCATTTGCAGAAATGGTTTTACATTTCGTGATAGTTACAGAGGGAATACAATAGGCTTAAGCGAAATATTTTTAAAGCGGGTCGCTATGTGATAGCTTTAAAATTCCCTTCTCTTTCCATGACCACTAGAATACAACGAATTAATTATACTTATATAACAATACTAATATAATTATATATAAATATAATTATATTAATTATGAATCACTTAGTAATTGAAAAATTATAAGTGCTTGGAAATTCCAGGTATTTATTTATTTATTAACACTTTCCTTAATTGGGGCCTGCCATATAGCAATGTATACCTATACAATTAAGAAATTTAAAATTGAAATTAACAACAATAAAGACGATTTATAGTTAACATATCAAAATAATGAAAATCAACTTAAAATATAAATGTAAATGAATTTAAATCGAAACTTAAAGGTAGTATAAAACAACCCTATTATGCAGTTAAAATAAATAAAAGTATAATACGAGTAATTTCAATGGCTTGTAAAAGGGTGTGTCCATATTATATTATATTAAATATAAATGATTTCTGAGGATGAGAATTGATCATCTATAGCCATGATTGCTATTTAATAAAGTAGGCGTTTATCTAGGCCATAATCTACCCAAAACTTGCGTAACGTTTTGGGTTATAGACTATTTCGAAAACGATAAATGCCAGGAAAATACTTTATTGAGTCTGCTTCAAGGAAATGTGTATTTTTGTGTACTAATTTCTTGCCTATCCAATATGGCTCATAGTTTATGTAAAACTAATTCACAATAAAGAAGTCTTCATGGGAAGTTTGTAGAAAAATTAAGATATACAGTTTATTTTTCATGGAAATATCTTATTCTGTTTTAACAAGGTGTACATTTTTTATGTACTATTCGGAGAGGATTTAAGATATATGTCATATAGATATTTTAATTACAATCGTTACAACTCTTTTGATAAAATAAACATTTTGGAAAATTTACATACAGAGCGTAGGTTGCGGGTTGGGTTTCTTGAAAAGCTTAGTTTCATACGGCTGGAAGACACTGAACTTAAATGACAAGGTTGGTATTTATACGATATTTTTTTTTAATGCAGTTCAAACTTCTTTCTATACAGGCTCTTTTCTGGATTTCGTAGGTCTCAAAACATGTAATTATCCACCGTGGGGAAACCATCCCTGACACAAATAAACCTTTAGTCCTACAAAAACGAATAATTAAGTTAATTTGTGAAGTCACCAAAAGAGCGGGATTTGGCGCGATTTGAAGTGTAGACCTCCCGATTATGAATGCATCCTTTAACACCTCGGCTACCCGTATCGGCCGAAGAAGGTGTGCAGTGTAAATTTTACAACTGAAACGTACATGTTTTTGTGTAATTAACACAAAGCATAATAGGTATATGAAAAGAATAGTATACGCACAAAAAGCTTTCAACACGATGAACAAAAATAACATTCCATTAATATTAATACTAACGTAAATCAATGCTACGGAAAGAAGTTCGAAAGCATATTTGTTATTACGTTTTGGTCTCTGAGAAATAATCGTATAGCAATTTAAAAATGTGAATTTTAGAGTGTTTTTGTAGTAGATAATTAAATAAGATATAAACATTGCATTAATTTCATTTGAAATCACTTAAAATTTTATTTGCATGGATTTTAGAGTACCTTTTATTGAAATTATGAAGGAAATTAAAAGAATCTGTATCGTTTATAACACTGTAAATGCTGAAAATATAGAAATCTGAGAAACGTCTCTGTAATTCTGAAAAGAAAAGGTCTGGTTTTCCTTTGCCTTATGTCTGTCAAAAGTCTTCAGTTGCTGCCAGCACGAAACGAGATGAAAGGGCGACAGACGTCGGGTCCCTAGCCATAAATCCTTCTGAGGACGTTAGAAAGTTTCATCTTTTATGACCAGCAATCCCGTTTTGGGCTGTTAGAACTAACAGCATGGGGAGACGATATAGCCTCTGAGAATGATCGTCACCGGGGTCGGTGGGTGTGGGGCCGCCACTTTAAAAAAAAAAAAAAAAAAAAAGGCAATGAGTAAACGGCCATGTCTCACAGTTGCTAGTTAGTTAACACGAGTGAAGTTCTTTCGTGTTAACAAACGTGTTTAAAACAGTGATTGTGTGAAGACAGTATCAAACGATACAGAATCTTTAACGTGCTTTCAGCCTGCTCAACTATGTTTAAATGTATAGAATTGCATAAGTTCAGCCTGTTACCACCCTTCAGTTCTGTTCCTCGGTTATGTGATGCAATAGAATTAATAATATTTTTTGCTCTCATCATCGTTCATTTTCCAGACAAAGGCCTGTTTCAACAGTTTGTATGACACTTAAACAATTGATAATTTTAAAATCGATTTGAATCCCTCTTACAATGCGCATTTACACGCAAAACTGGATACGAATTTAAGTAGATTTGGATTCTACTCTGTTTCACCCAGGAATATCTCAAGTAATTAAAGCAAACCAGGTATTAAATAATTTGGAATTAGCAATACATCAGTGAGTTTCACGATCTACGGTGTGCTATTCACGTATAGAAATGGGTTGCATTATTCGATATTGGTTAGAGTCGTCGCAGTCTAAGGATCCCCAAGCGGCGGCCTTTGTGCAGTAGCCAAACACTTGTTCCCTACCCTCCCTAACCACAAACATCATAAACATATTAGTGACATCCATGTGCACATGCGCGTTGTTGCCACAGTTAAAAATAGTATTTAAAAGCAAAACTTTGTAGCTGATTTCCATATGTACAGAATACAATCATGCAGTTCGTCTGCTTGCTTTATACACAAATGCAGTAAACAACTATGCATCGCATAATGATTATATTTATGTTACAAACGCTTTAAAATATAACTGAGGATGACCTGAACTAATATACTACATTACAAAAATGGAAATGCATGTTAATATATCCTAGAGAAACTTAGAAACATGTTCGGAATGAACTATACATTGTTGGACTATCATTAAATAATTAAAATACATAAATATGAATTTATTTTGAAAAGAACTCTTACTCCCAAAACAACGCCTTATTTTTGATTATGCTATTTAACCTAAAAGTTAATTTTTATAAATAAGGGTTGCATGTTTGCAGTTTTGCTTACTGTAATTATTATGTGCGTGGAGCTATGGTGAAAGTATTTTTTATTTTGTTTGTCCTGCAACCACAGAATGTTAGATAAACCAAGTTCCAGAAGATGTAAACAAAAACAGTAAATATGTAAAATTAAAAAAGAAGAAGCAGGTGAAAAACGTAAAGCGAACGCAGGTCTTTGTATTACTCTTGGAAGATAGGTGCTTTTTTACGTAGCTTTGAAAACATGATAAATTTGCTTCACAACATTGTTTTTATTAATATAAAGCTAATATAAGAAGAGGTTGTGTATTGTTTAAGATGTAAGATTAATAAACATGACAGCTTCTGTTTACTTAAATGAATAGCTTTATTATAAAATACAGGATAAGTAAAAATACGGAAGGCAAAAGAAAGAAAATAAAACAGAAATCTTATGTGTTATATTCACATGATTATCTCTATTCACTCTTCTACAAATTACTTTTACAAAAGCTTATTCTTCTATCTACTTCTTCTTAAACGAGATAAAATTTCATTGCACGTTTCATTGTAAATATAAGGATTCATAGGCCAAAGCGATAGTCAGATTTTTAAAAACCAGATGATGACTTTGAAATTCCATGCTCTTAGCATGACTTCCAACTTGTATTTCAAAATTCAAACCAATAACAAAGATTTTCCCGGAAATGATTAACATAATTTGACCTAAAATGTGTCCTTTACTGAGACTGCATTTTACGCACAGTAAGATTTTGCCTATCTCTTACGGTGTACCAGTTATACAAAAAGTTGAGAACGAGGAAGAATTTACAAGTTATTCCCAGAACATAAAATTCAAGATACAAATTTTATTTTTTATGCAAATATCTTAAACATGCGGTATTTTACTAAAAACCGTTATAGCTGTTTTTGAGAAATTCAAAACAATAGCAAACATTTTCCACGTAAAGGGTTCTTTTCTACATGTTCGTGAACATTACACACAAAAATCTGGCTTTGCTTATTCAAAGCTTTTGTAGCCCCCTTTCTTCGTGGTCTTGGCACTACTGGTACTCTGCTGAGTCATTTGTTGGTGTGGCCGGAGGGTCAGCAACTTGGTCCGTTTAATTAAACTATTAAATGCTAATAACCATTAAACACTGCTAAACATACAAAACTGCACTAAGTAAAACACTATATAACTTCTCTAAAGAAGTAAGATATAAGCTTAACTGTCACAGCTGCTAAAACGTACTGAAACCGAAGTGACAACAGAAATGACATTGCAACAACGCTTTGCTTTGGTGGAGCTAGAGAAAGGACCACGCATTGTATTTGAGGGATGGGTAGACCCTACTAATCGTTTACTGATGGGTCAGGCTTCAAAGATTTCCGTTCGCTTTGTAGCCGACTGGGGAAACGTTGACTGCGACCACTTTATACGGTTTTATACAATTTGAGTTAACTTGCTCGCTCGCTCTCTCACGTTTCGTGTACTTAAGTAAAAAGAAAAGTTTTATTTGAGCAGTAAATGAAGACTACCTCCATGCAACACGAGGGAAAACACAATAAATTCTTGATAATGCAGTTTGCCTCTTGGAGTTGCGTGGTGTTGCATTCAGGGATCAAGGTGAGATTTCTTCTTCTACAAACCAGGGAAATTATGTCGAGCCACTTAAACTAGTGATAGAAGCAGCAGCAATTGCGATCCTTCATGGTGTTTCGTGGCTCTTTTCTCGAAATTCGTAAGGATCTGATCTCTTGCAGATATGTCCAATCCAGACCTTTTGATTGATTATTGGCGGTGAAAAGTGGAATGATTGAACTCAGCAGAAATAATTAAGGTAAGACTACATTTTATAAAATTGAATGACCGTATTATTCTTATTATTACTGTTACTGTATAGAGTTTGCTTTCTAAAGCTGCGAATTGATACTACGCCTCTGCGTAATTTTAATTTTGATACTTTAAATAACAGTAGGAGAAATCAGAATTATATGAAATATGTTAGGGAATTTAGAGCTTTAATGCTCCTATAAAGGAAGGGCGTGCGGTCCCAATAATTCTGCCACAGCCATATATAACACACCAAAACGATCCTAATAACAAAGGGATTATGTTGGATATAAAAAACAAAAAAACCATGTCGTAAGTAAAACACCTCAATTTAGCACATGATCCTATACTGCTGTAGAACAAATAGGGTTTTACTTACATTTATTATTATTATTATTATTATTATTATTATTATTATTATTATTATTATTATTACTTAGTGTTTGCTTTCATAAGCTCGGAACTGACACTACGCAACTGGATGATTTTAATTTTCATACTTAATTATCAGTAGGAGAGGTCAGAAATAAGAAATATGTTAGGTAATTTAGAGCATTATTATTATTATTATTATTATTATTATTATTATTATTATTATGCTGCACAGTGCTTGCTTCTATGGACTCCGAAGTGACACTACGCCACAGGATGATCTTAATTTTCATACCTAATTAACAATAAGAGAGGTCTGAAATAAATATTTTAGGTTATTTAGATTATTATTATTATTATTATTATTATTATTATTATTTCTGCATAGTGTTTGCTTTAATAAGCTCAAAACTGCACTACGCCACTGGATGATTTTAATTTTGATACTTTAATTAACAGTGGGAGAGGTCAGAAATAAGAAATAGGTTAGGTTATTTATAGCATTGTTCCTCCTCCTCTTCTTCTTCTTCTTCTTATTATTATTATTATTATTGTTATTGTTATTGTTATTATAATTACTGCGCATTGTTTGTTTTAATAAGCTCCGAACTGACACTACGCCATTGGATGACTTTAATTTTGATACTTTAACAGTAGAATAGTGTCAGAAATGTTTTAGGATCTTGAGAGTTTTTATAGATTCAATAAGTAGGAATAACCTATATCTAGATGACTGTATTATTATTATTATTATTATTATTATTATTATTATTAGATAACTCCTATGGACCGATTATTGCCTTTCGACTCTCATAGATGATGCTGCCCTTACATAGATATGCCATGGAGATTGCATAAAGCTAAACATAACAGTTGTTTTTTTCGTTGACTTCGATTAAACTTTAGTTTTATGTTCATATTGATCTTCGTAAGCTATTTCTGAATCATATATACAACTTATCCTTCCTAGCTCCACAATGTCAAGAGCATTTGACGAAACCCTTTTAAGTACCTTTAGCGTTGTTTTTTCTTTATTTAATAGCTAAATTGTTCTTAACCGTACCTACACACAGTTCTGCACTTATGAATATATGTTTTTGAAATTTATATAGCATATAACTTACCAAATCACTACCATATATACACATTTTCATTGTAGTATCCTCAGAAGCTTTCAGGTTATTAATTGCTTAATTAATTACATTAATGGTAAGCAAAAATGATCCATTCAATGGAAAGATAAAAATTTTAATAATAATATATATTGACAAACAATATTTGCGAAAGCATGTTGGAAACAGATGTTTTATTTTTGTTTTTGTTCTTGAGAAAAAATCATAAACGTGTTAGAAAGGATATTTTTCTCTAATTTTAATATGTTAATTAAATATTATATGTAATATTCCTTCAATGATAGGCGATAAACCAAAATCACTCCAAATATTTTTGTACTTATAGTTTTGGGTGTTTCTCTACAAATTTTTTAGGTATTTCATAAAAAATTACATCGTGTGAAACATTTTGAACGTGTAAAAATGTAGAAAAAATGGAAAGCGAAAAAAACAGCTTTTAAATTCTAAAAGGCTATCTGACCTTTGCGCAGCCACATTTTAAAATTATTTCTAATTATAAGTAATAGGCAACAAATAAGATAACGAAACTAGATGATTCATTTGTAATAATAGGCCTATAAACAAGAACTGGACATTTTGAAGAATTTCGCTCAATTTTCACCTATGTGTGTCGTTAAGAAGGTTCATATTCCATCAAATAAGTTTTCATTTAGACGATTAAATTCATATAATGAATGTCTTAGCTTTTTTTCAATGTTTAACACCCGTTTTAAAGCCTGTGGCACTGCAGGTACTGAATATTTAGAATATCTGAAATTAAACGATTATTGATAAAGGACAAAAAAATAAAAGAATGCCTCAGATAAAAGAGGGTGGTCTTGGCGGAATTGGAGCAATAGGTAAAAACCTAAATATCCGAAGTCTAGTTACAAGTAACCTAACTTCTTAAGCAACTGAATTTTATGGTTAGGGTTTTACATAGAAAGCTTAATTAATAAATCTGACTTTCAATGATACTTCTAGGTTGTTTTCATGCAGCAATACAGGATTTTGAAACTCCTTGAATGTTCATGGCAAAGTTAGAAAACCAATAAATAAAATGGTTATAAGCAAAACAAGGGAATGATTATGGATTGGAAAGTCATAACTAGACTTCGGATATTAGGTTTTTACCTATTACTTTCCTTTGCAGCCTATTGAGGCTAACATAACTAATTGCACATATAATTGACCTAAAAAGATATAACCAACTTTTATAGTGCCTATAGGCACCTTTTTCAACATAAATGCCTTTTTTTAAAATTCCAATGAATTTACTCACTACACTTTTGTATTCAATAAATAATTATTTAATCAACAACAAACCTTTCATTGACTGGATACTTATTTGATTTCTGTTTGATAAAATGCGGCATGGTGTCGTTTTTAAAAGGCTTAGCGCAACAATAAATAAAGCAAAAATTGGTGAAATCTTATAAGTGCCACATGCGAAATCCGAACTTCGGCAATGGCATACAATAACAACAATTGGCCCACATCTGGTTCTCAGAAATAGTTATTTGAAAATAAGACAAAATGTCGGTTCGTGTTCATAGATAACTATATTAAACTCTTTGGTTGCTGTGATAATTTTTCTGCTAGTGCTGCAATATGCCAAGAACGAATCTACCAGAAGTGCATTGATAAGAAATTGGATTTCGGATTTCCAGTCTTATAAATACAACAGATGGAAAAATAATCTTCGGTCAGGTCTGCAATAAAGATGTAAGCTTTTTACTGTATTTTTTTTTGTCATTTTTATTATTCACATTTAGACCATGTATGACCGAATGACCTTTTCTTCTATCTGAAAATAATCCCAAATTTGTTTGATGGATTTTATTAAGTCCAATACTGGGTCTAACAGTACAACAGATCCTGGATATACGGTTCGGAAAGTACAAGATATTTTAAGCGGACGTGAGGCAGATCTCCCTACATGATTTAATCCGCATATGGTTTCTCTTTTCAAATATGTTCCAGTCACCACCGCAGAGGTTGAGAGATCTTTTTCAGCATTTAAGCTTATTCTTACCCACAAAAGACATAAACTTACCCCACATCATCTGGAAATGCTTCTTGTTATTTATTGTGGATTTAAAATTCACGTAAGACATGATTCTATCCTTTATAATTTTATTAACTGACAGAGACACAGATTTTTTATAGAATGGTTGTTCAATTACTATATTATTATATATCCTACTGTATTTAAGTGCGTTTTGAAATAAAACATTAATCACTGTGTTTTGCGTGGCGTGATGTATAAAATTTGTTTATTTATTATGCCTATTAAAGACCTATTTACCTACTTTTTAAGACCATTTTAGGCGCCTAAAATCACATTTTTAGGACCTAAAAATCCGAAGTCTAGTCATAACTCATGAGGTGCTGAGTGAACTCTTCCGACTGTTTTTAGAATCTCAGGATATTTACACTATTTAGGTATACTATGAAACAGTTTTCTTATAAAGTTATGAGCACGTATCTGGGTTTTGAAGTTAACAATTTAGATAGTAAGGTTAATTAATAAAGCTTCTTCTAGGTTATGTTTTTATGAAACAATGTAGGGTTTTGAAACTTCTTTAATGCCCATGGCTATGTTTGTAACCTTTCCACGAGTACTATACAGCTCATAAATTGTGCCATTCCCTTCATACTTAGATTTAAATAGAAAAAAACATCGTTATATGCTTAGAAGTGAGTATGTATCTAACCATGCTCAACATGGGAAGAGAACGAACTCATAAAACTCAGAATATACTAGCTGTTATTCATACCAAGTATGTGTACATACTCTTGTAAGATGGATGCCTGAGATGTTCTACTCTGCTTCCATTACTTGAGTATGTTCTCAAAATGAAGTAGATACTCGAAAGGTTTTATTCTTACCAAACTGAGTATTTACTTGAAAAAGTGAAGCATATACCATATACTCATTTTTATTCATATAAACCTTTTAGTTGATCAGGGGCGGTTTCCTCCAGAAAATTAATAGCCAAGTCAATAATTTGCCGGCACTCGTAGCCGTGGTCGCTGGAGTGGACGCTCCCCCAAGCTGAGGGTCGCGGGTTCGAGTCCGCCACGGGCATGAGTGTTTGTGTGTGTATGTGTGTTGCGGAAATAAGCGGTATGAAAACAGTAAAACACAGTAGCATAAACTGGGTACAACAAGGGAACTTTATAAAAAAAAATCTGATATTTTACACTCACATGACTTTCTCTACTCTTGTACAAACTATTTTTACAAACGCTTATTCTCCATATGCTTCAGGTTTATCGAGATGTCAATCTTATTGCTAATTTTCTTGTAGATGCAAGGGGAATATGGTAGCTTTTAAGCGATAGTCAAATCCTTTAAGCGCTGGTTGCTATGTGGAGCATTCCATTCTGTCTGCATATCCAGGACATAAAAAAAATGAATAACGAATTTGAGAAAAAGTATAAGTATTGGAAAATTTAAGGGAATAACAAGCAATATCTCGAACATGGTTCACTCAACTAAAAAAATGTATGACATAAATTGTGTATTTTAACGCGATCTACATTTTTTGTGTAGTAAAATTTTGTGTATCTCTTATGGTTTACCAGTTATGCAAAAGTCGTTCACAATGAAGAATACTTTTGGAGACATTCCCAGAAAATTCGAGATATACATTTTATTTGTCGTAAAAATATCTTAAACATATGATATTTTAATCAAAATCGTTAGAGCCATTTTTGAGAAAATTAAAATTTTCGAAAAATGTTCTACGTAAAGGGTAGTCTGAGGTGGGGGAATTTTCTTTAAAACTTTCGTGTCGCATCTCTGGAAGATACTGAAGCTAAATACCAAGTTTGGTGTTTATCCGACTGTTCGTTTCTGAGTTATGCTGTTCACAGACACACACACGGACATGTTTGCAAAAATGCTTTTTTTTGAATTCAGGGAGTCTCAAAACATATATTTCCGGTGAAATCTCGGTATCGAATTTTTGGGCGGAATACAATACTTCCCCTACTTAATATACGTAGTAGAGAAAGTAAAAAGTATTTATAAACTTCATTTATTCTTATCCATTGTATCAGAAAACAAATTTATACTTTCCACCCACGGTTCATCATCGCTTTAGCGGTTATCTTAAGCCGCGTCTACACTGATTAACATTTAAGAAAAGCTATAAAGTGCAACATGTTAACATTTCATGTTGGCCTAATTTCGATCTCAGGATTGGCTTTACGAGCTAACTGAGAGTGTTACCCTGGGCAATTTTAACATTAGGGATGGGACCTCGATACTGTCGATATCTATACGGTGAAATTAACCTTCGATACTTCCTCGATACTTTTAAGTTTATAACTTTTGCATTATTGAAGGTTGTTGTGTTTACCTTTATGCTAGATAAGGAATGAGAGACTTCACGTTATTGCCTCGCACGTGTCCCCAAAGAGTTGCTGAATTATAGTTCTTGATAGACTTTAACTGCATTTCATATGGGTGAATCAATGAAACATTTCAATGATTTGTGTGTCTAAATGAAACCATGTAAAACAATGGGGGAAAGAGTAGAGGTACTCATGTAACATGCAGCGTTAACTGAGTTGTGAAAAGCTGATCAACCGACGAACTAAATCACGTTTCTGCAATAGCCTGGCTTGGTAACTTATTCTCAGCTATTACATATCCCTACATCCGGTGACCAAAACCTATGAATCCAGCAGAAACAAGTCAGAATTTAAGACGTGAGATGATACAGCACATAGAAATATTTATTCTTTCCTTCCATCTGTTAGTTTGTGTTTACGCAAGTCAAACTCGGGTCACGATCATAGCTTATAGTTATATTGTACGACTAATTTCCATATTATGGGTCGAACATCCTTTAAAATGGGTTTTCAGCACAAAATATAGTTACATAAAAAGAGAAGCAAATAAATTATTATTATTTATTAGCCATGACTAACAATAGGGGATGTATAACTGTGGCATTATCAACATAAAAAATTGCTACCGGTTGGAGAATGTCAAACAGGAACAATTTCGGAATTACCATACAATACAAAATTGGTTATATGCGTTTATACACAGAAAAAACTAAAAAGATGTTATTTCAGTGTACAAGCTATCGCCTTTACAGTTTTTTATAAAGTGAGTATCGAGTATCGAATATCAGTGCTCAAAAGTCAGTATCGATATTGAGTATCGAGAAGTAGTGGTAACGTCCGATTACTATTTAACATGTTGAATGTTTTCCGCTCTCGATGGAAAACTCAAGTCAATTCGCTCTTATGATCCTCCGTGGTATAGAACTACCATGCTAGCCCCTGGTTCCCGAGGTCGCGGGTCCAAACCCTTCGGAGGGCGATGGATTTTTTCGGGCGTAAACATGCTTAGCATAGCTTCCTTCAGAAGGTTAGTAAAGCCGGTAGTGCCTTGATGTAGGTTTACGGCACGTAAAAGAACCTCAAGTTTGATATAGAGGCCTGTGAGCTAAATTTCCGGTCCGTCACGTCCAATACAGAATGGGATGCTAAGAACCATAGTATAGAGGTTTTAATGTCATGAAGGCACAACGGGCTCTTATGGACCATGCTTTTCTTATGGAAGAATCATGTGCGCTGTTGCCAAATGTGTGTGTTTTCAAACGAGACTTAGGTAAAATAGGAACGTGTATTTTGGTATGAAATGTGTTGAACAGGATGGTATGTACGAAAAACCCTTAATTTAATTATACATTTTTTTAAAATAACAAAATTTAATATTTTTTTGAAAGTAGATTTCTAACATCTTTCCCGCTCCGAACGTTAAAGCACGTCTTTAAACCGAAATAATTGCAATGAAAAAACTCTGGATTATTAGTTTGTTTTCATAGGCCAGGTTGGTATTTAGATTTTATCAACACATCTAAATATATTTCTTAAAAGAAATAGACTTTAGAACAAAGTGTCAGGGCCCTTGGTTTATGCAGTGGAAAATGTCGTCACTGGCTAATTCTAGTTCTGTAAGTCCATGTAAAAACTTCCAACAACAAAGTTGTCAAGGAAATAATTAAATTATTTTTTTATCTACATACAGAAGGTTTCCAGAACCAATACATCCATGATTTAACAGTTTAATGTAAATGTTTTCAGCGCGCAAGGCAGACAGTTCCAACAAACCTGTTTCTCTTGTCCTGGAGACGATAAAACCAGATGTGGTATGGCAGTTCAGGGGGCAATAATAGGTCATACTTAGTGGAGGGTTTCAGCCTCTAGCTTTCGAGAATCTGAACGTATGTGATTTTTACAAATCCTCTGGCAATCATGTGAACTGCAGTTAAGTAACCAGAGTGCAATGGATCGCAGAAAAAAAGGGCGAAATTATTAAAGGTGGCGAGGGAAAACAATTCTAAGAGCGCTTGATTATTTAAAGGAATAGAACCCCGGACGTAATGACTCATCCACTGCATGGTGACTGGCGTGAGTAGGCCTACATTTTTAAGAAAAGAATGTAAAAAAGATTCCTGTCACTACACCACGGAAGGAAAGACACATGGGACATGCATACAAAACCAGGGGGGTGAAATGTTGTACGACACAAAGCTAATGAATTTCTATTTCAAAATATACCCCCTACAATTTTATCAGTGTTCAAAAAATGCCAATGATGGTGTAGATTTACCAAAATTTAAATATTCAACTTTTTATCGCTTGGTGAAAGAAATGGAATTTGATTTTGAACAGAGAGGAAACAAAGACATTCCTACTTACGGAAAAGAAAAGAAAATCAGGAGAGGGAGGAAAGGAAAATTGTTTACCTTGATGAAAGTTAGGTAAATGTAGGGCACAGTATGTCAAAAGTTTGTAAGGATAAGACTATAAAAACTCCTTAAGAAGCGCTTTTGTTCGGGTCATTCACTGGTCTCAGACCACCTACGGCTCTCGGACCACGACTTGTAATATTGCATGCCGGTGGTACGATAGGATTTGTACAGGGTGCAAAAGTTGTTTACTTGGCGAAACAAATGCTGATTATCCGGACAAAATTTGAGCAGTGGTTCAGGAACCAACCATTGCTCAATATAGAACCAAGAACGGGCGTTGTTACGTACAATGCGTCGTACCATGGTAGAAAACCACTTCAAAAACACGTAATTGGCTGGTATCATAACATATTCCCTATCCAGACGATTGTTTTAAAAGAGAATTGCTGACCATCGTAAATTATGTACGAGATAAATTTAGTGCCACTATTATGGACCCGTTTGCAGAAGAACATGAATAATATTTTTAGGTTGCCACCATAGCATTGCGAACTAAACCCTATAGAAATGGTATGGAGTCAGGTAAAGGGACACGTTGGGCGACATAACATTGTATTTAAGCAAAAAGAGACGGTATTTTTATTGGAAAATGCTTTTGAATCAGTCACCCAAGATCAGTGGTTAAATTACTGCAAATACTTTGAACGGATATAAGACGTTATGTGAGAAGCAGAATAGCTGCAGGATGACATCGAACTTCTAATCATTACGTTAACCAGCATTCCTCCAGCAATGACTGCAGTTCTTGCATGGGCAGTGAAAAGGCCAACTTGGACTCCTCTTTGGGTGTTGAACCCATATCCGATTAAGGTAACATTAATTTATTAAGCGTATTATATTTGGATAAAATAGTAAACAGCTGACGGTTATTAAGAGAATGTAATAAATTGGCCGCATAAATCAAAATCATTTAGGAATTAAATGAAGAATGTATAATAATCATTAACCTAATAAAACGGTAATAGATAGTACAATAAAGATTCTGGTGAATAAATAATAGTAATAATAAACCTGGTTGTGAACGAAAGCGCGGTTTTTGTGGCGGCTAACATACGTGGCAAGACTGCGCGGATTCTCCATAAGAGCCATTGTGCCTTCATGACGTGAAAACAGCTATAGTTAATCACTCTTCGTATGTGATCGGGAGCTTCGAGGGTTTCCGGACTGTAACCATAGCAACGACGTAGGTACAGTTGAGTGCAAAAAAAGTGCCGATCCTTATGGTTACTTTTAGTGTTTTCCATTCTTGAATGTTGGCAGAATCTCCTTATCGTTTGTGTTCCGGCCTGCCTTAGGTGAGCTGTCCTCTAATTGGGTTTAGCTGAAGTCCGATACCCTGACATTACCCTATGAAGAAAAGTCAGGCCTAACTGGGCAATGAAAGGAGTGGAGAATCAATAAATGTCATCTGAATTGTTGAAACAATATGCCTCCGCCGGGTTTGAGCCCGCGACCTCGGGAACTAGACTACGTGGTACCCCTAGACCACGGAGCACGGCAGTTACGGAGGCAGACTTAGCACCTCGAAATACAAGATCGTTTGTGCCTAAGACACTAACAGGGTACCCTCGGAGGAGAGGGGTGATGTCAGAGGAAACAGTGCGGCTAGATCAGGAGGCATGGCAGGGTCCCTACCTCTTACATGCTGAAACTACCCGGATGGTAGCTGGTGCAGCCGGCTCCCCCCTGCAGGCTTGCACATCTCACTCGAAGACATGGGACTCAGAGACCCGCCTCATTCCGGGGGACGATGGGTTACATAGAGCATCCTTGTCCTCTATCATGTAACGCTAAGACTCCCGTCGACACTTTCAACCCTAGAACAGACCAAGCAGATGAAAGGTGTAGTGAAATGGAGGGACAGGAAATAGGGAGATGTAATGAACCTTCCCAGCATTCGCCAAGCGACCCGGAGAAACCCGAAAAACCCATGGGTCAGGAAAGTAGCCGTGGAAATCGAACCCACGACCTCCCGAATACAGGACACAGACGTTACCACCTGAGCCATCCCGCTTAATAGTCTACTGTAACCCACCTTGATCCTTAGGCATCACATGTCAATTGTTTCGTTGAAATATCATATAATATATATTTCTTAATGTCCATTTCTTTATTCCCATATTTATAATTCTATCTCTTCTAGATATTCGAGATGAGCGCCGCCAATAATCCATTTCCAAAACAAAAAATTGTGTCTTTAGACTTATTGAATTGCCATGTTTCTGAACCATATAAAGTTGTACTTTTAACAGTAGAGTTGTAAATGTTTATTGTTGTTTCTCTTGTTATCCTGTTTGCATATACCATTCAACTACATAAGCTATCAATGCAAATCACCACTTGAAATAATTGTCATGATTTATAGAGTAATTCATAAAAAATTCAGGAAAAACCATTGAGAACTTTAAGAGCAGTGGTAGTTTAACCCTCTTAAGGTGTAATTTCCATGTGTTCAGACTACCTTATCCCCTTAATCTAAGGTAAACATCTGCGTACTGTAATAGATATATCGAATTATTTTCAGTCATTGCACCTTTAAATATTTATTTCAGTTTATGCTATTGGCAGACGATTCTCGCCGATTGAGTTCACTTAGCTTGGTAGTCTTGCCTCCTGTGGGTTGTTAGATCTAATGATAAGGCACACATTACTTCCGGTTAAAGTTGAATAGTAGGCCTTCAAGCATGTCCCATACGATTTCTGAAGGTTCTGACCTGGGACAGTCGGTCGCTAGCATTGTGTACCCGGGCGATGACTTGGCCATGGTTCATTGTATACCTAAATGTTTATGACCTTCTGAGAAAGACACTGGTTTCCCTCCGCTTTAAAATACTGGTTTCCAGCATTTATCCAATTTGCTTTGTGCTGTTTTAACGATTTTTACTGCACTGTGAGCAGTGGCGTAGCGCAAGGGTAGACTGAGCCAAGTAAATAAGTAAATTGTCAAACATATAAATAAAGATAGCCTGAAAAAGGTGACGAAAAACTAATTAATACAATCACCTTCACCTCTGCTTACCCAACGCCCCAACCCCTACTGTTACTTTGTGTCAGATTGTAGTGCTGCGTAGTGCTAATCTCATGATGCGGCAGCAAAGTCGGGTAGACTCGCAGTGTTGCTAATTTAGTTTTGTTTTACAACTAAATCTGGTCTTTTTGAACGACTGCCTAGTTGGAAAATTAATCTTTTAGTTCCTAGTCGGAAATCTAGTTCTTTTACAAAATCATCTAGTTTTTTTTTTCAAATCATATGGTGTCATGTACAGAGAGAGCCAAAAAACTACGAACCGGCTGTGCGGTGTTTTTCCTCTGCGCGTCCTCGGCGCTCGTTGCCGTCTGCCGCTATCATAGAAAGGCGCGGATAAACCATACATTTTAAAAACTACTTTTAAAGGCTTTACTTACCAACTTAGTGAAAGCAGATGCTCAAAGTGGCCACCATCGCTGTCCATACATTTTTGGCACCTCTTTAGGAAACTATCCAACATGAAATTTTTGGAGCGAATTTTCCAAACGGTGAACGATGTCGTCTAATGTTTCTTCGGTAAGAACCGAACGCCATCTTTTAGATTTCTTAACCTGAACACTTCCTGTGGCTGAAATTTGCTGTAAAGTTGCTGGATTGTTGTACGGCTGGAACTTTTACACCTGGAAATGCTTCTGCAAATCGTACCTTCACTTGGCGAGCTGGCCGAGTTATCACATACGAATCATAAATAAATACATACTGTGCAGTAGAAACTATATTCTGAGTTATAATATATTTTATGACTATGTACAGGACAAAATGATGAATAACTCATAATAACTGAACCACATCACATCACCGTCAACTCAAAACTGCACTTCACACTGCACAGCAAAACCACAACAGCTTGACTTTGTTTATAGTAGCAGTGCATTATCATGTTTTTATCATATTTCCACACGTCCAGTGGAAAAACACCGCCCAGCCGGTTATATTCCTCATAAAATACCCCTTTGGGGTGACTTAAAACATAAAGTGTACAAGACAAACCCACACACCCTGGAAGAATTAAATAAAATATCTACCAGGAAATTTCTCAACGTGAACTACTGCGAGTGATGGATAGTTTCCTAAAGATGTGCCAAAAATGTATGGACAACGACGGTGGCCAGTTTCAGCATCTCCTTTCGTAAAGTTGGTAAGTAAAGCCTTTAAAAGTAGTTTTAAAAATGTATGGTTTCATCCGCACCTTTCTATATTAGCGGCAGACGGCAACGAGCGCCGAGGCCGCGGACAGGTAAAACACGGCGCAGGCGGTTCGGAGTCTTTTGGCTGACTCTGTACTAACAGGCAAATCCTCATCACTGGAGTCTTATTTTGCTTTTAGTTAAGAAATTTGGTTGCCCCAGCAATTCACGGCGTGGATGAAATGTTAAAAGTTCACACTTACAACATGTTGCAGATATTTAGACCGTTTTGTTAATTATTGTTAAATGTCTACTATTGACATATTGAGCACTGTGGACTCACCTTTAGGTTTTAGACATCACCTTTTTATGATTTTCTCACACTTCCCTAAGTACATATTGCGTCTAACTTTGTAGTTTAGACCCTGTAGAGAGGTTTCTAAGGTATTATTGGGCAGGTAATTCACTTTGCATGCCGGAAACTTATACAATAGTGAAACATCCATCTCAAAATGAAACTACACTCAGTGTAACTCGACCAGAAAATTTGGATCTTGATGGCTAACATTCCCTAAAATGGGTGGCGAGATGACGACAATAATCCATCTTCGTCGAGATTAGAATTTGTAGTGTTTCTGATTATGGCAAATCAGTTCCCTCCAACTTCAAACTGCTAGTCACTTGACAATTTAGCTCACTTTTGAGCACATAACCCGTGTTTTATTTCTTATATGCTAATGGTAGGTATTCTTGTCATTTAGTTATATTTTTCAAAGTTTACATCTTCTGACAGCCTAATGCACATTAAACCAGACATCCTTTCATATTGACAAAAACATTCTTTCTTATCTATCCATTGCCCTTCTCTCAGTTGTCTCTCTTTCATGGTTTCCATAACTCCATGTTTCCATTTTCTGGAGGTCGCCCTCCTTTTCGTTTACTCGATGTTCAACCATTTAAAGCAATCTTCGGTAGGGAGTACGAGTAGGACTAGGTACGGAAAGGAAAACCTTCATTGAATTTTATTTATGGTCGTTTTTTAACTGACGTGCTTCTTAGCTTCCATTCTATATTGAGTGTGGAAGACCGGTAATTTTGCTCAGATGCCTCTTTATCAGGCTTGAGGTTCTTTTACGTGCTGTAAATCTACACACGGGACCACCGGCTCTACTTCCCTACCGAAAGAAGCCATGCTAGGGATTTTTAAGCCCGAAAAAGGTATGGGAACTAGAGGCTAGCATACTACCTCTAGACTACGGAGGACGACAGGTACGGAGGCGAATTTAACACCTCGATCTACAAGATCTTTTGTACCTATGAAACTGACATGGTACCCTCAGAGGAGCGGGGCGAGGTAAGAGGAGACAGGCCAGATCAGGAGGCATGGCAGGGCAGATGGCAGGGTCCCTACCTTTTACATACTGAAACTCCCGGATGGTAACTGATGCAGCCGGCTCCCCTCTGCAGGCTTGCACATCTCACTGGGAGACATGGGACTCAGAGACCCGCCCCAATCCGGAGGACGAAGGGTTACATAGAGCATCCTTTTCCTCTATCATGTAACGCCGAGACTCCCGCCGACACTTTCAACCCTGAAACACACAAAGCAGATGAAAAGTGTAGTGAAATGAGAATGGAGGTGAAATGGAGGGACAGGATATACGGGAGATGTAATGAACCTTCCCAGCATTCGCCAAGCGACCCGGAGAAACCCAAAAACCCTTGGGTCAGGAAAGTAGCCGTGGAAATCGAACCCACGACCTCCCGAATACAGGACACAGACGTTACCACTTGAGCCATCCCGCTGAATAGTCTACGGTAGCTCACCTTGAACCTTAGGCATCACATGACAATTGTTTGGTTGAAATATCATATAATATATATTTCTTAATGTCCATTTCTTTATTCCCGCATTTGTAATTCTATCTCTTCTAGATATTCGAGATGAGCGCCGCCAATAATCCATTTCCAAAACAAAACATTGTGTTACTAGACTTTTTGAATTGCCATGTTTCTAAACCATATGAAGTTTTACTTTTAACAGTAGAGTTGTAAATGTTTATTTTTGTATCTCTTGTTATCCTGTTTGCATATACCATTCAAATGTGAGAGATTTTCCTTTTCCTTATTCGCTATTTAAACTCACGATAATTTCTTCCATAACTTGAATTTTAATACCCAAATAATTGTACACGTCACATTGTGCAATAACTTCTTTATCTTCAATTTTCAAATCTTGTTTCTCTCCTCTTATTGACATATTTTTTTTTTCAAAATTATACGCTATTTCCCATTTGCTGTATACTTCAATTAATTACCTGCACATGCACCCTCACAAGAAAGTATTCGTCTGTACTTTAACAAATTCCAGCAGCTAAATTAATGGAGGGAAAATTTTGTTATTTTGGTAATACAGTTTTCGTGTTTTGGCGGTTTTTCATATCGTTCATTCTATTATTTTTATACACTTTATAAAAATATGCCAAAATTGCAACTTTTTGTAGGGTGGTGTTTTCAAAATTATCATTCTTGCATTGGGTAGAGCATTTTTTGTGCATACACCCACATACTTTCATCGACATGTAACTTAAACTGGTGGAGACATAAATTCACAAAGTCGTAAAAAGTGAGCCGAAAATGAGGAATTAAGGCAAAAACGTGAAAATTCTCAAAATTAACATTTTATTTCTCCGTCAAATAAAATCCCATTTTCACCGCAAAATCAAGTAATACACAGAAAAATTGCTCTACTCATTGCATGTATAATAGTTTTGAAAACACCACGTACAAAAGAGTTACAGTTTTGGCATATTTTTCAAACATTTTAAAACTGATAAAATGAAGGATCTGAAAAACCGACCAAACAGAAACTGTATTATCATGTGATCTTTATGTCCAGAAAAGGAATTAGATTTTTCTCTCCATTCATTTGGCTGCTAGAATATTTTAAAGTGGAGACCAATAGTTTCTTGAGGGGGTGTATATTCTAAGTCATAATATTCTTGTGTCAAGGGGACAGGGTACTGTGAAATGGTCAAAAATCACATTTTTTTGTCTTAGGCACCAATAAAATATCTATTATTTCCAATTTCAGAAAATACATACTTTTTGGGGGGTTAAGAGCTTTTTAAGACACTTAAATACCATTTAAATGCTAGTCTGCATTCCATTAAAGCTGTCATGCAACGCCCCTTTTTGGAACATTTTTGTATCTTTCAACAACGAACATGTATATCATACCCAACGAGCAGTTTAGCAATTAACAAAAGAGGCCAGGACCAAGAGAAGGCAATCAAAAAAGCTTCAGGATAAAAGGAATGAAGGAGCAGATGATAATGACCCTGAAATGTACTGAAGTGTGTCAAAATTTTAACGTTCAAACTTTAAATTCAGTTTTCTCTGAACAACATTTTTGGATACTTATTACCTTTTTCTCAGAAAGTATGAAATGTATAGAGCTGAAATTTTCGGTACATGTATACACCATTCAGTTACACATCCCGAACCACAATAATAATTTTATAACGTATATGAGTTATATTAAGATAGCAAATTCATTGCAAATTTTCCACATTTTTACTTTGCAATTAAATTTTTTCAACGTCTAGTGAACTTACATACATAACTAAATAGCGGAGGTTCAGAAGTTAGCTGATTATACTAAAAACAAGTATGCGAAAGTGTGATTCTGTGTTGCAAGTAGTTTAAGAGAAAAAGGTACATGAATTCACATGTTTTAAGAGTAAATTTTATTAATTTTCTGCTGAATGAAGTAATTTTTACAGACTCAACTACATAAGCTATCAATGCAAACCACCACTTGATATAATTGCCATAATTTATGGAGTAATTCATAAAAAGTTCAGGAAAAACCATTGAGAAATTTAAGAGCAGTGGTAGTTTAACACCTTTAAGACGTAATTTCCATCAGTTCAGACTATTTTGTCCCCTTAATCTAAGGTAAACTTCTGCAAACTGTGATGGATATATGGAATTATTTTCAGTCATTGCACCTTTAAATATTTATTTCAATTTATGCTTTGGTAGACGATTCTCGCCGCTTGAGTTCACTTAGCTTGGTAGACTTGCCTCCTGTGGGTTGTTAGATCTAATGATAAGGCACACACTACTTCCGGTTAAAATTGAATAGTAGGCCTTCAAGCATGTCCCATACGATTTCTGAAGGTTTTGACCTGGGACAGTCGGTCGCTAGCATTGTGTATCCGGGCGATGACTTGGCCATGGTTCATTGTATACCTATATGTTTATGACCTTCTGAGAAAGACTCTGATTTCCCTCCGCTTTAAAATACTGGTTTCCAGCATTTATGGAATTTTCCTTTGTGCTGTTTTAAGGATTTTTACTGCACTGTAAGTAGTGGCGTTGCGTAATGGTAGACTGAGTCTACTTAAACAAATTGCCAAGAAAATAAGTAAATTGTGAAACATATAAATAAAGATAGCCTGAAAAAGTGATGAAAAAATAATTAATTCAATCACCTTCACCTCTGCTTACCCAACGCCCCAACCCCTACTGTTACTTCGTGTCAGATTGTAGTGCTGCGTAGTGCTAATCCCACGATGCGGCAGCGAAGTTGAGTAGACTCGCAGTGTTGCTAATTTAGTTTACAACTGAATCTGGTCTTTTTGAACGACTGCCTAGTTGGAAAATTAATCTCTTAGTTACTAGTGGCGAAATCTAGTTCTTTTAAAAAATCATCTGTTTTTTTTTTTATCATATGGTTTCATGTACAGAGAGAGCCAAAAAACTACGAGCCGGCTGCGCGGTGTTTTTCCTGTCCGCGTCCTCAGCGCTCGTTGCCGTCTGCCGCTATCATAGAAAGGCGCGGATGAAACCACACATTTTAAAAACTACTTTTAAAGGCTTACTACCAACTTTGTGAAAGGAAATGCTGAAACTGGCCACCGTCGTTGTCCATACATTTTTTGGCACCTTTTTAGGAAACTATTCATCAGTCGCCGTAGTTCACGTTGAAAAATGCTGGCAATTTCCTGGCGGATATTTTGTTTTAATTCTTCCAGGGTGCGTGGGTTTGTCTTGTATACTTTGTTTTAAGTTATCCCAGAGATAGAAATCGCAGGGGGTTAGATCGGGGGATCGAGGGGGGCACAAATTTCTACTAATAATTCTGTCCTCAAACACACTTTCATAAAGTTGTTAAGTAAAGCCTTTAAAAGTAATTTTAAAAATGTTGTATGGTTTCATCCGCGTCTTTCTGTGATAGCAGCAGACGGCAACGAGCGCTGAGGAAGCGGACAGGAAAAACACCGCGTAGCCGGTTCGTAGTCTTTTGGCTCTCCCTATAGTTCATCCCCAACATTTAGAATGGAAAAAAATTGGCAGTAAAGAAGTTGGCCTGCCTGTATTTTGTTGCAAATTAAGGGTACAAAGGCAGCAGCAGAGACTTAACACGTTTAATGAGGTGTTTAGTTTCTGTATACCTGCTCTCTGGAAGGTCCGGAAACAGGACAATAGGGATTGGTGACAAGAGGAGGGCAAGGCAAGTAACAAACATTTCATTCCTCGGTTATTAGTGAACCAGCATTATGTGTGTGCAGTGCAGTCAGTGTTAATTTTACGTAAACCTGTGTATTGCTTTAATTGTGCATGTTTCATTTATGCTTTTAGAAATATGGACAATTCCATGGATTTAGTGGATTACTTATTAAAAACTCGGCAACAAAGGCAATTTTTTTTAGAGTTATTAGATTGGAGTTACTTGATGAATGGTGAACTAATTTGGATACCGTATACACACAGTATGATTGCGACTGGTGCTAACATCGCCTGTCACCACAGCCAGCAGTGAACGTAGTATAAGCATGCTTAAAAGAATTAAAACTTATTTGAGGAACTCTATGACAAACCAAGACTCTTATGTTTAGCAATTGATAAACAGTTATTAAGTGTCGTCCACCGTGGACTAGTGGTACCGTGCTAGCCTCTAGTTCCCAAGGTCGCGGGTTCAAACCCGGCGGAGGACGATGGATTATTTCGGGCGTAAAATCCTTGGCATGGCTTCCTTCGGAAGGGAAGTAAAGCCGGTGGTTCCGTGTCGTAGATTTACGGCACGTAAAAGATCCTCAAGAGGCCTCTGAGCAAAATTACCGATCTTTCACGCCCAATATAGAATGGGACGCTAAGTGCCATTGCAGTTAAAGAGCGTCCATAAATAAAACTCAATTTCTGTTATTAAGTGAAATGTGTGATGGACATCTTCATGGAGAAGAAAAATCGCCGACTGGAGCTTATACACAAGAAAATGTGAGTACCTAACCTACATTGTTTTCATGATTTACATTTTGTAAAGTTACACCTAACGTTATATTTTATAATCTAGTTTAGTTTAAAGTGTATGTTCAGTCAATTTCAGCAATTAGTAGTGATGCTAATGACTACTAAAGAATAACAACGAATAATAATAATAATAATAATAATAATAATAATAATAACAACAATAATAATAATCGAATCGATGTGGAGAATTCACACTATTTTATGAAACACTAATGTATGGGAATTTGCGCATTATTTAAAAAATTCTAAATTCAATTTTTGAAATCTAGTATACCCAGAACACAGTGTCATGCAACGCCATTGTTTGTATTACTTCCTTGCGGACTCTATTACTACGTTTTCATGGGGAACTGAAATCGATTTCAGCAGACTTTCCGTATTGAATACTGCATGGAAACGCGGTTCTGGATCGTATAGAGATCGTTTTGAATCTTGGATCCGATCCTCATAGCAAGTAGGATCGGATCGAAAGTTATTGCACGGAAACACCCACCGTATTCAAATCGTTTTACATACACCAAAGATACTAAGTTCTACTGAACTCGTAATACGCTGCACGCTCGTCATTTGTTTTTATTAGCGGAAATCGTTAATCACGCGTGTAATAAAACACGCAACAAAGCCACTTTTATCGCTTCCATAATTCGCAATTTATTCTTCTCAAAAACGTTCACTAACCTCAAAAACCACTTAAAATATACAGAAAAACAAATTAACATGTGTTTAAATGGTTCGGCAACCTAAATCCAAGTGACCAACATAAAAGCTTGAATTATTTTATTCTCGAACTTTGTGTATCCAGATCGATCTCAATACGTATTAAATTTAACAAGGAAACACGGCTCGTATTCAGTATGGAATTGGACTCAAATCGTTCTCAACTCCCCATGGAAACGTAGTGATTAGCGTTGCCAACACTTCCTCGCAAATAATGGCTAGATGGTATCTTTAAAAAGGATTTATTTAACAAACAAAGGTTAGATATAATTGGCGTCTAAAACTACCCATATTTTGTTTGCAGAAGTTAAACCTCATTAAGACATTCTAAATATCATAACTGTATAAATAATTCCATAATATTTAAATATTGTAAAAGAATAATTTAATTAATATAAAATTGTAATGGATTAAGGAATATTGGTGCCAACACCGTGCCTTAAATATATCTGATATTGAAATATGAAATTTACTGAAATTCTTTAGTAAAATATGTTAAAACTGACCAAATATTTGTGTCAAAAATCATACATTTCGAGCGCATACTCCAGAAAGTCGACCTTATGAATAGTACACACTTTGATGACATGTCATGTCTCATGATAGGAACATAATACAGCTACACAGGTAGTGGGGATTCTTTTGCATAGCTAAATCGCCGATTAAATTATGCTATTTAGGCTACATTTTGGCTAAGGGGTTTGTTAAATAGGCTAGATTTCAGGCTATGAGCATTTTACATGGCTAAATACTGCTGTAAAAATGCTAGATTTGGCCATAAAATAGCTAAATTTGCAACACTGGTAGTGATATTGCTGTTACCTTAAATTATCTTATATAAACAGTCTTTACTATTTTGCTTACGTGCTGATTGCGTTTCTTCAGTGTGTAAATACCGTGTGGCGTTGAGAACTGTTTCAAACGCTGACCTCCTGTTCACGAACAACTTCGGTCAAGTTTATGAAAAATAATGTAATAAAGCAACGAACTTTCTTCATTTTGACTCAGTTTTATCTGCACAGTAGTAGAGTGGCTTGTCGTTGGTTAAAAGCAAGAACAGTTTTAAGCGACAAATTATATTTTGCAGGGAGAAAATAGCTATTTTTCTTTTGTCTCGTCAGTTAATTTTACAGCACTTCATTGTTATAGGTATGTAGCACAGTTTTTTCTTGAAACCTACAAAGGTTCTTAAGTTGCTTTATTATGAATTATTTAGCCTAGGTTGGTAATTGCATGTTCTGACAAATATTCACAAAAGATATGTGTGTTTTTAAAATATTTATTAGGTAGTTATATTTATCTTAAGAACATCTGTGGCTGTCTGATACGGAATTTAGAATTATTAATAAACGTAACTAATTTGGTATACAGGACATAGTTCTACAATAGTTTAAGGTCAACAACATAGATAGTTTTGAGCTGTGAAAATACATCAAAGGAAGAATGGCAAACATTCCTAAACAAGATTTCTTTTTCCATATTTTTTTAAAAAAAAAATTAGCATGTAGATTTGGAGCATTTCAGATTCTGCTTAGTGAGGGCAAGATGGCCTAAAGCAGTTTCCAAAATTTTCGTGTGAATTTTAACGACATATACCTATAACCTTTAAGAAAATAATCTTTTTACTTCTCAAATGTAAAATATTTGTATTAAAGCTACAGTTGTCATTTTTCTTTTGGTGGAGTAACAATAACCAGTAGCCGAATCATTTCTCGCAACCTGGGGGGGGGGACAATTGCCCTCCTGCTTCCCCTAAATGAGGCCTTTGATGACGAATTTATAGAACAATAAAAAAAATCAAAAAATCATTGCAACTGTTCATTGACACGTAACGTTTATGCAACATTGGATGACAGAAATAGGGATGCCAAGAATTTAATATTATTGTTATAATTTTATGTATAGTTACTCACAATAGGTAATATTAAAACGAGTCGTTTTAAATGCCTGTAGGTATAAAAATTCTAAAAAGGTAACCAATTTCCTTAACAGGAAATATGCACAATAAACATAATAACCACAATTTTTACCTGATGCGTTGCTTTGGGACAATACTTGGGGTAAAAATCTGATGTGTTACACTCACATGACTTTCATTACTCCTGTACAAACTATTTTTACATACGCTTATTCTCCACATGCTTCATGTTAATCCAGATATCGATATGTTAATCCTATTGCTAATTTTCTTAAGGGGAATATGGTAGGCTTTAAGTGATAGTCGAAGCTTTTAAGAGCTGATTGTCCAGTTTCAGCATCTCCTTTTATAAAGTTGGCAAATAAAGCCTTTAAAAGTAGATTAAAAAATGTATGGTTTCATCCGCGCCTTTCTATGATAGCGGCAGACGCCAACGAGCGCCGAGGATACGGACAGGGAAAACAACGCGCAGGCAGTTCGTAGTTTTTTGGCTCTCCCTGTAGAATGGGACGCTATGGACACAGCAGTTAAAGAGCGTCCATAAATAAAAACTCTATTTAATTTTGAGGCTTGAGTATCTCAATTGGTAGGCAAATGCTAATAGCATTTCCGTATTATGCCAGAGGAGGGTATCAAGAAAACACTACTGAGTTTATCAAGGCGCCAGTAAACCGTATTATAACTAATCTCTCATGTGGCATTGCTAGACTTCCCTTCGTTAAACCGGGATTACGATGAACTTTACGTAACATGACGGGACGTAACGCGAACTTAAGAAATACTGCTAAAGCAAAGCTTTAATTAGGATGCACTGAACGTAACGGACATGAATCTTGATTGGTTGTTCTTTTATTACTTCATGCTACTGCTTCAAGCCGATTGGTTCTAATTACCATGAGACATTAAACTTGAAACGGGAAGGAAAAGTTTGACACTCAAATTTATAAGTACATCGCGTTAAATTAAGTCACGTTAAAACAACCCTAAATACCTCCATTTACTACAATGTATAAGACCTTCACGTTACGTCGGGTTGAGTTTAACTCACTAGATTAAGTTCAAAGTAATTGAGGTATTACTTACGTTTTTCCTGCGAGGAGAGAAGGATTAAACTCCCAGAAGTTTTATGATGTTAAAGGATTTCCTCAGGTAATTATTTTTGTACAATTAATATCACACAATATTTAATTAATTTGGTTAAGATCCAACGTGAGATACATTTTAATGACAGCATATGTTGCTTTCTATTTAAATTCGATTTGATTCTGAAGTTTTAAGGTCAACAGTTAATATTCCAGCAAGTTAAATTCTTATTGAAATGATTAACAATGCCGTGAAACTGTATATCACGTGGATAAGAACGTCTCCAAAAAGGGAGGGGTGGCAATAGACAGAATCATGTACTACAGAGTGAGCCAAAAGACTCCGAACCTCCTGCGCGATGTTTTTCCTGTCCGTGTCCTCGGCGCTCGTTGCCGTCTGCAGCTATCATAGAAAGGCGCGGATGAAGGCATACAGCATTTTTAAAACTACTTTTAAAGACTTTACTTGCCAACTTTACGAAAGGGGATGCTGAAACTGGCCACCGTCGTTGTCCTTACATTTTTGGCACCTCTTTAGGAAACTATCCATCACTCGCCGTAGTTCACGTTGAGAAATTTCCTGGCGGATATTTTGTTTTAATTCTTCCACGGTGTGTGGGTTTGTCTAGTACAATTTACGTTTTAAGTTACCCCAGAGAGGTATTTTATGAACAATATTACCGGCTGCGTTATGTTTTTCCACTGGGCGTGTAGAATATGATAAAAACATGATAACGCACTGCTGCTATAAACAAAGTCACTGTGGTATGGTTTTGCTTTGCAGTGTGAAGTCAGTTTTGAGTTGACGGTAATGTGATGTAGTTCAGTTATTACGAGTTATTTATTATTTTGTCCTGTACTTAGTCACAAAGTATATTATGGCTCAGTATATGTTTTCCTCTGCACAGTATGTATTTATTTATGATTCGTATGTGTTAACTCGGTCAGCTCGCCAAGTGAAAGTACGCTTTGCAGAAAGATTTCCAGGTGTAAAAGTTCCTGGCCGGTAAACCAATCCATGAACTATACAGTAAATTTCAGGCCACAGGAAGTGTTCAGGCTAAGAAATCTTAAAGACGGCGTTCATTTCTTATCGAAGAAACATTAGACGACATCGGTCATCGTTTGGAAAATTTCCCCCAAAAATTCCATGATGGTTAGGTCGGGGGATCGAGGGGGCCACAAATCTCTACTAATATTCTGTCCTCAAACACACTTTCATAAAGTTGTTAAGTAAAGCCTTTAAAAGTAATTTTAAAAATGTTTTATGGTATCATCTGCGTCTTTCTGTGATAGCAGCAGACGGCAACGAGCGCTGAGGACGCGGACAGGAAAAACGCCGCGCAGCCGGTTCGTAGTCTTTTGGCTCTCTCTGTAGTTATTACATTTCTAAAACCGATTTAGGGACCAATTTGTCCGTTGCGTGGCTTGATGTATCCGATGTTCACACCGGGAAAAATATACCACTTGGATTGCGTCATAGTTATGAGTTTGTTGACTTGCTGTGTTTATTCACTTTGTTTCGCGTAATAATAAACGATATGCTAGCTACGTGTTCATGATTGCTGTTTAAAACCCGAACATTTGAGAGGTCCCTCAATCCTACTTTCTTTACAGTAGCTGCCTGTAACAATGATATCATTATTCGCGATAATCTAAGTAGGCGGCATGCTATTTTGTAAATTTTGTTTATAAGTACTCGCTACTCTGTATTCACTCTTAAGTTGATCCGCGTCAAAACAAACTCCAGGTGACCAGTGCACCGCTATAATGTATCCTTCCGCCATTCGCACTAGAAATACTGTCAGGTTTTCAGCCATGTGGCCAGTACAAGCGGCACGTAGTGCAAAAAAGAACAGAGTCCTTATTTCGACAACTGAAACGGCGACTAGCATATTCTGTTTAGGGTTAAAGATAATAAGATTGATAGTGTTTTTTTTCTCCCGGGTGTAACCAATTTTCTCGTTTCAGATTTTTCTGCACAAGCACTGTTTCTACTTGTACTCGAAACACCCACAACTCAGAAGTTAATTTCACCATTTATTTCCCGGAGAGTGTTGGACATTTCTATATAACTTATAATAAACATTCAATACTATTGTATTTTCACTACTAGTCAATGGCTTGCGCGGCTAATACCTTACGTAATTCGACGAAAACCCAAGAGCAAATTCATCGTCCTGCATGATACTACACACAACTGCTGGTTTCTGGCTGTAAACAATATTCTGCGCCTACCCGGATGTCAGATGACTCATACGAATTGCATCATGGGAGTTGTAGCTATGTTTTACGGTATAAATCAGCATTAAATATAACCTTAGGTATTTGTATAGAATATTATACTATTTAAGGATAAACTCATTCTAAAATTCAGAGTATTAGCATGGACTACTTTACTGCTCGCATTGCTATCGTGTTGCACCACGATGCACTGACCACGTGGGTTTTGTTTCCCGCGGATCAACCTAAGAGTGAATATAGTTTAGTCGCTGATGTTTATATTGTCAGTTAAAATCAACTCTGCTTATGTGACATATTACTGCCGTCTCTCACCTCACGACGTGTTTCATTATTAGGTGCATGTGCTTCTCTCGTAGTGACAAACTTGTATAGTTTTTCGATTAACACTAAAAGTGGGCAAAATAAAACCACAATATACTCAAAAGTTTCGAGAAGATTGGTTGAAAAATAAATTATTTGTAAAATGGTTATCTCGGGCTGTAGGTGATAATACCAAAGCGTTCTGCTAAGTGTGTCATTGTAGCATAAGAGCTCGGTTAGCAGACTTAGAAAATCATGCGGAAACGAAAAAGCACAAATGTGCAGCTTCTGCATTTTCCTTCGAAAGACAGACACACATTAGTGTGTCGTTAGAACGTAGAGTGCCGAAGCATCACTTGCTGTTTTCGTGACCGCACATTGTGCCATAATGTCATGCGATCATTTAAGCGATGCCGGCCCTCGTAGCCGTGGTCGCTGGAGTGTATAGCTACGGCGCTCCGCCAAGCTGAGGGTCGGGAGTTCGAGTCCCGCCTTGGGCATTGTGTTTGTGTGTATCTATGTGTTGTGTAATTGCGGTGATAAGCGGTAACGAAAACAGTAAAAAAACACAGTATAAACTGGGTAAAACAAGGGAAATGTGTAGAAACAGATTCAGAGATAGTGTAGCTGCGAGTCAGATTAAGTTACATCGCACGAAATGCAGTGATGTTATTAAGAATGTTCTGGGGGCGTATTTTGCAAATGATTTGAGAAGTGATTTTGGTGATTCCATGTATAGTATCTTAGTGGACGAATCAACTGACATTAGCGTCACTAAGCTTCTATCAATAGCTATTATGTATCACAGTAAAACATCTGACAGGATGTTTCAACGTAACTCTAACTTGAAAGAATTGCGTCTGGAATTAAAGAGGCCTTGAAAGAAATTAATTTAGATTTGCAAAAATTGCGAGGCATTGGGACAGACAATGCTAGTGTGATGTTGGGGATTAATAATGTGGTATATCAAATACTTAAAAGGGATGTCCCACACTTGATACTTATAAGGTGTGTGTTGCATTCTATCCAATTGGCAGCCTCTGCAACAACTGCAGAATCTCTTCCAAGGAATTTAGATTCTCTAGTTAGAGAAACTTAGATGGGTCTTCTCGGTCTTCTACGCGGCAACTCCTTTACTGCCAAATTTTTGCCATTCTCAATGATGGGGATGAACTACAGGAAGAGCCAAAAGACTACGAACCGGTACGCGGTGATTTTCCTGTCCGCGTTGTCGGCGCTCGTTGCCGTTTGCCGGTATCATAGAAAGGCGCGGATGGAACCATACAACATTTTTAAAACTACTTTTAAAGGCTTTACTTATCAAATTTATGAAAGTTTGCTTGAGGACATAATTATTTGTAGAGATTTGTAGTACCCTCGGTCCCTCGACCTAACCCCCTGCGATTTCTATCTTTGGGATAACTTAAAACAAAGTATACAAGTCAAATCCACAGACCCTGGAAGAATTAAAACGAAATATCGCCAGGAAATTGCCAGCATTTCTCAAGGTGAACTATAACTGGCGCAAAACTTCTGAATTCGTGACCTTGATTGCCACCCCAGCTGCCGAGCCTAGCAATGGTTTATGTTTTGTTAAAGAACGAAAGCGATATAATACCTTTGCTTACTCACAGTGGTAACACATATAGTCTGCGTACAAAGTGTCCGCACCTGGTTGTAATTTCAAAGAAAGGAGTACCTGAATAGTGCTTATTTTATATTTGTTATACTTATAACCATGGCTCCTACGTTTTCAAAGTTAAGTGTAACGTATTACACAGTCAAAGCAGGAAAAAATTGCAAATGTCCTCGACTTCATGAAGCAAGAAGCAGAGATGAAGGAAGAAAATACATGTTCACTCGAATTCCGCAAAAGCCTTAAGAGAGTGAAATAAAGAGTTGCGAAAGCAACTGGTGTTTCACTGAGTTCCGTTTCCAGATTTCTCAAAGATAACAAAAAACATATGGATGAAAGAGTATACCTAATTGCACACACCTAGGAAGAAACATAAGGTCCCTAAACGTATTACAGAAATAGAGGATACGCTCATTCGGCGCGCGATTCACAACTTCTATGTGGAAGAAAAAACTGTGCCAACAATAATTAGATTGCTCATTAAGCTGAAAGACAGCATAAATTTTCAAGCTGGTGCTACAAATCTCAGAAAAAAGTATAAAAGGTTCAGGGTTCAAGTGGAAGAAAACGAAATCAAATAGAAAGAATTATCATCCAAGATAATGGTGCAGAGAGTAACGACAGCAGTGATGACGGCAATGATATGAATTATTCCGCAGAAGAGGAAGGGCTGTTAGGTGTGGAAGAATTGGAAGCAGATGATTGACAGGTTTTTATATTCAGCGCTTTTTACAGCGGTGGATTTAAATACTGTATATAACTATTAAGTTTATCAGTGCAGTGCAATGCAGTGCAGTGCAGTGCATAACCTGTGTGCGGATATTTGACAATGACTGTCCCACGCACTCCTGCAGCATGCAGACGACGGTCACCTGATGATCTGGTAAGCAACTCCCTTCATAGCTGTCATTAAGATTTTCACATGCCTAGAACTGTTGCGCCAATTATACTACGAGTGATGAATGGTTCCCTAAAGAGGTGCCAAAAATGTATGGACAACGACAGTGGTCAGTTTTAGCATCTCCTTTCATAAAGTTGGTAAGTAAAGCCTTTAAAAGTAGTTTTAAAATATTGTATAGTTTCATCCGCGCCTTTGATATGATAGCGGCAGAATGGCAACGAGCGCCGAGGACGCGGATAGGAAATCACCGCGCAGCCGTTTCGTAGCTTTTTGGCTCTCTCTGTACTAAAAGTCCCCCAGGCTTGTGACACGAGGTGGTTATCTATTAGGCTGTAGTATGTAGAATAATTGATCAATGGTTAGAATTAAGGGCTCATTTTGAAATTGTTAGGCTCAGTGAAAAATGTTACTTAACTGAAATGCTATACTCTATGTTCAGTGATGAGCTCAATTTAGTATATTTGTTGTTTTTTTTTTAAACATATTCTATCTGATCTTCAAGGAGTCAACAAAAGTTACGAGGCAAATGATGTAGACGCGTGCAAACTATTAGATGATCTGATTGTTCTTATTCAATCTATTGTTAAAGTAATTGTCACTCCCACCTATCCAGTGCTGAAAAAAAAATTTTGATGTTGATTTCGAGAAACATCTACTGTCCATTCCAAACCAGAGTTCCCTCTGATGTAAACAGAAGCTTCTGCTTGTCACGAACCCAAGAACACACTCTTACGCCAACGTAAATAGTACCTTAATACATGTATTATGAAATATTAGGGCAGGAAAGGTATAGAACTGCACGTTTTATTGCGGTTATCATAAGAACTCGTTGCTAAAGGTAATGGATATCTACTAGCTGTTAAGTGATTACAAACTATGATTTTCGCCTGCTATTGCGCTAACGCCGAGAGCATCGTTCTTGTTATACCAACCCTATGCCACTCTCCTGCAAATACAAGAAATGCAGCAATGAATTCCCAGAGGTGGTATCTGAGTACCGAATAAACACTTTGCGTAACACAGGATATATGATAAGCAGGTTTAGGAAGTTCATGCATTTGCATATTTTTTTCAAAGCATGTTATTGATATGCTGATAAATAATTTTCATGAATTATGAGCTTTCTAGTGCTCTGGGTGATTTTTATTGGGCATATAATTGCATATTTATGCTGTTTTAAGTAACTGCACCATATTTAGTAAATAACATGATTATTTGGCATAGAGTAGCACTTAAACGGGAAATATTTTTTAAAATGAGTTATTTTGGTTAAATGGTCACCTTGTTTTTCTGTGAACTGATGCTAACAAAAGGATCCTGTTTCACCCTCTGTCAATGTCACTGAGGCAAGTGATTCATGACATTGATCACGTGAAGAATGAGTGATGCAATGCTGGTAAGAATGATGTGATGTCTTGGAAGATGGGGAAATCCCCGCTGCACTGGGGAACAGATTAAGCAATAAGGTAGCGTGTTGATCGAGCAGCCGCTGCACCTGCAGTCAGTTTGTTTGTGACAATTGACGAGGTGATACGAATACATACAGTATTGAAACTGCCGTAGGTGAAACCAAGTAATGTGAGCACACTTAAGAGTTTACAAAGTGAATTTTCTAGTGATCTTATTAGTACAGATGGTAGTTTTATACCGTAAGGAATGTGAAAAAAATATTGGGAGTGAAAAACGGTTTCAGGTCGTTCAACATACTGCAAAGCACATGGAAATGATTGTGAAAAAAAGTGACAGAAGTGAAAGTGTCCAACGTCTACTAGTCGAATGTATGGGAAGTAGAGTTACACAGTTTTCTTATGACCTTTGTGAAGCAGTTGACATACCTTTATGGAAAATAAATAACACAATTTTGCGCAATTTTTTAGAAAAGTACACCAAGGAACACGTGCCTGACCAAAGTACCTTACGTAAAACATACATCCCTCGTTGTTTCAACAATGTAATGTCTACCTTGCAAACTAAGTTAGCAAATGAGTTTCTCTGGATCTCAATAGATGAAACAACTGATATAGAAGGACGTTTCATTGCAAATGTAATAGTGGGTGTTCTAAATCAGCAAGAGGCAGGTATGCCCTATCTCTTAACTTGCTCTCAGTTAGACGTTACTAACAGTGCATCAGTATGTCAACTTGTGATTGACTCAATGAAATTAATATGGCCTGGTGATATAAAATATGACAATGTAGTTTTGTTTTTAACTGATGCAGCAAGCTATATGATCAAAGCAGTGAAAACACTAAGACATATTTTTCCTAAGAGCATTCATTTAACTTGTCGTATTCATGCCCTTCATCGCATTGCAGAAACAATTAGGTTAAGTTTTCCTAAAGTAGATAAATTAATCCCTAGGGGTTGGGCTATTGGGTTGCATGCGCACAGGGTAAAACATCTGCGTGACGTCGTCTGGAATGATGCGGGACGAGGAGAAACGGGGACCATACGCGCGAAGTAAGCATTAAAAGCACTACAGGAGACCGTGTAATAGTCACACGATGTACGCTTTAAACACGTGTTTATTTGTACACCAAATAAAACGCGGTGTGAGTCACACAACCTACGTATTTATGACGTGTTTAAAACACGGTGTAACAGTCGCATGTATGTTTTATAGCCTGTTTATCTGTCCACTTGTGTGTCAGTTACTCGACGTGCGTACGTTTTTAATACTATCTCTTAATAATAGTACGAAAAGCAGTAGATAACTCTTGAAAATTGCGCGCGAAATGTGAAAATAGAGATTGAAGGACAAAATATTCATGGAATTTCAGCGTAATAGCAGTAGATCTTAAATTAGGTTTATCGGAAAAATGATAAGCAACTGACGAATTTAATGCCATACTTGCATGTTGCCATAGTAGCTCAATGGTTAGAACAACTCGACAAAAACTGGGAGGTTCGTGGTTCAAATCCTGCCGATGGCATTGGATTTTTCAGTCGTCTGATTCTACCTTTCCTATTCTTGCTAAAGCTTCTTACTTTCTCTACTACTTATAGTAAGCAGCGGAAGTGTTGCATTCCACCCAAAATTTCGATATCCAGATTCTACCGGAAATGCATGTTTTGAGTTGAACAGAATCCAAATAAAGCATTTTTGAAACATGTCTGTCGGGCTGCGAACAGCATAACTCAAAAACGAAAAGTCGGATAAATACGAAACTTGGTACTTTGAATTTACTATCTTTCAAGGATGCGACACGAAGGTTTTAAAGGAAACCCCCCAACCCACTATACCCTTTACATGGAACAGTTTTCGAACATTTTCATTTTCTCAAACACACATTTTGTCATATGCTTCCCCTCCCCTTATGGTCGAGTGAACCATTTCCGAGGTATTCCTTGTTATTTGTTTGAAGGTTCCAATACTTAAACATAGGACTATCGCTTAAAGCCCACCATATTCCCCTTGTACCTATAAGAAAATTAGCCATGAGATTAACATGAAGTAGATGGAGAATAAACATTTGTACAAAAGTGTGTACAAGAGTAGAGAAAGCCATTTCAGTGCATACATCAGATTATTTTTCTGTCTATACATTGAAGTCCAAATAAACTGTTGTATAAATAGCTACATTACATACATAATGCGAACAGCGATAGTCAAATGCTTTAGAACTGGACGCTTTACGCTGGCCTTAAAATTGCAAAGTTTCTATGCAATCGCCAGAAACATCAAAAGTCTATGGGACTTAAAAAGAACGACAAAGCATTAAACAAATCCAACGTTAATAACGAATATTTCGGAAGTGGTGACGCCGCCAAAAAAAATCTTATTTGAAATAAATTGGTTATAAAGCAGTATACATTTGTTGTGCAGTACAGAATGTTCCATGAAAAGAGTAGTTTGGAATGAAGGAATTTTCTTGAAATTCTTCGTGTCGCATGTTTGGAAGTTACTGAAATGAAATTGAGTTTTATTTATGGACGCTCTTTAACTGCTATGATTCTTAGCGTCCCATTCTATATTGGACGTGAAAGACCGGAAATTTTGCTCAGAGGCCTCTTATCAGGCTTGAGGTTCTTTAAGTGCCGTAAATCTACGACACGGGACCACCGGCTTTACTTCCCTTCCCAAGGAAGCCGTGCTAAGGATTCTTACGCCCGAAAAAATTCATCGCCCTCCGCCGGGTTTGAACCCGCGACCTCGGGAAGGAAGTTACTGAGTATAATGTTTGGTATTTATCCGACTTTTCGGTTTTGAGTTATGCTGTTAAAACACACACACGCACGCGAGTGCGGGGACCTTTGTCTAAACATGCTCTTTTTTGATTCAGGGGCTCTCAAAACATGTTTTCCTGTGAAATCTTGGTATTGAATTTTTGGGTGGAATGCAATACCTTCTCTACCTACCAGGTACGTGTAGAGAAAGTAAAAACTGAACTTCGACATCTACCTCCACTTATAGGCTGAATAGAAAACGACCCCCCTTCCCATAGAATATTCATACAACTTTTGCATTAAACCACTTAAAATTGAACCAAATATTTTCGGGAGCAATGTGCGTAATTATGTGGAACCTGGCCAACGACTAGTACCTTACATTTGTCGTCCATTGGTATAATTAAAAGCTATTTTACACCCAAGTGCTCAACTCCGCGATGACTGTGCTGTGTCTTGCTAGCAAAAGGTAAGTCCCAGCGCTTGCGCACTGGCTTGACCCGAGTGCCCAACCTGGCAATTACGGTGCTCTGCCTTGCTGTCAAAAGTAAAGTCCCAGCGCATGCGTACTGGCTTGACCCGAGTGTTTAACTCCGCGATGACTGTGCTGTATCTTGCTAGCAAATGTTAAAAGTTCCAACGCATTCGCACTGGCTTGACCCGAGTGCCCAAACTCGCAAATACGGTGCTCTGCCTTGCTGGCAAAAGTTAATTTCAATTTGAGAAATAAAATGGCAGTGGATGACTCAGAAATGTATACAGAGAGCGAGGGAAGGATAGAGTGGATGTTAGACACCTTTGTAAGCAATCTGTTCACAAAATGATTCAAGTTCTGAAAAGCATACAGCCAAAATAATTTTGGAGTGAAAAATTTTGATGCATTACATTCACATTACTTCTTTTCTTACCCCCTATCGCTTATTAGTTTGTATACAAATATTCGTACCATAGCTTATTTTTCTATTTAATTCATTTTCATCTAGATAAACCTTTGCAGAAATAGCTACATTACATTATAGATACAAGGGGGATAGCGATAGTCAAATGTTGAAGAACTGGATGCTATATGCTGACCTTAAAATCATTAGTTCAAACTGAAGTATCCGTTTGTTTTCTATCGTTGATTTACCTGTAGCTTTGGACCTCCCTAAATTCCCCCTAAAATGCCATGCAATCGCCAGAAACAACTGAATTTTGACAGGACTTCAAGAAAACGACCAAGTAATGAATAATTCCAACCTTTAGTAACGAATATCTCGGAAATGGCTTACGAAAAATAAACCAAAAAACAAACTAATTTGAAATAAACCGTGTGGTTTACATGAATCTACTTTTTTTTTTTTTTTGGTAGCACGTTTTTGTATTATATTATTGAACATTTACCACTTCTAAAACATTATACAAAATTCATTCCGAATGTTTTAACAGGCTATTCACAGAAACTTAAAGATAAACCTGGTATTTGTCATGTAAATATCTTATGGTATTTTAATCAAAATCGTTAGAGCCATTTTTAAAAAATAAAACTCGAAAAATGTTCCATGCAAAGTATAGTTTGGAGTGGAGGAATGTTCTTGCAACAATTATGAACTTCCTGCAACCGTTCTAAAAAAATAGGAGTGGAAGCATATGAATCTAGATCATCAACATCTACTGCATCTTCACCACCCGCTCTAACTTCAACTTCCACAATTTGTCCTTCCAAGGATGAGGACGATGACGTCATTGGTCATGATCTTGATGTTCTCAATTTTTAGGTAAGGGATATTATTTTATGGCTTCTAATTCTTTGCAATGGCCTGTGACGTATTATTTTTAAGATATAGAATTAATATTAGAAATCTAGTTCTTTTGAGGCCATTTTTAGTCTTTTTTCTACGCCAAATTTGGTTGAAATGTTTTACTGTTGGCAACACCGGAGTAGAGGCTAGGATGCCTGAACGAGTGCAAGTCTCATCAAAAGGGGAGTTAAATAGCTTTTCCCAGTAAATTTCAACCTCTAGTTGTAGGAAGACCTGCCTGTATTTTGTTGCAAATTAAGGGTACAAAGGCAGCAGCAGAGACTTTAACACGTTTAATGAGGTGCTTAGTTTCTGTATACCTGCTTTCTGGAAGGTCCAGAAACAGGACAATAGGGGTTGGTGACAAGAGGAGGGCAAGACAAGTAACATACATTTCATTCCTGGGTTATTAGTGAACCAGCATTAAGTGTGTGCAGTGCAGTCAGTGTTAATTTTACGTAAACCTGTGTATTGCTGTAATTGTGCATGTTTCATTTATGCTTTTAGAAATATGGACAATTCCATCGATTTAGTGGATTACTTATTAAAAACTCGGCAACAAAGGCAATTTTTTTAGAGTTATTAGATTGGAGTTACTTGATGAATGGTGAACTAATTTGGATACCGTATACACACAGTATGATTGCGACTGGTGCTATCATCGCCTGTCACCACAGCCAGCAGTGAACGTAGTATAAGCATGCTTAAAGAAATTAAAACTTATTTGAGGAACTCTATGACAAACCAAGACTCTTATGTTTAGCAAATGATAAACAGGTGTTAAGTGTCGTCTTCCGTGGACTAATGGTACCGTGCAAGCATCTAGTTCCCAAGGTCGCGGGTTCAAACCCGGCGGAGGACGATGGATTATTTCGGGCGTAAAATCCTTGGCATGGCTTCCTTCGGAAGGGAAGTAAAGCCGGTGGTTCCGTGTCGTAGATTTACGGCACGTAAAAAAACCTCAAGAGGCCTCTGAGCAAAATTACCGATCTTTCGCGCCCAGTATAGAATGGGACGCTAAGTGCCATAGCAGTTAAAGAGCGTCCATAAATAAAACTCAATTTCTGTTATTAAGTGAAATGTGTGATGGACATCTTCATGGAGAAGAAAAATCGCCGACTGGAGCTTATACACAAGAAAATCTAAGTGAGTACCTAACTTTCATTGTTTTCATGATTTACATTTTGTAAAGTTACACCTAACGCTATATTTTTTAATCTAGTTTAGTTTAAAGTGTATGTTCAGTCAATTTCAGCAATTAAATAATAATAATAATAATAATATTAACAACAAAAATAATAATCGAATCGATGTGGAGAATTCACACTATTTTATGAAACACTAATGTATGGGAATTTGTGCATTATTTAAAAAATTCTAAATTAAATTTTTGAAATCTAGTATACCCAGAACACAGTATCAAGCTACGCCATGGAGTGTATTACTTCCTTGCGGACTCTATTACTACGTTTTCATGGCGAACTGAAATCGATTTGAGTAGACTTTCCGTATTGAATACTGCATGGAAACGCGGTTCTGGATCGTATTGAGATCGTTTTGAATCTTGGATCCGATCATCATAGCAAGTAGGATCGGATCGAAATTTGTTGCACGGAAACACCCACCGTATTCAAATCGTTTTACATACACCAAAGATACTATCTTCTACTGAACTCGTAATAAGCTGCACGCTCGTCATTTGTTTTTATTAGCGGAAATCTTTAATCACGCGTGTAATAAAACACGCAACAAAGCCACTTTTATCGCTTCCATAATTCGCAATTTATTCTTCTCAAAAACGTTCACTAACCTCAGAAACCACTTAAAATATACAGAAAAACAAATTAACATGTGTTTAAATGGTTCGGCAACCTAAATCCAAGTGACCAACATAAAAGCTTGAATTATTTTATTCTCGAACTTTGTGTATCCAGATCGATCTCAATACGTATTAAATTTAACAAGGAAACACGGCTCGTATTCAGTATGGAATTGGACTCAAATCGTTTTCAACTCCCCATGGAAACGTATTGATTAGTGTTGCCAACACTTCCTCGCAAACAATGGCTAGATGGTATCTTTATAAAGGCTTTATTTAACAAACAAAGCCTAGATATAATTGGCGCCTAAAACTACCCATATTTTGTTTGCAGAAGTTAAACCTCATTAAGACATTCTAAATATTATAACTCATTAGATAATTCCATGGTATTTAAATATTGTAAAAGAATAATTTAATTAATATAGAGTTGTAATGGTTGCTAAGTACCAACACCGTGCCTTAAATATATCTGATATTGAAATATGAAATTTACTGAAATTCTGTATGTAAAATTTGTAAAAGCTGACCAAATATTTGTGTAAAACATCATACATTTCGAGCGCATACTCCAGAAAGTCGACCTTATGAATAGTACACACTTTGATGACATGTCATATCTCATGATAGGAACATAACACAGCTACACAGGTAGTGGGGATTCTTTTGCATAGCTAAATCGCCGATTAAATTATGCTATTTAGGCTACATTTTGGCTAAGGGGTTTGTTAAATAGGCTAGATTTCAGGCTATGAGCATTTTACATGGCTAAATGCTGCTGTAAAAATGCTAGATTTGGACATAAAATAGCTAAGGTGGTAACACTGGTAGTGATATCGCTGTTACCTTAAATTGTCTTATATAAACAGTCTGTACTATTTTGCTTACCTGCTGATTGCGTTTCTTCAGTGTGTAAATACCGTGTGGCGTTGAGAACGGTTTTAAACGCTGACCTCCTGTTCACGAACAACTTCGGCCAAGTTTATGAAAAATAATGTAATAAAGCAAGGAACTTTCTTCATTTTGACTCAGTTTTATCTGCACAGTAGTAGGGTGGCTTGTCGTTGGTTAAAAGCAAGAACAGTTTTAAGCGACAAATTATATTTTGCAGGGAGAAAATAGCTATTTTTCTTTTGTCTCGTCAGTTAATTTTACAGCACTTCATTGTTATAGGTATGTAGCACAGTTTTTTCTTGAAACCTACAAAGGTTCTTAAGTTGCTTTATTATGAATTATTTAGCCTAGGTTGGTAATTTCATGTTCTGACAAATATTCACAAAAGATATGTGTGTCTTTAAAATATTTATCAAGTAGTTATATTTATCTTAAGAACAACTGTGGCTGTCTAATATGGAATTTAGAATTATTAATAAACGTAACCAATTTGGTATACAGGACATAGCTCTACAATAGCTTAATGTTAACAACATAGATAGTTTTAAGCTGTGATAATACATCAAAGGAAGAATGGCAAACAAGATTTCTTTTTCCATATTTTTAAAAAAAAATTATCATGTAGAGCAGGAGCATTTCAGATTCTGCTTAGTGAGGGCAAGATTGCCTAAAGGAGTTTCCCAAATTTTCGTGTGAATTTTAACGACATATACCTATAACCTTTAAGAAAATAATCTTTTACTTCTCAAATGTAAAATATTTGTATTAAAGCTACAGTTGTCATTTTTCTTTTGGAGGAGTAACAATAACCAGTAGCCGAATCATTTCTCGCAACCTTGGGGGGGGGGACAATTGCCCTCCTGCTTCCCCTAAATGAGGCCTCTGATGACGAATTTATAGAACAATAAAAAAAACATTGCAGCTGTTCATTGACACGTAACGTTTATGCAACAATGGATGGCAGAAATAGGGATGCCAACAATTTCATATTATTGTTATAATTTTATGTATAGTTACAATAGGTAATATTAAAACGAGTCGTTTTAAATGCCTGTAGCTATAAAAATACTAAAAAGGTAACCAATTTCCTTAAGAGGAAATATGCACAATAAACATAATAAGAGCCACAATTTTTACCTGATGCGTTGCTTTGGGACAATACTTATAATAAATATCTGATGTGTTACACTCACATGACTTTCACTACTTCTGTACAAACTATTTTTACATACGCTTATTCTCCATATGCTTCATGTTAATCGAGATATCGATATGTTAATCCTATTGCTAATTTTCTTAAGGGGAATATGGTAGGCTTTAAGTGATAGTCAAAGCTTTTAAGAGCTGATTGCTATGTGGGGCATACCATTCTCTTAAGTATTGGTAAACTGAAACAAATAATAAGGAATATCTCGGAAATGGTTCACTCCACAAAAAGAATATATATGACATAAATTGAGTGTTTTAACGAGATCTACATGATTTGTGTACAAAATGTTATCTATCTTTTACGGTTTACCAGTCGTGCTAAAGCCATTCACAATGAAGAGGACCTTTGGGCACATTCCCAGAAAATTCAAGATTAACATTTCATTTGTCATGAAAATATCTTACACGTATAATATTTTAATTAAAATCGTTAGAACCATTTTTGAGAAAATCAAAATTTTCCATGGTAAATTTAGTCTGGGGTAGGGGGATTTTCTTGAAAATCTTTGTGATGCATCTTTGAAAGATACTGAACCTAAATACTAACTTTGGTGTTTATCCGACTTTAAGTTTTTGAGTTATGCTGTTCTCAGGCACGCATACACTCAGACGCGCACACGGACCTTTTTCTAAAAAGGCTTTTTGGGGGGGGGGATTCAGGTGCCTCAAAATATGTATTTCCGGTGAAATCTCGGTGTCGAATTTTTGGGTGGAATGCAATACTATTAGTTGTTGCTATACGTAGTAGAGAAAGTAAAAATGTGGTAGTGTTTATATTTTTGAGCTCTTTTTTACTTTTTCTACCACGTACATATTAGATAGAGAAGGAATTGCATTGCACCCAAAAGTTCTACGCCAATATTTCACCGAAATACATGTTTTGGGGACCCCTGAATCCAAAAAACGTTATTTTTAAATAAAGGTCCGTGAGTGTGCCTGTGAACAGCATAACTCAAAAACAAAAAGTCGGATAAATACCAAACTTGGTATTTAGGTTCAGTATCTTCCAAAGATGCGACAGGAATATTTTAAAGAAAATCCTCCCACCCAAAACTACCCTTTATATGGAACATTTTCCGAAATGTTTGATTTTCTAAAAATTGGCTATAACGATTTTAATTAAAATACCACGCATTAAAGACATTTACATGACAAATAAAATGTATAGGTATCTTGAATTTTATGGAAATGCCTGTAAAGTTCTTTTCATTCGGAAGGAATTTTGTATAATTTTGTATAACTGATAAGCGTTAAGCGATGAACGAAAACTTTCTACACAAAAAATGTAGATCTCTTTAAAGCATAATTTATTTCAATTAAGTTTTTTTGTGGCATAACTCTTTTTTAGACATCCGTTATTATTAGTGATTCAGATTGTTGCATTATTGGTCATTCTCTTAAAGTCCTGTCAACATTCAGTTGTTTCTCGCGATTTCATGGTAACAGTATGGAATTTTAGGACCAGCATATAGCGTCCAGTTCTTAACATTTGGCTATCGCTGTTCCCTTTGTATAAATAACGAAATGTATAATGGAGCTATTTCTGCATAGATTTTTTTTATCAAAATGTGGTAGTTAGAAAACTAAGCTTTAGTAAGAATAGTTTGCATACCCACCAATAAACAATAGAGGTTAGAGAAGGTCATGTGAAAGTAACAAATCTTTTTTTTTAGTATTAAATTCATTGTTTTGTTCTGAAGATAAAAATACAGCAGCCTTTAACTGTTCCTATGGAGAGTATTTTATCACGATGTTTTGCTGGAATGTAACGCCTGGTAACGGTTTCCTATTCAAGTTAAAGAGCACATTTAAAAAAAGGAGGTTTACATGTTCTGCCTATCGGCCAATAAAATGAAATATCATTGAACAATGCTAGGAATGATTCTAATGCTGTATTTATAGGGCGGGATTCATAGTCGATCTTGGACCGAAACAACTTGCTACTTCCGGTCGATTTACAGAGACCATCGATTTTTTTATTCATAGATCAGGACTTGCTTTGGTTCGGGGATCAAACGCCTTGGTCCGGACCAAATTTTGGTCTACCTCAGAGGGGTATACTAAAGGCAGATCACATTTACAAAATGGATGAATATGGAGTGATGGGCATGGCTGCTGTGCATAGAATTCGCGAAATGAGACAGTAGAGTAAAACTATCTACCAAGATTAGACATAACTGGAAAGTTTGACGACCTAAAGTTCCAAACAAATACAGGTTTAGTAAAGCAAACGTTAGAAGGCTGACAAAACTGATTCATCCTAACCTATATGACAGAGACGATAACCGAGGCTTGAGTATTCGTCCTCCGTGGTGTAGTGATTATCATGCTAGCCTCTAGTTCAAACCCGGGGGTGGGCGATGGATTTTTTTGGGCGTAAAAATCCTTACATGACTTCCTTCGGAAGGGAAGTAAAGCCGGTGGTAGATTTACGGCACGTAAAAGAACCTCAAGCCTTATAAAGAGGCCTTTGAGCAAAATTACAGGCCAATATACAGGGTGGGCCAAAAAACTACGAACCGGCTGTGCGGTGTTATTCCTGTCTGCGTCCTCGGCGCTCATTGCCGTCTGCCGCTATCATAGATAGGTGCGAATGAAACCATACAACATTTTTAAAACTAAGTTACCCCAGAGATAGAAATCGCAAGGAGCTAGGTCGGAGGACCGAGGTGGCCACAAATCTGTACTAATAATTCTGTCCTCAAAAACTTTCAATTTTTCTCATCAAAATATTTGGCGGTATAACCTGTTGCAGAGTCTTGTTAAAAAAAAGGCAAAATCACGCTTCCTGGCTGTTAATTCTCTAAAAAAAGGGGGCAAAATTTTATTCACATATGTACGGGCTTCAACTGTTGACTCGAAAAAAATTAGCAAGTGATGGATAGTTTCCTAAAGAGGTGCCAAAAATGCATGGACAACGACGGTGTCCAGTTTCAGCATCTCCTTTTTTAAGTTGGTAAATAAAGCCTTTAAATGTAGATTTAAAAATGTATGCTTTCATCCGCTCCTTTCTATGATAGCGGCAGACACCAACGAGCGCCGAGGACACGGACAGGGAAAACAACGCGCACGCAGTTCGTAGTTTTTTGGCTCTCCCTGTAGAATGGGACGCTATGGACAAAGCAGTTATTACTCGCGCAAAACTTCTGGAATCGTGACCTTGATTGCCAACCCAGCTGCCGAGCCTAGGAATGGTTTATGTTTAGCTTTATCAACGAAAGCGATATAATACCTTTGCTTACTCACAGTGCGTAACACATACAGTCTGCATAGAAAGTGTCTGCATCTGGTTGTAATTTTAAAGAGAGCTGCAGTATCTAAATTGTACTTATTTCATATTTGTTATATTTATAACCATGGCTCCTATGTTTTCAAAGTTAAGTGGTAAGGTGTTACATAGTCAAAGTAGGGAAATAATTGCAAATGTCCTCGACTTCATGAAGCAAGAAGCAGAGATGAAGGAAGAAATTATATCCGAGTTTCACAAAAGCCTTATGAGAGTGAAAGAGAGAGTAGTCAAAGCAACTGGTGTTTCACCCAGTTCCGTTTCCAGAGTTCTCAAAGATAAGAGAAAAAAACATATGGATGAAAGAGTACCATTTGACACACCTGGGAAGAAACATAAGGTCCCTAAACGTATTACAGAAATAGACGATTTCGAATGCGTCATTCGGCGCACGATTCACAATTCCTATGTGGAAGAAAAAAACTGTGCTAACAATAAGCAGATTGCTCATCCAGCTGAAACACAGCAGAAACTTTCAAGGTGGTGCTACAAATCTCAGAAAAATTATTTAATATTTAGGGTTCAAATGGAAGAAACCGAAATCAAATAGAAGAGTTCTAACAGAAAAGCAAAATAAATAAATAAAATAAAAAAATAATAATAAAATAAAAAAAATAAAAATAAAAAGTAAATGTTGCCATGATAGTTTAGTCGGTTAGAGCAACGGCACGGAAAGCCTAAGATCCGTGGTTCAAATCCCGGCTATGGCATTGAATTTTTCAGTCTGATTCTACCTTTCCAAATGACTATCATTTTATATGTACTTATATCAGTGTGCACTTATATCAGCAGTCATACAGCATCTAAAAGTTGGAGTGACGATAGCGAATTAGGTTTGCAGGCACCTGTTGCCAAAGGGCAAATACTTATTATCGTTCGTGCTGTTGGAAAGATCGGCTTCGTTCCAAATGCCCTTCTTTTACAAGTCACAACAAAAAACAGGAGATCTTCATCAAGAAATGAATACAGAAAATTACATGAAGTGAATCAACGCCATGTTGATACCTAATATGCCTTCTGGGTTTGTTCTGGTCATCGACAATGCTTCACAATGCGTCAACACTCAAATTGACAAACCACCTACCTCAATTCCTTGAAAGAAGAAATGAGAGCTTGGTTACTTAGACATAAAGCTTTAGATGAAAGCATGAGTAAAACAAAGCTATATAACTTAATTAAAGCCAACAATCTGCTTCAGAAGTCATATATACTTGACCAGATAGTAACACAACATCGCCATAATGTACTTAGACTGTCATCGTATCGCCCAGATCTAAACCCAATCGAATTAATCTGGACTGATGTCAAAAAATGGGTGGCATGCAGAAATATCACTTTTAAATTAAAATATGTGGAGCAGTTATAACGCCTGCAATTTGCTGAAATTGGAAGGCCAGAATGGGAAAATGTATGGCGACATGCTGAATAAATTAGTAATCATTATTCCGAAAAATACGGAATTGCAGAAAATCAAATAGAAATAATTCTCATCCAGGATAATGGTGCAGAAAGTAGTGGCAGCAGTGATGACGGCAATAATGTGAGTGATTCCGCAGAAGAGGAAGGTTGTTAGATGTGGAAGAATTGGAGGCAATGATTGACAGCGTTTTTTATATTAAGCGCTTTTTACAGCGTGGATTTTAATATACTGTATATAACTAAGTTTATCAGCGCAACACAGTGCAGAACCGTTGTGGATATTTGACGATGACTGTCCCTCGCAGTCCTGCAGCATTCAATCGATCGGTCACCACCTGATGTGGTAAGCAACTTGCATCATAGCTCTCATTAAGATTTTCACGTGTCTAGAACTGTTGCGCCGATTATAAAGAGCGTCCATAAATAGAAACTCAATTTAATTGTGCGGCTTGCGTATCTCAATTGGTAGGCAAATGCTAATAGCATTTCCGTATTATGCCAGATAAGGGTATCAACAAAACACTACTGAGTTTATTAAGGCGCCAGTAAACCGTATTATAACTAATATCTCATGTGGCATTGCTAGACTTCCCTTCCTTAAACCGGGATTACGATGAACTTTACGTAACATGACGGGACGTAACGCGAACTTAAGAAATACTGCTAAAGCAAAGCTTTAATTAGGATGCACTGAACGTAACGGAAATAAATCTGGATTGATTGTTCTTTTATTACTTCATGCTACTGCTTCAAGCCGATTGCTTCGAATTACCGTGCCAAAAATATACGGACAACGACGGTGACCATTTTCAGCATCTCCTTTCATATAGTTTGTAAATAAAGACTTTAAAAGTAGTTTTAAAAATTTTGTATGCTTTCATCCGCGCCTTTCTATGATAGCAGCAGATGGCAACGAGCGCAGAGGACGTGGACATGAAAAACACCGCGCAGGCTGTTCGGAGTCTTTTAGCTCACTGTGTATGAATACGGCCCATAGACAACTTGTTGAATAATAATGCAAAGCTGTGAGGATACCTATAAGAAATAGTACAAACGCTAATGATTCTAAATGGCAATATTATGCGGCACCAGCGAATAGCAGCAGTGCGGCGTTGCCTCATAAGGACGGTACAGCTCGCCGCTGGAAAACTCTTTAATTGGAATATCATGTGCGCGCATGCGTATTTGATATTTCAGGTAAACAACAAATACTTAGAATAAAAGGCGACATTTTCCTGAACAAGTACAAAAAAGAATCGTATTTTTACACCCAATGGTTCGCCATTAATTTGTAATTTTATCTTTCGTGTTGTTTAAGCGGGGACTTGTGGTCGTAGTCATGCTTGTAATAGTAATAAATCCATTGCTGTCGTAGTTACTTTATATATTGTTATGTAATAGACATAATTATCACTTAATAATGTGCAATTCTCCATGTCCTAAATAAATTCAGAAATATTTATTCCACGAGGTTTTCTAATACAGCTACGTGGTAATGAAAATCCTTTCGAAGCCCTCTGGCGCAGCTCTACAAAATCATACATAACTTTTTTTTTTTAACATATAGCGTCATGAATGGTTTTGTTTCACAGAATAATACTATTGGCAAACCAATAATTAAGTGTATTTTAATGGTTATTATGCTTACTTCTGCATGATGCAGATTCCTAAAATCAAACACGTATCCGTTAGGTGAGAGGAGGGTGTTATAAGCTTTTTAGAACATTCAACATCTCGTTACTTGGAATGCACTACCCCCCAAATAATAACAATAATATCTATATAAAGCATAAGCCAACAGAGCTTTAATCAGAAAGTGCTATCACGTTCCCGAAGAGGCATCAACAATGGAATTCATTGCATCATTGACGCGATTCTCAAGGTTAAAACAAACATGATAAAGAAAAACCACTGCTGGTGTACTTTTTATAGCACGCTTGTGACTCAGTTGTGAATTATCTATGGTGTACTCTGTTCTTACAGTGATAGGATTGTCCTAGCGTTTATAAAGTTAACTCTTTCATAAAAATGTAGCTTAGTAAGCCCTTTAGAGGCAGTGGATATTGCAGTAAGGTTAGGGCTGTTGTGTTCAGTGTGTATAATTTCTTTAAAAGGTGTGCCAACGAAGAAAACCCTAAAAATCTTAACTTGTCGAAATGTGAAGAACTTACTGCTGAGGCGTGCTCAGTAAGTACAACTGTTTCACGTGTGTGTAGGGAAGCGCAATTATTTACATCGCCGAGAAAGCATATACGCTTACCTAAGAGAGTGACAACCTGGACGATCGAATTTGATGTATGGCGCAGTGTTTTTAATGTTATGATAAACGTGATATCGAGGGCGATTTATTTCTCTATTTGTGTATTACATTTCCATTAGCGTGTCTCTTCTTGGTTTCTTGTAGTGTTTAAGAGAACATTGCGATAGCATTTATAACAAACGCGTCACGTTCTGACGAAGCGAAGTGAAGTTTGTCAACCGCGCGGCCACTCCGTATTGGTTGTCACGAAACGTCAAGAGATTTGGACCGCAAAGTACTGATAGACCACGAGAAGAAGGCAAGCGAGAGGAATGTGTAACATCAACACGTTCCTGCGTGCGTATCATATATACGCTCGCCGTGTGGATACGATATGCATTTTAGGAGGTTATTAACTATACAGTGTTGTCAAGTACTACTCACCCATGGCTAGAAGTCCAGTAGCGGTCGTGGAAGATCCAAGTCTGAGAAGATCTGGCAGCATGGGTGGTTTATTTGCACACATAAACACATTTCGTAGTAGACGTAGTAAACAATTGACAGTACGTGAGCAGATAAACAGTACAGAACCCCGCTCGCCTTCTCGTTGTCCAACAGTAGTTTTGATGTAAGTTCTAATTATTTTAATACGTGTTCCAAAGGTATTGTCAAACACTCGGAGTACCAAATATTTCTTTATTAGCTGCTCCAAAACAAATGTTAGTCGTGTAGGTGCGTAGGCTTCCACGACCCATGTGCTTAGCTTCTGGAGAAGGTCGTGTCAAATTATGCCTGGCTGCACAACAGCCCTGAAGAAGTTCACTATACGATGAGCGAAACGTCGACATCGAGCCACAGTCTAACGCTATCTCCGGAAACTCACCACACGTAAAATGTTGGTTTTAAATAGAAATTGATTGCTTGTCACGATGTTCTTCAAATGTAATACGTATACAGTATATGGCATATATTATAAGTGTAACTGCTTCCTTAAAAGTGTATTCTCAACTATTGTACTATCACTCGTTCAGTGTATAACTATGCTTGGACGCAAGTATTTTACTTCACAGTTGTTTAAATCCTTCCAATCTGTCTCCAGATTTTAAATACACCGGAAGAGCCAAAACACTACGAACCGGCTGCGCGCTGTTTTTCCAGTCCGCGTCCTCGACGCTCGTTCGTCTGCCGCTATTATAGAAAGGCGCGGATAAAACCATACATTTTTAAAACTAATTTTAGAGGTTTTACTTACCAACTTTATAAAAGGAGATGTTGAAACTGGCCACCGTCGTTATCCATACATTTTGGCACCTGTTTAGGAAACTATCCATCACTCGCTAATTATTTTTCTAGTCAACAGTTCACGCCCGTACATATATGTGAATACAATGTTGCCCCTATATTTTTTTTAGAGAATTCACAGCCAGGGAGCATGATTTTGCATTTTCAGCAAGACTCTGCAACAGCTCATACGGCCAATATTTCGATGAGAGCAATTGAAAGTGCGTTTGAGGACAGAATTATTAGTAGAGATTTGTGGCCCGTCGGTCCCCCGACCAAACCCCTGCGATTTCTATCTATGGGGAAACATAAACAAAGTTTACAAGACAAAGCCACACACGGTGGAAGAATTAAAACAAAATATCCGCCATGAAATTGCCAGGATTTCTCAACATGAACTACAGCGAGGGATGGATAGTTTCCTAAAGAGGTAATTTCCTAAAGAGTTGCCAAAAATGTATTAACAATGACGGTGGGCAGTTTCAGCATCTCCTTGCATAAAGTTGGTAAGTAAAGCCTTTAAAAGTAGTTTTAAAAATGTTGTGTGGTCTCATCCGTGTCTTTCTATGATAGCGGCAGACCGCAACGAGCGCCGAGGACGCGGACAGGAAAAATACCGCGCAGCCGGTTCGTAGCTCAGCCTATATAAACCGTTCTCGGTGCGACAGCCTTGATGCCACTTCATGCTTCAAATTTTTATAGTATTTAATGTTAGCTGTTAATGAGTTTTATGATATCTTAATCTCGTACCTCGTTCTGCGTTTTCTCGTGCGCCAGCTCCTCTAGTGGTATCGCTATAAGTTCTTTAGCTCAAGGTATACGTGAGTGTATTGTGAAAGGATAACACGAGTTCAGCTACCGGAGAAATTTTAATGTTGACTTAAAATGTTCGGTATGAGAAGAGTCGCCGACTGTTGCAATTACGAATTAATTATTTCTATAGCAATAATTAAGCGAATCGTCAGTTGCCGTAAGTCGCAAAGATGTTTTTCCGAAAGATCACTCGCAATAGCCGCTAAATCTTACTCAAGCGCGTCACTAGGAGCTACACTACTTGCAATGGAACTCACATTCACAAGGGTCATCAAACGAATATGTCACAGTAAGTAAATATGTGATTCTGATTTAGAATGCACGCTCTTCTCTTAACATAAGATCCGCCTACCTACCGCTACCCCTACCAATGTCCCTTCTCTTGCGGTCCAATCTTAAAACTCTTAAGTATGCGTATGTTACCTTGTTGCTATGCGGAACCTCCTCGAAACTCAGAATTTCATTCCCCTTTATAATTTACAGAATCCTTGCCTACGTGGCTCTGCAAACATACTGAATCCAATCTAACTGCATTCCAGGAACATTTATTCTAGCGCATTCGCTAATCGGCTGTTACTAATGACTTGCTAATTACCTATTTCTTTCCGGACAACTCTCTGAATTCAGGCTTACTACATTATACATTGATTTAATGCATGGAAATTATTTATTGCAATCTTTTCTTTATTTAATTATTTATATCTTTCCGTCAATAACTACGGTGTCAATCTGGCAATAGTGAAATTCTGGTAACCCCTGACGCATTTCCTTAATGCCCGTGTTTAGCAAAATATAGCAGTCTGTGATAAAAACAAATGCTTTTTTAATACCAAAAACTTAATTTATGAAACCGAATTTGAGTTTTATTAAAGGCGTAGCACCACTAATGGTGTGTGTGATTTTGTACAATAGATCCTAAGTAATTTTGAGACCAATACATGCACCATTATGGATTTAACTAAAATAATCGATAATTTGTCTCATCTTATTTCAATTATTGACCTTGAATAGTGTTTCAGAAATTAAAGAGAGTTAGGTTTTTTAAGCCGAATTTATAAATGCTTTGCCAGTTTGTGCAAGTCGGCAACAGAAATTAGAGTTATATTGTCCATTCCAAACCAGAGTTCCGTCTGATGTAAACAGAAGCACGTGCTTCGGCTTGTCACGAACCCAAGAATATGCTCTTACGCCGACGTAAGTAGTTCCTTAATACATGTATTATGAAATATTAGAGCAGGAAAGGTATAGAACTGCACATTTTATTGCTGTTATCATAAGAACTAATCGTTAAAGGTAATGGATATATACTAACTGTTAAGAGATTACAAAATATGATTTTCGTGTGCTGTTGCGCTAACGCAGAGAGCATCTTGCTTGTTAATACCAACCGACATGCACGACTGCCATTCTCTTACATACACAAGAAATGCAGCAATGAATTCCCAGAGGTGCTATCTGAGTACTGAATAAACACAGGATATATGATAAGCGAACAGTCATTCATAATACACTAATACACATATGCTCAGCTCAGGTCAAATCTTGTGATTTAGTCAGTTGGTATTTGAGCTCACATGGCAGAGGAAGGTGCGTGTAGTGCGAACACAGTGCGTATAAACTGTTCAAACACAGAAGCAGGAAACATTTAAACAGTGGCTAAAACCAAACAATACTTCATCTATTCAACTCACTATTACAAAAATACTCGACACTTGGATTATTGCATATTAGGAAACTAATATCGGATTTACAGGCGTTTCAGTGAGGAGTGTAACGAAAGCGAGCAGAGAATATAAACAGACATAATACAACATAGAAGAGGATAAAATGTGGGAACTTGTTTTATGTGCGACAGTGCTGTGGATAAACTTGTCATTATTTTGGAGAGTAGTTCTGATTCTGATACGGCAGCTGAGTCATTTTCGCAGGATTCGGATTTGGGTGTTGCACTTTTGCCCGAGGATTTTGATTAACGTAAGTAAAATGTTCATTGCCGAAAACTTATAAAGTCGATTGTTACCTCAGGTTGCATTTTGAACTGTGATTCTCAAGCGCGGCGCCTTTTTATAGATTAAATAGTGTTCAACAAGCACGTGAGAGGGGAACGAGCAGACATTATGGGCGGGGATTGCGAACTACTTTCGCGCGGATAATACAAAGGGTTTGTTTTCTGTGAAAGGCACTCTGGTTTGGAATGGAACATAGAGTTTTGTACATGTTTGTTAGGGAAAGATATTAGAAACGGAGGAAGATTTCACGTTATGCCTATTGCATCTACTAAATATACAGGAAGGAGGGATGAGGTGAGAGAAATACAATCGTATGATTAAGTACTTAGTTATAATTTTAATCTTACTTGGAGCTGTTTTATTCTAATATTTCTTGTTTTATTTCAATTATTGACTTATACCTGTTTTAAAAATGAAAATAAACATTAGGTAAGCATAAGCACCATGTTGCACCTCTAGCAGCTTTGCTATTGGTTCTCGTCAGGTTTCGGATTATAGGTTGGGTACACAAAACCTGTTTTGTGTCCCCGAAGCTACCTGTAGCTGGGAAGGGATAATGATTGCAGGAATGGCTTTGTCAGCAGAGACACACCTACATACCTGTTCACTACGACGAATAACTGGCTTACCTGTTCATCATGCAACAACGCTATTGGTTAGATACACTGTAGGAGGCTGGGTGATCCAACGTGTCATTTAAGAACAGTTCTCTTTGTTGTGAAGTAAGCCAAGAATACGGGATTATTGCAGCTAGTAGATTCCAGTGTCACTTAACCTAAATGGATAAAGATCATAGTGTCTATACGTAAACATATGAAGTTGGTAACCTATGAAGTACTGTGCTGCACCTAGTCATGGGCAAAACCTGGGATCCAGGTTTAGTGGATTGCGGGGGGGGGAGCGAAGTAAGTGATACCGTATAATGAAAAACAATATAAACCAAAGGAGTTTTAATGACTTTTGAGAGAGAAAAACATTAATTGATTTAAAAGATTAGTTAATATAATAATAATTAATAATAATATAGAGTGAGCCAAAAGACTCCGAACCGCCTGCGCGGTGTTTTTCCTGTCCACGTTCTTGGCGCTTGGTGCCGTCTGCCGCTATCATAGAAAGGCGGGGATGAAACGATACAGCATTTTTAAAACTACTTTTAAAGGCTTTACTTACCAACTTTACGAAAGGAGATGCTGAAACTGGCCACCGTCGTTGTCTATACGTTTTTGGCACTTCTTTTCGAAACTATCCATCACTCGCCGTAGTTCACTCTGAGAAATTTCTTGTCGGATATTTTGTTTTAATTCTTCCAGGGTGTGTGGGTTTGTCTAGTACACTTTTAATTTTAACTTACCCCTGAGGGGTATTTCACGAACAATATCACCGGCTGGGCGGTGTTTTTCTACTAGGCGTGTGGAAATATTATAAAAACGTGATAACGCACTGCTGCTATAATCAAAGTCACGCTGTTGTGGTTTTACTGTGCAGAGTGAATTTGAATTGACGGTAATGTGATGTAGGTCAGATATTACGAGTTATTTATTATTTTGTCCTGTACTTAGTCACAAAGTATATTATGGCTCAGTATATGTTTTCTACTGCACAGCGTGTATTTATTTATGATTCGTATGTGTTAACTCGGTCAGCTCGCCAAGTGAAAGTACGAATTGCAGAAAGAATTCCAGGTGTAAAAGTTCCAGGCCGTACAACAATCCACAAACTTTACAGTAAATTTCAGGCCGCAGGTAATGTTCAGGCTAAGAAATCTAAAAGACGGCGTTCGGTTCTTACCGAAGCAACATTAGACGACATCGGTTACCGTTTGGAAAATTCCCCCCCCCCCAAAATTCCACGATGGATAGTTTCCTAAAGAGGTGACAAAAATATGTGGACAATGAGAAATTTTAATGTTGACTTAAAATGTTCCGTATGAGAAGAGTCGCCGACTGTTGCAATTATGAATTAATTATTTCTATAGCAATAATTAAGCGAATCGTCAGTTGCCGTAAGTCGCAAAAATGTTGTTCGGAAAGATCACCCGCAATAGCCGCTAAATCTTGCTCACTCAAGCGCATCACTAGGAGCTACACGAGTTACAATGGAACTCTCATTCACAAGGGTCATCAGACGAATAAGTCACAGAATTAAGTAACCAAGTGACTGTGATTTAGAATACACGCTCTTCTCTTAACATAAGATCCGCCTACCTACCGCTACCCCTACCAATGTCCCTTCTCTTGCGGTCCAATCTTAAAACTCTTAAGTATGCGTATGTTACCTTGGTGCTATGCGGAACCTCCTCGAAGCTCAGAATTTCATTCCCCTTTATAATTTACAGAATCCTTGCCTACGTGGCTTTGCAAACATACTGAATCCAATCTAACTGCATTCCAGGAACTTTTATACTAGCGCATTCGCTAATCGGCTGTTACTAATGACTTTCTTACATGACTTGCTAATTACCTATATCTTTCCGGACAACTCTCTCAATTCAGGCTTACTACATTATACATTGATTTAATGTATGGAAATTATTTATGGCAATCATTTCTTTATTTAATTATTTATATCTTTCCGTCAATAACTATGGTATCAATCTGGCAATAGTGGAATGCTCGTAACCCTTGACGCATTTCCTTAATGCCCGTGTTTAGCAAAATATTAGCCTGTGATAAAAACAAATGCTTTTTTAATACCAAAAACTTATTTTATGAAACCGTATTTGTGTTTTGTAAAGGCGTAGCACCACTAATGCTGTGTGCGATTTTGTACAATAGATCCTAAGTAATTTTGAGAACAATACATGTACCATTATGGATTTAATTAAAATACTCGATAATTTGTCTCCTGTTATTTCGTTCATTGACCTTGAATAGTGTTACAGATTTTACAGAGAGTTAGGTTTTTAAAGGCGTATTTATAAATCCTTTGCCAGTCTGTGCAAGTCGGCAACTAGAAATTAGAGTTATACGATAAGGGTTATTACATGTTTGTTAGGGAAAGATATTAGAAACGGTGGAAGATTTCACGTTAGGCCTTTGCATCTGCTAAACCTCCAGGAAGGAGGGATGAGGTGAGAGAAATAAAGGGGCCCAGATCCGATGGTAGTAGGCGGGTCCCTAATGTTTCCGGACTAGGCATCCCCCGCCGCCCGTACAATGTCTCCCTTTATCTGCACAGACAAGCGAACTTAGACCTCCGGATGCAAGCCTCAGACGTTACTCCTTGAGCCATCCTGTTCAGTACCTGTTTTTTTTTTTCTGATTAACATAAATGCTTCTACATTCAGTAAGTTTAAAAAAAAGTTTAATTTATACGGATCACGCCTGATTACTATTGAAATTAAATCACGTTGCTGTTTTTGCAATACATGAAGTGAAATATTGGTTTCAAAATAATAAATTACGTTCCAATGAACAATCACCACAAAATATATATTTTAGTCTTAAGTCTAACATCAGAGATATTTATCTAGATACATAATTTCCAATAATTGTCTTAGATTCAATGGTATCATGAGACAGCCATTTATTTTCTTGTATACTCAGCATAACAGAGAAATCTTATCTACTGTTATGCTTAAAGTAAGCTTTACCAGTCCAGAATATGATACTTACATGTTTTATATTTTTGCGTAGTTGGATACATTATGGTATAATTGTCTGGGGTAATTGCTTTAGAAATGTATACTGGGGTACATAAAATATGGCCCATAGTGGAACGCAATTGTTTATGTTGTACTGAAAGCATCTAGCCCCAGTTTTTCGGCATAATTGGTAGGGTACTTTACCTTCCCCAAAAGTATGGCCGAACTGCGAAAGGTAGCATTAAAACTTAAACCGTATATTTTGATGTTACACTACCGTTTTCTTGTTGCCATTTAGTAGCAGCAAAAACTTAACCTTCGTCTCTATGTCGCTGATGAAAGCCGTTATATGTATATATACACTATGTGATCAAAAGTATGCGGACACCCCCACAAACATACGTTTCTCATCTTAGGTGCATTGTTTTGCCAGCTACTGCCTGGTACTCATCCGCTTTCTCACTAGTCTTTAGACATCGTGAAACAGCAGAATGGGACACTCTGTGGAACTCACGGACGTCGAACGAGGTCAGGTGATTTGGGTGTCACTTGTGTCAGAAGTCTGTACGCGAGATTTCCACATTCCTAAACATCCCTAGGTCCACTATTTCTGATTCGATAGTGAAGTGGAAACGTGAAGGGGCATGTACAGCACAAAAGCGTATAGGTCGACCTCGTCTGTTACCGACAGAGCTCGCCGACATTTGAAGAGGGTCGTAAAAGTAATAGGCAGACATCTATCCAGACCATCACACAGGAATTCCAAAGTGCATTAGGATCCACTCCAAGTACTATGACAGGCGTGAGGTGACAAACCTTGGATTCCATGGTCGAGCGGTTGCTCATTAGCCACACATCACACAGTAAAACGCCAAACGACGCCTCGCTTGGTGTAAGGAGCGTCAAAATTACACGATTAAACAGTGGCAAAACGTTGTGTGGAGTGACGAATCACGGTACACAATGTGGTGATCCGATGGCAGAATGTGGGCATGGCGAATGCCCAGTGAACGTTATCTGCCAGCGTGTGAATTGCCAACAGAGAAATTCAGAGGTGGTGGTGTTATGGTGTGGTCGTGTTTTTCCTGGGGGGCTTGCACCCCTTGTCATTTTGCGTGGCACGATCACAGTGCAGACCTACATTGACATTTTAAGCACCTTCTTGCTTTTCACTGTTGAAGAGCAATTCTGGGATGGCGATTGCATCTTTCAACACGATCGAGCACCTGTTCATACTGCACGGGCTGTGGCTGAGTGGTTACACGACAATAACATCCCTGTAATGGACTGATCTGCACAGAGTCCTGACTTGAATCCTATAGAACACCTTTGGGATGTTTTGGAACGCCAAATTCGTGCCAGGCCTTACCGACCTACATCAAAACCTCTTCTCAGTTCCGCACTCCATGAAGAATGGACTGCCATTCCCTAGGAAACCTTCCATCACCTAATTTAAAGTATGCTTGCGAGAGTGAACGCTGTCATCAAGGCTAAGGTTGGGCCAACAGCATATTGACTTCCAGCATTACCGATGGAGGCCTCCACGAACTTGTACGTCATTTTCAGCGAGGTGTCCGGATACTTTTGATCACGTAGGGTATATCTTAGCTGTTATTTAGTTTAATCACAGATGTAAATGATACTTCACCCATTCCTCTAGAAGGCCGAATTATATTGTAATTGATTTAGGCTTTTCTGGTTTACCAATTGTAGCCAAACTCTTTAGTAGAGGTGGTATGCGAACCGCCCCTCCATTTCACATAGATTATTAACATCGTTCATTGGTTACTCTTTATGCCCGGGATTGTTTTTAAGGTCAGTCACATATAGAACCGATACGGGCTCGGGGGAGTCAGAAGTTGGTTTACCTGAAGATGGAAGCATTATGGAGAGAAAAACTTTATAGCGATGTAGGGGAATGGGTAATCTTTTATGTACGCCAGTGTACACGGTTGGAAAAAAAAGTATTACGTACAAGAAGTTTACCTAATGCTCATTTTAGGCCTGATTTTGAAGATTTCTAAAAATAACGGTTGGAAATACATACCTACCAATATTTGAATTCTTATTACCTGTTTATAAAATGAGTTGTATATCTGCATATCGTAAGAAAATTATTTCTAAATACATTAGCAGTATATTTTTTATTTTCTTCCAGATAGTATGAAATTTTAAGTGTTCAAGGTACTCTCAAATGGTCAAAAATAAAATTTTTTGTCTTATGCACCAATAAAATATATATTATTTCCAGTTTCAGAAAATATATACTCTTTGGGGGTTAAGAGCTTTTTAAGACACTTAAATACCATTTAAATGCAGTCTCCATTTCTTTAAAGCTGTCATGCAACGCCCCTTTTTAGAACATTTTTGTATCTTTCAACAACGAACGACTATATCATGCCCAGCGAGCAGTTCAGCAATTAAAAAAAGAGGCCGGGACCAAGAGAAGGCAATCAAAAAACCTTCAGTAAACCAGGAATGAAGGCGCAGATGATAATGACCCTGGAATGTACTGAAGTGTGACCGAATTTTAACGTTCAAACTTTAAATTCAGTTTTCTCGAAACAGCATTTTTGGATACTTATGTACCTTTTTCTCAGAACGTATGAAGGTATAGAGCTGAAATTTTCAGTACATATATACAACATATAGTTAAACATCCTGAACCACAATAATAATTTTATAATATATATTAGTGATATTAAGAAAGCAACAACATTGCAAATTTTCCACATTTTTACTTTGCAATTAATTTTTTGCAACTTCTAGTAAACTTACATACATGACTAAATAGTGGAGGTTCAGAAGATAGCTGATTATACTAAGAACAAGCATGCAAAAGTGTGATTCTGTATTGCAAGCAGTATCAGAGAAAAAGGTACATGAATTCACATGTTTTGAGAGTAAATTTTATTAATTTTCTGCTGAATGAAGTAATTTTTACAGACTCTATCATACATAAGCTATCATACTCTTTTACATAAGCTATCAATGCAAACCACCACTTGATATAATTGCCATAATTTATGGAGTAATTCATAAAAAGTTCAGGAAAAACCATTGAGAAATTTAAGAGCAGTGGTAGTTTAACACCTTTAAGACGTAATTTCCATCAGTTCAGACTACCTTGTCCCCTTAATCTAAGGTAAACATCTGCAAACTCTGATGGATATATGGAATTATTTTCAGTCATTGCACCTTTAAATATTTATTTCAGTTTATGATTTGGTAGACGATTCTCGCCGCTTGAGTTCACTTAGCTTGGTAGTCTTACCTAAATGTTTATGACCTTCTGAGAAAGACTCTGATTTCCCTCCCCTTAAAATACTGGTTATCAGCATTTATCGAATTTTCTTTGTGCTGTTTTAAGGATTTTTACTGCACTGTAAGTAGCGGCGTTGCGTAATGGCAGACTAAGTCTACTTAAACAAATTGCCAAGAAAATAACTAATTGTCAAACGTATAAATAAAGATAGCCTGAAAAAAGTGATGAAAAACTAATTAATTCAATCACCTTCACTTCTGCTTACCCAACGCCCCAACCCCTGCTAACCGAGCTCTTATGCTACAACGACACGCTTTGGTACAGCCCGAGCTAACCTACAAATAATTTATTTTTCAACCGCTCTTCTCGAAACTTTTGAGTATATTGTGGTTTTATTTTACCCACTTTTAGTGTTAATGGAAAAACTACACAAGTTTGTCACTAGGAGAGAAACAAATGCACCTGATAGTGAAACACTGGTCGTGAACTGAGAGACGACAATATGTCACATAAGCAGAGTTGATTTTAACTGCCAATATAAACATCAGGGACTAGCGAGTAGTTATAACCAAAATTTACAAAATAGCATGCCGCCTACTTAGATTCCCGTGAACACCGATATCATTGTTACAGGCAGCTACTGTAAAGAAAGTAGGCTTGAGGGACCTCTCAAGTTTTCGGGTTATAAACACTAATCATGAACACGTAGCTAGCATAACGTTTATTATTAGGAGAAACAAAGGGAATAAACACAGCAAGTCAACAAGCTCATAATACGGTGACGCAATCCAAATTGTATACTTTTTCCTGTGTGTACATCGGAAATATCAAGCCATGCAACGGACAAAGTGGGCCCTAAATCGGTTCTAAAAATGCAATAGCTACAGGGAGAGCCAAAAGACTACGAACAGGCTGCGCGGCGTTTTTCCTGTCCGCGTCCTCGGCGCTCGTTGCTGTTATCATAGAAAGACGCGGATGAAACCATACATTTTTAAATTACTTTTAAGGCTTGACTTAACAACTTTATGAAAGTGTGTTTTAGGACAGAATTATTAGTAGAGATTTGTGGCCCCCTCGATCCCCAGACCTAACCCCCTGCGATTTCTATCTCTGGGGTAACTTAAAACAAAGTATACAAGAGAAACCCACGCACCTTGGGAGAATTAAAACAAAATATCCGCCAGGAAATTGCCAGCATTTCTCAACGTGAACTACGGCGAGTGATGGATAGTTGTCTACAGAGGTGCCAAAAATGTATGGACAACGACGGTGGTCAGTTTAGCATCTCTTTTCATGAAGTTGGCAAGTAAAGCTTTCAAAAGTAGTTTTAAAAATATTGTATGGTTTCATTCTCGCCTTTCTGTGATAGCGGCAGAATGGCAACGAGCGCCAAGGACGCGGACAGGAAAACACCGCGCAGCCGGTTCGTAGTTTTTTTGGCTCTCTCTGTACTAAAAATCCCCCACGCTTGTGACACGAGATGGTTATCTATTCAGCTGTAGTATGTAGAATAATTGATCAATGGTTAGAATTAAGGGCTCATTTTGAAATTGTTAGGCTCAGTGAAAAATCTTACGTAGCAGATATGCTATACTGTATGATCAGTGAAGAGCTCAATTTAGTATATTTGTTGTTTTTTTAAACATATTCTATCTGATCTTCAAGGAGTCAACAAAAATTACGAGGCAAATGATGTAGACCCGAGCAATCTATTAGATGATCTGATAGTTCTTATTCAATCTCTTCTTAAAGTAATTGTCACTCCCACCTATCCAGTGCTGAAAAAAAATTGATGTTGATTACGATAAACATCTACTGTCCATTCCAAACCAGAGCTCCCTCTGATGTAAACAGAAGCACGTGCTTCTGCTTGTCACTAACCCAAGAACACACTCTTACGCCAACAGTAAATAGTACCTTAATACGTGTATTATGAAATATTAGGGCCGGAAAGGTTTAGAACTGCACGTTTTATTGCGGTTATCATAAGAACTGATTGCTAAAGCTAATTGATATATACTAGCTGTTAAGAGATTACAAAATATGATTTTCGCCTGCTATTGCGCTAAGGCCGAGAGCATCATTCTTGTTAATACCAACCGTATGCCACTTTAGGCAATCTCTGCAATACACTTAAGGAACTGTCATGGTTTTCATCATTTTCTGTAACACTCGGTTTACTAAAAATTCCATCCTTTAGCCTAACGAAGTTATGCAGGACACAAATTACTCTTATTATATTGTCTGTTCTATCAGGTTTGCAGGCTATAGCCGTCCCAAGAACTCTAAATTTAGAAGCAAGCATTCCGAAACCACACTCTACATTCTTTCTGGCTCTGCTAAACGTATAGTTAAAAATCCTCCTTTCATTTGTGAGTTCTCTGCGAGGATAGGGTTTTATGATATGTTTCTGTAATGGAAAAGCTTCATCCCCCACGAATAAATAAGGAAATGGGGAACAGTGGCCATCATCCTTTGGTAGCTTCTTGCGGTCAGGTATATTCAGTGTGCCCTGTTGAAGCTTTCTTCCTAAAGCTGAGTTTCGCAACACTCCACCATCACTATTTCTACCATAATCACCATTATCTATAGTAATAAAGAGCCCATCTGCATCAACCAAAGCTAATAGAATAATACCCCTTGTAGTTGTAAAAAGATGAGCCACTGTTTCGGGGACACTGAATACGAACATGTTTTCCATCTATAGCACCAATACAATTCGGTATATTCCAAAGCTCCAAGTATCTTTCGGAAGTGGTCTCCCATAACTCCTTTGAGGGTGCAGGCATAAACTCAGATTGAAGTGTCGTCCATATTGCGAGGCATACCTCTTCGACAATTTTAACAATTGTTTTTTCATCTCTTTTAAACTGACAGCTCAAGCATCTGAAGCTGCTGTTAGTAGCTAAAATTCTAAAAATAAACAACCAATAATAATTATAACAACAATAATAATACTGCGTATTTTCATTGCAGTGGCCACCTGTAAAGACAAATGGAGAAACTGCAGGAATTGTTGGCCCAACCTCTTCGACAATTTTACCAATTGTTTTTTCACCTCTTTTAAACTGAATGCTCAAGCATCTGAAGCTGCTGTTAGTAGCTAAACATCTAAAAATAAACAGCCAATAATAATTATAACAACAATAATAATAATAGTGCGTATTTTCATTGCAGTGGCCACCTGTAAAGACAAATGGAGAAACTGCAGGAATTGTTGGCCCAGAAATTTAAGGCAAACTCCTGCCAGTAGTTCAGCAGCAACGACAAAAAAAACCCTATCATCTTGCAGAATACTTAGCATTTTTATACCATTCACAAACTCAAGAAGGCAAATGGGAAACTTGCAAAATCCGTCTGTAGAAGAGCAGTCACCTACAACAGAACCTTCATCTCCGCCCATGGTAGAAGAAGACAGTGAGGAGGAAAAGTACACCAGAAATGATGCAACCGCTACCTCGAACACCTAGAAGAGCCACAAAAAGAAAAGCTTCGAAAGTGAATGTTGACCGAATATTTTCTTCATATCTCCAGATGAATACACACAACGCACGGCTGAAATGGAGTCCGATTATCCAGATGCGATATTTTTCAAAAGCCTGCTACCGGACGTGGCTAAATTATCACCTGCCGCTAAAAGTGCATTCAAATTGTTTATGCACCAAAAATTAAACGACATGCTGTACGGATCAACCACCAATGTTCAATGTAGTTCTAATAGTACCCATTCCTATCCTTCCACTTCTGTATGGTAGTCGAGAGCCTGGCTCCTCAAAAACCTCCACTCCATTGCCGTTTGCGGCGAATTTAGTAGCAGAAAAAGAGCAAGAAGATGTTCACTCATATTCGTATGCCTGATTGCAAATGCAGCCGCAAAAGTTAAAAAAAAAACACTAAAAAATATTGCATTGCATTACTTACAGGAGTTGTCAACATGGAAAAGTTTAAAACTATGTTTATTAACTAATAAAATTAATGCTAAAATAGTTACCAACAAGTTATTATTTTAAGCCTTAATCTTAGTGTTATAAGTAGCTTTTCATCAGGGCTTACAGCTCTCCTGTAGTTTGTGTCTTGCTTTTTTAATAAAGGAGAAACACACTGAAGAAGTTCTCTGTAGATTTCGGGGTACATTCTGTAATACGACTGGAAATTTACCGGATCTTTTAATAAACCCTGCGCTAGGACATAGCACCATACTAGGCACATGACAAATTAAAATCATTAATCCATTTTCTTTTCCTCTTGTTGCGTAATTTCAACCACATGTACATCAAAACGTCGTCCTCACTCAAGGAATCCATGTCAACATCTGATAACGTGTCGCACTGATGCAGGCATGTGTTTTCTCCTGTGTGCGGCCGCAAGTCTGCATCACGCGGTCGACAAACAACGGCATCTTATTTCATGTCTTGTTGCAGATACTAACGCGTTTGGTGTGTGGCCTCCCTTACACATACAAGAAATGCAGCAATGGATTCCCAGAGGTGCTATCTGAGTACCGAATAAACACTTTGCGTAACACAGGATATATGATAAGCGAACAGACATACGCTAACACACATATGCTCAACTCGGGTCAAATCTTGTGATTTAGTCAGTTGGTATTTGAGTTCACATGGCAGAGGAAGGTGCGTGTAGTGCGAATAAACTGTTCAAACACAGAAGCGGGAAACAGTTAAAAAGTGGCTATAAACAAACAATACTTCATATATTCAACTCACTATTACAAAAATACCCGACACTTGCATTATTAATATTACGAAACTAATATCGGATTTTACAAGCGTTTCAGTGAGAAGTGTAACGAATATAAACAGACATAATACAACATAGAGGATAAAATGTGGGAACTTGTTTTAAGTGCGACAGTGTTGTGGATAAGCTTGTCATTGGGTGGTATAAATAAAAGCAAGCATTAGCTCATTTCTCACTAATTCCAAGCTTTTACTAGGTTTCGTATAAATAAAACTTTTCTGCTCAACCTCCTCGCGAGCAAAAGCTTGCTGACCATGATCGCTGAGCTATTGCTCGCGATATGGTATAAATAAAAACAAGTCCTGCTCGCCTTTAGTAAGCTTTTGCTTGCTATTTCTGGAGGTACCTCCGTAGGTACCTCAGCTTGCTCAACTGCGTTTTAATACACTGGTGGAGTTCATGATCATGGTTCCAGAGAGGACAATAAAAATCACACGATTTTCTCTATCACTCTTTCTACAAACAATTCTTACAAAACCTTATTCTTGGTAGCTACTTCTTGCTAATTGAGATAAAGTATCATTGTAGGAATAGAAGAATGCAGTAAATTAAAGGGATAGTCAAATATTTTAAATGTGGGTCGCTATTTGATGGATTTGAAATTCCGTTCTTTTAAATGATCGCGGGAAAAAGAAAAAAAATCCTGATGTTCTGCATTCACATGCTCTAATCATTCTTCTACAAACTATACTTACAAGAGCTTATATTCCAGCTTCTTCTTGTTAATCCAGATAAACGTACCATTTACACTTACAATTTTGTTATACGATACAGTAGGCAAAGCGAGTCAGCTTTTTAAAGAGCGCCTGGCTATATGAGGGCTTTGATATTCGACGCTCTTTGCATGATGACCACGAGAAAATATCGAATACCGACTTCCCATTTGAGAGCATTATAAGTAGTTATTTGAAAGTTTAAACCAATAACAAGGAATATCTCAGGAATGATTAAGTTAAATAAAGAAAGTAAAAAAATCTGATGTGTTACACTCACATGACTTTCTCTACTCTTGTACAAACTATTTTTACAAACTCTTATTCTCTATTTCATATTAATCGAGATAAACATTTGCAGAAACGATCTTTTGACATGCAAAGAGAATTACATTTTATACATAGCGACCAGTTCTAAAAATATTTGACTGTCGCTTAAGGCCTACTATGTTCCCCTTGTTTTGTATTTGCAAGGGCAATGTAGAAATACAGTAGCCTTTAAGCATAGACATATCTCTTAATAACTGGTTGCTAGGTGCTGCACTATTCCCTTTCCCACAGATTAATACTCTTTGCATATCCAAGACAAAAAATGAATAACGAATTCCCATTTGAGAAAATAAGTATTGCAAAATTTAAGGGAATAACAAGCAATATCTCGAAAATGGTTCACTAAACAAAAAAAAGTATATGACATAAATTGTGTATTTTAACGGGATCTACATTTTTTGTGGAGTAAAATTTTGTCTATCTCTTATGGTTTACCAATTATGCAAAGGTCGTTTACAGTGAAGAATACTTTTGGAGACATTCCCAGAAAATTCAAAATATACATTTTATTTGTCATGAAAATTTCTTAAAACATGATATTTTAATCAAAATCGTTAGAGCCATTTTTGAGAAAATTAAAAATTTCGAAAAAGGTTCCATGTAAAGGGTAATCTGGGGTGGGGGGATTTTCTTGCAAACCTTCGTGTCGCATCTCGGAAGACACTGAACCTAAATACCAAGTTTGGTGTTTATCCGTCTGTTCGTTTTTGAGTTATGCTGTTCACACACACACACACACACACACACACACACACACACACGGACATGTTTCCAAAAATGCTTTTTTTTTATTCAGGGGGTCTCAAAACATATTTCCGGTGAAATCTCGCTATCGAATTTTTGGGTGGAATACAATACTTCCCCTACTTACAATACGTAGTAGAGAAAGTAAAAAAGAAATGCTTTGACATAAAATGTGTGCTTAACGAGAACAATTTTCTTTTTGTAGTAAGATTTTTTGTAGATATATTTGTCTATCTTATGGTTTACCAATTGTGCAAAAGTTACTGAGAAATAAGAGCACTTTGGAGGATATTCCCAGGAAATGCAATATATGCATTTGACATGAAAACATTTTAAACATGCCGCGTTTAATCCAAAATCTTAAGAGTCATTTTTGAGAAAATAAAGCCTTTGGAAAAAGTTTCCATGCTAAGGGCAGTTTGGGGAGGGGGAACTTTCTTGAAAATCTTCCTAACGCATGTTTGGAAGGTGTTGAACTTAAATACCAAACTTGTTGTTTAACGACTTTGCCGTTCTGAGTTTGCTGTTCAGACACAGATGCGTAGTAGGACTCTTGTAGTAGAATCTCTTACAGTTTAGCATTACATAAAAGCCATTCAGAATGAAGAGCACTTCTCTGGCTATTCCCTGAAAATTCGAGATATACCTAACTATATTTGCTATGCAAATATCTTAAACAATAGCGGACTTTAATCAAAATTGTTGGAGCCATTTTTAAGTAAAGGGATTGTTTTGGGGTAGAGGAATTTTCTTGAAAATCTTATCACATTTGGAGGATACTAAGTTTGAACTAGGTTTTTTATTTATGGTTCACACACACATTTGCTAAAGATGTTTCTTTTTAATTCAGGCACTCTCAAAACGTGTATCTCTGATCAAATCTCGACATCGAATTTTTGCGTAGAGTGCAATACTTCCTCTACTTGCTATAAGTAAGTGATAGTGAAATTAAAAATTGTTTCAAGACGCAAGAACTCGGATGTATGCTGGTATAAACAGTTATTGAAAACAGAAAATGTAAAAGGTTGCGCAAAATTTTCTTCCATAGGCAAATGAAAAACACGAGGTGGACCTTCTAACAATGCTGAAAAGATCCTGACGTGTTTTCATCTGGGTACTACAATGCTAAACAGAATGTGAGTGAGGTCATAGCGAGCCGCTCTTATTAATGGAAGACTGGTAATATAATCAAAGCGATATACAAATAAACACTTTCATAGAGCAGAATGTTCGCACAAATCAAAACCGGATTATAACTAAAGAATTTCAATTAAAACCAAACTTAAATTTAACTTTGAAATGAAACTCTTTAATCCAGTTTAACTTTAATTCATGATAACATCTTATAAATTCTTGGAATTACGTAGTGATATTTTATATAGATGCAGAGGATATCAATATAAAAGTGCAAAAGCAGAAGTACAAATAATCTACTTTCAATATATCAGTTGATGACCCGTTTGTAATACTATCAAATGAGGAAATGAGGGATTGGATTTAGAAAGGGGATGAGCCTTATCTGTTAAAAGTTGGGTGAATCTCAATGTCTATTTCATTTGCGAAATCTTAATTATAATTGTGTTATTTAAAATTTGCATGTCTATTAGATTTCATAAACGAGAGTATGATTTATATGAATGAGTATATGTATATTTAGGTGCAGTAAAGATTTAAATCGCCTCCTGACAAAGAATGGGCGTGTTTGTTTACTCAGATGATGTGTCGTGGTGAAGGTCACTGAGCAAAAGCTTCGTAGCTGATAGCAATAGCTCAACGAAGAGGGGACATTTTTATTTATACCAAACCACAACCTGTTGCTCGTTTCTCAACTTGCTAGGAACTACATCTCACAAGCTTTTGCTTTTTTTTATTTATATCACCCATTATTTTGGAGAGTAGTTCTGATTCCAATATGGCAGCTGAGTCATCTTCGGAGGATTCGGTTTTGGGTGCTGCACTTTTGCCCGAGGATTGTGATTAACGTAAGTAAAATGTTCATTGCCGCAAACTTGTAAAATCGATTGTTACCTCAGGTTGAATTTTGAACTATGATTCTCACGGAAGGTGCGTTTTTATAGATTTAAATAGTGTTCAACAAGAACGCGAGAGGGGAAGGAGCAGCCATTAGGGGCGGGGATTGCGAACTACTTTCGCGCGGATAATACTAAGAGTTTGTTTTCAGTGAAAGGCACTCTGGTTTGAAATGGACAGTAGATTCAAATCCGTATCTAGTTATTTGTTTGAAATTAAACTTACAGAAATTAGAAATAAAATAACAGAACAAGAAGAAAAAAACTGTTGCAGAAAGGTGTGTAAAATTTGTTTCTTTGCTCTTCAAACAGCTACAGCAGAGATTGCCTGATAATATTGAAATATTGAGGAAACTGTCTCTTCTTGCTGTCTCAAAGGCTCCTGTTGTGGTAAAGGAACCGTTAATTCCCCTATTAGAAACATCACAATTGGATAGCGAAACAATCGCGAAAGTAGTATTATAGTGGCAAAAGTTGACCATTATACAATGCAATAATGTCAATAATTCCGTCAATTTTGGTGTGAGGTATTCAAATATCGTGATGCTAGTGGCGAAAATCCTTTCAAAGGACTTGCAGACTTTGCTTTATCTAAGAGGTGCTTCCTTGGTCAAATGCCGAAGTTGAAAGGATATTCAGCCAATTAATTCTGGTGAAAACGAAAACAAGGAATCGAATGCGCACACAAACTGTGAATGCTATACTGAAAATTCGTGCAGGTCTTCTCAGTTATAATAAATGCTGCAACAATTATGAACTTCCTGCAACCGTTCTAAAAAAATAGGAGTGTAAGCATATAAATCTAGATCATCAACACCTACTGCATCTTCACCACCCGCTCTAACTTCAACTTCCACAGTTTGTCCTTCCGAGGATGAGGATGAGGACGATGACGTCATTGGTCGTGATCTTGATGTTCACAATTTTTAGGTAAGGGATATTATTTTATGGCGTCTAATTCAATGCAATAACCTGTGACTTATTATTTTAAAGATATAGAATTAATAATAGAAATCTAGTTCTTTTGAGACCATTTTTAGTCTTTTTTCTACGCCAAATTTGGTGAAATATTTTACTGTTAGCAACACTGGAGTAGAGACTAGGATGCCTGAACGAGTGCAAGTCTCATCAAAAGGGGAGTTATATAAGCTTTTCCCATAAATTTCAACCTCTAGTTGTAGGAAGACCTGCCTGTATTTTGTTGCAAATTAAGGGTACAAAGTCAGCAGCAGAGACTTTAACACGTTTAATGAGGTGCTTAGTGTCTGTATACCTGCTCTCTGGAAGGTCCAGAAACAGGACAATAGGGGTTGGTGACAAGAGGAGGGCAAGACAAGTAACATACATTTCATTCCTCGGTTATTAGTGAACCAGCATTAAGTGTGGGCAGTGCAGTCAGTGTTAATTTTACGTAAACCTGTGTATTGCTTTAATTGTGCATGTTTCATTTATGCTTTTGGAAATATGGACAATTCCATCGATGTAGTGGTGTACTTATTAGAAACTCGGCAACAAAGGCAATTTTTTTTAGAGTTACTAGATTGCAGTTACTTGATGAATGGTGAACTAATTTGGATACCGTATACACACAGTATGATTGCGACTGGTGCCAACATCGCCTGTCACCACAGCCAGCAGTGAACGTAGTATAAGCATGCTTAAAAGAATTAAAACTTATTTGAGGAACTCTATGACAAACCAAGACTCTAATGTTTAGCATTTGATAAACAGTTATTAAGTGTCGTCCTCCGTGGACTAGTGGTACCGTGCTAGCCTCTAGTTCCCAAGGTCGCGGGTTCAAACCCGGCGGAGGGCGATGGATTATTTCGGGCGTAAAAATCCTTAGCATGGCTTCCTTCGGAAGGGAAGTAAAGCCGGTGGTTCCGTGTCGTAGATTTACGGCACGTAAAAGAACCTCAAGAAGCCTCTGAGCAAAATTACCGATCTTTCACGCCCAATATAGAATGGGACGCTAAGTGCCATAGCAGTTAAAGAGCGTCCATAAATAAAAACTCAATTTCAGTTATTAAGTGAACTGTGTGAGACCATACGTTTAAAGAACGTGTGATGGACATCTTCATGTAGAAGAAAAATCGCCGACTGGAGCTTATACACAAGAAAATGTGAGCACCTAACCTACATTGTTTTCATGATTTACATTTTGTAAAGTTATACCTAACGCTATATTTTACAATCTAGTTTAATTTAAAGTGTATGTTCAGTCAATTTCAGCTATTAGTAGTGTTGCTAATGACTACTACAGAATAACAACGAATAATAATAATAATAATAATAATAATATTAACAACAATAATAATAATCGAATCGATGAGGAGAATTCGCTCTATTTTATGAAACACTAATGTATGGGAATTTGTGCATTATTTAAAACTTTCTAAATTCAATTTTTGAAATCTAGTATACCCAGAACACATTGTCAAGCAACGCCATTGTTTGTATTACTTGTATTGCCGACTCTATTACTACACCCACCGTATTCATATCGTTTTACATACACCAAAGATACTATCTTCTACTGAACTCTTAATACGCTGCACGTTCGTCATTTGTTTTTATTAGAGGAAATCTTTAATCACGCTTGTAATAAAACACGCAACTAAGCCACTTTTATCGCTTCCATAATTCGCAATTTATTCTTCTCAAAAACGATCACTAATCTCAAAAACCACTTAAGCTATACAGAAAAACAAATTAACATATGTTTAAATGGTTCGGGAACCTAAATCCAAGTGACCAACATAAAAGCTTGAATTATTTTATTCTAGAACTTTTTGTATCCAGATCGATCTGAATACGTATTAAATTTAACATGGAAGCACGGCTCGTATTCAGTATGGAATTGGACTCAAATCGTTCTCAACTCCCCATGGAAACGAGGTGATTAGTGTTGCCAATACTTCCTCGCAAATAATGGCTAGATGGTATCTTTAAAAAGCCTTTATTTAACAAACAAAGGCTAGATATAATTGGCGCCTAAAACTACCCATTTTTTGTTTGCAGAAGTTAAACCTCATTAAGACATTCTAAATATCATAACTGATTAGATAATTCCATAATATTTAAATATTGTGAAAGAATAATTTATTTAATATAAAATTGTAATGGATTAAGGTATATTGTTAAGTACCAACACCGTGCCGTAAAAATATCTGACATTGAAGTATGAAATTTACTGAAATTCTTTAGGTAAAATATGTTAAAACTGACCAAATATTTGTGTCCAAAATCATACATTTCGAGCTCATACTCCAGAAAGTCGACCTTATGATTAGTGCACACTTTGATGACATGCCATGTTTCATGATAGGAACATAATACAGCTACACAAGTAGTGGGGATTCTTTTGCATAGCTAAATCGCCGATTAAATTATGCTATTTAGGCTACATTTTGGCTAAGGGGTTTGTTAAATAGGCTAGATTTCAGGCTATAAGCATTTTACATGGCTAAATGCTGCTGTAAAAATGCTAGATTTGGCCATAAAATAGCTAAGTTGGCAACACTGGTAGTGATATCGCTGTTATATTTTGCAGGGAGAAAATAGCTATTTTTCTTTTGTCTCATCGGTTAATTTTACAGCACTGTATTGTTATAGGTATGTAGCACAGTTTTTTCTTGAAACCTACAAAGGTTCTTAAGTTGCTTTATTATGAATTATTTAGCCTAGGTTGGTAATTGCATGTGCTGGCAAATATTCACAAAACATCTGTGTGTTTTTAAAATGTTTATTAAGTAGTTATATTTATATTAAGAACATCTGTGGCTGTCTAATACGGAATTTAGAATTATTAATAAACGTAACCAATTTGGTATACAGGACATAGTTCTACAATAGCTTAAGGTCAACAACATAGATAGTTTTGAGCTGTGAGAATACATCAAAGGAAGAATGGCAAACATTCCTAAACAAGATTTCTTTTTCCATATTTTTTAAAAAAAAATTAGCATGTAGATTTGGAGCATTTCAGATTGTGCTTAGTGAGGGCAAGATGGCCTAAAGCAGTTTGCAAAATTTTCGTGTGAATTTTAACGACATATACCTATAACCTTTAAGAAAATAATCTTTTACTTCTCAAATGTAAAATATTTGTATTAAAGCTACAGTTGTCATTTTTCTTTTGGTGGAGTAACAATAACCAGTAGCCGAATCATTTCCCGCAACCGGGGGGGGGGGGACAATTGCCCTCCTGCTTCCCCTAAATGAGGCCTTTAATGACGAATTTATAGAACAATAAAAAAAATCAAAAAATCATTGCAACTGTTCATTGACACGTAACCTTTATGCAAAATGGATGGCAGAAATAGGGATGCCAAGAATTTCATATTATTGTTATAATTTTATGTATAGATATCTCACAATAGGTAGATAGTATTAAAACGAGTCGTTTTAAATGCCTGTAGCTATAAAAATTCTAAAAAGGTAACCAATTTCCTTACGAAGAAATATGCATAATAAACATAATAAGAGCTACAATTTTTACCTGATGCGTTGCTTTGGGACAATACTTAGGATAAAAATCTGCTCTGTTACACTCACATGACTTTCACTATTCCTGTACAAACTATTTTTACACATGCTTCATGTTAATCTAGATATCGATATGGTAATCCTATTGCTAATTTTCTTAAGGGGAATATGGTAGGCTTTAAGTGATAGTCAAAAGCATTTAAGAGCTGATTGCTATGTGGAGCATACCATTCTCTTAAGTATTGGAAAACTGAAACAAATAATAAGGAATATCTCGGAAATGGTTCACTCCATAAAAAGAATATATATGACATAAATTGTGTGTTTTAACGAGATCTACATTATTTGTGTACAAAATGTTATCTATATCTTACGGTGTACCAGTCGTGCAAAAGCCATTCACAATGAAGATGGACTTTTGGGCACATTCCCAGAAAATTCAAGATTAACATTTCACATTTTTTTGAAAATCTTCGTGTTGCATCTTTGAAAGATACTGAACCTAAATACTAAGTTTGGTGTTTATCCGACTTTTCGTTTTTGAGTTATGCTGTTCACCGGCACGCATACACACAGGCGCGCACACGGACCTTTTTCTAAAACGGCTTTTTTGGGGGGGATTCAGGGGCCTCAAAATATGTATTTCCGGTGAAATCTCGGTGTCGAATTTTTGGGTGGAATGCAATACTATTAGTTGTTACTATACGTAGTAGAGAAAGTAAGAATGTCGTAGTGTTTATATTTTTGAGCTCTTTTTTACTTTTTCTACCGTGTACATATTAGCTAGAGAAGGTATTGCATTCCACCCAAACGTTACACGCCAATATTTCACCGAAATACATGTTTTGGGGACCCCTGAATACAAAAACAGTTATTTTTCGATGAAGGTCCGTGAGTGTGCCTGTGAACAGCATAACTCAAAAACAAAAAGTCGGATAAATACCAAAACTGGTATTTAGGTTCAGTATCTTCCAAAGATGCGAGAGGAAGGTTTTCAAGAAAATCCTCCCACCCAGAACTACCCTTTGCATGGAACATTTTCCGAAATTTTTGATTTTCTAAAAATTGGCTATAACGATTTTAATTAAAATACCACGCATTAAAGATATTTACATGACAAATAAAATGTATAGGTATCTTGAATTTTATGGAAACGCCTGTAAAGTTCTTTTCATTCGGAAGGAATTTTGTATAATTTTGTATAACTGTTAAGCGTTAAGCGATGAACGAAAACTTTCTACACAAAAATGTGTAAAACATAAATTATTTCAATTAATTTTTTTTGTGGCATAAGTCATTTTTAGACATCCGTTATTATTAGTGGTTCAGATTGTTCCCTTATTGGTCATTCTCTTAAAGTCCTGTCAACATTCAGTTGTTTCTCGCGATTTCATGGAAACAGTATGGAATTTTAGGACTAGCATATAGCGTCCAGTTCTTAACATTTGGCTATCGCTGTTCCCTTTGTATTAATAACGAAATGTATAATGTAGCTATTTCTGCATAGATTTTTTTTTATCAAAATGTAGTAGTTAGAAAAATAAGCTTTAGTAAGAAGAGTTTGCATACCCACCAATAAACAATAGAGGTTAGAGAAGGTCATGTGAAAGTAACACATCAGATTTTTTTAGTATTAAATTCATTGTTTTTTTCTTAAGATAAAAATACAGCTTTAACTGTTCCTATGGAGAATATTTTTTCACGATGTTTTGCTGGAATGTAACTCCTGGTAACGCTTTCCTATTCAAGTTAAAGAGCACATTTAAAAAACGGAGGTTAACATGTTCTGCCTATCGGCCAATAATATAAAATATCATTGAACAATGCTAGGAATGGTTCTACTGATATATTTATAGGGCGGGATTCATAGTCGATCTTGGACCGGAACAACTTGCTACTTCCGGTGGATTTACAGAGACCAGCGATTTTTTTATTCATAGATCAGACTTGCTTTGGTTCGGGGATCAAACGCCAATACGGCGTTTGGTCTACCTCAGAGGGGTAGATTAAAGGCATATCACATTTACAAAATGGATGAATGTGTAGTGATGGGCATGGCTGCTGTGCGTAGAATTCGCGAAATGAGACAGTAGAGTAAAACTATCTACCAAGATTAGACATAACTGGAAAGTTTGACGACCTAAAGTTCCAAACAAATACAGGTTTAGTAAAGCAAACGTTAGAAGGCTGACAAAACTGATTCATCCTAACCTATATGACAGACGATAACCGAGGCTTGAGTACTCGTCCGCCGTGGTGTAGTGATTATCATGCTGGCCTCTAGTTCAAACCCGGCGGTGGGCGATGGGTTTTGTCGGGCGTAAAAATCCTTACATGGCTTGCTTCGGAAGGGAAGTAAAGCCGGTGGTAGATTTACGGCACGTAAAAGAACCTCAAGCCTTATAAAGAGGCCTTTGATCAAAATTACAGGCCAATATACAGAGTGGGCCAAAAAACTACGAACCGGCTATGCGGTGTTTTTCCTGTCCGCGTCCTTATGCTCGTTACCGTCTACCGCTATTATAGAAAGTCGCGGATAAAACCATACATTTTTAAAACTACTTTTAGAGGTTTTACTTACCAACTTTATAAAAGGAGATGTTGAAACTGGCCACCTTCGTTATCCATATATTTTGGCACCTGTTTAGGAAACTATCCATCACTCGCTAATTTTTTTTCTAGTCAACAGTTCACGCCCGTACATATGCGAATACAATATTGCCCCTATTTTTTTAGAGAATTAACAGCCAGGGAGCATGATTTTGCATTTTCAACAAGACTCTGCAACAGCTCATACGGCCAATATTTCGATGAGAGCAATTGAAAGTGCGTTTGAGGACAGAATTTTTAGTAGAGATTTGTGGCCCGTCGGTCCCCCGACCAAACCTTTGCGATTTCTATGTATGGGGAAACTTGAACACAGTTTACAAGACAAAGCCACACGCGCTGGAAGAATTAAAACAAAATATCCGCCATGAAATTGCCAACATTTCTCAACATGAACCACAGAGAGCGATGGATAGTTTCCTAAAGAGGTAGTTTCCTAAAGAGTTGCAAAAAATGTATTAACAACGACGGTGGCCAGTTTCAGCATCTCCTTTCATAAAGTTTTTAATCAAAGCCTTTAAAAGTAGTTTTAAAAATATTGTGTGGTTTCATCCGTGTCTTTCTATGATAGCGGCAGACGGCAACGAGCGCCGAGGACGCGGACAGAAAAAACACCGCGCAGCCGGTTCGTCTCCATGTCGCTGATGAAAGCTGTCATATATATGTATATGTATATATATATATATATATATATATATATATATATATATATATATATATATATATATATATATACGCACACTATGTGATCAGAAGTATGCGGACACCCCCACAAACATACGTTTTTATCTTAGGTGCATTGTGCTGCCACCTACTGCCTGGTACTCATCCGCTTCCTCAGTAGTCTTTAGACATCGTGAAACAGCAGAATGGGACACTCTGTGGAACTCACGGACTTCAAACGAGGTCAGGTGATTTGGGTGTCACTTGTGTCAGAAGTCTGTACGCGAGATTTCCACATTCCTAAACATCCCTAGGTCCACTATTTCTGATGCGATAGTGAAGTGGAAACGTGAAGGGGCATGTACAGCACTAAAGCGTATAGGCAGACCTCGTCTGTGACCGACAGAGCCCACCGACATATAAGAGGGTCGTAAAGAGTAATAGGCAGACATCTATCCAGACCATCACACAGGAATTCCAAACTGCATCAGGATCCACTCCAAGTACTATGACAGTTAGGCGTGAGGTGACAAACCTTGGATTCCATGGTCGAGCGGCTGCTCATAAGCCACACATCGCCCAGGAAAATGCCAAACGACGCCTCGCTTGGTGTAAGGAGTGTCAAAATTACACGATTGAACAGTGGCAAAACGTTGTGTGGAGTGACGAATCACGGTACACAATGTGGCGATCCGATGGCAGAGTGTGGGTATGGCGAATGCCCAGTGAACGTTATCTGCCAGCGTGTGTATTGCCAACAGAGAAATTCAGAGGTGGTGGTGTTATGGTGTGGTACTGTTTTTCTTGGAGGGGCTTGCACCCCTTAGTATTTTGCGTGGCACGATCACAGAGCAGACCTACATTGATATTTTAAGCACCTTCTTCCTTTTCACTGTTGAAGAGCAATTCGGGGATGGCGATTCCATCTTTCAACACGATCGAGCACCTGTTCATATTGCAGGGGCTGTGGCGGTGTGGTTACACGACAATAACATCCCTGTAATGGACTGACCTGCACACAGTCCTGACTTGAATCCTATAGAACACCTTTGGGATGTTTTGGAACGCCAAATTCGTGCCAGGCCTCACCGACCTACATCAAAACCTCTCCTTTAGTTCCGCACTCCATGAAGAATGGACTGCCATTCCCTAAGAAACCTTCCATCACCTGATTTAAAGTATGCCTGCGAGAGTGAACGCTGCCATCAAGGCTAAGGTTGGGCCAACACCATATTGACTTCCAGCATTACCAATGGAGGGCGCCACGAACTTGTACATCATTTTCAACGAGGTGTCCGGATACTTTTGATCACGTAGTGTATATCGTAGCTGTTATTTAGTTTAATCACAGATGTAAATGATTCTTCACCCATTCCTCTAGAAGGCCGCATTATATTGTAGTTGATTTAGGCTTTTCTTGTCTACCAATTGTAGCGAAACTCTTTAGTAGAGGTGGTATGCGAACCACCCCTCCATTTCACATAGATTATTAACATCGTTCATTGGTTACTCTTTATGCCCGGTATTGTTTTTAAGGTCAGTCACATATAGAACCGATACCGGCTGGGGGGAGTCAGAAGTTGGTTTACCTAAAGATGGAAACATTATGGAGAGAAAAACTTTATAGAGATCTAGGGGAATGGGTAATCTTTTATGTACGCCAGTGTACACTGTTGGAAAACAAAGGATTACCTACAAGAAGTTTACCTAATGCTATGTTGCTCATTTTAGGCCTGAATGTGAAGATTTCTAAAAATAACGGTTGGAAATACATACCTACCAATATTTGAATTCCTATTACCTGTTTATAAAATGAGTTATATATCTGTGTATCATAAGAAAATTCTTTCTAAATACATTAGCAGTATATTTTTTCATTTTCTCCCAGATAGTAAGGAATTTTAAGGGTACAAGGTACTCTCAAATGGTCAAAAATCACATTTTTTGTCTTAGGCACCAATAAAATATCTATTATTTCCAGTTTCAGAAAATATATACTCTTTGGGGGTTAAGAGCTTTTTAAGACACTTAAATACCATTTAAATACTAGTCTGCATTCCTTTAAAGCAGTCATGCAACGCCCCTTTTTAGAACATTTTTGTATCATGCCCAGCGAGCAGTTCAGCAATTAACAAAAGAGGCCAGGACCAAGAGAAGGCAATCAAAAAACCTTCAGTAAACCAGGAATGAAGGTGCAGATGATAATGACCCTGGAATGTACTGAAGTGTGTCAGAATTTTAACGTTCAAACTTTAAATTCAGTTTTCTCGAAACAGCATTTTTGGATACTTATGTACATTTTTCTCAGAAAGTATGAAGGTATAGAGCTGAAATTTTCAGTACATGTATACAACATATAGTTAAACATCCTGAATCACATTAATAATTTTATAATGTATATTAGTGATATTAAGAAAGCAACAATATTCCAAATTTTCCACATTTTTACTTTGCAATTAATTTTTTGCAACTTCTAGTAAACTTGCATACATTACCAAATAGTGGAGGTTCAGAAGGTAGCTGATTATACTAAGAACAAGCATGCAAAAGTGTGATTCTGTATTGCAAGTAGTATCACAGAAAAAGGTACATGAATTCACATGTTTTAAGAGTAAATTTTATTAATTTTCTGCTGAATGAAGTAATTTTTACAGACTCAACTACATATGCTATCAATGCAAACCACCACTTGATATAATTGCCATAATTTATGGAGTAATTCATAAAAAGTTCAGGAAAAACCATTGAGAAATTTAAGAGCAGTGGTAGTTTAACACCTTTAAGACGTAATTTCCATCAGTTCAGACTACCTTGTCCCCTTAATCTAAGGTAAACATCTGCAAACTCTGATGGATATATGGAATTATTTTCAGTAATTGCACCTTTAAATATTTATTTCAGTTTATGATTTGGTAGACCATTCTCGCCGCTTGAGTTCACTTAGCTTGGTAGTCTTGCCTCCTGTGGGTTGTTAGATCTAATGATAAGGCACAGACTACTTCCGGTCAATATTGAATAGTAGGCCTTCAAGCATGTCCCAAACGATTTCTGAAGGTTCTGACCTGGAACAGTCGGTCGCTAGCATTGTGTACCCGGGCGATGACCTGGCCATGGTTCATTGTATAAACTAGTCGCGGGCATTCTTTCCCCAACCGGCTACAAAGCGAAACGAAAGCTTGGAAGCCTGACCATAAACCCACCAGTATACCTAAATGTTTATGACCTTCTGAGAAAGACTCTGATTTCCCTCCGCTTTAAAATACTGGTTTCCAGCATTTATCGAATTTTCTTTCTGCTGTTTTAAGGATTTTTACTGCACTGTAAGTAGGTGCGTTGCGTAATGGTAGACTAAGTCTACTTAAACGCCAAGAAAATAAGTAAATTGTCAAACATATAAATAAAGATAGCCTGAAAAAAGTGATGAAAAACTAATTAATTCAATCACCTTCACCTCTGCTTAACCAACGCCCCAACCCCTACTGTTACTTCGTGTCAGATTGTAGTGCTGCGTAGTGCTAATCTCACGATGCGGCAGGGAAGTCGAGTAGACTCGCAGAGTTGCTAATTTAGTTTTGTTTTACAACTAAATCTGGTCTTTTTGAACGACTGCCTAGTTAGAAAATTAATCTCCTAGTTCCTAGTGGGGAAATCTAGTTCTTTTAAAAAATCATGTGGTTTCTTTCAAATCATATGGTTTCATGTACAGAGAGAGCCAAAAAACTACGAGCCGGCTGCGCGGTGTTTTTCCTGTCCGCATCCTCAGCGCTCGTTGCCGCTATCATAGATAGGCGCGGATGAAACCACACATTTTAAAAACTACTTTTAAAGGCTTACTACCAACTTTGTGAAAGGAAATGCTGAAACTGGCCACCGTCGTTGTCCATACATTTTTTGGCACCTTTTTAGGAAACTATTCATCAGTCGCCGTAGTTCACGTTGAGAAATGCTGGCAATTTCCTGGCGGATATTTTGTTTTAGTTCTTCCAGGGTGCGTGTGTTTGTCTTGTATACTTTGTTTTAAGTTATCCCAGAGATAGAAATCGCAGGGGGATAGGTCGGGGGATCGAGGGGGCCACAAATCTCCACTAATAATTCTGTCCTCAAACACACTTTCATAAAGTTGTTAAGTAAAGCCTTTAAAAGTAATTTTAAAAATGTTGTATGGTTTCATCCGCGTCTTTCTGTGATAGCAGCAGACGGTAACGAGCGCTGAGGACGCGAACAGGAAAAACGCCGCGCAGCCGGTTCGTAGTCTTTTGGCTCTCTCTGTAGTTATTACATTTTTAAAACCGATTTAGGAACCACTTTGTCCGTTGCGTGCCTTGATGTATCCGATGTTTATACAGGGAAAAATATACCATTTGGATTGCGTCGTCGTAATATGATTTTGTTGACTTGCTGGGTTTATTCACTTTGTTTCGCGTAATAATAAACGTTATGCTTGCTACGTGTTCATGATTGCTGTTTATAACCCGAACATTTGAGAGGTCCCTCAAGCCTACTTTCTTTACAGTAGCTGCCTGTAACAATGATGTCATTGTTCGCGATAATCTAAGTAGGCGGCATGCTATTTTGTAAATTTTGTTTATAACTACTCGCTGATGTTTATATTGGCATTTAAAATCAACTCTGCTTATGTGACATATTACTGCCGTCTCTCACCTTACGGCGTGTTTGATTATTAGGTGCATTGCTTCTCTCGTAGTGACAAAGTTGTATAGTTTTTCGATTGACACTAAAAGTGGGTAAAATAAAACCACAATATACTCAAACGTTTCAGGAAAAGTGGTTGAAAAATAAATTATTTGTAGGTTAGCTCGGGCTGTACCAAAGCGTTCTGCAAAGTGTGTCGTAGCATAAGAGCTCGGTTAGCAGACTTAGAAAATCATACGAAACAAAAAAGCACATATATGCAGCTTCTGCATTAGTGTGTCCTTAGAACGCAACAGTGCCCAACAGTGCCGAAGCATCACTTGCTCTTTTCGTGTCCGCACATTGCGCCATAATGTCATGCGATCATTTAAGCGATGCCGGCCCTCGTAGCCGTGGTCGCTGGAGTGTATAGATCCGGCGCTCCGCCAAGCTGAGGTTCGCGAGTTCGAGTCCCGCCTTGGGCATTGTGTTTGTGTGTATCTATGTGTTGTGTAATTGCGGTGATCAGCTGTAACAAAAACAGAAAAAACACAGTATAAACTGGGTAAAACAAGGGAAATGTGTAGAAACAGATTCAGAGATAGTGTAGCTGCGAGTCAGATTAAGTTACATCGCACGAAATGCAGTGATGTTATTAAGAATGTTATTGGGGCGTATTTTGCAAATGATTTGAGAAGTGATTTTGGTGATTCCATGCATAGTATCTTAGTGGACGAATCAATTGACATTAGCGTCACTAAGCTTCTATCAATAGCTATTGTGTATCACAGTAAAACATCTGACAGGATTGTTTCAACGTAACTCTAACTTGAAAGAAGTGCGTCTGGAATTAAAGAGGCCTTGAAAGAAATTAATTTAGATTTGCAAAAATTGCGAGGCATTGGAACAGACAATGCTTGTGTGATGTTGGGGATTAATAATGTGGTATATCAAATACTTAAAAGGGATGTCCCACACTTGATACTTATAAGGTGTGTGTTGCATTCTATCCAATTGGCAACCTCTGCAGCAGCTGTAGAATCTCTTCCAAGGAATTTAGATTCTCTAGTTAGAGAAACTTACAATGGGTCTTCTCGGTCTTCTACGCGGCAACTCCTTTACTGCCAAATTTTTTCCATTCTCAATGATGGGGATGAACTACAGGAAGAGCCAAAAGACTACGAACCGGCTACGCGGTGATTTTTCTGTCCGCATCCTCGGCGCTCGCCGTTTGCCGGTATCATAGAAAGGCGCGGATGGAACCATACAACATTTTTAAAACTACTTTTAAAGGCTTTGCTTAACAAATTTATGAAAGTGTGTTTGAGGACATAATTATTAGTAGAGATTTGTGGCCCCCTCGGTCTCCCGTCCTAACCACCTGCGATTTCTATCTTTGAGGTAACTTAAAACAAAGTATACAAGTCAAATCCACAGACCCTGGAAGAATTAACACAAAATATCTGCCAGGAAATTGCCAGCATTTCTCAACGTGAACTACGGCGAGTGATGGATAGTTTCCTAAAGAGGTGCCAAAAATGTATGGACAACGATGGTGGTCAGTTTAGCATCTCTTTTCATGAAGTTGGCAAGTAAAGCTTTCAAAGGAGTTTTATAAATATTGTATGGTTTCATTCTCGCCTTTCTGTGATAGCGGCAGAATGGCAACGAGCGCCAAGGACGCGGACAGGAAAACACCGCGCAGCCGGTTCGTAGCTTTTTTGGCTCTCTCTGTACTAAAAATCCCCCACGCTTGTGACTCGAGATGGTTATCTATTCAGCTGTAGTATGTAGAAAAATTGATCAATGGTTAGAATTAAGGGTTCATATTGAAATTGTTAGGCTCAGTTAAAAATGTTATTTAGCAGATATGCTATACTCTATGTTCAGTGATGAGCTCAATTTAGTATATTTGTTTTTTTTTAAACATATTCTATCTGATCTTCAAGGAGTCAACAAAAGTACGAGGCAAATGATGTAGACCCGTGCAATCTATTAGATGATCTGATAGTACTTATTCCATCTCTTCTTAAAGTAATTGTCACTCCCACCTATCCAGTGCTGAAAATTTTTTTTTGATGTTGATTTCGAGAAACATCTACTGTCCATTCCAAACCAGAGTTCCCTCTGATGTAAACTGAAGCACGTGCTTCTGCTTGTCACGAACCCAAGAACACACTCTTACGCCAACGTAAATAGTACCTTAATACATGTATTATGAAATATTAGGGCCGGAAAGGTTCAGAACTGCACGTTTTATTGCGGTTATCATAAGAACTGATTGCTATAGCTAATGGATATATACTAGCTGTTAAGAGATTACAAAATATGATTTTCGCCTGCTATTGCGCTAAGGCCGAGAGCATCTTGATTTAGTCAGTTGGTATTTGAGTTCACATGGCAGAGGAAGATGTGTGTAGTGCGAATAAACTGTTCAAACACAGAAGCGGGAAACAGTTAAAAAGTGGGTAAAACAAACAATACTTCATATATTCAACTCACTATTACAAAAATACCCGACACTTGCATTATTACATATTACGAAACTAATATCGGATTTTACAGGCGTTTCAGTGAGAAGTGTAACGAATATAAACAGACATAATACAACATAGAAGACGATAAAATGTGTGAACTTGTTTTAAGTACGACAGTGCTGTGGAATTGTGGATAAGCCTGTCATTATTTTGGAGAGTAGTTCTGATTCCAATATAGCAGCTGAGTCATCTTCGGAGGATTCGGTTTTGGGTGTTCCACTTTTGCCCGAGGATTGTGATTAACGTAAGTAAAATGTTCATAGCCGCAAACTTGTAAAATCCATTGATACCTCAGGTTGCATTTTGAACTATGATTCTCACGCAGGGTGCGTTTTTATAGATTTAAATAGTGTTCATCAAGCTCGTGAGAGGGGAAGAAGCAGCCATTAGGGGGGGGGGGGATTGCGAACTACTTTCGCGCGGATAATACAAAGAGTTTGTTTTCAGTGAAAGGCACTCTGGTTTGAAATGGACAGTAGCTGCAAATCCGTATCTAGTTATTTGTTTGAAAGTAAACTTTCAGAAATTAGAAATAAAATAACAGAACAAGAAGAAAAAACTGTTAGAGATAGGTGTGTAAAATTTGTTTCTTTGCTACAGCTACAGCAGAGATTGCCTGATAATATTGAAATATTGAGGAAACTGTCTCTTCTTGCTGTCTCAAAGGCTCCTGTTGTGGTAAAGGAACCGTTAATTCCCCTATTAGAAACATCACAATTGGATAGCGAAACAATCGCGAAAGTAGAATTATCGTGGCAAAAGTTGACCATTATACAATGCAATAATGTCAATAATTCCGTCAATTTTTGGTGTGAGGTATTCAAATATCGTGATGCTAGTGGCGAAAATCCTTTCAAAGAACTTGCAGACTTTGCTTTATCTAAGATGGTGCTTCCTTTGGCAAATGCCGAAGTTGAAAGGATATTCAGCCAATTAAATCTGGTGAGAACGAAAACAAGGAATCGAATGCGCACAAAAATTGTGAATGCTATACTGAAAATTCGTGCACGTCTTCTCAGAAATAATAAATGCTGCAACAATTATGAACTTCCTGCAACCGTTCTAAAAAAATAGGAGTGTAAGCATATAAATCTAGATCATCAACATCTACTGCATCTTCAACACCCGCTCTAACTTCAACTTCCACAATTTGTCCTTCCGAGGATGAGGACGATGACGTCATTGGTCATGATCTTGATGTTCTCAATTTTTAGGTAAGGGATATTATTTTATGGCTTCTAATTCAATGCAATAACCTGGGACTTATTATTTTTAAGATATTGAATTAATAATAGAAATCTAGTTCTTTTGAGGCCATTTTTAGTCTTTTTTATACGCCAAATTTGGTGAAATATTTTACTGTTGGCAACACTGGAGTAGAGACTAGGATGCCTGAACGAGTGCAAGTCTCATCAAAAGGGGAGTTATATAAGCTTTTCCCACTAAATTTCAACCTCTAGTTGTAGGAAGACCTGCCTGTATTTTGTTGCAAATTAAGGGTACAACGTCAGCAGCAGAGACTTTAACACGTTTAATGAGGTGCTTAGTGTCTGTATACCTGCTCTCTGGAAGGTCCAGAAACAGGACAATAGGGGTTGGTGACAAGAGGAGGGCAAGACAAGTAACATACATTTCATTCCTCGGTTATTAGTGAACCAGCATTAAGTGTGGGCAGTGCAGTCAGTGTTAATTTTATGTAAACCTGTGTATTGCTTTAATTGTGCTTGTTTCATTTATGCTTTTAGAAATATGGACAATTCCATCGATTTAGTGGATTACTTTTTAAAAACTCGGCAACAAAGGCTTTTTTTTAGAGTTATTTGATTGGAGTTACTTGATGAATGGTGAACTAATTTGGATACCGTATACACACAGTATGATTGCGACTGGTGCTAACATCGCTTGTCACCACAGCCAGCAGTGAACGTAGTATAAGCATGCTTTAAAGAATTAAAACTTATTTGAGGAACTCTATGAGAAACCAAGTCTCTTATGTTTAGAAATTGATAAACAGTTATTAAGTGTCGTCCTCCGTGGACTAGTGGTACCGTGCTAGCCTCTAGTTCCCAAGGTCGCGGGTTCAAACCCGGCGGAGGGCGATGGATTATTTCGGGCGTAAAAATCTTTGGCATGGCTTCCTTCGGAAGGGAAGTAAAGCCGGTGGTTCCGTGTCGTAGATTTACGGCACGTAAAGGAACCTTAAGATGCCTCTGAACAAAATTACCGATCTTTCACGCCCAATATAGAATGGGACGCTAAGTGCCATAGCAGTTAAAGAGCGTCCATAAATAAAACTCAATTTCAGTTATTAAGTGAAATGTGTGATGGACATCTTCATGGAGAAGATAAATCGCCGACTGGAGCTTATACACAAGAAAATCTAAGTAAGTACCTAACCTACATTGTTTCCATGATTTACGTTTTGTAAAGTTACACCTAACGCTATATTTTATAATCTAGTTTAGTTTAAAGTGTATGTTCAGTCAATTTCAGCAATTAGTAGTGTTGCTAATGACTACTAAAGAATAACATCGAATGATGATAATAATAATAATGATAATAATAATAATAATAATAATAGTAATATTAACAACAATAATTATGATCAAAGCGATGTGGAGAATTCCCACTATTTTATGAAACACTAATGTATGGGAATTTGTGCATTATTTAAAAACTTCTAAATTCAATTTTTGAAATCTAGTATACCCAGAACACAGTGTCAAGCTACGCGATTGATTGTATTACTTCCTTGCGGACTCTGTTACTACGTTTTCATGGGGAACTGAAATCGATTTCAGCAGACTATCCGTATTGAATACTGCATGGAAACGCGGTTCTGGATCGTATTGAGATCGTTTTGAATCTTGGATCGGATCCTCATAGCAAGTAGGATCGGATCGAAATTTGTTGCACGAAAACACCCACCGTATTCAAATCGTTTTACATACACCAAAGATACTATCTTCTACTGAACTCGTAATACGCTGCACGCTCGTCATTTGTTTTTATTAGCAGTAATCGTTAATCATGTGTGTAATAAAACATGCAACAAAGCCACTTTTATCGCTGCCATAATTCGCAATTCTTCTCAAAAACGTTCACTAACCTCAAAAACCACTTAAAATATATAGAAAAAACAAATTAACATGTGTGTAAATGGTTTGGCAACCTAAATCCAAGTGACCAACATAAAAGCTTGAATTATTTTATTCTCGAACTTTGTGTATCCAGATCGATCTCAATACGTATTAAATTTAACAAGGAAACACGGCTCGTATTCAGTATGGAATTGGACTCAAATCGTTCTCAACTCCCCATGGAAACGTAGTGATTAGCGTTGCCAACACTTCCTCGCAAATAATGGCTAGATGGTATCTTTAAAAAGGATTTATTTAACAAACAAAGGTTAGATATAATTGGCGTCTAAAACTACCCATATTTTGTTTGCAGAAGTTAAACCTCATTAAGACATTCTAAATATCATAACTGTATAAATAATTTCATAATATTTAAATATTGTAAAAGAATAATTTAATTAATATAAAATTGTAATGGATTAAGGAATATTGGTGCTAAGTACCAACACCGTGCCTTAAATATATCTGATATTGAAATATGAAATTTACTGAAATTCTTTAGTAAAATATGTTAAAACTGACCAAATATTTGTGTCAAAAATCATACATTTCGAGCGCATACTCCAGAAAGTCGTCCTTATGAATAGTACACACTTTGATGACATGTCATGTCTCATGATAGGAACATAATACAGCTACACAGGTAGTGGGGATTCTTTTGCATAGCTAAATCGCCGATTAAATTATGCTATTTAGGCTACATTTTGGCTAAGGGGTTTGTTAAATAGGCTAGATTTCAGGCTATAAGCATTTTACATGGCTAAATACTGATGTAAAAATGCTAGATTTGGCCATAAAATAGCTAAATTTGCAACACTGGTAGTGATATTGCTGTTACCTTAAATTATCTTATATAAACAGTCTTTACTATTTTGCTTACGTGCTGATTGCGTTTCTTCAGTGTGTAAATACCGTGTGGCGTTGAGAACTGTTTCAAACGCTGACCTCCTGTTCACGAACAACTTCGGTAAAGTTTATGAAAAATAATGTAATAAAGCAACGAACTTTCTTCATTTTGACTCAGTTTTATCTGCACAGTAGTAGAGTGGCTTGTCGTTGGTTAAAAGCAAGAACAGTTTTAAGCGACAAATTATATTTTGCAGGGAGAAAATAGCTATTTTTCTTTTGTCTCGTCAGTTAATTTTACAGCACTTCATTGTTATAGGTATGTAGCACAGTTTTTTCTTGAAACCTACAAAGGTTCTTAAGTTGCTTTATTATGAATTATTTAGCCTAGGTTGGTAATTGCATGTTCTGACAAATATTCACAAAAGATATGTGTGTCTTTAAAATATTTATTAGGTAGTTATATTTATCTTAAGAACATCTGTGGCTGTCTGATACGGAATTTAGAATTATTAATAAACGTAACTAATTTGGTATACAGGACATAGTTCTACAATAGTTTAAGGTCAACAACATAGATAGTTTTGAGCTGTGAAAATACATCAAAGGAAGAATGGCAAACATTCCTAAACAAGATTTCTTTTTCCATATTTTTTTAAAAAAAAATTAGCATGTAGATTTGGAGCATTTCAGATTCTGCTAAGTGAGGGCAAGATGGCCTAATGCAGTTTCCAAAATTTTCGTGTGAATTTTAACGACATATACCTATAACCTTTAAGAAAATAATCTTTTACTTCTCAAATATTTGTATTAAAGCTACAGTTGTCATTTTTCTTTTGGTGGAGTAACAATAACCAGTAGCCGAATGATTTCTCGCAACCTGGGGGGGGACAATTGCCCTCCTGCTTCCCCTAAATGAGGCCTTTGATGACGAATTTATAGAACAATAAAAAAAAATCAAAAAATCATTGCAACTGTTCATTGACACGTAACGTTTATGCAACAATGGATGACAGAAATAGGGATGCCAAGAATTTAATATTATTGTTATAATTTTATGTATAGTTACTCACAATAGGTAATATTAAAACGAGTCGTTTTAAATGCCTGTAGGTATAAAAATTCTAAAAAGGTAACCAATTTCCTTAAGAGGAAATATGCACAATAAACATAATAACCACAATTTTTACCTGATGCGTTGCTTTGGGACAATACTTGGGGTAAAAATCTGATGTGTTACACTCACATGACTTTCACTACTCCTGTACAAACTATTTTTACATACGCTTATGCTCCACATGCTTCATGTTAATCCAGATATCGATATGTTAATCCTATTGCTAATTTTCTTAAGGGGAATATGGTAGGCTTTAAGTGATAGTCGAAGCTTTTAAGAGCTGATTGTCCAGTTTCAGCATCTCCTTTTATAAAGTTGGCAAATAAAGCCTTTAAAAGTAGATTAAAAAATGTATGGTTTCATCCGCGCCTTTCTATGATAGCGGCAGACGCCAACGAGCGCCGAGGATACGGACAGGGAAAACAACGCGCAAGCAGTTCGTAGTTTTTTGGCTCTCCCTGTAGAATGGGACGCTATGGACACAGCAGTTAAAGAGCGTCCATAAATAAAAACTCTATTTAATTTTGAGGCTTGAGTATCTCAATTGGTAGGCAAATGCTAATAGCATTTCCGTATTATGCCAGAGGAGGGTATCAAGAAAACACTACTGAGTTTATCAAGGCGCCAGTAAACCGTATTATAACTAATCTCTCATGTGGCATTGCTAGACTTCCATTCGTTAAACCGGGATTACGATGAACTTTACGTAACATGACGGGACGTAACGCGAACTTAAGAAATACTGCTAAAGCAAAGCTTTAATTAGGATGCACTGAACGTAACGGACATGAATCTTGATTGATTGTTCTTTTATTACTTCATGCTACTGCTTCAAGCCGATTGGTTCTAATTACCATGAGACAATAAACTTGAAACGGGAAGGAAAAGTTTGACACTCAAATTTATAAGTACATCGCGTTAAATTAAGTCACGTTAAAACAACCCTAAATACCTCCATTTACTACAATGTATTAGACCTTCACGTTACGTCGGGTTGAGTTTAACTCACTAGATTAAGTTCAAAGTAATTGAGGTATTACTTACGTTTTTCCTGCGAGGAGAGAAGGATTAAACTCCCAGAAGTTTTATGATGTTAAAGGATTTCCTCAGGTAATTATTTTGTACAATTAATATCACACAATATTTAATTAATTTGGTTAAGATCCAACGTGAGATACATTTTAATGACAGCATATGTTGCTTTCTATTTAAATTCGATTTGATTCTGAAGTTTTAAGGTCAACAGTTAATATTCCAGCAAGTTAAATTCTTATTGAAATGATTAACAATGCCGTGAAACTGTATATCACGTGGATAAGAACGTCTCCAAAAAGGGAGGGGTGGCAATAGACAGAATCATGTACTACAGAGTGAGCCAAAAGACTCCGAACCTCCTGCGCGATGTTTTTCCTGTCCGTGTCCTCGGCGCTCGTTGCCGTCTGCAGCTATCATAGAAAGGCGCGGATGAAGGCATACAGCATTTTTAAAACTACTTTTAAAGACTTTACTTGCCAACTTTACGAAAGGGGATGCTGAAACTGGCCACCGTCGTTGTCCTTACATTTTTGGCACCTCTTTAGGAAACTATCCATCACTCGCCGTAGTTCACGTTGAGAAATTTCCTGGCGGATATTTTGTTTTAATTCTTCCACGGTGTGTGGGTTTGTCTAGTACAATTTACGTTTTAAGTTACCCCAGAGAGGTATTTTATGAACAATATTACCGGCTGCGTTATGTTTTTCCACTGGGCGTGTAGAATATGATAAAAACATGATAACGCACTGCTGCTATAAACAAAGTCACTGTGGTATGGTTTTGCTTTGCAGTGTGAAGTCAGTTTTGAGTTGACGGTAATGTGATGTAGTTCAGTTATTACGAGTTATTTATTATTTTGTCCTGTACTTAGTCACAAAGTATATTATGGCTCGGTATATGTTTTCCTCTGCACAGTATGTATTTATTTATGATTCGTATGTGTTAACTCGGTCAGCTCGCCAAGTGAAAGTACGCTTTGCAGAAAGATTTCCAGGTGTAAAAGTTCCTGGCCGGTAAACCAATCCATGAACTATACAGTAAATTTCAGGCCACAGGAAGTGTTCAGGCTAAGAAATCTTAAAGACGGCGTTCATTTCTTATCGAAGAAACATTAGACGACATCGGTCATCGTTTGGAAAATTTCCCCCAAAAATTCCATGATGGATACTTTCCTAAAGAGGTGGCAAAAATGTATGGCCAACGACGGTGGCCAGTTTCAGCATTTCCTTTCATATTGTTGGTTAGTAAAGCCTTTAAAAGTAGTTTTAAAAATGCTGTATGCCTTCATCCGCGCCTTTCTATGATAACTGCAGACGGCAACGAGTGCCGAGGACGCGAACAGGAAAAATACCGCGCAGGCGTTTCGGAGTCTTTTGGCTCACTCTGTATGAATGCGGCCCATAGACAACTTGTTGAATAATAATGCAAAGCTGTGAGGATACCTATAAGAAATAGTACAAACGCTTATTATTCTAAATGTCACTATTATGCGGCACCAGCGAATAGCAGCAGTGCGGCGTTGCCTCATACGGACGGTACAGCTCGCCGTTGGAAAACTCATAATTGGAATATCATGTGCGCGCATGCGAATTTGATACTTCAGGAATACAACAAATAGTTAGAATAAAAGGCGTTATTTTCCTGAACAAGTACAAAAAAGAATCGTATTTTTACACCCAATGGTTCGCCATTAATTTATAATTTTATCTTTCGTGTTGTTTAAGCGGGGACTTGTGGTCGTAGTCATGCTTGTAATAGTAATAAATCCATTGCTGTCGTAGTTACTTCATATATTGTTATGTAATAGACATAATTATCACTTAATAAAGCGCAATTCTCCATGTCCTAAATAAATTCAGAAATATTTATTCCACGAGGTTTTCTAATACAGCTACGTGGTAATGAAAATCCTTTCGAAGCCCTCTGGCGCAGCTCTACAAAATCATACATAACTTTTTTTTTAATATATAACGTGTTGTATGGTTTTGTTTCACAGAATAGTACCATTGGCAAGCCAATAATTAAGTGTATTTTAATGGTTATTATGCTTGCTTCTTCATGATACAGATTCCTAGAACCAAACACGTATCCGTTACGTGAGAAGAGCGTGTTATAAGCGTTTTGGAACATTCAACACCTCGTTACTTGGAATGCACTACCCCCCAAATAAGAATAATAATGATAATAATAATAATAATAATAATAATAATAAATATAAGGCATAAGCCAACAGTACTTTAATCAGCAAGTGCTATCACGTTCTCGAGGAAGCATCAACAATGGAATTCATTACACCATTGACAAGACACTCAAGGTTAAAACAAACATTGATTTAGCAAAACCACTGCTAGTGTACAGTTGGACAACGAGAAGAAGGCCAGCGGGGTTCTGTAACTGTTTATCTGCTCACGTAGGACTGTCAATTGTTTACTACGAAATGTGTTTATGTGTTCAAATGAACCATCCATGCTGTCAGATCTGAAAGTAGTAGAACAGCAACCGCCGTAATAGGTGTTAACGCATGGGTGAGTACTGGACAACACTGTGTGGTTTATAACCTCCTAACATGCTTATTGTATCCACACGGCGAGCGTAAATATGATACAGACGCAGGGAAGTGTTGATGTTTCACATTCCTCTCGCTTGCCTTCTTCTCGTGGTCTATCAGTCCTTTTTATAGCACGCTTGTGACTCAGTTGTGAATTATCTGTGGTGTACTCCGTTCTTACAGTGATAGGTTTGTTCTAGCGTTTATAAAGTTAACTCTTTCGTAAAAATGTCGCTTAGTAAGCCCTGTAGAACCAGTGGATATAGCAGTAAGGTTAGGGCTGTTGTGTTCAGTGTGTATAATTTCTTTAAAAAGTGTGCCAACGAAGAAAACCGCAAAAATCTTAACTTGTCGAAATGTGAAGAACTTACTGCTGAGGCGTGCTCAGTAAGTATATCAACTGTTTCACGTGTGTTATATCAACTGTTTCACGTGTGTGTAGGGAAGCGAAATTATTTACATCGTCGAGAAAGCATATACGCTTACCTAAGAGAGTGACAACCTGAACGATCGAATAAGATGTATGGCGCGGTGTTTTTAAATCTTATGATAAACGTGATATCGAGGGCAATTTATTTCTCTATTTGTGTATTACATTTCCATTGGCGTGTCTCTTCTTGGTTTCTTGTAGTGCTTAAGAGAACATTGCGATAGCATTTGTAACATACGCGTAACGTTCTGACGAAGCGAAGTGAAGTTTCTCAACCGTGCGTCCACTCCGTGTTGGTTGTCCCGAAACGTCAAGAGATTTGGACCGAAAAGTAGCTTTGATGTTAGTTCTAATTATTTTAATACGTGTTCCAAAGGTACAGTGTCAAACACTCGGAGTACCAAATATTTCTTTATTAGCAGCTCTAAAACAAATGTTAGTTGTGTAGGTGCGTAGGCTTCCACGACCCATGTGCTTAGCTTCTGGAGAAAGTCGTGTCGAATTGTGGTTGGTTGCAAACAGCCCTGAAGAAGTTCACTACACGATGAGCGAAACGTCAACATCGAGCCACAGTCTTAACGCTATCGCCGGAAACTCACTACACGTAAAATGTTATTTTTAAATAGAAATTGATTGCTTGTCACGATGTTCTTCAAATGTAAACGCATACAGTATATGGCATGTATTATAAGTGTAACTGCTTCCTTAAAAGTGTATTCTCAACTATTGTACTATCACTGGTTCAGTGTATAACTATGCTGGACGCAAGTATTTTACTTCACAGTTGTTTAAATCCTTCCAATCTGTCTCCAGATTATAAATATACAGAGAGAGCCAAAAAACTACGAACCGACTGCGCGGTGTTTTTCCTGTCCGCGCCCTCGGCGCTCGTTGCCGTCTGCCGCTATCATAGAAAGGCGCGGATGAAATCATACATTTTAAAAACTACTTTTAAAGGCTTACTACCAACTTTGTGAAAGGAAATGCTGAAACTGGCCACCGTCGTTGTCCATACATTTTTTGGCACCTTTTTAGGAAACTATCCACTCGCCGTAGTTCACGTTGAGAAATGCTGTCAATTTCCTGGAGGACATTTTGTTTTAATTCTCCAAGTGTGCGTGGGTTTCTCTTGTATACTTTGTTTTAAGTTGTCCCAGAGATAGAAATCGCAGGGGTTAGGTCGGGGGATCGAGGGGGCCACAAATCTCTACTAATATTCTGTCCTCAAACACACTTTCATAAAGTTGTTAAGTAAATCCTTTAAAAGTAATTTTAAAAATGTTTTATGGTTTCATCTGCGTCTTTCTGTGATAGCAGCAGACGGCAACGAGCGCTGAGGACGCGGACAGGAAAAACGCCGCGCAGCCGATTCGTAGTCTTTTGGCTCTCTCTGTAGTTATTACATTTTTAAAATCGATTTAGGGACCAATTTGTCCGTTGCGTGGCTTGATGTATCCGATGTTCACACAGGGAAAAATATACCACTTGGATTGCGTCATAGTTATGAGTTTGTTGACTTGCTGTGTTTATTCACTTTGTTTCGCGTAATAATAAACGATATGCTATCTACGTGTTCATGGTTGCTGTTTAAAACCGGAACATTTGAGAGGTCCCTCAATCCTACTTTCTTTACAGTAGCTGCCTGTAACAATGATGTCATTATTCGCGATAATCTAAGTAGGCGGCATGCTATTTTGTAAATTTTGTTTATAAGTACTCGCTACTCTGTATTCACTCTTAAGTTGATCCGCGTCAAAACAAACTCCAGGTGACCAGTGCACCGCTATAATGTATTCTTCCGCCATTCGCACTAGAAATACTGTCAGGTTTTCAGCCATGTGGCCAGTACAAGCGGCACGTAGTGCAAAAAAGAACAGAGTCCTTATTTCGACAACTGAAACGGCGACTAGCATATTCTGTTAAGGGTTAAAGATAATAATAACCAATTTTCTCGTTTCAGATTTTTCTGCACAAGCACTGTTTCTACATGTACTCGAAACACCCACAACTCAGAAGTTAATTTCACCATTTATTTCCCGGAAAGTGTTGGACATTTCTATATAACTTATAATAAACATTCAATACTATTGTTTTTTCACCACTAGTCAATGGCTTGCGCGGCTAATACCTTACGTAATTCGACGAAAACCCAAGAGCAAATTCATCGTCCTGCATGATACTACACACAACTGCTGGTTTCTGGCTGTAAACAATATTCTGCGCCTACCCGGATGTCAGATGACTCATACGAATTGCATCATGGGACTTGTAGCTATGTTTTACGGTATAAATCAGCATTAAATATAACCTTAAGTATTTGTACAGAATATTATACTATTTAATGATAAACTTATTCTAAAATTCAGAGTATTAGCATGGACTACTTTACTGCGCGCATTGCTATCGTGTTGCACCACGATGCACTGACCACGTGGGTTTTGTTTCCCGCGGATCAACCTAAGAGTGAATATAGTTTAGTCGCTGATGTTGATATTGTCAGTTAAAATCAACTCTGCTTATGTGACATATTACTGCCGTCTCTCACCTCACGACGTGTTTCATTATTAGGTGCATGTGCTTCTCTCGTAGTGACAAACTTGTATAGTTTTTCGATTAACACTAAAAGTGGGCAAAATAAAACCACAATATACTCAAAAGTTTCGAGAAGACTGGTTGAAAAATAAATTATTTGTAAAATGGTTATCTCGGGCTGTAGGTGATAATACCAAAGCGTTCTGCTAAGTGTGTCATTGTAGCATAAGAGCTCGGTTAGCAGACTTAGAAAATCATGCGGAAACGAAAAAGCACAAATGTGCAGCTTCTGCATTTTCCTTCGAAAGACAGACACACATTAGTGTGTCGTTAGAACGTAGAGTGCCGAAGCATCACTTGCTGTTTTCGTGACCGCACATTGTGCCATAATGTCATGCGATCATTTAAGCGATGCCGGCCCTCGTAGCCGTGGTCGCTGGAGTGTATAGCTACGGCGCTCCGCCAAGCTGAGGGTCGGGAGTTCGAGTCCCGCCTTGGGCATTGTGTTTGTGTGTATCTATGTGTTGTGTAATTGCGGTGATAAGCGGTAACGAAAACAGTAAAAAAACACAGTATAAACTGGGTAAAACAAGGGAAATGTGTAGAAACAGATTCAGAGATAGTGTAGCTGCGAGTCAGATTAAGTTACATCGCAAGAAATGCAATGATGTTATTAAGAATGTTCTTGGGGCGTATTTTGCAAATGATTTGAGAAGTGATTTTGGTGATTCCATGTATAGTATCTTAGTGGACGAATCAACTGACATTAGCGTCACTAAGCTTCTATCAATAGCTATTATGTATCACAGTAAAATATCTGACAGGATGTTCCAACGTAACTCTAACTTGAAAGAATTGCGTCTGGAATTAAAGAGGCCTTGAAAGAAATTAATTTAGATTTGCAAAAATTGCGAGGCATTGGGACAGACAATGCTAGTGTGATGTTGGGGATTAATAATGTGGTATATCAAATACTTAAAAGGGATGTCCCACACTTGATACTTATAAGGTGTGTGTTGCATTCTATCCAATTGGCAACCTCTGCAACAACTGCAGAATCTCTTCCAAGGAATTTAGATTCTCTAGTTAGAGAAACTTACAATGGGTCTTCTCGGTCTTCTACGCGGCAACTCCTTTACTGCCAAATTTTTTCCATTCTCAATGATGGGGATGAACTACAGGAAGAGCCAACAGACTACGAACCGGTACGCGGTGATTTTCCTGTCCGCGTCGTCGGCGCTCGTTGCCGTTTGCCGGTATCATAGAAAGGCGCGGATGGAACCATACAACATTTTTAAAACTACTTTTAAAGGCTTTACTTAACAAATTTATGAAAGTTTGCTTGAGGACATAATTATTTGTAGAGATTTGTAGTCCCCTCGGTCCCCCGACCTAACCCCCTGCGATTTCTATCTTTGGGATAACTTAAAACAAAGTATACAAGTCAAATCCACAGACCCTGGAAGAATTAAAACGAAATATCGCCAGGAAATTGCCAGCATTTCTCAAGGTGAACTATAACTGGCGCAAAACTTCTGAATTCGTGACCTTGATTGCCACCCCAGCTGCCGAGCCTAGCAATGGTTTATGTTTAGTTAAAGAACGAAAGCGATATAATACCTTTGCTTACTCACAGTGCGTAACACATACAGTCTGCGTACAAAGTGTCCGCACCTGGTTGTAATTTCAAAGAAAGGAGTACCTGAATAGTGCTTATTTTATATTTGTTATACTTATAACCATGGCTCCTACGTTTACAAAGTTAAGTGTAACGTATTACACAGTCAAAGCAGGAAAAAATTGCAAATGTCCTCGACTTCATGAAGCAAGAAGCAGAGATGAAGGAAGAAAATATATGTTTATCGGAATTTCGCAAAAGCCTTAAGAGAGTGAAATAAAGAGTAGCGATAGCAACTGGTGTTTCACTGAGTTCCGTTTCCAGATTTCTCAAAGATAACAAAAAACATATGAATGAAAGAGTATACCTAATTGCACACACCTAGGAAGAAACATAAGGTCCCTAAACGTATTACAGAAATAGAGGATACGCTCATTCGGCGCGCGATTCACAACTTCTATGTGGAAGAAAAAACTTTGCCAACAATAAGCAGATTGCTCATTAAGCTGAAAGACAGCATAAATTTTCAAACTGGTGCTACAAATCTCAGAAAAAAGTATAAATGGTTCAGGGTTCAAGTGGAAGAAAACGAAATCAAATAGAACGAATTATCATCCAGGAAGAATTATCATCCAGGATAATGGTGCAGAGAGTAACGACAGCAGTGATGACGGCAATGATATGAATTATTCCGCAGAAGAGGAAGGGCTGTTAGGTGTGGAAGAATTGGAAGCAGATGATTGACAGGTTTTTTATATTCAGCGCTTTTTACAGCGGTGGATTTAAATACTGTATATAACTATTAAGTTTATCAGTGCAGTGCAGTGCATAACCTGTGTGCGGATATTTGACAATGACTGTCCCACGCAGTCCTGCAGCATGCAGACGACGGTCACCTGATGATCTGGTAAGCAACTCGCTTCATAGCTGTCATTAAGATTTTCACATGCCTAGAACTGTTGCGCCAATTATACTACGAGTGATGAATGGTTCCCTAAAGAGGTGCCAAAAATGTATGGACAACGACAGTGGTCAGTTTTAGCATCTCCTTTCATAAAGTTGGTAAGTAAAGCCTTTAAAAGTAGTTTTAAAATATTGTATAGTTTCATCCGCGCCTTGATATGATAGCGGCAGAATGGCAACGAGCGCCGAGGACGCGGATAGGAAATCACCGCGCAGTCGTTTCGTAGCTTTTTGGCTCTCTCTGTACTAAAAGTCCCCCAGGCTTGTGACACGAGGTAGTTATCTATTAGGCTGTAGTATGTAGAATAATTGATCAATGGTTAGAATTAAGGGCTCATTTTGAAATTGTTAGGCTCAGTGAAAAATGTTACTTAACTGAAGTGCTATACTCTATGTTCAGTGATGAGCTCAATTTAGTATATTTGTTGTTTTTTTAAACATATTCTATCTGATCTTCAAGGAGTCAACAAAAGTTACGAGGCAAATGATGTAGACGCGTGCAAACTATTAGATGATCTGATAGTTCTTATTCAATCTCTTGTTAAAGTAATTGTCACTCCCACCTATCCAGTGCTGAAAAAAAATTTTGATGTTGATTTCGAGAAACATCTACTGTCCATTCCAAACCAGAGTTCCCTCTGATGTAAACAGAAGCTTCTGCTTGTCACGAACCCAAGAACACACTCTTACGCCAACGTAAATAGTACCTTAATACATGTATTATGAAATATTAGGGCAGGAAAGGTATAGAACTGCACGTTTTATTGCGGTTATCATAAGAACTCGTTGCTAAAGGTAATGGATATCTACTAGCTGTTAAGAGATTACAAACTATGATTTTCGCCTGCTATTGCGCTAACGCCGAGAGCATCGTTCTTGTTAATACCAACCCTATGCCACTCTCCTACACATACAAGAAATGCAGCAATGAATTCCCAGAGGTGGTATCTGAGTACCGAATAAACACTTTGCGTAACACAGGATATATGATAAGCAGGTTTAGGAAGTTCATGCATTTGCATATTTTTTTCAAAGCATGTTATTGATATGCTGATAAATAATTTTCATGAATTATGAGTTTTCTAGTGCTCTGAGTGATTTTTATTGGGCATATAATTGCATATTTATGCTGTTTTAAGTAACTGCACCATATTTAGTAAATAACATGATTATTTGGCATAGAGTAGCACTTAAACGGGAAATATTTTTTAAAATGAGTTATTTTGGTTAAATGGTCACCTTGTTTTTCTGTGAACTGATGCTAACAAAAGGATCCTGTTTCACCCTCTGTCAATGTCACTGAGGCAAGTGATTCATGTCATTGATCACGTGAAGAATGAGTGATGCAATGCTGGTAAGAATCATGTGATGTCTTGGAAGATGGGGAAATCCCCGCTGCCCTGGGGAACAGATTAAGCAATAAGGTAGCGTGTTGATCGAGCAGCCGCTGCACCTGCAGTCAGTTTGTTTGTGACAATTGACGAGGTGATACGAATACATACAGTATTGAAACTGGCGAAGGTGAAACCAAGTAATGCGAGCAGACTTAAGAGTTTACAAAGTGAATTTTCTAGTGATCTTATTAGTACAGATGGTAGTTTTATACCGTAAGGGATGTGAAAAAAATATTGGGAGTGAAAAACGGTTTCAGGTCGTTCAACATACTGCAAAGCACATGGAAATGATTGTGAAAAAAAGTGACAGAAGTGAAAGTGTCCAACGTCTACTAGTCGAATGTATGGGAAGTAGAGTTACACAGTTTTCCTATGACCTTTGTGAAGCAGTTGACATACCTTTATGGAAAATAAATAACCCAATTTTGCGTAATTTTTTAGAAAAGTACACCAAGGAACACGTGCCTGACCAAAGTACCTTACGTAAAACATACATCCCTCGTTGTTTCAACAATGTAATGTCTACCTTGCAAACTAAGTTAGCAAATGAGTTTCTCTGGATCTCAATAGATGAAACAACTGATATAGAAGGACGTTTCATTGTAAATGTAATAGTGGGTGTTCTAAATCAGCAAGAGGCAGGTATGCCCTATCTCTTAACTTGCTCTCAGTTAGACGTTACTAACAGTGCATCAGTAAGTCAACTTGTGATTGACTCTATGAAATTAATATGGCCTGGTGATATAAAATATGACAATGTAGTTTTGTTTTTAACTGATGCAGCAAGCTATATGATCAAAGCAGTGAAAACACTAAGACATATTTTTCCTAAGAGCATTCATTTAACTTGTCGTATTCATGCCCTTCATCGCATTGCAGAAACAATTAGGTTAAGTTTTCCTAAAGTAGATAAATTAATCCCTAGGGGTTGGGCTATTGGGTTGCATGCGCACAGGGTAAAACATCTGCGTGACGTCGTCTGGAATGATGCGGGACGAGGAGAAACGGGGACCATACGTGCGAAGTAAGCATTAAAAGCACTACAGGAGACCGTGTAATAGTCACACGATGTACGCTTTAAACACGTGTTTATTTGTACACCAAATAAAACGCGGTGTGACAGTCACACAACCTACGTATTTATGACGTGTTTAAAACACGGTGTAACAGTCACATGTACGTTTTATAGCCTGTTTATCTGTCCACTTGTGTGTCAGTTACTCGACGTGCGTACGTTTTTAATACTATCTCTTAATAATAGTACGAAAAACAGTAGATAACTCTAGAAAATTGCGCGCGAAATGTGAAAATAGAGATTGAAGGACAAAATATTCATGGAATTTCAGCGCAATAGCAGTAGATCTTAAATTAGGTTTATCGGAAAAATGATAAGCAACTGACGAATTTAATGCCATACTTGCATGTTGCCATAGTAGCTCAATGGTTAGAACAACTCGACAAAAACTGGGAGGTTCTTGGTTCAAATCCTGTCGATGGCATTGGATTTTTCAGTCGTCTGATTCTACCTTTCCTATTCTTGCTAAAGCTTCTTACTTTCTCTACTACTTATAGTAAGCAGAGCAAGTGTTGCATTCCACCCAAAATTTCGATATCCTGATTCTACCGGAAATGCATGTTTTGAGGTGAACTGAATCCAAATAAAGCATTTTTGAAACATGTCTGTCGGGCTGCGAACAGCATAACTCAAAAACGAAAAGTCGGATAAATACGAAACTTGGTACTTTGAATTTACTATCTTTCAAGGATGCGACACGAAGGTTTTAAAGGAAATCCCCCAACCCACTATACCCTTTACATGGAACAGTTTTCGAACATTTTCATTTTCTCAAACACACTTTTTGTCATATACTTCCCCCCCCCTTTTGGTCGAGTGAACCATTTCCGAGGTATTCCTTGTTATTTGTTTGAAGTTTCCAATACTTAAAGATAGGACTATCGCTTAAAGCCCACCATATTCCCCTTGTACCTATAAGAAAATTAGCCATGAGATTAACATGAAGTAGATGGAGAATAAACATTTGTACAAAAGTGTGTACAAGAGTAGAGAAAGCCATTTCAGTGCATACATCAGATTATTTTTCTGTCTATACATTGAAGTCCAAATAAACTGTTGTATAAATAGCTACATTACATACATAATGCGAACAGCGATAGTCAAATGCTTTAGAACTGGACGCTTTACGCTGGCCTTAAAATTGCACAGTTTCCATGCAATCGCCAGAAACATCGAAAGTGTATGGGAGTTAAAAAAACGACAAAGTATTAAACAAATCCAAAGTTAATAACGAATATTTCGGAAGTGGTGACGCCGCCAAAAAAAATCTTATTTGAAATAAATTGGTTATAAAGCAGTATACATTTGTTGTGCAGTACAGAATGTTCCATGAAAAGAGTAGTTTGGAATGAAGGAATTTTCTTGAAATTCTTCGTGTCGCATGTTTGGAAGTTACTGAAATGAAATTGAGTTTTATTTATGGACGCTCTTTAACTGCTATGATTCTTAGCGTCCCATTCTATATTGGACGTGAAAGACCGGAAATTTTGCTCAGAGGCCTCTTTATCAGGCTTGAGGTTCTTTAAGTGCCGTAAATCTACGACACGGGACCACCGGCTTTACTTCCCTTCCCAAGGAAGCCGTGCTAAGGATTCTTACGCCCGAAAAAATTCATCGCCCTCCGCCGGGTTTGAACCCGCGACCTCGGGAAGGAAGTTACTGAGTATAATGTTTGGTATTTATCCGACTTTTCGGTTTTGAGTTATGCTGTTAAAACACACACACGCACGCGAGTGCGGGGACCTTTTTCTAAACATGCTCTTTTTTGATTCAGGGGCTCTCAAAACATGTTTTCCTGTGAAATCTTGGTATTGAATTTTTGGGTGGAATGCAATACCTTCTCTACCTACCAGGTACGTGATAGAGAAAGTAAAAACTGAACTTCGACATCTACCTCCACTTATAGGCTGAATAGAAAACGACCCCCCTTCCCATAGAATATTCATACAACTTTTGCATTAAACCACTTAAAATTGAACCAAATATTTTCGGGAGCAATGTGCGTAATTATGTGGAACCTGACCAACGACTTGTACCTTACATTTGTCTTCCATTGGTATGATTAAAAACTATTTTATACCCAAGTGCTCTACTCCGCAATGAATATCTATTCCATGTACAGCAAACGGAACCGCGAGTTGCGGGTTATTGAAATTTTCAAATATCGCAAAGTGCAGCTTACCTGGCCACTCAGAAATGGCGATGCACACGTAAAAACTGAAACGCGCATTTCTTCTCTGAGGTATCTAACGACGTGAATTACAGACTTGTTGGGGAACATAATCACGATTCAGAAAAACAAATTGCTATGGAATATATTTTCAACAGCTTACATATGTTTGACCACTTGAATTAAACTTTCAGCAAAACTTAAGAATTCTTACAAACACAATTCTTAACATTCACGTTTTTACTTCCTCTATATGGTAGGTGAGAAAGTATTGTATTCCAACCAAACGTTGCATTGCCTTGCATATTATAGTATTCGTCTCAAAAGTGATACCTCAAATCCTGCCTTAATAATGCTCAAAATGTTTGGCTAGAAGTGATTTCAAATGAAGCTGTATGACTTTCCTATGTTTATTCGCCATGCTCTTGCTTATGCAAGAAAGTCGGCTTGCGTTCTCTACAACCTACCTAAGGCGAGTTTTCAATCGAAAATACATGTTTTTAGGTCCCTGATTCAATTAAGTGCTATATCTTCCAAGTATGTGACGAACATTTTCACAAAATGAAGAAATGCATTTTGTATGAATAGTAAATACCTGTGAAATTGTAAGGAACAGGGAAAGTCATGTAGGTGTACCGCATCATATTTCTCGTTTTTGATGAGATTTGGAAAAAAAAGAAGAATCGCATACTGTATAGATATACTTACATGTGGGAACTGTAAACATACGACAAGAAATATTTCTATAATACATTAGGAAAAAATCTGATGTGTTACACTCACATGACTTTCTCTACTCTTGTGCAAACTATTTTTACAAACGCTTATTCCCCATATGCTTCATGTTAATTGAGATATCGAGATGTTAATCTTATTGCTAATTTTCTTGTACGTGCAAGGGGAATAAGGTAGTATTTAAGTGATAGTCAAATCTTTTAAGCGCTGGTTGCTATGTGGCGCATTCCATTCTCTTTGTATGTCCAGGACATAAAAAAAATGAATAACGAATTCCCATTTGAGAAAAAGTATTGGAAAATTTAAGGGGATAACAAGCAATATCTCGAAAATGGTTCACTCAACAAAAAAAAAAGATGTATATAACATAAATTCTGTATTTTAACGCGATCTACATTTTTTGCGTAGTATAATTTTGTCTATCTCTTGTGGTTTACCAGTTATGCAAAAGTCGTTCAAAATGAAGAATAATTTTGGAGACATTCCCAGAAAATTCGAGATATACAATTCATTTGCCTTAAAAATGTCTTAAACTTATGGTATTTTATTCAAAATCGTTAGAGCCATTTTTGAGAAAATTAAAATTTTCGAAAAATGTTCCATGTAAAGGGTAATCTGCGGTGGAGGATTTTCTTGAAAACCTTCGTGTCACATCTCTGGAAGGTACTGAATCTAAATACCAAGTTTGGTGTTTATCCGACTGTTCGTTTCTTAGTTATGCTGTTCAAAGACAGACACACGCGCGCGGACATGTGTCCAAGAATGCTTTATATGCATTCAGTGCACCTCAAAACATGTATTTCCTGTGAAATCTCGGTATCGAATTTGTGGGTAGAATGCAATACTTCCCCTACTTACTATACATAGTAGAGAAAGTAAAAATTATTTTGAACATTTTCTTGAGATTACATTTTTTTATATAAAAGGTTTTTGCCTATTCATTATGGTTTTAAGTTGCATGAAATTCACATAAAGTAAAGATGGCTTTGTAGATTATTCCTAGAGAATTCAAGATATACATTTTATTTCCCATTCTAATATCTGAAACATTTGGTGGGCGCTTTTAGGAAAAGCAATAGGTAGGCTGCAGAGAAATTAAAATGTCGCAGTGATATGCTGCATCGTAACGAGCATTTTAAGTGCGAAAAATTATAATATACAATTTCTGAGAACATTGGGTTTTAAGTTATGTATTTCCATAAACAATACAACATGAAAACAGGAAACTTTAAAACCATTTTTTAGCAAATGCGGGATAAATGAGGTAGAGATTTCGAGAAACATACAAATTCACTACCACGTCTCTCAGTAACACCATCACAGATGTTTGATATTGTTATTTGAAATTCATCGAGGTAAATTGTTTTACACAAAACTGTGCCTAAATAATAAGTATTAATATTAACTAAATCAAATTAAATCTTTTACTTAATATTTTCCGCAATTTCTCCTTGCATATAGTTTTATACGTTGGTATGCATGTACGTATATAATACATAAAATTATTACTTTGCACAAATATACAGTTATACTAATGTTTTGTGAAGATTTGTTTAATCCTTTTCTTCCTTCTATCTGTGGTCTTAGTTGTCTAACCGGGTAATTTTTCCTTAAAGCACATTTATTGACAGCTCCTTCATAATAACCTCATTAGCCGGATCGCTAATGGAAAGTGGCCATCGGCGCAATGCACTATTACCCTTGAAATGTAAGCTTTAACATTTGTTCACCACTGGTTTACGTATGAGATATGCTGCTATCCAGGTATTCGTCACCTTGTCCTTGGGGAAATTCTGCACATTACGACACAAAAGAGGGATTATAACTTTACGACCCGCAAAGCAACTAGGCGTATTGACCTCAGTAATGAATACAACCACTTTCCTCTGGCGGGTAGCATGTTGAGGGGGGGGGGAAATGTTATTACACTTCAAATTTTAGCTATACCGTATTAAAAAAAAAACAACGGTATTAATAAACGTTATATTTCATTAAATTGTGTGTAAGTACTGAGTAGAAATAACCTCAGTAAATTCATTATTTTAATGAATAAAATTATGAGAATCAATAAAATAATATCATTGCATGCAATAACTTACATTTACAGCAAACTTTTGCGTCGAGACCTTTTTTTACAACAAATCTATTGACATTATCAATGAAAGGTTAGGTAGGTTCCTCGTCCCCTTCTGCTGACACCTTCACACAAGTTTAAAGCGTATCCTGAGCCACCCATTTCTTAATTTTGTCATTACCCTATTCATTGTGCTGAATGTCATTTCTGCACTGGCAGTGGAAACGGCGATGTAGAGTACAAACTTTCAGCGAGTGTCCTTAGTGCTTCATAGATAAGTAGTCGAGTGGGATCATTAGGGAACTCCATGCATTTGTTAATTTTCTTTTGTCACATTATTACACGATTGTTAAATAAAATTCAGGAAACAATGTTAATTCTGTGAGTAATAAATATTCCAAAACAAATTACATGGCAAAATTCCGTGAATGACATACATGCTAACAGATATCTACATGGATACTACTTCTAAAATAAACTTTATTCATCTTATTATTTTGATATGTAATTTTTTTCACTTCTTCAATGCACTTTACACCTTAGTTTTTAAGTTACACTACTAGTCGCGTGGGGTACAAATGGTCCCGAGAGAAACAAACGTCTCTACCCACAAACGAGCATTGTCAGTAATAATCGCAGCGGGACAATACAATACAGGGAAGGTACTGGGAGAAAGAATACTGTGACCAACAACATTAAATAAATATCAATACTAATATTAACAGTGGGGTCATTATGACCTGCACGCGACTACCTAATAGTTAAGTTAAAGAAGCAACATCAGAAGACATAAATTGTGCTTCTGATTTATTACATGCAACATGCTTGGAAGAAGGAAAGTCCGCAATAACAGCGTCAACATTTTAAGTCCTAACATTAAAGCCATTATCATAAAATTCTTGAAACGTTAAAAACTTTCGAAATATGCACTTAGTTCTATCACTTTCACTGTCCTGTCACTGAACCTTTGCTCAATTTGCGTCCGTCTTATTCAGAAAATCAGTTGCACTCGCATAAGCAGCAGATGGAAATTGTAATCTCAAGTGTATATTTTGATTCTTTCAAAATTAACCTGCCGCGGTTAATGGGCAGGTAAAAAGGATTTAGAGTTCAGTTAAGAAAACCATTACAGCAGTATTTGCTAGTTAGGCAGCCAAAAATGTCCAAAACACACCTTGAATTGTGTCAATGCCCTACAATGGAAAATTTCCTAAGGTTTTAAATTACTCCTTTGTACATATCGGGGAACTCTCTCTCTCTCTCTCTCTCTCTCTCTCTCTCTCTCTCTCTCTCTCTCTGGTATATTAGATAAAGATCCCACGCTTTCAATTAGAGTGCATAAGTATCACTTATGGTTGCTCCTCTTATACATTTATTTTTCATTCCCTAAAAGTAAATGCCTTTACCCAAAAAAGTCAGCAAACAGAGATCTTGTTTTACACAGCAGGAGGAAGTCAAAGGGAGACGGAAGTCCAAGTTGTCCAAAATTATTATCCATTTTGACAATATTTCTTCTTTCATTCTTACTTTCTCTGTTACGTATAGTAAGCATAGAAATTATTGCGTCCACCCAAATATTCCGTACCGAAATTTCACTAGAAATGTATTTGTTTTGAGGCCCCTGAACTCATAACTCAAAAACGAAAAGTTGGACAAATACCTGGCATGTCGTATATCTTGCAAGATGCGGCACGAAGAATTTCAAGAATATTCCTCCACTCCAAACTATACTTTGCATGGAACATTTTTCGAGTTTTATTTTTTAAAAATGGCTCTAACGATTTTGATTAAAATACCATAAGATATTTACATGACAAATACCAGGTTTATCTTTAATTTTCTGTGAATAGCCTGTTAAAACATTCGGAATGAATTTTGTATAATGTTTTAGAAGTGGTAAATGTTCAATAATATAATACAAAAACGTGCTACCAAAAAAAAAAAGTAGATTCATGTAAACCACACGGTTTATTTCAAATTAGTTTGTTTTTTGGTTTATTTTTCGTAAGCCATTTCCGAGATATTCGTTACTAAAGGTTGGAATTATTCATTACTTGGTCGTTTTCTTGAAGTCCTGTCAAAATTCAGTTGTTTCTGGCGATTGCATGGCATTTTAGGGGGAATTTAGGGAGGTCCAAAGCTACAGGTAAATCAACGATAGAAAACAAACGGATACTTCAGTTTGAACTAATGATTTTAAGGTCAGCATATAGCATCCAGTTCTTCAACATTTGACTATCGCTATCCCCCTTGTATCTATAATGTAATGTAGCTATTTCTGCAAAGGTTTATCTAGATGAAAATGAATTAAATAGAAAAATAAGCTATCGTACGAATATTTGTATACAAACTAATAAGCGATAGGGGGTAAGAAAAGAAGTAATGTGAATGTAATGCATCAAAATTTTTCACTCCAAAATTATTTTGGCTGTATGCTTTTCAGAACTTGAATCATTTTGTGAACAGATTGCTTACAAAGGTGTCTAACATCCACTCTATCCTTCCCTCGCTCTCTGTATACATTTCTGAGTCATCCACTGCCATTTTATTTCTCAAATTGAAATTAACTTTTGCCAGCAAGGCAGAGCACCGTATTTGCGAGTTTGGGCACTCGGGTCAAGCCAGTGCGAATGCGTTGGGACTTTTAACATTTGCTAGCAAGATACAGCACAGTCATCGCGGAGTTAAACACTCGGGTCAAGCCAGTACGCATGCGCTGGGACTTTACTTTTGACAGCAAGGCAGAGCACCGTAATTGCCAGGTTGGGCACTCGGGTCAAGCCAGTGCGCAAGCGCTGGGACTTACCTTTTGCTAGCAAGACACAGCACAGTCATCGCGGAGTTGAGCACTTGGGTGTAAAATAGTTTTTAATTATACCAATGGACGACAAATGTAAGGTACTAGTCGTTGGCCAGGTTCCACATAATTACGCACATTGCTCCCGAAAATATTTGGTTCAATTTTAAGTGGTTTAATGCAAAAGTTGTATGAATATTCTATGGGAAGGGGGGTCGTTTTCTATTCAGCCTATAAGTGGAGGTAGATTTCGAAGTTCAGTTTTTACTTTCTCTACCACGTACCTGGTAGGTAGAGAAGGTGTTGCATACCACCCAAAAATTAAATACCAAGATTTCACAGGGAAACATGTTTTGAGAGCCCCTGAATCAAAAAAGAGCATGTTTAGAAAAAGGTCCGCGCACAGCATAACTCAAAACCGAAAAGTCGGATAAATACCAAACATTATATTTAGGCTCAGTAACTTCCAAAGATGCGACACGAAGAATTTTAAGAAAATTCCTCCAGCCCAAACTACTGTTTTCATGGAACATTTTCCGATTCTTTATTTTCTAAAAAACGGATGTAACTATTTGGATGAAAACGCCATGAATTAAAGATATTTGCATGACAAATATAACGTAAGCCTTGAATTTTCTGGGAATAATCGTGAAGTGTACTTCATTTGGAAGGTATTCTGTATAATCTTGTCAACTGGTAAGCGTTAGGTGATAGACGAAAATGTACTGCACAACAAATGTATACTACTTTATAACCAATTTATTTCAAATAGTTTTTTTTGGGGGGGCCATCACCACTTCCGAGATACTCGTTATTAATGGTGCGATTTGTTCAGTGCTTTGTCGTTCTTTGAAGTCCCATAGATTTTCGATGTTTCTGGCGATTGCAAGGAAACAGTATGCAATTTTAAGGCCAGTGTATAGTGTCTAGTTCTAAAACATTTGACTATAGCTGTTCCCATTATAACGTTATGTGTAATGTAGCTATTTCTACAACAGTTTATTTTTCAATGCATAGACAGAAAAATAATCTGATGTATTGCACTCACAGGACTTTCTCTACTCTTGTACACATTTTTGTACAAATGTTATTCTCCATCTACTTCATGTTAATCTGATTGCTAATTTTCTTGTAGGTGCAAGGGGAACATGGTAGGCTTTAAGCGATAGTCAAATATTTTAAGAGCTCGTTACTATGTGGAGCATTTCATTCTCTTTGTATGTCCAGGGCATAAAAAAAGAATAACGAATTTCCATTTGAGAAAAAGTATAAGTATTGGAAAATTCAAACAAATAACAAGGAATACCTCGGAAATGGTACACGACCCCCCCCCCAAAAAAAAGGTATATGACAAATTGTGTGCTTGAGAATATCAAAATGTTCGAAGCATTTTCCATGTAAAGGGTAGTCTGGAGTGGGGGATTTCCTTTAAAACCTTCGTGTCGCATCCTTGAAAGATAGTAAATTCAAAGTACCAAGTTTCGTATTTATGCGACTTTTCGTTTTTGAGTTATGCTGTTCGCAGCCTGACAGACATGTTTCAAAAATGCTTTATTTGGATTCAGGGCACCTCAAAACATGCATTTCCGGTGGAATCTCGATATCGAATGGGAATGGAATACTTCCGCTGCTTACTATAAGTAGTAGAGAAAGTAAGAAGCTTTAGCAAGAATAGGAAAGGTAGAATCAGACGACTGAAAAATCCAATGCCATCGGCGGGGTTTGAACCACGAACCTCCCAGTTTTTGTCGAGTTGTTCTAACCATTGAGCTACTATGGCAACATGCAAGTATGGCATTAAATTCGTCAGTTGCTTATCATTTTTCCGATAAACCTAATTTAAGATCTACTGCTATTACGCTGAAATTCCATGAATATTTTTTCCTTCAATCTCTATTTTCACATTTCGCGCGCAATTTTCTAGTGTTATCTAGTGTTTTTGGTACTATTATTAAGAGATAGTATTAAAAACGTACGCACGTCGAGTAACTGACACACCGTTTCTTAAGTAATTAAGTGGACAGATAAACCGGCTATTAAAACGTACATGTGACTGTTACACCGTGTTTTAACACGTCATAAATTCGTAGGTTGTATGACTATCACACCGCGTTTTATTTGGTGTACAAATAAACACGTGTTACATCGTGTGACTATTACACGGTCTCCTGTAGTGCTTTTAATGCTTACTCCGGGCGTACGGTCACCGTTTCTCCTCGTCCCGCATCATACCTTAGACGTCACGCAGATGTTTTACCCTGTGCGCATGCGCCAGGACTTGAAATACAGCTTGACCCAATAGCCCAACACAGAGATTGCCTGCTAATATTGAAATATTGAGGAAACTGTCTCTTCTTGCTGTCTCAAAGGCTCCTGTTGTGGTAAAGGAACCGTTAATTCCCCTATTGGAAACATTACAATTGGATAGCGAAACAATCGCGAAAGTAGAATTATAGTGGCAAAAGTTGACCATTATACAAGGCAATAATGTCAATAATTGCGTCAATTTTTGGTGTGAGGTATTCAAATATCGTGATGCTAGTGGCGAAAATCCTTTTTAAGAACTTGCAGACTTTGCTTTATCTAAGAGGTGCTTCCTTGGTCAAATGGCGAAGTTGAAAGGATATTCAGCCAATTAAATTTGGTGAAAACGAAAACAAGGAATCGAATGCGCACAAAAATTGTGAATGCTATACTGAAAATTCGTGCAGGTCTTCTCAGAAATAATATATGCTGCAACAATTATGAACTTCCTGCAACCGTTCTAAAAAAATAGGAGTGGAAGCATATGAATCTAGATCATCAACATCTACTGCATCTTCACCACCCGCTCTAACTTCAACTTCCACAATTTGTCCTTCCAAGGATGAGGACGATGACGTCATTGGTCATGATCTTGATGTTCTCAAGTTTTAGGTAAGGGATATTATTTTATGGCTTCTAATTCTATGCAATGGCCTGTGACGTATTATTTTTAAGATATAGAATTAATATTAGAAATCTAGTTCTTTTGAGGCCATTTTTAGTCTTTTCTACGCCAAATTTGGTGAAATGTTTTACTGTTGGCAACACCGGAGTAGAGGCTAGGATGCCTGAACGAGTGCAAGTCTCATCAAAAGGGGAGTTAAATAGCTTCTCCCAGTAAATTTCAACCTCTAGTTGTAGGAAGACCTGCCTGTATTTTGTTGCAAATTAAGGGTACAAAGGCAGCAGCAGAGACTTTAACACGTTTATTGAGGTGCTTAGTTTCTGTATACCTGCTTTCTGGAAGGTCCAGAAACAGGACAATAGGGGTTGGTGACAAGAGGAGGGCAAGACAAGTAACATACATTTCATTCCTCGGTTATTAGTGAACCAGCATTAAGTGTGTGCAGTGCAGTCAGTGTTAATTTTACGTAAACCTGTGTATTGCTTTAATTGTGCATGTTTCATTTATGCTTTTGGAAATATGGACAATTCCATCGATTTAGTGGATTACTTATTAAAAACTCGGCAACAAAGGCAATTTTTTTAGAGTTATTAGATTGGAGTTACTTGATGAATGGTGAACTAATTTGGATACCGTATACACACAGTATGATTGCGACTGGTGCTAACATCGCCTGTCACCACAGCCAGCAGTGAACGTAGTATAAGCATGCTTAAAGAAATTAAAACTTATTTGAGGAATTCTATGACAAACCAAGACTCTTATGTTTAGCAAATGATAAACAGGTATTAAGTGTCGTCCTCCGTGGACTAATGGTACCGTGCTAGCATCTAGTTCCCAAGGTCGCGGGTTCAAACCCGGCGGAGGACGATGGATTATTTCGGGCGTAAAAATCCTTGGCATGGCTTCCTTCGGAACGGAAGTAAAGCCGGTGGTTCCGTGTCGTATATTTACGGCACGTAAAAAAACCTCAAGAGGCCTCTGAGCAAAATTACCGATCTTTCACGCCTAGTATAGAATGGGACGCTAAGTGCCATAGCAGTTAAAGAGCGTCCATAAATAAAACTCAATTTCAGTTATTAAGTGAAATGTGTGATGGACATCTTCATGTTGAAGAAAAATCGCCGACTGGAGCTTATACACAAGAAAATCTAAGTGAGTACCTAACCTTCATTGTTTTCATGATTTACATTTTGTAAAGTTACACCTAACGCTATATTTTTTAATCTAGTTTAGTTTTAAGTGTATGTTCAGTCAATTTCAGCAATTAAATAATAAAAATAATAATAATAATATTAATAATATAATAATAATAATAATAATATTAACAACAAAAATAATAATCGAATCGATGTGGAGAATTCACACTATTTTATGAAACACTAATATATGGGAATTTGTGCATTATTTAAAAAATTCTAAATTAAATTTTTGAAATCTGGTATACCCAGAACACAGTATCAAGCTACGCCATTAAGTGTATTACTTCCTTGCGGACTCTATTACTACCTTTTCATGGCGAACTGAAATCGATTTGAGTAGACTTTCCGTATTGAATACTGCATGGAAACGCGGTTCTGGATCGTATTGAGATCGTTTTGAATCTTGGATCCGATCATCATAGCAAGTAGGATCGGATCGAAATTTGTTGCACGGAAACACCCACCGTATTCAAATCGTTTTACATACACCAAAGATACTATCTTCTACTGAACTCGTAATACGCTGCACGCTCGTCATTTGTTTTTATTAGCAGTAATCGTTAATCACGTGTGTAATAAAACATGCAACAAAGCCACTTTTATCGCTTCCATAATTCGCAATTCTTCTCAAAAACGTTCACTAACCTCAAAAACCACTTAAAATATATAGAAAAAACAAATTAACTTGTGTGTAAATGGTTCGGCAACCTAAATCCAAGTGACCAACATAAAAGCTTGAATTATTTTATTCTCGAACTTTGTGTATCCAGATCGATCTCAATACGTATTAAATTTAACAAGGAAACACGGCTCGTATTCAGTATGGAATTGGACTCAAATCGTTTTCAACTCCCCATGGAAACGTAGTGATTAGTGTTGCCAACACTTCCTCGCAAATAATGGCTAGATGGTATCTTTAAAAAGGCTTTATTTAACGAACAAAGGATAGATATAATTGGCGGCTAATACTACCCATATTTTGTTTGCAGAAGTTAAACCTCATTAAGACATTCTAAATATCATAACTGATTAGATAATTCCATAATATTTAAATATTGTAAAAGAATAATTTATTTAATATAAAATTGTAATGGATTAAGGTATATTGTTGCTAAGCAACAACACCGTGCCTTAAATATATCTGATATTGAATAGTGAAATTTACTGAAATTCTTTAGGTAAATATGTTAAAACTGACCAAATATTTGTGTCAAAAATCATACATTTCGAGCGCATACACCTGAAAGTCGACCTTATGATTAGTACACACTTTTATGACATGTCATGTCTCATGATAGGAACATAATAAACTACACAGGTAGTGGGGATTCTTTTGCATAGCTAAATCGCCGATTAAATTATGCTATTTAGGCTAAAAGTTTTAAGCGACTAATTACATTATGCAGGGACAAAATAGCTATTTTTCTTTTGACTCGTCAGTTAATTTTACAGCACTGCATTGTTATAGGTATGTAGCACAGTTTTTTTCTTGAAACCTACAAAGGTTCTCAAGTTGCTTTATTATGAATTATTTAGCCTAGGTTGGTAATTCCATGTTCTGATAAATATTCACAAAACATATGTGTGTTTTTAAAATATTTTTTAAGTAGTTATATTTATCTTAAGAATATCTGTGACACTCTAATACGGAATTTAGAATTATTAATAAACGTAACCAATTTGGTATACAGGACATAGTTCTACAATAGCTTAAGGTCAACAACATAGATAGTTTTAAGCTGTGATAATACATCAAAGGAAGAATGGCAAACAAGATTTCTCTTTCCATATTTTTAAACAAAAATTACCATGTAGAGCAGGAGCATTTCAGATTCTGCTTAGTGAGGGCAAGATTGTCTAAAGTAGTTTCCAAAATTTTCGTGTGAATTTTAACGACATATACCTATAACCTTTAAGAAAATAATCTTTTACTTCTCAAATGTAAAATATTTGTATTAAAGCTACAGTTGTCATTTTTCTTTTGGAGGAGTAACAATAACCAGTAGCCGAATCATTTCTCGCAACCGGGGGGGGGGGGACAATTGCCCTCCTGCTTCCCCTAAATGAGGCCTCTGATGACGAATTTATAGAACAATAAAAAAAAATCAAGAAATCATTGCAACTGTTCATTGACACGTAACGTTTATGCAACAATGGATGGCAGAAATAGGGATGCCAACAATTTCATATTATTGTTATAATTTTATGTATAGTTACAATAGGTAATATTAAAACGAGTCGTTTTAAATGCCTGTAGCTATAAAAATACTAAAAAGGTAACCAATTTCCTTAAGAGGAAATATGCACAATAAACATAATAAGAGCCACAATTTTTACCTGATGCGTTGCTTTGGGACAATACTTAGGAAAAATTCTGATGTGTTACACTCACATGACTTTCACTATTCCTGTACAAACTATTTTTACATACGCTTATTCTCCATATGCTTCATGTTAATCGAGATATCGATATGTTAATCCTATTGCTAATTTTCTTAAGGGGAATATGGTAGGCTTTAAGTGATAGTCAAAGCTTTTAAGAGCTGATTGCTATGTGGAGCATTCCGTTCTCTTAAGTATTGGTAAACTGAAACAAATAATAAGGAATATCTCGGAAATGGTTCACTCCACAAAAAGAATATATATGACATAAATTGAGTGTATTAACGAGATCTACATGATTTGTGTACAAAATGTTATCTATCGTTTACGGTTTACCAGTCGTGCTAAAGCCATTCACAATGAAGAGGACTTTTGGGCACATTCCCAGAAAATTCAAGATTAACATTTCATTTGTCATGAAAATATCTTAAAACATATAATATTTTAATTAAATTCGTTAGAACCATTTTTGAGAAAATCCAAATTTTCCATGGTAAATTTAGCCTGGGGTAGGGGGATTTTCTTGAAAATCTTCGTGTTACATCTTTGAAAGATACTGAACCTAAATACTAACTTTGGTGTTTATCCTACTTTTCGTTTTTGAGTTATGCTGTTCACCGGCACGCATACACACAGACGCGCATACGGACCTTTTTCTAAAAAGGCTTTTTTGGGGGGGGATTCAGGTGCCTCAAAATATGTATTTCCGGTGAAATCTCGGTGTCGAATCTTTGGGTGCAATGCAGTACTATTAGTTGTTACTATACCTAGTAGAGAAAGTAAGAATGTGGTAGTGTTTATATTTTTGAGCTCTTTTTTACTTTTTCTACCACGTAAATATTAGATAGAGAAGGTATTGCATTCCACCCAAAAGTTCTACGGCAATATTTTACCGAAATACATGTTTTGGGGACCCCTGAATCCAAAAAAAGTTATTTTTAGATGAAGGTCCGTGAGTGTGCCTGTGAACAGCATAACTCAAAAACAAAAAGTCGGATAAATACCAAACTTGGTATTTAGGTTCAGTATCTTCGAAAGATGCGACAGAAGATTTTAAAGAAAATCCTCCTACCCAAAACTACCCTTTACATGGAACATTTTCCGAAATGTTTGATTTTCTAAAAATTGGCTATAACGATTTTAATTAAAATACCACGCATTAAAGATATTTACATGACAAATTAAATGTATAGGTATCTTGAATTTTATGGAAATGCCTGTAAAGTTCTTTTCATTAGGATGGAATTTTGTATAATTTTGTATAACTGGTAAGCGTTAAGCGATGAACTAAAACGTACTACACAAAAAATGTAGATCTCTTTAAAGCATAATTTATTTCAATTAAGTTTTTTGTGGCATAAGTCATTTTTAGACATCCGTTATTATTAGTGATTCAGATTGTTCCTTTAGTGGTCATTCTCTTAAAGTCCTGTCAACATTCAGTTGTTTCTCGCGATTACATGGAAACAGTATGGAATTTTAGGACCAACATATAGCGTCCAGTTCTTAACATTTAGCTATTGCTTTTCCCTTTGTATAAATAACGAAATGCATAATGGAGGTATTTCTGCATAGATTTTTTTTATCAAAATGTAGTAGTTAGAAAAATAAGCTTTAGTATGAATTAGTTTGCATACCCACCAATAAACAATAGAGGTTAGAGAAGGTTATGTGAAAGTAGCATATCAGATTTTGTAGTATTAAATTCATTGTTTTGTTCTGAAGATAAAAATACAGCAGCCTTTAACTGTTCCTATGGAGAGTATTTTATCACGATGTTTTGCTGGAATGTAACTCCTGGTAACGGTTTCCTATTCAAGTTAAAGAGCAGATTTAAAAAAAGGAGGTTTACATGTTCTGCCTATCGGCCAATAAAATAAAATATCATTGAACAATGCTAGGAATGATTCTAATGCTGTATTTATAGGGAACTGGACATAACTGGAAAGTTTGACGACCTAAAGTTCCAAACAAATACAGGTTTAGTAAAGCAAACGTTAGAAGGGTGACAAAACTGATTTATGCTAACCTATATGACACAGACGATAACCGAGGCCTGAGTAGTCGTCCTCCGTGGTGTAGTGGTTATCATGCTAGCCTCTAGTTCAAAACGGCGGTGGGCGATGGATTTTTTCGGGCGTAAAAATCCTTACATGGCTTCCTTCGGAAGGGAAGTAAAGCCGGTGGTAGATTTACGGCACGTAAAAGAACCTCAAGCCTTATAAAGAGGCCATTGAGCAAAATTACAGGCCAATATACAGGGTGGGCCAAAAAACTACGAACCGGCTGCGCGGTGTTTTTCCTGTATGCGTCCTCGGCGCTCATTGCCGTCTGCCACTATCATAGAAAGCTGCGAATGAAACCATACAACATTTTTAAAACTAATTTACACCAGAGATAGAAATCGCAGGGGGTTAGGTCGGAGGACCGTGGGGACCACAAATCTGTACTAATAATTCTGTCCTCAAACACTTTAAATTTTTCTCATCAAAATATTTGGCGGTATAAGCTGTTGCAGAGTCTTGTTGAAAAAAGGCAAAATCACGCTTCCTGGCTGTTAATTCTGAAAAAAAAGGGCAAAATTGTATTCACATATGTACGGGTTTCAACTGTTGATTCGAAAAAAACTACCGAGTGATGGATAGTTTCCTAAAGAGGTGCCAAAAATGCATGGACAACGACGGTGTCCAGTTTCAACATCTCCTTTTATAAAGTTGGTTAATAAGGCCTTTAAAAGTAGATTAAAAAATGTATGGTTTCATCCGCGCCTTTCTATGATAGCGGCAGACGCCAACGAGCGCCGAGGACACGGACAGGGAAAACAACGCGCAGGCAGTTCGTAGTTTTTTGGCTCTCCCTGTTGAATGGGCCGCTAAGGACCACATGAGTTAAAGAGCGTCCATAAATAAAAACTCAATTTAATTTTGAGGCTTGAGTATCTCAATTATAGCATTTCCGTATTATGCCAGAGGAGGGTATCAACAAAACACTACTGAGTTAACAAGGCGCCAGTAAACCGTATTATAACTAATATCTCATGTGGCATTGCTAGACTCTGTATGAATACGGCCCATAGACAAGTTGTTCAATAATAATGCAAAGCTGTGAGGATACCTATAAGAAATAGTACAAACGCTAATGATTCTAAATGACAATATTATGCCGCACCAGCGAATAGCAGCAGTGCGTCGTTGCCTCATACGGACGGTACAGCTCGCCGCTGGAAAACTCTTAATTGGAATATCATGTGCGCGCATGCGTATTTGATATTTCAGGAAAACAACAAATAGTTAGAATAAAAGGCGACATTTTCCTGAACAAGTACAAAAAAGAATCGTATTTTTACACCCAATGGTTCGCCATTAATTTGTAATTTTATCTTTCGTGTTGTTTAAGCGGGGACTTGTGGTCGTAGTCATGCTTGTAATAGTAATAAATCCATTACTGTCGTAGTTACCTTATATATTGTTATGTAATAGACATAATTATCACTTAATAATGTGCAATTCTCCATGTCCTAAATAAATTCAGAAATACGAGCTTTTCTAATATAGCTACGTGATAATGAAAATCCTTTCGAAACCCTCTGGCGCAGCTGTACAAAATCATAACTTTTTTTTTTAATATATAGCGTCATGTATGGTTTTGTTTCACAGAATAATACCATTGGCAAACCAATAATTAAGTGTATTTTAATGGTTATTATGCTTACTTCTGCATGATGCAGATTCCTAAAATCAAACACGTATCCGTTAGGTGAGAAAAGCGTGTTATAAGCTTTTAACATCTCGTTACTTGGAATGCACTACCCCCAAATAATAATAATAATAATTATAATAATAATAATAATAATAATAATAATAATAATAATAATAATAATAATAATAATAATAATAATAAGCCATATAAAACATAAGCCAACAGAACTTTAATCAGAAAGTGGTATCACGTTCTCGAGGAAGCATCAACAATGGAATTCATTGCACCATTGACGCGATACTCAAGGTTAAAACAAACATGATAAAGAAAAACCACTGCTGGTGTACTTTTTATAGCACGCTTCTGACTCAGTTGTTAATTATCTATAGTGAACTCCGTTCTTACAGTGATAGGGTTGTCCTAGCGTTTATAAAGTTAACTCTTTCATAAAAATGTCGCTTAGTAAGCCCTGTGGTGCCAGTGGATATAGCAGTAAGGTTAGGGCTGTTGTCTTCAGTGTGTATAATTTCTTTAAAAAGTAAGCCAGCGAAGAAAACAGCAAAAATCTTAACTTGTCGAAATGTCAAGAACTTACTGCTGTGGCGTGCTCAGTAAGTACATCAACATTTTCAGGTGTGTGTAGGGAAGCGCAATTATTTACATCGCCGAGAAAGCATATACGCTTACCTAAGAGAGTGACAACCTGGACGATCGAATAAGATGTATGGCCCAGTGTTTTTAAATTTTATTATAAACGTGATATCGAGGGCAATTTATTTCTCTATTTGTGTATTACATTTCCATTAGCGTGTCTCTTCTTGGTTTCTTGTAGTGTTTAAGAGAACATTGCGATAGCATTTATAACAAACGCGTAACGTTCTGACGAAGCGAAGTGAAGTTTGTCAACCGCGCGGCCACTCCGTATTGGTTGTCACGAAACGTCAAGAGATTTGGACCGCAAAGTACTGATAGACCACGAGAAGAAGGCAAGCGAGAGGAATGTGTAACATCAACACGTTCCTGCGTGCGTATCATATTTACGCTCGCCTTGTGGATACGATAAGCATGTTAGGAGGTTATAAACTATACAGTGTTGTCAAGTACTATTCACCCATGGCTAGAGGTCCAGTAGCGGTCGTGCAAGATCCAAGTCTGAGAAGATCTGGCAGCATGGGTGGTTTATTTGCACACATAAACACATTTCGTAGTAGACGTAGTAAACAATCGACAGTACGTGAGCAGATAACCAGAGAACCCCGCTCGCCTTCTTCTCGTTGTCCAACAGTAGCTTTGATGTTAGTTCTAATTATTTTAATACGTGTTCCAAATGTAGTGTCAAACATTCGGAGTACCAATTATTTCTTTATTAGCTGCTCCAAAACAAATGTTAGTTGTGTAGGTGCGTAGGCTTCTACCACCCATGTGCTTAGCTTCTGGAGAAGGTCGTGTCAAATTATGCCTGGCTGCACAACAGCCCTGAAGAAGTTCACTATACGATGAGCGAAATGTCGACATCAAGCCACAGTCTAACGCTATCCGGAAACTCACCACACGTAAAATGTTAGTTTTAAATAGAAATTGATTGCTTGTCACGATGTTCTTCAAATGCAAAACGTATACAGTATATGGCATATATTATAAGTGTAACTGCTTCCTTAAAAGTGTATTCTCAACTATTGTACGATCACTCGTTCAGTGTATAACTATGCTTGGACGCAAGTAGTTTACTTCACAGTTGTTTAAATCCTTCCAATCTGTCTCCAGATTTTAAATACACCGGAAGAGCCAAAAAACTACGAACCGGCTGCGCGCTGTTTTTCCTGTCCGCGTCCTCGACGCTCGTTACCGTCTGCCGCTATTATAGAAAGGCGCGGATAAAACCATACATTTTTAAAACTACTTTTAGAGGTTTCACTTACCAACTGTATAAAAGGAGATTTTGAAACTGGCCACAGTCGTTATCCATACATTTTGGCACCTGTTTAGGAAACTATCCATCACTCGCTAATTTTTTTCCTAGTCAACAGTTCACGCCCGTACATATGGAATACAATGTTGCCCCATTTTTTTGGAGAATTAACAGCCAGGGAGCATGATTTTGCATTTTCAACAAGACTCTGCAACAGCTGATACGGCCAATATTTCGATGAGAGCAATTGAAAGTGCGTTTGAGGACAGAATTATTAGTAGAGATTTGTGGCCCGTCGGTCCCCCGACCAAACCCCTGCGATTTCTATCTATGGGTAAACTTAAACAAAGTTTACATGACAAGGCCACACACGCTGGAAGAATTAAAACAAAATATCCGCCATGAAATTGCCAGCATTTCTCAACATGAACTACAGCGAGCGATGGATAGTTTCCTAAAGAGTTGCCAAAAATATAACAAAGAATAAGTAATTCACTCGAAAAAACTATGTATATGCTCATATATGATATACATTGTGTGTTTTAACGACCTCTACATTTTTAGTGTAGTAAAATTTTGTCTATCTCTTACGGTTTACCAGTTATGCAAAAACCATTCAGAATAATGGGGACTTTTGGACATTTCCAGAAAATTCAAGATATACATTTTATTTGCCATAAAAATATCTTAAACATACGTACTTTAATCAAAATCGCCAGAGCAATTTTTGAGAAAAACAAAGTTTTCGCAAAAAATCTTCCATGTAAATGGTAGTTTGAAGCGAAGGAATTTTCTAGAAAATTTACGTGTTGCATCTTTGGAAGATAGTGAACCTAAATGCCAAGTTTGGTGTATATTTGACTTTTCGTTTTTGAGTTATGTTGTTCACAGACAGACACACACGCGCGCGCATGGACCTTTATCTATAAATCTGATGTGTTGCACTCACGTGACATTCTCTATTGTTGTAAAAACTATTGTCATAAACGATTATTCTCCACGTACTTCATATTAATTGAGATAAACATTGCTAATTTTCTTGTAGGTGCAAGGGGAATATGGCAGGCTTTAAGTGATAGTCAAATCTTTAAAGAGCTGGTTGCTATGCGGAGCATTCTGTTCTCTTTGCATGTCCAGGACATATTTAAAACAAAAAAAACGAATTCCTAATTGCCAAACATTGGAAAATTTAATCAAAGAGCAAGGGATATGTCGGAAATGGGTCACTCGACAAAAAAATCTGATGTGTCACACTCACATGACTTTCTCTACTCTTGTACAAACTATTTATACAAACGCTTATTCTCCATCTACTTCATGTTAATCGAGATAAACATTTGCAGAGTCTATCTTATTGCTAATTTTCTTGTAGATGTAAGGGGAATATATATTTACAAGGGCAATTTGGAAATACAGTAGCCTTTAAGCACATACATCTCTCTTATTAGCTGGTTGCTAAGTGCAGCACCATTCCCTTTCCCACAGATTAATACTCTTTGCATATCCAAGACAAGAAAAAGAATAACGAATTCCCATTTGAGAAAATAAGTATTGAAAAATTTAAGGGAATAACAAGTAATATCTCAAAAATGGTTCGAGAGCAATGGAACCATTGCACCGGAAATACTTGTTTTGAGGCCCCCTGAATCCAAAAAAAACAAAACATTTTTAGTAAAACATCCGTGTGTGTGTTTGTGTCTGTGAACAGCATAACTCTAAACTCGATACCGAGATTTCATCGGAAATACATGTTTTGTGACCCCCTGAATGCAAAAAAAGCATTTTTGGAAACATGTCCGTGTCCGTGTGTGTGTGTGTGTGTGTGTGTGTGTGTGTGTGTGTGTGTGTCTGCCTGTGAACAGCATAACTCAGGAACGAACAGTCGGATAAACACCAAACTTGGTATTTAGGTTCAGTATCTGCCAAGGATGCGACACAAAGGTTTTCAAGAAAATCCCCCCACCCCAGATTACCCTTTACATGGAAGATTTTTCAAAAATTTTAATTTTCTCAAAAATGGCTATAAGATTTTAATTAAAATATCATATGTTTAAGATAGGGCGGCGCGGTGGCCGAGTGGTTAGACCGCTCGCCTTCCACCGAGGCGGCCCGGGTTCAATCCCAGGGACCTGCATGTGGGATTTGTGGTGGACGAAGCGGCGTCTGGGCGGGTTTTCTCCGGGTTCCCCCGCCATTCATTCCACCAATGCTCCATCATCACCTTTCCTTTCATCCATTTCGCCAACATTTCGTTTCATCTACTTCCTTCATCCCATACCAGGCATCTGTCTGATCCATGAGTGTCTGCTCCTCGACGGGCCTCTGACCCCAGGCACCCGCTTGTAAGTCCTACATAAGAGGAGGATAAACAGATAATGAATGAATGAAGAATGTTTAAGATATTTTATGACAAATAAAATGTATATCTTGAATTTCCTGGGAATGTCTCCAAAAGTATTCATTGTGAACGACTTTTGCATAACTGGTAAACCATAAAAGATAGACAAAATTTTATTACACAAAAAATGTAGATCGCGTTAAAATACACAATTTATGTCATATACATTTTCGAGATATTGCTTGTTATTCCCTTAAATTTTTCAATACTTATTTTCTCAAATGGGAATTCCATATTCATTTTTTTGTCTTGGATATGCAAAGAGTATTAATCTGTGGGAAATGGAATGGTGCTGCACCTAGCAACCAGCTATTAAGAGATATGTAGGTGCTTAAAGGCTACTGTATTTCCAAATTGCCCTTGTAAATATATATTCCTCTTACATCTACAAGAAAATTAGCAATAAGATAGACTGTGCAAATGTATCTCGATTAACATCAAGCATATGGAGAATAAGCGTTTGTAAAAATAGTTTGTACAAGAGTAGAGTCATGTGAGTGTAACACATCAGATTTATTTCTTTTCTGCCACTCGGCAAAACTTAACTGCGTGCGCACCAGCTAATCCGGATATTGGATAATGTTATTGCCAGGGAGAGGCGAAATGACTTGTGTATTCTTTGAAGCTGGCGATTTTAAAAGTCAGGCCAGTTCGTTTTACGCAGAAGCATATTTCGTAAACATACGTTGTTAACCTCTGCCCACGCGAGAGCCCGGGAGAAGAAATGCGTGACTTGAACAAGTTTGGAAAAAACCACTACCAGGCATATTGAACCAACGATAGAATTGTTAGTACACTGTGCCCTTACAAGGGCTCTAAGGGGAACATATGTATGTTTTGAGGTGTATCCGAAAAAACATTTTTAGAAAAAGGTCCGTTTGTGGAAGTGTCAGTGTGTCTGTGAGCAGCATAACCTAAAACTGAAAAGTCTGATAAACACTAAACTTGGTGTATAGGTTCAGTGCTTTCTAAAGATGCAACATGAAGATTTCACCCTACCCTTTACATGGGACATTGTTCGTTATTTTTTATTTTCTAAAAATGGCTCTAACGATTTTGATTACAATACCACATTATTAATGATATTTACATGAGAAATAAAATGTATATCTTGAATTTTCTGGTAATAGCCTTTGAAGTCCTCTTCATTCAGAAGGAATTTTGTATAATCTTGTATAATTTGTAAGCGTTAAGCGATAGCGAAGACGTACTACACAAGAAATATTGATCCCTTTAAAACACAGAATTTATTTCAAATAACTTTTTTGTGGCATACGCCATTTCCGAGATATCCGTTATTAATGATTCGAATTGTTCATTACTTGGTCACCCTTTTAAGTTCCTTTCAACATTCAGTTGTTTCTCGCGATTGCATGGAAACAGTATGGAATTTTTAGACAGCGTACAACAGACTGTACAACAGAGATGGCGAAAACGGGACTCGCTAGTCATTTTGACTCGTAGGCGCCGTTCTCTCTCTCTGCTACTATCCCTTTGTTTTTCACATGCTGCTGAGTGATGCAGTGACTCGCGGAAGGAAGGCGTTTTCGCCACCCATGCTGTACAATATCTCCAAAACTAAGCGTTGTAGAAAATGTCTAATAAAATGTATGGGGGAAAGTAAATGCCATTAGTCTTGTTTTATTTGGAGGACGTTGTGATGGCATTTTAGGGCCAATTAATTTTTTTTAAATGGGAACCTATATTTTGTATTTTGTCTCATAAAAATGGTTTACAAAAAACTGTTTATTTTGTGATGTGGAAAAAAGAAACAAAATAAAAGATGTTGGTTCCCAATTATGAAACGCAACTTGACCCTCAACTGACCATCCATGGATGGTCCAACCATTCATTGCGCTGTTCGTACACAGCCATTCAGAATTTTCGTTTTTATTCGTTGGTGTAAGAACAATTGCAAAGTGGTTTATACAAATGTTGTTTAGTTTTTTATGAGGAGTGAGAAAACAACATAAAAAGGCAGGTTACCATTTATAAACAATTAAATTGACCCTAAAATGACCACCACAACGTCCTCCAAATAAAGCACGACTAATGGCATTTACTTTCCCCATAATATCAAGCAACTTTTATCAAGATATTTCTTTTACAATGCTTACTTTTGGATATATTGTACAGTCTGAACTTAAATGGTCCCCCCTGTATAACGAAATGTGTAGGTAATGCAGTTATTTCTGCAAAGGTTTATTTGGATTAAAAAGAACTGTATAGAAAAATAAGCTTTAGTAACAATAGCTTGTATACCCAGTGAAAAACCACAGAAGGTAGAGAAGGTCGTGTGACTATTACATCAGATTTTTCTTTTTGAATGGAATACAGTATTTTCACATTCTATAAGTAAAGTTCACGATTATCTGTACACACTTTTCTAAAGCATATTCTTATAAAAGCTTATTTCTTCTACCTGTTTCATATTTATCGAGATAAGCATTTTCAGAAATGCTTTTGTACATCGTGATAGTTACAGGGGGAATACAATAGGCTTAAGCGAAATATTTTTAAAGCGGGTCGCTATGTGATAGCTTTAAAATTCCCTTCTCTTTCCATGACCACTAGAATACAATGAATTAATTATACTTATATTACAATATTAATACAATTATATATAAATATAATTATATTAATTATGAATCACTTAGTAATTGAAAAATTATAAGTGCTTGAAAATTCCAGGTATTTATTTATTAACACTTTCCTTAATTGGGGCCTGCCATGTAGCAAAGTATACCTATACAATTAACAAATTTAAAATTTAAATTAACAACAATAAAGACGATTTATAGTTAACATATCAAAGTAATGAAAATCAACTTAAAATATAAATGTAAATGAATTTAAATCGTAACTTAAAGGCAGTATAAAACAATCCTATTATGCAGTTAAAATAAATAAATGTATAATAATTTCAATGGCTTGTAAAACGGTGTATCAATATTATATTAAATACAAATGATTTCTGAGGATGAGAATTGATCATCTATAGCCATGATTGCTATTTAATAAAGTAGGCGTTTATCTAGGCCATAATCTACCCAAAACTTGCGTAACGTTTTGGGTTATAGACTATTTCGAAAATGATAAATGCCAGGAAAATACTTTGTTGAGTCTGCTTCAAGGAAATGTGCATTTTTGTGTACTAATTTCTTGCCTATCCAATATGGCTCACAGTTTATGTAAAACTAATTCACAATAAAGAAGTCTTCATGGGAAGTTTGTAGAAAATTTAAGATATACAGTTTATTTTTCATGGAAATATCTTATTCTGTTTTAACAAGGTGTACATTTTTTATGTACTATTCGGAGAGGATTTAAGATATATGTCATATAGATATTTTAATTACAATCGTTACAACTCTTTTGATAAAATAAACATTTTGGAAAATTTACATACAGAGCGTAGGTTGCGGGTTGGGTTTCTTGAAAAGCTTAGTTTCATACGGCTGGAAGACACTGAACTTAAATGACAAGGTTGGTATTTATCCGATATTTTTTTTTTTAATGCCGTTCAAACTTCTTTCTATACAGGCTCTTTTCTGGATTTCGTAGGTCTCAAAACATGTAATTATCCACCGTGGGGAAACCATCCCTGACACATATAAACCTTTAGTCCTACAAAAACGAATAATTAAGTTAATTTGTGAAGTCACCAAAAGAGCGGGATTTGGCGCGATTTGAAGTGTAGACCGGCCGAATGTGAGCAGTGTAAATTTTACAACTGAAACGTACATGTTTTTGTGTAATTAACACAAAGCATAATAGGTATATGAAAAGAATAGTATACGCACAAAAAGCTTTCAACACGATGAACAAAAATAACATTCCATTAATATTAATACTCACGTAAATCAATGCTACGGAAAGAAGTTCGAAAGCATATTTGTTATTACGTTTTGGTCTCTGAGAAATAATCGTATAACAATTTAAAAATGTGAATTTTAGAGTGTTTTTGTAGTAGATAATTAAATAAGATATAAACATTGCATTAATTTCACCTGAAATCATTTAAAATTTTATTTGCATGGATTTTGGAGTACCTTTTATTGAAATTATGAAGGAAATTAAAAGAATTGTATCGTTTATAACACCGTAAATGCTGAAAATATAGAAATCTGAGAAACGTCTCTGTAATTCTGAAAAGAAAAGGTCTGGTTTTCCTTTGCCTTATGTCTGTCAAAAGTCTTCAGTTGCTGCCAGCACGAAACGAGATGAAAGGGCGACAGACGTCGGGTCCCTAGCCATAAATCCTTCTGAGGACGTTAGAAAGTTTCATCTTTTATGACCAGCAGTCCCGTTTTGGGCAGTGAGTAAACGGCCGTGTTTCACAGTTGCTACACGAGTGAAGTTCTTTCGTGTTAACAAGCGTGTTTAAAACAGTGATTGTGTGAAGACAGTATCAAACGATATAGAATCTTTAACGTGCTTTCAGCCTGCTCAACTATGTTTAAATATATAGAATTGCATAAGTTCAGCCTGTTACCACCCGTTAGTTCTGTTCCTCGGTTATGTGATGCAATAGAATTAATAATATTTTTTTGCTCTCATCATCGTTCATTTTCCAGACAAAGGCCTGTTTCAACAGTTTGTATGACACTTAAACAATTGATAATTTTAAAATCGATTTGAATCCCTCTTACAATGCGCATTTACACGCAAAACTGGATACGAATTTAAGTAGATTTGGATTCTACTCTGTTTCACCCAGGAATATCTCAAGTAATTAAAGCAAACCAGGTATTAAATAATTTGAAATTAGCAATACATCAGTGAGTTTCACGATCTACGGTGTGCTATTCACGTATAGAAATGGGTTGCATTATTCGATATTGGTTATACGGTTTTATACAATTTGAGTTAACTTGCTCGCTCATTCGCTCACGTTTCGTGTACTTAAGTTAAAAGAAAAGTTTTATTTGAGCAGTAAATGAAGACTACCTCCATGCAACACGAGGGAAAACAAACAAATTCTTGATAATGCAGTTTGCTTCTTGGAGTTGCGTGGTGTTGCATTCAGGGATCAAGGTGAGATTTCTTCTTCTACAAACCAGGGAAATTATGTCGAGCCACTTAAACTAGTGATAGAAGCAGCAGCATTTGCAATCCTTCATGGTGTTTCGTGGCTCTTTTCCCGAAATTCGTAAGGATCTGATCTCTTGCAGATATGTTCAATCCAGACCTTTTGATTGATTATTGGCGGTGAAAAGTGGAATGAACTCAGCAGAAATAATTAAGGTAAGACTACATTTTAAAAAATTGAATGACCGTACTATTATTGTTATTATTATTATTATTATTATTATTATTATTATTATTATTATTATTATTATTACTGTTACTGTATAGTGTTTGCTTTCTAAAACTCCGAATTGATACTACGCCTCTGCATGATTTTAATTTTGATATTTTAAATAACAGTAGGAGAAATCAGAATTATATGAAATATGTTAAGGGTATTTACAGCTTTAATGCTCCTATAAAAGGAAGGGCGGGCGGTCGCAATAATTCTGCCACAGCCAATAACACACCAAAACGATCCTAATAACAAAGGGATTATGTTGGATATAAAAAACAAAAAAACCATGTCGTAAGTAAAACACCTCAATTTAGCACATAATCCTATACTGCTGTAGAACAAATAGTGTTTTACTTACATTTATTATTATTATTATTATTATTACTACTACTACTTAGTGTTTGGTTTCATAAGCTCCGAACTGACACTACGCAACTGGATGATTTTAATACTTAATTATCAGTAGGAGAGGTCAGAAATAAGAAATATGTTAGGTAATTTAGAGCATTATTATTATTATTATTATTATTATTATTATGCTGCACAGTGCTTGCTTTTATGGACTCCGAAGTGACACTACGCCACAGGATGATTTTAATTTTCATACCTAATTAACAGTAAGAGAGGTCAGAAATAAATATTTTAGGTTATTTAGATTATTATTATTATTATTATTATTATTATTATTATTATTTCTGCATAGTGTTTGCTTTAATAAGCTCAAAACGCCACTACGCCACTGGATGATTTTAATTTTGATACTTTAATTAACAGTGGGAGAGGTCAGAAATAAGAAATAGGTTAGGTAATTTAGAGCATTGTACCTCCTCCTCCTCCTCTGCTTATTATTATTAGATAACTCCTATGGACCGATTAATGCCTTTCGACTCTAATACATGATGCTGCCCTTACATTGATATGCCATGGAGATTGCATAAAGCTAAACATAACAGTTGTTTTTTTCGTTGACTTCGATTAAACTTTAGTTTTATGTTCATATTGATCTTCGTAAGCTATTTCTGAATCATGTATACAACTTATCCTTCCTAGTTCCACAATGTCAAGAGCATTTGACGAAAAGATTAGCGGAAATCTTTAATCACGCGTGTAATAAAACACGCAACAAAGCCACTTTTATCGCTTCCAAAATTCGCAATTTATTCTTCTCAAAAACGTTCACTAACCTCAAAAACCACTTAAACTATACAGAAAAACAAATTAACATATGTTTAAATGGTTCGGCAACCTAAATCCAAGTGACCAACATAAAAGCTTGAATTATTTTATTCTAGAACTTTGTGTATCCAGATCGATCTCAATACGTATTAAATTTAACAAGGAAACACGGCTCGTATTCAGTATGGAATTGGACTCAAATCGTTTTCAACTCCCCATGGAAACGTAGTGATTAGTGTTGCCAATACTTCCTCGCAAATAATGGCTAGATGGTATCTTTAAAAAGGCTTTTTTAACAAACAAAGTTTAGCTATAATTGGCGCCTAAAACTACCCATTTTTTGTTTGCAGAAGTTAAACCTCATTAAGACATTCTAAATATCATAACTGATTGGATAATTCCATAATATTTAAATATTGTAAAAGAATAATTTATTTAATATAAAATTGTAATGGATTAAGGTATATTGTTGCTAAGTACCAACACCGTGCCGTAAATATATCTGACATTGAAGTATGAAATTTACTGAAATTCTTTAGGTAAAATATGTTAAAACTGACCAAATGTTTGTGTCAAAAATCATACATTTCGAGCTCATACTCCAGAAAGTCGACCTTATGATTAGTACACACTTTGATGACATGTCATGTCTCATGATAGGAACATAATACAGCTACACAGGTAGTGGGGATTCTTTTGCATAGCTAAACCGCCGATTAAGTTATGCTATTTAGGCTACATTTTGGCTAAGGGGTTTGTTAAATAGGCTAGATTTCAGACTATAAGCATTTTACATGGCTAAATGCTGCTGTAAAAATGCTAGATTTGGCCATAAAACAGCTAAGTTGGCAACACTGGTAGTGATATCGCTGTTATATTTTGCAGGGAGAAAATAGCTATTTTTCTTTTGTCTCGTCATTTAATTTTACAGCACTGCATTGTTATAGGTATGTAGCACAGTTTTTCTTGAAACCTAGAAAGGTTCTTAAGTTGCTTTATTATGAATTATTTAGCCTAGGTTGGTAATTGCATGTTCTGGCAAATATTCACAAAACATATGTGTGTTTTTAAAATATTTATTATTAGGTAGTTATATTTATCTTAAGAACATCTGTGGCTGTCTGATACGGAATTTAGAATTATTAATAAACGTAACTAATTTGGTATACAGGACATAGTTCTACAATAGTTTAAGGTCAACAACATAGATAGTTTTGAGCTGTGAAAATACATCAAAGGAAGAATGGCAAACATTCCTAAACAAGATTTCTTTTTCCATATTTTTTAAAAAAAAAATTAGCATGTAGATTTGGAGCATTTCAGATTCTGCTTAGTGAGAGCAACATGGCCTAAAGCAGTTTCCAAAATTTTCGTGTGAATTTTAACGACATATACCTATAACCTTTAAGAAAATAATCTTTTACTTCTCAAATGTAAAATATTTGTATTAAAGCTACAGTTGTCATTTTTCTTTTGGTGGAGTAACAATAACCAGTAGCCGAATCATTTCTCGCAACCTGGGGGGGGGCAATTGCCTTCTTGCTTCCCCTAAATGAGGCCTTTGATGACGAATTTATAGAACAATAAAAAAAATCAAAAAGTTAATTGCAACTGTTCATTGACACGTAACGTTTATGCAACAATGGATGGCAGAAATAGGGATGCCAAGAATTTCATATTATTGTTATAATTTTATGTATAGTTACTCACAATAGGTAGATAATATTAAAACGAGTCGTTTTAAATGCCTGTAGCTATAAAAATACTAAAAAGGTAACCAATTTCCTTAAGAGGAAATATGCACAATAAACATAATAAGAGCCACAATTTTTACCTGATGCGTTGCTTTGGGACAATACTTAGGAAAAAATCTGATGTGTTACACTCATATGACTTTCACTATTCCTGTACAAACTATTTTTACATACGCTTATTCTCCATATGCTTCATGTTAATCGAGATATCGATATGTTAATCCTATTGCTAATTTTCTTAAGGGGAATATGGTAGGCTTTAAGTGATAAGTCAAAGCTTTTTAAGAGCTTATTGCTATGTGGAGCATACCATTCTCTTAAGTATTGGTAAACTGAAACAAATAATAAGGAATATCTCGGAAATGGTTCACTCCATAAAAAGAATATATATGACATAAATTGTGTGTTTTAACGAGATCTACATGATTTGTGTACAAAATGTTATCTATATCCTACGGTATAGCAGTCGTGCTAAAGCCATTCACAATGAAGAGGACTTTTGGGCACATTCCCAGAAAATTCAAGATTAACATTTCATTTGTCATGAAAATATCTTAAAACATATAATATTTTAATTAAAATCGTTAGAACCATTTTTGAGAAAATCCAAATTTTCCATGGTAAATTTAGCCTGGGGTAGGGGGATTTTCTTGAAAATCTTTTTGTGTTGCATCTTTGAAAGATACTGAACCTAAATACTAACTTTGATGTTTATCCGATTTTTCGTTTTTGAGTTATGCTGTTCACCGGCACGCATACACACAGACGCGCACACGGACCTTTTTCTAAAAAGGCTTTTTGGGGGGGGATTCAGGGGCCTCAAAATAGGTATTTCCGGTGAAATCTCGGTGTCGAATTTTTGGGTGGAATGCAATACTGTAAGTTGTTACTATACGTAGTAGAGAAAGTGAAAATGTGGGTAGTGTTTATATTTTTGAGTTTTTTTTTTACTTTTTCTACCACGTACATATTAGGTCGAGAAGGTATTGCATTCCACCCAAACGTTACACGCCAATATTTCACCGATATTTTTAGATGAAGGTCCGTGAGTGTGCCTGTGAACAGCATAACTCAAAAACAAAAAGTCGGTTAAATACCAAACTTGGTATTTAGGTTCAGTATCTTCCAAAGATGCGACAGGAATATTTTAAAGAAAATCCTCCCACCCAAAACTAACCTTTACATGGAACATTTCCCGAAATTTTTGATTTTCTAAAAATTGGCTATTACGATTTTAATTAAAATACCACGCATTAAAGATATTTACATGACAAATAAAATGTATGGGTATCTTGAATTTTATGGAAACGCCTGTAAAGTTCTTTTCATTCGGAAGGAATTTTGGATAATTTTGTATAACTGATAAGCGTTAAGCGATGAACGAAAACTTTCTACACAAAAAATGTAGATCTCTTTAAAACGTAATTTATTTCAATTAAGTTTTTTTGTGGCATAAGACATTTTTAGACATCCGTTATTATAAGTGATTCAGATTGTTGCATTATTGGTCATTCTCTTAAAGTCCTGTCAACATTCAGTTGTTTCTCGATATTTCATGGTAACAGTATGGAATTTTAGGACCAGCATATAGCGTCCAGTTCTTAACATTTGGCTATCGCTGTTCCCTTTGTATAAATAACGAAATGTATAATGGAGCTATTTCTGCATAGATTTTTTTTATCAAAATGTAGTAGTTAGAAAACTAAGCTTTAGTAAGAATAGTTTGCATACCCACCAATAAACAATAGAGGTTAGTGAAGGTCATGTGGAAGTAACACATCAGATTTTTTAGTATTAAATTCATTGTTTTGTTCTTAAGATAAAAATACAGCAGCCTTTAACTGTTCCTATGGAGAGTATTTTTTCACGATGTTTTGCTGGAATGTAACTCCTGGTAACGGTTTCCTATTCAAATTAAAGAGCACATTTAAAAAAAAAGGTTAACATGTTCTGCCTATCGGCCAATAATATAAAATATCATTGAACAATGCTAGGAATGATTCTAATGCTAGATTTATAGGGCGGGATTCATAGTCGATCTTGGAGCGGAACAACTTGCTACTTCCGGTGGATTTACAGAGACCATCGATTTTTTTATTCATAAATCAGGACTTGCTTTGGTTCGGGGATGAAACGCCTTGGTCCGGACCAAATTTTGGTCTATCTCAGAGGGGTAGATTAAAGGCAGATCACATTTACAAAATGGATGACTATGGAGTGATGGGCATGCCTGCTGTGCGTAGAATTCGCGAAATGAGACAGTGGAGTAAAACTATCTACCAAGATTAGACACAACTGGAAAGTTTGACGACCTAAAGTTCCAAACAAATACAGGTTTAGTAATGCAAACGTTAGAAGGCTGACAAAACTGATTTATCCTAACCTATATGACAGAAACGATAACCGAGGCTTGAGTAGTCGTCCTCCGTGGTGTAGTGATTATCATGCTAACCTCTAGTTCAAACCCGGCGGTGGGCGATGGATTTTTTCGGGCGTAAAAACCCTTACATGGTTTGCTTCGGAAGGGAAGTAAAGCCGGTGGTAGATTTACGGCACGTAAAAGAACCTCAAGCCTTATAAAGAGGCCATTGAGCAAAATTACAGGCCAATATGCAGGATGGGCCAAAAAACTACGAACCGTGTTTTTCCTGTCTGCGTCCATGGCGCTCATTGCCGTCTGCCGCTATCATAGAAAGGTGCGAATGAAACCATAGAACATTTTTAAAACTAAGTTACCCCAGAGATAGAAATCGCAGGGGGTTAGGTCGGAGGACTGAGGGGGCCACAAATCTGTACTAATAATTCTGTCCTCAAACACTTTCAATTTTTCTCATCAAAATATTTGGCGGTATAAGCTGTTGCAGAGTCTTGTTGAAAAAAGGCAAAATCACGCTTCCTGGCTGTTTATTCTCTAAAAAAAGGGGCAAAATTGTATTCACATATGTACGGGCTTCTACTGTTGATTCGAAAAAAACTAGCGAGTGATGGATAGTTTCCTAAAGAGGTCCCAAAAATGCATGGACAACGACGGTGTCCAGTTTCAGCATCTCCTTTTATAAAGTTGTCAAATAAAGCCTTTAAAAGTAGATTAAAAAATGTATGGTTTCATCCGCGCCTTTCTATGATAGCGGCAGACGCCAACGAGCGCCGAGGACACGGACAGGGAAAAGAACGCGCAGGCAGTTCGTAGTTTTTTGGCTCTCCCTGTAGAATGGGACGCTAAGCACCACAGCAGTTAAAGAGCGTCCATAAATAAAAACTCTATTTAATTTTGAGGCTTGAGTATCTCAATTGGTAGGCAAATGCTAATAGCATTTCCGTATTATGCCAGAGGAGGGCATCAAGAAAACACTACTGAGTTTATCAAGGCGCCAGTAAACCGTATTATAACTAATCTCTCATGTGGCATTGCTAGACTTCCCTTCGTTAAACCGGGATTACGATGAACTTTACGTAACATGACGGGACGTAACGCGAACTTAAGAAATACTGCTAAAGCAAAGCTTTAGTTATGATGCACTGAACGTAACGGACATGAATCTTGATTGATTGTTCTTTTATTACTTCATGCTACTACTTCAAGCCGATTGGTTCTAATTACCATGCGATATTAAACTTGAAACGCGAAGGAAAAGTTTGACACTCAAATTTATAAGTACATCGCGTTAAAATAAGTCACATTAAAACAACCCTAAATATTTACCTCCATTTAATACAATGTATTAGACCTTCACGTTACGTCGGGTTGAGTTTAAGTCACTAGATTAAGTTCAAAGTTATTGAGGTTTTACTTACGTTTTTCCTGCGAGCACACAAGGATTAAACTCCCAGAAGGTTTATGATTTTCAGGATTTCCTCAGGTAATTATTTTTGTACAATTAATATCACACAATATTTAATTATTTGGTTAAGATCCAACGTGAGATACAATTTAATGACAGCAAATGTTCCTTTCTATTTAAATTCGCTTTGATTCTGCAATTTTAAAGTTAAAAGTTAATATTCCAGCAAGGTAAATTCTTATTCAAATGATTAACAACGCCGTGAAACTGTGCATCACGTGAATAAGAACGTTTCCAAAAAGGGAGGGGTGGCAATACATAGAATCATGTACTACAGAGTGAGCCAAAAAACTCCGAACCGCCTGCGCGGAGTTTTTCCTGTCCGCGTCGTCGGCGCTCGTTGCCGTATGCCGCTATCATAGGCGCGGATGAAACCATACAACAACTATAAAACTACTTTTAAAGGCTTTACTTGCCAACTTTAAGAAAGGAGATGCTGAAACTGGCCACCGTCGTTCTCAATACATTTTTGGCTCCTCTTTAGGAAACTATCCATCACTCGCCGTAGTTCACGTTGAGAAATTTCCTGGCGGATATTTTGTTTTAATTCTTCCAGGGTGTGTGGGTTTGTCTAGTACAATTTGCGTTTTAAGTTACCCCAGAGAGGTATTTTATGAACAATATTACCGGCTGCGTTATGATTTTCCACTGGGCGTGTAGAAATATGATAAAAACATGGTAACGCACTGCTGCTATAAACACAGTCACTGTGTTGTGTTTTTGGTTTGCAGTGTGAAAGTCAGTTTTGAGTTGACGGTAATGTGATGTAGTTCAGTTATTACGAGTTATTTATTATTTTGTCCTGTACTTACCGAAGAAACATTTGACGACATCGGTCATCGTTTGGAAAATTCCCCCCAAAAATTCCATGATGGATAGTTTCGTAAAGAGGTGCCAAAAATATATGGACAACGACTGTGGCCACTTTCAGCATCTCCTTTCATAAAGTTTGTAAGTAAAGACTTTATTACTCGCGCAAAACTTCTGGAATCGTGACCTTGATTGCCATCCCAGGTGCCGAGCCTAGCAATGGTTTATGTTTGGCTTAATCAACGAAAACTATATAATACCTTTGCTTATTCACAGTACGTAACACATACAGTCTGCATAGAAAGTGTCTGCATATGGTTGTAATTTTAAAGAGAGCTGCAGTATCTAAATAGTACTTATTTTATTTTTGTTATATTTATAACCATGGCTCCTATGTTTTCAATGTTAAGTGGTAAGGTGTTACATAGTCAAAGTAGGGAAATAATTGCAAATGTCATCGACTTCATGAAGCAAGAAGCAGACATGAAGGAAGAAAATATATGTTCATCCGAGTTCCACAAAAGCCTTAAGAGAGTGAAAGAAAGAGTAGCGAAAGCAACTGGTGTTTCACCGAGTTCCGTTTCCAGAGTTCTCAAAGATAAGAGAAAAAACATATGTACCATTTGACACACCTGGGAAGAAACATAAGGTCCCTAAACGTATTACAGAAATAGACGATTTCGAATTCGTCATTCTGCGCACGGTTCACAATTCCTATGTGGAAGAAAAAACTGCTAACAATAAGCAGATTGCTCATCCAGCTGAAAGACAGCAGAAACTTTCAAGGTGGTGCTACAAATCTCAGAAAAATTATTAAAGATTTAGGGTTCAAATGGAAGAAACCGAAATCAAATAGAAGAGTTCTAACAGAAAAGCAAAATAAATAAATAAAGTAAAAAAATAATAATAAAATAAAAATAATAAAAATAAAATAAAAAGAAATAAAAATAAAAAGTAAATGTTGCCATGATAGCTTAGTCGGTTAGAGCAACGGCACGGAAAGCCTAAGATCCGTGGTTCAAATCCCGGCTTTGGCATTGAGTTTTTCAGTCTGATTCTATGTTTCCAAATGTATTCAGATGAGTCATACATACACAATAGTCATACAGGATCTAAAAGTTGGAGTGACGATAGCGAATTAGGATTGCAGGCACCTGTTGCCAAAGGGCAAATACTTATTATTGTTCGTGCTGTTGGAAAGATCGGCTTCGTTCCAAATGCCCTTCTTTTACAAGACGCAACAAACAACAGGAAATTTTCATCAAGAAATGAATACAGAAAATTACATGAAGTGAATCAACGCCATGTTGATACCTAATATGCCTGCTGGGTCTGTTCTGGTCATCGACAATGCTTCACAATGCGTCAACACTCAAATTCACAAACCACCTACCTCAACTTCCTTGAAATAAGAAATGACCGCTTGGTTACTTAGACATAATAAAGCTTTAGTTAAAGGCATGAGTAAAACAAAGCTGTATAACTTAATTAAAGCCAACAAACAGCTTCAGAAGTCATACATACGTGACCAGATAGTAATACAACATCGCCATAATGTACTTAGACTGTCATCGTATCGCCCAGATCTAAACCCAATCGAATTAATCTGGGCTGATATCAAAAAATGGGTGGCATGAAGAAATATCACTTTTAAATTAAAATATATGGAGCAGTTATAACGCCAGCAATTTGCTGAAATTAGAAGGCCAGAATGGGAAAATGTATGGCGACATGCTGAATAAATTAATAATCATTATTCCGAAAAATACGGAATTGCAGAAAATCAAATAGAAATAATTCTCATCCAGGATAATGGTGCAGAAAGTAGTGACAGCAGTGTTGACGGCAATAATGTGAGTGATTCCGCAGAAGAGGAAGGGTTGTTAGATGTGGAAGAATTGGAGGCAATGATTGACAGCGTTTTTTATATTAAGCGCTTTTTACAGCGTGGATTTTAATATACTGTATATAACTAAGTTTATCAGCGCAACACAGTGCATAACCGTTGTGGATATTTGACGATGACTGTCCCACGCACTCCTGCAGTATGCAGTCGACCGGTGACCACCTGATCTGGTAAGCAACTCGCATCATAGCTATGATTAAGATTTTCACGTGTCTAGAACTGTTGCGCCGATTATACAAGTAGTTTTAAAAATGTTGTATGCTTTCATCCGCGCCTTTCTATGATAGCAGCAGATGGCAACGAACGCAGAGGACGCGGACAGGAAAAACACCGCGCGGGCTGTTCGGAGTCTTTTGGCTCACTCTGTATGAATACGACCCATAGACAACTTGTTGAATAATAATGCAAAGCTGTGAGGATACCTATAAGAAATAGTACAAACGCTAATGATTCTAAATGTCAATATTATGCGGCACCAGCAAATAGCAGCAGTGCGGCGTTGCGTCATACGGACGGTACAGCTCGCCGCTGGAAAACTCTTAATTGGAATATCATGTGCGCGCATGCGTATTTGATATTTCAGGAAAACAACACATAGTTAGAATAAAAGGCGAAATTTTCTTGAACAAGTACAAAAAAGAATCGTATTTTTACACCCAATGGTTCGCCATTAATTTATAGTTATCTTTCGTGTTGTTTAAGCGGGGAATTTTGGTCGTAGATGTGCTTGTAATAGTAATAAATCCATTGCTGTCGTAGTTACTTTATATATTGTTATGTAATAGACATAATTATCACTTAATAATGCGCAATTCTCCATGTCCTAAATAAATTCAGAAATATTTATTCCACGAGGTTTTCTAATACAGCTACGTGGTAATGAAAATCCTTTCGAAGCCCTCTGGCGCAGCTCTACAAAATCATACATAACTTTTTCTTTAATATATAGCGTCATGTATGGTTTTGTTTCACAGAATAATACTATTGGCAAACCAATAATTAAGTGTATTTTAATGGTTATTATGCTTACTTCTGCATGATGCAGATTCCTAAAATCAAACACGTATCCGTTAGGTGAGAAGAGCGTGTTATAAGCTTTTTAGAACATTCAACATCTCGTTACTTGGAATGCACTACCCCCCAAATAATAATAATAATAATAATAATAATAATAATAATAATAATAAGCCATATAAAACATAAGCCAACAGAACTTTAATCAGAAAGTGGTATCACGTTCTCGAGGAAGCATCAACAATGGAATTCATTGCACCATTGAGGCGATACTCAAGGTTAAAACAAACATGATAAAGAAAAACCACTGCTGGTGTACTTTTTATAGCACGCTTGTGACTCAGTTGTGAATTATCTATGGTGTACTCTGTTCTTACAGTGATAGGATTGTCCTAGGGTTTATAAAGTTAACTCTCATAAAAATGTCGCTTAGTAAGCCCTGTAGTGCCAGTGGATATAGCAGTAAGGTTAGGGCTGTTGTCTTCAGTGTGTATAATTTCTTTAAAAAGTATGCCAACGAAGAAAACCGTAAAAATCTTAACTTGTCGAAATGTGAAGAACTTACTGCTGAGGCGTGCTCTGTAAGTACAACTGTTTCACGTGTGTGTGTAGGGAAGCGCAATTATTTACATCGCCGAGAAAGCATATACACTTACCTAGGAGAGTGACAACCTGGACGATCGTATTTGATGTATGGCGCAGTGTTTATAAATTTTATGATAAAAGTGATATCGAGGGCGATTTATTTCTCTATTTGTGTATTACATTTCCATTATCGTGTCTCTTCTTGGTTTCTTGTAGTGTTTAAGAGAAAATTGCGATAGCATTTATAACAAACGCGTAACGATCTGACGAAGCGAAGTGAAGTTTGTTAACCGCACGGCCACTCCGTATTGGTTGTCACTAAACGTCAAGAGATTTGGACCGAAAAGTACTGATAGACCACGAGAAGAAGGCAAGCGAGAGGAATGTATAACATCAACACTTTCCTGCGTGCGTATCATATTTACGCTCGCCGTGTGGATACGATACCATGTTAGGAGGTTATACACTATACAGTGTTGTCAAATACTACTCTACCATGGCTAGAATTCCAGTAGCGGTCGTGCAAAATCCAAGTCTGAGAAGATCTGGCACCATGGGTGGTTCATTTGCAGACATAAACAGATTCCGTAGTAGACGTAGTAAACAACCGACAGTACGTGAGCAGATAAACAGTTACAGAACCCCGCTCGCCTTCTTCTCGTTGTCCAACAGTAGCTTTGATGTTATAATTGGCGCAACAGTTCTGGACACGTGAAAATCGTAATGACAGCTAGGAAGCGAGTTACTTACCAGATCAGGAGGTGACCTGTCGTCTGCATGTTGCAGGAGTGCGTAGGACAGTCATTGTCAAATATCCGCACACCATTATGCACTGCTTTGCGCTGATAAACGTAGTTATATACCGTATATTAAAATCTACGCTGTAAAAAGCGCTTAATATAAAAATCTGATGTGTTACACTCACATGACTTTCTCTACCCTTGTACAAACTATTTTTACAAACTCTTATTCTCCATCTACTTCATGTTAATCGAGATAAACATTTGCAGACTCTATGTTATTGCTAATTTTCTTGTAGATGTAAGGGGAATATATATTTAAAGGGCAATATAGAAATACAGTAGCCTTTAAGCACATGAATATCTCTTAATAGCTGGTTGCTAGTTGCAGCACCATTCCCTTTGCCACAGATTAATACCCTTTTCATATCCAAGACAAAAAATGAATAACGAATTCCCATTTGAGAAAATAAGTATTGAAAAATTTATGAGAATAATAAGCAATATCTCGAATACGGATCACTCAACACCAAAAATGTATATAACATAAATTGTGTATTTTAACGCGATCTACATTTTTTGTGTTGTAAAATTGTGTCTATCTCTTATGGTTTACCAGTTATGCAAAGGTCGTTCACAATGAAGAATACTTTTGGAGACATTTCCAGAAAATTCAAGATATACATTTTATTTGTCATGAAAATATCTTAAGCACATGATACGTTAATCAAAATCGTTAGAGCCATTTTTGAGAAAATTAAAATTTTCGAAAAATGTTCCATGTAAAGGGTACGCTGGGGTGGGGAGATTTTCTTGAAAACCTTCGCGTCGCATCTCTGGAACATACTTAACCTAAATACCAAGTTTGGTGTTTATCCGACTGTTCGTTTCTGAGTTATGCTGTTCACACACACACACACATACGGACATGTTTCCAAAAATGCTTTTTTTGGATTCAGGGGGTCTCAAAACATGTATTTCAGGTGAAATCTTGGTATCGAATTTTTGGGTGGAATACAATACTTCCCCTACTTGCTATACGTAGTAGAGAAAGTATAAAACACTATCAATCATTGCCTCCAATTCTTCCACACCTAACATACCTTCCTCTTTTGCGGAATCACTCTCATTATTGCCGTCATTACTGCTGTCACTACTTTCTGCACCGTTATCCTGGATGAGAATTCTTTGTATTTGATTTTCTGCAATTCCGTATTCTTCGAAATAATGATTCTTAATTTATTCAACATGTCGACATACATTTTCCCATTCTGGCCTTCCAATTTCAGCAAATTCCTGGCCTATTAACTGCTCCACATATTTTAATTTAAAAGTGATATTTCTGCATGCCACCCATTTTTTGATATCAGCCCAGATTAATTCGATTGGGTTAGATCTGGGCGATACGATGGCAGTCTAAGTACATTATGGCGATGTTGTATTACTATTTGGTCAAGTATGTATGACTTCTTAAGCTGTTTGTTGGCTTTAATTAAGTTATACAGCTTTGTTTTACGCATGCTTTCATCTAAAGCTATATGTCTACGTAATCAAGCTCTCATTTCTTCTTTCAAGGAATTTTAGGTAGGTGGTTTGTGAATTTGAGTGTTGACGCATTGTGAAGCATTGTCGATGACCAGAACAGACCCAGCAGGCATATTGGGTATCAACTTGGCGTTGATTCACTTCATGTAATTTTCTGTATTCGTTTCTTGATGAAAATCTCCGTGGTTTGTTGCGACTTGTAAAAGAAGGGCATTTGAAACGAAGCCGATCTTTCCAACAGCACGGACGATAAGTATTTGCCCTTTGGCAACAGGTGCCTACAAACCTAATTCGCTATCGTCACTCCAACTTTTAGATGCTGTATGACTTCTGTGTATGTGTGACTCATCTTCATACACTATAGTATTTTTCTGAAATTTGTAGCACCACCTTGAAAATTGATGCTGATATAAGTACATATAAAATTATAGTCATTTGGAAAGGTAGAATCAGACTGAAAAATTCAATGCCATAGCCGGGATTTGAACCACGGATCTTAGGCTTTCCGTGCCGTTGCTCTAACCGGCTAAGCTATCATGGCGACATTTACTTTTTATTTTTTTTATTTTATTATTATTCTTTTATTTTATTTATTTACTTTGCTTTTCTGTTAGAACTCTTCTATTTGATTTCGGTTTCTTCCATTTGAAACGTAAATCTTTAATAATTCATATATTTGTAGCACCACCTTGAAAGTTTCTGCTATCTTTCAGCTGGATGAGCAATCTGCTTATTGTTAGCACAGTTTTTTCTTCCACATAGGAATTGTGAATCGTGCACCGAATGACGCATTCGTAATCGTCTATTTCTGCAATACGTTTAGGGACCTTACGTTACTTCCCAGGTGTGTCAAATGGTACTCTTTCATCCATATATTTTTTTCTCTTATCTTTGAGAACTCTGGAAACGGAACTCGGTAAAACACCAGTTGCTTTGACTACTCTTTCTTTCACTCTCTTAAGGCTTTTGTGGAACTCGGATGAACATATATTTTCTTCCTTCATCTCTGCTTCTTGCTTCATGAAGTCGATGACATTTGCAATTATTTCCCTACTTTGACTATGTAACACCTTACCACTTAACTTTGAAAACGTAGGAGCCATGGTTATAAATATAACAAATATAAAATAAGTACTATTTAGATACTGCTGCTCTCTTTAAAATTATAACCAAATGCAGACACTTTCTATGCAGACTGTATTGTGTTACGCACTGTGAGTAAGCAAAGGTATTATATCGCTTTCGTTGATTAAGCTAAACATAAACCATTCCTAAGCTCGGCAATCAAGGTCACGATTCCAGAAGTTTTGCGCGAGTTATAGTTCTAATTATTTTAATATGTGTTCCAAAGGTACAGTGTCAAACACTGGGAGTACCAATTATTTCTTTATTAGCTGCTCCAAAAGAAATGTTAGTTGTGTAGGTGCGTAGGCTTCCACGACCTATGTGCTTAGCATCTGGAGAAGGTCGTGTCAAATTATGGTTGGCTGCACAACAGCCCTGAAGAAGTTCACTACACGATGAGCGAAACGTCGACATCGAGCCACAGTCTAACGCAATCTCCGGAAACTCACCACACGTAAAATGTTGGTTTTAAATAGAAATTGATTGCTTGTCACGATGTTCTTCAAATGTAAAACGTATACAGTATATGGCATGTATTATAAGTGTAACTGCTTCCTTAAAAGTGTATTCTCAACTATTGTACGATCACTCGTTCAGCGTATAATTATGCTTGGACGCAAGTATTTTACTTCACAGTTGTTTAAATCCTTCCAATCTGTCTCCAGATTTTAAATACACCGGAAGAGCCAAAAAACTACGAACCGGTTGCGCGGTGTTTTTCCTGTTCGCGTACTCGACGCTCGTTAGCGTCTGCCGCTATTATAGAAAGGCGCGGATAAAACCATACATTTTTAAAACTACTTTTAGAGGTTTTACTTACCAACTTTATAAAAGAGATGTTGAAACTGGCCACCGTCGTTATCCATACATTTTGGCACCTGTTTAGGAAACTATCCATCACTCGCTATTTTTTTTTTCTAGTCAACAGTTCACGCCCGTACATATGTGAATACAATGTTGCCCCTCTTTTTTTTTTAGAGAATTCACAGCAAGGGAGCATGATTTTGCATTTTCAACAAGACTCTGCAACAGCTCATACGGCCAATATTTCGATGAGAGCAATTGCAAGTGCGTTTGAGGACAATTATTAGTAGAGATTTTTGGCCCGTCGGTCGCCTGACCAAACTCCTGCGATTTGTATCTATGGGGAAACTTAAACAAAGTTTACAAGACAAAGCAACACACGCTGGAAGAATTAAAACAAAATATCCGCCAAGAAATTGCCAGCATTTCTCAACATGAACTACCGCGAACGATGGATAGTTTCCTAAAGAGGTAGTTTTCTAAAGAGGTGCCAAAAATGTATTAACAACAACGGTGGCCAGTTTCACCATCTCCTTTCATAAAGTTGGTAGGGAAAGGCTTTAAAAGTAGTTTTAAAAATGTTGTGTGGTTTCATCCGTGTCTTTCTATGATAGCGGCAGACGGCAACGAGCGCCGAGGACGCGGAGAGGAAAAACACCGCACAGCCGGTTCGTAGCTTAGCCTGTATAAGCCGTTCTCGGTGCGACAGCCTTGATGCCACTTCCTGCTTCAAATTTTTATAGTATTTAATGTTACCTGTTAATGAGTTTTATGATGTCTTCATCTCGTAGCTCGTTCTGCGTTTTCTCTTGCGCCAGTTCCTCTAGTGGTATAGCTATGAGTTCTTTACCTCAAGGTATTCGTGAGTGTATTGTGAAAGGATAACACCAGTTTAGCTACCTGAGAAATTTTAATGTTGACTTAAAATGTTCGGTATGAGAAGAGTCGCCGACTGTTGCAATTACGAATTAATTATTTCTAGAGCAATAATTAAGCGAATCGTCAGTTGCCGTAAGTCGCAAAAATGCTTTTCCGAAAGATCACTCGCAATAGCCGCCAAATCTTACTCAAGCGCGTCACTAGGAGCTACACTACTTACAATGGAACCCACATTCACAAGGGTCATCAAACGAATAAGTCACAGAATTAAGTAAATAAGTGATTTTGATTTAGAATGCACGCTCTTCTCTTAACATAAGATCCGCCTACCTACCGCTACCGCTATCAACGTCCCTTCTCTTGCGGTCCAATCTTAAAATTCTAAGTATGCGTATCTTATCTTGTTGCTATGCGGAACCTCCTCGAAGCTCAGAATTTCATTCCCCTTTATAATTTACAGAATCCTTGCCTACGTGACTTTGCAAACATACTGAATCCAATCTAACTGCATTCCAGGAACTTTTATACTAGCGCATTCGCTAATCGACTGTTACTAATGACTTTCTTACATGACTTGCTAATTACCTATTTCTTTCCGGACAACTCTCTCAATTCAGGCTTACTGCATTATACATTGATTTAATGTATGGAAATTATATATTGCAATCATTTCTTTATTTAATTATTTATATCTTTCCGTCAATAACTATGGTATCAATCTGGCAATAGTGAAATTCTGGTAACCCTTAACGCATTTCCTTAATGCCCCTGTTTAGCAAACTATAGCAGTCTGTGATAAAAACATGCTTTTTTAATACCAAAAACTTATTTTATGAAACCGAATTTGAGTTTTATTAAAGGCGTAGCACCACTAATGCTGTGTGTGATTTTGTATAATAAATCCTAAGTAATTTTGAGAACAATACATGCACCATTATGGTTTTAACTAAAACAATCGATAATTTGTCTCATCTTATTTCATTCATTGACCTTGAATAGTATTACAGAAATTACAGAGAGTTAGGTTTTTAAAGTCGTCTTTATAAATGCTTTGGCAGTCTTTGGAAGTCGGCAACAGAAATTAGAGTTATATTGTCCATTCCAAACCAGAGTTCCCTCTGATGTAAACAGAAGCACGTGCTTCGGCTTGTCACGAACCGAAGAATATTCTCTTACGCCAACGTAAGTAGTTCCTTAATACATGTATTGTATTATGAAATATTAGAGCAGGAAGGTTATAGAACTGCACATTTTATTGCTGTTATCATAAGAACTCGTCGTTAAAGGTAATGGATATATACTAGCTGTTAGATTACAAAATATGATTTTCGCCTGCTATTGCGCTAACGGAGAGAGCATCTTGCTTGTTTAATATCAACCGACATGTACGACTGCCATTCTCTTACATACACAAGAAATGCAGCAATGAATTCCCAGAGCTGCTATCTGAGTACTGAATAAACACTTTGCGTAACACAGGATATATGATAAGCGAACAGTCATTCATAATACACTAACACACATATGCTCAGCTCAGGTCAAATCTTGTGATTTAGTCAGTTGGTATTTGAGCTCACATGGCAGAGGAAGGTGCGTGTAGTGCGAACACAGTGCGAATATACTGTTCAAACACAGAAGCGGGAAACATTTAAAAAGTGGCCAAAATTAAACAATACTTCATCTATTCAACTCACTATTACAAAAATACCCGACACTTGCATGATTGCATATTAGGAAACTAATATCGGATTTTACAGGCATTTCAGTGAGAAGTGTAACGAAAGCGACCAGGGAATATAAGCAGACATAATACAACATAGAAGAGGATATAATTTGGGAACTTGTTTTAAGTGCGACAGTGCTGTGGAATTGTAGATAAGCTTGTCATTATTTTGGATAGTAGTTCTGATTCTGATACGACAGCTGAGTCATCGGCGGAGGCTTCGGATTTGGGTGTTGCACTTTTGCCCGAGGATTGTGATTAACGTAAGTAAAATGTTCATTGCCGAAAACTTATAAAGTCGATTGTTACCTCAGGTTGCATTTTGAGCTGTGATTCTCACGCAGGGCGCCTTTTTATAGATTAAATAGTGTTCAACACGCACGTGGGAGGGCAACGAGCAGACATTATGGGGGGGATTGCGAACTACTTTCGCGCGGATAATACAAAGAGTTTGTTTTCAGTGAAAGGCACTCAGTGAAAGATTTCACGTTATGCCTATTGCATCTACTAAATCTTTAGGAAGGAGGGATGAGGTGAGATATATACAATCGTATGATTAAGTACGTTGTTATAATTTTAATCTTACTTGGAGCTTTTTTATTCTAATATTTCTTGTTTTATTTCAATTATTGACATACCTGTTTTAAAAATGAAAATAAACATTAGGTAACCATAAGCACCATGTTGCACCTCTAGCAGCTTTGCTATTGGTTCTCGTCAGGTTTCGGATTATAGGTTGGGTACACAAAACCTGTTTTGTGTCCCCGAAGCTACCTGTAGCTGAAAAGGGATAATGATTGCAGGAATGGCTTTGTCAGCAGAGACACACCTACACACCTGTTCACTACGACGAATAACTGGCTTACCTGTTCAGCATGCAACAACGCTATTGGTTAGATACACTTAAGGAGGCTGGGTGATCCAACGTGTCATTTAAGAACAGTTCTCTTTGTTGTGAAGTAAGCCAAGAATACGGGATTATTGCAGCTAGTAGATACCAGTGTCACTTAACCTAAATGGATAAAGATCATAGTGTCTATACGTAAACATATGAAGTTGGTAACCTATGAAGTACTGTGCTGCACCTAGTCATGGGCATAACCTGTGACCCAGATTTGGTGGAGTGGGGGGGGGGGGTGTAATGTAAGTGATACCGTATAATAAAAAACCGTATAAACCAAATGAGTTTTAATGACTTTTCAGAGAGAAAAACATTAATTGATTTAAAAGATTAATTAATATAATAATAATACAGAGTGAGCCAAAAGACTCCGAACCGCCTGCGCGGTGTTTTTCCTGTCCGCGTTCTTGGCGTTCGTTGCCGTCTGCTGCTATCATAGAAAGGTGCGGATGAAACCATACAGCATTTTTAAAACTACTTTTAAAGGCTTTACTTACCAACTTTACGAAAGGAGATGCTGAAACTGGCCACCGTCGTTGTCTATACGTTTTTGGCACTTCTTTTCGAAACTATCCATCACTCGCCGTAGTTCACGCTGAGAAATTACCTGTCGGATATTTTGTTTTAATTCTTCCAGGGTGTGTGGGTTTGTCTAGTAGACTTTATGTTTTAACTTACCCCGGAAGGGTATTTTACGAACAATATTACCGGCTGGGCGGTGTTTTTGCACTAGGCGTGTGGAAATATTATAAAAACTTGATAACGCACTGCTGCTATAATCAAAGTCACGCTGTTGTGGTTTTACTGTGCAGTGTGAAGTTGAGTTGACGGTAATGTGATGTAGTTCAGTTATTATGAGTTATTTATTATTTTGTCCTGTACTTAGTCACAAAGTATATTATGGCTCAGTATATGTTTTCAACTGCACAGCATGTATTTATTTATGATTCCTATGTGTTACCTCGGTCAGCTCGCCAAGTGAAAGTACGATTAGCAGAAAAATTTCCAGGTGTAAAAGTTCCAGGCCGTACAACAATCCACGAACTTTACAGTAAATTTCAGGCAACAGGAAATGTTCAGGCTAAGAAATCTGAAAGACGGCGTTCGGTTCTTACCGAAGAAACATTAGACGACATCTGTCACCGTTTGTAAAATTACCCCCAAAAATTCCACGATGGATAGTTTTCTAAAGAGGTGCCAAAAATATATGGACGAGAAATTTTAATGTTGACTTAAAATGTTCGGTATGAGAAGAGTCGCCGACTGTTGCAATTACGAATTAATTATTTCTATAGCAATAATTATGCGAATCGTCAGTTGCCGTAAGTCGCAAAAATGTTGCTCGGAAAGATCACTCGCAATAGCCGCTAAATCTTACTCACTCAAGCGCATCTCTAGGAGCTACACGAGTTACAATGGAACTCTCATTCACAAGGGTCATCAGACGAATAAGTCACAGAATTAAGTAAACAAGTGACTTCTCTTAACATAAGATCCCCCTACCTACCGCTACCCCTATCAACGTCCCTTCTCCTGCGGTCCAATCTTAAAACTCTTAAGTATGCGTATCTTACCTTGTTGCTATGCGGAACCTCCTCGAAGCTCAGAATTTCATTCGCCTTTATAATTTACAGAATCCTTGCCTACGTGGCTCTGCAAACATACTGAATCCAATCTAACTGCATTCCAGGAACTTTTATACTAGCGCATTCGCTAATCGGCTGTTACTAATGACTTTCTTACATGACTTGCTAATTACCTATTTCTTTCCGGACAACTCTCTGAATTCAGGCTTACTACATTATACATTGATTTAATGTATGGAAATTATTTATGGCAATCATTTCTTTATTTAATTATTTATATCTTTCCGTCAATAACTATGGTATCAATCTGGCAATAGTGAAACGCTCGTAACCGTTGACGCATTTCCATAATGCCCGTGTTTAGCAAAATATTTAAGCCTATGATAAAAACAAATGCTTTTTTAATACCAAAAACTTATTTTATGAAACCGTATTTGTGTTTTGTAAAGGCGTAGCACCACTAATGCTGTGTGCGATTTTGTACAATAGATCCTAAGTAATTTTGAGAACAATACATGCACTATTAGGGTTTTAACTAAAATACTCGATAATTTGTCTCCTGTTATTTCGTTCATTGACCTTGAATAGTGTTACAGATTTTACAGAGGGTTAGGGTTTTAAATGTGTATTTATGAATCCTTTGCCAGTCTGTGCAAGTCGGCAACTAGAAATTAGAGTTATACGAGAAGGGTTTTGTACATGTTTGTTAGGGAAAGATATGAGAAACGGAGGAAGATTTCACGTTAGGCCTATTGCATCTACTAAACCTTCAGGAAGAAGGGATGAGGTGAGAGAAATAAACGGGGCCAGATCCAATGGTAGCAGGCGGGTCCCTAATGTTTCCGGACTAAGCATCCACCGCCGCCCGTACAATGTCTGCCTTTTATCTGCACAGACAAGCGAACTTAGACCTCCAGATGCAAGCGTCAGACGTTACTCCTTGAGCCATCCTGTTCAGTACGTTTTTTTTTTTTCTTCAGATTAACATAAATGCTTCTACATTCAGTAAGTTTAAAAAAAAGTTTAATCTATGTGGATCACGCCTAAATTACTATAGAAATTAAATCACGTAGCTGTTTTTGATATACATGAAGTGAAATATTGCTTTCAAAATAATAAATTACGTTCCAATGAACAATCACCACAAAATATATATTTTAGTCTTAAGTTTAACATCAGAGATATTTATCTAGATACATAATTTCCAATAATTATCTTAGATTCAATGGTATCATGAGACAGCCATTTATTTTCTTGTATACTCAGCATAACAGAGAAATCTTATCTGCTGATATGCTTAAAGTAAGCTTTACCAGTTCAGAATATGATACATGTTTTATAGTTTTGCATAGTTGGATACATTATGGTATAATTCTCTTGGTTTAGAAATGTATACCGGGGTACATAAAATATGGCCCATAGTGGAACGCAATTGTTTATGTTGTACTGAAAGCATCTAGCCCCAGTTTTTCGGCATAATTGGTAGGGTACTTTACCTTCCCCAAAAGTATGGCCGAACTGCGAAAGGTAGCATTAAAACTTAAACCGTATATTTTGATGTTACACTACCGTTTTCTTGTTGCCATTTAGTAGCAGCAAAAACTTAACCTTCGTCTCTATGTCGCTGATGAAAGCCGTTATAAGTATATATACACTATGTGATCAAAAGTATGCGGACACCCCCACAAACATACGTTTCTCATCTTAGGTGCATTGTTTTGCCAGCTACTGCCTGGTACTCATCCGCTTTCTCACTAGTCTTTAGACATCGTGAAACAGCAGAATGGGCACTCTGTGGAACTCACGGACTTCGAACGAGGTCAGGTGATTTGGGTGTCACTTGTGTCAGAAGTCTGTACGCGAGATTTCCACATTCCTAAACATCCCTAGGTCCACTATTTCTGATGCGATAGTGAAGTGGAAACGTGAAGGGGCATGTACAGTATAAAAGCGTATAGGCCGACCTCGTCTGTGACCGACAGAGCCCACCGACATATAAGAGGGTCGTAAAGAGTAATAGGCAGATATCTATCCAGACCATCACACAGGAATTCCAAACTGCATCAGGATCCACTCCAAGTACTATGACAGTTAGGCGTGAGGTGACAAACCTTGGATTCCATGGTCGAGCGGCTTCTCATAAGCCACACATCACATAGGAAAATGCCAAACGACGCCTCGCTTGGTGTAAGGAGCGTCAAAATTACACGATTGAACAGTGGCAAAACGTTCTGTGGAGTGACGAATCACGGTACACAATTTGGCGATCCGATGGCGGAGTGTGGGTATGGCGAATTCCCAGTGAACGTTATCTGCCGGCGTGTGTATTGTCAACAGAGAAATTCAGAGGTGGTGGTGTTATGGTGTGGTCGTGTTTTTCCTGGATAGGCTTGCACCCCTTGTTATTTTGCGTGGCACGATAACAGAGCAGACCTACATTGATATTTTAAGCACCTTCTTGCTTTTCACTGTTGAAGAGCAATTCTGGGATGGCGATTGCATCTTTCTACATGATAGAGCACCTGTTCATACTGCAGGGGCTGTGGCGGAGTGGTTACACGACAATAACATCCCTGTAATGGACTGACCTTCCCGAGTCCTGACTTGAATCCTATAGAACACCTTTGGGATGTTTTGGAACGCCAACTTCGTGCCAGGCCTCACCGACCTACATCAAAACCTCTCCTCAGTTCCGCACTCCATGAAGAATGGACTGCCATTCCCCAAGAAACCTTCCATCACCTGATTTAAAGTATGCCTGCGAGAGTAAACGCTGTCATCAAGGCTAAGGTTGGGCCAACACCATATTGACTTCCAGCATTACCAATGGAGGGCGCCACGAACTTGTACATCATTTTCAACGAGTTGTCCGGATACTTTTGATCACGTAGTGTATATCGTAGCTGTTATTTAGTTTAATCGCAGATGTAAATGTTTCTTCACCCATTCCTCTAGAAGGCCGAATTATATTGTAATTGATTTAGACTTTTCTTGTGTAACAATTGTAGCGAAACTCTTTAGTAGAGGCGGTATGCGAACCACCCCTCCATTTCACATAGATTATAAACATCGTTCATTGGTTACTCTTTACACCCGGTATTGTTTTTAAGGTCAGTCACATATAGAACCGATACGGGCTGGGGGGAGTCAGAAGTTGGTTTACCTAAAGATGGAAACATTATGGAGAGAAAAACTTTATAGCGATCTAGGGGAATGGGTAATCTTTTATGTACGCCAGTGTACACGGTTGGAAAAAAAAAGGATTACCTACAAGAAGTTTACCTAATGCTATGTTGCTCATTTTAGGCCTGATTTTGAAGATTTCTAAAAATAACGGTTGGAAATACATACTTACCAATATCTGAATTCTTATTACCTTTTTATAAAATGAGTTATATATCTGTATATTATAAGAAAATTCTTTCTAAATATATTAGCAGTATATTTTTTCATTTTCTTCCAGATAGTATGAAATTTTAAGGGTACAAGGTACTCTCAAATGGTCAAAAATCATATTTTTTTAGGCACTAATAAAATCTGTATTATTTTCAGTTTCAGAAAATACAGATTTTTTTCGGGGTTAAGAGGTTTTTAAGACATTTAAATACCATTTAAATGCTAGTCTGCATTCCTTTAAAGCTGTCATGCAACGCCCCTTTTTAGAACATTTTTATATCTTTTAACAACGAACAACTATATCATACCCAGCGAGCTGGTCAGCAATTAACAAAATAGGCCAGGACTAAGAGAAGGCAATCAAAAAACCTTCAGTAAACCAGGAATGAAGGTGCAGATGATAATGACCCTGGAATGTACTGAAGTGTGTCAGAATTTTAACGTTCAAACTTTTAATTCAGTTTTCTCGAAACAGCATTTTTTGATACTTATTTACCTTTTTCTCAGAAAGTCTGAAGGTATAGAGCTGAAATTTTCAGTACATGTATACAACATATAGTTAAACATCCTGAATCACAATAATAATTTTATAATGTATATTAGTGATATTAAGAAAGCAACAACATTCCAAATTATCCACATTTTTACTTTGCAATTAATTTTTTGCAACTTCTAGTAAACTTGCATACATATCGAAATAGTGGAGGTTCAGAAGGTAGCTGATTATACTAAGTACAAGCATGCAGAAGTGTGATTCTGTATTGCAAGTAGAATCAGAGAAAGAGGTACATGAATTTACATGTTTTAAGAGTAAATTTTATTAATTTTCTGCTGAATGAAGTAACTTTTACTGACTCAATTACATATGCTATGAATGCAAACCACCACTTGATATAATTACCATAATTTATGGAGTAATTCATAAAAATTTCAGGAAAAACCATTGAGAAATTTAAGAGCAGTGGTAGTTTAACACCTTTAAGACGTAATTTCCATCAGTTCAGACTACCTTGTCCCCTTAATCTAAGGTAAACATCTGCAAACTCTGATGGATATATGGAATTATTTTCAGTAATTGCACCTTTAATTATTTATTTCAGTTTATGCTTTGGTAGACGATTCTCGCCGCTTGAGTTCACTTAGCTTGGTAGTCTTGCCTCCTGTGGGTTGTTAGATCTAGTGATAAGGCACAGACTACTTCCGGTTAAAATTGAATAGTAGGCCTTCAAGCATGTCCCATACGATTTCTTAAGGTTCTGACCTGGGACAGTCGGTCGCTAGCATTGTGTACCCGGGCGATGACCTGGCCATGGTTCATTGTATAAACTACTCGCGGGCATTCTTTCCCCAACCGGCTACAAAGCGAAAGGAAAGCTTTGAAGCCTGACCATAAACCCACCAGTATATACCTAAATGTTTATGACCTTCTGAGATTTCTCTCGGCTTTAAAGTACTGGTTTTCAGCATTTATCGAATTTTCTATGTGCTGTTTTAAGGATTTTTACTGCACTGTAAGTAGCGGCGTTGCGTAATGGTAGACTAACTCTACTTAAACAAATTGCCAAGAAAATAAGTAAATTGTCAAACATATTAATAAAGATAGCCTGAAAAAACTGATGAAAAGCTAATTAATTCAATCACCTTCACCTCTGCTTAACCAACGCCCCAACCCCTACTGTTACTTCGTGTCAGATTGTAGTGCTGCGTAGTGCTAATCTCACGATGCGGCAGGGAAGTCGAGTAGACTCGCAGAGTTGCTAATTTAGTTTTGTTTTACAACTAAATCTGGTCTTTTTGAACGACTGCCTAGTTAGAAAATTAATCTCTTAGTTCCTAGTGGGGAAGTCTAGTTCTTTTAAAAATCATCTGGTTTTTTTCAAATCATATAGTTTCATGTACAGAGAGAGCCAAAAAACTACGAGCCGGGTGCGCGGTGTTTTTCCTGTCCGCATCCTCAGCGCTCGTTGCCGCTATCATAGAAAGGCGCGGATGAAACCACACATTTTAAAAACTACTTTTAAAGGCTTACTACCAACTTTGTTAAAAGAAATGCTGAAACTGGCCACCGTCGTTGTCCATACATTTTTGGCACCTTTTTAGGAAACTATTCATCAGTCGCCGTAGTTCACGTTGAGAAATGCTGGCAATTTCCTGGCGGATATTTTGTTTTAATTCTTCCAGGGTGCGTGGGTTTGTCTTGTATACTTTGTTTTAAGTTATCCCAGAGATAGAAATCGCAGGGGGTTAGGTCGGGGGATCGAGGGGGCCACAAATCTCCACTAATAATTCTGTCCTCAAACACACTTTTATAAAGTTGTTAAGTAAAGCCTTAAAAAGTAATTTTAAAAATGTTGTATGGTTTCATCCGCGTCTTTCTGTGATAGCAGCCGACGGTAACGAGCGCTGAGGACGCGAACAGGAAAAACGCCGCGCAGCCGGTTCGTAGTATTTTGGCTCTCTCTGTAGTTATTACATTTTTAAAACCCATTTAGGGACCACTTTGTCCGTTGCGTGGCTTGATGTATCCGATGTTTATACAGGGAAAAATATACCATTTGGTTTGCGTCATCGTAATATGATTTTGTTGACTTGCTGGGTTTATTCACTTTGTTTCGCGTAATAATAAACGTTATGCTTGCTACGTGTTCATGATTGCTGTTTATAACCCGAACATTTGAGAGGTCCCTCAAGCCTACTTTCTTTACAGTAGCTGCCTGTAACAATGATGTCATTGTTCGCGATAATCTAAGTAGGCGGCATGCTATTTTGTAAATTTTGTTTAAAACTACTCGCTGATGTTTATATTGGCATTTAAAATCAACTCTGCTTATGTGACATATTACTGCCGTCTCTCACCTTACGGCGTGTTTGATTATTAGGTGCATTGCTTCTCTCGTAGTGACAAAGTTGTATAGTTTTTCGATTAACACTAAAAGTGGGTAAAATAAAACCACAATATACTCAAAAGTTTTGAGAAGAATGGTTGAAAAATAAATTATTTGTAGGTTAGCTGGGGCTGATCCAAAGCGTTCTGCTAAGTGTGTCATTGTAGCATAAGAGCTCGGTTAGCAGAGTTAGAAAATCATGCGGAAACAACAAAGCACCAATGTGCAGCTTCTGCATTTTCCTTCGAAAGACAGACACACATTAGTGTGTCCTTAGAACGTACAGTGCCGAAGCATCACTTGCTGTTTTCGTGACCGCACATTGTGCCATAATGTCATGCGATCATTTGAGCGATGCCGGCCCTCGTAGCCGTGGTCGCTGGAGTGTATAGATCCGGCGCTCCGCCAAGCTGAGGTTCGCGAGTTCGAGTCCCGCCTTGGGCATTGTGTTTGTGTGTATCTATGTGTTGTGTAATTGCGGTGATAAGCGGTAACGAAAACAGTAAAACAAGGGAAATGTGTAGAAACAGATTCAGAGATAGTGTAGCTGCGAGTCAGATTAAGTTACATCGCACGAAATGCAGTGATGTTATTAAGAATGTTCTTGGGGCGTATTTTGCAAATGATTTGAGAAGTGATTTTGGTGATTCCATGTATAGTATCTTAGTGGACGAATCAACTGACATTAGCGTCACTAAGCTTCTATCAATAGCTATTATGTATCACAGTAAAACATCTGACAGGATGTTTCAACGTAACTCTAACTTGAAAGAATTGCGTCTGGAATTAAAGAGGCCTTGAAAGAAATTAATTTAGATTTGCAAAAATTGCGAGGCATTGGAACAGACAATGCTAGTGTGATGTTGGGGATGAATAATGTGGTATATCAAATACTTAAAAATGAGGTCCCACACTTGATACTTATAAGGTGTGTGGCATTCTATCCAATTGGCAACCTCTGCAGCAACTGCAGAATCTCTTCCAAGAAATTTAGATTTTCTAGTTAGAGAAACTTACAATGGGTCTTCTCGGTCCTCTACGCGGCACCTCCTTTACTGCCAAATGTTTTCCATTCTCAATGATGGGGATGAACTACAGGAAGAGCCAAAAGACTACGAACAGGCTACGCGTTGCTTTTCCTGTCCGCGTCCTCGGCGCTCGTTGCCGTTTGCCGGTATCATAGAAAGGCGCGGTTGGAACCATACAACATTTTTAAAACTGCTTTTAAAGGCTTTACTTAGCAAATTTATGAAAGTGCGCTTAAGGACATAATTATTAGAAAAGATTTGTAGCCCCCTCGGTCCGCCGACCTAACCCCCCTGCGATTTCTATCTTTGGAGTAACTTAAAACAAAGTATACAAGACAAATCCACGTACCCTGGAAGAATTAAAACGAAATATCCGCCAGGAAATTGGCAGCATTTCTCAACGTGAACTATAACTGGCGCAAAACTTCTGGAATCGTGACCTTGATTGCCACCCCAGCTGCCGAGCCTAGCAATGGTTTATGTTTAGCTTAATCAACGAAAGCGATATAATACCTTTGCTTACTCACAGTGCGTAACACATACAGTCTGCATAGAAAGTATCCGAACCTGGTTGTAATTTCAAAGAAAGGGGTACCTAAATAGTGCTTATTTTGTATTTGTTATATTTATAACCATGGCTCCTACGTTTTCAAAGTTAAGTGTAAGGTATTATACAGTCAAAGCAGGATAAAATTGCAAATGTTCTCGACTTCATGAAGCAAGAAGCAGAGATGAAGGAGGAAAATATATGTTTATCGGAATTTCGCAAAAGCTTTAAGAGAGTGAAATAAAGAGTAGCCAAAGCAACTGGTGTTTCACTGAGTTCCGTTTCCAGATTTCTCAAAGATAACAAAAGAACATATGGATGAAAGAGTATAATTGGACACACCTAGGAAGAAACATAAGGTCTCTAAGCGTATTACAGAAATAGAGGATACGCTCATTCGGCGCACGATTCACAACTTCTATGTGGAAGAAAAAACTGTGCCAACAATAAGCAGATTGCTCATTAAGCTGAAAGACAGCATAAATTTTCAAGCTGGTGCTACAAATCTCAGAATAAATTATTAAAAGGTTCAGGGTTCAAGTGGAAGAAAACGAAATCAAATAGAAAGAATTATCAACCAGGAAGAATTATCATCCAGGATAATGGTGCAGAAAGTAACGACAGCAGTGATGAACGGCAATGATATGAATGATTCCGCAGAAGAGGAAGGCCTGTTAGGTGTGGAAGAATTGCAAGCAGATGATTGACAGGTTTTTATATTAAGCGCTTTTTACAGCGGTGGATTTAAATATACCGTATATAACTATAAGTTTATCAGTGCAGTGCATAACCTGTGTGCGGATATTTGACAATGACTGTCCCACGCACTCCTGCAGCATTCAGACGACGGTCACCTGCTGATCTGGTAAGCAACTCGCTTCATAGCTGTCATTAAGATTTTCACATGCCTAGAACTGTTGCGCCAATTATACTGCGAGTGATGAATGGCTCCCTAAAGAGGTGCCAAAAATGTATGGACAACGACGGTGGTCAGTTTTAGCATCTCCTTCCATAAAGTTGGTAAGTAAAGCCTTTAAAAGTAGTTTTGAAATATTGTATGGTTTCATCCGCGCCTTTGTATGATAGCGGCAGAATGGCAACGAGCGCCATGGACGCGGACAGGAAAGCACCGCGCAGCCGGTTCGTAGCTTTTTGGCTCTCTCTGTACTAAAACTCCCCCAGTCTTGGGACACGAGGTGGTTATCTATTCAGCTGTAGTATGTAGAATAATTGATCAATGGTTAGAATTAAGGGCTCATTTTGAAATTGTTAGGCTCGGTGAAAAATGTTACTTAGCTGAAATGCTATACTCTATGTTCAGTGATGAGCTCAATTTAGTATATTTGTTGTTTTTTTAAACATATTCTATCTGATCTTCAAGGAGTCAACAAAAGTTAGGAGGCAAATGATGTAGACCCGTGCAAACTATTAGATGATCTGATAGTTCTTATTCAATCTCCTCTTAAAGCAATTGTCACTCTCACCTATCCAGTGCTGAAAATTTTTTTTTGATGTTGATTTCGTGAAACATCTACTGTCCATTCCAAACCAGAGTTCCCTTTGATATAAACAGAAGCACGTGCTTCTGCTTGTCACGAACCCAAGAACACACTCTTACGCCAACGTAAATAGTATCTTAATACATATATTATGAAATATTAGGGCAGGAAAGGTATAGAACTGCACGTTTTATTGCGGTTATCATAAGGACTCGTTGCTCAAGGTAATGGATATCTACTAGCTGTTAAGAGATTACAAACTATGATTTTCGCCTGCTATTGCGCTAACGCCGAGAGCATCGTTCTTGTTAATACCAACCCTATGCCACTCTCCTACACATACAAGAAATGCAGCAATGAATTCCCAGAGGTGGTATCTGAGTACCGAATAAACACTTTGCGTAACACAGGATATATGATAAGCAGGTTTAGGAAGTTCATGCATTTGCATATTTTTTTCAAAGCATGTTATTGATATGTTGATAAATTATTTTCATGAATTATGAATTTTCTAGTGCTCTGAGTGATTTTTATTGGGCATATAATTGCATATTTATGCATTTTTAAGTAACTGCACCATATTTAGTAAATAACATGATTATTTGGCATATTTTAACACTTAAACGGGACATATTTTTTAAAATGAGTTATTTTGGTTAAATGGTCACCTTTTTTTTTTGTTAACTGATGCTAACAAAAGGATCCTGTTTCACCCTCTGTCAATGTTACTGAGGCAAGTGGTTCATGTCATTGATCACGTGAAGAATGAGTGACGCAATGCTGGTAAGAATCATGTGATGTCTTGGAAGATAGGGAAATCCCCGCTGCACTGGGGAACAGATTAAGCAATAAGGTAGCGTGTTGATCGAGCAGCCGCTGCAGTCAGTTTGTTTGTGACAGTTAACGAGGTGATGCGAATACTGTCAGCGACTCAGGAGTTTAGCTCTGACCTTGTGGTTGACGTAAGCGAACCTGTGCCAGCGATGTATTGTTCTTCCCTCTCGCTCTATGGTTTCACACCCTGTTCCAAAGGTACTAATATCTTTTCTTTCCCGGAACAATAAATATTACGCGAAGTAGCATCAGTAGTACATTATATTACTGCATCAAACAATACAATTATGACCGTACTTCCAATAAGTAAACCTGTAAAACCTGTATACATGTAAACCACTATATTTATGACCATATACATGTGAAACATTATTTTGACTGTACCTGTTGACAAACGTTTTGAACTGCTGGTGTTAAGCTATTTGCATCGCAGGCAAGAAGCTCCCTAGTCCACTGCACACTTGCAGTTCAAGGACAAAGCCAATCTCGTCGGTCACTCACAATACTTACAGAATTAAAACTGCCGAAGGTGAAACCAAGTAATGCGAGCATACTTAAGAGTTTACAAAGGAAATTTTCTAGTGATCTTATTAATACAGATGGTGGTTTTATACCAAAAGATATTGGGAGTGAAAAACGGTTTCAGGTCGTTCAACATATTAATACTGCAAAGCACAGGGAAATGATTGTGAAAAAAGTGACAGAAGTGAAAGTGTCCCAACGTCTACTAGTCGAATGTATGGGAAGTAGAGTTACACAGTTTTCCTATGACCTTTGTGAAGCATTCCTAGCAGTTGACATACCTTTATGGAAAATAAATAACCCAATTTTGCGTAATTTTTTAGAAAAGTACACCAAGGAACACGAGCCTGACCAAAGTACCTTACGTAAAACATACATCCCTCGTTGTTACAACAATGTAATGTCTACCTTGCAAACTAAGTTAGCAAATGAATTTCTCTGGATCTCAATAGATGAAACAACTGATATAGAAGGACGTTTCATTGCAAATGTAATAGTGGCTGTTCTAAATCAGCAAGAGGCAGGTATGCCCTATCTCTTTACTTGCTCTCAGACGTTACTAACAGTGCATCAGTAAGTCAACTTGTGATTGACTCTATGAAAATAATATGGCCTGGTGATATAAAATATGACAATGACTATTTCTACAACAGTTTATTTTTCAATGCATAGACAGAAAAATAATCTGATGTATTGCACTCACAGGACTTTCTCTACTCTTGTACACATTTTTGTACAAATGTTATTCTCCATCTACTTCATGTTAATCTGATTGCTAATTTTCTTGTAGGTGCAAGGGGAATATGGTAGGCTTTAAGCGATAGTCAAATATTTTAAGAGCTCGTTGCTATGTGGAGCATTTCATTCTCTTTGTATGTCCAGGGCATAAAAAAAGAATAACGAATTTCCATTTGAGAAAAAGTATAAGTATTGGAAAATTCAAACAAATAACAAGGAATACCTCGGAAATGGTACACTCGACCCCCCCCCCCAAAACAAGGTAGTATATGACAAATTGTGTGCTTGAGAATATCAAAATGTTCGAAGCATTTTCCATGTAAAGGGTAGTCTGGAGTGGGGGATTTCCTTTAAAACCTTCGTGTCGCATCCTTGAAAGATAGTAAATTCAAAGTACCAAGTTTCGTATTTATCCGACTTTTCGTTTTTGAGTTACGCTGTTCGCAGCCTGACAGACATGTTTCAAAAATGCTTTATTTGGATTCAGGGCACCTCAAAACATGCATTTCCGGTGGAATCTCGATATCGAATGGGAATGGAATACTTCCGCTTCTTACTATAAGTAGTAGAGAAAGTAAGAAGCTTTAGCAAGAATAGGAAAGGTAGAATCAGACGACTGAAAAATCCAATGCCATCGGCGGGGTTTGAACCACGAACCTCCCAGTTTTTGTCGAGTTGTTCTAACCATTGAGCTACTATGGCAACATGCAAGTATGGCATTAAATTCGTCAGTTGCTTATCATTTTTCCGATAAACCTAATTTAAGATCTACTGCTAATACGCTGAAATTCCATGAATATTTTGTCCTTCAATCTCTATTTTCACATTTCGCGCGGAATTTTCTAGTGTTATCTAGTGTTTTTGGTACTATTATTAAGAGATAGTATTAAAAACGTACGCACGTCGAGTAACTGACACACCGTTTCTTAAGTAATTAAGTGGACAGATAAACAGGCTATTAAAGCGTACATGTGACTGTTTCACCGTGTTTTAACACGCCATAAATACGTAGATTGTGTGACTATGACACCGCGTTTTATTTGGTGTACAAATAAACACGTGTTTATAGCGTACATCGTGTGACTGTTTCACGGTCGCCTCTAGTGCTTTTAATGCTTACTTCGGGCGTATGGTCCCCGTTTCTCCACGTCCCGCATCATACCTTAGACGTCACGCAGATGTTTTACCCTGTACGCATGCGCCAGGACTTGAAATAACAGCTTGACCCAGTAGCCCAACCCCTACCACAGCTACAGCAGAGATTGCCTGATAATATTCAAATATTGAGGAAACTGTCTCAAAGGCTCCTGTTGTGGTAAAGGAACCGTTAATTCCCCTATTAGAAACATCACAATTGGATAGCGAAACAATGGCGAAAGTAGAATTATAGTGGCAAAAGTTGGCCATTATACAATGCAATAATGTCAATAATTCCGTCAATTTTTGGTGTGAGGTATTCAAATATCGTGATGCTAGTGGCGAAAATCCTTTTTAAGAACTTGCAGACTTTGCTTTATCTAAGAGGTGCTTCCTTGCTCAAATGCCGAAGTTGAAAGGTTATTCAGCCAATTAAATCTGGTGAAAACGAAAACAAGGAATCGAATGCGCACAAAAATTATGAATGCTATACTGAAAATTCGTGCAGGTCTTCTCAGTTATAATAAATGCTGCAACAATTATGAACTTCCTGCAACCGTTCTAAAAAAAATAGGAGTGTAAGAATATAAATCTACATCATCAACATCTACTGCATCTTCAACACCCGCTCTAACTTCAACTTCCACAATGTGTCCTTCCGAGGATGAGGACGATGACGTCATTTGGTCATGATCTTGATGTTCTCAATTTTTAGGTAAGGGATTTTATTTTATGGCTACTAATTATATGCAATAACCTGCGACTTATTATTTTTAAGATATAGAATTAATAATAGAAATCTAGTTCTTTTAAGGCCATTTTAGTCATTTTTCTACGCCAAATTTGGTTGAAGAAATATTTTACTGTTGGCAACAGTGGAGTAGCGACTAGGATGCCTGAACGAGTGCACGTGTCATCCCACTAAATTTCAACCTCTAGTCCTAGGAAGACCTTCCTGTATTTTGTTGTAAATTATGGGTACAAAGGCAGCAGCAGCGACTTTAACACGTTTAATGAGGTGTTTGGTTTCTGTATACCTGCTTTCTGGAAGGTCCGGAAACAGGACAATAGGGGTTGGTGACAAGGAGGGCAAGGCAAGTAACAAACATTTCATTCCTCGGTTATTAGTCAACCAGCATTAAGTGTGTGCAGTGCAGTCAGTGTTAATTTTACGTAAACCTGTGTATTGCTTTAATTGTGCATCTTTCATTTATGCTTTTAGGAATATGGACAATTCCATCGATTTAGTGGATTACTTATTAAAAACTCGGCAACAAAGGCAATTTTTTAGAGTTATTAGATTGGAGTTACTTGTAGAATGGTGAACTAATTTGGGTACCGTGTACACACAGTATGATTGCGACTGGTGCTAACATCGCCTGTCACCACAGCCAGCAGTGAACGTAGTATAAGCATGCTTAAAAGAATTAAAACTTATTTGAGGAACTCTATGACAAACCAAGACTCTTATGTTTAGCAATTGATAAACAGTTATTAAGTGTCGTCCTCCGTGGACTAGTGGTACCGTGCTAGCCTCTAGTTCCCAAGGTCGCGGGTTCAAACCCGGCGGAGGACGATGGATTATTTCGGGCGTAAAAATCCTTTGCATGACTTCCTTCGGAAGGGAAGTAAAGCCGGTGGTTCCGTGTCGTAGATTTACGGCACGTAAAAGAACCTCAAGAGGCCTCTGAGCAAAATTACCGATCTTTCACGCCCAATATAGAATGGGACGCTTAGTGCCATAGCAGTTAAAGAGCGTCCATAAATAAAACTCAATTTCAGTTATTAAGTGAAATCTGTGATGGACATCTTCATGAAGAAGAAAAATCGCCGACTGGAGCTTATACACAGGAAAATCTAAGTGAGTGCCTAACCTTCATTGTTTTCATGATTTACATTTTGTAAAGTTACACCTAACGCTATATTTTATAATCTAGTTTAGTTTAAAGTGTATGTTCAGTCAATTTCAGCATTTAATAATAATAATAATAATAATAATAATAATAATAATAATAATAATAATAATAGTAATATTAACAATAATAATAATAATAATCGAATTGATGTGGAGAATTCACACTATTTTATGAAACACTAATGTATGGGAATTTGTGCATTATATAAAAAATCTAAATTCAATTTTTGAAATCTAGTATTCCCAGAACACAATGTCAAGCTACGCCATTGATTGTACTTCTTCCTTGCGGACTCTATATCTACGTTTTCATGGGGAACGGAAATCGATTTGAGCAGACTTTCCGTATTGAATACTGCATGGAAACGCGGTTCTGGATCGTATTGAGATCGTTTTGAATCTTGGATCGGATCCTCATAGCAAGTAGGATCGGATCGAAATTTGTTGCACGAAAACACCCACCGTATTCAAATCGTTTTACATACACCAAAGATACTATCTTCTACTGAACTCGTAATACGCTGCACGCTCGTCATTTGTTTTTATTAGCAGTAATCGTTAATCATGTGTGTAATAAAACATGCAACAAAGCCACTTTTATCGCTGCCATAATTCGCAATTCTTCTCAAAAACGTTCACTAACCTCAAAAACCACTTAAAATATATAGAAAAAACAAATTAACATGTGTGTAAATGGTTTGGCAACCTAAATCCAAGTGACCAACATAAAAGCTTGAATTATTTTATTCTCGAACTTTGTGTATCCAGATCGATCTCAATACGTATTAAATTTAACAAGGAAACACGGCTCGTATTCAGTATGGAATTGGACTCAAATCGTTTTCAACTCCCCATGGAAACGTAGTGATTAGCGTTGCCAACACTTCCTCGCAAATAATGGCTAGATGGTATCTTTAAAAAGGCTTTATTTAACGAACAAAGGCTAGATATAATTGGCGTCTAGAACTACCCATATTTTGTTTGCAGAAGTTAAACCTCATTAAGACATTCTAAATATCATAACTGTATAGATAATTCCATGATATTTAAATATTGTAAAAGAATAATTTATTTAATATAAAATTGTAATGGATTAAGGTATATTGTTGCTAAGTAGAAACACCGTGCCTTAAATAGATCTGATATTTGAATATGAAATTTACTGAAATTCTTTAGGTAAATATGTTAAAACTGACCAAATATTTGTGTCAAAAATCATACATTTCCAGCGCATATACCTGAAAGTCGCCCTTATGATTAGTACACACTTTGATGACATGTCATGTCTCATGATAGGAACATAATACAGCTACACAGGTAGTGGGGATTCTTTTGCATAGCTAAATCGCCGATTAAATTATGCTATTTAGCCTAAAAGTTTTAAGCGACAAATTTTATTTTGCAGGGAGAAAATAGCTATTTTTCTTTTGTCTCGTCAGTTAATTTTACAGCACTGTATTGTTATAGGTATGTAGCACAGTTTTTTCCTGAAACCTACAAAGGTTCTTAAGTTGCTTTATTAGGAATTATTTAGCCTAGTTTGGTAATTGCATGTTCTGACAAATATTCACTTAAGATATGTGTGTTTTTAAAATATTTATTAAGTAGTTATATTTATCTTAAGAACATCTGTAACTGTCTAATATGGAATTTAGAATTATTAATAACTGTAACCAATTTGGTATACAGGACATAATTCTACAATAGCTTAAGGTCAACAACATAGATAGTGTTGAGCTGTGATAATACATCAAAGGAAGAATGGCAAACATTCCTAAACAAGATTTCTCTTTCCATATTTTTAAAAAAAATTAGCATGTAGATTTGGAGCATTTCAGATTCTGCTTAGTGAGGGCAAGATTGTCTAAAGTAGTTTCCAAAATGTTCGTGTGAATTTTAACGACATATACCTATAACCTTTAAGAAAATAATCTTTTACTTCTCAAATGTAAAATATTTGTATTAAAGCTACAGATGTCAATTTTCTTTTGGTGAAGTAATAATAACCAGTAGCCGAATAATTTCTCGCAACCTGGGGGGGGCACACTTGCCCCCCTACTTCCCCTAAATGAGGCCTCTGATGACGAATTTATAGAACAATAAAAAAATCAAAAAAACATTGCAACTGTTCATTGACACGTAACGTTTATGCAACAATGGATGGCAGAAATAGAGATGCCAAGAATTTCATATTATTGTTGTAATTTTATGTATAGTTACTCACAATAGGTAGATAATATTAAAACGAGTCGTTATAAATGCCTGTAGCTATAAAAATTCTAAAAAGGTAACCAATTTCCTTAAGAGGAAATATGCACAATAAACATAATAAGAGCCACAATTTTTACCTGTTGCGTTGCTTTGGGACAATACTTATGATAAAAATCTGATGTGTTACACTCACATGACTTTCACTACTCCTGTACAAACTATTCATACGCTTATTCTCCATATGCTTCATGTTAATCGAGATATCGATATGTTAATCCTATTGCTAATTTTCTTAAGGGGAATATGGTAGGCTTTAAGTGATAGTCAAAGCTTTTAAGAGCTGATTGCTATGTGGAGCATTCCATTCTCTTAAGTATTGGTAAACTGAAACAAATAATAAGGAATATCTCGGCAATGGTTCACTCCACAAAAAGAATATATATGACGTAAATTGAGTGTTTTAACGAGATCTACATGATTTGTGTACAAAATGTTATCTATCTTTTACGGTTTACCAGTCGTGCTAAAGCCATTCACAATGAAGAGGACTTTTGGGCACATTCCCAGAAAATTCAAGATTAACATTTCATTTGTCATGAAAATATCTTAAACATATGATATTTTAATTAAAATCGTTAGAACCATTTTTGAGAAAATCAAAATTTTCCATGGTAAATTTAGCCTGGGGCAGGTGAATGTTCTTGAAAATTTTCGTGTTGCATCTTTGAAAGAAACTGAACCTAAATACTAACTTTGGTGTTTATCCAATTTTTCGTTTTTGAGTTATGCTGTTCACCGGCACGCATACACACAGACGCGCACACGGACCTTTTTCTAAAAAGGCTTTTTGGGGGGGGGATTCAGGGGCCTCAAAATAGGTATTTCCGGTGAAATCTCGGTGTCGAATTTTTGGGTGGAATGCAATACTGTAAGTTGTTACTATACGTAGTAGAGAAAGTGAAAATGTGGGTAGTGTTTATATTTTTGAGCTCTTTTTTTACTTTTTCTACCACGTACATATTAGGTAGAGAAGGTATTGCGTTCCTCCCAAAAGTTCTACGCCAATATTTCACCGAAATACATGTTTTGGGGACCCCTTAATCCAAAAAAAGTTATTTTTAGATGAAGGTCCGTGAGTGTGCCTGTGAACAGCATAACTCAAAAACAAAAAGTCGGATAAATACCAAACTTGGTATTTAGGTTCAGTATCTTCCAAAGATGCGACAGGAATATTTTAAAGAAAATCCTCCCACCCAAAACTACCCTTTACATGGAACATTTCCCGAAATGTTTGATTTTCTAAAAATTGGCTATAACGATTTTAATTAAAATACCACGCATTAAATATATTTACATGACAAATAAAATGTATAGGTATCTTGAATTTTATGGAAACGCCTGTAAAGTTCTTTTCATTCGGAAGGAATTTTGTATAATTTTGTATAACTGATAAGCGTTAAGCGATGAACGAAAACTTACTACACAAAAAATGTAGATCTTTTTAAAACATAATTTATTTCAATTAAGTTTTTTTGTGGCATAAGACATTTTTAGACATCTGTTATTATTAGTGATTCAGATTGTTCCTTTATTGGTCATTCTCTTAAAGTCCTGTCAACATTCAGTTGTTTCTCGCGATTTCATGGTAACAGTATGGAATTTTAGGACCAGCATATAGCGTCCAGTTCTTAACATTTGGCTATCGCTGTTCCCTTTGTATAAATAACGAAATGTATAATGGAGCTATTTCTGCATAGATTTTTTTTATCAAAATTTAGTAGTTTGAAAAATAAGGTTTAGTAAGAATAGTTTGCATACCCACCAATAAACAATAGAGGTTAGAGAAGGTCATGTGAAAGTAACACATCAGATTTTTTAGTATTAAATTCATTGTTTTGTTCTTAAGATAAAAATACAGCAGCCTTTAACTGTTCCTATGGAGAGTATTTTTTCACGATGTTTTGCTGGAATGTAACTCCTGGTAACGGTTTCCTATTCAAGTTAAAGAGCACATTTAAAAAAAGGAGTTTAACATGTTCTGCCTATCGGCCAATAATATAAAATATCATTGAACAATGCTAGGAATGATTCTAATGCTAGATTTATAGGGCGGGATTCATAGTGGATCTTGAGCCGGAACAAGTTCTACTTCCGGTGGATTTACAGAGACCATCGATTTTTTTATTCATAGATCAGGACTTGCTTTGGTTCGGGGATCAAACGCCTTGGTCCGGACCAAATTTTGGTCTATCTCTGCGGGGTAGATTAAAGGCGACCACATTTACAAAATGGATGAATATGGAGTGATGGGCATGGCTGCTGTGCGTAGAATTCGCGAAATGAGACAGTGGAGTAAAACTATCTACCAAGATTAGACATAACTGGAAAGTTTGACGACCTAAATTTCCAAACAAATGCAGGTTTAGTAAAGCAAACGTTTGAAGGCTGACAAAACTGATTTATCCTAACCTTTATGACAGAGACGATAACCGAGGCTTGAGTACTTGTCCTCCGTGGTGTAGTGATTATCATGCTAGCCTCTAGTTCAAAACCGGCGGTGGGCGATGGATTTTTTCGGGCGTAAAAATCCTTACATGGCTTGCTTCGGAAGGGAAGTAAAGCCGGTGGTAGATTTACGGCACGTAAAAGAACCTCAAGCCTTCTAAAGAGGCCATTGAGCAAAATTACAGGCGAATATACAGGGTGGGCCAAAAAACTACGAACCGGCTGCGCGGTGTTTTTACGGTATGCGTCCTCGGCGCTCATTGCCGTCTGCCACTATCATAGCAAGGTGCGAATGAAACCATACAACATTTTTAAAACTAAGTTACCCCAGAGATAGAAATCGCAGGGGGTTAGGTCGGAGGACCGAGGGGACCACAAATCTGTACTAATAATTCTGTCCTCAAACACTTTCAATTTTTCTCATCAAAATATTTGGCGGTATGAGGTGTTGCAGAGTCTTGTTGAAAAACGGCAAAATCACGCTTCCTGGGTGTTAATTCTCTATGAAAAAGGGCAAAATTGTATTCACATATGCACGGGTTTCAACTGTTGACTCGAAAAAAATTAGCGAGAGATGGATAGTTTCCTAAAGAGGTGCCAAAAATGCATGGACAACGACGGTGTCCAGTTTCAGCATCTCCTTTTATAAAGTTGGCAAATAAAGCCTTTAAAAGTAGATTAAAAAATGTATGGTTTCATCCGCGCCTTTCTATGATAACGGCAGACGCCAACGAGCGCCGAGGACACGGACAGGGAAAACAACGCGCAGGCAGTTCGTAGTTTTTTGGCTCTCCCTGTAGAATGGGACGCTAAGGACCACAGCGGTTAAAGAGCGTCAATAAATAAAAACTCTATTTAATTTTGAGGCTTGAGTATCTCAATTGGTAGGCAAATGCTAATAGCATTTCCGTATTATGCCAGAGGAGGGTATCAAGAAAACACTACTGAGTTTATCAAGGCGCCAGTAAACCGTATTATAACTAATATCTCATGTGGCATTGCTAGACTTCCCTTCGTTAAACCGGGATTACGATGAACTTTACGTAACATGACGGGACGTAACGCGAACTTAAGAAATACTGCTAAAGCAAAGCTTTAGTTATGATGCACTGAACGTAACGGACATGAATCTTGATTGATTGTTCTTTTATTACTTCATGCTACTACTTCAAGCCGATTGGTTCTAATTACCATGCGACATTAAACTTGACGTAACGGGAAGGAAAATTTTGACACTCAAATTTATAAGTTACATCGCGTTAAAATAAGTCACATTAAAACAACCCTAAATATCTACCTCCATTTACTACAATGTATAAGACCTTCACGTTACGTCAGGTTGAGTTTAAGTCACTAGATTAACTTCAAAGTAATTGAGGTTTTACTTACGTTTTTCCTGCGAGGAGAGAAGGATTAAACTCCCAGAAGGTTTATGATGTTAAAGTATTTCCTCAGGTAATTATTTTTGTACAATTAATATCACACAATATTTAATTATTTGGTTAAGATCCAACAGCAAGTTAAATTCTTATTGAAATGAATAACAATGCCGTGAAACTGTGCATCACGTGGATAAGAAGGTTTCCAAAATGGGAGGGGTGGCAATAGATAGAATCATGTACTACAGAGTGAGCCAAAAGACTCCGAACCGCCTGCGCGGAGTTTTTCCTCTCCGCTTCGTCGGCGCTCGTTGCCGTCTGCCGATATCGTAGATAGGCGCGGATGAAACCATACAACAAATATAAAACTACTTTTAAAGGCTTTACTTGCCAACTTTACAAAGGAGATGCTGAAACTGGCCACCGTCGTTGTCAATACATTTTTGGCACCTCTTTAGGAAACTATCCATCATTCGCCGTAGTTCACGTTGAGAAATTTCCTGACGGATATTTTGTTTTAATTCTTCCAGGGTGTGTGGGTTTGTCTAGTACAGTTTACGTTTTAAGTTACCCCCTAGGGGTATTTTATGAACAATATTACCGGCTGCGTTATGTTTTTCCACTGGTCGTGTAGAAATATGATAAAAAGATGATAACGAACTGCTGCTATAAACTCAGTCACTGTGTTGTGGTTTTGCTTTGCAGTGTGAAAGTCAGTTTTGAGTTGACGGTAATGTGATGTAGTTCAGTTATTACGAGTTATTTATTATTTTGTCCTGTACTTACCGAAGAAACATTTGACGACATCGGTCATCGTTTGGAAAATTTCCCCCCAAAAATTCCATGATGGATAGTTTCGTAAAGAGGTGGCAAAAATATATGGACAACGACGGTGGCCACTTTCAGCATCTCCTTTCATAAAGTTTGTAAGTAAAGACTTTACAAGTAGTTTTAAAAATGTATGCTTTCATCCACGCCTTTCTATGATAACCGCAGACGGCAACAATTGCCGAGGACGCGGATAGATAAAACACCGCGCAGGCGGTTCGGAGTCTTTTGCCTCAATCTGTATGAATACGGCCCATAGACAACTTGTTGAATAATAATGCAAAGCTGTGAGGATACCTATAAGAAATAGTACAAACGCTAATTATTCTAAATGTCACTATTATGCGGCACCAGCGAATAGCAGCAGTGCGGCGTTGCCTCATACGGACGGTACAGCTCGCCGCTGGAAAACTCTTAATTGGAATATCATGTGCGCGCATGCGTATTTCATATTTCAAGAACGCAACAAATAGTTAGAATAAAAGGCGACATTTTCCTGAACAAGTACCAAAAAGAATAGTATTTTTACCCCCAATGGTTCGCCATTAATTTATAGTTTTATCTTTCGTGTTGTTTAAGCGGGGAGTTGTGGACGTGGTCATGCTTGTAATAGTAATAAATCCATTGCTGTCGTAGTTACTTTATATATTGATATGTAATAGACATAATTATCACTTAATAATGTGCAATTCTGCATGTCCTAAATAAATTCAGAAATATTTCTTCCACTAGGTTTTCTGATACAGCTACGTGGTAATGAAAATCCTTTCGAAGCCTTCCGGCGCATCTCTACAAAACCATACATAACTATTTTTAATATATAACGTGTTGTATGGTTTTGTTTCACAGAATACTACCATTGGCAAACCAATAATTAAGTGTATTTTAATGGTTATTATGCTTACTTCTGCATGATACAGATTCCTAGAACCAAACACGTATCCGTTACGTGAGAAGAGCGTGTTAGAAGATTTTTAGAACATTCAATACCTCGTTACTTGGAATGCACTACCCTCCCAACAACAACAACAACAACAACAACAATAATAATAATAATAATAATAAATATAAGGCATAAGCCAACAGAACTTTAATCAGCAAGTGCTATCACGTTCTCGAGGAAGCATCAACAATGGAATTCATTACACCATTGACCAGACACTCAAGGTTAAAACAAACATTGATTAAGCAAAACCACTGCTAGTGTACTGTTTGACAACGAGAAGAAGGCGAGCGGGGTTCTGTAACTGTTTATCTGCTCACGTAGGACTGTCGATTAATTACTACGAAATGTGTTTATGTGTGCAAATGAACCATCCAGGCTGTCAGATCTGAAACTAATAGAACAGCAACCGCCGTAATAGGTGTTAACGCATGGGTGAGTACTGGACAACACTGTAGTTTATAACCTCCTAACATGCTTATTGTATCCACACGGCGAGCGTAAATATGATACAGACGCAGGAAAGTGTTGATGTTTCACATTCCTCTCGCTTGCCTTCTTCTTGTGGTCTTATCAGTACTTTTTATAGCACGCTTGTGACTCAGTTGTAAATTATCTGTGGTGTACCCCGTTCTTACAGTGATAGGTTTGTCCTAGCGTTTATAAAGTTAACTCTTTCGTAAAAATGTCGCTTAGTAAGCCCTGTAGAACCAGTGGATATAGCAGTAAGGTTAGGGCTGTTGTCTTCAGTGTGTATAATTTCTTTAAAAAGTGTGCCAACGAAGAAAACCGCAAAAATCTTAACTTGTCGAAATGTGAAGAACTTACTGCTGAGGCGTGCTCAGTAAGTACATCAACTGTTTCACGAGTGTGTAGGGAAGCGACATTATTTCCATCGCCGAGAAAGCATATACGCTTACCTAAGAGAGTGACAACCTGGACTATCGAATAAGATGTATGGAGCAGTGTTTTGAAATTTTATGATAAACGTGATATCGAGGGCGATTTATTTCTCTATTTGTGTATTACATTTCCATTATCGTGTCTCTTCTTGGTTTCTTGTAGTGTTTAAGAGAACATTGCGATAGCATCTATAATAAACGTGTAACGTTCTGACGAAGCGAAGTGAAGTTTGTCAACCGCGCGGCCACTCCGTATTGGTTGTCCCGAAACGTCAAGAGATTTGGACCGAAAAGTAGCTTTGATAGTAGTTCTAATTATTTTAATACGTGTTCCTAAGGTACAGTATCAAACACTCGGAGTACCAATTATTTCTTTATTAGCTGCTCCAAAACAAATGTTAGTTGTGTAGGCTTCCACGACCCATGTGTTTAGCTCCTGGAGAACGTCCTGTCAAATTGTGGCTGGATGCACAACAGCCCTGAAGATGTTCACTACACGATGAGCGAAACGTCGACATCGAGCCACAGTCTAACGCTATCGCCGGAAAGTCACCACACGTAAAATGTTAGTTTTAAATAGAAATTGATTGCTTGTCACGATGTTCTTCAAATGTAAAACGCATACAGTATATGGCATGTATTATAAGTGTAACTGCTTCCTTAAAAGTGTATTCTCAACTATTGTACGATCACTGGTTCAGTGTATGACTATGCATGACGCAAGTATTTTACTTCACAGTTGTTTGAATCCTTCCAATCTGTCTCCAGATTTTAAATATACAGAGAGAGCCAAAAACTACGAACCGACTGCGCGGTGTTTTCCCTGTCCGCGTCCTCAGCGCTCGTTGCCGTCTGCCGCTATCATAGAAAGGCGCGGATGAAATCATACATTTTAAAAACTACTTTTAAAGGCTTACTACCAACTTTGTGAAAGGAAATGCTGAAACTGGCCACCGTCGTTATCCATACATTTTTGGCACCGTTTTAGAAAACTATCCATCACTCGCCGTAGTTCACGTTGAGAAATGCTGTCAATTTCCTGGAAGATATTTTGTTTTAATTCTCCCAGGGTGCGTGGGTTTCTCTTGTATACTTTGTTTTAAGTTACCCCAGAGATAGAAATAGCAGGGCGTTAGGTCGGGGGATCGAGGGGGGCACAAATCTCTACTAATATTTCTGTCCTCAAACACACTTTCATAAAGTTGTTAAAGCAAGCCCTTAAAAGTAATTTAAAAATGTTGTATGGTTTCATCCGCGTCTTTCTATGATAGCGGCAGACTTCAACGAGCGCCGAGGACGCGGACAGGAAAAACGCCGCGCAGCCGGTTCGTAGTCTTTTGGCTCTCTCTGTAGTTATTACATTTTTAAAACCGATTTAGGGACAACTTTGTCAGTTGCATGCCTTGATATTTCCGATGTACATACAGGAAAAAGTATACCATTTGGATTGCGTCATCGTATTATGAGCTTGTTGACTTGCTGTGTTTATTCCCTTTGTTTCTCCTAATAAAGGTTATGCTAGCTACGTGTTCATGATTACTGTTTATAACCCGAACACTTCAGAGGTCCCTCAAGCCTACTTTCTTTACAGAAGCTGCCTGTAACAATGATATCGGTGTTCGCGGGAATCTAAGTAGGCGGCATGCTATTTTTTAAATTTTGGTTATAACTACTCGCTAGTCCCTGATGTTTATATTGGCAGTTAAAATCAACTCTGCTTATGTGACATATTGTCGTCTCTCAGTTCACGACCATTGTTTTATTATTAGGTGCATGTGCTTCTCTCGTAGTGACAAACTTGTATAGTTTTTCGATTGAGACTAAAAGTGGGTAAAATAAAACCACAATATACTCAAAAGCTTCGAGATGAGTGGTTGAAAAATAAATTATTTTTAGGTTAGCTCAGCTTGTACCAAAGCGTTCTGCAAAGTGTGTCGTTGTAGCATAAGAGTTCGGTTAGCAGACTTAGAAAATCATACGGAAACAAAAAAGCACAAATATGCAGCTTCTGCATTAGTGTGTCCTTAGAAGGCAACAGTGCCGAAGCATCACTTGCTGTTTTCGTGACCGCACACTGTGCCATAATGTCATGCGATCATTTAAGCGATGCCGGCCCTCGTAGCCGTGGTCGCTGGAGTGTATAGTTCCGGCGCTCCGCCAAGCTGAGGGTCGCGAGTTCGAGTCCCGCCACGGACATTGTGTTTGTGTGTATCTATGTGTTGTGTATTGCGGTGATAAGCGGTAACAAAAACAGTAAAAAACAGTGTGAACTGGGTAAAACAAGGGAAATTTGTTGAAACAGATTCTGAGATAGTGTAGCTTCGAGTAAGATTAAGTTACATCCCACGAAATGCAGTGATGTTATTAAGAACGTTCTTGGACCGTATTTTGCAAATGGCTTAAGTGATATTTGTGATTCGATGTATGGTATCTTAATGAACGAATCAACTGACATTGGCGTTACTAAGCTTCTAGCAATGGCAATTGTGTATCACAGTAAAACATCTGACAGGATTGTTTCAACGTATCTCTAACTTGAAAGAAGTGCATCTGGAATTAGAGGCCTTGAAAGAAATTAATTTAGATTTGCAAAAATTGCGAGGCATTGGAACAGACAATGCTAGTGTGATGTTGGGGATTAATAATGGGGTATATCAAATACTTAAAAGGGAGGTCCCACACTTGATACTTATAAGGTGTGTGTTGCATTCTATCCAATTGGCAACCTCTGCAGCAGCTGCAGAATCTCTTCCAAGGAATTTAGATTCTCTAGTTAGAGAAACTTACAATGGGTCTTCTCGGTCTTCTACTCGGCAACTCCTTTACTGCCAAATTTTTTCCATTCTAAATGTTGGGGATGAACTATAGGGAGAGCCAAAAGCCTACGAACCGGCTACGCGGTGTTTTTCCTGTCCGCGTCCTCGGCGCTCGTTGCCGTTTGCCGGTATCATAGAATGGCGCGGATGAAACCATACAACATTTTTAAAACTACTTTTAAAGGCTTTACTTAACAAATTTATGAAAGTGTGTTTGAGGACATAATTATTAGTAGAGATTTGTAGCCCCCTCGGTCCCCCGACCTAACCCCCTGCGATTTTTATCTTTGGTGTAACGTAAAACAAAGTATACAAGTCAAATCCACAGACCCTGGAAGAATTAAACAAAATATCCACCCAGTAAATTGCCAGCATTTCTCAACGTGAACTACGGCGAGTGATGGATAGTTTCCTAAAGAGGTGCCAAAAATGTATTGACAACGACGGTGGTCAGTTTAGCATCTCTTTTCATGAAGTTGGCAAGTAAAGCTTTCAAAAGTAGTTTTATAAATATTGTATGGTTTCATTCTCGCCTTTCTGTGATAGCGGCAGAATGGCAACGAGCGCCAAGGACGCGGACAGGAAAACACCGCGCAGCCGGTTCGTAGCTTTTTGGCATTCTCTGTACTAAAAATCCCCCACGCTTGTGACACGAGATGGTTATCTATTCAGCTGTAATATGTAAACAAATTGATCAATGGTTAGAATTGAGGGCTCATTTTGAAATCGTTAGGCCCAGTGAAAAATGTTATTTAGCACATATGCTATACTCTTATGTTCAGTGATGGGCTCAATTTAGTATATTTGTTGTTTTTTTAAACATATTCTATCTGATCTTCAAGGAGTCAGCAAAAGTACGAGGCAAATGTAGACCCGTGCAAACTATTAGATGATCTGATAGTTCTTATTCAATCTCTTCTTAAAGTAATTGTCACTCCCACCGATCCAGTGCTGAAAAATTTTTTTTGATGCTGATTTCGAGAAACATCTACTGTCCATTCCAAACCAGAGTTCCCTCTGATGTAAACTGAAGCACGTGCTTCTGCTTGTCACGAACCCAAGAACACACTCTTACGCCAACGTAAATAGTACCTTAATACGTGTATTATGAAATATTAGGGCCGGAAAGGTTTAGAACTGCACGTTTTATTGCGGTTATCATAAGAACTGATTGCTAAAGCTAATGCATATATACTAGCTGTTAAGAGATTACAAAATATGATTTTCGCCTGCTATTGCGCTAAGGCCGAGAGCATCTTGATTTAGTCAGTTGGTATTTGAGTTCACATGGCAGAGAAAGGTGCGTGTAGTGCGAATAAACTGTTCAAACACGGAAGCGGGAAACAGTTAAAAAGTGGGTAAAAACAAACAATACTTCATATATTCAACTCACTATTACAAAAATACCCGACACTTGCATTATTAGATATTACGTAACTAATATCGGGTTTTACAGGCGTTTCAGTGAGAAGTGTAACGAATATAAACAGACATAATACAACATAGAAGACGATAAAATGTGTGAACTTGTTTTAAGTGCGACAGTGCTGTGGAATTGTGGATAAGCTTGTCATTATTTTGGAGAGTAGTTCTGATTCCAATATGGCAGCTGAGTCATCTTCGGAGGATTCGGTTTTGGGTGTTCCACTTTTGCCCGTGGATTGTGATTAACGTAAGTAAAATGTTCATTGCCGCAAACTTGTAAAATCGATTGATACCTCAGGTTGCATTTTGAACTATGATTCTCACGCAGGGTGCGTTTTTATAGATTTAAATAGTGTTCATCAAGCTCGTGAAAGGGGAAGAAGCAGCCATTGGGGGGGGATTGCGAACTACTTTCGCGCGGATAATACAAAGAGTTTAGTAGGCTTTAAGTGATATTCAAAGCTTTTAAGAGCTGATTGCTATGTGGAGCATTCCATTCTCTTAAGTATTGGAAAACTGAAACAAATAATAAGGAATATCTCGGAAATGGTTCACTGCACTAAACGAATATATATGACATAAATTGAGTGTTTTAACAAGATCTACATGATTTGTGTACAAAATGTTATCTATCTCTTACCGTTTACCAGTCGTGGAAAAGCCATTCACAATGAAGAGGACCTTTGGGCACATTCCCAGAAAATTCAAGATTAACATTTCACATTACATTAACATCGTTAGAACCGTTTTTGAGAAAATCAAAATTTTCCATGGTAAATTTAGCCTGGGGTAGGGGGATTTTCTTGAAAATCTTCGTGTTGCATCTTTGAAAGATACTGAACCTAAATACTAACTTTGGTGTTATCCGACTTTTCGTTTTTGAGTTATGCTGTTCACCGGCACGCATACACACAGGCGCGCACACGGACCTTTTTCTAAAACGTTTTTTTTTGGGGGGGATTCAGGTGCCTCAAAATATGTATTTCCGGTGAAATCTCTGTGTCGAATTTTTGGGTGGAATGCAGTACTGTTAGTTGTTACTATACGTAGTAGAGAAACTGAAAATGTGGGTGGTGTTTATATTTTTGAGCTCTTTTTTACTTTTTCTACCACGTACATATTAGTTAGAGAAGGTATTGCGTTCCACCCAAACGTTCTACGCCAATATTTCACCGAAATACATGTTTTGGGTACCCCTGAATCCAAAAATAGTTATTTTTAGATGAAGGTCCGTGAGTGTGCCTGTGAACAGCATAACTCAAAAACAAAAAGTCGGATAAATACCAAACTTCGTATTTAGGTTCAGTATCTTCCAAAGATGCGACAGAAAGATTTTAAGGAAAATCCTCCCAACCAAAACTACCCTTTACTTGGAACATTTCCCGAAATTTTTGATTTTTTAAAAATTGGCTATAACGATTTTAATTAAAATACCACGCATTAAAGATATTTACATGACAAATAAAATGTATAGGTATCTTGAATTTTATGGAAACGCCTGTAAAGTTCTTTTCATTCGGAAGGAATTTTGTATAATTTTGTATAACTGATAAGCGTTAAGCAATGAACGAAAACTTACTACACAAAAAATGTAGATCTTTTTAAAACATAATTTATTTCAATTAAGTTTTTTTGTGGCATAAGACATTTAGACATCCGTTATGATTAGTGGTTCAGATTGTTCCTTTATTGGTCATTCTCTTAAAGTTCTGTCAACATTCAGTTGTTTCTCGCTTTCATGGAAACAGTATGGAATTTTAGGACCAGCATATATCGTCCAGTTCTTAACATTTGGCTATCGCTGTTCGTTTTGTATAAATAGCGAAATGTATAATGTAGCTATTTCTGCATAGATTTTTTTTATCAAAATGTAGTAGTTAGAAAAATAAGCTTTAGTAAGAATTAGTTTGCATACCCACCAATAAACAATAGAGGTTAGAGAAGGTCATGTGAATGTAACACATCAGATTTTTTAGTATTAAATTCATTGTTTTGTTCAGATAAAAATACAGCAACCTTTACTTGTTCCTATGGAGAGTATTTTTTCACGATGTTTTGCTAGAATGTAACTCCTGGTAACGGTTTCCTATTCAAGTTAAAGAGCACATTTAAAAAAAAGGAGGTTAACATGTTCTGCCTATCGGCCAATAATATAAAATATGATTGAACAATGCTAGAAATGATTCTAATGCTAGATTAATAGGGCGGGATTCATAGTCGATCTTGGACCGGAACAAGTTCTACTTCCGGTGGATTTACAGAGACCGTCGATTTTTTTTATTCATAGATCAGGACTTGCTTTGGTTAGGGGATCAAACGCCTTGGTCCGGACCAAATTTTGGTCTACCTCAGAGTGGTAGATTAAAGGCAGATCACATTTTACAAAATGGATGAATATGGAGTGATGGGCATGGCTGCTGTGCGTAGAATTCACGAAATGAGACAGTGGAGTAAAACTATCTACCAAGATTAGACATAACTGGAAAGTTTGACGACCTAAAGTTCCAAACAAATACAGGTTTAGTAAAGCAAACGTTAGAAGGCTGACAAAACTGATTTATCCTAACCTATGACAGAGACGATAACCGAGGCTTGAGTAGTCGTCCTCCGTGGTGTAGTGGTTATCATGCTAACCTCTAGTTCAAACCGGCGGTGGGCGATGGATTTTTTCGGGCGTAAAAATCCTTACATGGCTTCCTTCGGAAGGGAAGTAAAGCCGGTGGTAGATTTACGGCACGTAAAAGAACCTCAAGCCTTATCAAGAGCCCATTGAGCAAAATAACAGGCCAATATACAGGATGGGCCAAAAAACTACGACCCGGCTGCGCGGTGTTTTTTCTGTCTGCGTCCTCGGCGCTCATTGCCGTCTGCCGCTATCATAGAAAGGTGCGAATGAAACCATACAACATTTTTAAAACTAAGTTACCCCAGAGATAGAAATCGCAGGGGGTTAGGTCGGAGGACCGAGGGGACCACAAATCTGTACTTATATTTCTGTCCTCAAACTCTTTCAATTTTTCTCATCAAATAATTTGGCGGTATAAGCTGTTGCAGAGTCTTGTTGAAAAACAGCAAAATCACGCTTCCTGGCTGTTAATTCTTCCAAAAAAAAGGGCAAAATTATTCACATATGTACGGGCTTCAACTGTTGATTCGAAAAAAACTAGCGAGTGATGGATAGTTTCCTAAAGAGGTGCCAAAAATGCATGGACAACGACGGTGTCCAGTTTCAGCATATCCTTTTATAAAGTTGGTAAATAAAGCCATTAACAGTAGATTAAAAAATGTATGGTTTCATTCGCGCCTTTCTATGATAGCGGCAGACGCCAACGAGCGCCGAGGACGCGGATAGGGAAAACAACGCGCAGGCAGTTCGTAGATTTTTGGCTCTCCCTGTAGAATGGGACGCTAAGGACCACGGCAGTTCAAGAGCGTCAATAAATAAAAACTCAATTTAATTTTGAGGCTTGAGGATCTCAATTGATAGGCAAATGCTAATAGCATTTCCGGTAAAGCCAGAGGAGGGTATCAAGAAAACACTACTAAGTTTATCAAGGCGCCAGTAAACCGTATTTGTATAACTAATATCTCATGTGGCATTGCTGGACTTCCCTTCGTTAAACCGGGATTACGATGTACTTTACGTAACATGATGGGACGTAACGCGAAGTTAAGAAATACTGCTAAAGCAAAGCTTTAATTAGGATGCACTTAACGTAACGGAAATGAATCTTGTTTGGTTGTTCTTTTATTACTTCACGCCGATTGTTTCTAATTACTATGCGACATTAAACTTGACGTAACGGGAAGGAAAAGTTTGACACTCAAATTTATAATTACATCGCGTTAAATTAAGTCACGTTAAAACAACCCTAAATACCTTCATTTACTACAATGTATAAGACCATCACGTTACGTCGGGTTGAGTTTAAGTCACTAGATTAAGTTCAAAGTAATTGAGGTGTCACTTACGTTTTTGCTGCGAGGAGAGGAGGATTATACTCCCGGAAGGTTTATGATTTTCAGGATTTCCTCAGGTAATTATTTTTGTACAATTAATATCACACAATATTTAATTATTTGGTTAAGATCCAACGTGGGATACATTTTAATGACAGCAATTGTTGCGTTCTATTTAAATTCGATTTGATTCTGCAATTTTAATGTTAAAAGATAATATTCCAGCAAGTTAAATTCTTATTGAAATGATTAACAACGCCGTGAAACTGTGCATCACGTGGATAAGAACGTTTCCAAAAAGGGAGGGGTGGCAATAGATAGAACCATGTACTACAGAGTGAGCCAAAAAACTCCGAACCGCCTGCGCGGAGTTTTTCCTGTCCGCGTCGTCGGCGCTCGTTGCCGTATGCCGCTATCATGGATAGGCGCGGATGAAACCATACAACAACTTTAAAACTACTTTTAAAGGCTTTACTTGCCAACTTTACGAAAGGAGATGCTGAAACTGGCCACCGTCGTTGTCAATACATTTTTGACACCTCTTTAGGAAACTATCCATTACTGGCTGTAGTGGACGTTGAGAAATTTCCTGGCGGATATTTTGTTTTAATTCTTCCAGGGTGTGTGGGTTTGTCTAGTACACTTTACGTTTTAAGTTACATTTTATGAACAATATTACCGGCTGGGTTAGGTTTTTCCACTGGGCGTGTAGAAATATAAAAACATGATAACTCACTGCTGCTATAAACACAGTCATTGTGTTGTGGTTTTGCTTTGCAGTGTGAAGTCAGTTTTGAATTGACGGTAATGTGATGTAGTTCAGTTAGTACGAGTTATTTATTATTTTGTCCTGTAGTTACGAAGAAACATTTGACGACATCGGTCATCGTTTGGAAAATTCCCCCCAAAAATTCCATGATGGATAGTTTCGCAAAGAGGTGCCAAAAATATATGGACAACGACGGTGGCCACTTTCAGCTTCTTCTTTCATAAAGTTTGTAAGTAAAGACTTTATTACTCGCGCAAAACGTCTGGAATTGTGACCTTGATTGCCAATCCAGCTGCCGAGCCTAGGAATGGTTTTTGTTTAGCTTAATCAACGAAAGCGATAAAATACCTTTGCTTACTCACAGTGCGTAACACATACAGTCTGCATAGAAAGTGTCTGCATCTGGTTGTAATTTTAAAGAGAGCTGCAGTATCTAAATAGTACTTATTTCATATTTGTTATATTTATAACCATGGCTCCTATGTTTTCAAAGTTAAGTGGTAAGGTGTTACATAGTCAAAGTAGGGAAATAATTGCAAATGTCATCGACTTCATGAAGCAAGAAGCAGAGATGAAGGAAGAAATTATATCTCGAGTTCCACAAAAGCCTTAAGAGAGTGAAAGAAAGAGTAGACAAAGCAACTGGTGTTTCACCGAGTTCCGTTTCCAAAGTTCTCAAAGATAAGAAAAAAAAAAGCATATGGATGAAAGAGTATAATCGGCGCAACAGTTCTAGACACGTGAAAATCTTAATGATAGCTATGATGCGAGTTCCTTACCAGATCAGGTGGGGACCGGTCTTCTGCATACACAATAGTCATACAGCATCTAAAAGTTGGAGTGACGATAGCGAATTAGGTTTGCAGGCACCTGTTGCCAAAGGGCAAATACTTAATATCGTTCGTGCTGTTGGAAAGATCGGCTTCGTTCCAAATGCCCTTCTTTTACAAGTCTTAACAAACAACAGGAGATTTTCATCAAGAAATGAATACAGAAAATTACATGAAGTGAATCAACGCCATGTTGATACCTAATATGCCTGCTGGGTCTGTTCTGGTCATCGACAATGCTTCACAATGCGTCAACACTCAAATTCACAAACCACCTACCTCAACTTCCTTGAAATAAGAAATGAGCTCTTGGTTACTTAGACATAATAAAGCTTTAGAGGAAAGCATGAGTAAAACAAAGCTGTATAACTTAATTAAAGCCAACAAACAGCTTCAGAAGTCATACATACGTGACTAGATAGTAATACAACATCGCCATAATGTACCTAGACTGTCATCGTATCGCCCAGATCGAAACCCAATCGAATTAATCTGGGCTGATATCAAAAAATGGGGGGAATGAAGAAATATCACTTTTAAATTAAAATATGTGGAGCAGTTATAACGCCAGCAATTTGCTGAAATTAGAAGGCCAGAATGGGAAAATGTATGGCGACATGCTGAATAAATTAATAATCATTATTCCGAAAAATACGGAATTGCAGAAAATCAAATAGAAATAATTCTCATCCAGGATAATGGTGCAGAAGGTAGTGGCAGCAGTGATGACGGCAATAATGTGAGTGATTCCGCAGAAGAGGAAGGGTTGTTAGATGTGGAAGAATTGGAGGCAATGATTGACAGCGTTTTTTTATATTAAGCGCTTTTTACAGCGTGGATTTTAATATACTGTATATAACTAAGTTTATCAGCGCAACACAGTGCATAACCGTTGTGGATATTTGACGATGACTGTCCCACGTAGTGATGGGTCGAAGGAGTCGGAGTCGTTTCAAAGGAACGGTTCCTCCTTTGGAAGTGTGAAGTAACCATTCCACTATTCGGAACTGGCACTTCCTTACTTCCAATCACTTCCAACTCCGTCGGAGTTACTTCCACAACAGTTTTACTTCCATTCCGCCGGAGTACTTCCAAGACATTTACTTCCAACTCCGTCGGAGTTACTTCCACTTCCAATTGCATCATTCCATCAATTCCATTGGCAGTACAATACCTAACCAGTATTGCGTTATGCGTAGGTATTATTTAGAAGTCGCCATGACATTGGATATCATTTCCTTTATGGTAAATGAGATGGTATTAATGCAGCCTGCGTCACGTTGCAATTTGAGAAAAAATGTTTAAGTAAATTAAGTCAATTCTGACTCAAGTATTGATGAATTCGGGTTTGTGTCATTTATGCAAAATTGATGTTAAATGCCCTATTGAATATGACAAATGCAATGAACCTCTTTAGTTGAACGTTAATACAGACTTCTATAAAATACGCATAAACTTTCTCCCCTCCCCCGATGTATGGTTCAATACCAATAATGCTTCCACGAGAAAAAACATTTTTTTTAGTTATATTTCATCTGCTCGTACTTTCCACGTCATGTAGTCGTGATTTTAATAAGGGAATATTGCAGTAAGTTGAACGTTATGTACAGAATTTCAAAAGCACGCAGAAGCCTGTTTTTTTTTCTGGTGTAATCATTTAATTCCGATTATGCTTCTATGAGAGAATTCCAATTTCTAGTTACATGTGCGCTTACTACTTCGCACGTATGTAGCAGTTATAATAATATAATTTTGCAGTATGTCTGTAGTCAAATATTGCATTTTAACTCCCTAAAGCAACATTTTATGTTGATTGCTAGTTTTAGCCTTAAAATTAATAGTGAGCCCTTTACGTGAACAGCACGAATTATGCTTAATTAGCCATTTAAAACATATTTTTCATTTGTTACATTGTCGCTGTGAGCAAAATAACTTTTTGAAACAAGAAAAAACTTGAAAGCACCATAATTAGGACAAAGCTACAATAGTATTTAATTATGAATTGCCATACGTCACATAACCTCATTTTAAATCAGCTGATAAATTACTTCCAGTTTCGCCAACCTCATTTCTGTTGAAAATGTTGGTACTCTACATTGCGCATTTTCCTTATCCGCTTCGTTGTTTGCTGTGTGCCATGACGTAGTTAGTAGTCGCTAACAGCAAAATAGCTGATAATTCTGCATATACAGCTGTAGCTAAGACGAACAATTTTTAATTTAACCGGACGGAGACCGGGAGATCCGTGGTTCAAATCCCGGCTTGGCATTGAATGTTTCAGTCATCTGATTCTACCTTTCCAACCCTGTCCAACACACGGCTTGTGTGAAAGAACAATTAATTCCAATTTGTAATTTGCATTATTCTGTATTTGATAACCTAGTTTTTTTCATCACAAAGTTAGAGTAATACCTTAGGAATTTAAACTATTAAACTGCCTTAAGGCAGTAAACTTTGTCCCGCAGACTTACGGTTCAGAAGGATAAATAAAATAAATGTAAATCGGAGCATACCACTTTTTATTAAATTCTCAAAATGTTCCGCTTCACAATAACATAAAAAGCAGCCCCTAAAGATTATGAGTATATTTAAATTAATTTCCCAAAAGTAATGTTTTATATTTGCTGAAACTACATTTATTGCAAAAGAATTTACCTCCACACTGTTCATAACCTAAATGTTCAACACGCAATACAAGAATATTTTACTAAGTATCTAGGCATAAGTTTCAGTCTTAAAGCCAGTGTAGCGTTCCGTTAATTATATTTGCTTTACAGCAAATAGAATTACAAATTATTCAAGTACGTTGGGTCTACATCACTACATATGATATTACCAATATTACTTTGTAGTTCATTATACAACGGGGATAAAAACACAACATACTAGCGTAGAACTACAAGCCATTAAATCACAAACAATTGCTCATGTGACAGGAGACATTAATTGTTAAAGACATGTGTGGTATCCCGTTGAATATATTTGAAAAGCTTCCTCTTCATAGACTAGGGGAAGTCATTCCGGAGTAAAACAGTGGAAGTATTTTCACCAATACTCCGGAATGAGGAAGTGGAAGTACTTCCAATGGAACTAGTTCCACCAGAGGCCGGAACTACTTCCTCGGAGAGGAACTGGAACTACTTCCTTGAAACGACTCCGACTGCGGAGTGGAAGTGTTGGAAGTAGTTCCGGTAAAGTAACGCACTCGACCCATCACTAGTCCCACGCACTCCTGCAGCATGCAGTCGACCGGTCACCACCTGATCTGGTAAGCAACTCGCACCATAGCTATCATTAGGATTTTCACGTGTCTAGAACTGTTGCGCCGATTATACAAGTAGTTTTAAAAATGTTGTATGCTTTCATCCGCGCCTTTCTATGATAGCAGCAGATGGCAACGAACGCAGAGGACGCGGACAGGAAAAACACCGCGCGGGCTGTTCGGAGTCTTTTGGCTCAGTCTGTATGAATACGGCCCATAGACAACTTGTTGAATTATAATGCAAAGCTGTGAGGAAATAGTACAAACGCTAATGATTCTAAATGTCACTATTATGCCGCACCAGCGAATAGCAGCATTGCGGCGTTGCCTCATACGGACGGTACAGCTCGCCGCTGGAAAAATCTTAATTGGAATGTCATGCGCGCATGCGTATTTGATATTTCAGGAAAACAACACATAATTAGAATAAAAGGCGACATTTTCCTGAACAAGTACAAAAAAGAATCGTATTTTTACACCCAATGGTTCGCCATTAATTTATAATTATCTTTCGTGTTGTTTAAGCGCGGAATTGTGGTCGTAGATGTGCTTGTAATAGTAATAAATCCATTGCTGTCGTAGTTACTTTATATATTGTTATGTAATAGACATAATTATCACTTAATAATGCGCAATTCTCCATGTCCTAAATAAATTCAGAAATATTTATTCCACGATGTTTTCTAATACAGCTACGTGGTAATGAAAATCCTTTCGAAGCCCTCTGGCGCAGCTCTACAAATCATACATAACTTTTTCTTTAATATATAGCGTCATGTATGGTTTTGTTTCACAGAATAATACCATTGGCAAACCAATAATTAAGTGTATTTTAATGGTTATTATGCTTACTTCTGCATGATGCAGATTCCTAAAATCAAACACGTATCCGTTAGGTGAGAAGAGCGTGTTATAAGCTTTTTAGAACATTCAACATCTCGTTACTTGGAATGCACTACCCCCCAAATAATAATAATAATAATAATTATAATAATAATAATAATAATAATAATAATAATAATAATAATAATAATAATAATAATAATAATAATAATAATAATAATAATAATAATAATAATAGGCCATGCGTCACGTTCTGACGAAGTGAAGTGAAGTTTGTCAATCGCGCGGCCACTCCGTATTGGTTGTCACGAAACGTCAAGAGATTTGTTCCGCAAAGTACTGATTGACCACGAGAAGAAGGCAAGCCAGAGGAATGTGTAACATCAACACTTTCCTGCGTGCGTATCATATTTACGTTCGCCGTGTGGATACGATAAGCATTTTAGGAGGTTATAAACTATACAGTGTTGTCAAGTACTACTAACCCATGGCTAGAAGTCCAGTAGCGGTCGTGCAAGATCCAAGTCTGAGAAGATCTGGCAGCCTGGGTGGTTTATTTGCACACATAAACACATTTCGTAGTAGACGTAGTAAACAATCGACAGTACGTGAGCAGATAAACAGTTACAGAACCCCCCTCGCCTTCTCGTTGTCCAACAGTAGCTTTGATGTTAGTTCTAATTATTTTAATACGTGTTCCAAAGGTACAGTGTCAAACACTCGGAGTACCAATTATTTCTTTATTAGCTGCTCCAAAACAAATGTTAGTTGTGTAGGTGCGTAGGCTTCCAGGACCCATGTGCTTAGCTTCTGGAGAAGGTCGTGTCAAATTATGCCTGGCTGCACAACAGCCCTGAAGAAGTTCACTATACGATGAGCGAAACGTCGACATCGAGCCACAGTCTAACGGTATCTCCGGAAACTCACCACACGTAAAATGTTGGTTTTAAATAGAAATTGATTACTTGCCATGATGTTCTTCAAATGTAATACGTATACAGTATATGGCATATATTATAAGTGTAACTGCTTCCTTAAAAGTGTATTCTCAACTATTGTACGATCACTCGTTCAGTGTATAACTATGCTTGGACGCAAGTATTTTACTTCACAGTTGTTTAAATCCTTCCAATCTGTCTCCAGATTTTAAATATACAGGAAGAGCCAAAAAACTAGGAACCGGCTGCGCGGTGTTTTTCCTGTCCGCGTCATCGACGCTCGTTAGCGTCTGCCGCTATTATAGAAAGGCGCGGATAAAACCATACATTTTTAAAACTACTTTTAGAGGTTTTACTTACCAACTTTATAAAAGGAGATGTTGAAACTGCCCACCGTCGTTATCCATACACTTTGGCACCTGTTTAGGAAACTATCCATCACTCGCTAATTTTTTTTCTAGTCAACAGTTCACGCCCGTACATATGTGAATACAATGTTGCCCCTATTTCTTTTTAGAGATTTAACAGCCAGGGAGCATGATTTTGCATTTTCAACAAGACTCTCCAACAGCATATACGGCCAATATTTCGATGAGAGCAATTGAAAGTGCGTTTGAGGACAGAATTATTAGTAGAGATTTTTGACCCGTCGGTCCCCCGACCAAACCCCTGCGATTTCTATCTATGGGGAAACTTAAACAAAGTTTACAAGACAAAGCCACACACGCTGGAAGAATTAAAACAAAATATCCGCCATGAAATTGCCAGCATTTCTCAACATGAACTACAGCGTGCGATAGATAGTTACCTAAAGAGGTAGTTTCCTAAAGAGTTGCCAAAAATGTATTAACAACGACGGTGGCCAGTTTCAGCATCTCCTTTCATAAAGTTGTTAATTAAAGCCTTTAAAAGTAGTTTTAAAAATGTTGTGTGGTTTCATCCGTGTCTTTCTATGATAGCGGCAGACGGCAACGAGCGCCGAGGACGCGGACATGAAAAACACCGCGCAGCCGGTTCGTAGCTCAGCCTGTATAAGCCGTTCTCGGTGCGACAGCTTTGATGCCACTTCCTGCTTCAAATGTTTATAATGTTTAATGTTACCTGTTAATGAGTTTTATGATGTCTTCATCTCGTAGCTCGTTCTGCGTTTTCTCGTGCGCCTGCTCCTCTAGTGGTATACCTATGAGTTCTTTACCTCAAGGTATGCGTGAGTGTATTGTGAAAGGATATCACCAGTTTAGCTACCTGAGAAATTTTAATGTTGACTTAAAATGTTTGGTATGAGAAGAGTCGCCGACTGTTGCAATTACGAATTAATTATTTCTATAGCAATAATTAAGCGAATCGTCAGTTGCAGTAAGTCGCAAAGATGTTTTTCCGAAAGATCACTCGCAATAGCCGCTAAATCTTACTCAAGCGCGTCACTAGGAGCTACACTACTTATAATGGAACTCACATTCACAAGGGTCATCAAACGAATATGTCACAGAATTAGGTAAATAAGTAATTCTGATTTAGAATGCACGCTCTTCTCTTAACATAAGATCCGCCTACCTACCGCTACCCCTATCAATGTCCCTTCTCTTGCGGTCCAATCTTAAAACTCTTAAGTATGCGTATCTTACCTTGTTGCTATGCGGAACCTCCTCGAAGCTCAGAATTTCATTCCCCTTTATAATTTACAGAATCCTTGCCTACGTGACTTTGCAAACATACTGAATACAATCTAACTCGATTCCAAGAACTTTTATACTAGCGCATTCGCTAATCGGCTGTTACTAATGACTTTCTTACATGACTTGCTAATTACCTATATCTTTCCGGACAACTCTCTCAATTCAGGCTTACTACATTATACATTGATTTAATGTATGGAAATTATTTATTGCAATCATTTCTTTATTTAATTATTTATATCTTTCCGTCAATAACTGCGGTATCAATCTGGCAATAGTGAAATTCTAGTAACCCTTGACGCATTTCCTTAATGCCCGTGTTTAGCAAAATATAGCAGTCTGTGATACAAACAAATGCTTTTTTAATACCAAAAACTTATTTTATGAAACCGAATTTGAGTTTTATTAAAGGCGTAGCACCACTAATGCTGTGTGTGATTTTGTACAATAAATCCTAAGTAATTTTGAGAACAATACATGCACCATTATGGATTTAACTAAAATAATCGATAATTTGTCTCATCTTAGTTCATTCATTGAGCTTGAATAGGGTTACAGATTTTACAGAGAGTTAGGTTTTTAAAGGCGTATTTATAAATGCTTTGCCAGTTTGTGCAAGTCGCCAACAGCAATTAGAGTTATATTGTCCATTCCAAACCAGAGTTCCCTCTGATGTAAACAGAAGCACGCGCTTCGGCTGTCACGAACCCAAGAATATACTGTTACGCAAACGTAAGTAGTTCCTTAATACATGTATTATGAAATATTAGAGCAGGAAAGGTATAGAACTGCACATTTTATTGCTGTTATCATAAGAACTCATCGTTAAAGGTAATGGATATATACTAGCTGTTAAGAGATTACAAAATATGATTTTCGTCTGCTGTTGCGCTAACGCAGAGAGCATCTTGCTTGTTAATACCAACCGACAGGTACGACTGCCATTCTCTTACATACACAAGAAATGAAGCAATGAATTCCCAGAGGTGCTATCTGAGTACCGAGTAAACACTTTGCGTAACACAGGATATATGATAAGCGAACAGTCATTCATAATACACTAATACACATATGCTCAGCTCAGATCAAATCTTGTAATTTAGTCAGTTGGTATGTGAGCTCACATGGCAGAGGAAGGTGCGTGTAGTGCGAACACAGTGCGTATAAACTGTTCAAACACAGAAGCGGGAAACATTTAAAAAGTGGCTAAAAACAAACAGTACTTCATCTATTCAACTCACTATTACAAAAATACTCGACACTTGCATTATTGCATATTAGGAAACTAATATCGGATTTTACAGGCGTTTCAGTGAGGAGTGTAACGAAAGCGAGCAAAGAATATAAACAGACATAATGCAACATAGAAGAGGATAAAATGTGGGAACTTGTTTTAAGTGCGACAGTGCTGTGGATAAGCTTGTCATTATTTTGGAGAGTAGTTCTGATTCTGATACGACAGCTGAGTCATCTTCGGAGGATTCGGATTTGGGTGTTGCACTTTTGCCCGAGGATTGTGATTAACGTAAGTAAAATGTTCATTGCCGCAAACTTATAAAGTCGATTGTTACCTCAGGTTGCATTTTGAGCTGTGATTCTCACGCAGGGCGCCTTTTTATAGATTAAATAGTGTTCAACACGCACGCGGGAGGGGAACGAGCAGACATTATGGGCGGGGATTGCTAACTACTTTCGCGCGGATAATACAAAGAGTTTGTTTTCAGGGAAAGGCACTCTGGTTTGGAATGGACAATAGAGTTTTGTACTAGTTTGTTAGGGAAAGATATTAGAAACGGAGGAAGATTTCACGTTATGCCTATTGCATCTACTAAATCTCCAGGAAGGAGGGATGAGGTGAGAGAAATACAATCGTATGATTAAGTACTTAGCTATATACTTGGAGCTGTTTTATTCTAATATTTCTTGTTTTATTTCAATTATTGACTTGTACCTGTTTTAAAAATGAAAATAAACATTAGGTAACCATAAGTACCATGTTGCACCTCTAGCAGCTTTGCTATTGGTTCTCGTCAGGTTTCGGATTATAGGTTGGGTACACAAAACCTGTTTTGTGTCCCCGAAGCTACCTGTAGCTGGGAAGGGATAATGATTGCAGGAATGGCTTTGTCAGCAGACACACACCTACATACCTGTTCACTACGACGAATAACTGGCTTACCTGTTCAGCATGCAACAACGCTATTGGTTAGATACACTGTAGGAGGCTGGGTGATCCAACGTGTCATTTAAGAACAGTTCTCTTTGTTGTGAAGTAAGCCAAGAATACGGGATTATTGCAGCTAGTAGATACCAGTGTCACTTAACCTAAATGGATAAAGGTCATAGTGTCTATACGTTAACATATGAAGTTGGTAACCTATGAAGTACTGTGCTGCACCTAGTCATGGGCAAAACCTGGGATCCAGGTTTGGTGGATTGTGGTGGGGGGGGGGAGCGAAGTAAGTGATACCGTATAATGAAAAACAATATAAACCAAAGGAGTTTTAATGACTTTTCAGAGAGAAAAACATTAATTGATTTAAAAGATTAGTTAATATACTAATAATTAATAAAAATATAGAGTGAGCCAAAAGACTCCAAACTGCCTGCGCGGTGTTTTTCCTGTCCGCATTCTTGGTGCTCGTTGCCGTCTGCCGCTATCATAGAAAGGCGCGGATGAAACCATACAACATTTTTAAAACTAGTTTTAAAGGCTTTACTTACCAACTTTACGAAAGGAGATGCTGAAACTGGCCACCGTCGTTGTCTATACGTTTTTGGCACTTCTTTTCGAAACTATCCATCACTCGCCGTAGTTTACTCTGAGAAATTTCCTGTCGGATATTTTGTTTTAATTCTTCCAGGGTGTGTGGGTTTGTCTAGTACACTTTTTGTTTTAACTTACCCCTGAGGGGTATTTCACGAACAATATCACCGGCTGGGCGGTGTTTTTCTACTAGGCGTGTGGAAATATTATAAAAACGTGATAACGCACTGCTGCTATAATCAAAGTCCCGCTGTGGTCGTTTTACTGTGCAGTGTGAATTTGAATTGACGGTAATGTGATTTAGTTTAGTTATTACAAATTATTTATTATTTTGTCCTGTACTTAGTCACAAAGTTTATTATGGCTCAGTATATGTTTTCTACTGCACAGCGTGTATTTATTTATGATTCGTATGTGTTAACTCGGTCAGCTCGCCTAGTGAAAGTACGATTTGCAGTAAGGTTTCCAGGTGTAAATGTTCCAGGCCGTACAACAATACATGAACTTTACAGTAAATTTCAGGCCACAGGAAGTGTTCAGGCTAAGAAATCTAAAAGACGGCGTTCGGTTCTTACCGAAGAAACATTAGACGACATCGGTCACAGTTTGGAAAATTCCCCCCCCCCAAAAAAAATTCCATAATGGATAGTTTCCTAAAGAGGTGGCAAAATATATGGACAACGATGGTGGCCAGTTTTAGCATTTCCTTTCTTAAAGTTGGCAAGTAAAGCCTTTAAAAGTAGTTTTAAAAATGTTTGTATGGTTTCATCGGCACCTTTATGTTAGCGGCAGACGGCAACGAGCGCCGAGAACGCGAACAGGAAAAACACCGCGCGGGTGGTTCGGAGTCTTTTGCCTCACCCTGTAATACTCGTATATTCCATCAGTCATTAATCAGACAACTGAAGATTACATACCGTTTTGATCTCCATATCCGCAGTTGTACTTTGTACGAATGAATATTTGGTCAATCAGTGTTATTTAATTTTTCTTTCCTACATGCCATATGTAGGTTAAAGTTACTAAGATAGAATCAGACTGAAAAATTCAGTGATTGACGAACCAGTGGTTAACTATAAAACCCGTACGATATTGTAAGTTGCCATTGGGGTATGCTATCTCAAAATAAATTTGAGAACACTTTTTAGTTTACCGGAAATATGAGTCATTTAGTGTATTTATTGTCATACTGGTATGTTGCCATGGTACCTCAGAAAGTGAAGCAGCGGCACGGCGAGTTGTAGATCTATAGCTCTAATCCGAGCTCTATTTCTGAGTGCTTCAGTCTGATTTTAAATTTCCAACTTTAGCCTACATATGGCAGTGTGAAAGAGCAAGTCATGAGCATTTAATTCTCTTATTTATAATCAATGACTTTTGCTATTCTAATACAAAATATCCCTTTTATCCAAGGGTATCTACCCCAGCCGAGAGGGGTGGCTGAAGCTTTAAGGGAGTGTACCACTGAAATTTGTTGACAATATGGGGAAAGTTAGCACATATTATGCGTAAAAAGTAATCAGAGACTATAAATTCGTAATACGTTTTCACTTTGGTTTGGTGGAAACCTTTATATGCAACGGGATAAATTTCGGGAATCAATTTGCTTTTTTCGATTTAAAATTGGTATTTTTGGAAATTCATTTTCTCAGTGTTTTCGCTGTTTTAAATCGTTCCACACGATACAATTTTTATCCAATTCCTCCAAAAATGTTCATATATGTACATTCCAAATAGCCAAAGAATTAAAACTATCGTATAAGCTTTGTGTGTTAATGGCTTTTGGCTTGTTCATTTTAGAGCAAAAAAAAAAAACGTGGAAAAATAGGAAAGTAAAAATATTATTTAAAAAGAAGATTTTATATGGAACTAAAGCTGACAGAAAGAAATTGTGTGGCAGTTTCGTGCACTGTGAGGAGATAAATGAAATGGATACTTAAAAGAAAAAAAATATATAGGTATATATATTTTAGAATTTCATCCTGTAGAACATTTAGAAAATGGCAATAAAATTAATTTTTGAAACACAATAAACTGAAATTCAAAGAAATATAGGTATAAACGAAATCTAACAACGTCCAATGTTTACGTAACAAATCCTTAAAATTATATTTTCAGTCAAACTGACTTACAGCTTTAGAAAATAGCAATTGGAGTGGTACATTCCCTTATCATCTGAGGCTCATTTTCGGGAGGTCCTGTGTTGGATTCCCGGCTACAGTCACCTTGGGTTTTTCGTGTTTTTTCCTGGTCGGTAGTGAATACTGGGGTAGTTTATATTCTTATTTCATTTTTCAGCATTGCAGGGCCTGGCACAATAGCGCATGTGGTGGATGTACAATAGGCAGAGCTGTGTTTCTACCTAGCACGCAACCTTCTGCTCGAACCTGTCCGTAAGGATAGTAGGTAGCCATTGGTGGACGTCGGGGAAAGAGTGGAGATCCTGATTGAGAGTTTCCTCAGAACTGTAAACTCGTCAATCATCAGTTATGAGGATGAAGTCTACCACTACCAACTAGGCGGCCGAGAAAGCGACGTCGATGCCAATGCCAACCTTAAAAGTGAGTCATCAAGTGTTTTTTTATCTTTCGTGTGATTTTGTGTTTTCAGGTATTATTACAAATGGTGCCGCTGTTGTGAAAAAACAGCCAAATGCTATGATTTCTCATAGATTAAGCATGACAACTTTGTTTCTGTGTGATATTCTATGTTGTGCAGAATGCAACAATGCTTAGGTTTAATTTTATTTTGCTTTAAATTAGTTCTATATTTTTTCAAAGACTTATAACATTTTGCCAATATTAATGTATATTACTTATATTTTATCCAGCTATGGGTGCTTGAGGTTTCTGAATCATATATTGACCCTATTTGCCCTTTTTGATAAATGATATCAGCATTATTTTGTTTACGTATTTTCAGATAAATGCTATAAAACTGATAGGCAACATAAATAATCTATCTTTAGAAAAATAGTATAACCTTTAATTTCATATAAGTAAGACATAAAGAGTATATACAAACATACATTTCATCATTAATTATCATTTGAATGTAGGTACCACTATTGAGGGGTGCAGGCAAGTTGCGTCCCATCCAGGTTATGTGTTGATTATTATCTATTTAGAGCGTTTAGAAAGCTGTGTAAGTTGCGTCCATCAAGGGGTGTACCTACTGTAAACCAGAGAAGTATACGTTATCTTTTCTGAAATCACATCAGCAATGGACCTTCCCGTAACCTATTTTGAGACATATATGTTGACGCTGAGTTTCTACCAAATATACGGGCTGAATTTTCTTTTACAGATAGAAGAACCATGAATGGTTGTGAATCACTTCACAGGAGACTCAACAGTTTTACCACAAGTCACCCTAACATTTATAATTTCGCCGATACCCAATCGGAAACTTATACAGCCTTCAGAAGTTAACGTAAAAGAAGAAGAGCTGTTATTAATACGGAAAAAATTCTAGAAAAACACATGTTAGCTTTCCAAGGGGGGGGGGAACTAAAGTTTTTAAAGGCCATTGATTGTAAGCCAGTATGAGTGGATTTTTATTAAAATACAATAACCACCTCTTTAATTGGGTTTAATTACTTTTAACTTTATACTTTAAGTACAAACATTTTAACCATGCGACTAACGTAATCTACATTAGAGTCAGTCCTAAGCCTGTAAATGGGAAAGAAAATATTTGCTTACAATTCTGTAATGTTGATGGACATCCCTTATTTTTAAAGCGTCGTGGGGCGGAACTAACGTAACCCAAAGGACGCAACTAACGGTTGATTTATATCTGGGGACGCAACTTGCGGCTCCGCTGTTGAGGACAAAGTAAATAGAGAGAAATTTAATCTTCATGGGATACAAAACAATAGTCGGTGTCAGCATCGTGTAACATACATAACAGCAGCTCTATGAAATGACAACTAAATTCAGCTGCCTTTCATAAAAGCAGTAATTCCATGTTACTACAATGGAAGGTGGGGCAAGTAGCCTGGTATAATGCTTTAGTGGTCAGTACTTGTACGTGTATGGGCTTCATTGTTTCAGTGATACCATAGACATGAACAAATTTCCTTTCAATTTGTCAAATTTCGCTAATTTATTGACTGCGTATAAAATTCTGTGCTTTATGTTACCATTTTGTTTGTTCTTGCCAAATGGAGATCACTTGTTAGATTTATTCAAGCTGCGTTTGTACCGGATTTTCTCTTAAATGACGCGACTAGGATTTCGCCGCTCCCACGACAGGGTTCGTGCAGTAAAGGCTAACCGGCCCGCCGTTTCCTCTCTAAATAATCCGCTGTTAGAATTGAGTCTCTCTTACGTCTATGCAAACCTGGTACATGCCGAAAACATTTTTGAGCACCTAATAAACTTCTGCAGCCGAAATATTGCAAAACACGCCGGATTCTGTCTTCTAATTCACATACGGTAAAGGGATTTATAGCATAAAATGTATGTTTAAATATTCCACACAAATAATAATTATTTAGATCTGGAGAGCGAGCAGGCTAGTCAATTATTCTGTAATCAGAAACATGTGATGCCAGAGAACGATTTTCTTGGACTTCTTTCTACGACATGTACATATATTTTCTTAATCACAACTGTTGCCAATGTAACACGGACCCAGGCTGTTTCAATTTTTCTAACAAGGTTATACATTTTGGACCTGTTAGGAAAGTGTATGTTCATTCAGTTCCGTGCCCAGGCCGAGATGGGGAATATACTAGGTGGCCCAAAGAAGCTGTCATTTGCAGCCTTATATTTCCGCATACTGTGTTCCACAGCAAAGAAAGTCCCGGGGAATGAAGGGCAAAGGGGAAATTGCTGATTAGACACAGTCTGAACCCTGCCTACTTGCTTATGTTACCCTTATTTATGACCAGGGCTAGGAAGTTCATGCTCTAAAAACTCTTGTAATATGCATGCAAATATGCCCTTAAAATGTGCGAAATATGCACCAAAATATGCCCTAAAATTATTATATTTAAAGACAATGTGCACATACAAACTTACATTTATTGCTGAGAAGTAGATACACATGCCTCCACATCCAAAATAAGGGATGAATTACAATTTACCACTACTGCATGACGGAAACTTTCCATGGTATATCTTCGTCTGTTGTCTCTCAATATACTTTTGTATCTTAAAGAACTTATTTCAACGTCACGTGAAGATATTGGTGCATACTTAAAAGTTGATAGTTGTTCCACAGAAAGACACACAAGTCTTCAGGTATCCCTAAGGGCTTTCCTCCAAGAATGTCTCATATTTTGGAGATTTGTTTATACCCAGGGTTTCTTAAAAGGACATAGTTTACTTTGTCTTTTATTTTCTGCCCTGCATTACCCGGAATGGACACCAAACCAGAAATGGTAGTATTAAATACTTTTAATGACTGATTTAAGGGAAGAACTGTTGTGTCCAGGGATTTAATTGCTGCAGGCATATTGGAAAAATGTGTTAATTTAAGGCAAGATTTCCTTCAAGCTCTTAATCTGAGAGAACATTCTGTGCTATATAAATTGAAGCAGCATCATCTGATTCTAATGAATTAATAACTCTCCTGACTGCCGCTAAATGCTTACATAATACAATGCAGCTGTTATCCAACTCCCCCAATGGGTTTAAACAGTTTCAGGTGGTAGTGGAATATTAGGCGCCATCTTTTTGAACACCTGGACCATAGATGCAGATTTAAGAAACACTTTTTTCACATTAGAGATTAACATATCTACTTTAGGAAAACATAACCTAATTGTTTTGCAATGCGATGAAGGGGATGAATAAGACAAGTTAAATGAAGGCTCTTAGGAATAATTTCTCTTAATGTTTTCTCTGCTTTGATCATATAGCTTGCTGCATCAGTTAAAAAATAAAAGTACATTGTCATATTTTATATCACAAGACCATATTAATTTCATAGAGTCAATCACAAGTTGACTCACTGATGCACTGATAGTAACTTCTAATTGAGAGCAAGTTAAGAGATAGGGCACACCTGCCTCTTGCTGATTTAGAACATCCACTAGTATATTTGCAATGAAACATCCTTCTGCATCAGTGGTTTCATCTATTGAGATCCAGAGAAACTCATTTGCTAACTTAGTTTGCAAGATAGACATTACATTGTTGTAACAACGAGGGATGTATGTTTTACGTAAGGCACTTTGGTCAGGCAGGTGTTGCTTGGTGTACTTTTCTAAAAAATTACACAAAATTGGGTTATTTATTTTCCATAAAGGTGTGTCAACTGCTAGGAATGCTTCACAAAGGTCATATGACAACTGTAGAACTCTACTTCCCATTCACTCGACTAGTAGACGTTGGATATTTTCACTTCTGTCACTTTTTTTTCACAATCATTTCCCTGTGCTTTGCAGTATTAATATGTTGAACGACCTGTAACAGTTTTTCACTCCCAATATTTTTTTCACATGCCTTACAGTATAAGACTCTACCATCTGTACTAATAAGATCACTAGAAATTTCACTTTGTTAACTCTTAAGTCTGCTCGCATTATTTGGTTTCACCTTTGGCATTTTTAATACTGTATTTATTCATACCACCTCGTCAATTGTCACAAACAAACAGGCTGCAGTGGCTGCTCGATCAACATACTGCCTTATTGCTTAATCTATTCCCAGTACAGTGGGGATTTTCCTATCATAAAGGCAAGCCATTTCATGATTCTTACCAGCATTGCATCACTCACTCTTCACGTGATCAATGATCATGAATCACTTGTCTCAGTGACATTGACAGAGGGTGAAACGGAATCCTTTTGTTAGCATCAGTTAATAGAAAAACAAGTGACCATTTAACCAAAATAACTCATTTTAAAACATATTTCCGGTTTAAGTGCTAAAATATGCCAAATAAACATGTTATTTATTAAATATGGTGCAGTTGCTTAAAACAGCATAAATATGCAATTATATGCCCAATAAAAATCACTCAGAGTACTAGAAAATTCCTAGTTCATGAAAATAATTTATCAGCATATCAATAACATGCTTTGAAAAAAATATGCAAATGCATGAACTTCCTAACCCTGTTTATGACACACACGACAGCTCAGTTGAATAGTTTTACTCCTTGTGTAGCATGCGTTCTCCATCACACGTTCACTGTCCTTGTCGCACTTTTTCCAAACAGATAAGGCTAGCACATTCTTGTCAGGGACTTTCTTTCCGTTGGCGAACAGTACATGGGTGAAAAAATAGTTGGTGCATCAGTACTATTCAAAGGGGCATGCAGGTACAATGCGAAGGATCACTGAGGTAGTGCTGCTATCTGCAGGTGTTTACATGGTAATTTTTTACTGATATGCGTCGCGTGGCGCCTGCATGCAGTTCTGGAACGTGTGTCTCAGAGGCCCTTACATCAATTCGTCCACCAAGACGAGTATATCTTTGCACATGCTTGTTATGAATAATGTACTAATTGAAAACAATTTAGTTCTAACGAATCTTTACGGGTAAACAAATATAATAATAATAATAATAATAGTATAATAATAATAATAATCATAATCATAATAATAATAAGTTTGTTTAACCTTGTTAACCTTGCCATATAGTTGTACTGATTGTAGATTAACTGTCATGGAACTAAATGACTTAACACATTCCTGAATTCTTGTAAATGAGCGAATTGCTTATTAAATAACCGATAAACCCCCCTCACACACACACACACACACACACACGCACACACGCACACACACACACACAACCACACACATACAGGTACTCTTACATTCAAACACCAGGCTCTGGGCATACCGTAAAATGTTTTTTTTTAAGACAACTTTCTGGAGCCCAGCCGGGAGTCAAACCCGAAGCATCTCATATAGCACACAGTTTCACTACCGAATGAGCTCTGGGAGCAGTAATAGCAGTTAGTGGGTTCGTTTTCAAGCATTGGTCTTTCATCTAGCGGTCTCCTCTCTGTTGGTATGGAGTCCCGTTTACAGTTCTATTTGGGCAAACCTTTTGGCATTCACGCTATCCAGTATGAACTAACTTAAACTAAAGCCCTGTCCACACTGTTAACATTTAACAAAACTTGTCAAGTGCAACATGTTATCAGTTTGCATGTTGGCCAAATTCCGATTGCGGAATTGACTTAACATGTTAACCGAAAGAGTTGTGCTTGACACTTTTAACATGTTGGGTGTTTTCTGCTTTTAATGGAAAACTGTTAAGGCAATTCGCACTTTGTATATGTGATTAGGTGAACTTCGGAAGTTTCCAGACTGTAACCATGGCAACGGTGTACTTCTGATTCCTTCATGCTATTGTGTTCGGTAGTTCCGTGTTGACTCGTTCTGTGCTTCTATCCTTGATTTGGTTTACTTCATGTGAATTTATGGAATGAATGAAAGAAAGGGCACTTTCATTAATAAAATCTTTGTTAAGGCTATCTTATGGAACATTGTAATGTATGTAATAAAAAGGATGGACAATTATGCCAAACTGTGTGCAATTAATTGCTGTTCAAGGGGCAATATCAGAAACAAATAGCCTCACTTTGCTAGAGAATTGCAAAAAAGGCTCAAATCTGGCAGGTGGATTGGCTGCTCTCAAACGTGTGTTCTCTTTTTAATTATAGCTTAGAAACCTTGCTCAAAACAAAGTTGAAGTCACTTTAACTTGTTCTAAAGAAATTGAAGTCAAACCTGCCCTGAATTTTAATCATTCAAATTTCACTCCTGTACCGATTAACAAGATAGAGCCTTATCACCTTCTACTTTTCTTTTTGTTACATACCTAGTTGAGATACAAGTAACAATATCCAAATCCTCATCACTGGAGTCCATTTTGCTTTTAGTTGAGAGATTTTGTTGTCCCAACAAGTCAACTGGTGTGGATGGAATGTTAAAGGTTCACAGTTACATGTTGAAAGGATTTAACATGTTGAATGAAACAATCTGTTAATTGTTGAATGTTAACTGTTGATATGTTGAACAGTGTGGGCTCGCCTTAAGGACGACTTGTGGGGGCCACCTGGATTAGATTAGATTAGATTGGATTGTGTTCTGTGAGTTCACTAGCAGCCATAAAGCCTTGTGAACATAGAACATGTCAAGGAAATGTGCAAAAATTACATACAAACATAAATATTACACAGAATATAGAACATTTGAAATAAAATAGACACATTCTATATGCGTGTCAAGGAAATGTACAATAAAGTTACATATATACATAAATATTACATAGTATACAGAACATTTAAAATAAAATAAAGACATATTATATACAAAATGAAACAAATCAAGTGTAATTTTGTACAGAGTCGAATACCTCCTTACTGTTATAAGGTTAACATACGTATAGGCAAGAACTGTTATTTTAACATTCACTAGGCTTGTACCTTTGTTTGTTTCATCATTTTGTTCTATTTGTTTTGTAATGCATAGCATATACTGCCAATTCTTAATATACACACATTTAAATAGCTTCATTAATTCTAGAGCAGGCAATTGGAAAACTGGCAATTGTCATTAATACTACTAATATTACTTAGAGAGCTATATATGTATTATCATCAGGATAATTTGTCATTCAGATAATCTTGTACAGAATAATATGCTTTTGAGCATAGGTACTCTTTAACAGCAGTTTTAAAGACATTGAAATTTTCAACTTTTCTCTTAAGATCATTAGGGAGAGTTAAATATTTTTATGGTCTCGTAATATACACCTTTCTGGAAGCAAGAAAGCTTTGCACTGGGATGATGGATGTTACCCTTTTGTCCAGCGTTTATCTCATGAATTTCTATGTTTTTTATAAATGTGGTTCGATTGCATACATAGAATTTTAAGATTGAAAATATATACATTCAAGGTAGGGTTAATATCTTCAGTCTTCTAAAAAGATGTTTGCAAGAGTGTTTGCTATGGGTGCTGGAAATGATTCTCATAACCTTCTTTTGCATGAGGAATATTCGTTTACTTTCTACCGAGTTTCCCCAAAATAATATTCCATATTCAATGATAGAGTTAAAATGTACATAGTATACTAATTTAAGTGTGTCAATAGAATTGACACTTACCAGTGCTCGGATAGCATAACAGGCAGAAATGAGTTTTGGTAAGATATAAGTAATGTGAACTTTCCAATCTAAATATCTGTCTACTTGGAGGCCCAGAAATTTAATGTTGTTTATTTGTTCTAGTGAGATGTCATTAATCCCAATTTCTATTGGAGTGTGTGGTGATCGATGGGTTATAAATTTAACAACTTTTGTATTGTCTAGATTTACAGATAATTTGTTAGCTTTAAACCAGTGTGACATAAAGTTCAAAACATAATTCAATTTAATTACGCACTAATTCAAGTTTTTACTAGTCATCAGAACACTCGTGTCATCAGCAAACAGAATAATACTTGCAATATCCTTTATATAAAATGATAGGTCGTTTATATAGATAAAAAATAATAAAGGTCCTAGGACTGAACCTTGGGCACTTCATGTGTTACTGTTTTCCATTTTGATGTATGTTTTCCAAATTCAATATCATTGACTACTTCAACACTTTGTTTTCTGTCATTTAGATATGATACGAACCAACTTAGAGTTTCATTTTTTAGTCTGTAGAATTTCAATTTTGCTATCACAATATCATGATTAACACAGTCAAATGCCTTTGCTAAGTCACAGAAAATCCCACCTACATGCATTTTTTTGTTTAATGCAGTTAACACTTCATGAGTAAGTTTATAAGTTGCATTATTGGTCGACATTCCTTTTCTGAACCCGAACTGATCCCTGACAAGTATGTTGTTACATTCAAGGCATTTATACAGTCTATTAAACATCACCTTTTCAAAAACTTTTGAAAAAATTGGCAAGAGAGATATTGGTCTATAATTTGAAACATTATTGCGTTCGCCTTTTTTGAAAAGTGGTTTAACAATGGAAAATTTCATTCTGTCAGGGAAAATTCCTGACCTTAGTGACTCGCACAAATAACTAAGGGGAGTGGAAATTTGAGATGAGCAAGATTTTAAGATGTTTATTGTTATTTCATCATAACCAGAAGAATTTTTTTTTTTGAAGGAGTTAATAATTTTGTTTATTTCAGATGGCGTTGTCAGGTTAACTTTAAATTCACGCACTTCATTAGTGAAATTTGATCTTAGAAATTCCAAAGCTGCCTCTTTATTTCCAAAATTAATACTCAGTTTGTTTGTTACATCCAAAAAGAATTTGTTAAAAATTTCTGCAACTTCATGAGGTTTACTAATTTCTTGATTATCAATGTTTAGTGTTATTAAGTCATTTTGTAATGAGGGTTTACCCGCTTCTCTTTTTATTATATTCCAAGTAGTTTTTATTTTATTGTCAGAGAGTTGAATCTGTTTATATAATGCAATATTCTAGCCGCTTTTATTACCTTCTTTAGAAGCTTACAAAATTTTTGAAGTAGTGTTTCAAATCTATATTATTACTAATTCTTACTTGCTCATATAATTCTCTTTTACGTCTACATGACGTCCTAATTCCTAAAGTGACCCGGACATTCTCTCTTTTGAAGTTAGATATTTTGTTTAACTTGACCGGGATGCAAGCGTCAAAGTGGGTTTTGAAACATTGAAGAAAACTGTTATATTTATTGTTGGTTCCATTCGTTTGGTAAGTTTGATTCCATGATTCAAGTTTAAGTATTTTACTAAACTCACTCAGAGTATTTTCATTTATTTCCCTAGATTTCTGATAAGTATATTTAGGTTTGGATTTGAAATTTAACTTTTAATGTGTAGAACTTGTGCATCATGATCCGACAGGCTATTAGATTTTGATGAGACATTGAAAAAATTAATGCTATCTGAATTTACAAATGTATTATCTATAGCTGTAGAGGAGCTGTTTTGGATCTTGTTGGAAAGTTTACTGTATGTGGTATGTTGTAAGTAAAGTGCTGAGTTGTTCCCTTTGAAGACTAGGTTTCAAATAATCAACATTTCTATCACCACATGTGATTAATTCTCTTTTTGGTTTGAATAACAATTTTAGAAGATGTTCAAGTTGCTTTCTGAATATTTCAAAATTGCCTAAGGGAGATCGATAAAGGGCTACAATAGCTAAATTCAATTTACTTTCATTTAGCTGAACTGCACAGAGTTCAAGGTTTTGTTCATTACAAAACTTGGATAAATCCAAAACTTTATAAGTCACATCATTTCTGACATATATACAAACCCCACCTTTATGTAAGTTTTTTCTTGAAAACTCTGCTGCTAAAGAGTAGTGCTGCCATGCAGTAAAATTGGCTGAAATTCCTGTTGTGTCAAGTGGTGTTCGGATAAGCATAAAATGTGTGGCAGTGGGTTTTCAGTATTAAGACTACTAGTAAGTTCATCTACTTTATTTCTTAAGCCTCTTATATTCTGATGAAATACAAAGAGGCAGTTTTTATTTTTATTGTTATCATCGATACTATTGATGTCAGAAGCATTATTTTTATAGTTACTTGTGGATACAGAGATATTTGGGGTGATTATCTCAATTTGCTTTAAGTGTCGATGATTATGTTGACTGTGGGACATACTTAACCTAAAAAAGACCTCCTACTAGTGACAACAAGAATTTTACCCTTAATTCTGTCAGCAATAAGAAGAGAATGCTTGGTATGCTTGCGTCACAATTACTCTCATAGAAAGTTCGAATTTCATTTACATCAAGGACCACTTAGCTCTTTAATAATTGATTAAATTAGCAAAACATAATAAGTAACATAATCTTACCAAACGGACGGGTAATATATATTCTATGGCTTTTTTACAAGTGTTTCCAAACATAAAATAATAGGGAATCTTACTCCAAGTTTTCCTAAAGGATTTTTCTTTTGAATGGCATAATGATTTTAATTGGAAGCGTTTCTTGAAATTTGAGAAATAAAATTGTTGAGACATTAGTGGCATTAATGTTGGAACAAGATATAGGAAAGTAATTATCTGTCTGTATATGCAACCAAGAAAGCTTAAAATGGACTAGGAGAACTACTTGCTTGAGTTTGTTAGGTACGACATGTTTGAGGTGAAGGTTTTCTTGGAGAGTGACCTTGCTTCTCTCACTGAAACTAGAGGGTACATTATGCATGTTGCCAGGATCACCACTACAAGGGTGACCCTCGTTGAGAATTCTTTGATTATATACTTATACTGATGGATATAAAATGTGGCCCATAATGGAATGAAACTCTTTATGTTGATACCGACATATCTAGCCAAACCCCCTGTCAGCGTGACCATCTCTGTTTCTTGAGTATAATACAAGCCACTGGATTTTAGGGTACTTTACCTCTCCCAAAATGTAGCCGAACTGCAAGGCAGTTGTCTCTGTTCTCACCGAGCACCATTAAGGCAATGCTTCATTAAATTTTGGCGACAAGTAAAATATAATATATAAAAAGCATAGAAATAATCTCGCTGAAAAAAGTTGAAATACAGGGAAAGCCAAAAAACTACGAACCGGCTGCCCGGTGTTTTTTCTGTCCGCGTCCTCGGTGCTCATTGCCGTCTGCCGCTATAATAGAAAGGCGCGGATGGAACCATACAACATTTTTAAAACTACTTTTAAAGGCTTTACTTACCAACTTTATGAAAGGAGATGCTGAAACTGGCCACCGTCGTTGTCCATACATTTTTGGCACCTCTTTAGGAAACTATCCATCACTCGTTGTAGTTCACGTTGGGAAATTGTGCCAATTTCCTGGCGGATATTTTGTTTTAATTCTTCCAGGGTGTGTGGGTTCGTCTGTACACTTTATGTTTTAAGTACCCCAAGGGATAGAAATCGCAGGGGGTTAGGTCGGAGGACCGAGGGGGCCACAAATCTCTACTAACAATTCTGTCCTCAAACGCACTTCAATTGTTCTCATCGAAATATTGGCCGTATGAGCTGTTGTACAGTCTTGTTGAAAAAAGGTAAAATCACGCAAAATTGTATTCACGGACTTCAACTATTGACTCGAAAAAAATTGGTGGCAAAACGTATGGACAACGACGGTGGCCAGTTTAAGCATATTCTTTCATAAAGTTGCTAAGTAAAGCCTTTAAAATTGTTTGAAACATGTTGTATGGTTTCATCCGCGCCTTTCTATGATAGCGGCAGACGGCAGCGAGCGCCAAGGACGCGGAAAGGAAAAATACCTCACAGCCGGTTCGTAGTTTTTTGGCTCAGTTTGTATAAGGTGTGTTCAGTTTAACGAAACGTACAAATTATGCAACTCTTCCTCTAGAAGGCCGTGTTATGCTTGAGGCAGTATTTCTGGCCGTAAGCAACTATCATGATGACAATATTTATATTAATGTAATAAAATAATAGCCCACCTACAACTGATTAATAATCTATCTAACTATGTATGTAAAAATAGTGCATACAGTATCTTATTGGCAATAAGGGTAAAATATTTTTTATGCAATGTATTTACGTGGAGAAAAGTTGAAGCTGTAAGATGCTAGAAAGGCAAGTTTGTGTGAAGACGACAGCCATAAAAGCAAACCCTAGGGGAAGTAATAATAACGTTAACCTTGGTGTGGGAGTACAACAGAGAAGATGCTTAAAGAAAATTGTGTAACAGTCATCAGCAGGAACGTTGCTAACGTCATGATTTTTTAATATAGTCACGTGTAAATGAAAATACAGAAAACCGTGTTCTGCTAGTAGATAATCAGCCAATCAGAGTGAGTCTGCTAGTAGATAATCAGCCAATGAGAGTGAGATGATAGAAGATTTAAAAATTTAAGTATAGAACGCCAGGAAGAGCGTACCCAAGCCAAGTTAGTTGTGTTGGTGGATTTCGTATGGTGCGGACGTGTAATGTCTTGATAGTTAAAGTATTGAATTGAGAATAATTAAGTTCCGCCGAAAATGTATTTAGATTAATAAAAACACTACAGCGTGAATATACACCACCTAAACTAGAACACTGATATGAATATGTAGTATAGGTGACTTATATTATTAAGTTAGCTAGCAAACTTATAAAATTCAACGGTTGACTGCACATATTGGAAATTAACACATCTTAATAATTCGAAATTAACTTACAGCTTCAACCATGAGCATTTATATGTGAAACAATGTTTAGTACTGCTGACTGCAGGGTGTTTATATGAATAAAAGTGAGAGGTGATTTTGCTAAACTGAACCGTCGATCCTATTATTGTATGTTACTGGAACTAAACTTTCCTTATCCGTACCAAGCTCTGATAAAGAGTATTGCTCGACCTACTAGGACTGATGCAGCCGAGGCCTAATTACTCTAAATATTGAGAATCAACGAACCCATAAGTAACGTACATAGATATCAAACTCCTTATAGCTCAATGTAAATTAAACATCAGCGACGCTAACTTAATTTAGCCAGTACGCTACCCGCATTCTGTATTGATTTAGCCTTTATGTACCAATCGTAGTGAAACTCTTTCATAGACGCGGTATCTGAACCACCCCTTCTTTTCACGTCGATTACAACGTCGTTCATTAATTCGTTTTTGTGTTGCTGAAGTGTTTTCTAGGCCAGTCACGTAGAGAACTGATACCGGCTGGGTTGGTTAAATGAAGGCCTTACGGAGGAAAAACACTATTGCAATATAGGTGAATGCGCCATTTTTATGCACATCAGTGTACATATGCACCAGGTGAATCACCTGCCCCTAGGTTTTGCATCTGTGCAACCTTTCGCAACGGAACATTTGCACCAGCATTAAGCAATAAATACAAAACCAATGTGCATAGCAATGTAAAATAGTATGTATGTAAAGCATTTTATATTGTAAAGTAAATGGAAGGCTAGATACCCGTGTTAAACAGAAAAGGTCACACTTTAGCTATACTTTTTTTCTTCAAAACATGACGCCTCGCCCCATACCCGGCGGGTAAGTAATATCGCATTGCGCCGATGGTCAGAGTGTACCTCTGACGCTTTTTCCAGGAAAGTCACACCCTTGAGATGCACGATGGGTTTCTAATTACCTTCTTAATAGGTATGGTATTGCGTCAATGAATAGCTCGTTCTTAAAGTTCATCTAGTATCTACAGAGTGAGCCAAAAAACTCCGAACCGCCTGCGCGGTGTTTTTCCTGTCCGCGTCGCTCGTTGCCGTCTGCCGCTATCATAGAAAGGCGCGGATGAAACCATACAACATTTCTAAAACTACTTTTAAAGGCTTTAATTGCCAACATTACGAAAGGAGATGCTAAAACTGGCCACCGTTGTCCATACGTTTTTGGCACCTCTTTAGGAAACTATCCATCATGGAGTTTTTGGGGGGAATTTTCTAAACGATGACCGATGTCGTCTAATGTTTCTTCGGCAAGAACCGAACGCCCTCTTTTAGATTTCTTAGCCTGAACACTTCCTGTGGCCTGAAATTTACTGTAAATTTCACGGATTTTTGTACGGCCTGGAACGTTTACACCTGGAAATCTTTCTGCAAATCGTACTTTCACTTGGCGAGCTGACCGAGTTAACACATACGAATCATAAGTAAATACACGCTATGCAGTAAAAGACATATACTGAGCCATAATATACTTTGTGACTAAGTACAGGACAAAATAATAAATAACTCGTAATAACTGAACTACATCACATCACAGTCAACTCAATACTGCACTTCACACTGCACAGCATAATCACAACAGCGTGACTGTTTATAGCAGCAGTGCGTTATCATGTTTTTATCATATTTCCACATGCCCAGTGGAAAAACACCGCGCGGCCGGTAATATTGTTCATAAAATACACCTCTGTGGTACTTAAAACATAAAGTGTACAAGACAAACCCACACACCCTGGAAGAATTAAAACGAAATATCCGCCAGGAAATTTCTCAACGTGAACTACGGCGAGTGGTGGATAGTTTCCTAAAGAGGTGCCAAAAATGTATGGACAACGGCGGTGGCCAGTTTCAGCATTTCCTTTCATAAAGTTGGTAAGTAAAGCCTTTAAAAGTAGTTTTAAAAATGTATGGTTTCATCCGCGCCTATCTATGATAGCGGCAGACGGCAACGAGCGCCGAGGACGCGGACAGGAAAAACACGCGCAGGCGGTTCGGAGTATTTTGCTCACTCTGTATTTCTGCGTTTACTAGTCAATATGTTTTCCATGTATAGCAAACGGCAACGCGAGCTGCGAGTTATTGAAAATTTCTGGATATAAAGCACTGACGAAAGCCTTTTCCTGCAAATTAAGTTTTAAACCGCCAGCAGACCCAAGGCTGTGTAAAGTGTGAGAGAAACTATTTTTAAGCTAATGTGCCTATGAAAATTATTGAAAATCATTATAAGAAGTTAAAAATTAATTTCAAAGCTTTTAACAATGTGCAGTTATATCCCAAACTTTCATTTAGCTTCATTGGTTAACTTCGGAAACAATTAAAGCTTTATGCATAGATATAATTAAATATGCCTCTGTATAGTTCTGCAATTCACAGTAAAATTATTTTAAACGCTTTTACCCTCAGTATTTTATATTACGTAAAATGAACCATGTTACATGCGTTTGACCACTTAAATGGGAGGTTTCAGCAAAACTTGGCAATTATTGCAAGGTTAACATTCCAGTTTTTACTTCCTCTACATGTTTGGTAAGAAAGTCTTGTATTCCAACCAAGAATTCCATTGCTTTGTATCAAAAGTGATGCTTCAAATTCTGCCTTTACAACGCTCATAACGTTTAGCTAGAAATTATTTCAAGTAAAGCTACTGGATTTTGCTATATTTAATCCTCTATGCTTATACTTATGCAAAACAGTCAGCTGTTTCAGCTGGGTTTTGCTTTCTTTATAGCCTACGTACGGCAGGAAGAGGAAGTAGGTACAGTATTCCACCCAAAAAATCGAAAGCGAGTTTTCACTACAAATGCACGTTTTGAAGTCCCGGAGCATTTTAAAAGGTCTCATGTGTGTGAACAGCATAACTAAAAACCAAAAAACTTTATATTTGAGTTTTCCATCTTTCAAGGATATGACGCGAGGATTTTCACGAAATTCCATCCATCCCAAACTATCAAACTTGGAAGAATTTTGGTTATTTTTTGTTTGTGACATCAACATCACAAATAAACCGTAAATCTTGAACTCTGTGAACTCCCTCCTTACCTTTAGTGAGCATTACAAAGCTGTATTTCACTGGGAAACCATACGAGTTAGCCAAAAATATATTTCAGGAAAAACTTAAAACTCATTAAAATATACACCTTCACCAAAATAACTTTTAACCTAGCGTCAACCGTTTTGGAAATATTTCATTTTTAATACTTATATTTTCTAATTATTTAATATTACTAATAATTTCATTTCTAATAATAATATGTTCCCCAGTACATTTGACAGAAATGGTTTGATAATTCGCGACTGTTTATTTTTTACCTCCATGATCTCAAGACAAACACGAGTTGTAACAGCTCACTGCTCTGCATATAAGCACGTAGAAATTATTAATTGACTAAAGTTGAAAGCATTTCTAGCCAATCATTTTATCATTATGACGAACGCAAAGAAATGGAGGAATCGCATTTAATTTGAATAGTACCTGTGAAATTGTAATTAATGTGAAAGTCATTTAAATGTATCACATTATATCTTTTTGAGATATATAATTACCCTGGGGGAGGGGAAGAAGAATCGCATACTTTCAAAGGACCCCCGTTCCGATATACTTACAGCTCGTGTAAAACATCGTGACACTCCATATGCGCAAGAGAGGAGAAATGAGAAGTAGTGACAGTGGAGGGGGAACAAGTGACCAGAAGTATATCAGAACTCGGAGGCAGTCGCCTACCTAAAGAACAACCGTCATCCTGTAACCCCCATATCCCGTCACTACGTGGTAAAGCCCTAATTAGGGAAGGTACACGCCTAAACACACCATCGGGTTGCCCTCAACCTGCCATCTGACGCACGCACGCTGACCTCCACCTCTCTTATTATGCAGGTAGGCTGGTCAGCGCTATTGCGTACCTATGCTTCAGGAGTGGGGGACTGTCACGACGTTTTACACTAGCTGTACATATGGGAACATGTAAATATAGAGGTGAAATATTTGTAAAACCTTAGTGAAGATACTTTGAACTTCTTTAATCTATACTTTTTGTATAGTAAGCTTTCGCCAGTCCCTTATAGTTTTCATGTTACATGAAATTAACTAACAGCAAAGATGACTTTGTAGCTGTCCTAGGAAATTCAAATTATACATTTTATTTGTCATTCTAATATCTGAAACATTTGATGAGCCGTTTTTTTTTGAGAAAATCAATAGGTATGCTATAGAGAATGCCTCGCTGATAAGCTGCATCTTAAAGGGCATTTTAAGTGCCGAAAAATTATCTTGAATGTATTTTCTGAGAAGTTTTTTAATTACCTACCTATTTCAATAAACAGTAAAACATGCAAAAAGGAAACTTTGCAACAATTTTTAGCAAAGGTGGGACAGAGGAGTATATATTTCGAGAAACCTGGAAATTCTCCTCTAGTAAGCTATTTCAGATTCAATGGGATAACAACTTATTTTACACAAAATTGTCCCTAAAGAATAAGTATTAATATTAGCTGAAACAAAATGTATGTATTTTCCCCAATAATTCCCTTTATATTGTATGTGAATATGTGTATAACGTATAAACATATTACTTAACACAAATATATAGTTATACTAATGTTTCGTGAAGATTTGTTTACCTTGTACCTAGGGCCTTACTCGTCAATCAATGGGGTTTAAGGAAAATCTACCCTGTTAGATTAGCCGGGTCCCTAATGGAAGTTGACCATCGGCGCAATACGAATACACCGTCGACTGGACAATTACCATTAGCAAACAAAAGGCGACCCCCATTATGAGGGTGAGAAGCAACGTAGTAAAATGTTGTATGTTTTCTGTATTTAGTTCAGCTTCGTCAGCAGTCAGTCTAGTTTCGTGTTTGATGTTGTAAGTTTGCAAAGCGAGAGTTAGTGCAGAATATGTGGTTCCTTTTCCGACCCTGGATAGCACTGAACCTGAATAAAAAAAAATTAAATTGATCATCTATGCTATAAAATTCATTTTCTATTAAGTATTTCTTTATTGTTTTCATCATTACATTTGGCTGGTTTATGTTCTTTATTTCTTTAGGTAATTTATTGAATAATTCTCTTCCTCTAACGTCTATGGCAGGATTATTTAGTTCCTCTTAATGCTATTCTATAATAATCGTCGTTGTTTCTTAAATTATGGTTATGTACACTGGAATTTTTTGCATATTTTATACATGGCACCCCCCTGCAAGTTTGTTTGTTTTCTATTTTGCTTAGTATTCTAATGGTTTTTTTTGTTTAAAAACTTTATTCATTTCTCTTGCTGTAATATTTCCCCATAACGTAATTCCGTATCTTACATGCGAATATGTAAAAGCATAATAGACCTGTTTCATTGTTTTATTGTCCATTATTTTAGTTGTCTCATTACATAAATGCCCTTATTTATCTTTTTTCTAATTGATGCTACATGAGATTACCAATTTAAAGGTTTATCAATTATTATTTCTGATATGTTTTCCCCATCTATACTTAGTTTAATACTACTCGGGTTAAGTTTTGTTAATTCAAAGTTAATACATGCTGTCTTTTGTGTATTTATTATATCTAAAAAGGCATAATATTGTTTTATAATTCTTAAAATTGAATTTGCTATAATTCAACTTCTTTTGCTGTTTGACCTTCAAACAATGTTGATACGAATTTAGGAAGTAGGCACTTGGTAGATGTGCTGATGCTGTAATGCCTACCTCAGACTTTGGCCCTTATGTCTAGAGAGAGCCTAGCTTTTCTGTCTCCTTGCCGAGAAAGTACTATGCACCATTTCTGTTTTAGTTCATTGTCTTTGGAGAATGCATAGAATGACAAGCCACATTCTTTTTCTTGCCTTGGCTTACAGTCAGGTGCACAGTAATAAAGCATTTGTATTCAATTATCGACTAAATGCAAATACAAACATTTCAGTTTAGAGAGCTTAACACACACACACACACACACGCATGCACATTCCAAACTATTGCTTAGGAAAGATGTTGCATGTAATAAAATGTATGCTCATTGGAAAACCCAAAACAGTGCATTTATTTCCCACTGGTTCAGTGATTTGGGATCGGTGTAACAGGGAGAAAGGGAAAGCTGCTTGGAGGTAGATATCCACATGTGCATTAACGCCATATTTTATAACGGAAGTGTCAAACATTTGCAATTGCATAATTCGTATCTACAACCAGTAAAGGCCCATCTATGTGCTATATACTATAATGAAAATGTTAATTAAATAAACAAACAGGATTTTGAAATAATTCATAAAAACTTCAGTTTCATTATAACTGTCTGGTATACGTTTAGGGACTAGTTGAGCGCCTCTATCGGCAAAAATTGGTGTTGCGCAGGAACCTGTTTTAGTACGCCGATGCGCCAGGTTATAATAATTAGTAAGCAATGCTTTGCATACACAGTACAGGTTTGCTCGGACTTCTCCCCTATCGCTAGTAGACTGTAAATATATGTATGTTACGTAACCCTTATCCAAAGTGTCACAAAGCCATATGGATGCTTCCACGAGCGGAAGCCACTATCTCTGCTATAGCTGTTCCAAAGATCGTTGGTAGCACCGCTCTCTGCTTTGGCTGTTGGTAAGCTTGATTCATTAGAAGCCCCTATGTTGACAGACATGAATATCACTCATTCTTTCTCTCGGGCGCGCTCAGCAGTTTTTTAAGGTGGGTAGCTCTGGCCATTTTCTTAAAACCTTGAATTTAGTTATATATTAAGTGGATTACTATATTATATATAAATTATAATTGAAAATCTAATTACACAAACTATTTACATATAGGGTGGCCTATTTCAACATAAAATATGGATGATATTAGTTTCATGTTATTTTTGGTATAAATGTCTCAACAATTAGATTTTTAAGAAAATCGATTGTCATCAATAATCCTGTGGTTTTGGATATCGACCAGTGAAATTTCTAAGATCCACAATTTCTGTTCGTTTCATTCGGAATTTTAGTAGAGCAACTAGGATTTATTATGTACACCGAATTTCATGCATATTTTGAAATAACACGTGTCTGTAATAATGTGAATGCTTGGGACGAGTGAATAAACGCACTTTCACAGAGTTAAACATTGGAACATTATAAAATTTATAAAATTAACGCATATATGTTCGCTATCGTAACAAATGTTGCTCGCGTGCGTTCCTTTAAGTTTGCAGAACCTGCCTTCAAAATTCCGCCTGATTTTGCTGTATAAACTTGGCAACTAGTTTGCGTTAGTGGGTACACCAACGGATTTCGTCGAGCCAACATCTACTAAATTAAATCCACATTAATTCTAGATTCCTCTACATATTGAATTTCATCGATTCTGTGAGTATTATTAGTTAGACTTATTGATATATATATATATATATATATATATATATATATATATATAGTACTGGATCCTGAGGTAACAGTCCAATGACAACTTACAAGTCGTAAGTTCTGGGCTTCTAGTTTAACCATTATTAGGTAATTGTTCTTTAATGTGTACCGGCATGTTGACAAGATAGCTCAGTTGGGTAGCGCCAACAGACGGAAATCGGAAGATTCGTAGTTCAAATCCCGGCAATGGCATTGAATATTTCAGTCGTTTGATTCTACATTTCCAACCTTGTCCTACACACAGTATGTTTGGGAAGAACAATTAATTACTATTAGCATTATTGTTTAATAACATCACAACTAAATATGTTAACAAAAATTAATCTGATATCAGCATGTATACTACATTTCAGTCATTTCTTCCAAAGTGTACATTCTGTGGAACAATTTAAGGCAAATCTGCTCTTTTTGTATCTCTGTTAAAAATGCTTATAAAAGCAAAAGGAAAGCAAATAAATTACCTTAAGAGTGAGTTTAGAAGTGGATGTGATCTCTTCAATATCTTGTGCCCACCTGTTTTAGGTGTTTTACTTTTATAGGCAAATTGCGTTATGAACAAAACAAATGTAGCCATGTTTTCGTTAAAGCACTTGCAAAGTGGGAACTGCCAACCTAAATGAAAATGTGAAATCCCCTAAAAATGTGATGCACTGTTGTTACTTCTTCTTCTTCATTTGTTTTCGCTGAAAAAAATGCAACGCATTCATAATAAGAAAGACTATCCACCAAAATTGTAATTGTTGTATTCTTTTTGTGAAAGCTTGTTATATTAATATGTTATTTCCATTAAATAAAGAAGTTCCTTTACTGTAACCGTGGTAGATATTTAACACAAGCTTACATAAAGAAAAGCCTAACCTAAAGCTAACCTTCCGTGAATTCAGAAACCTAAACCTAACCTTCCATGAATTCAGAAACGTAAACCTATATAAAAAAAAACTAAACTTAACCTAACCTCCCATGAACCAGAAACATAAGCTTAGGAATGCGCGCTCGCTTCGCTCGCATGCTTTGATGTAACCACTGGTAACAAATTAAATATATATAAGTAAATCAGAAACTAAGCTTATATAAAAAAACTAACCTAAACCTAACCTTCCGTGAATTCAGAAATGTAAGCTTATATTAAAAAAAAACTAAACTAAATCTAACCTTCCGTGAATTCATAAACCTAAGGTTATATAAGATCCCTCGGCTATGCCCTGTGGTCATTTCTGCAGTTGCGGCGCTTTGGCAGCATTAATTATTCATATGTTGGTAGCATAAGCATGACATACAGTGACATCTGTTGAGCCAGTGTATGACATAGAGTGACATCTTTTGGACATATAACACAACATTTTCATAGTTGTGGAGGATACAGAAAGAGCAGAATGTTGCAATTTAAAAATGAGAATGTGCCAACAAATAAAAACCTGAGAAAAGCTAGTTTAAAAATTATAAACCTAAGTTAATACTTTCTGACGTTATGGTGTTTAAAAAAGCGTATAGTGGATATGCAGGCCCTTCTTCATATTTTTCTGTTCCTCTGCAGCTAATCTAGTATTTAAAGATTCCTGAGGCCTGTTTTGATTAGTTTACTCTCTTTAATGAAGGCAAAACTTTTCATTTTCTTACTACAATGTTATAGGAAGCTAGGTTATGGGCAGACATTTTATATGACATACTTTCAAAAGTTGTATAGCTATTAAAGTTACATAGAACCAAATTAGAAGCTTAGTGTTTAATAACAGTAAAACACATATTTATGAATTTTGTCAATTTTTGGTCTTTTTTCACACATGGGTATCCTTAACACAGGAACGCTGTTTGCTTTCGTTCTTTTATCCTTAAACAAGAATGAAGAATGTCACAACTATATAAGATAATATTCAAACATACTTTGAGAGGGGCACCCCTACAGCTTTAGTATGACTTTTATTTTGTCATATAAATGCAAGAGGATACAAAATAACTGTTACGGTTTTTGTTTCAGTGTAACGCTGTAGTTGCGCACATATAACTTCAGAAGCTGACTCCATTCACTCAGCTATTGGAAGCTGACTCCATTCACTCAGCTATTGGAAGCTGACTCCATTCACTCAGCTATTGGAAGGTGACTCCATTCACTCAGCTATGGAGAAGGTAATATAAGTTGATATTTCAATAGCATGTATAGAATTGCTAAGTCTTGCCTGAAACTTAATTGTATGGTATGAAAGCATTGCTAGATGCATTTGGTGCAAAACCGTCATTAGTTTATTTCAGAAGCATTTCCTCCATGGACTTGAGGATTTATTTTCACAACAGTCTAAATGCACCTAGTGATCTGTCCAATTCAATATATGAGAAATGGAGATTTAGAGAGTCAGAATGTAACTAAAAGCTTTATGTAAAACCTACTAGGATCATATCAACATCAGCAATGTGCCAGATATATGTTATTGGCTTTTATAACATTTTCAAATATTGTTTAAAGAATACAGCAAAAATTCTTTCTCACCTTGTTTTTTTCTTAACATTTTAAAAATCTTTAGATATGTATTAAACAAATCATGAAAATTATCCTGTTTGAAAATCAAGTGTAAAAATCTGTTCGATGGCACATATTAGAAAAACAAATGATGTGAATATCATCATCGAACGTAGTTTCATTGACTGTTGCTGGATTTTAGTCAAAATTTTGAAATCTGAATAGATAGTATGTCTCTTAACTTCTGTTTAGAGCATTTGATATCCAGGTTCCTCCTCCAAGCAATCACATTCTTCATTCTCAACTTGCTCTTCTATATCGTTTGTTGCAACATCATCTCTCTCAAGTACATCAACATAAAATTTTGGGATTTTATCCTCCTAGCTATCACCAAAGAGCTGTTTCAGAATAGTAAGTCTTTATTTTTTTCTGATTTTATAGCACATATCAAACTGACATCTGGGTCAATCTTATCTGTTGCTACAGATCCATTACTATGTTCCCATTTTCTCTTAAATGTTATGTTATTGATTGAGAGCGTCACCTTACTCTAAGCTAGTGCTAGAGGATGACAGGGGGGTTTCACCATTAGATGGCAATGAGCACTCTGCTTTACGGAATGGTCAATTTTATTAATTCAGTATTCTAGTGAGAATGGCTTGACCAAACATGATTAGGAATAACATACAATAAACTCCCGTAAGGGATTTACCTTGTGTAGACACGATGCTGTTGAGGTGTTCAGGCAGTCAGAGAAGTTAGGCCGGGGCGAACCGTTGAGCCGGGAGCGAGAACGGCTCCGGAGTCAAGTAGCTTCGGAGTGATAACTTTGACCAGTGTGACCAGAAACAGGACACACCGTCAAAGGCAATACCAGCAAGGACAACCCACGAACCCCGACTCTGTGAACCTTTATATAGTTTGTGGCTTCCTGTGGGTCATCTCCTGTGGGATTCCTAAGCAAAACCGGATTTTCTAGAACATTCTATCTGATGCACATCCTCTGAGCGATGTGCAAATCTGCACGTAGGTTCGAGGAAGCTGATGTAACTATTATTCCCCAAGTTATTCCTAGAGAATTATTCGCGGAAGGGGTTAGCCACGTACATCCTGTTACACGCTGGCTGTCCCATCTGTGCGTCAACAAGATTGCGAAATGTGAGAAAATGTAAAGTTTCAAGAAATGTCTACTTTTATCCAAAATAATGAAGTGTATATATAATTTAGTCCTAAATAAAGAGGAGTCCCAAAAATGTATGTCTGAACCTCTCTGTGGATCCTTATGTTCCTCAACGGCATTCGTGACATATCCCCAACGTCTAAAAAAGTCGCCAGCCTCGGCAAAAACAAATAAAAAACAACAGGTAAATAAGAATCAGCATACTGAAGGCGGCATGCTACAAATAATGTACATAAAAATTCATGAATACATAATATAGATAAACATTGATTAATAAGTGACTAATGTATAAGTGCTCTATCAAGAGTACATAGAGATAGAGACACAATGGATTTAACATCAAAATATAAGAAGACCACTCAGTGGTACAAAAAAAATGAAGTATTAAAGACGCAGCCAGAAGGGTGGAGTCCACAAAAGAATTACAATTGTAAAGAGTCGTTCTCGGAAATGTGACACTCCTAAGTGATAGTTTGTATTATAATACATCACAATTACAAATGCAAAAGAAAACATTACAATAACAAATGGAAAATACGGAATACAAAGTTGTCTTAACGTTACAAATGATTAAAAAAAGTAGTGTTTCAAAAAAAAGAAGAAAAATACCTGAAAGGAAAATGGGAAAAGGGTGAGAAAAGGAGAAGGGGTGAGAGAGAAACAAAAACAGATCAAAGGAAGGGAAAACATAGAAAGAAAAGGGCAGAAAGAAATAAGTAAAACTAGGGAGATGATGACATGGGGGGGGATGCGCACACACCAAAGTTCAGACACACCAAGCGCACTCTTGTAGTCAGTTTTGAAGACAAATCACAAGTTTATACGAGGACACACGCCCATAAAACACTAACACTAGGACACAGCCATGTGTCATAGATTGTTGCACATCCAGTGCATGATGCGTAGTGACGATGTTTATAACAGTAGGATTCACAAATATGCTTCAGAAGCGTCCGATGGCAAACAGAAGTAGGGACAGGGTAAAGAATAATGTACACCCCATCCGTGCTGCGTGATGCAGTCTTAAGTGCAAGTCCATGAAGAAACTGAACAGGGGGGCCCTCGACCTATCAGCCCTGAGGCATCTCGAGACGTCGGGGCATCCACAGAAAAAGGGCCTCTGGGCCCATGCAGCAGCACGTCATGCAAGGGCGTTGTCCATAGTGCAAAAACAGGGCGCGTGGCGCTCCAGGTGTCATTGGTGTATTCTCAGCCGTGCAACAAAGGAAACAACAAAAAATTAGAAGTTAGGGCAATAGAGAAGGGAGAAATGAGAGGAAATACTATACAAGGAAGGGGTATAGACTAAAATCCGGGGGGGTGATGACGGAGAAAGGAAAGAGCTAACATATAGTAAGGAGAACCAAACTAAATAACGTAAAAAAATTATACAGGGGGTTGACCTTTTTAGATCAATAGGACAGCTAACTAGTAATATAATAATGGGAAAGCATAACATAATACTAACACCATATATAAAGGGGAGACATGGGTGATGTAAGGCAAGCAAACAACAAGGAAAAGAACTACATAAGGTCACAATGTAAAACTAAATTGCTTGCGAATAGTTATAACATTACCATCACCGATGCCTGACCTTTGTATGTTGATTTACAATAAAGACATCGTATACAGAATAAAAACATGCCGGACTACAAGCCGGGTATGTATAAAAACATACAAATGAAGTATTCATGTTACACAGAGAGATTAACGTAGGCCGTACCCACTGGGCGAGGCCGCATGTATGTCTGATCCACCGGCTGAGGGAAAGTATAAGTGGATTCCTGCGACCGGGAGACTTTGTATAAGGGTATGGAGACAGGGAAGGTTTCTGGAATAGACAGAAGGGGTACAGGTGCGTGAGGGGCTATATCATCGTATTCTTGTCGAGACCTGGAAGTGATGGATGAAGGAGGGCTATGAGCAGGTAAGGTAGACGACCATGCCGGAGTACTACTCCAACAAATAGGTCGAAATCCATTAGTGATGTCCAACCAAAGCAAGTAGGCGATCACTAAGATATTTAAAGCAAACAGTATTCCAATTAAAGACATGGTAGTAATAGTCTATTTATCTCAGTTGTGCCATTTGGAGTTGTAACATTCCTCCAAAGACGTATACATGGGGTAAGCAGCTGTTTGAAATCCCGGAAGAATTGTGGTGGCAATAGAGGACCAAGATGCTGGAATTAATCGGTGAATTGTAACAGAGGGATTAACTGTTGAAAAGCATTGTCGGGGAGGGACAAGAGTATAATGAGAAGTTGTAAGATTACATTGACAGGGAATACGAACTCGATAGGCTCCTATTTCGCTATGTAAGAAAATAGTTCTATGAGAATTTGGACAATGTTCCTGAAAGGAAGGAACATGAGTAAGAACAAAAGTGAAAGGGTCAGATAGGGATACCATAGGTTGTTGGTTATCAATGCAAGAACTTTGGACATACATGAGATAAATTTAAAGCAGACGAACCATGCAAGATAGCGGCTGCACACGGTGTAAATAATGCTGATACTCCATAAGCGGGGGTAACTAAGCATAGACTAGATTTAGATACGTCACATTGTGGTAGCAAAATTCGAAAGCTAGTGTGGGTGTACAAGATGGCCACCGCACGTCCTTCCAACTTGATCATACAAGTTTTGTCAAAGAACGCAAAGGGCGTTGGCGTAAAGAAACGTCCCACTACTTTTTGTACATCCGCTTGGAGTAAGGGAATTTGTAGGCCCAATAGAATAAAATGTGGAGAAAAGAGGCAATCACAATCGGGGTAGTGTAATATTTACCAATGGCTTGGTTATCCCATACTAGACGATAACCAGTATTGCTACGCAATACGGTATCTAATGCAGTTTCTAATACTTGCGGTGATAGTACTGAAGGATTTAAGTAGCGTGTGACGCATGTTTTGTAGAGACGGTCCATACGATCCACTTGATATAAAAGTTCAAATAAAGGACTGGCGCAAGCGGAACGTAACGAGATGCCACTCTGAAGATCAGTAATTTTGTTACAAAAAGATGTATTGGATAATGTGACTGTCTAGCTTGCTGCAAAAGCCGATGCGTCGCATCATCAGAAATGTACATATTTTCTATATGCTGTTTATCAGCTAACAAAAATTGAGAACCAAAAATAGATCCATCGCCTCGCAAACGGTTATCATTGGATCTGAATAAAGATGGATAGGCATCTTGAAATGTTGAAGATATCCAATCACAAAAAACAGAAGTACTGGCATTAATTGTGCAAACTGATGACACGGGTGGATGAATCCAGCATTGGGAAGCGAAGAACAGTACGGGAACTGAATTTTCATAAAATGTCATATTTGGTAGAGTATAAAAATCACTACCTGCTGTTACCTCTATAGGCGGCATTGCAACATGTTCGCTCCATACTTTAGGGGTTGCGCTCCAGACATTAGGGGTTGTCAGGGTGACTAATATACATAGAAACATGCTTGCAGTGGCCATATCCCCAGCCATGTATCTGTAACTTCTTAACTTACAATATAATATCAGCTCTACTTGAATTTAAGATACACATATTATCTGTAATACATAAAAATGGCTCATATAAACCTGGATATCCATAAACAAATATATCAAGGCACACAGCCTATTGATTCATCATAGAAAATTTATATGGGCACACAGCCAGATTATTTATATCATCAATGAATAAGGGCACGGTCACACAGCCTATATTTATTTATCATGTTTACCCTTATTTCTCCGTACGGATAAAGAAGTTAGCTATACTAACTTTCTGAAATCAATTACTCATTCCACCTTGCAATCCACTGGGATCTCGCGATACACCCTTGGACAGTTGCAATTGGGAAAGTAAACTCAATATTCACAATAGGAGTTGATTCTTAGGATCTCACGATACACTAATGAACCAACATCCCTTAATTCATGTACTCATTAAGTATTCAATAAAACACAAGTAACTTCCAAGAAGGTCTTGCGACGTCTCCCTGGCAGAAACAGTGTATCCCAAAAAACAATACAGAAAAGTAATAAATCTACTAATACAATCCTACCAAATATCTGACAAACCCTAAGGTTTAAGGCTGGTTCACAACCAACGAGAACGGTAACCAGAACGAGAACGGGAAAGTTGAAATACATGTATTCAAATGGGAGTGTCCACAACCGACGGGAAGCCTTCCCGGGCCCCGGGAACGGGAAGAAGAGTTGCCCAACTTTTAACTTTCTCGTTCTCGTTCCCGGGCACGGCATATTAGATCCCTATTGTGCATATTAAACTCTTCACTCTAGAGGTTATTCTAAGCGGTCGTAACATGAAACAGCCACTAGTGCTCTCTATAGTCCAAGCTGGAAACATGAAACTGGAAGGAATTAGTAGTAAATGTGCTTCCTAACCTCATCCCGACACCCGCAAATCTAATCAACGGTGGTTCCTCTGGTGAAGGAATCATTTGTAGTTTATTTATATGCAACTCAAAACTGGTTATTACCTAAAAACAATGGCAAAAGCTACAAAGAACAGCTAAAACCAGTGGAAATGAAAAAAAGAATAAACAATTTTAATGTATGCCATTAAATAGAGGAATGAAAGTTTGGCATAAGTAGAGGAATCGTAAATGTAATGAATATGCATTTAGATAATGTTTACTCTATGGAATTCTGATGTTGGCTTGGCTAAATTGGAAGTAGGTGAAAAAATGTCATTGGTCAGTTAAAACAAATGAAATCCCAATGCGCAAAATCCACTTTCACTTTGTGATCGATATGCATTCCCGTTCTCGTTACCGGGCTGTTGTGAATCAAAATTTCTTGCTTCCCGTTCTCGTTTCCATTCTGGTTACCGTTACTGGGTGGTTGTGAACCAGCCTTTAAGCAGTAAAAATTATTTTATTAAATCAGAACAGTTTCTGAAAGCTTTTAGTCAATCAGAATAATTTCTTAAAGCTGGATAATCCACAGGAAAATAACAGGAAGCGGTGAGTTATCCACTTCCGGTGAAAAGTGCTAGTCTCATAGTTTCACGCGTCATAGGAAAATACTTGCATTAAAAAAAAAAAGAAAAAGAAATTAAATATCATTACTTTCATGGAGAAACTGGTCCCGTTTCAGGTATGGGTTGCATAGGCATGGGTGGAATCCTCCGGGCGGCTACTGGCAGTGTAGTAAGCAGAAGAACACTACCAGTCGTAGTTTCAGCATTAGTATTCACTTCAGGGCGACGTACTTGCCGATGGAAAATAATCACCTGCCAACACAACTTAAGAACACGATAAGCCACAGCACCAATAAAGACTAATAATAGAATACCAAAAATAATCACAAAGGCGTCATAAAACACATTAGGAGTTGTTCCAGAAGCCATAGTACCTGGTAATCGTGCAGTAATTAGTAGTTCTGGACGGCGAAATAATATAACCGCCAAAACAATGGTTAAAAATGTAGCCCATATCATCAATAAATGGGTCAAAATCGGGGATTCTTTTGACATTGAATCCGAACTAGGTAAAGAATGTACATAGGGGCGATGAGATAGGTTAAGGTGGGGTACGTCGATTATCCATTCGGAGTTCAAGCATTGAGAGAGATTGGTAAAAGTTAAATGTTCTGAACTGGCCGAGGGAGAAATTTTAAGAGATGCTAAGGAAGACCATCCTGTCGGAATGAGATGAAGTGTTTGTGGTTCAGGGATAGTGAAATCAAGGCAGGGGAAGCCTTTAGGAATATGTACTACCTGGCCTAATTTAAGTTAGCAAGAGCAAGGGAGGTTAAGTTGTAAAGCCCCAGGGGCATTGGGTGGTAAGTTTGGAATAAGACGAGTGACGTTATTACAGATTAATTCAATAGGTTCTAACGGGTTAGTAATTACGTACTCATCTCGTTCAATTTCTGTTATAAGCATCTCATTAGCAGTATGACATTGAAAGGGGCAGAATTCATTCATTTCCGCTGTGGTCATGCCACTAAGAAGTTTAACTGCACACAAGGGTGTAAACAATAAGTCGTCACTAAATCGTGGGATATAGCAAAGGCCTGTTTTAAAAGGATCACATTGCTGCATGGCAGCACCCATAATAGGGCGTACAAGAGAACCACTAACTGCCACGAAAGCAGTATCGTGAAGTGTAGTAGAAGTAGAGGAACCCCAAGCAAATGGTGTACTGAGAAATTGAATAAGTTCCCATCGGGAATCTTTCTGTCTAACCGGAATTGTAACAGAGACCAAAATGTAATTTGCACTGAAGGAACAGGATGTAATTTCAAGATCAAAATAACAATGAATCTCAGAGGTATCAATAACTAACTCGAAATTAGTACTTGCAAGACTACGTTTCAATTGTAGTAAATCATGTTCAAAGACGTCATAGGGAATTATAGAAAGTGGGAATAAATGATTTCGGCATAATAACATGGAATCCATGTCTTTTAGGAAAATTACGGTACGTACAGATCTTTGGGTATTTCGCAAAATTTCTCATAATGAAAAGAATTGATGATCAGTTATTTGATTCAACTCGTTGCATATGGTAGCAAACGAATAGTTAGCAGTGCGCAGTGCAGTTTTTAATCGAGTATTAATTTTATCAAATGACTGAGCAATTTGTTTACTATAATCATTTAGTTTATCTCTGGTGCTAGAAAACCAAGCATAATCTTCAGAAATAATATGTTCAAGAAATGTATAATGATCTAACAGTTGGCGGTCGGTAGCTGCTAAAGCATTGATTTGATCTGAAGTAGCGATGTCACAGCAAAAATTAAAAATGTCACCAAAGAATGTAATTCCGCGTTTTGTGCGTTGATGATCCATATTGGTAAAATTGAAAACAGCATATGATAACTTACGCAATTCTCGGTCAAGGGTCAATCCGATAAAGCTAATATCATCTTCCAATTGTATCAGTTGCTGTAGGCGTGACCTTCCAGCTGGTCTTGGAACTGTCAATTGTAGGTCATCCACTCGTTCACGTAGGACTTTAAAAGTCAAGGGAATGGAAGCCTGATACGCTATAGTTTTTCAAAGGCGTTTCATAGTGGCTTCTGTTGCTATGCGTATCGGTTGATCAAGAACTTCTGCCATGGTAATAGAAGATATCACCGTCAGGAAGAAAAGTGGAAGCACGTGAAGGTATGACATCTGGAAAAAGTTTATAATAACATGGTAAAGAAACGCAAAACGGAATTGGAAATAAAACAAATTGAATTGAATTGAAAATAATCAGAAAATAAAATAATAATTTGTTAATGATACAAAGCAATAAAGTAACAGGAATGATTTATAACAAAGGACAATAAATATTTAAGAGAGAAAAAAAATTTAAATATTAATATACAAATATATTGGATTAAAAATGTAATATTACAGTCGAAAGCCAAGAAGTGGTAATATTAACAATAACAAAAAAATGAACGTAACAATAAGGAAAGAATTATTACTAGAATTAACAATTATTTAAAACAATTGCTAGGGGAAATTTCAGTGTATACGAATGTGTTAAATGTCAGCAGGCATCGGTTTTCAAAAACAGGACGTGGTTGTCATAGAAAAATCCCGTAGATGCTAAGTGCAAGTTCGCCTGCACCTAACAACGTAAGTTCGCGTGTATTTGACAGCGATCAAAGCATGATCGTAGCTGTAGTTTGTGTAATATGCAGCAAACTATAGGTACAAATAGAAGTATTGAGAAAACTTAAGGTTTGTAGTTAGTTAAGATTACGTATAGTACACATTCATTTAAAAATATATGATATCAGTATTGTGCAAAAAGTTGAATATATTGTAACCATATAGTATTTGAGGTATAAAATTACATGTATAATAGATTGTGTACGGTAGTAAGACAATAATTAAGGGATAGAAAAGCACATGTTAAAATAAAAAATGTTGTTTGATTAAGTTTTATATAAAGATTTTAGGTAATACAGTGACAGAAAAACATAAGGTTACATGAGAGTTTAACAGCGAAATACAAAATAGAATACGAAAATATTGGTATCTTATGGATAGCAGGCAATAATAAAAAGCATTAAATATTATGCTGCTGTATAATTGTAGAGAAAACAGCAAGCTGTAGGAACATGTTAAGTCAAGCATTTCGTTGCTTGTACCGAGGAAATATGGAAAGGAAGCGATAAGCACATCCGCTGAGATATAGCACTCCGTCGGACAGTACATCCATTACATAGAGAAACTGTAAGACGCGCACTACGGATGCCTTGTGTGGCTACTGAAAAATAATAACTTTGAAATTAATATAAACATTGTGGGTAATTAGCATAATTATCAAAGAAGCGAACTAGTGACCGTATTAAGTGAACTTTTAAGTATTATTGTTGTTTGATTTTGTGAAGGGAAGAGAAGAGAAAGTGAGTCATACCAGAACACAAGTGTTCTTATGTAGTTCAGTTTGAAAGTGAATCCAGCATGGCTAATCAAAAATCGTCTACTATGAGGTAGGTGTAAGAATAGTAATTTATAGAGAAAATGCAGTGAAAACTATTTGAACTTAAATGAAAGTGAGAAACATACAAATGGACTGCTAAAATTTAAAATATATGAATCGTAAATATGCGCAAAGTTGTTGCGAAAGAGAGAAAAAGAGATAGATACACATGCTCACGAAATTATGTAACGCAAATAAATGACAAAGTCAATGTTGCATGAAGCGTACCTAGGTAAAAGAAAATGGTAATATCGGAGATAAATTCACAGAATAATTCACATCAGATTTAGAGAAAACGAGAATTTTTGGGAGATTTATATAAACGTTTTCGATAGTTACTAGATAACAAACGTATGGCGCAAATTTGGATAATTAGCTGAATATGTTGTGACAGAATCTAGCGTATGTCGTATGCATAATGAATGAAATCCAAAGAAGAAGAATACGTAAAAATTATTGTTAAAGTTTGTATGTGGTAATAGTGATTGTGTAAGACTTTTTCTAATAATGCATTATTTTTAAATTTTGAATTGTGATTGACATTGTTTGTGTGTAATGCCGTTAAAGTGATATTACAGTTTATCATAGTTCATTATTTTAATTACAAATCATGATTTATCCATATAAAGAGAATATGAATATGTAACAAGTACATAGACTCGTCTACAATTTTATTTCATGAATATACATGCAGTATATTTAGTAAGTAGTAGTATTATTATTATTATTATTATTATTATTATTATTATTATTATTATTATTATTATTATTATTATTATTATTATTAAAAATTGTTGAAATGCGATATACTTAGCTTGAATTAGAAGTTTGATCTTACTGTTATGTGAATTTGGATAATTTTAAAGTCTATGGGTTCTGATTGAGAAATAATTGATACTTTTTACTTTAAATGTATATAAGAATTTGTTTATTATTTTCTTTTTGATTATTGCAAATTAGATGAAATGAACAGTATACTTAGCGGTAAATTATTAATTTGTTTATTGGTAGCGGGTTAAGGGTTCAATCCTTTGGATTTTTTTTTTTAAATTCTGTACCGTAATTATAATTAACATTCTTATATCCATATTAGAATTTGGACATTTTTACAAGAGAAATATCATATCAGAAGCATTGAATTTATAACAAATGCATTGTTTATATTAAAGTCAATGATATGAATAGTGCAATTTTAAAATTAATATAGTGGGGTTTATCACAACCATGATGTATTTTATGCTTTGTAAGTTCACTTCGATGTAATCATAAAAATTAATTATTAGTAATTATGATAGTATTTTATGCTTTGTAAGTTCACTTCGATGTAATTATAAAAATTAATTAATTAGTAATTATGATAGATAAAGATTATTTAATATGATAAATATTTATTGCAAATATTTATTATTTATCTCTTCATATATCGAAACTGTAATGCATACTAATAATTATTTATTTCATTGTGTATTGTATATTAGTGGCGTGTTATTTATTTGTGTGAAAAGATATTTCATAATTGTATTTATTAAGAGCTTACGACGTATAATAATAAATTCCAGTGCTAATTTATTCTGATTAAGGTATGTGTATTATTTATTATAATAATTATTTATGCAAGTTATAGTTCAGTCCATATCGCGTAAAATGTATAGAGTTATGACAATGCAATTAAAAGTTATAGGCAATGATTATAATCGAATTATAAGGAATTAAATTAGCTATCATTAAAGATTATGAAGGTATTTACTGATGAGTATGATCAAATAGTGACCATATAAATAGTATTCATAATTATTTAAATTAAGTTAAATTGAATTATCACATCATTTAATAATTATAGTGCAAAGATAGGTTTATATAGCATCTAAATTAAAGGTTATTTCAAACATTAATTAGGGTATAAACTAGCATAGGTACTGCAAAAAAATAATGCAATATAAAGATGATTAGACCGCATACGACAGAAATAGAAAAGAAGGGAAATTATCTAGTCCTAGGTGGTGGGGGAGGAGGATGTGGTCTAGGCATGCATGGAGAATCATTATTAGCGCAAGGATAACTAATAGTTTGATTCAACCATAATGTAGATATAGTAGGGGATTGAGAAAGGTGATAACGTGTCATATGACTTCGAATCATAAATAGAACAGAAATGATCGGAAATATTACCAATAAAATAATGTAACATACTATTTTTAAAATTCCGTGTATGTTAGAAATTAACGGTGGTTTAGGAGAAGGTGAAATGTTATTTATAACTAATGGTGGGCTAGTAAGAGGTGTATTGGTTTCTCCAATTAACGGTGGATTAATAGTAGATAGACTGTTCCTCACGGTGCTAGTTGTAACTATTTTAGTACAAAATGGAGGTTTATAACCGGTGTCGCAATGACATAGATGTGTATTAGTACAGATTCCATGTCCATTACAATGACATTTGGAAGTTCCAATGGTGGCAACTGAGACACAAGTTTGATTGATACATAATTTATTCTTACCGCATTTAGCATCATTAGATACAAGTCCCGGTTGAGGAACCTGTAATCCTAAGTCGACAATAGCTGTAGAACATTTATCATAAGTAGGGTACGTTAATGTATGACCAATTCGGGAATAGTGATGCATTCCGAACTGTATTTCATTACTTTGATGACTGCATTGTAAAAGTCCACACTGCAAATCTTTCAGTTTGCATGGTAAATAGCGACCTGAAGGAAAGTCGTAACCGCAATTACCATTAAGATTTCCACGGTCATTATTTTCATAGCATTGTCTATCCATATTTCTAGCAGTTTGTCCCCATAATTTTTTACATTGATTGGTATGAGTAGTACAGGCATTTTTATAACAAAACGCTCGTCCGCTGTTACAGCGAGTACCATCCATTTTATAAACGTCTCGACAGTATTCTGAAATACCGTCACAGGAATCAGAAATATCACATTCAGAAGCGGCGGGACGCCACACTGTGCCTTTAATTTTCGGCAAACAGGCCCGAACATCACAACATTGGCCGGTAGCACAGGAGGCATTCTGATGTAGGAGATAAGTGTTAGGGTTACAGCAAGGATTATCTATATCACATTCTTCACCAGATTCTACAAAACCATTTCCACAAATTGGACCTAAATATATTTTCAGTGGTTTATTGTGAAGACAAAAGTCAATATGTCGATTTAATGAATTATGTAATTCGTGTATATTGCATGGACTCCATTGGTTAGGTATTGTAGTGCCTAATGAAGTGGTCATTATACAACAATGTTTACATTGACAACAATCAGCATCATGTTCCATTCCAAGGCTATGACCTAATTCATGTGCAATTGATACAGCTGTGAATTCTTCATTAAGTATATCATCGCTTATAATTGCACCCGAGTGCTCATATGTACACATGGAATAGGGATATGCTTCACCGACAACTGTGTTTAAAATTCATTGCAGTAAGTAACTGTGCATGATCGTGAGGAAATGCTTATAACAAAAATTCTCTGCGATAATGCAAAAAGTCAACTAACACCTGATGGCTATCATCAGTAATATATATCTGATCATGAGTTGACCAAACAATAACACCTATGAGTGCAATTGAAATATTCAATGGTGCATATAATGTATGAACAAGATTAGTTAAGTGCAAGCAATGCTGGCTGACACTGTAATGGTTGAGTGTTAATTTGCTATAAAGTGAGTTGTCCATGACAAGGAGTAATTCTACTATACGTGTCATACTGTTGGATATTGTAGGTATTTTAATATCAGTTACATCATGTCGGAAACGAGAGTTAATATGAGTCTGCTTAAACGACTTACGTGCTTGCACATGGGCACACGTTCCGTTATATTTGAGCGGCACTAGATTATCGGAGCCATGAATGGTTAGAAAACTTGGGAGTTCATGAAAATGTTGATTCAACAAGGATTGCTTTGGTAACCGTAAGACCTGAGTTCCATTATAAATTATACCTCGTAAATCTTTACAGATGGATATCGCAACCCAGGAATTATGTATTCCACAGATTTTTCCTTGGGGCTGACAAACGGAGGGGATTTCGGTATTCACCAAAGTATTTAATTTAATATGCTTTTCAAAAAAATTATGTGATGCAAGTACATCATGCAATCGAAGATCTACCGTGTAATTTCTGCCGTGTAGGTAATACACAAAAGTAAAATTAGTCAATTGTGTGTGTACATTCTTAGGAGATTGAAATGGTCATATCTGCACATGAGAATAATCATGAAAGCATAGAGATAATTATGGAAAAGCGAAGAAAAAACAAAAGAATAAGCTAAGCTTCATAGGTTGAAGGGTGGGTCGCCCTACGATTTGAAATCATTTCATCCTTCCTCACAGGGTGGGTTAACAATAGAATCACAGGTAACAGTGGATTTCTTCCACGTGCATTCTGCACAAAGAACGTGAGAAAAAAATAGAGTGATGCCATCTGTGACACTCATCTAACGTGATGTGAAGTAATTCACAGTAGTTCGTGACGTCATACTGTATATGAGTCTTAAGTGACTGAATTAAATGATTTATGTACTAATTGTGCAAACTTTAATGTTGTGTTTAACAGCATCGTAGTTGGGGGGTAGAACGAATAGCTTCTTTAAGGGAGGGTCACTACCGGCGATGGTGCAACTAAGGCCATCGACAGTCCAATGTACAATCGGATAGGGGTGAATCTTATATTATTAATTATATCCTTATAATCATGTTGCATTAAACAATAGGATATTCTTAAAACTATTATGGACCATTCCCTAATTAACATATGGATATACTTATATAATATAATGCTATAAATGCTTAAAAAAATTAAGAGGAAAATAAGTCACACAAAACATGCATATATGCTGATTTAGTTCATAGACTAATTAAAGTGTTGTCATAAAATAGTTGAACTTGCTTAAAATATATAGATTAATTAATGTTATGTTAATACTAATCAGAGGGTTAAAAGGTAAGCTAATAAATGCAATAGTAAATTATGCAGTAGTAGTCATTCAAAAATTATTTATCTACCTCTCATACTGTAGGGTAAATGCTATTTTCTTTTATATGGGGCATAATAGGGATATAAACGGGAGACATGCACCACTATTTCCTTGATTAAGGGTCCTGTGGCCTGTCTCACCTTGTAGTTAACTGGTGATGTTTGTTGTACAATGACATAAGGTCCTTGAAATCTATGCAAGAGTTTAGTGGTTTTACCTTTCTTGTGTGTCGGCGTGAACAACTTTACTAATTGACCTGGTGAAAGTTTAAGGTCACGCCGTTTCTGGTCAAAAATTCGTTTATCTTTAGCCTGACGACGTGAAATATTCACCTTGGCAATTTCATGTGCCTGACGAATACTATCTTGGGTTTCTTTCACGAAGAGGTTATCAGTGGTGTGTTTCAACTGAACCTCTCCAGGCAAAGTAGGGTGGCGGCATAAAATCAAGAAGAAGGGTGACATCCCTGTCGATTCTTGTTTACTGGTGTTATAAGCAAACACAACATGTTGTACCGCGACATCCCAATCATCCTGTTCTGTTGAAGTATAGTGTGAGATCATGTTAATGATAGTTTGTTTTTTTCGCAAAGACCATTACAGGCGGGGTGATAGACAGTAGTAAACATTGATTTAACTCCCATGGATGCCAACAGATGTCGTGTGACCTCGCTGAGGAGCACTTGACCCTCATCTGTAAGCAACATGGCGGGTGCCCCGTGGCGACAAATGATGTTTTGTAATATAAATGAACTACATGTTCTATAGAACCTTTTGGAATTGGTTTCACTTCCGCCCATCTACTAGCAAATTCAGTTCCTACTATCAACATAGTGTTGCCTGATTTAGACTTACGGATCGGTCTGACCAAATCTAGGCCCCCAACGCTCTCCGATGTAATTAATGGGGATTGGCTGGAGGAATCCAGCTGCCTTAACATCCTTTGGGTCTTTCCGCATTTGGCAACTCGGACATCCCTTAACATATCTTTCTATGTCCTTCCTCATCCCAATCCAGTAGTACCGAGAATTAATTTTTGTAAAGGTCTTTGTGAAACCTAAATGACCAGATAAAGGATCGTCATGGCAGGAAAATAAGATTTCCTGTTTTAAATATTCTGGAATAACCAACAAGTGAAGTGGTCCAGTTGCTCCTGCATTTTTCCTATAAAGCACACCTGATTTTAGGCAAAAGGAAGCGGCATGTCGCCGTAATTTAGGAGATCCTGTGTCTGGGTCTTTCAATTCTTGGATAAGGGGTGCGATTTGAGGGTCATTCTGTCGTTCTTGTGCTACCTCTACCGGTGTGAGCAAGCAAGTTAAAAGATCATCCATTTGTTCGAGCACGGGTGGTTTAGGCTCATCAACAGGGAATCGCAACAATGTGTCTGCATCTAAATGCCTTGCTCCTGACTTATAAATAATGGAATATTGGTACTCCTGGAGCTTTAAGGCCCATCTTGCCAGTCTATCAGTTACATCTTTTAAATTACGCAAGTAACAAAGTGCGTGATGGTCACTGACAATGTTAACAGGGTAACCATACATATAGGGTCTAAAATGAGTTAAACCGTAAACAATGGCAAGAAGTTCAAATTCAGAGATACTATAGATTTTTCATGTTTGTTCAATGATCTGGAAAAATAAGCGATGGGATGAAGCTCTCCATTAATATGCTGTAATGATGTGCATCCAACACCTACAGTGCTGGCGTCCGTGTCTAATTCTGTGTAGGCGTCAACCTGGTAATGTGGTAATACAGGGGCGGTTGTCAAACATTGTTTCAGACTGTAAAAGGATTTTTGATGTTTCTGAGACCATTCGAATTCCTGATTTTTACGAGTAAGGTCATGTAATGGTTGTGCAATTGAGGCAAAATTTGACACAAAACGTCTATAAAAACTGAAAAATCCCAATACTTTACGAACGTCTCTTACTGTTTTAGGAATCGGCAGATTAGCAATTGCTGTAATCTTATCTGTGTCTGGTTCGATACCTTTAGCGGACACTTCGAATCCTGGAGCTTTACGTGGGACATGCCGAAAAAGCATTTTTGGCGTTTCACTTTAAAATTATGTTCTTGTAATGTATGAAATACATCTTCTAGATTACTCTACATTTCTGCAAATGTTGATCCAAACACCAATATATCATCGAGATATACGAGGGCCTTTTTATACCTAAGGTCACCTAACAATTCATTGGCTGCATGGGAAAAGAATCGTGGAGCATTGATCAGTCCGAGGGACATCCGGTCAAATTGATACTATCCATCCGGCGTAACGAACAAAGTGTATTTCTTACTGTCTTCCGCTACAGGAACTTGGAAGTATGCACTTTATAAATCCAAACAACAGTACCAGCGCGATTTTCCTAATTAACTCAAGAGATCATCTATCAGTGGCAAGGAGTAGGAGGAAGCAACGGTTACTGCATTTAACTTTTGGTAGTCCACGCAGAACCAGAAAGAAAATTATCTTTCTTCTTAACCAAAACCACTGGGGAAGCCCAGCTCGGCTATGAGAGTCACTAATGATTTTTGCATCTTTCATTTCACGTACTTGAGCCTGAATAATCTCTCGCTGTGCCTGGGATACTCTATAGGGTCTTTGTCTTATGGGTGTGTCATCGGTTACTTCAATTTGAAATTCTCCGATGTCTGTTGATCCTAGTTCATGTAAGTGTGTCGCTAAAGTATGACGGTACTTTCCCAATAATGTCTGTAATCGAGTATGCTGGTCGTGAGTAAGTTGGGAATTTAAGTTAAATTTAGCGCCTTGTATAGCAACTGGGTTCAAATCTGTAGCTAACCAGTTTGCTAATTGCACTAGGGCAACCTCATATGCTCTGGCAAGGGTGGTACCTGCGAAAATTGTCTGTGGTTCAGCAGTGTTGTTATGTACGGGGATTACACATTCTTGTTTAGCTGTACAAAAGACAAGTGATTTTAATATTTTTGCTTTGAATAAGTCGCATATTAGGTTCTAACATAACTCTACCCATAACATTAGGTGGGAGGGAAGCTTTATTATTCAGAGATGTAAACGGAGGTATTTTAATGTCTTGGACACACGAAGCTTTATAACTTTCTGCTGGGTCCTCATCTGGCTCTATAGTAATTTGTGCTAGAGGGCAGTGAACTTTTTCTGTACACTCCACAGTAACAGTATTATTATCAGGCAGACGGAGTGTGACTGAAAATATTGACAGATCAATAAGGGTTTTATATCGGTTAAGAAAATCCATCCCCAATAAAAGATAGTGGCCAAAGTCCTTATCCACTAGGACTTCCTCGGAAAAATGTATGCCTCCGATTTGAAAAGAAAAGGTAGTGGCGTACCGAACATCTAATAAGTTATTGTTCGCTGTTCGCAACGTTAAGTTTTCTGGTACAGGGTGAAGAGGGGTATTTACAAAACTGTCATGAATAATGCTATCAGCACTTCCTGTATCGAACAAAATATCGATAGACATGTTATTAGCTAATGTGCCTTTAGAAGTGAGTGTGTTTACCGGTTGTATAAGTGAGGCAATGTTTCCATTATTTGGGTTGGAGCAGGGCGTCACAGAATTTATTCCCATGACGTTGTTTGCCCGTTTGGGGGAACCTGTTTCCGGTGGCAATTTAGAGCTACATGGCCAGGTCTCCGGCATATAAAACAAGTAGGCCTACCGTCATGTGTTTGGCCATACACATTTGTTCCCTGCCATGATCCGCGACCTTGTGGATTAGCATTATTTCTAGGATTAATGTTTCCGCTTCGATTAAAGTTACCGTGAGAAGTGAAAGAACCGCAGGTAACACCATGTCCTCTGGAACAATTAAATTGTCCCTGATTGCGTGGCAAATTATTATTTTGATTATGTTCTAATTGCAATCTGTAGTTGTCTCTGTAAACCCCGAACCTCTTGTTTTAGGTTTGCAATAGGATCAACCGGGGTTGTATTATTTACAAGGGTCACTGGTTTGGGTAGGGGTACACTAAGAAGATCCACTCGCTGAACAGCGAGATATCGAGCAGCCTCAATGCGGCGCACCAAGTTTGTGAGATCCTGCACCGTCTTAGGGTCTGCTGGGAGCACCTGTTCAAGGAGAGATGGTTTTAATCCCCACATTACGTGGCGAATACGCTCATGCTCGGACATTCCTGAATTAACCTGATCACAAAGTACGAGGATATCGTATATATATTTTTCAGTGGATTCTGCCAAATGTTGCACCCGTTGGCGCAGACGATACTCAAGAACATCTTCATGAGCTGCCAGCATAAATGCCGTTTTCAAGGAAGCTTTGAGTTCCGCCCATCCATGTTGACCATGTCTGGGTACAAAAGTTTTGAACCAGTTAGCAGCGGCTTCCCAAAGGTAGCAAGGTAAATATTGCTTTTTGCAATTGTCATCCCAGCCATTTGCGGCTGCAATAGTCTCAAAATTATGAAGGTAGGAAGAAACGTCCTGTCCCGGTTTACCTTAAAAAATACCAGGGTCAATAAAAGGACGAGCAAAAGGTACTGTCTGAGTAAGGATGGGTTTGGTAGTTATCTGATCAAGGGCAGCAGGCCCTGCCTGAGAGGTACTAGTAGTCATGGCAAAATTATCTAAAGAAGAATCAGAATTTGAATTCTGTGGGGAAGAGAGAGGTCGTATCTCGACGTCAGCGCTAGCTATATCTCCAACACTAAGGCTTCTTTGTTTCAAAGGAAAATAAACTACAGGCTTCAACCCTCGAATCCTATGACTACTTCTAGTCTGAATTTTAAACAGATTTGTACAAATCAGCTAAATCAGAAGATATTGTGTTAATGTCTGTAATGGCAAGACCATAAGTTTCTACATTGGTATCTAGTGTTCTCTGGTAATCAGCAAAAAGTTTACGGATATCCGAACTAACAGGACTGTCACTCTGAAATTGTGATAGCATATCCATATAATTAGGATGAAGGATAAGTGTCAAATGTACACCAACCAGGCATGTGGATGACTCCCAATATGCGCAAGATTAAATAACATAGACAAATTAGTACCATCCAGCATAAAAAAAGAAGACCTGTTGTGACTGCATCACATCTCATAATGTAACCAGCGGTATATAAAAAAAAGTGTAGGAGGGGTGCGGAATTGAACCGTATCTAAAAAGAAATGGAGAGCAGCACAATTTATGGGCGTCCAAATTTAAAAAGGGAATGCTTTCATGTTACGAGAAGTATCAATAGAGGTACGGGATTGAACCGTACTTTTCAATTAAATAATATTGGAAAAGCCGGAGCCTCCACCATAATGTCACCTTACTCTAAGCTAGTACTAGAGGGTGACAGGGGGGTTTCACCATTAGATGGCAATGAGCACTCTGCTTTACGGAATGGTCCATTTTATTAATTCAGTAATCTAGTGAGAATGGCTTGACCAAACATGATTAGGAATAACATACAATAAACTCCCGTAAGGGACTTACCTTGTTGAGTAGACACGTTGCTGTTGAGGTGTTCAGGCAGTCAGAGAAGTTAGGCCGGGGCGAACCGTTGAGCCGGGAGCGAGAACGGCCCCGGAGTATAGTAGCTTCGGAGTGATAACTTTGACCAGTGCGACCAGAAACAGGACACACCGTCAAAGGCAATACCAGCAAGGACAACCCACGAACCCCGACTCTGTGAGCCTGTATATAGTTTGTGGCTTCCTGTGGGTCATCTCCTGTGGGATTCCTAAGCAAAACCGGATTTTATAGAACATTCTATCTGATGCACATCCTCTGAGCGATGTGCAAATCTGCACGTAGGCTCGAAGAAGCTGATGTAACTATTATTCCCCCAAGTTATTCCTAGAGAATTATTCGCGGAAGGGGTTAGCCGTGTACATCCTGTTACACGCTGGCTGTCCCGATCTGTGCATCAACAAGATTTCGAAATGTGAGAAAATGTAAAGTTTCAAGAAATGTCTACTTTTATCTGAAATAATGAAGTGTATATATAATTTAGTCTTAAATAAATAGGAGTCCTAAAAATGTATGTCTGAACCTCTCTGTGGATCCTTATGTTCCTCAACAGCACATTTACATTTACATTTTTATTTAAAAAAGCATAATATTTTTACAATATAAAAAGCTATAAATCACTTAATTTTATTGCTGAAGATTATTTTACTATGAAATTAACAAACAACTTCATTAAGATGTTCCAAAACTTTGCCTAAAAATTTTTGTTGCCAAATGACAATGCTATGCATTGGAGGTTTAACATGGACCTCCAAATACTGATCAAATATAATGAATACTGCTGTGATAGATGAACTAAAAATATTTTACTAGGCATACAACATACTTTCTTAAATATGATTTCAATATGCTATGATTATAAACCAATAAGTAATCAAGTGTAGCAATCGCAATGTTTAATGGAAATATACATTATATATGTGATAAAACACCATTATCATCATTATTATGCCGCTCTTACTCTAACAGGCTTTTACATCCCTTTCACCAGCACCACAACTGAAGTGATTCAAATAGCCATGATCTTTGGAATAGTATGAATTGGACTGGCCATCCATTCAAAGACAAATGTCTGAGTTCGAGTCCCAGTGACTGTAGCCAAGTGTGCATTTCGTAAAGGATGGGGAGGGCCCAAGTAAAGTAACCGGTGTAATGACGCTCTTGAAGGCTAAAGGTGTTACATTTTATTGCAGTTGCATTGATTTTGCATCTTTAGTTTAAGAAAGCACCTCTTTATTGAACATGCATAAAGTTTTACAATATAAAAAGCTATAAATAGCTTAATTCTATTGCTCAACGTTACTTTGCTATGAAGTCAACAAAAACACTTTTAAGATATTCTAAAGCTTTACCTAAACATCTTTGTTGCCAAATGGCAACCCTATGCACTAGCAGATTAACATGGACTTCCAAATGCTGATGAAATGTTATGAGGATTGCTGTGGTGGATTAAAGAAAATTATTTTTTTAGGCATACAATATATATTCTTAATTATAATTTGATTATACTGCGATTATAAGCTAATAAACAATGGAGAGTAGTAATCATGTTGCTTTGTGGAAATATATTACTTATATGATAATACATTATCACTACTACTACTATTACTACTATGCTGCTCTTACTTCAATTCCCAAACCGGCTCTTATAGCCCTTTCATCGGCACCACAACCGAAGCGATTCAAATAGCTGCAATCGTTAAAGGAATATTAGACTGATCATCCATTCAAAGCCAGAAGTCTGTGTTTGACTCCCATTGACTGAAGTCAAATGTGCCTGTGGTAAAGGACGGGAAGGGCTCAAGTAAAATAACCAGTGTAATGGCATGCTTGATGCTGATGGGCTTACATTTGACTGCAGTCTCATGGATTTTGCATATTTATATTAAAAAGAAACACTCCGTTTTTATTGAAAAAGCATAATATTTTTAGAATACAAAAAGCTAAATCTCAATTAATCTTATTGCTGAAGGTTAGTTTAGTATGAACGTAACAAAAAACGCTTAAAATATTCTAAATCTTTGCATAAACATCTCTGTTGCCAAATGTAAATGCTATCCATTAGAGGGTTAACATGGACCTCCAAATTCTGATCAAATGTTACGAGGACTGCTGGGATAGATGAACGAAATGTATTTTATTAGGCATACTTTATAATTTGTTAAACATGATTTCATTATGCTATGATTATAAACTAATAAGCAATCAAATGTAGTAATCATACTGTTGTATGGAAATATATTACTTACATAATAGATTATTATCATCATTATTATATTAATTATAATGCCGCTCTTCCTCTAATTCCTGAACAAGCTTTTATCTACCTTGTCCCGGCACTACAACAAATGTTATTCACCTCAAAAACGTACGATAACAACACTATTAACATAAATACTTGATGTAATCAACCTATTATTTTTTTTATTATTAAACAGAAAATTACATTTGAAGTTGTTAAGACTCTCTGAATACTAGAAAACTCAAAGAAAATGTATTTTTCTAAATTCCATTTTTATTACAATAAACAAGCAATCAATGTGATGGCTGTACCTACTTATTTGCACACAGGTGACTGGTCTATGGTGGAATCGTTCACAGTGCAAGCCTTGTTTCTTCATCAATGTATTCGAGTCTCTTTGCTGTTTTAATTTCAGTTAATGCTGAGATGCCCAGTTCACATAAATAGGTAGCTGAAAATGGTCATAACATATTAACTGCCATCTATGAAAATGCCAGGTATTTGCTCCTTATTGCCAACCAAAATGTATTCAAAGGCACTTTGGGAAATTTTAATTTCAATGCCCTATCTGGATTTAATTCTGGGAGTTCCTCTTGTATATTAATTGGAAGATATTCTGAATTCACAATGAATGGCTCACAAACCCAGTCAAAATCTGCAACACTGTCTCCAAAATACTTCTTGAACATCTGCTGCAGAATTTCTAAACCTTCTTTAATTAGGTCCATTATCACTCTATTACTGCAAGTAACTAGCCATACAGTTGGGTGCATCTCAGTCAAACCATTTTCAACTCTCTGTATCCATAAATTCAGGTTGTTCACAAATCCTTGAATCATATCCATAGTACTAAGTATATTTTCATTCCTACTTTGCATTTTTCTGTTCAGCTGATTCAAGTGTATAAAAATATTGTAAAGATGTGCCAACTTTCATACCCATTCATCATCTGTATATAAATCCACGTGCTCATGCCCCTTAAGAGTAAAAATGCATGTACAGCTCGTGTAATATGTTGTGACAGTCTCCCACTCCTGAGACAAAGATGTGCAATAGCACTGACCAGCCCACTTGCATAATAAGAGAGATGGGGGTCAGTGTTCCACCTGCTGTGAGTGTGATAATTACTTCCAGAGCAATTCCGATCGCTGTTTGTTAGCACACATCCTTTCTTTCCTTGTATTGCATAAGACATGTTGCCCATTCAGAGTAAACTTAGTGGCAAAGTGCTACATTCCCAAAGCAGGGAAATCGTAAGTAATGTGTACACATATACGCCAAAGTAATGCCAATGCTCTATCAGGCAATAATGTAGTGCAGCTAGTAGCAGAAGCTACAGGTGATTCAGAAAGTAGTGTATGGCCAATTGTTAGGAAAAAGAAAACAATTGATTCCGGTGTGTCCATTTCATTTTCCACCCCTCATAAAGAAAGGTCAAGAAAATCAACGATATCAGTTTTGGACATCTTTAATGAGGCGGTAGTCCGCAGAACCGTAAATGGCTTTTATGTAACAGAAAAGGAGAGGCCTTCTTTGAGAAAAGTGCATGCAAAGTTGCAAAATTCAATCAATTTCAAATGATCCATGTCAACATTGCGCAAAATCCTCCTAAAACTACGATTTCGGTGGTGTAAAAAAAAAACAAGTGCAAAATCTTGATCGAGCGTCATGACATACATTACGTGTGTAAATTTTCTAAGGCAGATCACTAAATTTTGCAACGAGGGCCAACCCATTGTATACATGGATGAAACCTACATTCATTCCTCACATACCACCCCACATTCCTGGAGTGATGATTCCTTAGAAGGTTTATTTTGCCCAGTCTCAAGAGGTCAAAGGCTAATAATAATCCATGCTGGTGGAGAGCAGGGTTTTATCCCTAACGCTTATGTCCGTTTTAAGTCCCACCAAAGAACAGGAGACTACCATAGTGAAATGAACTTCATTAACTATGAGAAATGGCTAAAAGAGATTAATACCCAATCTACCTCTGAATTCACTTCTGGTAATCGATAATGCTCCCTGCCATAATGTGCAATTAAATAAGGCTCCTTCATCTAATTCAAAAAGAGACACTATGATTTCCTGGCTAGAGGCTCACCTTCTGGAAGAAGAATTCTTTAACACAGATTTCCCTTCTCTGTGCAAACCTGAAACATACAATCTCATAAAACCTCTAAAACCCAAGCATCGTAGATATAGGATAGATAGTCTGTTGGAAGAGTGCAACCACAGTGTATTAACACTTCCCCCATACCATCCAGAGTTCAATCCAATTGAGCTTATCTGGGTTACTGTAAAGAATTGGGTTGCGAACAAAAACGTAACATTCAAAATGGATGATGTTGTGGGACTGACCGATGAAAAATTCGCATCCTTCACTGCAGAAGAATGGCAAGACCGTTGCAGGCATGTAAGAGACATTGAACAGAAATATATGGAAAATGAGGGACTCTTGTATGAAGGACAAGAAATAATTATTCATTTGGGTAACGATAGTGATAGTGAGGAAAGTGAAAAATCCGGTGATGGTGACGAGTCTGATTACGAAGATGAAGCTGTGAAACGCACACGGAAATCATTCTCGGATATTTCTGGAATGTCCCCATTGCCCTTGGATGAGGGTGATTAATGCTGAGTTCAATTGCAGGTAAGCTTACACAGTTGTTTACAATGCGTTGTGTATGTGTATGCGACTGCCTGCGAGTTCTGATATCACATGTAGTCTCTTGCTCCCCCACCACTCTCACCACTTCTCCTCATTTCTCCTATCTTGCTCATATGGACTGTCACGACGTATTTCACGAGCTGTACCTCTTTAAGTTCAAATATTCATTTTAATACTTTTCCTTGTGATAACCACTATACTTCTGTATGTAGAGGAGTGTAATGTGTTCTGATTCCATTTCCTGACTTAAAATGGAAAATACCAAGAATTCAGCGGTCAGGATTTGATCAAGTTCACGATTTTTTCTACTTCATCAAGCACAACTTTCAGAGAACATGGCAAAGATTTAGCAATAATGCCATTGTGGTGAATAAGACAATGATCGTAACATATGTTAATATTCACCTTGTCCACTTGAGCTACAGATCCTTTCACTTGACCTGTCATAGAAGCAGCTCTGTCTGTACAAACATTAACACCACTAACACAATCCTTTCATTTTAATTCATGTTGGAGCAAATATTCATCAGTCACACAAAGTGTTTCTTCACCTGTGCTTGCTCAGGAAGTTCTACAAAAAAAGAAATTACTTGCAGTTACATCTCCATTGATGTACCGAATATAAGCAAGAAGTGCATGGCCACTTATATCTGAGGACTCATTGATCTGATGTGAGAACTTATGATTGCTGTTGATTTTCTCCTTTATAGTGTCTTCTATGTCCCTGGGCATGTCAATAACATAGCGACTGATTGTATCAGCAGAGAGAAGAAGTTTTAAAATTTCACTAGCAGCTTCTGCACTGAGGACTATTGTCACTATTTCTTTACATGCAGGCATTAATACAGTGAGTCAGTGAATGTTGTTGGGATAACTTTTACTCGCTGGTCTATGGGTCTGGTGCGACAACTCCTGGTCTTATGTGCCACAAGCGCTCGGTAGAAATTGGACACAAGATATTAAATAACAATATGAATTACTCACCCTTATCATTGAAAGTGCCGACCATCTTGTCTTATACTATATTTCACATCTTCTTATGAAATTATCATTCACAGGAACCAGTTCTTCTACACTAATGGACCTAACTTGTGTTAGAATGTTTTCTTTAAGTTCTTCAAGCATGTGAGGATTAGTGACATACACTTTATTTTTCAGTGTTCCCCAGAAATAAAACTAGCAACATGTTAGATCTGGGGATTGAGGAGTCTACAAACCCTTGCTTATAAGTCTTTGGCCAAATATAGGGCACAGTTCCCTCATGGATTCATTAGCAGTTTGGGCTGTGGCATTATCCTGCTGAAAATATGCCATTACACATTCCTCATATGTTAGTTCATCACACAATGGTTCCAAATTAGATGCATATACCCATCAGTGTTAATTATTTGTTAAAAAAAAAAGGACCAATAATTCTTTTAGCACTAATGGCACACCACACTCCTATTCCTTCGTCCTGTAGTGAGGCGTTGTAAACAATATCTAGTTTATCTGATGACCAGTAATCTGTTATTACGTGAAGCTATATGGCCATTTAGATGAAACCACACCTCATCGGAAAGGAAAATTTTCCTGGGATCAATTTTCCCACTATTGACTTTCGCTAACATCCAGTTACAGAAATGAAGTCATTTGTTATAATCTGTAAACTATATTTGGTGAGATACTGAAATTATATAGGGCTTTAATTTGAGTAATTTCATTGCTGTGTGAGCTGATGCTCTCAAAATTCCTGTTTGCTGTCCTAAAAGCCTCAGAGAGTCTACGACTAAGCTCCAAGGTAGCACCGATTTTGTCAATTTTTTTTCTCAGTAAGGATGGGTCGGTTTTGCTGGCTTTTCCTGTTATTCACAGAAGTTGTTTTGTGAAACCTATCCACTAAGTTCAGTATTGTATTTCTTAATGGAAGGGTCTGTCAGGAAATTTAAATCTAAATTTTTGTCTAGTTTTTGCAACCAAATTCTTATTTCTTAAAAATGTTTTTAACATGTACAGTCACACTGTAGTATGAATGCTTGTAAATATACACATTCACTCCAAGGTCTAAACTCACACTGAGTGTGTCTGACGTGTATCAGAGGAAGCCAGAAATGAAGCCGGAAGTGTACAATATCTACTGAGTGCTCGCGGCATGTGAGGCCGGAGTTGTCACACCAGACCCACAGACTGGCAGGTAACAGTTATCCCGTCAGTGTTCACTGAGACTTACTGTACTTTTGCAGCAATTGTGTGTGGTTTTTTGGCCTTTGCGATAAGTTTGGCTACCTTATAACTAGCTTCCTGTACTTCTTCCGAAATGCATATTGTTTTCAGGCATGTACATTCTTTGTTTTGTCCCAACAACTGAGAAAATAACTGACATCTTTGCTTGAAAGAGAAGATTGTTTTATTGAAAAATGTTATTTCAATTTAAAGGGGACCATAGCAGAGATGTTTTCATCACAAATGATACACTTGGGGATTGTGTATGCTTTGTCTCCTTCCAAATGAAACTGTAAGATAAATGATTGTCTTTATACTGCCAGTGCACTATTATTTTTGTTTCTTTTTTAGGCTCAATGGTTTCACTACTTGCACTAGAACTAGTAAACAGAACACCCCGTACAAGAGGAAATTAAATATTTCAATGATAGTGATAGATTAAAAAAGTGAAGTTAAGGATGACCAGCAATCAATTTTCAGGCTACTTCAGAGCACAGCTGTAATGGAACTGAAATAATAGCAAAATGCGAGACACACTCTTCAAAGGCTGTCTATGGGTCCAAGAACCGATAGTAAGAAAAAAATAAAGTTGAAGGAGCACTAACAAATAGGGCAAAGTGCCAAAACTATTAAGAGATGGGGAAACTTTTGCTAATCCTACAATTCTGAAGTAAAGCTTTAGGCTACACAGAGCATTGGTAAGCATAACAAAAAAGCTGCACAGCAAAGGTAGAGGCGAGAAATAAAAATAGACCGATGTGCTTGATATAGCTGCAGTACACAGAAAAATACTCAGAGCATATTGGAGGATAACAATGATGTAGTATTGTACAGAGGTAAAGGTGAGAAATACAAATAGGCCGATAAGCTATGTTATAGCAACTATTCAGGCAACAATTTAAAATTGTTTTTAAATAAAACTCGACAATTAATACAATGAGTATGTAAAAGATCCCGTCACACTTTTCACCTCTTGCTGGCACACCAGTTGTGGAACACTGGTTTAATGCATAATCCACTACACTTCTTCCCATTCCTACCAAAATGTGTGCATTCCTCATCCTTATACCCTCCTCAGCATCCATATATGTTAACATTCTCTTTTCCCCAAAACATATTCACATTTTAATTGTTGCTATTTGTTGCCTAAATTATTTTTCCCTCAACTTGTGATTCACTCCCCTATGCCCAAAGTCCATTGCTTGTGTCTCACCTTTCTGCCATTAAGATCATCAGCAATCACAAATTCTGTTAAGGGATATTCTTCCTTTGTTCCCTCCAGCTTGCCTCATATAGTGTGTTCACCTGGATTCTGAGGTGCTTAAGCTTCTTTCTGCTTTCAAATTCAGTACCAGGCATCCCTTAATCCTCTGCAGCACAAATTGCCTATTCATACTCTTTGCATTGATTTGAGTATGTTGTGACAAATATGAGTGTATATCTCAATGCTACTCTGCCTTGCTCTATCAGCTGATGTTTCCTGTCTAGCTGTTGTGACTCAGGTATAGTCTTCTCTCTGGAGAAATCCTATGCAACAATTACTCTCCTTTGCCAGTTATTCAGTATTGTTAGCACTATTTTTGTACTTGTCTGATGCAATGTCATGACCTTTGTACTCAGTCCCTTTTTTTATAAACAGCTGGCAAGTTCATGTCATCTACTTTAGTATCATAATATTTTTGTTTAAGATGTTGTATAGTTCTGTTCTTTTGACAGGTGATAAAGTCTCCTTCATTCCATTGCAGTATTTTGATAGTCTTATCCTAAGACAGTCTGCTTCCGGTCCTGATTGGGGGGACTAGTTTACCTCTGAGGTGTTTTATTTTGGCATGTATATTGTGCTTTTCTTACATTGTTCATTTAACATCAGCCTTGAGGTAAAGTACACAAGTACAAACCATTCTGGATGAAAGAATTAGAAAAAAATCTAAAGAAGGAAAGATATCAAGCTAGAAAAAAGTAGAATACTTCAGAATGTGATTAGAATGGAAGCATAAATGTACAAATGTAAAGAAAGAATTTATGACAAAGAGAAATGCATTTGATATGTTTATTGACAAAATGGATTATAGGAAATATGAACATAAAGCATATACATACCTTTATTTCCAGTACAAGAAACAACACACTAATAACAAGAAACATGTAATGTACAACAATACAAAACTGGAAGATGAGCAAAAGAAAGCAATATCTTTCAACAAAACCTACATAATCAAATACAGGTACCAAAACTATGCAAAAAGAAAGAAAGAAAATTTATGTTTATTCAAAATAATAAACAAAAAGTAACTTCATATCCCCAAAATACTGAAGGCATATTTACCTAGAAATTTAGCATATGTGAACTTAATGAAGCAATCAAGCAATTAAAAAATAAAACATCTCTGATCCTGATAAAATCTATCCTGATTTCATCAAACATCTTGGTGGAAAACACAAAATGAAAATTACTTAAATTCTTATTACTTTTTGTGGAGGACAAACATGCTAACAAAATGGAATGAACTGATAACTATTCCAATTCTTAAAGGTAATAAATCAACTTATAACATTAGTAGCTACAGATCAATTTCAGTGATCGTTCATATTGGAAAGATTTCATAATGACTCAGTTGGTTCCTAGACATTTGGAAACTTAAATCTCCATTTCAACCAGGTTTCTGGAAACACTTCAAAAAATTAACTCAAAAGAACTCACATTAGCAGTGTTTATAGATTTTAAGTCAGCATAGGGTTCAATTTGCAGATGAAAATTGAGAAATTACAAACTCTTAATATTAAAAACAATATGCTGAATTGGATATCAATAAAATATACAATGCAAATCTGAATTTGAACAGATGCACAGAGGACTGCACAAGATGCTGTTTTAACCACTGCTCTTTAATATATACATAAATGATTTACTGAAAACCTTAGCATATTCAGCCTTTGTAAATGGCAGAGTGGTCTGGTCCTCCAAAAACTCAACAATAAAACTCAAAGCCAACAATGAGTATTGCAAAATGTGCTAGAAAAATGGTGATCAGAAAATGTAATGTGAGTCAATGAAGAAAAACAATACCAAAATTTCTCACAAAGAAAACAAATTATAAAAACACTGAACTGTCTGAAACCTGTGAAGCAATATATGTGAGAGTCATATTTGTCAACAAATAAACATGGACTAAACATACAGAGTGTCTCAAAATTATGTACATACTCTTTGAGCCACTATTTCTCAGCAATGAAATGAGACAGGAATACAGTTGTTGTGTTGAATTCCTTAAATCCATACATGTTCAATGTATCTCCCTTCTGCCACAGTGCACTCCCTACAATGATTTAGAACAGAGCAACATACTGCCTGGATTGCCGCTACTGGAATATCTTTATAGGCATATTCAATCTGAACTCTCAGTTCCTGTAGTGTTTATGTTTTTGTGGTATTCTTTAAAGTTCCCCAAAGGTAAAAGTCTACAGAGGTTAAATCCAGAGATCACGACAGGAATCCTGAAGCACTTCCTCCTCGTCCTATCCATCTTTGATTGAATGTACAATCAAGAAAATTACTCACATTGACATGAAAACGAAATAGAGCCCCATCTTGTTGAAAGTAAAAACCATTTTCATTCTCAAAGAGGTCATTAAGATCTAGAATTATGGGTTCTGACATTTGCAGCTAAGTCTTACTCATGACAGTCCCTTTGAAGTGGTACAGCCCAATTATCCTTCTGGAAGATAGCCCACACCACACCATATTGATACTCCTGGAAGATTGACAGCCTGCTTTTCAAGATGCTTGGGTTTTTGTTAGCCCAGTAGACACAATTGTATCATTAAGTTTAAAGGCTGAATTCACGGTTGGTTTTTATATGAAAAGGAAATGCTTAAGCTATAAGTATTTCTTTTGATAAGGAAACGCTTATTACCATTTGATATGATAGATAGTACTTAAATACTCAATGCTAAGTGGTTTCTTATTTCCATAGCACATGTGGCAGCATGGTTCAGCTGTTTCACAGCCACTCTGATGTGCAAAAGATGGTTCAGCTGTTTCACAGCCACTCTGATGTGCAAATAAGCATGGAGGCGATCTCACAATCAGTTTCCATTTCTATATTCGTTGTTTTGTTCACAACAGCTGAGTATGTAGTATTAGTTGTATAGTTATAATAGTTAGGTCAACAGCATGACAACAGCAAAGCATTTCAGCGAGCAGGAAAGAAACCACTAAAAGAGTTAGTGCTGCGATACAAAGATACAGAACCCAGGCAATCAGATGCTGTCTTCACAGAGAAAAAGGGAGACACGCAAAGATTGTTCAAGAATTTAATACTACCTCTCAGAATATTCCTGAAAGTAGTGAATTACTTTTATTGTCATTTATGATACTGAGAATGTTGGCATTAGGTTATGCTATCTTCTCTGAGCACTTCTGTACATGTATTGCAAAATTGTGTGCATGATAACCATTAAAATTATTCTTTATTAGCTGACAAGCTAGGTCTTGCTCTTATGTATTTTGTGCAATTTATGGCTTATTTGTGTTTTACAGCAGAAGGCTCATGGACAAAATAGTAAGCAACAGTAGGAGTTTTTAATTAGGAACTATAGAGAAGACCCTGCTTTCACAGAAATTTATCATAAATTGCCAATAAAATGTTATGTTCAAAATACTGCAACAATGCAACTAGTTGCTTGCACTTCTCAATGAAAAGTTATGTGAATAGTTAACTTTACCTAAAACATATGCAACATAATCACTTTATAGTACGGTTGCTAGAAAAACAATTAAATTGAGAGCAGAATTAAAAGGGAATTGTAATGATAAAGTATTTAATTGACAGCAAAGTGAGATTGAGGCTTTATTATATTTTGCATTAATGCAATCTGCACAACAACATTCTGTCTTGTAGGTTAGTTCACACTCGAAGAACTAAGAGTATTCTCACTATAAAACTCATAGTTCTAAGGTGAAATGAGGCTTCACTATTTTAGACTGAAATATTATGCGTGAAATGTGGAACTACAAAAGTACATGGATGGCCAAATATGAAGTTTTACAAGCTTGCATGCATTAAACCTACACACTTGCAGCTCTGAGCATATAGTGAAGCAAAATCACCATTTAAACTGACAGTCGCTCATTTCCAGGGAATTAGAAGTATCATTGATGTATCTTTTTGGGTACCTGGAGAATTCTACATATTCTGCATAATCATCTGCCATGTTGATATGATAATGTATTTATGGGAAAAATCATTGTTTAGGCTCATGGCTAAGCAGTAATAAGTGAAGACTTACAAAATGAAAAGAGTTGACTATAAAATGAAAATCCATAAAAGAAAACGTTTAAGAATAAGCTTAAAATAAACAGTGACTATGAATTCGGTCCTAAATGTAGCTTCATTTGACCAAACAATTAAATCTTGAAAATCTTCCATTTCATTATACTTGTTCATGAAACACTCACAAAATTGCATTCTCCTATCTGGGATATCCTCATTTAGTGTGTGAAGAAGGCTTCCATTTTTAAACTCACAAAATTCAAAGAATACTGGATTTGTCACTACCAATCTCATGAGAACATTGCCTCAATGCTTTCTTTTGGGATTGTGCAAAAGTTTGCATGACTGCACCAACACACTCATCATCGGCGGAACCTCTCTTTCTTCTGCAATGCCCTTCCAACACATCTAGCACCATTTCATCAACTTCAAACCTGTCTTGGATTCATGTGGTTGTTAACCTTGATGGTTGTGTTGGTGTACCAAATTCAACCCTCCAACATCGTTGAACCTCAACAACATTCTCCACTTTCCAATAACATTTCAGTATCCACTTGGTTCATGAAATAATAAATGCACCACTATGTTTGTTTATAAACAGATGAGCGTTTTTCTGTGGTTGCCATTGCCTTCTGAATCATAAGAAAAAATGTTATTTCTGTCTCATTTCGATGTTAATAAACAGTGTTTCAAAGATTGTGTGCATGAATCACTGTTCACAACCAGAGACAAACAGCTCTCTGGATTGTTGTGAGTCACACACCATGTGCAGTCTGCTAAACAACCCTTTCTTTCCCCGCCCTTGCATCATATGATGTGGAAGTGATACATAAACAGCAAGTAAGCAATCAGCCCTTTGTTGAGAAACAACAGTACAGTATTGAGAGAAATTATGTTATTTCGAATTAACGAGTGTCTTTTGTACTAGTACTACAAAGGTTTATGTTTTTGAATGCCACTTCCCAAGGTTTAAATTTCTGCAATTAAAAGAACTAATTCTTGCTCTGTAAATGTCGGCTGACATTGTTTCTTAGTATGTATTTCTCTTCAAATCAGAAGCATGCAGAAAATACTATCTTCCCATTCTACTATTTGCTTAGAAAGTGCAGATTAAGCTGAAAATTTTAGTTCAAATATGAAAAATTTCTGTATAATATGAAAGATTCTCAATAAAAATATTTTATGTTTCTAGGTGCAACAGACAGACAGAAAGAGAAGACACAGCGATCCTGGAATCAGCTGTGAGCAAACAACACAGGTATGCTTGGTTGTGTTGAGAAGTTGTATTTTTAATTAATTTGAGCATATCAGCTCAGTCTATCTATTATTTAAAAAATAGTTTGCCAGATGCCTTCTTTCGGGAAATGATGGCCTAATTTCTTGAAGCTGTATTTTGAGACCTACTAACTACTCAGTAATTGAAACAGCTGTTTCAGTAGCTACGCTTGTACAAGTTGCCTTATCTTAAAATGCTGCTTGCTTTTTTTAATATTTCAATTGTTATGCGTGTGCAAGTAGCCTATTTGAAATGCTGTTTCCTTTATTTTAATAAATTGAATCTTCAAATTAATATTGCTGATGAGCAGTATTTTCTGAATATCTATAAAGTGATGCCTGAAGTGCATATAGGCAGCACTTTTTGTAAATGATTGTGCAATTTTGTATGGGAATGCCATAAGTGGGTTCCATCTCATAAATAACTTCATAAATACACAAGAAATGAAATGAAACTAATGGTATATGCTGAAGCTGTTTCTACTTTCTCAAGTACGTACTTAGAGTAAGTAGAGGAAGTATTGCATTCCACTCAAAAATTCAAAAAACTTGAAAGCAAGATCTTTTTGAACATTTTGAGACCCCTTAACACACACACAAAAAAGAAGCAGTTTTTAGAATAAGGTGTGTGTTTGTATGTGTGTGTGCATGCGCGCTTGTGTGTTGTTTTCTTTTTCCCAAGAAAATCCTCCCACCCTAAACTCCCCTTTACATGCAGAATTAATTTTTTTTTTATTTTCTATAAAATGGCCCTTAATAGTTTTATTAAAATACCATAGGCCACTTACAAAGTTGTAGTGCTGTTTAACGACTTAACACTGTTTAAATAAAATTGAGTTTTATTTTTGGACACTCATTAAATACTGTAGTCCTTAGCGTCCCATTCTATATTGGGTTTGAAAGACTGGTAATTTTGCTCACAGGCCTCTTTATCAAGCTTGAGTTTATTTTACATGCTAAATCTATCATACAGGACCACTGGCTTTACTTCCCTTCTGAAGAAAGCCATGCTAATAATTTTTAAGCCTAAAAAAATCCATGGCCCTCCACTGTGTTTGAATCTGCACCTTGGGAACTAGAAGCTAGCATGGTAACCACTACACTACTTTGTCGTCCTCCGTGGTGTAATGGTTATCATGCTAGCCTCTAGTTGCCGAGGTCGCTGGTTCAAGCCAGGCGGACTATCATGTATTTTTTTGGGAGTAAAAATCCTTAGCATGGCTTCCTTCAGAAGGGATATAAAGCCGTTGGTCCCATTCATAGATTTATGACACATAATAGAACCTCAAGTCTGTTAATGAGGCCTCTGAACAAAGTTACTGGTCTTTCATTCCCAACATAGAATGGGATGCTAAGGACCAATTCCCAACATAGAATGGGATGCTAAGGACCACAGCAGGGAAGGAGCGTCTACAAATAAAAGTAAATTTAATTGAACAGTGTTTAAGTCCTTAAACAGCACTTCATTTTTGCATGTGGCCCATGGTATTTTAATCAAAATGGTTAAGAGCCATTTTTGAGAAAATAAAATACCTTTTAAAAGTTTTCCATTTAAAGGGTGGTTTAGGGTGGGGGATTTTCTTGCGAAAAAGAAAAGGGGAAAAAAGAAAGAAAAGACTTATAGGTGTGTGCGCATGCATGTGTTCTTGTTCACACACACACACCCATGGACGCACGCACTCTCGCACGCATGCACGGGCATTTTTCTAAAAAAAAATTCTTTTGTTTTTGTGTTCAGTTATATATTATCTAAATGCTGTTTAACTTTGCTTGGTAAATGCATGTTCAGACAGTGGTTAGCTAAGCAGCATTAAAAGCAGCATATGTCCCGTAAGTGAATGCAGCAGCACCACATTTTGAAGCTTTCATACTTGGACTCTACGCTGCACTGTTTTTCCCCACATGTAGCAGAAGAGAGGTTTGGGAAATTTTGACAGTCTTTTGTCTATCAGTGGTGCGGAAAGCAAAATGTCTAATTGAGTGAAAATTATAGCACTACTGAAGGAGAAACTCTTTCAGAATAAGAGATTTTAAAATGGAAAATTACCAAACATTGCTTGCTTTAAAAATAATAATTTAAAAATATAAAAAATTACAATGGATACTTCATAAAATTTAAGAGTGTGATCTATAGCTGACAACTTTGGTTGTAGTATAATTCGTAATCATGAAAAATAATTCCAAATTACTGCAGCAGTTGCTTTATTTAGTTATTTATTTTTCAAGCTTAACGTTCATTAACCTGGTACATCACACTGAATGGTGAATGAACCAAATGGTTGTAATTATGCTCAAATGAGCCCAGGGTCCATAGATCTTATATTTACCTGACATTCATCTTCTCAGGATAATGGAAACCCCTGGAAAAAACCTTACCCAAGTAACTCCCCTGACCAAGATTCAAATGCGAGGCAGATATGCTACTCCCTCACTACAGAGGCAGACATTGCTTTATTCAACCTGAAAAATGTGATATGAATTTGGTTATGTGATGCCAAAATGTAAATGCATAAAAATCAGGGCTTGGAAGTAAGCACATTCAATTTTATGAACTGCTACAATGCATCTTCAGCATTCAGGCTGCTGACGCTCACACTAACTTAGGCGTCTGATTCATTATCCTTTGTCATACATTCAGCTATGTTCACTTAAGTGTCTGGGTTATCAAGATGTGTTATTAAACATGTCATTACATCAGCATATTCCCAATATTTGTTGATAATATTTGATTTATAAAGCTTATATGCTTTATGGATGTGCATAAGAACTATTCTTGAAGCTCATCACACAAGGTATCCAAGATATAGAGTGTTTTCACTTTAATCCTAGTATCAGGAATGAATGAACGAACTATGTGTGCAGAAATACATGCTTGTTTCAACAGGTGCAGCAATGCACTATCATACCTGAATACATCAAATCAATGTTATAAAATTCAATTCAAACATTGTAAATAGGGCAGCTAGTTCAAACAGCAGAGTAAATTAATGTTTCACTCAAAACAACCTCCACATTAGACTTGTTTTCACTGCATGAAATGCCATCCAAAATGAAATTTGGTAATCTCTGGCTTATTACATAAAAAATGACACAGCACATTTTTTGCCTATTAAAATTCTGCACATATAGGGTGGAAGGGACTTATTACATTTCTTCTAATATGTTCTCCATGGAGGTATAGCAAACAGAAAAGTATAACTATATTTTGTTCTGTGGTCAACCATTTTTGAAAAAAAAAAGTTATTTTTTCCAAATTAGATAGTTTATTCTATGAGAATGTATGAAGTTAATAGTTTATTACTTGTAAGATGGGTAGAGTAAGCTATTTCTGATCTAGTATTGATAGTAAATATTTGACATCCAGGATTTTTAAATATTTAATCATTTTCCAAACACTATTTTGCAGATGTAATGTGGTTGGAGACATAGACAATGTTGCTAGGTCAAGGTAGGTTAGTGTGAGAACTGGCTCCCAGTTGAAATTTAAAGAGCATGCCTGAACTGGGAGGTGAGGGACTGGTGGTTTTGTTTTCCACATGACCCTTAATCCAAACAAACACAACAAATTTATTTTATTTTTTTAAATTTATGCACAGTTTTTAACTGCTGTGGTTCTTATCGTCCCACTGCATATTGGACATAAAAGACTGGTAATTTTGCTCAGAGGCCTCTTTATCAGGCTTGAGGTTCCTTTACGTGCAGTAAATCTACAACACGGGATCACTGGCTTTACTTCCCTTCTGAAGGAAGGCATGCTAAGGATTTTTAAGCCTGAAAAAATCCATCGTCCTCCACTGGGTTTGAAGCTGCAATGAATGGATGGTGGTGTAATGTTTTGGTGAGATGACAAGTACAACTTGGTAGCTGTTGGCCTACACTATCAGTATAGAAGTAATGCCTTCATAGTCCAACAAGCATTTTGTGGTTGCTGACTGCAAAGCATACCATGTTATGTCAGCTCCACTAGAATTTGAGTCCTTATTGGAGCAACATTGTAGAACACTTTGAAACACACAGGTTTAATGATAAAAGAACCCAAGGGGTGTTTAGTGTATAATCATAAATATAGCACAATATTTACAAGATGCCAGCCTTTTCATCTGGCATCTCATAAACCTGAGGGAGCATGCAGCCAGCACACAAAGGAGTGCGAACATGGAATACTGTTGCCAAAGAGAAAGCAATTTTAAATCTTGTAGATGAACAGCCCAGTGGCAGTAGTCAAGGAATAACTTGTGTGTTCGGCATGTCCCATTTGTTTCTTCTCAGGATCTGAAAGAACAGTTATTGTGATCATATCATATCCAACAAGTGCAGGGTCTCACAGCAGTAGATTATACACCTAGGCTGGGTTTTGTCAATTGGTTCCTAGAATAAGGTACAGATGTCACAATTAATTATGGCCACAGACAAACCTACCTATACAAGAAATGGCGTTTTCAATTTGCATAACCCCCATACATGGGTGGAAGAAAACCCTCACAGCACTAGTTAGCATCATTTTCAAGAGCAATTTGCTGTGAATGTATGGGCAGGAATACATGAAAGTTTTATCTACACTCATGAACCACACGCCAGCGAATGTGAAACCTGTTTACATGCTGACCCACTTCTGGTTTCGAAAGGGAGAGTTCCACCCCTGCTTGCAGCTATGGTTCAGATACTAAGCACTGCACAACGTTGCCAATGTGTGCTTTTTGTATTCTCAAAAAAACTTCTAATATCTCTGCAGAAAATGGTCATAGAAAAAATTAAAGGCACAAAATATGTTCCAAATAATGAGATCTTGAACTGCTTTAAACCAGTGTAATGCCTTCCTTTCCACCCGGTATAAGAAACCAACTTCTATGTATTAACTCGGGAGGAGGGATTATAAATTATGCTGAAATTGCTCTAAGGGATTACAATGGTCTCTTGAGTAGTTATATCACCCTTCTTCTCCTTGTTGGGTGTAATAGTATCAAAGAATCACATAATCTCCATCTTGTTTATTTGCTCTCACTCTACACTTCATTGTAAAATAATGGTGACACTTAAGGCATCAAAGAATGGCATAATCTCCATCTTATTTATCTGCTCTCGCTCCATACCTCATGTAAAATAATAGTGACATTTAAGGTTAATCACTGTCTAAACCACCTGTTATGCAGTTTCTAAAAATGAACACAATTTAGACACTGTTTAGCACTATACATAATTTTTTCAATGCGTTAAACAATATCTATAGCTAAACATTGCTTTTGGCTCGGGAATGCCGGTGGAATGAACCAAAATAAAAAAACCATCATAGACAATCTTTTAAGAGACAATGACGTAGATATATTCATCATAACTGAAGCAAATATAGATCAACAAAAGGAAAAATTCTATAAATTTGCAAAATACAACACAAATATATTACAAAAAACACACAGATAGCAACTGGCATACTTGCTGGCATTAAACAATGCATAAATGGAAAATTTGAAATTATAAAAGAAATGAACCAAGATGACACTTCTGAAATAATAAGGATAACAGCTTGTAAACAAAAACATAAGTTTAAAATCTATGGTATCTACAGCCCACCTAATAACAATCGCCTCAACCTGGACTTAATTGATATTGACAATAAAACAATCATAATTGGTGATCTCAATGGACATTCTCCAAGACAACAATAGTTATAGTGACAACAATAAAGCTGGTGAAATTATTCAAGAATTTGTAGACTCCAAATTAATGAAAATATTACATAGGGATGAAGACCCAAAAACCTACATATACAACTCAGGACAGTCAACCAATCCAGACATTGCTATCATATCAAGTGATTTAGAGGATAAAACTACAATAAAAGTAATTGAAGATAGTGGTAGTGGACATAGAGCCATAATAACAAAAACATCTAAATCATCAACCACCTAGAACAAAGGGAAAAATAAGGCCTAAATGGAGTTTCATAAAGGCACACTGGGAAGAATATAAAACGATGACAAACAAGTTTTTCAAAGAAATTAATTTGGAACAAAACATAAACAAGGTAGCGAAAGAACTAAATGCCACAATTCTAAAAGCTGCAAAACAATGTATCCCAAGAGGAAAAATTCATAAATACAAACCCTTCTGGAATGAACAGTTAGCACAACTCAAATCAAAATGAGATAAAACTAGAGAAAAAGCAGAAAGGACACAAGACAAAGCAGATGTTATAGAATGGCGAAAAGCAAACGCACAGTTAAAACAGGCTATAAAACTGTCAAAAAAACAGATCTTTGAAGAATTTATAAACAAATTAAGACTATAGAACAAATAGTACTAAGGTACATAATTACATTAAACAAATAAATAGAGAAAACCAACAAAATCAGCCATTAAATGTTGATAATAAAGAAATATATGAGGATAACCTTATAGCAGAAAAATTAGCAACATACTATAAAACTAGCACTACATTAAAAAATAAAAACAAAAAAACAAATAGCAACCTTGATGATATGTCTAACTTTCAAAACATCTTCAATGAGCCATTCACACTCCCAGAAATAAAGCAAGCAATAAGACACTAAAAAATAAAAGAAGCCCAGGTCCTGATAACATACATCCAGAGCTGCTCAAGAATTTAGGACATGAAGCACTCCATACTTTATTAAATATTTTCAATAAAATCTGGACAACCAGAAATAACATACCAACACTGTGGAAAAAAGTAAAAATTATATCCATTAAGAAGAAAGGAAAACCAACTCAAATGATAGATAGCTATAGACCGAAATCCTTAATACCAAACATAGCAAAACTCTTAGAAAGAATGGTAGCTACAAGACTGACATACTATCTAGAAACACAAAATATATTAGTCCCTGAACAAGCTGGATTTAGGAAGGACAGCTCAGTAATACACCAGGTTTTAAGACTCACACAGGACATTAAGGAAAATTTCAATAATAATAAGACTACACTAGCACTATCTGTCAACTTCAAAGATGTATTCACAGTATAGCGAAAAATGTTACTATACAAGATGAAGACATATGGTATATCAGGCCACATGCTAAACTGGTTTCAAACCTTCCTATACCAAAGATGGTTTGTAGTACAATACAAAACAGCCACATCTAAATGGAAACAAATGAGAGTTGGACTACCTCAAGGGTCTGTTACAAGTGCTATTCTGTTCTCTATATATATAAATGACCTAGTAGATGTACTAAAGAAAATAGGTAACATACAAGTAAGAATGTTTGCTGATGACGTGATAATATGGACTTATGAAAAGAACATAAGATCTGGGAAACAGTACAAAAAACTACAAACAACAATGGAGAATACAATCATAACCCTAGAACAGTGGACTAATAATAACAATATGGAAATAAATACAAGAAAAACTCAATATCAACTATTCACAATGCAGCACAAAACAGAAAATATATGCCTGCAAATCAACAACAAAAAACTACAAGAAGCAACTACAACGTATCTAAGGATAGATTTAGATTAAAAACTATCAATGAAAGAACATGTAAACAATGTAATGAATAAAATCAACAAAAAAGAACAACATTTTAAAACGTTTAGCAGGAATAAAATGGGGTGGAAACATGGACCTCCTTAATAATACATATTAAACATACATAAACATGAGTTGAAAGCAATTACTCTAGCACAAAAACTGCAAGTCAATAGAAACAGATACAAGTTGTACCACACAACAGATACTATAAGCAATTTAAAAACTCAAATAAGCTTCAGAACATATATTAATAACTTAAACTACAAGAATATAATTACAACAAATATAATTGCAACAGAGGTAACGAGTCCCAATAGAATACATTGATATACAATATCAGAATAACCTGATATATACAATACACAAACAAAACACTATACCAGATGAAATGAGAGCCATAGCATTAGCTACGGATGAGACTTGATGAAGAAGATAAATTAAGACATAAAGATTATAAGAATATTAAAGATAGAGTTGATTTACAAAAAATGCCAAGGAAGACTGCAGTTACCTTATTTAGAATGGCAACTGGCCACAATTGCCTCGCAGAACATTTCTACAAGATACGATGCCTACCTACACCCAAGTGCACTCTCTGTGAAGAAGATGTCATCCTGAACAAACAGCATCTTTGCAAATGCAAAGGCCCTAAAAGTGATAACTTACAGACTTTATATTGGGAAGCCAGAGGGGAAATGATGCAGATTAATTTATCCCCAATACCATTGGTGAACAACAACAACATTGCTTTTGCAAGCGGCCCCATATGTTTAAGATATTTGCATGACGAACTAAACATATATCTTGAATTTTCTGGGAATAACTGCTGAAGTCCTCTTCATTCTGAATGACTTTGTCATAATTGATAAAATATAAGAAATAGACAAAATTTTACTACAAAAAAAGTACATCTCATTAAAGCATACCATTTATTTCAAATAAAATATGTTGTATAGTTAATAATTTCTAAGATATTCCTTGTTTTGGTTTGAAATCTGGGAAGTCATTAATTTTTACTTTCTAGTAAGCAGAGAAGCTATTGCATTCCAAGCAAAATATAGCAATGTCACAATACAGTTGATAGTAGTACCATCAGCAGCTGACTGCACGATGCTACTTGCGTTTGAGTTTTCAGTTTCGTAAGCGCGCGCTGGTTGCCATCACAATTGTGGTTAATCATGTTCAGTCGGCTGTCTTCATGTGTATTGACTATTACATCATGCTTGCGGCAGCAAGAGTTTGTTTACATGATGTGTTGTTTACCAGCTGGCACTTGTTCTATGGTGATTCTGTTATACCCTTTTGTGGTTTCTTTATGTTATCAATTCAGTTCATCGGATTCTGTCATCCAGCTTTTAATAATGGCTCTGAATCCAGCTAAAAAGCATGAAATGTACTTTCCATCTCTGAGAAAATAGACATTCTTGCACAAGTTGATACCCATGTTGGTACGCACATTGATTTAGCGTCGCGTCTTAATTTGTCCAATCAGTATTAAATACCGTAGCGAAAAAATACAGTGACATTGAGAAATGTTTTATAAGCTGCGCCACTTTCTCTAAGGAGAGGAAATCATTAAAAGCATCGCCTATAGAAGAACTAAAATGGCATAATTTGGTTTACAAGTCTCTTTCTGGAGAAACTGCTAGTGTAGACCCCAAAACTGTTGTTGAATGGAAGGGTGAGCTCCAGGAGTTGGTAGAAGGCTATGATCTGAAGAACATCTACAATACAGATGAAATTGGCCTTTTTTTTTATGTGCTACTGAACAAAACCCAGGCCTACAAAGGTGAGCCATGTCATAGTGGTACAAAATCCAAGCAGCAGGTGACTGTACCACTCACAAAGCAGATGGCTGTGATAAATTACCTACACTGATTATTGGGAAATATAATAAGCCACAGTGCTTTAAGGAAGTTAAAATGTTGCCAATCAAATACAAGGCCAACTCAAACTCCTGGGTCATGACAGCAATATTTGGGGATTACTTGCTCTAACTGGATTTTCAAATGGGTGCTAAGGACAGACAAATCCTTCTCTTTATAGACCAGTGTGCAGCACAACCTAAAGAATCAACTGCCCTAAAGAATATTGTAACACCCCACCGGGGGTGGTTACCCCACAGTAGGTGATTACACTAGGGGGGTGATAGCTCAGAGGTAGGGGTGATGCGTCTGTACTGGGTGGTAGGTAGGCCAGGGTGGCGTTCCAGGATGCGGGTATTTAAATAATGCACAGGGGATGCATTGGCCCAATAAATTATATTATTCCTTTAGCGTGAGTACATTGGCCACTCAGATTGGGGTGAAGCCCGACAAGTAAGCAGAACTTAGAGGAGATACATTCTTACCTGTTCACCTGGTGTTGCATTGGTGACTCATGTAAGGCAAGCGGACCTGAGATCGTCGGTGTTACACCTCTTCCTTCAACTGATTGCTACGTTGGTTCCCGCAAAGACTCAGCCAAAGGTCTCGACGACTGATTCAACAATTGACTATTGATAACTGCCCCCCGACAACTGACTGATAACTGCCCATTCATTACTGACAACTGACCCTGACCGAGTCAAACCCTGTAGTATAAATACGTACAGAGGAGCTGACTCGGCATTCCTTAGCGTGGTTGTGTTGAGGTAACCCCGTTTCGACACTTTATGCTTGGTTATGTCATATGATGTAATCCTCAGCGCTCAACCTGGTCCGCTACAATATTCAAGTAGTCTACTTTCCTCCAAACTGCACCAGCAAGCTACAGCCATTGGACCTGGGAGTGATCAGAGCATTCAAGTGTCATTCCAGAAAGCAGGTGGTAAGGAAATCAGTTGCTTTGATAGATGGGGTACTTCTACAAGATACTTCCAAAATGTTAGTCTGAGCATCCTTTCTGCTATGCATTACATTTCAGAGGTCTGGCGAAGTATTAGTCCTGTAACAATCCAGAACTGCTTCAACAAAGGTGGATTTCCTATCCCAGAAGGATGCAATGATGACTTCTTTGCTCTTACAGATCAAGAGAAGCATGAATCGGAATCCATACAACTTACTGGTGTGGGATTTGATGACTGTCACTTGTGATGACATTTGTGAAGTGCAAAGCATTGACCAAGTGCTTAATGATAACCTTATGTCAGTCATGGAAGAAGAAGACGATCAAGTAGATCAAAGTTGTATGTGCCAAGTAATGTTAACGGCTATTGCATTATTGCTGCATTTATTTCAGTTCTTTTTCCTGTATGTGCTAGGAATGTTTGTTGTACATAAAGCTGCATATATTCATAAAATATAGCTTTTAGCTTATAGAAACTCATTTTTCTTATCAACTGAAAATTGGTCTGTGTAAGAGAGATTTTTCATAAATGAAATTTTAGAGCATTAATACACGTGTAAGTTCATGATTGGAAAGAGCTGGTTATTAAAAGTGATATTCATAATTTTTGTTGTTGCATTCACCTCAGAATTTTCTGTATGTAATCATATTACTTTTCATTGATTTTACACCATTTTTAAGTGTCCCCCATAGAAGTGTAAAATAGGGGTTTCACTGTAATAGCAAGAGAGAGTTGGTTTGTGTTGGGAAATGTGGTAGAGGAAATTGTGGTGAGAAATATTTGTCTATTAGATAAAAACAAAGCAGTGGATTTTGGAAAGAAGTGAGAATTAGAGTAGAAGACATAGAGAAACAAGAGATATGGGCTAATTTTGAGGATAAAAGTTTGTTCTCTTTGTATTAAAAGTTAAAAGCAATTGGGGAAGGAGAAGTATGTAGAAATATCCAATCAATCTGAAAGATTAGGTCTTGCTTGGATGGACTATTTTTAAAAAGAATAGGAAGTAATTACACAGGGAGATGTATTATGTATAAAAAATTGAGTAATTTTTTCATTGCCTAATAGAATGTGCAAAGGTTAAAAGGCGGAGAGAAGGTATATGAAACAAAAAAATTTGTTAATTTGAATAAAGAAACAGTAACAATAAATGCTGGCAAGCCCAATGGCAGAAAAAATTCAAATGGTGGGAAAATTTTTGAGAAATGTAAGAGATAAGTAGACAAAGAGTCTTCAAAAGGGGCGCAGAATGGTTACAGCCTGCTAAGTGCAGAGATAGCATAGTAGCTTTATCCCATACATACAACCTATAAGTTAAAGTATCTACATAAATCTACTAGATTATTAAATCATACACATACCACATTCTACTGATAAGCTGCAGTAGAATCACATACTGGAGCTTATTTGTACAACAGCCTACCTGGGCACTACAAAGAATAAAGTTATACCAAACTTAAAGATTTGTTAAGCAAAGTATTCTTAAATCATATACATACATGATATCAAATTGTTCAAGAATTTAGAGATTTAAATCTAAACATTCAAATAGAAGCGGTACTATTGTAGATTATGTTTATTATTGATGTTCTTGTATACACACTTGTATGATAGTTTTAGATGTTAGCACACTTGACAAAGCCATTATTAATGTATAAATTTTATGGTGAATAAAGCTAACTAGACAAAAGGCTTAAACAGAGTTCTATTTGTATAGCTTTAAAGTAACCACACTGCCGTATAGGGGTTAACACTGCTCTATAAACATTTTGAACTAATTTTTCTTCAAAATAAAACTGCTTTCACAGAGCCTAATAATGATGTATGCATTCATCATATGAGCAGTTTTGATGTGTTGTTTCAAAATTTAAATCTTACTAACTTTAACCCTCTTAGTGCCATGAGCTGATTTGATTGGCTTTCTGAATCCGGCTGGAGAAAGCCAGAGACACGCCATGCCTATCTGGCATAAAGTGTCATGGCATTTTAAGCGAGAAGTAGGTATTATGAAAAAGTATAAAAATAGCTATGTCTAAGAGATACAATGGTGGAATCTTTTCAGACATAAGGCTCAGGTAATATAATATTCCTTTATAGTAGCAATATGCATATATTAATTTTATGCAAGGTAAAATATATTTCATTAAAACTGTTTTTGTAGGATACATACCTTTTTTAGAATATACGTTTAAAAAATCCACCATTAAAAATGCACCCAAACTGTTTCAGTTATATCATTTGATTGTTTTAAAATTTAGGCTGGAAACAATGCAACTGCAAAAAGTAAACTAGTTATGTTTGGTTACGTACTCACCAGTAAATCACCCTGGTGACAAATTCAGGAATATGTTGTGTTAAATGCACACTTGGCATTGTAATTATTATTTATCTTTACGCTCTCACTTTTCAAATATTAAAATAACACTAATGGCACTAATATTAGGTAATATTATTAACGAATGAACAACTACATGCATGTTGAATAGAAACTGAGACATAACCAAATTAATAGTACACAAGTGACTCAGAAAATTATTATACAATTATTTACATATACTTATTTTGCACACTGGAACTGCCACCTTTTGCAGTGAATGGAACACAACGCACTGTGTTTACTTTTTTTCCAGGAAATAACCTGACAATGCAAACTTGTATGCTGGCACTATCCTCAGTAATTAAAGCAGTGTAGATGCTATTTCTTGTAGACAACCGTTCTTTGCTTAGGGAATCTACAGTGGAACGGTAAAACTGTAAACATATACATTTTTGACAATGATGTTGGCATCATCTTCAAATAAGTTGCTGAAACGCCTAATTTTTCTTGGTAGAGAACCATGGGGCATGTCCGATAAAATATCAGCATTATCAGTATCACTATCACTACCTGACAATCAACTTATCAACATTAACAAATAATGCAGCAGCTTCTTATCATCAACACCAACTATAAAAATATGAGAAACTCTTGCCATTTTACAAACAAAGAGCACAACACAAAATCGTAAACTGAGGGGCTGTTTACTATTATGAAATCCAGACATTCCATTGTACACCAACCAGTTGAAGGAAAAAGGTTGAATCTTTCCAAGGGTGTGAGTTCCATCAGTATTGGTTGTTCCGAAAGTAGTTTTACCATGAGAATTTTTACTAGTCAATATGATCAGCTGTGGCACCCATGGGTGAGCTGGATTAATCTGCTGGTATCTGGCACTTTAAGAGCTGGCGGCCACTCTTAATGCATGACACTAAGAGGGGCTTGCGGCCACTGTTAATGCATGGCACTAAGAGGGTTAACATTGCATGCATTACAAAATATTGATGCATGAATAATAAATTATGAATATTACATTGAAGTGAACTTGTATGCCTGATTTGAAATATATAAAATGTTAGACTCTTTAAACATTTTACTTTGCATGTTGTGCCAGATTTTAGCACAATAAGTAAATAATATAATAAATAAATTATTAAGGCTGTGGTTTGATATTTAGAGCTTGTTTCGGGAATCAAAGTTCATTTTGAATAAATTATCTGCATCAAACCTTGAAAAGCAGATGTATAGTTTATTTATCATACATGTATCTCTGCTGTATCTTTCTCAACTTTAACATTAACATTATATTCTATGAAGCTGTGTGATGCCATTTTATTTAGGTTCTTACAGTACTTTTAGAGGTACATATAGGCAAATGTACTTTTAGCCATAATCAGTAGTACCATAAAACCAAGTTAGTGAGAAACAGTGGTATAAAATGATCATGAATATTATGCTGCATAACAACCATTAAAATGGTTTCTAATGGTATAGGATGAAAACTGTAATGAAAAATAAGATACTCAATGCAGTGCCATAAATCACCTCTGTCTAATGGAGCAGCATCTTGCTCTTGATTAAGCACCATGATGACATTTGCCAGAAGAATAACTAGCAAGTTACCAAGTTCTGAAGCATTAATCCTACAGTAAAATAAATCAGAATGCAGCTTGTTAGCATTTAATAACCATGTTAATACAACAGTCAAGGATAGAAAATGAACTTCAGGAAATTGTAAGGTAATCAGTAAACCGTGCTGGTTTATGGTGTGCATCAGTCACGTGACAGATCATTTTAGTAACACCAGTAACCAATGCAAACATCAGTGTTCCCGACACTGCAAGAAAACAAGCAAAAGAGTATTTTTTTTATTTCAAATTTGTCTTCATAAGAAGGGAATTCTATAATTCCCTTCTTTGGATTCACAAAAACTTGAGAATTTTACCCTCCATTGTTTCCCCAGAGAAGAGCACTGCTAAGAAGTATCTAATGTTAGATGTAGATATGTATTATGTTAATAAATATTTATGTTTAAATTGTGCAGGAATCTGAAGCAACGGCTTCTTTGAATAAAGTGGCCAAGAGCAACTCAGCATCTCCAGGTACTGAATCGGCTAAGAACACTCCAGTAGTCGAGAAGTACATGTCATCTGATGATAAAGTGGCGGCAAGGCTTTTTGTGAAGAACTGGAGAGACAGCGTTGCTTTAGAGCATCCTTACATGGATGAAAAAGGCATTAAAAGTTTTCTGCTAACTGAATGGAATGCAATGAATGAGGATCAGAAGGCCAAGTAAGTGCAAATCAGTTTCTTTCATGCATGAGGCAAAATGTATGTGTGTGTCCCAGCAGTACTTCCTAATTAAATTTTGAATTTTTACTAGTTTCCAATTTAGTAATGCTTGGTTACTAATAAGGGCACCTTAAGATATTAAGCATATTTTTCTGGTATAGTATGAATTGGTTTCAAGATAGCAATATCTGTACTAGTTGAGTGTGATATAGTGGCCACATGCAAGTGCTTGCAAGTTTACTGTTGCAATTTTAAATATGAATTTGAAGAATTGATAATTGTATGTTCTGGGCAATATCATAACTGAAATAAAGCAGAAGCTTGCTTATTTCAGAATGTTTTCCCATCACTTATAAAACTTTTTATGCCCCTTGATTTACTTTTGTTTACATTTTTTTAACCTTTTATTTACATTTGCTGAGGGCTGGTTCTACAGTATACTGATAAGCTTGCTTACAGTTACTCTATAAATAAACATTTCTGGCTGATATTGATGCTCTTGTTCTACAATCACATGGCTTCCTCTGGATAGCAATCCTATAGGATAACCTGTTCTGTGTTAAGTATGCCATTCAAATTTGATGGGAATGCCACCATTGGGGAATTTGTGAACTAGAAAACAAATGAGAATTGCCTTGCAAAGTAGACAACAACAAACAAAATGAAAGTTACTGTTTTCATATGGTTTCTTTTGCCATCATTTTAGAATAAAATGGAAGTGACAAAGTGAAGCAGGGCTCAAAACTTCACTCATGATGACTCCAGTTAGGTGAGGTAGTAAGTAGTTTCTAGCCATCTGTACAAACACCATAAGAGAAACTTTTGAGTATATTGTGGTTTTACTTTGCCCATTTTTAGTGTTAATGGAAAAACTATACAATTTTTTTCACTGCGAGAGAAGCACATGCACCTAATAATGAAACAAGTCGTGAACTGAGAGACGAAAATAATATGTCACATAAGCAGAGTTGATTTTAACTGCCAATATAAACATCAGCGACTAGCAAGTAGTTATAAACAAAATTTACAAAATAGCATGCCGCCTACTTAGATTCCTGTGAACACCGATATCATTGTTACAGGCAGCTACTGTGAAGAAAGTAGGCTTGAGGGACCTCTCAAGTATATTTGCTGTCTCAAGTGTTCGGGTTATAAACAGTAAACATTAACATGTAGATAGCACAACGTTTATTATTACGAGAAACAGGGTGAATAATCACAGCAAGTCATCAAGCTCATATTATGATGATGCAATCCAAATGATATATTTTTTCTTGTATATACATCGCTTTTAAAAGTGTAATAACTACATGAAACCATGTGATTTGAAAAAAAAAAAAAACAAACAGATTTCAACCAGATGACCTTTTAAAAGAACTGGATTTCTCACTAGGAACTAAAAGATTAATTTTCCAACTAGGCAGCCATTCAAAAAGACCAGATACTAAATTGGCAACACTGGCACCTTTTTGAAACATAAACATGCTGGTGCTAAGAAGCAAAGTTGTTTCCGATTCCTGTGTTAACTCGGAGGTGTTCATGGATAAAATTCATTCTATATGTTGGGGAGTACTTCAACGATCTCTTGGAGTACTTCATGCAACTGACTGACTTTAATCTCACAGTCAGCTACTTTAAAGAGCTTTCAAACAATAACAGAAATTGCATATGTTTTGAGTCTTCTTTTGTGAAAGAGCATTGCTGCACTATTTCTGAGATTGTTCAATTTTTGGAGGGGTGTCAATATCCCACAGTGCACAAGCTTGTGCCAAGAGTGACTGCTTTACTTGATGAACTGCAGCTCATGAATAACAAGGTGTTTGGAGAGGAAACATCCTTAACACTGCGTAAGCTGAAGAATGAAACCAAGCAGATAGAAGAAGCTTGAGTGCTGAAATCGGTCAAATGCAGCATTGAAAAGCTGGTGGAGCTGTTGGTAAAAGATTCTCCAAGAAAAATCTTTCGCTTAACTGCCCAGCATTTGTGTTTACCTAATTTACTGGTAGCACAAGTATCTAATGAGTTCATGTCATCACATGAATCAGATTCGACTTCTGAAATGCCTCTCTAAAGATGCATTTCTGAAATGATACCTAGCACTGCAGCATCAGGCAAAGGCAGTAATAAGAAGCATGACGTGGTACCTGAACTACTGAAGGGGCTGATAGAGGAACACCCTGATTTTTCAAGCCACTGCTTGAAGGCAGTGTGGTTTCCAACAACAAATGTGGATAGCTAGAGAGGCTTTTCAGCATATGTGAACATTTTGTCAGACAGGCGAACAAATTTATGCCCAGAAAATACAGAAACAATGCTGTGTTTGTACTTTGGTGACACTTTGACCTAAATTTTATTGTTCTTGCCATTGATTTCTATGTGAATTTTTGGTAAGATAATTGCAATTATGTTCATTTCATTCATTTCTGTGTCATCTGTTCTTTTTCTGGTACATAAGATAATTGTCATTATGATATTTCAATAGAAAAGCAATACTTATTCCAATTGAATTTGCCATTCCTTAATATTTTTATTTCACAGCTCTGAGTATTTTATTTTACAACTTTCAGCATTTGATTCCACTACATTTGTTCATTTTATTTCACCACATATCCTGATCTCTACTCATAAGTTATATAGAAAAATAATGAACATTAAATTTTTGGAAATCTCTATCATATATCTTATTTTCTATTATAGGAAATATGTAAGATATGAAAGCTCTTAATCAACCTGAGTAAAGCAACCTGTAAAAATTAGAATGAAATCTGGGGGAGTAGTGAGAGATTGAGTGTACTGATTGAGAGTACTTTTTATCAAAAGTACTCTCAAAGAAATCCTGCAACTCCCAACAGATAAATCAGATAATATGCTTTACTCTCCTATGAAATGCAAAGGAGTAGAACTCTTCAGAGTAGGATGGGAAGCTTTCCTGCAGCACATTAACTCATGCAAAATACTTTTACAAACATCCAATTCATATGTTCTAACAGCATAAAATCTTCAAGCTGAGAGTGCTGAATGTATAAAACGTCTTAATCTAGCTAAAACTGCACTAGGGAAAAAGAAACCACAGGCAGGACTCTATGATGCATGTCACATAAGGAAAACGTTAAGAGAAAAAGAAACAGAATCCCGGTCACATCTTCCACAAAAAGGACTTGGTGTCTCTCTTTATCACGAATATCGACAAGCCAACTCTTGGATACGAGATTGCACAGGTTTAACTTCCAGTGAATTGTGGAAAGCACTTAAATGATGGCTAATGTCTGCTCCGTCACTCCCTCCCTGGCAGAATCCAAGACAACCGCCTCTGTCGGCGATGCCGCAGAGAGGCTGAAACTCTTGCTCATGTATTAGGTCCTTGTCCTTATGGAGAATTACTTTGAAACTCCTGCCATCACAACATCCAATCAATGATCGCACAAGAACTAAGATCATCCCACTACCAAGTGCATTAGGAAGTTCATGGCCTCACTTCAACCTTCAGCATTAGAAGGATCGACATGATGGCAGTACCTACTTACAGTAAAAAGGGACATATAGGATGTTTCAAAAATAGAGGGCATATATTCAGGTATGCATTCCCTATATGTAGACAATAAAAAAAGTCCATTACAACATGTGTCAGGAAATGCTTGGTTTCGGAGTTGTGGCCTTCGAAACAGTGATATTCATTGGAACATTTTTCTTCCTGTAGGTAGTTGCCATGATAGAAGATATTAACAGAAATTCTGACAGTTCATTCCAGGGCAAAGGGTACATTGAGTGTTGTGTTTGGCATTCGACTGAGCGACATGTACTAGAATCAGGAGCTGGCAGAGATACACTACATGTACAGTAAGGTGGACAGCAATGCTACACTGGCTCATCGTTTGTATTAAGAGAGGTACCCACAGTGAAGATGTTCAGATCGGAAGACTTTTAAATGTCTCCATTGCCATCTGTGCGCTCATTAGAAGTTTACATCTCCTGGTTTGGGGATGACCAAGATCTACAACGCCAGATGTAGAGGAGGAGATTATGGATTCTGTGCACACAACTCCTATCAATACATGAAGGTTAGCATTGCAAGTGAATGTTCCTCATATGATTGTCTGGAGACTGTTGCAAGAGCAACAGTTGTATCCTTATCATTTGCAATGTGTACAGGCCCTGCCACCAGCAGAATACCCTGCCTGATTGATATTCTGCCAGTGGTTTGTGCAGCAGCCTGCTACAAATCCAAACTTTCCTGCCTTAGTATTATTTGCAGGCGAAGCACAGTTCACATGAGATGGCATTACAAATTTCCACAATCAGCATGTATGGGCATATGAAAACCCACATGCAATTGTTCCATTTCATCACCAAGAGTGGTTCACTCTCAACATGTGGGCCGGTATTATTGGTGATTGGTTAGTTGAATCCTATGTACTTGTAAACAGAGTTACGGGGCAGGCATACACAAACTTCCTGGAAAACACCAAATTTCATGTGTATGAAGACACTTCACTGAGCATTCGTTAACAAGCTCACTTCTTGCATGATGACACTTCGATCGTACCACTCGCTGGTACTTTGATCGAAGATTTCATGATCAATGAATAGGTAGAGGTGGACCAATTGCTTGGCCACCATGCTCATCTGATTTGAACCATGTTGATTTTAATTGTGGGGCCATTTAAAAGTGTTAGTGTGTTCGTCTCCTGTGCCTGACATGGAATCCCTTCAGAATTGAATTGTGGCTGGTTGTGAGGAAATATGCAATACACCTGGAATTTGGGGTCATGTTCCTATACCATGAGACATCGATGAGTGGTCTATACTCAAGCAGGAGGTGGACTTTGAACATCTTCTGTAAAGAAAACTACCTGCGATTAGAAATACATTCCAGTGAATATCACTGATTTGAAGGCCATAACTCATAAACCAAGCATTTCCAGACACATGTTGTAATGGACCTTTGTTTATTGTCTACATATGGGGAATGCATACCAGAAATTATGTCCTTTATTTCTTAAACATAATTTATAGTTGATGCAATTGTCAAATTCGAGATGTATAAAGACCAGCCAGAAGAAGGAAATGTAGAGAAGAAACACATATATGATCCCACAATATTATTTTTCTTTGATAAATACGGAAGCTTGGTTTTAAAGTTTTCAATCTAGTTGATTATAACATGCAGCATAATTTCTCGAAGTTCCAAATGTTGTAATGCCTTGAAACTCTGGGAATACATAAAGTAGATTTTGTGTACCTACTGGTTTTTGGCCAAAGATCGATAAGGTTAGTGTTTTCATTAAAAATTGCAAAATTTCACCCACATGGTCCTTTAAAGCTTAACAGTTTAATACCACTTGTGGTATACATGTTATACATATATACTGATTTCAATTAGGAAATATATACACTAAGATGTATTGATGAAAGTTTTTAAAAAACATTTTTGGAGAACAATTAATTTAATGATTGCATAAAATCATTACATTTAATCAGGAAAGCTGCAACCACTCTGTGAAAGTTGAGGCAAATTGAGTGTGTTGCAGCTATACATCCAGTCATGATACCTGCAGGGGGTTGGGATGAGGAGACCTTGAGGAGGGAGCAGCTGTTAGATTGAGACATAGGGCTGATCCTGACAGATAAAGAATCTGAGAATGATCTACAGGCGGACTCGCTCCAAGGAGCCTGATCTGTAAGAGCTATTGGACCAGTGAGATTCCCTGGTGATCAGTAACGGTATATTGAAGAGAGTATGGGAGTTCGCAGACGTGAGAACTAAGGTGAAACAGTTGATACTCCCAAGGAGCAAAGTGAAGGAAGCCCTCAAAGAGACCCGTGCCATTATTAGTGGAAGGCACTTGGGTGTAAGACCTTGGAGAAGCTCCATTATTGATTTTATTGTTTGCATCTTCATAGTGATGTGGAGAGGTGGTGCCAATAATACGGCATGTTGTGGGCCCCAGACTCAAAGTTGGGGCCAGATGCAGCAATACAATGTCAGAACACCATTTGAAAGAATTGCAATTGATGTGACAGACCCTTTCCCAAGGACAGACACAGGAAATCACTATCCGCCGTTGGCTATGGACTATTTCACCAAGTGACCGAAGGTTTACGCAATTCTCAATCAAGAGGTGGTGATGATGAGATGTGGTTTAAGGGCGCTCAACAGCTATGGTCATCAGGGCCTTTACTCAATCAAGAGGCCTTGACCATGGCTAATGTACTGGTGGACAACTTCTTTTGCCACTCAGGATGACCAGCTTTGAGGAGGGAGCTGTATGATGCAGCAGCTATGGCCCAAGGTTAATGGGAGGTCAGCGCCGGGCAGTCTGAGATAAACCACAATAAATAGTGCTCACCAGCATAAACAACAGAAGCACTATTCGCTAGATAACTAGAATCATCTGGATGTTTCTCCTTCTTAAACATTTGAGAATCCTGGGAAAATTTCCTATGACTATATAAGCGAGCGTTCTTGCGAGAGCAGTCAGAGAGTTGAGTCAGTGAGTGAGTGAGGAAATTAGCAAGTGTATTTGTGGTGCAATATCAAGTGCAGGTCTACAAATGAGTTGGTGATGACTGCTGTGACGTGCAACTAGTACTACTCTGGAGCGACGGATTGAAGAAGTCTTGTGTTTGACTTCTCAGTGAGTGAACCATCTGGAAGAAGAGGCCAAGTCATTAAGAAAGTGAAGCGATGGAGAATTGAACTAGTTCACCTTAATAAAGTGACAGTGAAGTGAACTCTCAGTGAAGTTGAACTAGAAAAAAACAAAAACAGTGACAGTGAGAACTAGTAGAGTGACAGTTGAAAAACTTGACAAAGTCATATTCTCACATTATATTCTAAGTAATTACTTCCAAAATTGAAAAATAGCATGTGGTTAATAATATTTTATTGGTATACCCAATATATTAAGATATTGGAGACTACTATCATTTCTGTTTAATTTATATAACTTTCTTACCTACAGTGTTAATATGCTGTACAGTCATTGTTATCACCAAGTGCAATGCTACATTTGCCCTTGCAGATTGAACAGTTTGCTTTATATTTATTACACTTTACTGGATGGATCCAAGGATAGGAACTTTCCCATTCAGAAAGATGTATGCATAAATATTTAGGCTCTTCCTTGATGCTGCTTTAGTATTTTCAACTTCATCATTGCTCATGTTGATGGAAATGGAACATGATAAACTGAACATGTCCTATTTCTGATAAATAATACAGGATTAAAAGAAATCAGGAAATGAAGCAATGTGACTGGAAGTTCTTCCAAAACCACTCAATCAGCCCCAGATTATGCTCTTGGCCACGAACAAAAAGAAATTATGCGAAACACACAGTAGTGCTACAGCTCGCTCAATACACACCAAGGAGAGTAAATATCTTCAGAATTCAAAGAGTAATATGCAAAAGATACATTTTCATTGTGATTTGTTACATTTTATCTCATATTATTATGAAAGGCAGTAAGATTAAATGTTCGAAACTAAGTTCTTTGCATGTCATAAGAATAATGGAGAAAATCATTCTAAAAGCAGGCAAATACAGGAGCTGGGAGATTGTTAGGAAGGGGGTTAAAATACAGGATAATCTGGGAAATATGGGAGAGTCTGCAACCCCATGCACATGCAAGTAATGGATGCAATGTTCATACTACGAGTATAAAATATCAAACAACTAAACACTACTTATATACACCTTGGGTCAATAATTTAGCCATAATTGTTTTTATCATCTTACCAATAAGAAAGAAGTAAAATATGAAAGAATTACTATAAATTTAAGTCTTAAAGCAACTTTTAAAAATATTAACAGAGATATGGGTGTAATTGCCTACTATAAATTCAGTTATATGAACTTTTATGATTTTAAGTTTTGCTAATTGTAACAGTTACATACATTTAAAAACAGTATAATGCGAATTGTAAACAAATTAATAACCAGTATCATTCCTGTTTCCTTGTAATCATTAAAGTTTTAAGGTCTAGTCAGATTAGACTAAGGCTAAGTTATGGCACATTGTTGTAGAGACTCAAGCTTCTTTTTCATATATTTACTGTATTCTGACCTGGCTTATAATCACAATATCAGTAGTGTTCATATTGTACAAATATCTTTAAACTTTTAGGTTTTGTGGTCACCACTTTCCTGCCAATGTGATTGAGGATATTGAATCATTGCTCAGTGAAGAAGAGAATGTTGCAGATTCCAACAATAAAAAAGGGCCTGAGACAGGGGAATCTAGCTCTGTTTGCATGCCTCCAAATTTCTTTCTGCGGAAAGATGGTGGTTTGTTTCGTGGCACAAAACAGGAGAAAGTGTGTCAGATTTGTGAAAAACCAGGAGCTACTGTAAAATGCGAGGGTCTATGTTTTGGTACTTACCATGCTGAGTGCCTTGCAGAAAACAAAAAAGAAATACCCATTGTAGAGAAAAGCATAAGAGTCAGACCAGGAAGCAGTAAGACACACATTGAAGGTAAGTGTAACAGTTTGAAACTAAAGAGAATAAAATTTTATATGACGGAAGATGCAAAATGAGCAGAGTCTTGAGAAAATTTCAGGATCAGAACGTTTATCAAAACAGAGTTAAATTATAACATTCCAAGGAATTAACTCTTTTATTAAATAGGGCTCTGAACTACTATTACAATGAAGTAGTCCTGCCTCTATATTGTTACAAATCTTCACTTCACACAATTAGTTGTTACTCTTAAATATATTTTAAACTCAGTGGTGCTCTTTCATTTATAAAATTACTATTAGTTAAAGCAATATGCCTACCAAGCAGCATGCCTTTCATATGGCTTTTATTTTGAATTCGTCCCATGGGATATTGGTCAGTGCTCTTGACTGGCATTCATGGGTAGTTGAATTCAACTCCCAGCAGAGGACAGGGGATCGTTTAGTAGTGGCAAAAAACTTTCATTCTGGGTTCAAGACTGGGCACATGTGAGGTCACTTCATTCCCAAACTATAAAGGCAATGGCAAATTACTGCAGTAATACCTTACTTAGCTTGCCCTTGGGTAGAACCTCCATTATTATCATATTCTGAGATTTATAGAAAAGTAACTTGCTCACAATACATGTTCTGCAAAATAAATAAATGACTTGAATCTAGTAAGAGTGTTTAGGTGGACTCCACTTTCATCAAGAGTATTTTATTAATTGCTTTACTGTGTATGATTCCACTGCTTTTTGAACTTATTTTTGTGCTTCATTCCTCTTTAACAATGAGGCAGTATTTTATATCACAACACTGTGAATGCCAGAGTGATTGTAGTGTAAATTAACATTATTGTATGACAATGATTTGAGATGTTTGTTAATTATAAGCATTGTTAGGAAATAAGTTTACGCAGCCTCACTGAAACTGACAATAGGAGGGGATAACAATGAGTGAGGGGGTGAGTTGTTTATCAGTTATCAGAGACAAACAAATGACGTCAGAGTAGCACGCTTTTCTGTAGAAATGGAGGGAATATCTTCCCTAGAGCATATGTGTTCGTAATTTTAATTGGATAAAAAAATAGATGCTAATGTTGGCGCGCTTTATTAACTAATAGCAGCTTGATTATAATCTTAGGCATATCGGGTGAGGGAGTATAAATTCTAAAGCCAGAGACAAGTATCACACAGTTCAACAGAATCATTCATGGGTTACATGTCGCGCAGTTCAACAGAATCATTCACGGGCTACACGTCGCGCAGTTCAACAGAATCATTCATGGGTTACACGTCGCGCAATTCTACAGAATCTCTTGCGTCGTAAAGCTAGTTATAAAATGTGAAATACGCGAATTAATAATGTGCGGCAAATAAGTGATTATAGTTACATTCGAAAATATAACAGTTTCAGTCGGGCGTGTATCAAGAGTAAATATGTGAAATTAATGAAGTGTGATGGCAATAAAAGTGTAAAAACAAATTCTTTTATCAGTGTTATTTTTAGTAACAACTCCTTTCCGTTTACACACCCTGTTCAAGAGATTTGCTCGACTGAGTAATAATAGCTAGCCGGAGGACAAAGAACCCAAAAAATTCAAAAATAGTAAAACAGTAACAGGCGCTCAGCAAATAAGATAACACGAATGAAACCGCGACAACAAACACATTTTGTCTAGTAGAATTGTAGATTTCTGCTAGACTTAGTTTGAGCTGCATTGAGGATTGGTTTTTAATTGTTATACTAAACTAAAACATATGACAGTAATGGGTCAGTATGGTGTAAACCAGAGTTTCTCAACCAGTCTGTACGACTCCATATGCATTTCCCAGGGTCTCTGGGGCCACTCCAGGAAAATAAAGTAAATTAAAGCACAGGACATAAATAGAAAAATTTTAAAGCAAAAACTTATAGATTACATTCAGAAATTTGTAAAGTCAACTTTCCTACCTGCTTTAACAGAGGATGCTTAGCAATTCAACTGTATCTCAGTTCCAAAATAATGGTATGAAAATAGCTGAAGACGTAATCTATGCACCTAGGTGAAGTTTTACGTGACCAATGAAGGTAAGGGAATGTGCTAAAAGTTTGGAGATAGTGCTGAACAGCAGTTACTATTCCTGCTTGTTGATGGCAAAGTGAAAGGGGTATGAAGAAAGAAGTTTTTTTTTGCTAGAACTTGCCCACATTTCCTCCTCCATCCAACTGCGAGTGGTCATGCTCTCAAGACAGTGGGTCACATCTTTAGCTACTAATTATCATAGTGTGGCTGTGGGTATACTTAAATTTTTTTTTATATACTGGATATACTGAAATTATACTGCAATTTTTGGTTATATACTGGAAAAATTATATGAAATATCTGCTTAATATTGCTTTATTTCATATTAAATTTCCAGGTGATTGGTTCTTGGAAGATATTGTTAATCAAATAAATATTTTTTGATTAAGTTATTATTTTACATGATATCCATTTTTCAATAACTTTTTATCTATTAAATCCATTGAAAACATTCGATTCACTAAGTGGAGATTGGAGTTTCTGCACATTTTCCTCCATTTCTTGCTCCTCTTTCTTGCAGTTTCTTTAATGTCCATATTGCTTGGTCATTCATTTCTATTTTCTTATAAGTAATTTTGTGATGGGATAAAACAAATATCTAGTTTCAGTTGTGCAATATTGTTGGATATTTTCATACAAGTAAATTTGTTCTGTAATGGGTGAGGCCTTATAGTATAGTGTTAGCATTACGAATTTACACTGACGGCTTGGCCATTCAACTTTGTCTGACACATAACTCCAGGCTGATTTACATTTGTGGAGAAATGGCTGAAACTAGTGATTCAGTATTTTCTTTTGCCCATTACAAGTTCAAAAAGGAGTCTTAACATATGAACAACAATGTTTCTATCTTTTTTCCAGCAATTACTGCTTTATTTAATTGTGATTATTTCTGAACTACCTGCTTCAATCACTGAAGCAATTATCTTGCAATGATGAAGTGGGAGTGACATGATACTTCTGCTTCATTAAACCGAAAGCCCATTCACAGACATTTTGTGTGACCTACAGGCAAAATGAAGTAGTAATACAGCACATTTCTGTTATCGCCCTTTGTGCTAAATAGCAAATGAGAATGTTATTCTAGTTTTGTGCAATGCAGTTGTCTGCATACAAGAAAAACTCTGTCTCACCAAGTCTGAAAGTTTTCCACGTAGAGTGGAGCATACTTGTAAGAGAATTTCCTTTCTTTATTTCAAGAATTTCCAGAAGAAAATAGTGCTTTTAAAGTATGAATTACTCATGATCCCAAATATACTGATTTTATGTGACAAAAACTAAATTCATCCCGGCTACAGAGAGGTAATTAATTGCATTTGTTGAGCCATGTCAAAGTAATAGTGACAGGAACTGGAATAAGAATGAGGTGACCATGGTGCAGAAGATATATTATCTCTTTTTTTAAGATAAAGAGAGTTGAGGGTTGTTACACTACATCACTAAAATATTCTTACTTGAACGCGTTTCGGGAGAAGGCTTGTTCCCATCGTCAGCATGTTCTCAACTCTCTTTATCTTAAATTATGACACATCACTGTTACTAGCTTCTAAACCTTCAAAATTAGTCAATATATTATCTCTTCTTTTTAGAGCTTCTCTGTTTTCCTTTACTGGTTCCATATTAAGATTACCTCTGCCATTACCTTTCCTAAGTGGTCTCACATATCCTTTTTATAACAATAGAATAATCAATGCAGGTGAAAAGTGCAATTTACTAATTTAAAAACTAAAACCATAGTTTTAATGTGAAGGGGTTTAAATGATTGTTACTGCATATATCAAAAACCACCTGCCTAATATACAGGGTGGATCATTTAGGTTGAGACTGTACAATATCTCCAAAACTAAGCGTTGTAGAAAAAAATGTCTGGAATGAAAGTTGCTTGATATGGGGGAAGGGAAATGCCATTAGTCGTGCTTTATTTGGAGGACGTTGTGATGGCCAGTTTAGGGTCAATTTAATTTGTTTAAATGAGAAACTACCTTTTTTATGTTTTCTCACTCCTCATAAAAAGCTAAGCAACATTTGTATAAAGCACTTTGCAATTGTTCTTACACCAACGTAAATAACAATGAAAATTCTGAATGACTGTGTATGAAGAGTGCAATGAATGGTTGAACCATCCATGGATAGTCATTTGAGGGTCATTTCTGCATATTTTAATATATTTTTCACTTTATTGTGCATGTATTGTAGTTTGATAGTGCATGAATACATGCATATTTTGGGATTTTATGGTGAATGGAATTCTTGTCTTTAATAATCACATTGCTTTTCACTTTAACCTTGTAACTGACTAAAGAATGTCCACATGTGGCATAACTTTATGAAAAAATGACAACATATACAGAAGTTCAGGAACCTTTAAATTAAGCCTTAGCCTCCCAAGCTCCTTGAATGCTCGCTTTTAATGAAAGTGCTTCCTGTAATTCTGAGAAGCATTCAACCAGCATGTCTCTGTGTTCATAAATCACATTGACTGTTATAGATTTAAAATTCCACCAGGTTGGTAAGCCACCGGGAATCCTCTTAGAAAAAACTGCTTCTAGAGGAGCAATTTGTTGTGGAGATCTAGAAAAATAGGCTGAGGATCTCAAAATTGTACTGTAAAATACCCTAGCAGCTCAATTTTTGTGAGGCGGTATGTTCCATTACCAAATTTAATTTGTGTGTGTAACAATGGATGTAATGAGCATTAGGATAGTGTTGCTTTATTTTAACTTGCACATCACCAATCTCCCCACTCGTAACAGCTACTCTGTCATATATATGTGTAATCAATTTACATATATCATCCTTTAGAATATGACCAAGTCATCCATAATATATTCTGCAGCAAAAAAAAAAAAAAAAAAAAAAAAAAAAATCTCCAGAATGTTTCATATGGACAGCCATCAGTTTTGTATCTGAATACTAAAACTAACTGAGTATATTTCAAAACATCTGTCACCTCATCTGACATAACTGATACAAAATCTGTGTTCCCTAATTTCAGTTTCAATTGCTTTACGGCATGCTTCAAGCATATAGTCTAACAGTTCATTTTGAATTGTTTTTGAAGTTCCTTTGAAAACATTATATGACTACACATTGCTTTTCACTGCACTGTCAATGCCTGCTGATAAGGTCTACAAGTCCTAAAAAGACACCAGGATTTTTCGACTCATTTGATTCGTCATGGTCCCCATGGATGAGCTCAAAGGCACCATAGAACTTTATGCAATCAATTATTCCAGAAAGAATGTGTCTATTTTTCTCTACCCATTCATTATGTTCTATAATATTAGCTTGGTAGGCCTTGCTTAATGTTGTCACAATATTAACTGTGCCTAGTAAGGAAAGATCTAACAGATTGTTGATATGTTTCTTATTTTCACTGTGACTTTAATTGATTGATTAAGTTGGCCATGATCTTTAGTCCCTGTCTTGCTAAATGCATCGCTATTTCAAAAAAGGAGACACAGGAAGCAGAAGAGAGAATGTCTAATATTACAGTCACAAATTTAGTTACATGCATCATAAACTTTTCTATTGAACTGCCTTACATATTCCCAACTGTTGGCTCCTTTCAGTTTTTGTGTTAAGTTTAAGTTGGGGACTGGTCTACTTAATTATTTAAATTGTAAATTGTATTCTATCTTCAAAAGATATAGCAGAAGTTTTTAACAAATTGTTAACAAAATTCATGTTCCTGCACTAACATTGGTGCTGACCTAGAAGAAGAGGAAACAATAGTAAAAACACAAAATAACACAAATAATTTAAAGCATGTAGCCATTCCCTGTGTCCACATGTAGCCTACTAGTGACAACTGATGCCAACTTGCCAACTCTGCAAGGAACTCTCCTTCTGCAAGGAATGCAGTTAATTTCATAAAGTTAAAGTACATGTCTAATTTTAAAAACTAAAAGAACGGAAAGCAACTACGGTGTTAAATATCATATTTCTAACATAAATAAACAAATTGTTTAAATTAAATTTATGCTCACTGTATCATATTTTAGCAACAAATTAGAAATAAGTTGGATATTCTGTTTCACCTTGTCTTCAGAGAGCACCAAGGGCAGCAGTTTGCCAAGATTTTCAATGCAAGCAGAGAAGAGGGAACTGCATGATTTACTCACATGCAGTTCCCTCCTCTTCAAAATTTTCTGGTGCTCAGCACTATCTGCAGTTCATTGATGGGTAAATGTAAATGCATGACAAGGTGGCGATTCAAATGTTTTGACAGTATAGAATGGAATTATATCACAGCTATTCATTAAACCAAATATATTTTTGTTTTTTAAAACAAAAATCATTTTCCTCCCTTATTTCTTTCTTCTGTGCTGTTGTAGCACATGAGCATTTAAGGATTGGCCACCCCTGCTCCTCACAATTATATCATAACTGCCTGATATTTATTTTCTGCTATCTTTCTATAGTCCTCTGTAGCTAGGGAGACACATTAATCCAATATCCCAGAATGCAGTTGGCGAACTTCTCAAAGAGTAGCCAGTCAAGCCTTTTTTTCGAATGCTTGCCGACTGTACCATAAGATTAGCTTTTCAAATCTCCCACACTTAAAGCCTCCATCCATGGCTTGGCCAAATATATCATGTGGGTTGGCCACAATAATTTCATAAAGGGTACTGAGGGTAAATTAATTAATAAAATTGTCATTTGAGATTTAAAAAGCCACCCATTGAACATTGGTATGGCAGTTAGTAATAAACACAGCTTCAAACTATGGCTGTGGAAACAAAACCAGTAAAGCTGTTAAGCTAGTCTTAATGTTAATTTGAATACTGCTGCAATATGACTTGAAGCAATACTAGAATTTTGTCAAAATCTCTACTGGAAATATGCAGGAATTTTAAAACTCCAAAGCAGTAGACACCCTGAAGTTGGGCTGAGTTTATTGTTTGGACTTTAATGCTGTTCTCACCAATCATGTAACATGTATTGGAAACAAAAGATTTTGATTTTTTTGAGGTTTGGTTAAACTTTTAGTTATGGCCAAGTTTTGCAATATCATGTGTATTGTGATAGTTGAGAATAAATTGAAATATTGTAGGGCAATTCAAGAAATATATTTCATTGCCTGGATGTAACATAAATATTTAATATTCTATTAAGTCCCTTCAAGTGAGAATGAATTCAATTAAAACAAAACATACACTGTTTCTTTGCCTTATAGATAAAAAATGCAGAGTAACAAATGAAAACAGAATGTATAGTTCATTGTGCCATGAATGCATCTGAATTTAGTTTCTAAATTATCTTCACCAACCATTAATCTTTTAGGAAATTATTTTAACTGTCACGCAGCCTAAGCTTTCAAATGAAGCTTGATTCAATCCTCAGGTATTGCAGTTGTCTCAGAATTTTTGTGCCAATTTTTGTCAATGAATGGTTTATTTCATCAATTTTGTATGTTTTTCAAAATATGTTCTCTGTACCTGGAGTTGCATAACCCTAGAGAGGTGGCGCGGGGTATTTTCTGACCCCAGTCAGTTTTATTTGCAAGTTATATATAATGATTTCGGATACCTGAACCCTGCCTTTCCCTTACCTTTTGATGCATTCCTTCGCTTTTGTTAGAGGTCATTAGCATTGAAATACAGGTCATACATTCCTAGAATATAGGCTATTTGTATTCTTCGGCTAAAATGAGGGTAGGAAATACCCCACGCCACCTCTCCCGTTGCCTGTTGTGTGTCTTGTCTGCATGTTGTTTCTGTAGTTACAGTGTGTTTTCAGCTGAACCTTAAAGAAGTTATGGTTATATTTACTTATTTTTTAGTCTTAAACATAGTGCTGTTTTTATATCAATATGTGTTATAAGGAACATCAGGCAAGGTTATTAGCTATAATAGGGAAGTGGAAGAAGAGGAAGCATTAGGTGGTGAAGGCAGCGAAACCGAAGATGAACTCGAAATACTGAGTTCAAATAGTGAAAGTGAGCAAAGTGCAGAAGAGGATCGAGTTATGGCATGGAAAATGGTTCAGCCTCCTCAAAATTAACGTACTCGCTCCCACAAGATAGTGACTCACTTACCAGTTGTAAAATCTGCGGCTAAAAATGCAAAATCTCCTATAGAATTATTGCTTGAGAAAATATGTCATTTTATAAATGCAGCACAACCAAAAAATCAAGAACAGGAATTGCCAGTGAAGAAAAGAATGAGGTGTAGTGTGTGTCTGAGAATGCAGACAGAAAGACAAAACTTTCATGTGTAAAATGCAAGCAGCAGGTGTGCAAAGACCATAGTGTAATCGTGTGTAGGAGCTGTGTGTGAATTATAGTATGAGTATCAACATATCTTCTTACTGTCGAGATGAAAAAAAAAAAAACACATTAACTGTGATACTTTATGATTATGAGTGAAGTGAACATTTAAACATATTTTTTGTGCTGCGCATCAGTCCAAATTGCAAGGAACTGTGAATTCAAAGTTTTTGTTTAATTTTTTAAAGTAGATTTCTACAACCAACAGTTATTTTAATACATAATGTATTACTCGGTATATGTAAGCAATAACTAGATAAATTTATTAATTCGGTCCATTTACAACAATCGTTTTATTCCTGGGGTCGCGAGTGACCTCGCGCCACCACTAATGTAAGATGTACATGCGCCACCTGTCTAGGGTTAATATTAATGGATCTTATACACTTTACACCCTGGTTGTTACTATATAAGGGTTCCTATTCCTTTCCTCATTCTGAGTATTTTGTCCTTTTGATTATTTGCTCAATCCGAGTTATCATATCATAGGTACTGTCTGAACCAACCAACGACCCAATTTGGTTCTCTTGTACCTTTAAACAGAGTTTGAAAGTGGAGGTTAGAATAGTACTGAAATTGAAGGGGTAAACAAATTTTATTATTTTGGACAATACAAAACAACAGTGGTAGTAAGTTCAAATAATTTGATACAAAATGGGTTGTTAGCATTCAACTGCATAATACCAATATTTCTAATAGAAAATAATAGTACATTAATTAGTTCTAATGAAGTTATGTAAATTTCTGAAACAATTAGGTAGCAGTGTATAAGTTACACATTGCTCCTCGGGTTTTTGTTTAAATATTTATAAAGATGGACTTGCATTGAAATTAACTTTAGAAAACTTAGATAATGCTAACAGTATATCTCTCCTTCCCTTATTGTTTTGTATGTACTTTTTAGATACAATGGGCAAGCTGTTTAAATAAACACTTATTATAGCATTCTTTACCTTTAAGTTGTAGATATTGGTGGAAGATATTGCTTTCTGCACTTGTTTCCAAATCTGCCACACTTCCCCATTTTAGCACATAATATAACAGCATGTAAATGTTTAAGTCAACATCCATGTGGTGTATTTTCTTTTTTTATTTATTTAAATACTGTCCTTAAACTTTGCTGTATAGAGAAAGAAAGGAGGTGGTGTGTTTTTAACTAGTTGAAGATTGGCAATAATTAACTTCAAGGTTCCTGCACACTAACAATGAGATACCTTTTACTACTATCAGTTGTGATTTTGAGAAGACGAAGAAAGGGAAATGCCCACAAGACATACAAGCAAGATTGAGTCAGTGGAGCATACATAATCGTTGTATTTTCTATTGTAGAGTATGTAATGTAGAATTATATGTAGATAATTGATATTTTACAGGAATATGAGGTGGGAAAAAATGCAGTTTATATTAAACTGTGATAACTAGACCCCAGATTCTAGGCTAAATGCCTATTTTTATGTGCGCAAATAAACTAAAACTAGTTAAATAACTTTACATTGCATATAAAATATAAATCTATGGAAGGGGTTTTGTGGTGCTTAAATGCTTATTTTTAACATTGACACCTAATTTAAGGTTTGCACCTAAAAGTGCCCATTTTACTATTTGTTTTCTCCCATTAATATTTTCCATGCAGCAATGAAGGATGAAGTAGTGATATCATGGAACTGATTTGATTCAAAAACTTTATAATAGTTTGGTTGTAGGAATGGGACATGCTGGGAAAAAGACTGGTTTATTTTAATGCTTTAGCAGGTTGATTCATTTGTTTTGTAAAAAGAGAAAAGAATACTTGAACACTCTGTGTCTCTTTGTCATACTTTGGTATCTATCAGTGACAGCAGTAGCACAGAAATGGCACAGTAGCACTTTCAAAAAGCATGTTTCCCATTTTAACATAATGGTTAATGGGAAACACAGTGAAGTAGTTAAAATATTAATAAAATCCTAGTGGCAACACACTGTAACTTCACTCTTTCAAGATAATTACCTTGAACGCGTTTCGAAGACACCTTGTCTTCATCATCAGCTAAGAGCCACTAACGAGTCTGTCGGTTCCAGTGTAGAGGTCGCCTTTGGGCCCTGACGTTGACGTCATTTTTGGCTTGATGTATTTAAAGATGAGATCCTTTTCCAGAGGGCAATTGATATTCATTAGATGGCTTTTGTTTTTCTGTATAAGGAGTTTTTCCCCATATCGTCAATTCTATTGGATTTTGGATCGACTTGATTAGATTTATTTCATTATGGATGTTGTGGTTTGAATTCCAGAAATGATATGCGATGGCAGATTTTTCAGTTTCTTTGTGTCTTATATTTCTAAAATGTTCTTTCAGTCTCACCCCTATGTTCCTTTTTGTTTTGCCTATATAGTTTAAATAAGATATTAAAAACAACTTAAAAATATAAGTGAAAATACATTTTAGATACATATAATCTAATGTATAGCTCATGGAAACTGTATTTTTGTATTTAAAATATCCTTAGTGCTTATTTTTATAATTTGAGAGCCTATTTTAGGCACCTAAAATTGGTTTTAATGGCTTAAATATCCGAGGTCTAGTACTAACATAATTCAGAAATTTGTGTTTCAGTTTACTATATGACAATAAAAAACACAGTTATATATCTGAGTTTATACAGTTTGTCAGTATTCATCTGATGGAATAGTAGAATAGTACAGTGCATTATTTTTGCATTGTGCATCTGGTGTTTTGAGAGCATGTGCCAATAAACCTTTTAGTTCCTGGGTAACAGTCATAGGGTAAGAGTCAGCAAGTTGATAATTCAGGATCTTGAAAAATAAAATGTATGAGAGTAACCTGCATGCATTAGAATAGCTGAAAGACAATATAACAATGCGAAATTGGGATTTCACAACTGGATTTGATGTGTAGATGCAGATTTTATTAAAAGTTGTCAGAAATTTGTTGTAGTGCAGGATATTACTTTCAGCAGGCTTTGTGAGAAAGGTAGGGATTTCACAACTGGATTTGATGTGTAAATGCAAATTTTATTAAAGGATGTCAGAAATTTGTGGTAGTGCAGGATGTTATTTTCAGCAGGCTTTGTGAGAAAGGTAAGGAGACTATTGTAACTGTAGTTGTGAAATCTAGGCACATGAATTAAAGGATGTGTGCAAGTAACTTTTCTAACTGACAGCTTGCTCAAGCAGGCTGTGGTTTCTCAGAATATTGCAGTTTTCAATCTGTTAATTACTATTCACCATATTTTTAGATGCAATACATGTTTAAATAATCTTTTATACCAGTCAAATGAAGGCCTGTTCCTTGATATAAAACAAACACAACGCGAATAACAAAAACTCTTAATGGGCAGAAGTAGCAGGAAAGTTAACAGTTTTGAACCTTGGCTAAGGTTTAAATTTCAGCGTTTAATAAGGCTTTAGAAAGCATATGGAGTATTAATACTGTGGTGAGCTACATATTGAGGTATCAATTGGCTGGTGCTGATCAGCCGGCTGGTAAGAGATAGAGATAACTAGCACGCTCGCCCAACATAAACATCAAAAACGATATTGAGAGCTAACCAGAATCTTCTGGAAGTTTCCCTTCTTCCTGATTCAAACATTCTGGAACTTATGGACAATTCCATTGGCTGTATAAGAAAGCAATCTCACGAGTAAGAAAGTTAATGAGCCAATGAGTGCATTTCTGGTACAACAAAAGTACTGTTCTCCGGATGAGTTTGTGATGACTGCTGTGACATGCAATAAGTGCTGCTACTGCAAGAGATTAGAGAGATCCATTGTTTGATTCCCCAGCAGGTGAACCATCTGGAAGAAGAGACTACATCATGTGTATTTCACTATGTTGCTAAGCTGAAGTGACATTGAAAATAGGATCACATTAGCAAAGTGCCAGCGAGAACTTAAGTGAGAGTGAAACATTGGCAGTCACAGTACCTTTACTTTTTGATTTAAGAATTGCATTTTCTTGAGTAAAGTGATTGGAATCATCTAGAAGAATTTTGAATAATATAGAATATTAGTTTAAGCTTTCATTTGTTTCAGTTAAAATATTGGCATATTATGTAATATGAGAAATCTTTCTTAGAACTTGTACATTAATAGAATAATACATGACATAAGTAGCCCGGTACAGCATATTCTATAAGCAGTGGTATTTAAATAAGTAGTTACTACTTAAATTATTCCAATTATCCATTGTTAAACTGCAATTTTACAATATTCTACATGTCCTACACAGTTTTATATGCATTCTACATCATTCTCTATGTGTAAATAGAAAAATAAGATTCTGCATGTAATGACCCAATTCAAGACACATTAAATTAAGAAAATGAGTAGAAGTAGAGGCAGTCCAAGTGGGCCCGAGCTGTGCCACCTCCCAGGACAGCAGGCCTTAGGGGCAGCAAAATCTTAAAACCTGAGCAAGATATGTGAAAATATGAAAAATTAAGAATCATGCTTAGAATCTAGTGACTTTCTGGAGATCTTTGGGTATGAAACTTGTGACAATGGAAACACCAGAGTGATTTGGATGTGACCTCAATGATAATCATTGTCAAAACTTCCTGTGCATATCAGGTGTTCAACAATAAAATATGTCACATTTATAAACAGGAGTGTTTACTTAAGCCTCTTAGCTTTACTTTATTTGCTTACATTGGTATTGGTGACTCTTGAACCTCTCAGGTCAGTTATCACCCTAGTGGTATCATGGTGGAAGTCACTATATTTGCATTCAGCTACTTCTTGTGTTGTTAGCTTACTTTGTTAACAACTACTGCTTTTTAATTCCAGAGAAACTCAATTGGACAACTTGGAATTAAATGCACTAAAAAGGCAATCTACAGCTACTATACTCAAAATGAACATCCTACCACACACAAACTTATTTCTTCGCATAAAGAAGCAAGACCACTTCAAGGAAGCCTTAGATCTTTAAATTAATTTAAATTTATTTATGGATGCTCTTTAACTGCTGGGGTCCTTAACATCCCATTCTGTGTTGGGTGTGAAAGACCAGTAGTTTTGCTCAGAGGCCTCTTTATCAGGCTTGAGGTTCTTTTACGTGCCGTAAATCTATGACACAGGACCATCAGCTTTACTTCCCTTCTGAAGGAAGCCTGCTAAGAATTTTTATGCCTGAAACAATCCATTGCCCTCTGCTGGGTTTGAACCCACGACCTCAGGAACTAAAGGCTAGGATGGCAAACCACTAAACCATGAGGTATTTGAACAGGGTCCTCCATGATCTTGGGTTTGCGTTCAAGACAGTAAATAAGAGAAAACTTATGCTCAAAAGATCCTAAATTGAAGCCCCAAGAGCATTATTTTTACGATAAATACAAAATAAGAATTTGAGAGAAATATGATTGGCAGAAATATGGTTAAATGCTGGTTATACCAAGTCAAAGTGCTGGACTGATGATGGAATTGAAAGCTCCATGAAGTCACCACAGAACTTAATAATTGCCCATCCTGGAACATCTAACTTTTTATGGCCACCTACTGTTCTTCAATTCGAAATCTGGAGATAACCATGACATTAACCATGACCATTTCGATAAATGGTTTAAGGATCAGTTACTTCTTTGCATTCTGTGTTATTGTTATGGACAATGACTCAAACCACATGATCTAAATAGACAAGCGTGCACTAACAGTAACACTGAAGTACTAATGGTAGAGTCGCTCACTCGCATAATTGGCATGTAACATTACAGAGGAATAAGGGAAATTTATTAACATTTGTTATTCATAATTGAAAACAAGCCGAAGCCAAAATATGTTGTGGACTATTAACTGGTGCAGTCGACTGTCAAGTGTGTTTTCATTAATGAAGGGGTAAACACAAAATATTGAAAATTTTTATTGTGTGACTTTGCATCTCTCTCTCTCTCTCTCTCTCTCTCTCTCTCTCTCCTATTTATTGATTACCCCTGCAAATAAATGGATGAATAAATAAATTTACTTTGTGTGAGAATAAGTAGTGGAGAACTAACAAATGTGGATAAAAATAGTTATGTCTGAAAGCATGAGGGGGCCGCAAACCTCCTGGAGCTGGCCCTGAGTAGAAGCCATTGCACATAATAATCAGCAGGATATTAAATGTTTAAAATCTTGTAACATCATGAAGTTCTGTATACAGAGAACATATGTTATTAAATGCATTATTTGAAGAAGTAAACAATTCATTCATAAACCTTTTGAACCTCTTAGTTTCTGTTCTGTTACAAACTTCTTGTATTACATTTCTCTTTTTGGTTTCCTTCTATCTTTGAATTTGCATTCTCTTGTATTGCTAAAAGTGATCACAATGTAACTAAAATTTTTTGTAATGCACTAATGCTGAATTATTGGTTTGATATTTCAGATATAGAATCAGGAAATGAAAAATTACCCGATGGCAATGAAAAAGAAGCTGATTCTACACCAGACAGAATAGAGAGCAAAATTCTTTCTAAAGAAGAGGAAAAATCTGAGAAGGGTTCAACTGAAAGCATTAAAATTAATCCTAATGAACAATTTGCCTGCAAGTGTCAAAGAGAAATTCCAGTTTGCTTTGCTTGTGGTAAAGACAAGGAGGAAAAGACAAATGTAGAGAAACGCTATCGCTGTAGTGTAGGTTAGTAGTAGGGATCACTCTGTGTTGTTATTGTTGTTGTTGTTGTTGTTGTTGTTATTATTATTATTATTATTATTATTATTATTATTATTATTATTATTATTATTATTATTATTATTATTATTATTATTATTGAATTTTCAGACAACAGAAAAGAAACTCTATTGTACAGAGCATATTAGGGTTGTAGTTACACAATTGCATAGTACAGTAAAACCTCGTTAATCCGGACCCCTTTAAACCGGATTTTGCTCAATCCGGACAAGCATCCTAAAATAAAAATCTGCGAATTGCTAACTTAAATTATAGTACTGCACTAAGACAAACTTAAGGAAATTGTCCATTTTATTTTTGCACAGACTGTACAATAGGCATTTCTTGGGAATACCAGGAATACATAGTGACAATGGTACATTAGGCTGCCCTCCTTCTCACACCTTTGCTGTACCTGCAATAGGGCTTGCAACTCTTGTCAGAAGGGTTAGTTTAACACTTGCCTTTCTCAGTCATTGAGCTAAAGAAACAAATCGAGTGCATAATGTCGTTTAGTAAACCTATAATATCAAGGAAACATAAGCATAAATTGCTTACAATATATGAGAAACTGAAAATTATCGAAAGGCCACTGTTGCATGCGTATGTGCAGAATAAGGAATTGTCAAAACAAACAGTTTCAGACATAAAAAATAAAAGGGTGAACTATTATAATTTTTTATTAAATGTGATATAAATGGGGAAAATTGTCAGATCAAACGAATGTGGCAGCCGGCTGAACAAAAGTTAGAAGACGCAACATACAAGTGGTACGAACAATTTCGTGCAAGTGGAATTGCAGTGAGAGGTGTTGAAATTCAAGCTGCTGCCAAATGTCTTGTGGAACAACTTGGTATCAATGGATTTTCGGCTAGTTCGGGCTGGTTATACAGATTCCACAAGTGGCATAACACAGTGAACAAAAAATGTGTGGAGAGACTTTAAGTGCTGATACGTCAACTGTTTGCCCATTTAGAAAAAAACTAAAATCTATCATTCAAGAAGAAAAGTTAGATTTGTCTCAAGTGCATAATGCTGACAAGACAGGCCTATTTTGGCACACCTTGCCCGAGAACACGTAAGCCTCCAAATCCTTAAAAAATACGCCTGGACGAAAACTTTGCAAAGAAGTGTTTCTGCATTATTATGTGCTAATACAGATGGAAGGCATATTTTAAATCAGTTGTCCTAGGTAAAAGTAAACAACCAAGGGGTATTAAGAATGTAATGTCCACATTACCTGCAATAAGAAGGCACCAAGAAAATAAAAACCAAAATGATGTGAAAGCCATAATCCTATTAGATAATGCACCTGTGCATCCAGATGCAAAGAAACTGTGTAGTGCCAATGGTAAGATCAAATGAGTGTTCTTCCCTGATACAGCCGATGGACCAAGGTGTTATCTACACTGCAAAGCAGTTGTACAGAAAGAAATTCCTGTCTGAAGTTTTTGAAGTTGAGGAGCCTCTGGACGGTGCAGATAAATGTGCGGAAAAACACTCCAGAATATAAAATCGTATGATTTCAGATCCATGACTTTTAATTTTGCAAGTGCAGTAAACAGCATTTCCAACTCTACATTGACTAATGCATGGAAGAAACTTTTGTATGATGACTGTTGAATTAGACACTTATGCAATTGAATTAAATTACTTTTACCAAACACTGGTTGTGGGTGGCGAGAAAGCTGTCACAGTAGACGAGATTGAAGACTGGCTTGACGGAGATGAAGATGATCCAGGCTATCACATCATGACTGATGAAGAAATTGTGGAAAGTGAAAGCAATGCAAGGGACACTAGTAGCAAATCTGAGGCTGAGGATGTGGATTTTGGAAAGTCGAAAGTGAAATTAAGTGAGGTTAAACAGCATCTGAATTGTGTAATAGACTTTGTCGAGAAAACTGACAATAAACAGATTTCCACACACTACCATCATTTGAGGAGTCTTCGTGATCTCATTGTGAAAGAGATGTGTGATAGACCACAAAAGAAAATTGATAGTTTCTTCAAACCAAACAAATAAAGAATGTGTAATTAAAATCAGGTGAACCTGTTGTATCTTACGTTGTAATAAAATTATACAGTACTCTGATTTCATTGACAATTTTTTTCTGTGGTGTTTATTTCACTTAATCCGGACTTTTGATAATCTGGACAGCATTGAGCCCCAATTGGTCCAGATTAATAAGGTTTTACTGTATTAACAAATTGAACATTATGATGAAATTTTATTAAAGATTTGTGATTCAGTGTTAGAAAGTGAGAATAACAACATTGTTTTTTGAATATATAAAATAGAGGGTTTGTCAGTTCATTGTCAAAAACTTCAGATGATTGTCTAGGGCATACCTTGATCTCCCAAATGCAGGACACTAAAAAATCGGGTGCTCTACAGTTTTAGGGAATCCACAGAGGCATGAATAATCAGCTGGCACATTGATCTTAAATCACTTTAATATGACTTAAATATTGTATTTAAATTCAACTTCTAGCTAAACTTGTATTTAAATTCAACATCTTCAAAGGGTGCAACATGAAGATTTTCAAGAAAATCGTCCTAAAACATTCATTTTCTCAAAAACAGATTTTAAAGGTTTTGTTCAAAATACTATATGTATAAGTTATTTGTGCCCAATAAAATGTGTATTCTGGATTTTCTGGGAATACCTGTGAAGTCCACTTCATTCTGAATAAGTGTTGTATAACTGGTAAACCATAAGTGCTAAAGAAAAATTACTCCACAAATGATTTAGATGTCATTAAAACATACAAATTTATTTTATATAACTCTTTTTGTGGCAAGGGCCATTTCTGATATATTTATTGTTAATGGTTTAAATTGTTCAATAATTTGTCATTGTTTGAAGTGCTCTTATCATGTAGTTCTTTCTCGCAATTGCATGGAAAGAGTTTGGAATTTAAAAGCCAGCATATAGGAACCTGCATTTGTTTTCTTTCCACAGCAAGAGTTTTGTATCATAAATAAAGGTTTTAATTCCATTTCCACATATTGTAAATAAGCACTTCTTGCTAATTCCAAAGCAAAAATATATATTGAACGTAACATAGAAGAATCACATTTTATGCTAATACTATAATTCTAACATGTGTGTGACTTATTCTTCTTAGAAAATTGAGCACAATGCTGTAAGTTAATATTTGGAGAGAACTTAAGTTAATTAGTGACCTTTATACGCCAGTTACACTTCATATTAGGGACATGTTTTGGATATCAAATGCCTCCATTTTCTATCGGGAACGTCTATCGATGTTAACAAAACTTGAAACCAATATATACACTATCAAAAAGAGCACACTGAAACATGTATAACCCTTGAATATTACATCCTATCATGCATATATATGTGAGTTACAGGATGGTAAAGATGTTTGGGTAGGGGTCGTCAGTGTCCAATCAGAGTGACTTTCTTTTGAACTGCCAGCGCAGTTAACAGGAAGTGGGCGAGAGAGAGAGAGAGAGAGAGAGAGAGAGCAGTTTCTCTGAGTGCAGTGAACCTGGCAGCATGAATTGTGTGCAGATCATTCTGCAACAAGCTTTTGCCTATAAAAATGAACCCTCTTAACATTGTGAATGCGTTATATAATCACTTTAACGAAAAGAATTTCCAGCTCTCTGTTTAACCAAAAAAGATAGTAAAATCTTTCAGTATTTACTAGATATGTTAGAATCTGATACAGAAATAATATACAAGTTGGACCATTTAAGCTGAGATGTACAATATCTCCAAAACTAAACAATATACAAAATACAGATTCCCATTTAAAAAAAATAAATTGACCCTAAAATAACCATCACAATGTCCTCCATATAAAACATGATTAATGGCATTTACTTTCCCCCATAATATCGAGCAACTTTTATTCAAGACATTTCTTTCTACAATGCTTAGTTTTGGAAATATTATAATCTCAACTTAAATGGTCCAACCTGTATATGCAGACTTTAGATATTAATGAATACTAAACAGTATTTGGAACCGTGTTAGTACCTGATGAATCTAATATGAATCTCTATCAGAAGAATCTACTTCATCTTCATCAAAACAGGAATCAAGATCAGAAGGTCCACAGAGTCTGGAAAAACAGAGTATAATGGTCATTAGAAGAAAAAACAAATGTTATAAACACATAGTTGAGTGCAAGGAAGTAAAAGCCAAAGCAAACATATCCTCACTTATCATGGAACTCTATGAAAACCAAATATCCTCGATGGCAGCACGAGACACAGTTGTACTATTTTAAGGAAGATGTTGCAAATGCAGATTCCATTGGCAAGGCATCTTCCAGTTTAACAGTCACTGATTAATATAAGCAGTTGTACGAGTTGGTGTATACAAAAGTTATAGAAGCTTGTGCAAACAACTTGATAGTGCTTGATATGAAAGTACAAAAATGGGCCCATGAAGAAGCCAAATCACTTGATTTACCTTTGTCAGCAAATGCAACATCAATATGGAAATTAAAGCAACATTTTCACATAGGATCATGAAAAATTACAGTTTTTCACAAAAAAAGAAGAAGATGAAACTATTAACAACATACTGCATTCTTGGAGAGATAAGATAATGTTGCTCATAGGGCAGTATGGTGCTAACAATGTATATCATGCAGATCAATCTGGCATCAATAAAGAAATGCATCCTGGGAGAACCCTTGACTGCCGTGGTAAGAAGATAGTATGTGGTGTTACACAATCACAAAGCCCACAGACACATTCGTTCACGATTGTGCCAATTGTATCATACATGGGATGTCTCCTTCCCTGTTTGTTTATCATGCTGCTGGAGTCAAAGCCACCAAGTCAAACTGTTCATCAGGGTATGTTTAAAGCCCCTAGTTTAATTTTGCAGTGGTCAGAATCTGGAAAAATGACAAAAAGACCTTTTCCATATATTTCTGGATTTGATATTTTTACCTCACACTAGTCCTTCGAACTACTTACTGTTGGATTCTGGGTGCCTTACAAAGATCATAATTTAATACATGAAGTACTTTCATTAAAAAGTTAAAAATGCAAATCATTCCAGCAAAAACAGCTTCTGAATTACAACTATTAGACTGGCATTTTTTACAATGCTCAAAACACTGGACCAACATATCTGTGGTTTTGTTGTGTTAAATAATATTGATGTGAACTTGCAATGGGGTAACAGTATTCTCAAATGCATGTCATTGATCTGCAATCAAGAATGTTCACCGTGCTTCCGTTTGTTACATAGACATGGGAGGATATTTGCAGGTCTGATTAGCATAAATGCAACTTTTGAAAACAGCACAGACTATTGTATTAGGAAAGGAGTTGGTACTTGCGAATTCCTTATGGAGGACAATAATAATTGTGATCAGTTTTCTTTACTCAAATGTAGCTGGTGCAAGAAGCTATTGTGTTTCGAACATTTTTTTCTTAATTTCCATTATCATTCAGAGGAGACTGAATATACTGAAGGGGATTAAACAAGACTACCACATTATTGGTGAGTACACAAGTGTTTAATCAGTACATACTCATGCATATAGTGTTTAAATGTTTGCCTTAAATATTTTTATCCCTCATGTGTTTACAATACAACTGCAGGTTAGTATTTAATTGTGTCTTTAAAACATGTATAAATTAATTACAAGTTTTGTGATTACTGCATTATGATTTAAAAGAAAGTAATGCATAGTTTAGTGGGTGTACAATGTTCACAAGGTTCGCTGCACTCAGTCACTGCTTTCTCTCTCACCTGTCCGTCCACTTACTAATACTTTGCGTCAGCAGTTCAAGAGACTTTCACTCTGATTGGACACTGGCGATCCCCACTTACACATCTTTACCACCCTGCAACTCATGTATATATGCACCATTGGATGTAATATTTGAGGGTTTTACATATTTTAGTGTGCTCTTTTGAATGGTGTATAAATCGGTTTCAGGTTTTCTTAACATTAATTTATGTGCTGATTCATTGTTGATGTTGATGTAGGTGATCTGTAGTCCTCTTGTGGTGGTTCCAGGGACTTACTGAAAAACTTTGGTATTTATCCAACATTTTAGTTCTTAATTTTAGTGTTCACACGCACGCATGCATGCACGCACGCACGCACACACAGACACACACACACACACACACACACACACACACACAGACACACACACACACACACAGACACACACACAGACACACACACAGACACACACACACACACACAGACACACACACAGACACACACACAGACACACACACCCACACACACACACACACACTCACTCACTCACTCACACACACACACACACACACCTGGACATTTTTATAAAAGTGCATTTTGTAAACATCTATTTATTCAGTGGGCCGCAAAATCTGAATTTCCTGTTAAATCTCAATATCAGATTTTTGGATGGAATACAATGCTTCCTGTACCTACTAGGTACATGGTAGTGAAAGTAAAAATGTAGATTTCGTTAAAGCGCCCAGTTAATGTTGATAAATTGTTTGTGATGTTAACCATTTCCATGACATTCTTTGTTATTGATCTGAGGTTTTAAATTTATTGTCAGAAACTAAAATCAGTCAGTTTTATTAACCCAGAAACCATAATAATTTGTATAGAAAATGGATAAGCTAGTAACAGTAATGTGAATTTGAAATTATATAGAAAATTTGAGTCGGCCACTTCCGATAATGGGAGCAATTAGCTCTCAAAATGGGTCAAGTTGTAAAACATGTAAGTGATGTTAAGTGTTTCAACTCTGATTCAAATTTTCTCTATATAATAATTTGGTTTAAGGATTTAAACAAACCAACCCACCCAGCATAAGAGGCTACATTTCAATGTTAAACTAAAATAATTTTCTGGCAGTAGTATAGACCGGTCTGAAGTAAATGCTGTAGCACATTTATTTTTGAATTTTTTATTATGCATAGGTAAATATGTAATGTGTCTATATTGTTGTTTCTTTCTTCAGAGAAATGAACATAAAAAACTATGCATGCATTCATACATAACATGCATACATAAATATAAAGAATGACTAAGTCATAATTTTGTTTTAGTGCACTGTGGCAAGTACTTCCACTTAGATTGTCTTACGTTGTGGCGTCAGGCATGTACCGCTGGTAGTGGAGCACCACGAACACATACTGGTGCAGCAAATCATGAAGGAAGTGATACGGTGGCCAAGTGCCCTCAGCATGTTTGTCACACTTGTGCTTCTGATCCCCGAAATGGAAAAGCAAGATTTACCTATGAAAAATTGGTGCGCTGCATAAGATGTCCAACAGCATATCATCATGGCAAGTATCCATCCCTCCTAGTTTGAGTTAAACCTAGAATACTAGCTTTATACAAGGGGTTTCTCTGAAAATCTTTAACAGTGGTTAAGCTATAAACATCAGTATAATTACTTTAGTTTGAAAGTGAGATATACAAAGTTTTTAGCATGCTTTAATATTATAACTGTTTTTGCAGGAATTTAGTGGAAAACATGTCATGGATGCAAAAGCAAATAAGTGCATTGGTGCTTCTCAGGACATAATTTTCATACCTTGATTTATTATGATTTCACTAGGAGGTTAAGAGCAAAGCAGAGTTTTCAAAGTGACTTGACAAATGTAATGGATAGGAGTGTGGGAATTAGGCCTCAATGGAGTTGTCAGATACTATCTGGTACAGTGCCAGAATAATACCCCTTATTCCAGACACAAACACTTTATTACCATGAAACAGCTAAAACATGCATGAAATTGAGCAATCACAATTAAATCCAATGCAGGATGAACTTGACACAGTGAAACCAATATTAAACATTTAAGGTTTTGAATTGATCAACTTAACACTCATGGGTTTCACTTACACATAATTAGTGCAGTAACATGTTTTCATAGCACCTTGTCTACCTCATTAGCTGCTGTTGACTGGTTTGAATGACCGGATCAAAGATATTTGAAGGTGTATCCTCTAGTAGCGTAAGTTGGAGCAATTTTGCATAGGCATTGATGACATTAAGAATCTTGAAGTTCATCTACACATCCTTCATGTTTCTTAATAAACTTCTCCCAGACATCCAATTCTTTAGCAATTCTGGTGGTATCTTTAAGAATTTAATTTCTCCATTTATGTTGTGGCTAGTTTTTCAGAAATGATCAGTCACTACTGATTTATCTATCTGTTTATATCTGATGTTTCTGAAATGTTCTTTTTTCCTCGTTTACTAGCGAAAACCCATATATGCGTGACCTGTCCAGACTGTCACAAACAAAAACCCATATACAGGTGTGCAGTTATAGAGCTATTGTGGTCGGCTCTTCTCGCTCAAATAATTCAGATATGCTGTCAACAGATGGCAGGAAATGTTCTTTGATACATTGGTGGTCAGTATTTCCCCAAGTTTGCTTTGTCAGGAATTCCTCTGGTACTCACCAGTGAAACAATGAACAGTGCAGTATTTACAACTAGTAAGCCAGATTTTATTTCATTTTTTGACATAATGACAAGAAAGAAAGGGTTAATGGAAAAGAAATTGCAGCTTTGTTGAACAAAAGTGATAGTCATCAGATTTTGTGTTCAGTGATGATGAAAGTGATACAGGTGAGAATTTGTGTATAAGTGCAAGTGAGAGTGAGACAAGTGACACTGCAGACAACAGTGTACCTAGCTGAGCAGAGGTGAGTAATTTTGATCCTGGCCCCACATCTACTATATCAGTGCATAATATCAAACAGGGACCAATACTTCCTTCTCATTTTGATGAGAGTAATCTTCCCATAGGGCCAAAAGCAAACAAAGAAAACAGTATACTTTTTGAGACTTGCATTTTCAAGCCTCCCCTACATCCAGATGTGTGTTACAGAATACGAGGCGGATTGATAAGTCAGTGACTCTTTAAAGAAAATAACATTTTTTTCCCAAAAAATCAATTTTTCTGAAGGTAGTCTCCTTTCAATTCAATACACATTGTCTCAACGTTTCTCCAAATTTTTTAACGCTTCCAAAAAATATGACTTTTCAAAGTCTGTAAAACATGAGGTTGTTTCTGCTATGATGTGTTCACTGGGCGTGAATTTATTCCCAGTGAGCCAATTTTTCAGGTTTGCAAAGAAGAAAAAGTCTCTCAGAGCCAAATCTGGAGAATATTGTGTGTGAGTTAGCAATTTGTAGCCCAATTCCACAAATTTTGCAATGGCAATGGCTGACTTGTGTGCGGGTGCATTATCCTGGTGAAAGAGAACGTTTTTCTTCACCACATGGGGTCGTTTCTTTAACAATTCCTTGTGAAACTGATCCAGTATTATGGCATAATATGAGCCTGTGATTGTTTTACCCTTTTCCAGGTGGTGCATGTCTATCACCCCTTGTGATCTTCCAACACAATATTGTGAATGTTGTTCACCATTTTTGCTGTTGTGGCCTCAACCGGCCATTCTATGCACACAGCATCTCTTGTGCTCGAACGGAGACATCAAAATTCTGTGAACCACTTGTGAACATGCCATGTGATGGAGTAGAGTCCCCATAATGCTTGTTCAGCTTTTCTTCTGTTTCTTTCACCATCTTACCATGCAAAAAGTAGTGCTTTATCAGAACACAAAGTTTACTTTTCTCCATTTTCTAGAAATAACACACATCTGGTTATTTTAGATGCTCTCAACAATGTTCTAAGAAACAAATGACAATGAATTTCTGTGATTATACTCAGAATAGACTTGGGTAAACAAGTAACCTGTACTTAGAACGCTATCTCTTGACAAAGTCATGTACTTATCAATCTGCCCTCGTATATCACACAAAAGAGCATTTTTAGGAAACAGGAGACATTATAATGTATTATTCATATACTTCTCGATGTAAATGATATTAAGATAAAGGGATGTTTTAAAATTGTATATATATATATTAAATACCCTGCCCTAACTACCGTAACCTCACATTTATATTAAAATTATTATCATCATTACCATTATTTTTACAAATATAAGTGTTACATATCATTATGTGATAGTATTTAGTTCCTGAACAGTTCCTGGCATGTTTGTGAATATGAGTATATGCACGTAATATGTTATACAAAATGGAAAATTGCTACTTATGCCATTTTTGGAGCAAAATTTTTATGCAGATTAACAAAACATAACTCCAGGTAGACAGCAATGGTGCAGTTCAACAAAAACCAAAGTATAATATGTTTTTTAATATGTTTGTGCATGATTGTGTACTTTAAGTTGTATTTTTCAGAGTTTTAATATTTTTATAAAATTACCTTCTGCTCAGAGCCATAAAACACATCCGCTCGGGAAGGATTTAGTTTCTCTTTGTTTTTTCTATGTAAATCCTATCAAAATCCAAACAGCTAATCTGATATGCCCCTGGTTTTTCATTTGTTTAAGGTTTGTCCAATTTGCTTGATTTAAGTTCCTTAAAGATAGTCTCTTCTGAGGTGTCAAAATGATATGATGTTTTTTAAATATTTTTTGAAATTTGTGCATAGCTATCAGATGAAATGTAAAGTTTATAAACCACATAACAGATTTTTCTTTATTTGAGCATTGTCATTTCTTCCAAGTGTTTAAGTCTTTTAAATTGTTGGATTTTCTTTTTTACAATTTCTTTGGTAAAACCATTACATTTTGCCATCTTTGAAATTTCTGTATGCTCTTATATTCCTCACTGTTCAACAGTATGTTGACTAGTGTATGAGTGAGTGTGTTGATTATTGCATGTTTATATTGTCTAGGATTGAAACCATTGGCTTTGATGTAGTTTTGTGTTGAGTGGCCTTCCTAAGAATTCGAGATTCAATTTTCCCACCATTTTTTATTAACTTCAAGTTTAGGAAAGGCAACATGTCAGTTTCCATTCACACCCTCAACTACCTTTGATCCGGTTGTTCAAACCAGTCAACAGCAGCTTGTGCTGTAGACAAGGTGTTACAAAAACATCTTACTACATTAATTATGTGTAAGTGAAACCCATGAGTGTTAAACCAACCAATTCAAAATCTTGAATGTTTAATCACAATTATCTTGATAAAGCTAGGTCATTTCTACATTACAGGATGCAAACCCTATGTTGCAAAACTGTGTAATAACAATATTTCAAGTCCTTTACACCAACCAAACAAATTAAACAGTTCAGGAATGCTTTCCTCAGTTGGTAACATTGTATCAAACTTCATTTAGACTTAAATAATTATTGGAGTTGCAACTTAAAGCTATATGCAAAATTAGTAAAGGGTAAAGCCTACTAAATGCCAATTTACTTTCATAACTGTTTTATTATTGCATTAACAAATATAAAGTTCTTTAGGGAAAATTGGTAAAGTAGGAAATAGTACTGTGCAAGTATTATTAGTATTGGAATTCAAAATCTTGGAAAAGTTGCAAAGCATGATACATGGAAAATGTTAAGTTATAACCATAAAATTCTTGCAACAGCAAATGAAAGCTCCTTAAGGATGACTGGTAAGGCATGAAATAGAACTGTATAATTATTAAAATTGAAATTCAAAATTAATCTAAAAAAACTGGCAGGACAGGAAGCATACAAAATGCTAAGTTGTTTCTGTAACCATAGAATTATCGCCATAGCAAATCTAAAGTTTCTTAAGAAAAATTCATTCATTCATTCATTATCTGTTTACCCTCCTCTTATGTAGGACTTACACCCCCCAGGACTTACAGGCGGGTGTCTGGGGTCAGAGGCCCGTCGAGGAGCAGACACTCATGGATCAGACAGAGCATCCAGGATGGGTGATCAGCCCGATGCCTGGTATGGAATGAAGGAAGTAGATGAAACGAAATGATGGTGAAATGGATGAAAGGAAAGGTGATGATGGAGCAGTTGGTGGAATGAATGGCGGGGGAAACCGGAGAACCCGGAGAAAACCCGCCCAGACGCCGCTTCGTCCACCACAAATCCCACATGCAGGTCCCTGAGATTGAACCTGGGCCGCCTCGGTGGGAGGCGAGCGGTCTAACCACTCGGCCACGGCGCCGCCGGCAAGAAGAATTGATAAAGTATAAAAAAGAACTGTGGAATTATTATTAGCATTGAAATTCAAAATAAATCTTCAAAATTGCAATGCATGGAACATGCAAAAGGCCAGCTTACATTTATAAATGTAGAATCCTTGCAATAGAAAATGTAAAGCTTCTCAAGGAAACCTGATAAAAATATAAAATATGACTGTACAATTGTTAGAATTGAAACTCCCAATTAATTTTAAAAGAAATAACAAGGCCAGAAGTATCCAAAATGTCCAGTTGCTTTTATAACTGTAGAATAATTACCACAGCAAACGTAAGTTCCTGAAGGAAAACTAATAAAATATGGAATAGAACTGTGCAATTATTAGAACTGAATTTCAAACTTCAGAAAATTTGGAAGACCAAACACATGCCATGACCACAATCCTCCCAGTTTACCTAAAATCAAAACATGGAGGAGACAAATATGACAAAGAAATTGTAATGGCTTACACTTGCCCCAGTACTCTGACACTGTTTAAATAAATAGAGAAAGCACCTATTAAAATCACACCACCCTTAAAGCATATATTGCCAATGAAAATGTGCCTTTACAGAAAAATGAACACCACACTGCCAAGACTTTGCCAAATTACAGACAAGCTAAAAATATTTTAAAATGGCTGGAAGAAAACTCATATCTTTAGTCACACAACCACCATGATGAGATTATAATCAGAGTGTTCACTGCTCCAGGAATGGGAAGATCTTTCTCCAAATGAGTGGCTGAGAGAGAAACAACTGAAAAACGATGGGAGAAAGAGCTGATTTTGACATAGATAGAGCTACTGAATTCCCCACTCCAGATTATTCAAGATATGAACACATGTCAGTAACTGAAATCCTGAAATCCTCATCTGATTCTGGAAATGATGAAGGCGAATTATCTGACAACTTGACATCTCGTCAGTTATTGGCTATCATTCAAGTAAGATTACCAAACAATGAAAGAATAGATGTTGACCAAAACGAGTACAACCCATTGGTACATACCCACACTAGAGGTAGCTGCACCTGAAATTGTATCTACCCCCAATATCCAAAAAGTTATCTTCAGTGCTTCAGCAAGTGAAAGTCCTTTCCTGAAACAACAAAACGAAATCTACGTCTTACTAAGTATATCCGCCTAGCATTGCCATATGGTAACATTGGAATTAGGAACCCATAATTTCACCTGTTTTTCTTTGAATCACATTGTAACACCCAGAGAATATATATTGCACTATACAAGGAAATATACTACCAAGAAATAATCCACATAAGCACTTTAAGCATATAAAAATATACTTCCTAGAAACGGATGTCCATTTCTGCTCCACATTCAGCGATAGCAGTTTTCAAACAATCCTTACGTTATTATTGTAACAAGCACGGCAATGAACACTACATTGTTGTAAATGCGGTTCCTTTACAGAGCGATTAGCAGTAGTACCAAGCCTCCAGTGTAATTTTTGAGAGCACAATAACAACTTTAAGAATGTGTTGCATGCTTTACTATATGGCCACACTAGGCGTTAATGGATTAAGACGTATTTTTTGGTGGATTGTCTAAAAATTTTCAGAGTGAACCTTTCAAGTCTGGCTGTTTTCTTTCTGTTTCTTTCATTTATTCTGGAAATGCATCATTCATAACTTTGTAAAGCTCTTCTCCAATTATATAGTAGAACCTTATATCTATTCCAATGAGCAAGAAAGCTGAACACATGTATCTTGCAGGAAATTACTGCTTGCCAGCTGGTTCAGATGTCCTAACTGGGTCACAGATTGTTTGTCCAAGGCACTACGAACCTCTACAGAATAAATCCTCCCATGCGAATGCATCATGGTGTGCTATCTGTTCAATGGGTGAGCAAATCTTTTTTTATTTTGTATTTGTAATTACTTTTTAGGCTGTAATGTATTAGTTTAGTTAGTTTTAAGAAGATATTATTCCTGTAAGTTTTACAAATTGTTTCATGTTTTCACTTGTTCTCTTGATCATGAAAATGGTATATGATCTGATGTATGTATCTTACTTGCTGCTCAGTTATTTCATTTCATATGTTTTCTTACAGTGGGTACCTTGATGATAGGTTGTGAATCGTGTCCAAATTCATTTCATAATGAATGCTTGAAAATTTCACCGCCCGAGGGAGGTTACATTTGTGAAGATTGTAAAAAAGGAAGATTCCCACTTTATGGAGAAGTTGTTTGGGTGAAATTTGGTACTTACAGGTACATTTCATTGAATTTATGGGATTATTATTATTATTATTATTATTATTATTATTATTATTATTATTATTATTATTATTATTATTATTATTATTATTATTATTATTATTATTAGCTGTCCACATTCCGAAACCTATAAATAACAGTTTTACCCCAAGTATTATGCTGCACTTTCTCCAAAATAATGGTTTCAAAACTAAGGAAAAGGGTTAGAATGGAAAATAAAGACTTTTACTTTCATAGTTATACCCACTGCATAACTTCCTGGAGAAAAGCTGAAACCAGAATAAGGGGAGACACGCTCATTTTCAAATGCAAACAATCACAGTCACCGAGAAATTTTCTGGAGCCTGGGAATGGGAGATAGGTGAAATTTCAACTCTGTCATTCGTTTTATTGGTCAAAATATACTATATTCTCTTTTTGTGTAGCTGTTTTCACTGTAGAAGTTATTCAAGCAGGCCATTACCTATAACAGCCACTAGAAACTCTCTCATCACAAGCTTAGAAAAGCAAAACTGCATGACTTCCAGCAGATTCTTATACTTCTGATTTTGTTTTATCTGGCAACAGTAGTATTTGGCTGATTATGGTAATGGTGTCACATTTTAAACATAATTTACTATATTGAATTTCAAAATTAGCTAATCTACATTATGTGGCTGAAATGCAAACAGTTGAAAAAATTAGTATTAACGCAAATTTAAAACATATGAACTCCACATACTTCAAGTAGTTAAAATGTGTTTCAAGAAGCATGCTCCTCATCATCAGTTTGTCGACTGGAGCTTGCAGCCAGAAAATTTTCAGCCAAGTCATTGTATGCCTGTGTTGCCCTCTGTGTCCTATGACTACTTGGAGGATATCATCAAATGGCAGGGTATCAAAATTCATAAGATGGCTCGTTCTTGATAATTAAAATTCTTTCCCATGTATCAAGTGCTAAGGGTGTCTTGATGTGTTTGAGCAATGTGATTTCCCATTTTATTTCATAGTTGAAGCTGCATTCTTGTCCACTTGTTTAAATTATATGTTCCTTAAATTCACATTCATAATTCAATTTACTTTCAAATTCACATCAAATTAAGATTGCTTCTTTATCTCATTAGCAAGTGATTATGAATGATGTATTCACTTTTCTCCATGTACCCAGGCAATTGTGTACCAGATTTAGAAAAGGCTTTGAAGACATAGGCACATTGCATTATGTGGAGCATGTTTTATTTCATTGCCAAGTAGCATCTCAACAACCACTATTTTTAATAGTGCTGGCTTTACTTGGGCAGCAATTTGTTGTGAAGTAGAGTTTAATGTTGACCATCACTGATAGTAATTACACAATTTTATAGAACCAGGATTATGAAGTATTAACACAACTGGATGTGATTTGCTATTGCATAAAGAAACTGCATAGCACATGGTACTACATGATGCTTAGCTTTTATTCAGTATTTAGTACAAATTTTTCATTTTATTAACATTTTTAAAAAGCAACTGTTATTTTTGTGGTTTCTATACAGATTTGTAGAATGTTGATTGAAAGACTAGGTTGTCTGAATGTCACAGAATTAGTGGACAAAATTGGAGGAATTGCAGAGGAGACCAAGACACATATTTTAAATTAATGAACTTAGGGGTTCAAAACACATCACAATAGGTTAGCACACCACTGACTGAACAACCACGTGAAGTATCTGCATCACTTAGACATTGGTGGGTACTGTTATGCTTCATAATCAGGCTGGTGTCTTCCTGGGAATATCTCAGCAGCAAAATACATGTTGCCCACAGCTTTGCCTTAATTAAGATGCATGTCAGCATGAGGGATGAGCCATTTTTAAGTGTGTATAACCACTTTCATGGAGTTAGTCATTTAGCTTGCTGGTATAAACAGTAATTCAAGAAAACTATAAATTATAGTATAATAAAGTAATTGATTATTAGTAATTTAATTATAAAGCTTAATAAATCAACACTAACCTTGCCCAATATGATATCTAGTGATTCAATCCCAATTTTAAATAATACTGAATTTACAATGTATCAAAATTAAATATTAGCTCTTTAAGTTTCATTTACCATTCATTGGAAGCAAACTGAATAGTTTCTTTCTTTTTTCTTTTCTTTTTCTTAATATTAACTGTGGTCATGAGAAACAAGTTGGCCATCTGTAGAAGAATAAACATTCGAACTGTAGTCAGTGGTGTGCAAAGTCTTGTAGCATGGCTAATTTTACCAAAACATAAAAGCACATAATTTTCAAAATAGCTTTCAGTGAGTATTTTAATTTAAATTCCAGTGAGACAGTTTCAGTGGAATGATGCTAGAAAAGAGAGATCACATTACATATTATTTAGTGATGACTTATCAGTAAAAATATCATTTGTCTAAAAAGCATCATGGCTCAGTAATTATTATGGACCATAAGTTTCTGGTTTCAAAAGGTTCATCTCGGTTCCCTTTGCAGTTCCTCCAATTTTGTCTGCTAAATTCTGGAACTGTATACGTATTCTTTGCAAAATTTAAACAGTCTGCCTCTGTGTAGTGTGATTAGCATGTCTGCCTCACATTCAACAGGCCCTGAGTTCAAATCTCAATTAGGGTGAGTTACCCAGATAAGGTTTTCCCTTATCCTGAAAACATGAAGGATGGGTAAGTTTAAGCTCTATGGACCCCGGGTTTATTTGAGCATAATTTCACCCATTTCAATCATTCATTCATTGTCCAATATGGCCTAACCAGTTGAAGGGCCCAAAGTTAATAAAAAAAAGTAAAAAAATAAAAGAATGTCATTTAGATCTGGCTTAATGATATTTAATTTAAACATTTGTTAGTGTCAGTCTTTTCTTTCATGTTTTGCTATCATTTGACTAATTGAAACAAATATTCATGAAGCAGAAGCATGTAATAGTAAATTATAATACTCTGCAAAATTATTTGCAACTTGGATGCTCTTTATCTTAGTTTATTTATTTTGTAAACATATAGTGACAAATTAAAAAGCTTTAAGTCAAACATCAAGCAAAGCAGTGAAGGGAAATACAAGCTCTCAGAACAGGATACAATAGATTCTAAATGTTTCATGTTAGCCAAGCTGTAAAACACTACCAATCAAAACCAATTATACAGTGTGGACTGTACAATATCTCCAAAACTAAGCGTTGTAGAAAGAAATGTCTTAAATAAAAGTTGCTTGATATTGTGGAGGAAAGTAAATGCTGTTAGTTGTCTTTTATATGCAGGTCGTTGTGATGGTCATTTTAGGGACAATTTAATTTTTTTAAACGGGAACCTGTCTGTCTGATGATGTTTTCTTGCTCCTCATTAAAAACTGAACAACATTTGTATAAAGCACTTTGCAATTGTTCTTACACTAACGTAATGAAAATTCTGAATGGCTGTGTATGAAGAGCATATTGAATGGTTGGACCATCCATGGATGATCATTTGAGGGTCAAGTTACGTTTTGTAATTGGGAACCAACATTTTTAATTTTGTTTCCTTATTCCTCATCACAGAATAAACAGCCTTTTATAATTAGTAATTGTTGAGTCGTTTGTAACACTACATCACTTTAAACCATTTTCTAATGAGAAAACAACATACAAAATGTACGTTCCCATTTAAAAAAATTAAATTGATCCTAAAATGACGATCATAACGTCCTCCAAAGCACGACTAATGGCACTTACTTTCCCCCATAATATCAAGCAACTTTTATTAAAGCCTTTTCTTTCTACAATGTTTAGTTTTGGAGATAGTGTAGTCTCAACTTAAATGGTCCACTCTGTATATTCTTAAGCTGCATTGTAGATTGTACATCTTGCACACGATTTAGCATAATTTTTTAACTTTTCATTACATCCTATCATTTTATGTTATATCCTCTATAATCCCAGCTGAATTTATGAAAGAAATGTAACATCAGTTGCCACTCAGTGCTATTTATGTTGATCATCAAGTAAAATGCTCAGATAGAGTTTATGCTCATGTTTCAGATGGTGGCCAGCTCAGATATTATTTCCCAGTCAAATCTCAGATAAGGTTAATAGTGAGCCGCATTTAAGAGGAGAATTTGCAGTAAAGTTTTTTGGTACCTATGACCATTCTTGGGTTAATAGAGGCAGAGCATTAACCTATCAGGAAGGGGTGAGTTGAATATCCAAATATTCAATACTTAAGCATTAGAAGTCGAATTTGGGACACATTGCTTCACTTACTCTGTAATCTATACAGGACATGTTTCAGAAGTTTCTCCCCCATCATCAGCTGTAAGTCAACAGGCAGAGCTAGTATATCATCTTCATTCTGGTCTCTGGTGGATGGCATGATGAATTTAGTATAGATATCCAGAGGAAGGATTTTAAAGTTCATAATTTTGTATTTCTGTTTTTGGATGAAAATTTTACTCATCTGACATGCAGTAATGAAAGTCATGAAACAAGAGCTGCTAGGCATTAGTAGTTGCTTAGCAAAGAGAGACAGTTTTTATTTATATCAAACTATGAGCGGTGCTTGATTCTCAAGCTGTTCATCTAGCAGTGGCTTGCAGGCAATTACTAGTTTTTATTTATATCACTCAATGGTACATTCAATTGAAATTCTGGCAAATGCTATGTAAAGCTATTATCCCGAACTAATTCAGTTTGCTTTATTTTATGAAAACATTCAGTTATTCAAGTAAAATCTTTGTAATATACAAAAATTTACATTATTGTATGTGAAAACAAGATCCCTATTTATTTTGCAACATGGAAGGGTCGTATTTAAAGAACAAGTTTCAAATTCCCCTGATACTCCTTAAAAGGATTTCTACTTTTGTTATTTCTGCTGCTTCTAATGAACATGCTAATCAAACAACATTTGAATAAATTACTTTTTTTTGAAAGCCTGGTAACAGTGAAGGCAAGATTCAGTACTTAAGCATTAGGAGTCAAATTTGAGACACATTTGCTTCACTTAGGGTGGCGTGCAACAACCTGGAGTAAGCTCTACTTTGGTAGTAAACTGCTATTCAAATCAACACTCGGCGACTTCCATGCGAGAGTAAACTACTTCCAAAGACTTTTACTCCTTTCAGATACTCCCAGATTAAATGACCGTAGAAGTAAGTGTTGGAGAGCACCATCGTGCAGTATGTTACTACGGAATTAAATAGAGCACAAATATAGGTTAGACTTTGCTCTTGCGACCTAGATGGAGTAACTAACCTGTCAATTGAACTAGAATACCATATTGTATTTGGAGGAAGATATTTTTGACGCGTTCATGGATTACTTAAATAACATTGATGATCTCGATGAAGAAAACAGCGATTACTTAGGTTACATCGATGATCTCGACGGCAAAAAAATAAAACAACGGAAATGCGATAGTGCTATGCGAGAACCATATGATACTTATACAGAGAGAGAGAAAGTTCAATGAACATTTCGGTATTAGGAAAGAATCTTATACACACCTTTTGAACCTGCTTTGAGAACATTTCAACAAAACTCAAGAAACAAATTCAGCTCTATAATCCAAATTGTAATTATTGTTATGTGTCCTATAATTGTTTCGTACTGGAATATTTCAGAAGCTTGAGCCGGCATTACGATGAATTTAACGTAATGTGACAGTATTACACTGTATTAAATGGAGATATTTAGAATTGACTTAATGCGATGTAACTTAAAAGTTTGGCATCAAACTTTTCCCTCCCGTTACGTCAAGTTTGATTTCACATGGTAATTAGAACCAGTCGTAACCAGTCGTTACTAGCTCAAAGTAATAAAAGTACTATGAATTAAGAGTCATTCCCATTACGTTAAGTGCATGCCAATTATACCTTTAGTTTACCAGCATTTTCATGTCACGTTAAGCAAAGTTCATCGTAATCCCGATATTACAGGCGATCTTATATATAAACATTCACCACGCGTCTGCTGGCCATGTATTTCACTGCGTTGTTAGAGCGCTTTTGAGGTTAAGAGCAAGGTACCTACACATAAATACACACAAGTGTTAAAATAAAATGGCAATTCTTCTTCGCTTTCACAGATTTCCCACGCATTGTGTGTGGAATTGACTGCATGCATGTTACTATTTTGTACCCATCCATGAATATGGTGAACTTTCCGAAATCAGAAAGGGTATTCTCTATCAACACGCAAGTGATCTGCAGTGCAAAATGAACATTAGAAGTATTGTTTCCAGAATTTTAAGCTGCTCTTCATTACGTTTCCCATCACTAAAATGATTAAACTCGTTAATCACAACATTCCAGCATATTTATAACACCGTTTGGCTTTGTTGTGTTACTTGGGTCCTCATTGAAAACGTTAATAAAAGTAACCTCTCGTGAATCAGGAACCTAAGCTTATATTAAAAAAAAGAAATAAACCTAACCCTATCCTAACCTCCCGTAAATCAAAAACGTAAAAAACTAATAAACCTAAAATAAAAAGTAATTAAGAACGCACATTACGAGTGTTAGCGGTGTCTCACTTTGAAGACCAACGTAATGCAGGTTATAGCTCATTTTGTATACTCATATTGTTTAAATGGATTTTCTTTATTTCATGATTGCATCAACTAAATCACGCAAACAAAACAATACCTTCGGGAGTAATTAGCTCTTATACAGAGAAAAAGTTCAATGAACATTTCGGTATTAGGAAAGAATCTTATACACGCCTTTTGAACCTGCTCGGAGAACATTTCAACAAAACTCAGACACAAATTCATCTCTATAATCCAAATTGCAATTATTGTTTGTTATGCGTTCTATGAGTGTTTCGTACTGAAATATTTCAGAAGCTTGAGCCGTAATTACAATGAATTTAACGTAATGTGACAGTCTTACACTGTATTAAATGGAGATATTTAAAACTGACTTAATGCGATGTAACTTAAAAGTTTGGCAATGTCAAACTTTTTCTTCCCGTCCAGTTTGATTTCACATGGTAATTAGAACTTATTGGTACTACCTCAGCTCGAAGCACAGTCGAAGTAATAAAAGAAATATGAATCAAAAGTCATTTCCTTTACGTTAAGTGAATGCCAATTATGCCTTTAGTTTACCAGCATTTTCATGTCACGTTAAGCAAAGTTCATCGTAATCCCTATATTACAGGCGATAATATAAATAAACGTTCACCACGTGTCTGCTGGTGGTGTATTTCATTGCATTGTTAGAGCGCTTTTGAGGTTAAGAGCAAGGTACCTACACATATAAATATACACGAGTGTTATGAAAATAAAAGGCAATTCTTCTTCACTTTCACAGATTTCCCACACATTTGTGTGTGGAATTGTCTGCATGTGTGTTACTATTTTGAACCCATCTGTGAATATGGTGAACTTTTCCGAAATCAGAACGGGTATTTTTCTATTAACACGCAAGTGATTTGCGATGCAAAATGAAGATTAGAAACATTGTTTCCTGAATTTTAAGCTGCTCTTCAGTACGTTTCTCGTTGCTAGAATTGTTAAACTCGTCCATCACGACTTTCCAGCATCTTTATAACACATTTTGGCGTTTTTGCATTACTTCGGTCTTCATTGAAAACGTTAATAAAAGTAACCTCCCATAAATCAGGAACTTAAGCTTATATTTAAAAAAAAAGAAATAAACCTAAAATAAAAAGTAATTAGGAACGCAGGTTGCGAGTGTTGGCAGTATCTCACTGGCTTTGAAGATTAATGTAATGCAGGTTATCGCACGTTTTTTACACTCTTGTTTAAATGGATTTTCTTTATTTCTACCAACAAACATTTATCGCTTTCGCTGACGTTTCTCCCCTTTTCCTATCGCACATAACCTTATTCATGATTGCATCAAGTAAATTGCGCGAACAAAACAATACCTTCAAGAGTAATGAGCTCTTACTTTCGTAGTCGTAACTAAAATAGTAAATTGCAATTGAGCTATCGAACATTACTTTCCAGGTAAATTGCTCCCGTAGTAACCTACTTCCGTGGTGGGGACTTCTTTAGTAAACGTTACTTCCGAAGCAATTTATTCCAACATGGTGCATGCCACCCTTACTCTGTAATTTATACAGGGCATGTTTCAGAAGCTTTTGCTTTCATCATCAGCTGTAGGCCGACTGGCAGTGCTAGTGTCGTCTTCATTCTGATCTCTGGTAGATGGTGTGATGAATTTGGTATAGGTGTGCAGAGGTGGGAGTCCAAAGTTCATAATTTTGTGTTTGTATTTTTGGATGAAAATACTCTCACATACAGTGAGCTCTTGAGGATGGTTTACTTCTTTTTGTAGTGTGGAGTTTGTGTCTATTTCATGGTTGGTTTCCGAGAAGTGTGCTGCGATGGTTGATTTGTCTTCACTGTTTATATTTATGTTCCAGATATGTTCTTTGGTGTGGATGTTTATGTTGTGCTTGTTTTTTCTGATGTATACTTTATTGCATTGTTGGTAGTTAATCCTTGCAAATTCCAGGTTTGGAAGTTTAAAGTACTACCTGATCTTTGGGAGGTGCTCTCAACAGGTTTTTCAAGTTTATTTTGAGGGGCCAGGATTATGTTGTGTTTTGAAAAGCCCTTTTGGAACATGTTATATACAAATGGTTGGAATGTGAATCTCTTAATTTTCTTCTTGTCTTCCAAAGGTGTTAATGTAGTGGTATTTCTGATTTCCTTGTTTCATAAGAATTTTTGTTTCTTCCTATCATTCTTGAGCTAAACACTTAACAACTGTTATTTCGGTGATTTGCTGGTATTTTTGTTATATTCATCTTTGCTTGTTAAAGGAAAGTGGGTTAACCTGTGCACTAGACTGTTGAAAATTGCCTGGTGGTTTGACTTTGGGTTAAAACTATTGCATTTGATGTAATTTTCAGTGTGGGTGGGTTTTCTGTGTGTCCCAATGGAAAGTCTGTCATTTCTCATTACTTTCATTTCCAGAATAGGCAGGCATGTCTTTCTCTGTCTCTTATGTGAAGCTGATGGCTTGCTCTTGTAAGTTTAACTGCTTTAAGGCATCTTCAGCAAGTTTTTTGGCCACTATTGCAATAATATTGTCTACATATAGAAACCATACATTAAAAATGTTGGGGAAAACTTTGGTTACATATATTTCTAATGAGTTTATTAACATATCTGCAAGGAAGGGAGAGAGAGTGGATTGCCCATAGTTAAACCATACCTTTACTGGTAAAACTTGCCCATAAATTGGAAAAGTTGTGACTGATGCAAGGTTCTGTGAGTTTGGAACAATTTTCTATTGTTTCTGAGGGTACGTCATTAGACTGAAGCCATTTTCTGAGGAGTGGGGAGAATTTGTTGGTTGGGATTCTGGGAAATAAGGAGGTGATATCAAAGGGTACTATGGCATCGATTGGACTCAATGTGATATGTTTCTGTTGGACTATTAATTCACATGAATTACTGATGCTTGGACTGTCAAATTTGGAGAATGAACTGAAGTGATGATGACCCATTTTGTTAATTGGTAGGTGGGAGCATCAATGTTGTTCACTATTGGTCTCAAGCTATTGTCATTCTTGTGAATTTTAGGAAGGCCATATATTTTAGGTAAGCTAGTGTTGTGTACTTTAATCCTGTGTTTTTCTTTGTTTGTTATGATGCTGATGTCTTTCAGAGTTTAGCATGCTGCAGGCTTGTTTAAGATCATTATTGTTGGTCTTTATATATTAATTTTTGCTTAGTAGGTTTTCCATTCGTGATCCACGTCATCCATTATCACTAATTTGTTGCTCTTTTCTGCCTTTGTATACACTACCAGTTTGCTATTTAAGGATTTTTGTAGTTTGTCTGTTTCTTGTTTGTATTCAGACGTGGCTAATTTATCTAATGTGTTTTCACATTGTGAATTAATTATCATTTTATGGTTATCTGGCAAAACAAAACTAGCTACTCCTATATTAACTATATAGTCCTCTATTCTGATGCAAAAATCTATACATTTTCAAGCCTTTATTTAGAAAGTCATTTCTTTTTGAGGGAAAGTGCATCTAAAAGGTTGATCACATAATCTGTGTTTGATGGTGGTTTGATAATTTCTTTTTGTCTATTGTTGAATTGTTTGTGATAAAGTTTTTCAAATTTTCTTTCAAGGGTTAATATCTTTTTGCTCATTTTGAAGCTCAGAGAGTATAGCATGCTGTTTACAAGGTTCTCCCACATGATGGGGTTCATTGATCCTGAAAGCTTTAAATGTAGCATACAATTTTAGTTCTATATCCTGTAAAGTTTTATAATGCTGGTACCTTTCTGTTTCTATCATGTATTTTTCCGCTGCTCTTTGTTGTCTATTGTTGTGCTTTACTACCTTCCTAACAAAGTTTGGGGTTAACTTATGCTTCAAGCACTTGTACAGAAAATGAATACCCACAAATGTATTATTCTTACTATGTCATCCCTTCTTTGTTGATCGCTCTCCCCAAGGCACATTGATTGTGGTTCTGCATTAGCTGCTACTCGTATGTTATCTTCACCAGCATCCTGTGGTTCAGATAAGTCACAGTCTTCTTCTTTCAGATGTTTTGTCACATTATGCCGAACTTTACAGCTGAATATCACTGAAGGTATTTTCTGGGTGGATTATCTTATCTTATCTTTGTAAAATCAGGAACTACTTTATAATGACCAAAACAATCTTGAATGATTACCTGCTCCTTTGTAATGCACCTGTTATAAGCTCTCTGTTCTGGGGTACTAGGGTTTTTATATGGAGTCATCAACTATGGTGCAATACTATAACCTAAATCCCGTAGTAATGTCGCATTGTCAGCATAACTGGCTACCGAAGTTTAGGTGCCTGGATGTTTGCATATACCGGAATCATGGACACAACCAGTCCATCTAGTAGCTACACTGCTAAATTTTGAATTGAAGGAAGTTAGTAACAGTGAAGCTTATAGTAATCCATTAATATACAAAATCAACTGGAAGGATTGCAATAAAGTATATATAGATAAAGCAAAAAGGAACCTCAAAATCTGCACTAATTAACACTTATAAAATATAAACAAGTAGATAAATCTGTAGTTGCCACACATTTCTGGGACTTCAATCTTGAAATAGATGTAAATAGAATCCTCATAAAGCATGCCAGCCATCCATTAGAATTGGCTGCTTGGGAGAAAACTGCATCACGAAATACAAACACTAAATTATGAAGTTTGAAATCACACTAATCGATAGATTCAGCAGATTCATCATGCCTACTTCCGATTCCAATCCTACACATGCCACCATCTTAACACCTATCTCTGAATCCAGTCCTACTGATGCTACCATCAGTCAACTTTCAGCTGAGGATGAGAGCGATATCTTTAGAAACTTATCCAAGTTTTAAAAGTGTAAGTGAAGTAGTGTGACAAAAATCGACTCAAGTAATTTTTTAAATTACACCGCTAAATCTTCAATTTTGTTTCACATGACCTGTACATTAATGCTGGGAAATGCCTTCCAATTGGTGTACTCGTGTCTATGTATATTTGGTTTCTTAATTAACATGAGTACAGTCTACTGCCCAAAAAGCATCGAGGAATGTATATCATTCTGTCTACACTGTCTTAGTTTCTTAAAGAGTGGCAGTTCACATCTGCATCTAAAACTAATCTTAATCCAACATTGAGGTCACAATCTCTTTTTTCTAGTAGGGAACTGTACCCAATCTCTTCTATTTTCTTTGATAGCATGTACAACTTCACAGAAAATATTTTCCAACTTGAAAACCAGGATCTCCTACGTATTTTTAAATAATTTCATCTTTTAAGTATTCCTAAGAGTTTAATGCAATTCTGAAAGAAAGTGTTGGACAAGCTAATCCATGTTTTTCTTTTTAAACCTATGTAATGCTTATATCTGCTTACATTTGACTCCTGCACCTTGCATAAATTTTTATTTTCCTCCCAGGAATCACCATCATGAATTCCACCATTGCATTAATCAACTGAAAGTAAATCAGTAAGCAAGCAAGCAAGCAGTTATGTAAAAGTGAGAAGTGGCTTGATTTTATTTATACCATATCTTGAGCAGCAGTCTGTTCAGTCAGCAGTGGCTAGCATGGACATTGAGGAAAGCTGTTTTTACACATTATGAAACTGAGCAACTGTTTAGAAATAGCAAGTTTTGAGACATTGCTTGCATTTACTTAAATGACCCATTGTGCAAATGGTTTCTGTCAATCTTTATTGATGGCATAAGCATTAAAGCATTTGATATACAGGATGTGGGAAAAAATGTGCAGAAAGTTGTAGAGTAAATAGGCAGTACCAGTATTTTGAGGTTAGGAGCATGGGGCCGCAGAAGCAGTATATTAATAGGAGCACTGCATGAACATAACTGAAATCTGAGTTTTATGAAACATCTTCATTAGCCAGGCAAAATTAAATGCAATTCACATGACATGCATGTACATACTGGGTAATACAATCCAAAACAGACAGCTGCATACATCAACATCTTAAAAACTGTTTATCCTTATGCATGTTAGTTTGCAGATAACACACGAATACCACATGCAACCCCCCCCCCCCCTCCACCATTTTTTAATATAGGGGGCTGAAATGTCAAGATTACCACTGACATGCTTATAATGAATGTATTTTAATGATCATATTAAATATAAATTCTGAAGGTAATTTTAAGTAGGAGAATGTCAAATGCTTTCATATATACCCTGTTCTTTTAAATTGAAAATTAATATAACATAGAACTAATTAATGAACCTATAAGTATTTATATACAAAATTACAACTTGCTGACAGTAATTACTTTGCTACCCATGATTATAACTGACATTTGTCTGTGAGCTGTGGAAATCTTACGTTGATGTTTCAATAATTACTTGGGTAAATAAATTTAAATAACTCGCCAGGGCACAACACATGTTACTCTCCTCCCTACTGCATGGTGCTGCTGCTTGCATGCCTGCCTGCACCTACTGCATGTGGGGAGCATCACACCTTCTCTTCTCTTGGCATTTCCAAAGAGCTTGAGTATGTTTTTACATATATTTTTCCATTTGCAGGCACAACACAATGAATGCTTCTAATTCCCAGAACAACCTTTAGAACCTACGAATCTTGTAGAATTTAAAAAATCACTTTCATTTTTGATCATTTGTTGTAAATGAACACATAATTCCACTTTCGTTGGACTTTGTCCATTCATAGAGTTCTTGGGGAGTGTTAATCATTGTTCCTTGAATACTTGCATGTGCAGCTAATTGTTTTATAGTCTCTCCCACACCATCACATAGACCTTTGCCATGGCTTGTGGCGAAGAGGGGCTACATGGCTTGTATGTCAAAATCTTCATGCTGAAGCAAGTTTTCAAAGTTATTTTCTTTTTGTTTTTTTACTACGTGGTAACTCCAAAACTAAAATAACACTTTTTTCAGCTGTGGAAAGTTTTGTTTCAGAAGGGCAATTAATTTTTTCCGGAAAATATGAAATTCTGCACTGTTATGAACTAAATATTCGGAAACTATTGAGAAGCACATACTGTCTAAATTGTTATCTGCTGTTCTGTAATAAATGAGAAAGGGGTGTATTGTTGTTTGAGAATAACTCCAATGGTAACCTTGTACAGCATTCTGTATGATGAAACTGTAATTTTCTGAGTAATTGCCAATAACTACAACTTCTTTGTGCTTTATTTGGGTTTTCAGATGCCTTAAGTAATTAGATCGTACTTTTGCAATGAAATCGTGCGATTTGAATTTTAAGTTCATTATGAAATCATGGATGAAATTTGGAGGCATTGTTTTTATTATGGTCATCTGTGCTCTGTCCATTGTTCTCCACTTCTTGTAGATAATTTCTTCTATTAAATTGGCCTGGAATAAATTTGTCAGTGTTTCTGTCAGAACTGTAACTGTAGAGCATTTATCACACTTGTTTAAATAACAATCTGGTGATGGATCAAAGCACATTAATTTATGCACCAAAAATACTAAAGTTCTATGAAGGAACTATCACTCTTATAATTTGAAAATCTTGAGGCTTATGAGCATTAATTTTGTGTTTTCACAAATCGTGCGTATGCACACATTGTATTCCTGCTACTCCTGCCAAGACACAGTATTTAGGCTTTGGGGTTTGCATATCGCAAAAAACCTATTTTTGTTCCTGAATTCCTGATTTTAAACTCCCTGTAGGGTTGCTTTCAAATTGGCCAAAAGTAACTTGTTTTTTTCCCTCCTCTCTTTATAGATTTTACATCCTTCATGCCTGGCATCATTCTGCTGATGTTATCTTCTTCATAAAATCTTTTTACTGTTTTAACATCATCTGTTAGTGGAATTAATTGTTCTTTCACACAAGCCGTGTGTTGGACAGGTTTGGAAAGGTAGAATCAGATGACTGAAAATTTCAATGCCATAGCCGGGATTTGAACCATGGATCTCCCGGTCTCTGTCCGGTTGCTCTAACCACTGAGCTATCATGGCAACATGCCGGCACGCCATTAAATTCTCCAGCTGACTTGCATTTTTCCTGGTAAACCACAAGGAGATCTCAAATGTATTGAGATGCCATACCCCAATGTTGACTTACATTCTTTAGTACTTAAGTCCTGGGCTTTTAGTTTCAACCACTATTTTCAGTCATCTGATTCTACCTTTCCAATCATCTGTTAGATCGGTAGTTCTTCCTGGTGTATATATAATGCCTTTTTGAGCTTAACTTAGCTTTACAGTATGCGCCACATACCTAGATACACAAAACTCCAAACATATTTTGTGTTCACGCCAACTTTTGAGAAAGCAGGTTAATATCACATATTTTTCAGCTGCAGGTTTTATGCTTAAAATTTATCTTTAAACTAAGGAATCATTTCATCCTCATAGCTTTTTCAACAGGAGTTTTGAAAACACTTCGTTCAATGTGCTGGCCATAGAAGTAGATTTCCTTCGTGAGGACGAATTAACATTAGACAATTTTGATTTGGAAATAGACGATTCACCTAATGAGGTTAAAATTGTATTAATGTACTCGTGGTATCTTCAGCAGGTACATATTCCTCTTCACTGGACCTCCTCATGCTAAAACTACCGTGCTCTTCTTCAGTGAAAGATTTAGCAACTTCTGAGTCCATATCATCTGATTTGATTTTCATTTTGGGAATCCTAACTTTAAATTATACAAATAGCATCACCTATTACAAAATGCAAAACCTTTTTACACATACCTTCTGTTACGTTTCTTACCCAGTTTCTTAGAATGCCCTTCCAATCTGAAGGGATTACAACACCGGAAGATATTCCACAGTTTCTTTTCTTTAACTTTAGGCATTGTGAACTAATATTAACTCGTGGCACTTTTTGATATGGAGTGGCTGACTCATCTCCACATTTGTAACTCATGCTAGGCCTGTGTTTCATCATATCGCACATGCAGCCTTGACATGCGTGTGCTTCTGGCAATACTGAGTCTTATGAGAAATTTCCTTTTTGACTGTAGCATCTGTATTATTACAGACAATTGACGGAACTTAGCACATATACACTAACATCCCATATTCTTCATAAGAAATAAACATGAAAAACAAAGATAAAGATTTATGTATATTTAACAATGATTTGCATTTTTTAAGTTACTTTCAAATTCAAACAAGTAACTATTTATGAAAAAGTAAAACCTCACATGAGCCACAAGTCTTTTATCTTCCCTGTGATACTTTATACTTGCTTCCTGCAACTGTAGGATGTTCCTTAAAAGGATATGTTTTTAATTGTCCGTCAGTCCAAAGGCTAAGAATTCAGGTGCTTCTGAAAGCCATAAAATCAATACAAAGAGTCTTATATTGTAGCATGTACATACTGACATAAGGGGCATTCATACACTACAGTATAAAAATCTTCAGAGATCCTTATGTTGAAACTAAAATTTTGCATGGAATGATCCTACTGTCTCATATAATGAGTGCTGGTTCACAATGAGAAACTAATCATTACATGCATGTACTATACTGTACTCATTCTACTGAACAAGACAAGCTTTTGGTATTACCATACCAACCAGTTTTAGGAGAATAGGCACAGGAATCAGCATGAAACAAACTACAAAGATATATACAAAGGTACCAAAAAAGAATAATGGGCATCAGCCAACAAGTAAATTAATCAGATTATAAAATTAAGCCTTCCCTAAGCCCAACAAATACAATCAATTGAATTGTGGTAAGAATTATATATAATACTCACACACATTTTCTAGAGCTCTCTAATAACATTGTTGCTGTAGACGGGAACAGGGCTTTTCATGTCTTTTACGCAGTTGCAGTTTAAATTATATCATAGAATGCTGTAAGTTGGACTTTCTGCCACTATGTTTTCCAGGTTAGCTAACGGTTGAATTAAAAGGCCATTGTAGGATTATGTTCACATATTTAACAAATTAACCATTATTATTTAGGTTAGTTTCGCTAGCTAGTAATTAAGTGTCTTATGATGAAATGAGTTTGATGAAGAGAACAGAAACAAAAGTAATGCAATACAATTAAATTCACAAGTATGGACAATGATGCTCAGTTGTTCCTTTGGCAAAGCGCATGCCTTCTTGACTCGGACGTTCATAGCACTAGGACGGCAGGGCTCAAGAAAAAGTGTGCAAATAGCGTGTACCTTAAAAGAAGGAATGACATGGTTTAGACTGGGAGGTTGGAGGGCAAAGAGAATAACTGATGATTGTGGCAGGAGAATCCTTCTATTTTGTAGTGCACATGAAAACTGGGTTCATATTTTGGTAGAATGTGCACAGCAGGAGAACCAGGGAAACATTAAATTCACACAAAAATTCTTAAGAAGGAGATTGGCATGTTGGGATATATCGGTTGACCAGAAGAATGGCAATATGTAGGAAATTTCCTGAATCAAGTGTGTGAAGTCAGATAAAATTTGTTCAAGTTAATCAGAGGCAGTTTATCTTTGTTTTTTCTTCTTTTCTTTTCTTTGTTTGTTTGTCTCTTTTCTCTGTTATTCACATTTAACTTGTTTCTTAAATATGCGTGTATGGTATGATGCAACAGTTTGTATAATAATTTGACACCAATAAAGATATTTATTTATCTAAAACTTCCTTGTTAGAAGCTTAAATATCGTAATGTAGAAGTAATTAAGATATATTTGAATCTGATAAGAACACAGACATAAAGAGGGGTTTTTCTCAATTGAATCAAATTTTGACTGGTCAAAAAACATTTCTGACAGTACAAATGTTTAATACAAGAATGAATACTCAGGATGCTTTAAAAATTTTGAAGAATTGATCTCAGTCTCAAAAGTACTTCAAAATGGCAAGATGTGCCCTCATTTCCTATATTGCTCATCTAGAAAAGAAAAACTTTTAGCAGCAAATGAACTTGAAGAGAAAAGAAGAAGAACAAAAGATTACCAAAATGGAAAAAGAAGATGAATGCAAGTTAAATATTGAACTTAAAGATTTTAAGAAACATTAAAAAGATCAAAGTGAGTAAAAGAGCAACTGATGACTTTTCAAGAATTAAATTGAAGTTAAAGAAAGCTTTGAAAAGACATGATCTTGGGATGTAAAGACTGCTCAAGCAATGCTTCAAGGAATTACAGTTTTAAAATGAGGAAAAGTAGATATGATGGAAACTTTTATGCAATGAAGCTATTGGAATTATTAATGCTTAGTGAGTCAAAGAGTTTACTCCTTATCATGGAGTAAAAATACTTAGCATGACTTCTTTTGAAAGGGAAGTAAAGCCGGTGGTCCTGTGTCATAGATTTATGACACGTAAAAGAACCTCAAGCCTGATAAGGAGGCCTCTGAGCAAACTTTATGTTCTTTCACATCCAATGTGTGTCAAATGGGGTGCCAAGCACCATAGCAGCTAAAGAGCGTCCATAAATAAAAACTCAATTTTTAAGAGTTTATTGAGACCCCAAACCTCAATAATTATTATAAATTATAATAATTATAATTAATAAGAGGAAAAGTTTGTGCATCAATAAGCAGATTGCATTCAAAGTAACCTAGATGAGAAGTGTTCTTGTCTTATCAAAAACTTTTTCCAGAAAAAAGCTGTTTAATGGTTGAATGTGTTTTCAATTATTTTCATGCAATTGTTTCCTGTCTTGCAGCAGTAGTAAGTGGTTCTTATGAAAATTCAAAATAAAGGACAATTGGGTGAAGTGGGTGGCTAAAAAGTGAAGTTCATGTTGCAGGAAAAAAGTTCTCCCTTATCACAAACTTTTCCCAGAGAAAATAATTTCTAATTTTAAACTTTCTTTTTGGCCTTTTTTGTACAGGGTGAATCACCTAAAACTTGCACCGCAAATATTTCGGAAATGGAAAGTGCTATTGATGTGCAGTTTTCAAAGCATTGATTGGTAATCAGGGGCTCATACATTTAGCCTATAAACAGGTTTTAATAATACTGAGAAAGTTATTTTTGAGCAAATATACAATTTTTTAAATGGAACAATGCCTAGTTACATTAACAGAATAAAGGTAGGGTAAATTAGAATGTCAATGGTCTTTGTTCCAGGATTCTAGTGCAAGTGGTTTACGAGAAATTGTATTTTGAAAAGTTTCCACCCCGACAATTGTTTGTCCCATTCAAACTGCTTAGTTGCTAGGTACGATGTTGTTATGTTTGTTTGCATTGCGACTTTCTGGTCATTAGTTTGTGACAGTTCAAGCAGTAAGTCGTGAGTGGAAGATGGGGTTTACTAATGCAGAAAAAGCCGACATGCTCATGGTGTATGGAGAGTTTGGGAAGAATGCATTTTGTTCCTGTACAGTGTATGCAGAAACGTATCCCAATAGACATCAACCATCTTGGCAATTATTTATCAACCTTTTCAACCAATTACGTGAAAGTGGTACTGTAACACCTAGGAAACATAACAGAAACAAACAAGTGACTGGAGAAGAGGCAGAAATTAATGTCTTGGCTGCCGTTGCAGTAGATCCTCAAATTAATTCCCCCACAATTGCATGTGGAAGTGGCATAAGCCAGGCAAGTGTACTGCGCATTCTCCATCGAGATAGCTTCAATCCCTATCACATCTCTCTCTATCAAGAGCTGCATGGAAACAATTTTGAGAATCGTGTTAACTTTTGTACATGGGCAGTAAGACATGATACTCCAGATTCATTATGTATTTTGTTTAGTGATGAGGCAACATTTGCTAAATCATGGTCTGGTAAACCGCAGAAACATGCACCATTATTGGTCTGTTGACAATCCCTGTTGGCTTCGACAGGTGGAACGTCAGCGTCCATGGAGTTTAAACGTGTGGTATGGGATAGTAAACGATCAGCTCATAGGCCCTTTGTTCATAGAAGGAACAATGAACTCGAACAAGTATCACAGACCATCTGCCACAGATGCTAGAAGACGTTCCTTTGCAGACTAGGAGGAACCTGTGGTACCAACATGATGGCTGTCTAGCCCATAGTGCACGAAGTATTACAGCTTGTCTTAATGGATTGTTTCCAAATCGTTGGATTGGACGAAGTGGACCTGTACCTTGTCCGGTCCATTCACCGGATCTGACCCCTTTAGACTTTTTTCTGTGGGGAAGTCTGAAAGACACTGTCTACAAGGATGTACCAACTACACCCGATGATATGAAATGACATATTACTGCTGCCTGCTCTGAAATTTCCGCTGAAATGCTAGAACGTGTGCAGCAGTCTTTCCATAGCAGACTGAAGGCATGTATTGAAGCTGCCGGTGGTCATTTTGAACACAATCTTTGAAGGGCTATGTTCTCTTTACTTGTAAGAATTCACAGAAGTATTGTAATTCCCTTTTGTTTTTCTTTAGTTTGTGCTACCACAGGATGTACAAGTGTCGGTGCGTAAAAGTTTCAAAATAAGATTTCTCGTAAACCACTTGCACTAGAATCTTGCAACAAACACCACTGACATTCTAATTTACGCTACCTTTATTCTGTTGATGTAACTAGGCATTGTTCCATTTAAAAAATTGTATATTTGCTCAAAAAATACACTTTCTCAGTATTATTAAAATCTGTTTATAGGCTAAATGTACGAGCCCCTGATTACCAATCAATGTATGCAGTAATAGTTTTCTGGGCAATCTCCTATATCTTTAACTAGTCATCAGATCATGAAGATGTGGGCAATAGATGTAAGTGAAGCGTAGAGCTTTCAGTCGATCATACATAGTATGCAGAAAGTTACCTTTTCATAGAATTTTTTTTATTCCAATTTGCTTAAATATACTGTGTAATAGTACTTAGCTTCAATTATAACGTTAAGGCTATATTTATCATAAAAATGTCAAAAACATCAAATACATATTGAAGTTTCTTAGATTAAGTTAACATACAAATATTGCAGTTATTACCTGCCTGCAGTTTGTATGTTGGTGCAGAGCCCACAACTGTGCTTAAGAGCCTCAGCAGGTTGTCTGCTCTCTTGTTATAGGTGATAGTTGCGCTACTTGCTAATTGGCACCTGAATGCCAACCATTGCCCATTCAGTGACTAATTGCTGTAACATTATAATCACAGAATTCCTGACTGTTGAGGTTTGATATTAAAGTATTTGGCTTCTCTATCATATCTTTTGTGGCCACAGCAATCTTGCTGAGAATAACAGGAATGAAGTGTCTCCATATAAGTTCACTAACTGCCTATGAAGTAGCTGGTATTTCTTCTCTCGCAAGAAAACTAATGGTAAGTGTTAATACTGCTAATACATACGTTTCCACTGCCATTGTGACACAGTATTTTGGCACTTTAACTGTAAAAGCACAATAGCATTCACAATAAACTCTTCTAGCAGAAGGATTACAAATCTTAGAGAAGGATAGCGAAACCTTGAATTTTTGTCCCATTGTTATATAAGGCTTACGAGAGAAAATTATACTTCATGATAGGTACTGTATTACTATAAAGCATGTGATTTTCACAATTATTTTACTCACTGTAAATCCTCCTGTATGTACAAGTCAGAGATGACTTCCAACTTTTGGAAACATGCTGACGATGCGAGCAAACCGTTCTCCCGAAACGCGTTCAAAGTAAGAACCTTTAAAGATGTAGTGTAACAACTTCCAACTCTCTTTATTTTAAAACACCTATTGAGGTAACCTTTTAAAGGAGAAGGCTAGAGAAATTTCATTAAAATTTCAAATAGATGACCTTTGTGGTTCCAATGGATGGTTTGATAGATTTAACAAATGATATGATCCTACATTTAATACCATGTACAGTGATAGCATAAGAGAGAGCAATGGCACTGCAGATATTTAGGAAAAGGAAACTATCCCAGCTTCTCAATGACTACCATCCAAAGGACATATTCAATGTTGACAAAACAGGAGTGTTCTTCAGTGTGCATTCAAATATTAATCAATGGAAAAAAATGTCGTGGTGCGGAAAAAAGCAAGCAAAACTATATGGCACTAATATGTGCTAACAGCAATGGTGGGAGGAAACTTCCTCTGCTAATTATAAAGCATTTGCATACTTCTGTGCAATTATGGCTTTCAGAAAAATTCCTGGATGACTTCTAGAACATTTTTATTTTGTATAGACTCTAAAATGTATTCCTAAGGAAGAAAGACGATCTTGGTAGGTAGATTCATGGCATGTCCCACAGACTTGCCATTTTCTGCAAACATTTATCTTTCTTGCAACAAACCACATCAGTCTTCTACAACCTTTGGATTTGGGAATGATTTGTTCTCCAAAGGCCAAATTTAGAACATCCCTGGTGCAGAGAACAGAACTCTTTCCTTTAGGAAAAGATAAAAGGAATTACAGCTGAATCACGGGGAATGCACATGTTTATACCACCATGGCAGCAGGTGACACCTGCCACCATCCATAACTACTTCTATAAGGCTGGTTTTGGTTTCTCTCCAGAAGAAAGCAAGAACCAATGCAAAAAAAGACTGGGAGATACATTAAAGGAACATAGACATAATTAAAGAATTTGTGAATTTCATTATCAAATTCTCACTTCGTCAACACACAAGTATATTGTGGATATTTGTGATAATGAGTTGAATAAGTAAGGCAGGTGAGGATGAGGTAGTGCCACCAACATTAGCAACAGCAACTGGATACTGTGAGATGTTACCTCTGCTCCTTCACTGTTGACGAAGGGCTAATTAAATTTAACTGCATTGAACAGATGCTTTCCAGTGTGAAGCATCAAGGAAAGGAAGCAAAATACATTGCTGATGTATTTTAAAAAATAAAAGTTAGTGCCTCAACTCGGTGGCTTGTTATTTCTTTGGTAATTTTGAAGACTCAATATGTAATGTCCCCTGTAATTTTGTTAGTTCAGGTTTAACTCACATGGAACTAGTGCAGTTATGTAAACATGTGTTATTTCGGGCAACTGTGTATATAGCTTGTTCAGTTTGGATATAATTTATGTTTTGCTCTTATAATATATTACATTTTGCTTATAGTTATAGTAAATAGTTTGCTGAGCTTTAGCTAGTTTTTTAAAATGTATCGTTAAAATTTAGCTTAAATGTGGCTTGTAAACTTAAATCTTTCACTAAATCAATTCAAAAACATAATTGTAATTAATTTCTAGCAATATAATGACCAATTTATGCAAACCGCTATTTAAGAAAAGAACCCGTTTTTAAGGAAAACTTTTTTGATCCTCCTAAAATTCTTTAAAAAGGGATTATAATATGACAATAAAATTATATATTTGGAAAATCTGATTAATATTACTAAAACTTTTTTAAGAGCAGTGAGAGCAGAGCATCAACTAAAGCACATTACATCCATTAAATTATGAATGTGGTATAAAAACTTTTTGTTGTTGTTCATTACTGTCACTTAGATGTGTAAGAAACTTTTAAGGAAAAGAGAGAGAAATTCTGAAGTTGCATTCACATGACTTTCTCTGTCCGCTATTGTTATGTTTTATATAGCTTTCACAAGCTATTCCTACGAAACCTTTTTTTTCTCTCTACTTCATGTTAAGATTAACTTTTGCAGAAATAATTTATATTACACATTGTGTAATTGTGGTTGAAATAGCAGAAAAAAATAATCATACTCATACATTTGAATTATATCGCTCAGAAACAAAGCATATGCCCTGTGGAGTTCCACAAGGCTCTGTATTAGGACCTTTCTTATTTCTGTAGTATATTAATGATTTACCAGCCTATCTTCAACCTAGCAATACTGTACTATATGCTGATGACACTTCCATTGATATTTTGGTTACAAATAAAGAAGAATTAAAAACTAACATAACACTCATAGAGCAAAAAATGCTGGAATGGTTTCTACAAAATAAACTAATAATAAATAAAGAAAAATCTGCTGCTATGTCTTTTTGTCACAGTCAAAACCCTAAAGATTATAAACCACAAATAAAAATAGACAACCAATTAGTACATTACTAACCATCTACAAAATTCCTGGGTATATGGATTGATGAACATCTTAAGTGGAACACACATATTGAAAAGCTGGCATCCAAACTAAGTCAAAGTTGTTTTGTGTTAAGAACTATAAATAAGGCAGTAAACTTAAGCACTTTAAGGAATTTATATTTTGCATATGTATATAGTTAATTGAAATTTGGTGTAATATTTTGGGGAAATTCTGGCAGGGGAGACATTATTTTTAAGCTACAAAAGCAAGTAATTAGACTAATGATGGGATTAAACAGGACACATTCATGTAAAAATATATTTCAGTTACTATCAATATTGCCTTTTGCTTGTGTATATATATTAGAAGTAATGATATACGTTAGAAAGCACTTAAAACAATTTGAAGTTAATTCTGAAAAACATAAATATGACACCAGGAGTAAACAACAACTGAGCATCATCAGTCATAATATAACCCTATTTAGTAAAAGCACAAGTATGCAGGTATTAAATTATTTAATAAGCTGCCAGGAAATCTCAAACTTGCCACCTTAGAGGGTATATTTGAAAGGAAGGTTAAACATTGACTAATTTTGAAGATTTAGAAGCTAGTAACAGTGATGTGTCATAATTTGAAATAGAGAGTTGAGGGTTAAACATTTTTATTGCAGTATTACTTTTATTCCATTGGAGAATTCTTATCATCCTAAAACATTGTATTGTCTTCTTATGTTGTAATAGTTATTATTTTGTATGTACATATTATTATTTGTTTTATTTGTATATTGACGATGCCATGAATTAATGTAATTCCTATGGCTGAAATAAAATGAAAATGTTATAGGTACAAGGGGGATGCAGGAAACCAAACCAATAGTCAGATGTTAAAAAAGTGGGGCGTCATATGCTGACCTTAAAATTCTGTAGTCTCTCTTCCATGATATTGGAGAAATAGCTGAATAGTGACAGCACTTTAAACAATTGACAACATACTGAAAAATTCAAATCAATAACAGCAAATATCTGATGGCTGATGCCACAAAAAAAAACTATCTCAAACAAGCTGTGTGTTTTAGAGAGATCTACATTTGTATGTTTTTGTCTGTCTCTTATCGTTTGCCTGTTATACAAAATTCCTTCCTGGTGTAGATGATTTTGCAGGCTATTTTCAGAAAATTCAAGATATACATTTTATTTGTCAGGTTAATACCTTAAATATATGGTTTTTAATCACAACCATGAGCCAATTTTGGAAACAAAAAAATATTGAACATTTTTCCATGTAAAGGATAGTTTGGTGGTGGTAATGGTGGTGATGAATTTTCTTGAATATCTTTATGTTGCATCTTTGGAAGATCTGAATTTAAACACCAAGTATGGCATTTATAGAACATTTCTTTTTAGAGTTATGCTGTTCACATGAACATGGGCTTTTTTTTAAAAATGATTTTTTTTTATTCGAGGGGTCCTCAAAGCATGTATTTCCAGTAAAATCTCAACATCAAATTTTTTGGTGGAATGCAATACTTCTTCTTTCCCACTATAGGTAGGTGGCACAGAAAATAAAAATTGCCAAAAAACAAATTAAATGTAAGTGGAAAGTATCCCAAACTTTTAAATTTAATCACATTCACTTTGTCATTCAGATATATTTCAAAAGGAAACCCTCAGGCTGGCTGATAAAACATTTACCATTATACAAACATTTATGAATAAAACATTCAGTTGCATAGCTCTACTATCTTATTATTAAAACCATGTGGCTTATTAGTAATACAATGGAGTTAAAATCAGCTGTTTGCTTATGTTGTATACTAATATTGGCACTGTTATGTTGCTGTGTGGAAGAACATATGAACTAATGGGCCGAAACAGAAATGTTTATTTTGAAAAGGAAACAGTTGAAATTATTTCATCAAGTTGAGAGTTTAGCCCACCTCAGTGGTGTAATGAGCATGCCTGCTCGTACTTTGAAGGGCCAGTGTTCAAATCTCAATTGGAAATAACATTAGGGGTCCTGCATGTATATTGTTCTAAAAGAAGAAAAATGTGTTAATCTGCATATTTATAGTATCATATTTTCAAGGATGTATTATCTAACATAACCTTGGCACACTTAGATCAGACATAAGTGTTGTATACAAGTCTTGACATTTTGGTACAAAAATTTTGTGATTCGGTGTTCCTTTTGATGTCACTGATAGTGGTTCTTGAGATACATGCAGAAGTTATGAATTACATAAATGTCTGTTGTAGGTTTTGCTGAAACCTGTAATTTTGCGAAGATCCTAGGCAGATAATGAAAAGCCTGCATATGCTGAAAACCTGTAAAAGTATGCATTCTGCCATAGTTCTTCATGAAATGGTAGGGCTTGTTAGACATATAGCATAACCCTAACCTAACCTTTCACTATCTGTTGGCTTTTAAAGGCTGTCAGATGGTGTATGGGCAAAATGACAGATTTCAACAAAAACCTTTTTTATAAGTGTGTGTGCGCATGTGCCTGCACATGTGTGTGTCATCAGAATTTTACTCTAAGGTTTTAATGGTACCCATTACTATTTAACCAAGGGATTTAAAACTTAGAGTCTGTAAAATTTGCACTATTCAGGAGAGTTCATAAATGTTGATATTGACATTGCTATTTACCGAAAATACATTACTAGCTTTTTATTTATTACAATAGGGAACATGCTTGGAATTTGCTGAAATAAAATAGGAAAACAGAATGTTCATCTGCAACTCACTGCAAACATAGCAATGTAATTATTTTTACTTTTTTTCCATTAAAAAGGAAGGAATGATAAAGTACAATTTGTGATGTCTGGGAAGCACAAATTTGCCATTGGAATTTTGGCTTTATTTCTGTTTCTCAGGTTTGAATAATGTTCAGTATTACTCAAGATGAAAATTAATTCATTAAGGAACTCAAACCACAAATGTTGAGCATTGTGATCCAGAAATCCTATGTTTTATCCAATAGTATCTTAAAATATTGTACAAATCTGATTCTTAGGATACTGGAGCAAAGCATAGCCACAAGTCTTCTATGGATGATGTCTTTGCCAAGGCTGTTGAAGAAGCTGGAAAAGCTCATAATGCTCTGCAGCGTGAGATGGCTAATAGGGATGAAAAAACAAGATCAAGCTTGGTAATTATGAATATTTAGTTCATAAAATACTGTTTGTTCACTGTTAACTGCATAATTATTTATATGATTGTATGGCTGTTCCTAGATTAAATATACAATATTTTACAATGTTTTATGATACCATCCCATACCTTTGAAAAAGAAAAAAACCACAACATACCCAACCCTTATATTATTGTAACTTAAATTTTGGCAAATATATCAATTTATAAAAGGAATTGCTACAATGAATAAAGGTATGCATACATATATGTGTACATGCATGATTATGTACATAAATACATAATAAATTCATGCACTCTTTCATTGATGATGATGTACAATATAATATATATTCAGTCTGTGAGCTTTGCTTTCATTGAAAATCACAAACTAAAACATTAATGTAGTTAATGTAATTAATTGTTCTTCCACACAAGCCATGTGTTGGAAAAGGAGATCCTAATACAATCTGGGATCTCCTTGTGGTTTACCAGCAAAAATGCAAATCAGTTGGGTAATTTAATGTTGTACCAGTATGTTGCCATGCTAGCTCAGCGGTTAGAGCAACTGGATGAAAACCAGAGATCCATTGTTCAAATTCTGGTGATGCCATTAAATTTTTCAGTCACCTGAATCTACCTTTCCAACATTAATTTAGTTGCTTCGACCTAATAACATATTATTTAATAATTTATAACAATAGTATAAGCAGAATGCTACTGACTGATTGGGCTGAAATTCATTGTAAATGAGGTGAAAAGCATTAAATAATTTAATCTACTATTAAAAATGCCATTGATTCTGTAAGACTTAATTCATTGGTTTCATAAACAGTATAGCTGCTGAATTATTAATTTTGGTGAATTATTGCGTGTTATTCATGGTATAGTAAAGAATACGTGGTTGGAAAGCATTGTCTCTTATACATACCTGAAGTTATAGTGCTTGCTGTGTGTTGTTAGGTAATTGTGGAATTGAAGTTATTTAACTTGAAGATAATAGTAGCATAAGCAAATTCCTTTACTAAAATAAAAATACCAAGTGCTAAATCTGAGTTATCAATAGTTTTTGCAACTGTTTGGGATGGAAAACAGGAAATAAATTTGTTGTTTCTGTAATACATTATTGATATTAATTATCATCATGATCATCATCATCATCAGTAGTGATCAGGAATTTGCTTTACCTGTAACCATGAGAGTGATATACAGGATGGAAGTGAAATAGTCTTGCAGACTGGGGTAGGTGCAAGAGTGGTTGTAGAACACTTTTTTTGTAATTAAATGCACCATTTTCAAGAAAAAAGTGCTTTTATCCAAAAAATTTATCATCACCTTACTGGATTACTGTTGATTAAAGGTTCTTAATTTATGACTATATTCATAGAAAATAGAAATTTTTCCTTTGTTGTATTCCAATAAAATGAATGGTTTTTTGTGTAAATTAAATTTGAAAAGTCCATAATGTGTTGCCTCCTTAGTTCTGTTAGAACTGGCAACATTGCATGAGCTGCATTTACTTTCTTCCAATATCAGTGTAGATCACACGGAATGTTTACTTAATAACATACAATTGTTTTTATGTCAAAGCCACAAGTATAAATCAGAGCAGTTAAAGGAGGCATGGATAAGAAGAAAAACAAAGGACAGTATATCTTGTTACAGAACAACATAAACTATGCCATGATTTTCAAAGTTAAAATATCTGGACATGATCTTAATTTACTGAGAAATGCAGTGCAATTCTCAATCTGCTCAATGCTCTGTGCTGAAAGATTTCTTAGCAGGATCGTGCCAAGTGCAGACAATTTTGTTGCCATTTGCCAGCAAGTCTGTGATGCAGGTAGTGTAATTCTGAGTTGTAATTGAGTGTGATGACGACCTGTCAAAATTATTAACATGGAAGAGGAAGTGTTAAATTTAGTTTATGAAAATCCTGATTGGAGCAGTCGCAATATTGCTCGCACAGTGGGGGTGTCACACTGGACTGTACTTAGAACTTTTAAAGAATGGTTATTTTGCCCATATCACATCCAGCGAGTACAATGTTTATCACCAAATAACTTTCATCCACGTGTTGCATTTTCCGAGTGACTGCTTTGTCAGTATTCACAAAATCCAGATTTTGTAACAAATGTGCTGGTGTTGGATGAGGCTTGTTATGAACATTCACAACACACACCCATGGGCAGTGGAGAACCCAGGAACTATACAAAAGTAGAATTTTCAGCATAGATTCTCGATTAACATTTGGGCCGGCATAATTGGAGATGATTTTATTGGACCATTTGTCCTTCCACCACACTTGATTGGTATAGGGTATCAGCAGTTTTTGAAGTACCAATTGCCTAATCCGTTGGAGGACATCCCGTTGGAGATAAGGAGGAAGATGTGGTTCGTTCATGATGGTGCACCACCCCACATCACTCTTGCCGTCCGTTGTCACTTGATGCAGACATTCCCAAACCTTTGGATCGTTGATTTGGACCTGTGGCTTAACCTGCCAGATCACCAGATTTGAATCCCTTAGATTTTTATTTCTGGGGGAACATGAAAAGCAAAATGCACAGGGGTGAAATAGAAACTGCAGATGAGCTGCACCAATGCATTTTCTTAGTAACTGAGGAAATTAACAACAACCCAGGGGTCTTTGCCGGGGTGTGTTAGAACTGGTTAAGAAGGTGTGAAGCCTGTCTACAAGCAAATGGTCAATATATGGAACAATTTCCTGTAAACTCTTAATTCAAATTTACATCCTGGAGGCAAGTTCAGATATTTTAAATTAATCCCAATGTTTTTGCATACTTGTGAATGCTAATAAATGCTGGTGATTAAGGTTATGATCATATTTTGTTTCTAAAGCTACCAAGTAAATAATGGTAGTCTGTAATTGTGGAATCCATTAGGCACGAAGAGCAGTGTCAATTTTGTTAACCTACATTTTCTGAAATATTTTGATATCTGTCACACGTAGTCATGCACACAAATCTTATCAGTAATGTTAGTGTCGCAAATTTCACCAACTCAAGTTTTTTTGTGCTCATAAGCTTATTGTTAAATCAGATTGGAGTAACTGCTGGCAATATTGCTTCTGAAAGCTTCTACATCATGTTATACAGATTCCTTTTTTTAGACCAGCAATTATGAGATGTACATGTTGGCATGAAGCACATTTGTCCCATTTTAAAACAGGTATATTAAAAATTAAATAGAAGCATACACTTCCCGGTTGGCCAAAACTGTAACAATTGCACATAAATTTCCTTTAAGTATATTGCAGCAGAGTGTAAATTCACATTATAAATTATGCGTTCCTAAACATTTAGCAATTATTAGTACCACATTGGTAAATTCAACACAGAATAATGGTGTTAATAATGTAAGAGGTGTTTCCATAAGAGTGCCATAACCTTTGGAATGCTTATTTTCATTTCAAGTAAAGCATTGCATTGTCACATAAATATCACTGCAGTATGACATTGCGTAATAATTAAAATGTAACTTTTAAACTACATACATATAAAATGTAACTTTTAAACTACATACATAGGTATTATGTGTACACAAACCTTCAAAGTGTTTAATATCAGTAACAATTCCATGCAAGTTTGTTACCTTACCATGGCATAAACCTCTCAAAACAAAATAGGCCAGATATTCAGGCCTTTAAACATATCAAATAAAATATTTATTATTACTTGGGAATGTAGAATTCAAGGTAATGTTTGCATACAATAACCTGACATGTGAACAATAACCCACTTTTTCCCAGAATTTGTGTGGTGTCTCGTGCAGCAGCTACAAAACATCTGAATTCAATACATGACTTAAATGGTTTTGTAGAGTGTCAGAATAGTTCAAGGTGCCACCAGTAGAAGCAGACTACTCAATCAACAAGTTGCACCACGTTGCCAAATACTCCTACTTTTAAACACGATTATCAGTGCATTTAATTACAAAAAAGTGTTGGAGGTTTTTGTTCATCTACATCCACTCTCCCAACTCCGCCAGTCTGCAGGACTATTTCACTTCCACCATATATATGCGTGGGTGAATGAAGTAAACTCCCAATTATTTGTGTAATGAAGGGGAGTACAAGTATAAAAAAGCCTGGAATAATCCCATTTAATACAAATTTACTGGCAACAGAGTTTAAATAAAGGCACAAAATGATTTACTAAAATAAGTAGTGTTAATGTATGTTTATTTTTCAGAAGGGTTCAAACTTTTTCTTATGGTAATGCATATTTTCTCATAGACAGAATGTCATTCTATCTCACTCATATATTCCAGTAGTGTGTCACAACATTGCAACATGATGCTATAGTTCAAGGTCAGAGCTCACTCATTATCATCATCTTCTCCCTGCTCCTCCTCTTCACTACCTGGATTGTTTGTAGTCATGCACACAATATTTTATCCATAGTCTATTGGAAACAGGGTTTACATTAGCCGATATCCAACTACTCATCGATATTGCCATCACTGAATTCCTCGAAACCTTGCATATTGATGGCCATCTTGTTCTGTGAAAACATCAAAGTTATTCTCTTCTTGGCAGTATCTTGCACCACGATCTGACTAGCATCTGTGACTTGTTTTGACACCAAAGAACAGATATGACATGAATGGCATCCAACATAATTAATTTTTTTCCAGAATGCCATCATTTGTCTTCTTCCATTAGCATTCTCTGGAGACCTATATGGTAATGTCATTTAAGAGATTCTGTTACCCCTTGGTGCATGGACCATATAAGTGATGTAACATTAGGAGACAAAAGTTTAGTAATTCTGAGGCCATTATTGCATACCGAGTTGCTATTGTCAGGATGTGAAGGGGTATTATTCAACACTAACCTGCCTTCTGTTCAATCCCCTATCCGGTACATGGCACTGAATTTCAGGCACAGATTTCTTATGAAATCAATCCAGTCCATTCAGACTCTATGTTAATTATAGTAGTGCATTGGAACTTAGTTCCATGCCCTTGAAAGAATGGGGTTTCTTATCTTTTGTGTTACACAGCTTGTGATTGCTTGTTGCATTGGTTCAGCATAAAACAGTGATGCACTCCTTGGATGATTTGCATCATCTTTCTTAGGAATTCTTGAATCTTGTTGCAAAAAGATTCTGCTGCTGCAACATTTACACTCAACTGCACCTTGAGCATGGCAGTTTGATGGATTCCATGATGTAAGTTGAATCTTGTGAGCCAATAAGGAAAAGTGTTAAATACTCCTTTCTAAACCTATTTCCTCCTGAAATAATTTGTCCTTCTGTGCATACATTGTACCACTGATGATAACTGCTTTTACCCTTTTTTGATGTAATTATTGAAGAAGCACGACATCTTAACTCTTCAAACATAGACCTTTAAAAGCTTTTACGTCTTGAAGGTTCGCTGCTGCTATCATATTCTGTAAAACTTCCTCCAGCTTTGCCTTGCTTTCTTAATATAGCAGATGGAAGTTTTTCAGTCAGTACTAATTTCGGTTTCATTGTTAAAACTTTTTTTTAATGTTGCAAAATTAACACTGAAAACCCAACATTTTACAGTATCAGCCGAAAACTGAGCTTCTGTTGGATTTTCACAGAGCAGCTATACAGACAACAATAGACACATAACAGTACTCTACACATTGTGCAGTGAGTGTTTTAAAAACTCAACTCACAAGAAGTACTATGTTTGCAAAATTTAAAAAAAAAATAAAATAAAACTTAAATCGGATAATCCAACATGTATAATTGGGAGTTTATTGTAATTAATTACTCTGTTTCTGCTGTAGTCATGATTACATCATTATGAAAATGAGTTGTACTAAATGTCAAAAAAGTTTTTTTATATTTGAGAGATGATAAAGGAGGTAAAAACAAACCTCATCTTTGTGTGATAAAACTTTGGGAGATGCATTATTACTCTGTGACTTTAAAGGGCAGGACACTTGACTTTTCTGGTGTTACAAGACATCGCATAATTGTGTTGTTGCAAATTGCTATAAAGGCCGCTTGTTACTGATACGTACGTGATCAAATTTTGTGTAGAGGTGTTCAAAGTGCCTTCCATTTAACTGATTGTTCAGTTGATTTCTGCATGCTACTGACTGTCTGATACTTTCAGAAATACCTGGAGTTTGTAGAATAATCTCTACACCTTCACAACACATTAATTACTAATTAAGTATTAATGCTGAGTTCAGGTTTTGCGAATTTTTATTTGTTTTGAATTCCAGAAGACACCACCGTATATTAAGATAAAAAAGAATAAGCCTTTTGGAAAGGTACGTGCGACAGAACAAGATGAAGACAGCATGACTCCATGTAACTGTGATCCAAAGTCTGAAAATCCTTGTGGTCCTGATTCAAATTGTCTTAACAGGTATGTTTCTTTCTGTAATGATTAGTGATGGTGGTGGTTTAAGGCATTGTTTCCCAACCTTTCTTTTAACTACAACACACTTCTCTGAATACCTACGATATAGCAAAACATTTATTTTTAGTGATAATAATATAACTTCTATGTAGGGTTGAGCATCCAATGTTGTAGTTGGCAATGTTAACACGCAATCAAGAATTCTAAAAAAAGCAAGCAGCAACATGAATGACACTACAACAAAACAAAGGCATGTGTAAAAAATCCAACTTATCTATGATGGACATCGGATAAAAGATTTTTATAACTGTTTTTGAAAACTTCATTCATTCATTCATTATTGGTTTACCCTCCTCTTATGTAGGACTTACACCCCCCAGGACTTACAGGCGGGTGCCTGGGGTCAGAGGCCCGTCGAGGAGCAGACACTCATGGATCAGACAGAACATCCAGGATGGGTGATCAGCCCGATGCCTGGTATGGGATGAAGGAAGTAGATGAAGCGAAATGTAGGTGAAATGGATGAAAGGAAAGGTGATGATGGAGCAGTTGGTGGAATGAATGGCGGGGGAAACCGGAGAACCTGGAGAAAACCCGCCCAGACGCTGCTTCGTCCACCACAAATCCCACATGCAGGTCCCTGGGATTGAACCCGGTCTGCCTCGGTGGGAGGCGAGCGGTCTAACCACTCGGCCACGGCGCTGCCCTTTTTTGAAAACTCACCTTTATAAATCAATGTGAACTCTAGGTTTGGTGGTTTGCACACAATTTCTGTATATATGGCCTTACATAAATTATCACCAACATGTAAATTATCTTCAAGATGGTGCAGTCTGTTCCTTTATTTAGGTTTCACTATTTTCAATGTAGAAAATGCTGATTCACATAAACATGGCATTTTTGGTGAGAAGTCTTGCACGTAATCAACATGTGCTAAATCACCTGGATGTTGTATTAAGGTGGAAGTTCTCCAACATTCCCTGATGTTCTCTACATGGGCTGCCAGTTGTAGAGCTGAGGGGAAATACCTATCCTAGCTATTTTTAATAAATCTCAGGATTTTGTGGGTGAAGATGAGTAATAAAAATTGGCTTCCCTTAAACAGCTTAATTTATTATACATAATACTTATCAAAGCGGCTAGAAACTTTTTCCCTTGCTTGATAATATTAAAGTAATATGAAAGCTGTAGATCATTTCTTCCCACTACTGTAAATTTTGATGTGAACCTAACTGTGTCACATACTATCTACCACCCACATATGCACACATGCACAAATCTGCTGTTTTAGCTCACATCAAATATGTCAATGAGATTCAGTAAGAAAGTGTTCAATCTGGGGCAATTTCCCCTTTTTATATCCCCTGGTTATGACACCAACATTTGCACCTTTATATGTAACAACTATTCTCACTGGTGGTTTACCTGATGTGCTATGGAAACAAAATTCTCCAATTTTAGAAAATCAAGCTTCTGTTTGACTCCTCTGGTAAAACACACTATCTATCTCACTTATAACTTCTGGTTTCTGTTTCTATTTTTCAAACTCCCTTGACTTTCCAGGAATTCAGTCCCTATCTCCATCTCACCTCAGACCTCTCTCTCTATTTTCTGTCATCGCCTAATCCCACGTGCATTAGTGTCTGTTTGTTGATTGGACTTTTATCCTTGCTGCTAGCTTGCTCCTCACTAATACATGTTCCTTAGATATGAGTACATTTTATGTTATAAGCTATTTTTTCAGTATTAGATTACATTGTTGTTTATATTCCTATCTGAATTATTGTTTCATATTATTACAATTGCTTGTCCTGGTGGGTATATGTCCCCTTGCATGTTGAAAGTGGCAGCAAAATATTTATGGCTCTGTTTGCAGTTGTGGAATACTGACACTGCACTGAATTCTCTTGAAATTTTGTTTTCATAGTAGGATCACATGACAAATCTAGCAAATCATTCTTCTTGCTGACAGTTAGGTTGATGGCATTTTAAATTTTAATCTTACCAGAAGTACCAAAAGGAGAAATCATCTATTATAACTATCAAATGGATGACATACGTAAGTACTTTCTTATTGAAATTTGTAATGCTTTTAGGTATTCTGCTATTAACTTTTTCAGGTATTCATTCTTATTTTCAGCAATTTGGTTTTCAAAGTTCTCAAGTAAAGGAAATGGCAATAATTTATATCCTATAGCCAAAAACTCCTAAAGCCACAATTTTTCCAAAATTCTTAAGTTTTGTTTATAGCTAAAATAATTATTTCTATTTTGTGTTGCACGCTTCCATTTCAGTTCAGTCTCTTGAAACTTTCAGCAGGATATGCTGGTTTGGCACATTAAAAATTATCTTCGAAAGGTTTAGCATATTCTAGCTTTTTGACCTTAAAATCAGAAGCTCTTTTTGAAGCTCTATTACTTTCCTCATTGATTTACCCCTAGAAAGCTAATGAGTTTCATTATGCAACAATAAATTGGTATGCTCGGCTTCAATAGACTTGCAAAGCTTTTCACACATGTAAACTTAACTGGTCTTGTTTTTACATAATTTATCACTTTAGTAGTTTTACTTAACACAGATTTTAAAAGTCCCCCTTCAACAGTTCAATAAAGATAGTATCCTTCACTAATTTACTATTCATATTAATTTCAATGTCATGAGTAGTAGCAGGAATTTTATGAAGTAATAATCACTTTTATATATATAGAAAACCTCCATAATGCCCATATAAAAAGTATTAAGACATTACATTGGCACAAAACAAACATTTAAGGCAATGTATGCAATCTTTCTGTGAACAAAACATATGAATTATTTAACTCATGAAAATATATCTTTAATGTTGAAGAGTTAGCATAAACCCCTGTTACCTGTCTTTGTCAATCACTCTTTATTTTGGCATGATTACTCAAAACAAGGTATTTACCACTTAATTTGAGTGACCTGAAGCTTCAACTGGAGAATGATTGCAAACCTGCAGGAATATTTTCAAAGTGGAATTTCTAAAACCATTAATAGTTGAATATTTTGAAATGTTTACTTTTGTTGCATTTTTATGAGCCTTAAGGGATACAAAGATTTTAAATCAAACTATTATGTTATTGCATAAGCCTAACTATTATTTACATCATAAATGATTTAACACAAACTACACCATAATGCATCTGTGAAGGCAGCTTGTTTGGCAAAAGGGGATGCTGTCAAAACTAACACATTTTACAAATTTAAGGGGTTCACATAACTAAAACTTATGGGGAATCAATTTCTGGATCAAGGTATGAGAATGCAACAGATATTAGAGATAAGTTCACATTTAAAACATGTCTATTATAAAGGTTTCACCATTTACATGTTGCACGGCAACTTCCAAGATGGCAGCCCGAAGGCAGACTACTAGCGCACACATCCTTCTTGATGTAAGTCCTGGCATACAACTGCCAACTATAGAAACCACACCATGATGTAAGCAAGGCTTGTGCATGCAAAGAGTGGCTTCTAGTAGTGAACGCTTTTAGAACTTGCCAACTGGCTTTTCATGACTCAGCTTGGATGCTTGTACTCAGAATTCATTACAAAACTAATGGATCTAACAACAATAATGGTCCTTACTCCACTAACTATTAAATTAAAATATGATAAACTAATAAAAAAAGCCTATGAGACACAATACAAGGATAAAATAAATAAAATATAAATATGGTTATAAAATATATGTGAAAACAAATAAATATGCAGCATAATTTACAAACTGCTGAAATATATTTATTAACAAAACAGATAAAATGTGCATTATATGCAACACAAAATATTGTTTAAATTGTTGGAAATTTAGTAAAGAACTCGCATAATAAGTAAGCGTACTTTCTAAAGGAAAGGAAATATGCATTTTCATTTAAACCCTCCCTAATCACAGGACGATTTTTTATTCTGCATCTAACAGTATTATTTGTTAACAGAATTTTGGATATTTCTTCTTCTGCAGCATTATTAACATAATTTTCACAATTGTTTTTTGGTAATATTAGTTTTTTGCCAATATCATGACTGTTTTCCTTTTCTGTTAAGCTATTGATTCAGAAAGTACATACAAAGCATGCAGTGTTTTGTAAGAAACAGAAATGCATTTTACCAACGTACTAAAGGATTTTTCCTGTGACTTCAAAAGGCGTTCAGAATATTCTCATGGTTTTGAAACTGTATGAGGATAATTATTTTCTAAATGTCTTTTTTAATTTATTTGTCATCATCGATTGATTTGACAAACATTTCCACTTAAGAGATAGGGGCATATTTATAGGGTTTTTTTTAGGGTTCACACCCCCCCCCCCAAACTTCGGACAGTTTTATTTATTTAAATTCATATCAAACCAGTATGGGAAAATTTCGTTAGATAACAGGTCTACTGCTAGTAGCACATTTACAAGGAAAACGAGATTTAATTTTGTCACCTTACATAGTTAAGGTGACCATACGTCCCAGTTTTGAAAGCACTCTTGGCGTTTTGTGCTGTTAAGTAGAATATTTTCATTTTGGTGAGTTTTTCCTGTCTATGTTATATCTCCAAGCAATTCTCTTATCCACATAGCATCTATATACTACAGAGTAGGTACATGGTAACTGTCATCACTACATTTACAAAATGCAGTACCTTTTGTGAATTCTGAAGGGAATTTTCAGTGTCATTATTTGAATTACACTCCCATCTCTGCTTGATTCAGTGTTTTTTTCAAATTAAAAACTTGTCCATGATAAAATTTAAATAAAGCACTTTTGATAAAATAGTTGCACTACCATTCACTCACATGTATATACTGAAACTGACCAATATGTTGTAACTCTGTTTATTACTAAGTGGGAAGAGTAAATGAATTATGAAGTGTTTTTGTGGGTGTTCTCTTTCATTTGAATTATTGTCAGGCGGAAAAATTAAGTGACCATTGTTGCAGGTGTTAATGTTTCATTTCATAAAATGTGTCCCAAAATAAAATGTACCAAGTGAAAGCCTTCTACAAATAAAGAAGTGTGTCATAAAGAGATTTTCTGAATGGCATAAAATTTATTTTTCAATTCCAGAATTTTGCGACATACTCGGTGTGGTTGTGCAACATACTGGTTGGGAACCACTGTTTTAAAGTACTTAGAAAGATCTTTTCAAACATAAATTAATGATAGATAATAAAGGGTAAGTAAAAAGTTATCTGCACTTGGTGCTGAAATTCATTGGGGACTTTGAATTCAGTATGGAGGCACGCGTGCTCTATCACACAGAGGCACGCATGTGTTTCTTTGCAGATTACTTATGGCACTGCCAATCAAATCATCTATCACAAGCTTGGCTTCCATAAAGTCTGTGCAAGATGAGTACCATGGGAACTTACTGCACAACACAAGTGCAAATAAGCTTGAGATTTACCCATACTGACTCGGTCACTACTACAATGAATGCACAGAATTTTTTAGCAGGATAGTCATAGGGAATGGAATGATTTCACTATGAGCCAGACTCCAAATAAAAGAATATAGTGTGGAAACATCCTGGAGAACCAAAGAAGAAGTAGGTCAAAATAGTCTTTCACAGGAAAAGTAATGTTAACCATTTCTGGTGACTCAAAAGGGCCTCTGCTGAAAGCATCCAGGATCAACTGGTGTATTCAGCAGTGAAAGATACAGCTATTTGCTAGCTAACAATCTGAACCCAGCAATTCACACCAAATGCACAGGCCTTTTGTTGAAGAAAGTATTATTGTTCCATGACAATGTATACCCATTAATGCTCCCAAACTGTTGAAACCATTAACCACTTTAGCTTCGGAGTGTTGGAACTTCCTGGATACAGTCCAGATTTTGTCCCGTTTGGTTATTATCTCTTTGGACTGCTCAAAGATGCTTAACTAAGCCATTGGTTTTCTATTATAAAGTTAGGAAGTGAAGCTAAGTGATTATGTTTGTTACCAACTGAAAACCACCTTGAAAACAACACACAAACTTGTGGTTTACTGAACAAAGCATATGCTGGTTGCAGGCAACGTTTCCCCAGCTGGCTACAAAGCGAATGGAATGCTTTGAAGCCTGACCACAAACCCATCAGTAAACGATTAGTAGGGTCTTCCCATCCCTCAACTACAGCACATGGTCCTGTCTCGCTCCACCAAAGCAAAGTATTGATGCAATGTCATTTCTGTTGTTTCTTTGGTTTCAGTATGTTTTAGCAGCTGTGACTGTTCATACGTGCTTTTCTTCCATCTTTTAGTTAAGCTTATATATGTATCTTTCGAGAAGTTTTATAGTGTTTTACTTAGTTCAGTTTTGTAAGTTTGGCAGTGTTTAACAGTTATTAATTAGCATTTAATAGTTTAATTAAGATGTGGAGGCCTTGGAAAATGAACCAAGTTGCTGCCCCTCCGGCCACACCAGCAAATGACCCCCTCTGCCGAGTACCAGTAGTGCCAAGACCACAAAGAGCTACAAATACTTTGAATAACCAAAGCCAGTTTTTTGTGTGTAATGTTCACAATATGTAGAAAAGAACCCTTTACATGGAAAAATGTTCGTTATTGTTTTGAATTTCTTAAAAACAGCTATAACGATTTTTAGTTAAATACTGCACGTTTAAGATATTTGCATGAAAAATAAAATTTTTATCTTGAATTTTATATTCTGGGAATAACTTGTAAATTCTTCCTTGTTCTCAACTTTTTATATAACTGGTAAACTGTAACAAAATCTTACTGTGTGTAAAATGCAATCTTAGTAAAGGACACACTTTAGGTCAAATTGTGTTAATCATTTTGGAGAAATTCTTTGTTATTGGTTTGAATTTTGAAATACTTGTACTTTTTACAAGTTGGAAGTCCCTATTTGCATTTTCCTCGTGATCATGGTAAGAGCATGGAATTTCAATATCATCATATAGTCATGGTTTTTAAAACTATGACTATTGCTTTAGCCTATGTATCCTTATATTTACAACGAAATGTGCAATGAAATTTTATCTCATTTAAGAAGAAGTAGAAGAATAAGCTTTTGTAAAAGTAGTTTGTAGAAGAGTGAGTAGAGTTAATCATATGAATATAACAAGGTTTTTTATTTTCTTTCTTTTGGCTTCTGTAGTTTTACTTATCCTACATTTTATAATAAAGCTATTCATTTAAGTAAACAGAAGCTGTCATGCTTATAAATCTTACATCTTAAACAATACACAATTTCTTCTTATATTCATCTTATATTAATAAAAATATTGTTGTGAAGCAAATTTATTATCTTTTAAAAACTACGAAAAAAGCACCTATCTCTCAAGGGTGATACAGAGACTTGCGTTGGCTGTACTATTTTCAGCTGTATCTTCTTTTTGTTTTTTAATTTTACATATTTAGTGTTGTTGTTTACATCTTCTGGAACTTGGTTTTTCTACATTCTGTGGTTGCAGGACAAACAAAATAAAGAATACTTTCATCACAGCTCCGAGCACAATAATAATTACAGTAAACGAAACTGCAAACATGCAACCCTTATTTATAAAAATTAACGATTAGGTTAAATAGCATTTTCGAAAACGAAGCTTTGATTTGGGAGTAAAAATTTCTTTCCAAATAAATTCATATTTATGTATTTTAATTATTTAATGATAGTCCAACAACGTACAGTTTATCTGGTGCATGTTTCTAAGTTTCTCTCGGATATATTAACATGCATTTCCATTCTTGTAGTAGTATTGTCGTAGCCTCTACTAAATAATACTAAAAAATGATGGGAGCAACTCGCTTGCAAGAGGGAACCGAGAATTTAATAAAACTTATCACACGGCGAGGCTACGATGCGGGACGCAGCTAAGTAAAACACAAAAATAATATGAAATGCTGGCAAGGGAAACACTACATGGCTCAATGTAGGAAGGAAGGATTCTACTTTATCATGAATAAGACTCTAAAGGAATAGATGGCTTGTTATTTATTATATAAAAATGGATTTCTTACCCCATGTGTCTGCCGGGCGAGGGCGCCATGTTCGCCTCACACTGAGATGGCTGTTTTACATCCTTGCTGCTTCACAGTTGCCCACTGACTCCCCAGTCCCAAGCCACGCTATCCTCAAGCGTCAGTGAAGCCAAACAAACTCATCCCCTCCTAAAGTGCCTAATTCCCTCTACCCAAACTCTAACTGCCATCTCAGATCCCGGTGACCAGAGAGACGTATGTCCTATAATCTCTGCATATGTCACATCTCCCCCTGGCCACCGAGATCGACGCCCTCGTCGACACAAGGCAAATATTACAGAAAAGACAATTATAAGAACAAAAATGACATACATTGAACATGTGTGTTGAACACCGAAACAAAACAGAACAATATAAACTTATTTCTTCTTGGGCTATTTAAGAGTCTCTAGTCTTTACGGATCATGTATTAATTGAGCACTTATGCTCAAGCACCCCGCACACGCACACACACCATGCTGCCTCTGTCACACGCACACTACACTGCACCTGAGAGTGATGGTCCGATGGAACTGTTTGTGGGTAAGTTTGTAGTGTACCCACAACGACGACTTATCCTGGCTATAGTGTTGTTGATTCCGCAGGTCGTTGGAGATGACAACGGGGTGGGCAGTTGCTGGCTTGGACTGCCCCCCAAAATAGTGGCTCCTTATGCCACGGCAGTGTAGTGGCTGCCCGACAGCTCTCCTGTGGTGTCTCTGGAACCTCTGGCGTGACAATTGGGGGTGCTCAGCTTATCCGCTCGAGCTCCGCCATCAGCAAAATAACTACAACAAAACCACAAGACAGTAGGAAGGGTGCTCCAACAAACAATCACACATAAAAAAACAGTATGTCATGTACAATCAAATATTTTAAATGTTTAGAAGTTTTGCACTCAAAATTCTTTTAACATGGGGCAAAGAGAGAGAAAAAAAAATGACTACATATTGACATAAGAACTAAATTTTATAGGGGGTTGCCATCCAAAATTTAACACACAATGCTTCACAATCCAAATAGAACATTAGAACAGAATCAGAATACATTAACATTATATCAGTAACAGTGAGTTTTTCATACAATAACATGACAGAAAAAAAAACATATTTGGGATCCCAATATTAATTCTTAATGACCAGCTGGTACCACTAACAAAAGAAAATAAGTGCACTTACAAGACATTCACACATGACAATGAAATGGAAGCATTCATACTGACCATGGCCCAAATTACACACAACACTCACTTAACTAGCTACTCAAACTATAGTATATATTGCTACAGACTACAAAATAGATCCACAGTACATCCTCAAACTACACCACGTGACAAGCTTTCAACTACGATAGTCATAGTCTACTGTCACTAATACAAATTCTCCTCTACATTACTATCTTCTTCATCTCATTATTATCATCATCTCAATCATAATCATCATCATCATCATCAGTATTTCAATCATCATCATTACTTCAGTCATCATCATCTTTATCTCAACTTTCAATTTTCCCTTGGACAGTAATTACTGCGAAAACAAAACATCTTCACTGACGTGTCTCATTTAACATGCTGCAAAGTCAAAATATCTGGCATAGGTATAACCTTCAAGAAATCACATTAACATTTCAGGAATGACACAAATAACATGACATTATACTGTTGCATCCACATCCTCCGAATCAAAATTAAGCTGGAAAACAGGTGGTATTAAAACCTGCTATCTAAGATGGTAATAAACTTGTTGCATAAACACAAAAAAATATTCTCATTGCAGTCATTTCCATACATTTAATCTCTCGTGTGAATACATCACACACGCTATACTGGGCATGTTACAGCAACACCAATAAGCCAAAATCTCTCAACACATCACATCGAATCAACTTTCCAGGTACATGTAGCCCTCCTGAAAAATCAACACATTTACACTTCAACTATCGGGGTTACACTTTGGCACTTCCACCGAAGCTGACATCATCTCATCTCTTCTCATCGCATCTTTCCTCACTTTACCACCATCGGGGTTACTCTTACGCACTTCCACCGAGGCAAATATCAACTCATATCTCTCACATATCTCACACTACACCATCGGTGTTACACTTTGGCACTTCCACCGAGGCAAATATTAACTCATATATCTCACATATCTCACATAACCTCAAATATACACATACATACACACACTATTCATGCAACAATTTTCTGCAAATAAAAGATTACAGCATCATTATGAAACCCAAAATCAAATCAAATCAAATCGAATGCAACAAAACAAAATCACATCATTACTCAAAACAATACTGTCACATAACATTCCTGAAAATGTAAGCTCAATTAAGCACACGGTACCCAAACACATTCCTGCAGCATAACATAACATCCAAATAATTTGCAATGCCCAAAACATAATTCAAAATTTAAGTTACACCAAAATAATAATACACTTTTAATTTAGCAGAGACATTCATAGCACACATTATTCCTGAAAAGCAAAGCTTAATTAAGCATCAGTCAGTGAAACAATAAAAATTTAGTATACCTGTGTGAGTTGTGAAACTTTTTCATTCGTCCAAACTTTAGCACACCCAATGTACACATACTTACAGGTTATGTTTTTTTTTCTTTTTTCTTATTCGTTTTACCACAAAATTCCAGTGCAATTTTCCAAAATCTGGTAACACACATATAGCTGATTCATCAACATCCACATCGTACTGGTCCATATTGGAGTCACATTAAACCTAATTAGGTGAAGATACTGGCAAGGCTGGTAGTAGCTCCTGAAACTTTTACTTAAATGAGTAATTGGGAAGCATTTTCCCCTAAAAATATGCATTGCGTAATTAAATAAACCAAACTTGGCAACGGTGAAGCAAAATTATCATCATTATCATTTCCTCAGACCAGTCATTAGCAGTAGTAGCCATTTCAAAATTCTGAAGAAATTCATATGCCGACAACTTGCTGGAATTCTCAAAGTAAGAGGGGTCAATGACCGAGCGACACACAGCTGACTGCATCGTGCACACCGGCACGGGCGGATTAGGTATCACTGGTAATAACTTAGTAACAACAGGCGTACTGGTACTGGACATAGATTCTACTTCACTATGCTCGCTAACTGGAGCAATAACCACATCAGATTTCTGCGTAGTACGTCGCTTAGGCATGATTGCAGCACAAAAGATAAACACGACCAGTAAATGAATAGAATATAAAAGAGCAATAGAGATTACACCAAACTAAGCACTTATAGTATCACATGAATGTAATTAGAAATATCAGAACATAGCCAGACAAAACCAGTACCAGGAGTAATACAATTAAGCGCCCATGGCAAAATAGTAGAAAATTATACCAGCATATGGTTTACACAAGCATGACACGCAAGCCACTTGGACACAAAACCAAGATTTTAAACAGGATGAACACATGGGAGAAAAAAAAGAACAAAGTGATATCTTCAGTGAGAAAACTCGAACTGGAAGTTAAAAAAAAAAATCACGTCACACCTACTGTGA